>JAJMGY010000001.1:0-1361654 GCA_030582775.1 Yamadazyma endomychidarum
TGAATCCAGTGAATCCAGTGAATCCAGTGAATCCAGTGAATCCAGTGAATCCAGTGAATCCAGCGAATCCATTGAATCTAGTGAATCCAGTGTATCCAGTGAATCAAGCTCAAGCTCAAGTGAATCCAGTGAATCCAGTGAATCAAGCTCAAGTTCAAGCTCAAGCTCAAGCGAATCTATTGAATCCAGTGAATCGAGTGTATCAAGCTCCTCCAGTGGATTAAGTTCATCAAGCGAATCATCAAGTGCTGCTAGTGAAACAAGCGAATCAATTTCTGCTACATCTCACGGGGCTGCCTCCAGTTCCAGTGAAAGCAGCTCTACCTCAGATTTCTGTACTTACTGCACAGAATATACCACTACACTCACGGTAGGTGATCCAATCACTGAGACTGCCAGAATCATTGTTACCACAACAGGCTCAGATCATCATTATACTACTATAACGGAGATATTAGGAATGTGCTCTGATTGTTACTACTTCACCACATTCACCACAACAGATTCAAATGGAGCTCTTACCACAGAAACAGCCGAGGTAGTTGTACTCACAGATTCTAATGGGCATCTGAGCACCACCACCGCAGATTTAGGATTCTGCGTGCAATGCACTGATTATACCACTACTGTAACAACTATAGGAACCGATGGAATGACCACAACTGAAACAGAAGAGATCATTGTAACTACTGACAGTTTTGGAGATTATACCACAATTACCATAGATCTTGGAAGCGTTTCAGCTTCAAGTTCAAGTCTGTCTGAAGTTACTAGTTCAATCAGTTCATCTGGAGGTTCTAGTTCAGTCAGCTCCGTTGAAGCATCGGTTACTTCCAGTTCATCGGAAATATTGTCATCCTCATCATCAGAATATCCGACCCTTTCACTTTCCTCAGCTTCTTATTCATCTTCATCATATTCATCATCTGTTGCTCCTTACCAAAATTCATCCATGATTACATCAAGTGGTTCAATGATCATCACCAGTTCTTCAAGTACCGAAGTATCAACAGCAGGAGACTCATCATCTGCCGTAACTTCAAATGAAAGTTCTTCAACTGAGTTATCAACTTCAGCTACTTCCCATATAACTAGTTCCATCACAGAGATTCCAAGTAGTACTTCAAGTGCAACTAGTAGCACCACGAGCGGCGGAGGATCGGGTAACGGAACAGGTAATGGTTCAGGAACAAGTAATGGTTCAGGAACAAGTAATGGTTCAGGAACAGGTAATGGTTCAGGAACAGGTAATGGTTCAGGATCAAGTAATGGTTCAGGAACAAGTAATGGTTCAGGAACAAGTAATGGTTCAGGAACAAGTAATGGTTCAGGAACAAGTAATGGTTCAGGAACAAGTAATGGTTCAGGAACAAGTAATGGTTCAGGAACAAGTAATGGTTCAGGTAACGGCAGTGGAAACACAGCTGTTACACCAACTACAACTTCACCAACCTCATTGGCAGCTAATTCTGGATTCTCAACAATTACAACATCCAGTAATCCAACATCAGTGGTTATACCTCAGTCAAGTTCTGGTTCAAGGACCAGAATTTCGTTTTCGTCATTTTTTGCTTTTATTTCCTTCTTTGGAGTGTTTATGCTCCTTTAATTAAGTCATGATATCTTTTCAATTCTTTTTGTGTTTTATTAATTTTTCGCGTTTCATTTTTATGATATAATATTTATTAATATAAAATTTATTTAAAATCCCGGAAGATTTCTATTTCTATTTAATTTGTTATTTCTGTTATTCTTTATTGACATTGGTTTTGGACTTGGAGTTATAGTACCATAATTTTTAGGTCTCGATTTATCTAAAGTTAATAAATTACGTTCATGATCATCATCAGTTTCATAACCTCTATCAAAAGCAGGACCTTCTTGAATTGTACCAATTCCCATAAAACTTGGGGTGTCATCATAAACAAAAGGATTTGGAGGAATTTGATTGACTTTTTGACTTCCACTAAGGCAAAACATAATTAAAAAGATCATAAATGAGAATAATACTAATCCTAAGATAATACCAATCCCTACACTAACAAATCCAAGATGAATATGTAGGAAACCATCATTTTCTCTTAGCCATTTCAAATTGACTGGTTTATCTATTAAGAAAACACAGGTTGAATTATGAAGGTGGAGAGTCGTACAACCATGACTTACAATTTTAATTTTATGATCAGTGGTTTCACCTTCGGCATCATTAACTTCAAATACTGTTTTACCATGAGAATTCTTTCTACACAGGAAACTTATGTCTGAATGATTTGATCTGATTAAGTAACCAGGATTTGCATTTGGCATAACTTTGTCTGACATACAGTCAAAAATCTTTGGAATTTCTTCATTGGGAATGATATGTAATTCTAAGAATTCTAATAAATCAACCATTGAGGTGGTGATATTATAAAGACTTAAGGATTCGGGAGTTGGTACTAATAAGGAGAATCCCAGCGTACCCAAATTACCTAATTTTTCAAGTATATAAGGAAATTTTTCGAGTAAATGCAAGAATGAATTGGGACTATTATCATCTTCAGTGGCTTTGATTAGATCGAGGAAACCTACTTGAAAATTTGATGGTAATAACAATTCACTTATAATATGTATGACACCTTGATTGAATATGATATCAGAGTTCAAAGGCAATGGAACTAATGTAGAATTGATTTTCAATAAATGATTATAATCACCATCAAAATATTCATTAGTTATAGTCAACAAATCACCTTTTAAAGTATGGGTATCAATAGATTGTGGATCTTCATCATGCAATCCAAAATCTGAATAAATTGAACCTTCAACAAAAATCCCCTTTAAAATCTGTTTGAAAGTTTCAGGATTTTTTTCTAAATGATTCAAAATTAATCCTAAACTTTCCCATGAACCTCTAAATTTCATCCCAATCCCGTTAAGGTCATCATCATTGAGAACTGGGATCCCACAAGGTAAAAAAGCTGAATATCCCTTGTAATTATCCGGTAAATTCAATAAACCAAAGTCTTGTAAATACTGAATGGTTTTGAGACATTCTTGTTGATCAATTTTAATATGTTGAACATGACGTTGAATATCACCACTTGATAATAAGTCAGATAATGAATTCTTGAGACTCAGCGGTGGGATGATAGGTTTATCTACAATATAAGCTATCGAATCATTACCAACGTCAAAAGCATCAGATTTCACTTTGATATCATCATTAATTCTTGATATGGTTTTGGTGGAATTCTCCACACGAGAACTTGAAATTTTGATCTTGAAACATCCGTTGATTTTCTTATTGGAACACAAATTTGTATTCCCCAATTCATAATAGGTATCGGAATCTTCTAGAATTTGACTGAGATTGATCCTATTATCAAGAAATTGATAAAGAAGAGTTTGCTTATTATTGAAAGCTTCTGTTTTCACAAAATCTTCATCGTCTTCAACATCATCTCTTTGATCGATACTTAATAAAATTGTTTGATCAGCATATGTTCCATCAATTAAATAGTCCAAAGATCTGAATTCTAATTCATCAACAAATCTTGAAAAGTGTAATGCAAATAGCGATTTTCTAGGTATCATATCAGTTACTGGTATATTTAAATTATTGAAGAAATTGGTATTATTTTCTTCAGATGTATGAAAAAAATGGAATATTCCATCCTTTGTCGCTATATTTGATCCGTTTTGGGAACTTCTTATTTTATCATTGACTATAAGTGTATCATTTACTGTAGATAAATCAAACTTAACTTTACCTTGACTAAGAACAGATCGAGTACTATTTTGTGCAGTTATCTGTTCAGAGAATAACATATTATCTAATAATGAAATTATATCATACTTGATCTCCAAGATGGATTCATCCGTTGAGGTAAACCGGTTACCATTCAATGTATGATTTAAACTTGAATAATATCTGATTGTCATATTTGTCAATGATTGATGAATCATTTCATCGGTAGGTATAAAAAAGGTTTGGCTGGAATTCAAATATTCAGCACATGTTAATGGTAAGGGTTTTGGCTTTTTGTGTTTTTTATGTTTCTTCTTATGTTTAGACTCAATACTCACCAATTCATTATAAAATACCAGCTGAAAAAGGCTCTTGACAAACGAAACGTTATACCCATTTAATTTGTGAGTAGAAGAATCCATTAACATATCACACATGCTTTGTTTTATAGGTGTTTGTTTATCTATAGCTTGAATAAATGACCATTGATGTTTGGCATAAATATCAGCTTCAACAATAGTTGACGAATGATCGATTTCAAAAGTCAAATCTTTGAAATTTGGTGATATTAAAACTGAGTAATTCTTGCCATTAGGTCTATATAAAGTATTAAACACTGCCAGTTTAGAATCCATCCAGCCAACTCTAAACCTTTGATCGATTATATACCTCTTTAATTCTTCATGCCCTATGTCCTCTAATTGAGTATCTACAAACGCCAGATTGACAGGTGCTAAAATAGTAACGTTCTGCAAAGTATTGATATAGGGTATCATACCTTTCCTTTGTAATATTTGTAAAAAAGTTGAAAATTGAACTTGTGATGATAAGATATCCACAATAGTTGACGGTGTTGGAGTAGGTTCAACAGTGGATGTAGGAGGAGGAGCTGCCAAATTTATAGGTAGTAGTGCTATGAACACTACCCACCATATTATACGAGTATGTAGGGATACATACATGATATATTATCGTATAATAAGAATGTTTTGACTGATTGTGGGACTAAGGATTCTTGTGAGAGTGCGAAATTTAGAGACTTACGACATGCTGCAAAATATTATTGACATAGCACAAAACCTAAACAAAGGCAACTATAAGGTAAATTTTAAAAAACGATGACAGCCCAGGTAGCTAATGTAGCTAATAATGATGCGATTAATAATGCGGAATAGACTAAAGATTTTTCAAAGTTGGAAATTCTTGGAACTAATTTTAAGTAAAAACAACAAGGTAAAATAATGCAAACTAAGAAACAAATTGAAGCTCCTAACATACCAATAATTTTATCGAATTCAGGGAACATGATTGCCAAATAGACAAAAATTGCATTAACCCCAATTCTGGTGATAAACATACTTAAATTATTAATGATATTGGCGAACCAATGATCAGAATCGAATAAGATTAACGAGTCTATGGTTGCAATGATTGGTTTAGCATTCAAAGGAGTCTTAGCAATTGGAACTAAGCAAATAAGTCCCGAGATTAATGGGTAAATCCATGTAGGGTAACCGGAAGTGAATAACAAATTATTAGTAATTTCATCTTTACAGTAAATACCAAACATTAAAGTTCCTAAAACTGCCATAGATGAATCTGTTAATAAAGTGATAGTGTATGTAGTACCCAAAGTCTTTGTGAACTTATAAGGATGTCTCATATCTGACTTTAAATTTGGGAATATAGCATGACCTCCAAAAGGAGCCATTAAGATTCCTAAAGCTAATAATAAGTCAATAGATGAATCAGGATAAAGTTTTAAAGGCATAATTTCAAGTAATGAACCAGGAGCTTCAGCTTTTAATAAACCACAAGCAAATACTAACCCAGTGATTGAAATTGTTGAGATTATTCCAAATAATGAAAAAATTGATAATACAGGTAATGGCATGAATGTAAAAGGAGTTAAAATTACAAACCCCAAAATCTTGAATTTAGTCTTTGTCCAATTTTCATCATCTCCTAATAATGCATAAAGCGAATCACTGAAAAGAACAATTAAAGCCACACCAGCTCCAATCAAATCTATTGAGAAAATGATTGAAATCAATAATTTGGCCATGGATCCATATGAAGCGTAACCTAAATCAGCATACGTCATTATAGTATTATCAGTGTCCATTGCTCTTGATAATAACGTAGCTGACCAATATGTAGAGAATCCACATGCTAATAAAATTGGGAATCCATAAACACAACCAGCTTTCATAATCCCAACTGGTAATGCTAAAAGCCCTACTCCTATGAGAACATTAATTGAATTGAAAACAGTTTGAGGAGCTGTAGATTGACCTTCTAAAACACTCAAGACATTTCCATCTTTATCTTCAACTTTCTTTACAGTTAAATGATCAGCAGTAGTTAAACCTGAGATCGAACTTCTTATACTTGAGAATGAAGGAGCAGGGATAACTCGACGTTTAGGTATTGGGATCCCATGAGAAGCTGTAGCCACAGAATTAGTTCTAGATCTAGAATTCAATGCACTCATGATATCATCTTGATAAAACACGTCATTGTGAGGTGATAAGTTACTATCATAACTAAAGATATTATTTCTTGCTAAGTTCATATCATGTACTACAGTACTTAATCTTTCCCCTCTCATAGAAGGAATCATTAATTCCGGATCAAACATCTCATCATCAACACCTTCATTATCCTGATAGAAAAATGATCTTTTTTTATGAATTTCACTGTCTAATTTATTAGCTTGATACGATTGTGCTCTTGTAAATGAACTAGCAAAATTATGCAAGGAATTAGGACCCTTAAATGACCCGATGGGATTATCTAAGAAGTTTTGAGTCCTGAATGTATTAAGCGGTGTATACTCTTGAGGAATATCGGACTCCATATCGGAGTCGGGAGGATTAGACATTTTTAGTGCCTGAAGCTATGGTCTCCAGTCGTCAAAACTTTGAGATCTCAAGTTTCGTGTTTTGCACCAATTTGGCGATAAGAGAAATTTCGTTTTTTTTTATTTTTCGCATTTCATTGTGTGGCTCTAAGAACAGAGTCATCTTTGGCAATTTTTTTCATACGTTTATATAAGACCACATGAAGATGGATAGGCTTAAAAGGCTCTTTTATTTGCCTGTGTTATTCAAAAAGGAAAAGAGTTTGACTCCAAATCAAAAATGGGTATTGGGTTTAATCAATTTAACATGTGTAGTATTGTTTTGGGTGCTATCATCGTTCTTAGTAAGCGATTTATTCGAAAGTGAAATATATCGTAAACCGTTTTTAATAACGTATATAAATACAGCATGTTTTAGTTTTTATTTGATACCTTATTTGAGGTATGAAAAGTTGACTTTGGCCCAGTTCATACGAAGAATAAGGCAGGAATGGAAAGGCGAAGTCATAGATCCAGAGAGAACTCCTCAACAAGAAGGATCTCAAGCACAAGAAACTCAAGGAGTTCAAACCCCAGGGTCTCCACTAGAAACAACCTCCCTTTTACCGGAACAAAACCCAGAACAAGACCTCGATATAGGAATACTAGAAACTATAAGTTTATCATTTAAATTTTGTACCTTATGGTTTTGTGCCAACTTAGTGACCAACGGTTCATTATCCTACACATCAGTAGCATCTCAAACCATTTTATCATCCACGTCATCATTTTTCACCTTATTAGTAGGGTTCTTATATTCAGTTGAAAGAATCACTAAAAACAAGGTATATGGGATAATCTTATGTTTTGCAGGTGTTATAGTAGTAACTAAGGATGATTTGACTTCAAGAGAAACTAATTTTGAACTCCTCAGGTTTTTCGGTAATGCCTTAGCATTATCAGGAGCATTAATTTATGGGGTTTATACGATTTTATTAAAATTGAAAACCACCATACCCAATTCACGAAATGAAAGAAACTTAAACACTCATCTATTCTTTGCATTTGTAGGGTTATTCTGTTTTGTAACCCTTTGGCCTATTATAATAATATTACATTTCACTAAAGTGGAAACTTTCATTATACCCAAAGACTCCCATATTTTGAGTCTTTTAGTTATTAATATGTTTATAACGTTTATCAGTGATTTTTGCTGGTGTAAAGCTGTATTATTAACTAGTCCCTTGACAGTTACTGTAGGATTATCCTTAACAATTCCCTTGGCAATGATTGGAGATTGGATTTTTAAACAATTCACATTCAATTGGATTTATGCATCAGGAGCTGCAATTGTAACCATTGGATTTTTGATTATTAACCAAGACGAAAGAAACGATTTTGTGGAGGATACCGAATAGATTTTATATAGAATTGTGAATAGAATTAATAGAGAGAGAAAGGAAATGTGCGCATTTTTGATACTTACATCGTGTTGATGCTTTGGCCAATCTTTTTCCTTTTATGGATAGCCCAAGTATTTGGTAGTTCATTAGAGGCTATCAAATTAACAGAGTTATCTCAACAATCAGATGATTTCATAATACGAATTACCGATGGAGATTTGTCAATGTTTACTGGTGTAAGAGATTATTTCACAGTTATTGTACTTACTTCGTCATCTGAGAAACATGGGTGTAAAATGTGTCAACAAATACCGCCAGTGATTCAAATGGTCAGTAAATCATGGGCCAGAGACTATGCATTTACTAATTCCCTTTTCTTTGTAGAAATCGATTTGGCTCACCCAGATAATATGAAAATAGCTCAACAGATTAGTTTAGAAACAATCCCTCATATTTGGATAGTACCACAAAACTTAGAAGAGCAATATGTACCATTCGGAATAGTAAAAGAAAAACATTTCATATGGCAATTACCTAAATCTTCAACCACAAGTCAAGCTCTTGATTTAGCTCAAATGTTATCAACCACTTTAAACAGAAGTATATACGTTAGAAACCAGGATCCAGTAACTCAATTTGTAACGTATTTCATTGGAACTTTTGCATTGATAATGTTAATAAGGAAAAGAGGTCCTAAAATAATTACTAATTTAGGTAAATCTTTTGCTTATACCATTATAAGTATAGCTGCAATTTTAGCATCAATTACTGGTTATCAATTCACTAAAATAAAGAAGACTCCATTTATTGCAAGAAACGAACATGGGATTATGTTTATAAGTGGTGGTCAACATTACCAATTCGGTACAGAGATTCCTATAGTTAGTGGAACATATATTTTATTGGGGGCCTGCTTCTTGAGTTTAGTGTATTTGGGTAGATATAAATCTAATGCTAATAGTTTTTTCAGGAATCATGAGGTTAAAATATTAATAATTTTGAATACAGTAATTTTATATATTTTGAATAGTGCCCTTACCAGCATTGCGATTAGAAAGGATCCAGAGTATCCATATCATTTTACAAAGCTTTTTTAGATCAAAGATAGCATGTGTAGGTGTATAAGTAGATAGAATAGATAACTAGATCGCGATTTGAAAATACGCGTTAACTATGACACAAGAGAAGGTTAAAAGGACTAAGATCACTGATTTTTTCAGTTCTAAGAAGCCTAAAGTTAAGGAAGTAGTGGAAGTAGAGGTTAAAGAGACATTATTAGAAACTCCTGCTGGGGAAGCTGAGTCAAACCCCAAAAATAATGAGAAAACTAAAGAATCTTCTAGTATAGATAAAGACTCAGATAAAGACAAAAAAAATGAATTAGACACAGAATATAAAGAATTTGCAGAAAAATATGGTTTTAATAAAACCCAATGGATAAACAGTTTAACTGAAGAACAAAAACAATTACTTGATTTGGAAATTCAATACCTCCATATTACATGGTTAACATTCCTTCATAAAGAACTTACGAAACCATACTTTCTTAAACTTAAAAAATTCCTTAAAGCCCAAGAATCCAAAACAGTATTCCCACCAAAGAATCAGATCTATTCATGGTCACATTATACGCCGTTGCCTAATATCAAGTGTCTTATATTAGGACAAGATCCGTACCATAATCATAATCAAGCTCATGGATTAGCCTTCTCAGTATTAGAACCAACTAAACCGCCACCATCATTAAAGAACATTTATAAGGCTATTCAAATTGATTATCCTAATTTCAAAATACCTAAACCTGCCACAGGGGGAGGGAACTTAACTCAATGGGCTAAAAACGGAGTATTGATGTTAAATACTTGTTTAACAGTGGAAGCTCATAAACCTAATAGTCATTCTAAACAGGGATGGGAAACATTTACATATAAAGTATTAGATACTGCTATAAATTATCATTTAGAGAATCCCACTGAGGGTAAAAATGGATTTGTGGTTATGGCATGGGGGATGCCAGCTCAAAATACTTTAGCTAGATTCACTAATTTAAATAAAGATGAATTTCTAGTTATCAAAGCATTTCATCCATCACCATTTTCTGCGGCTAAGGGATTTTTTACCCTGAAGTGTTTTAAGCTTTGTAATGAATGGTTAAAGGAGAATGATAAGAGTCCAATCGAATGGTCATTAGATGGTAAACTGTGTTTATGATGTTTACCTACAAATGATTAAGTATATATCAGCCAATAGACCCTATACATGCAAATTAATATAAAAATTTTATACCAGGGGAAGCTCTTTGGATCCCTAAAGTACCCATATCGAATACCCATATAAACCCCTAAACAAAAACAAATCACACCCCTTATATTATTCGATTGCCCTTGTCTCTAGGATGTATAGAGTTAGGAATTCTCAGGGTGCGACCTTACACGTCTACCAGGGTTACCCTGCCCTGAACATCTATAACGGTCTCATTGAAAAATATCACAAAAATAAAAATCCTCAAATCCAATATCCTCAAATATCGTCCAAACCGAAATCATTTCTATTTGAAGGATTTTGTTTTTGTACACAACCACAACCCCACACACAGTCAAGCCTTATAATCATACCGGAAGATTTCCTTCATTATTTACTGATAAGATTATTGATTTGATTTTCTAAAGCCGCCGAACCTCATTACCAAATTCCGTGATTTGATATAAAAGGCAATTTCTCAAATTATGACAGCCAAATTAAAATTTCAAAATGAATCGTTAAAGGACAGGCAAAAACGGTTCTTATTATCAGTTGATCCACAAGTTGCCAAAAAGAAAGATGTTGATGATTCAACTCGAAGATTTCAATATTTATTAGAATTATCACCGTTGTTTAGACATTTTATTGATTTAAATGCTTCTAAATCTAAAGAATTCAAAAAGATTATCCTGGATATTGACAAAAAATTATCGTTTCAACAAGTATCGACCAAAGGTAAAAAACTGAAGAAAAATACTGGAAGAAGACGTAAAACTGAAAAGGAAGAAGATGCAGAATTATTAATGGAAGAAGAACATATTAGTGATGATGTTAATCAACATACCATATTGACTGAATCACCTGCTTATGTTAAAGAAGGGAAATTGAGAGAGTATCAAATCCAAGGTTTAAATTGGTTAATTTCTTTATATGAAAATAGATTAAGTGGGATATTAGCTGATGAGATGGGTTTAGGTAAGACTTTACAAACCATATCGTTTTTAGGTTATTTAAGATATATCAAACACGTTGATGGACCACTTATTGTTATTGTACCAAAATCCACTTTAGATAATTGGAGAAGAGAATTTGCTAAATGGACCCCGGATGTTAATGTGGTGGTTTTACAAGGTAATAAAGAACAAAGAAATGATATAATTCAAAATCAATTAATGACTGCTAAATTTGATGTATTAGTTACATCTTTTGAAATGATTATACGAGAAAAATCACTGTTAAAGAAATTTAAATGGGAATATATTGTCGTTGATGAAGCCCATCGTATTAAGAATGAAGACAGTTCATTAAGTCAGATTATTAGATTATTCTATTCCAGAAATCGTTTATTAATTACCGGTACTCCATTACAGAATAATTTACATGAATTATGGGCACTTTTGAATTTCCTCTTACCTGATGTTTTTGGTGATTCTGCCATGTTTGATGAATGGTTTGATAGTAACAATAATAATGAAGAGGATGAAGATGAAGATGAAGCCACAAAGCAAAAGAAACAGACTGAAGTAGTTCAACAATTACATCAAATTTTAAATCCTTTCATATTGAGAAGAGTTAAAGCCGATGTGGAGAAATCTCTTTTACCTAAGATCGAAACCAACTTATATATTAAAATGTCAGAAATGCAAAAGGATTGGTATAGGAGATTATTAGAAAAGGATATAGATGCAGTTAATGGAGTAGTTGGTAAAAGAGAAGGTAAAACTAGATTATTGAATATTGTTATGCAATTAAGAAAATGTTGCAATCATCCTTATCTTTTCGATGGAGCTGAACCTGGTCCTCCATATACTACTGATGAACATTTAGTATTTAATTCTGGTAAAATGATTGTGTTAGATAAATTGTTAACTAAATTCAGGAAGGAAGGAAGCAGAGTATTGATTTTCTCGCAAATGTCAAGAGTTCTTGATATTTTAGAAGATTACTGTTACCTCAGAGAATATCAATATTCTAGAATTGATGGATCCACTGCTCATGAAGATAGAATTTCTGCTATTGATGACTATAATGATCCAGAACTGGACAAGTTTTTATTCTTGTTAACCACTAGAGCCGGTGGATTAGGGATCAATTTAACATCTGCTGATATTGTGATATTATTCGACAGTGATTGGAATCCTCAAGCTGATTTACAAGCTATGGATAGAGCTCATAGAATTGGACAAAAGAAACAAGTCAAGGTTTATAGATTTGTTACTGAAAATGCCATTGAAGAAAAAGTCCTTGAAAGAGCAGCCCAAAAATTAAGATTAGATCAATTGGTTATTCAACAAGGTAGACAAGAACCTGCTAATAACTCTATAGGGAATACTAAAGATGATTTACTAGGTATGATTCAACATGGTGCCAAAGATGTTTTCGAAAGTAAGAATGGTGGTAAAGAAATTGATTTATTAGAAGAAGATATTGATGATATTTTAAGTAAAGGTGCTGAAAAGACCAGGACTTTGAATTCCAAATTCAATAAATTGGGATTGGATGATATTCAAAACTTTACATTTGATTCATCCAATTATGAATGGAATGGAGAGAATTTTGCTAAGAAAGATAATAACGGATTAGGATTATCATGGATTAATCCAAGTAAAAGAGAAAGAAGAGAACAAAATTATACAGTTGATAATTATTATAGGACTGCTTTCAGATCAACTGGAATGGAATCTAATTCTAATCTGGGAAGACCAAAAGCTCCAAAAGTTTATAATGTTCAAGATTTCCAATTCTTTCCACCAGATTTAGTTGAACTTTTAGAACGTGAACAATTGGCTTATAAGAAAGAAATCGGGTACAAATATTCCTTGAAAGAATTTGGTGATAGCGATGACGAGTTCTTGGCTGATGAGTTTAAGAATGAAACTTCAAGAGAAGAAAGAAGAGATGTTGCACAAAAGAAAATTAATAAAGTTGTGCCGTTAACTGAAGAAGAAATTGAATTAAAGGATCAGTTATTACAAGAATCATTCCATTCATGGACCAAGAGAGATTTCAGTGCATTCACTAGAGCCAGTGCTAAATTTGGTAGAGAATCATATGGAAAAATCGCCCAAGAAATTAGGACGAAAACTCCTGAGGAAGTGAAGAATTACCTGAAGAAGTTCTGGAACGATTATAAATCAATCAAAGGTCATGAGAAGTTTATACAACAAATTGAAAAGACCGAGAAACAAGTTAATAAACTCAACTTCCAACAAGAGATCTTAAATGAAAAAATGAGTCAGTTAAATGACCCATTGAATGAATTTACGATTCATTATCCACCTAATAATGCCAAGAGACTTTACTCAAAATTAGAAGATATATTCATTCTTCATTGTGTGTATAAGCATGGTCTTTTCGATGAGAATTTGTCGGAGAAGATTCGTGAAGAAATTGCTAATAGTGATTTGTTTAGATTTGATTGGTATTTCATGTCTAGAACTGCTAATGAATTAGGGAAAAGAGTTACCACCTTATTGTCAGCCTTATCAAAAGAAGAAGACAAAAAGAGGAAACTAACAGGAAGAATTAATGATTCGAATTCTAGTACAAGACCAGGGTCGGTTGAACCATTTAGAGGGGATACTCCTGAAGTTAAGGCTGATAAAAGAATAAATGATGATGAAGGGTCAGGTAGAAAAAGAAAGAAAAAACTTTAGTGTACATTAATATAGGGTCTATGTACTCGCCTCTACACTCTTTCTGTGTTAAACTCCAGCGATTCATGCTACAGGATCCCTTACTCGACTACAGTAGATACTGAGGTTGAATAGTATCTTCTACAGTTGAAATATAATAAGGAACTTTATTAGCAGTCCAACTTACTGATAAGAAATCACTCATTTCATGCTTTTCCACTGATAAATAATCAAAAACAGTAGCATCCCCCGTAGACTTATACCTTGGCGTAATAAAGTTTCTTAAACTGATAATCTTTGCACCCTTTTTAATACCATACAATAACCTACCCACTTCAAAATTAAGCTTCATATCAAATAAATAATTGTTAATAATCAATACGTCACAATCTAAAATATTCTTCCTAACTTGTTCGTTATCAACAAAACTTTGGGACAACACAAAATCCATATTCAATGGTCTTAATCCGAAAACTTGAAGTTGTTTTGATAAAACGTTTTGTTGAAGAGAAGTCAATTTTGAAGCATGTTCCATTAATTCACAACCTCCACTAAACCCAGCACCAAACTCTAAAGCAGCTTGGAATGAAGTATTACCAACTCCTGAACCAAGATCATAGAATTTTTGGCCAGGTTTAAAATCAGTTTTGGTCAAGACTTCACTGACAAATGATGGTAACAATTCTCCATATACTTCAGCTGTAAATGCTTTATATTTCCTTAATTGTGATGATCTAGTTGAGACTACTCTGGAATAAACTCTAATTAACATTTGTTGCATACAGTATCTTGACACAGTCGATTTATTACGAAGAATTTCATAGAATTTTTGTTCATAATTGGCAGGTTTTTCCTGAGGTTCTGGTTTAATTGAAATTTGATCAACGAATTTGGTATTTTCAACATCAGGACTTGGTTCTGGAGTATGGGTCTGACTAAGGAGGTTCTTAGTAATATTAGCGGAATCTTTATCAGTAATAATGGATCCATTACTAGAACCGACTATTGGTGTATTTGAACCATTATTTGGAGTACTTGGACCTTCAGGAGAAACAATTTGTGGATCAATGATTTCTTTAAAGAAAACATCTAATTTTAAACCTGGAACTTCAAATTCACTCGCCTTGTTAGTCTTATAGCACCTAATTTCCGGATTGATATCAACACTCAATGTCTTATCAACATTTTTAGGACACAAAACCAACATTAATTGATTCCAATTATCTATAATTGTCATAAAACTATTGAAATCATTCATAGCAATTGATTTTTCCAAATTAAGACAATAATCATTATAAATTATATCTTTTAAAACTGTAGAATGACAAAAGTATAAACAGTAATGAATTTGGAAAAATTTTTGGATTTCAAATATCGGATTAAGTTCTTCACTTTTAGGCAATGCTATAATAAATAATTCATAATGGTCAGGGTGTAAAAGAGTTCTGAGTCTTATTTTATTATTAGGGTTAACTCTTTCACCTTGACTATCACGAATAAGAACTTTAGGAAATGTCGATGGTAAATCTTTATACCTTTTAGAGTTTTCCTTTAAAATTCTAGCAGCTGTTGAATCTGCTTGTTCGAGTCTAGAATCACTTAATGGATCAATTGATTCAGAATCTGTTTCAGAAACTTGTGAAAGGGTTGGAATCATTGGTGTAGATTGATATATCTCATCAATAAACAATTTTCTACCATCCATAGGGAATTCCGTATCCACCATAATATCATAAGGATCAAAAGGACTTACATATTCCTCTTCTTCCTCTTCTTCTTCACTTTCCTCAGTTTCCTCTTCACTTTCAGATTCACTCTCAGATTCACTTTCTTCCTTAAACTTTCTCTTCCCCTTAGTTTTTGTCTTTGTCTTACTCTTGGTCTTCTTCTTCATAATATGTTTTAATATTCTTCTTTCTTCAGATGGTGGTACAAAGAAAGCAGTCTTTTGACGTTTCCTCTTTTCATTATCTTTGACTAATTTCTTGTCACCTGTAACACTTTGAAAATAATCAGCTTCTTCCTTTAATTTCTTAGTCAACAAATTTTTAGCTTCAGAATTAGATACTTTAACTTTTTTAGGTCTATTCATGAGTTCAATTCTTCTTTGTTCTAAAGCTCTTTTCCTCTCTTGTTCTCGTTTAATCTTGGCTTGTTCTTGAAGTTTTGTTTGGGCAACCTTTAACTTATAATCTTCTAAAGTTAACAGTAGGTTTTTATTATTGGATTCATCTACAAAGTTCTCATCAATTAGTTCTACAGGCTTTCTTCTTCTTGAACTTCTGGTTGAATTCAGACCTTGAGCTCCAAAATTATCCCCAGCATACCATTGAGATATGTAGAGTAATTCTTCCATAGAAGATTTGAATTTCAGTCTTCTATATGGCCCATTCATATCTTTAATAATATTTTGTATAGAAGCACCTTTTCTGAGTGGTATTAAAGATTGAATATAATTAATTGAATGGGTCTTGTGATACTTTTTAATGATGTCATTTTCTAAATCTGTCATTCTTCTCTTTTTACTGGTATTCAACATGACAATTTCTCTAGTTGGTATACCGGGGAATTCCGTTCTTAATCTATCGAGGGTAAACCCTGAAGTTATTAAGTAATCAATAAGAACTTGGTCGAGTTTAAGATCAAGAGGTTCAATTTCATCAAGTTTAGTTTGAATTTCTTTGAGGGTTTTGAAAGGGATTTCTCCTTCAATACTTTCTTCAGTATGATCATAATGTTTGGCTACCCTTAAATAATATATTTCAATTGGGGTCCAAGATAATTTAATATCTTCAATACAACTTTGAATATCCTCAATTGATTTATCAGGTAATTCTTCGAAAAGACCACCAGCTGTCATATCAAAACTTAATTGATGACACAAAATTGATAAATCTTGATCACTCCAATCATTAGTCTTAAACTTGATTAAATAATTTTTGATTTCTTGAATTTTTAATGAAATTTGTTGATGATTTCTTAATGGCAATTGGGCTTCATCAACTCCTTGATTACTTTGGACACAACTACTAATATATACAGTTTCAGCTCTTGTCCATGCGATTTCATCAGTTATACTATACAATTTCGATACAATAGTATCAACATTTATTTCTGGTAACTTTGAATGTATCAGATTTAGGAGTAAATCATAATGTAGTAAATACTTCAAGTTTTTAATTTCTTGTTCACTCCAATCTCTCATATCAATATCATTTGAATTGCCTTTGGATACAGGTGTTAAATAGTGATGGTCGCTTTTGGTGGGTTTTGAATGTTGTGAATTAGGGTCCTGTAGACTATGGTCTTGTGTGTGTGGTAACGCGTTAACCCCATACAATTTCAATTCACTCCTTGATTCAACTTCGGATCCTTCAACATTCATGATCCTTTTATCCTATGTATTTGTATTTGTGTACTGTGAATTTATGCTATGTTCGGAATACGTATAAGGTAGTGAAAATTCCAAAATAGTGAAATTTAGGAATTACGAAAATCAAAACAGTTTGGACGTGAGTGCGGATCTATGTCTTGTCTTAAGGCGGTTGTGTATTACTATTTATCGGGGTCCAGAATTAGACCCAAGTGGGGTAGAGTTCCCCTTTAATTATAGATTTTGTATTATCTAAATACTGTATTAAGATTTTACTTACAATTGAACCAAAAAATGGCTTAGTTTCGACCCATTACTGACTTATAATTGGTCGTATTCCAAAAGGGCATTTAGTCAGTTTAGTCAGTTTAGTAACTTTAGTTAAGTCATTTTATATTAATCTTCGTTCCACCCTTGATTTAACCAGGTTTACAACTTACTAGCCCTTAACCCATTCAACCTGAATTTCAAATCCTTTAAAACTTTAGTTTCAGGTTTCCAAGTATCAAAAGTTTCATATAAATCATTAATTTCATCATACCCTGATCTACCAACATCACCTCCTTTTTCAACACTAATCATTTTATTATTATTAGGCCAATTTTTCTCAATGTTGAACAACAAACCTCTTAAACACCATGGTAATATAAATGGATTAGTCCCTATTTTGCCAATATTGAACTCTTTGATATATACTTGATTGGTTAATGGGAGTTTAACAATTTCTTCAGCATCATCAGTTGGTACAGAACCATAAGCACCAATACCTGAAGTTACGAATCCATCATTTGGTTGAGCAATATTTTCGTGAGGTAATTGTTTTTGGGGTTTCATTAAATTAGTAGTATCGGTTGGTGGGATGATTATATCATCAGTATCAAGGATAAATTTAACACCTAAATCGTAAACTTTCCCATCATTATAAATTTTAGAATGGCCTCCACCTGTCAAAGGTCCTGCCAATGCTGTACTTAATTCCTTAAGTACGTTGTTATCAAAGTATCCCATATTCTGTAATTGACAACAAAGAGATACCAATTTTCGTATAAATACAGGTGTTTGTGATGAATGATCAATATAACATGCTCTGTAAATATTAGGATGGAAAATATGTGCTGCAAGGGCTGAGTATAAAGGAACTAATTGATCATTAATCGATCCGATGAAACACATCTTAACATTCGAATTAATAATGATTTGCATACTTTCCTTATAAACCAATGACTGTTCACTGGTGAACTTACTTAATTCAAATAATTCCATCAAAGAATCATGTTCAATAGCTGAGTAAGCTTTCATAAAAAATGATTTATCAATCCCATAAAATGGCCCATTATTTATCCCTGCCATTCCTAAAATCCCAATTCTTTTAGTCAATGGAGCTTTTAAAATACCTTGTTTGATCAATTGAGCAAATAAAATAATAGATACAACACATCCTTGAGAATGTGCTGCTATAAATATGAAATCTGCTTCATTCAATTCTTGTTGCCATTTGATCAAAATATCTTTAAAGAATTGAACTCTATCAAAAATCTTCCCTTCTTTTTCAAGAGCTATTTTCTGTATACTTATATCATTAGCATTGTCCTTTTGAATCAATCCATTCTCAATACAATATCTAATGACAGCCTTTTCAGCTTCATTAGCAAACTTTGATGATGTACCTTTAGGAGCTCCAATTAATGGACGGATCATTTTAGTAGGGAAAAATCCATGAACTCCAATAACTAAAATTCTTTTGATTTTGGTTAATGGTGCACCCTTTTGGTTAACAATATCAGCTTGTCTGATTGAAGGTCCATTACCTGAACTTTTTCTTGGTTTATGATTAATTAATAAGTTCCCCATAGGATCATTAGTGATTGATATCGTATTAGGATCGTTTTCATCTTCCTCAATTTGTGTTTGTTGATCATACACATAAACATCATCGGGTTTAGTGTAGAATTTATTATAACTGGGCAAACATGCTCTTTTATGTTGTGGTAATTTAGCTAATGATCTTCCAAATAACTTATAGGTTCTTTCATATAAAAGGTTAAACTCCTTTTCAACTCTATCCTTTGAAGCTGAAGAGTTTTCAGCACTTTCTTCATTATCTTCGTCATTCATCACACTGGTTAAGGTTTGGGAACTGAACCCAAGTTTAGTTGATACTTGACTTAAGAATTGTCTCCAGTTCCCGAAATCAACTTTGTTAGCATTATTTTGTTGACTGGATGTGGAAGTATTGCCAAATATCGTTGATGTTATAGCGTTGTTAGACATTATTGAACTCTGAGTTGGAAGACATTGATTCCAATCTGGTACTATTATATTTTCCTTTAAATTTTCATTCTTATGGGTGTTGATTTCATTGAATTGTTCTGTATTATCATGAGGTTTATATAAAACGGCATCATCTTTAGGATCTTTATCAGATTCTGAATCTTTTGGAAATAATGGAGTTGTATTAAGGATTTTATTTGTATGAATCTCTTCTTCAACTTTATCAGTTTCTTTATGTTTTTTGTCCTTGTCTTTGTGATCCTTCTGATCTTTTGAATCTTTCTCCTTCTGATCATCACTATCACTAAATCCTTCAGATTGGTTAGACCAAAATGCCCATGATGAACTCGATCCTTTCTTCCTATCTCTCACCACATGATCATCTATTTCATCATTGTACTCCTCTTCTTCATCTTCGTCATCATCGTTCTCTTGATTACCATCCTGATTACCCTCTTGGTTATTCTCCTCTTGATGGTCCCCTTCGTCATCCCCTTTGACAGCATGTTCATTAGATTCTAAATAAGTGTCATTATTAGCTCTACCCCAGTTTATCCAATTTGATGGAGTTAATGTTGATGAGAGACTTCTACCACTTGATTTATCAGTGTCTTTTCTGACAGTATCCTTTTTGTCATCTCCTTGACCGTTTAATGAAGTCTTATCCTCCTGGTTGCTATCTACAACCTTATTATCATTTGGTTTAGTTGCTATAGGATTCTGAGAACGTTGTTTACCAACTGTAAAAGAAGGTATAACTTGTTTCTTGACATTCACACTAACACTAGAGTGAATATCTTCATCAGTGTTACTAATAGGAGTGGTTGTAGAATTCCACAGAAACCAATTAGCCATTCTGTTTTAATGTTTTAAACACTTATGACTTAATTTTACAAAGCCGCGAAGTTACAAATTCATATGATATCATCTAAAGTTTATATTTCCTATATCCTACATGGTTCTATATCAATTGTCTAAAGGTTTCTATATCACCTAGTTTTGTGACGGTTCCACCGCATACTATAACTATCAAAATATCTCCAGGATTGTCTAAATCAAAAACCCTCAATTGATCCTTTCTGTTATCAATGACTGAGATAGAAGCCCCACATGCTGGTTCAACAATTTCTTTAAAGGTATCATAATAGTATAAAGTTCCTCTAACAGTATCAAGATCATCAATAACACAACTATGTATCTTATGTGTATGGTAATATTCCAAACATTTCGAAGATACATAAGGTGCACCTAATGAAGTGGCATAGGTTTTAATCTCTGGTAGAGTGATTATCTTATCTTGTTTAATAGTTTCATTAAAAGAGGGTGCACCATCGGATTCAACTGCTAATACTGGTACATTTTGTAAGTGTTCCGACTCCTTAAGACCTTGGATTACCCCGTTAAGTAAACCTCCGCCTCCAACACTACAAATAATTCCTTTAACTTTGGATACCTCAGTCTGTGTAAGTTGTTGTTCAATTTCTTTAATCATTTCACTATGGCCTTCCCAAATCAATGGATTATCAAATGGATGACAATAGATTGGATAAACTTCATCGCCTAGATTCTTGATGATCTCATTTCTTAAATAATTATCGGCTTCTCCCCAATGTTCCCCCATTAAATGAACTGTAGCACCATAATTTCTTAAATCTTCAACAACCGTAGGTTTTGCAAGTTTCGGTAATACTACCGTACATGGGACATTATAAAATTTACTACTATAGGCAGCTGCAAGTCCTGCATTACCACCAGACGACGAGAATACTCCAACTTTAGTCTTTCCTAGTGATTTTGCCTCCTCTATACTGCGCTCGATCAAATGACCTATTCCTCTTAATTTGAAACTTCCTGAGGGTTGTTTATCTTCTTGTTTGAAGAGAATTCGAGATTTTAGGTTCAACCTATCAGAAACGTCAATCAATGGTGTTTTAACTGAAGGTGCCATTTTTTTGTGTAACCCAAGATTATTTAAATACGAATTTAATTTGCGTAATTCTCACAAACTGTAGGTATGGCAAAGAAAAGACAAACCACAAAATCAAAAGATTTCCAACAAATAGATGCCAAATATGAAATGGAAATATTGGAAATATATGACGAATTAACTCAAACTCAACCTGATCTTCAATTGAAACATTTACTGAGAATTTTTAGTACTTTAAAAGTACCTAAATGTTTTACTCAAGATATTATACGATGTGCTAATTACTACTACTCTGTACGAGGTAAAGTTTTAAACTCGGAAAACTCCAAACGGGGGATCACTATTCATTTGATTGAACAATTTACCATCACTTCAAGAGTCTTAGAAGAGCAGAGTATAATAGATATTTTAGATATAGATAAGCTTATCAAGTATACCAATAAATTATTAAAGTATAGAGACAATTTCAAATTAATCAAGGAAAGTTGGAAATTATTTATAACAGATGAAAATGACCCATTGACATATAAATTATCATTACCTGATCTCAAAAGAATAAAAGATCAACTCAATTTAGACAATGATGGGCTATTGATTGATATGATGGGGTGCTGTTCATGTGATGAGAATGGTGATATAGAGAACTTTGATTTTGCAAAAGTATCAGAAGGATTATTTATAACGATTAAGGACTTTGGTTGTATTTTAGGAAATCTAGGCGAATTCGATTGAACCTGTGTATAGTATTTATGAAGGAATATGGAGATATCGCATCTCACGTCTCTGTGCATATCTTTACTATCTGCGACAACCAGAACCCTAATGAAATTCAGTTCTTTAGAGACTGAGATTGAAAATGAAATACTAAAGACTGCATCACCTGATTTAGGGAACTTTGAAGTATTTGGTGGTGCTAATTATTCAAATTCTACTCAATTCGATTTATTTTTATTCCATATTAAAACATCCCAGACCATCAATAAGACATACTTCCCATCTAAATTTTCATTGTATATCTTATTAACATTAGCATCCCGAAGTTCAAGTATCAATTTCATAGAGAATGATCATGACTCTGTGAAGGTTCTTCATATTCATCAACTTCTTGTTCAAAATCAACATACCATACCTGGTTTAAACTTTCGAGCCTTAGAAATATTGAGAGTGTATGTTCAAGAACTACAAGCACTCAAAAGCAGAAGGCTCCAAGAACTGGAGTTATTTATGGCTTTAAGGTCAATACTTTTATCATTTCTAGATGTCAAATCGGAGCTAAGAAAACGTCCCGGAAAAAGACCAACTACTAACTTATACACCAATACCAATACTCAACAACAAGAAATAATAAGTGATTCTGATTCTGATGGGATATTGAAAAATTCTACTGAAAAAGAGTCATCAGCTGAAAAAGATGAATTAGCAGGTATAGATGCTCGTATCAATCAATTGAAATCAGATATAACTGATGTTTCCAAGGGGTTTATACCTAATAAAAAACGTAAATCAGGTGCTTATATTCCTATAAGCATAGACAAAACAATGATTTTCAATGAAAATTTAATAAGTTTCAAACTCAATCCCGAACTAAACCACCAATATGATTTATCTGAGTTGATCAGGTGGACCTTTTCATGTGCTAGACGTGCTGGTGTTTATTCAGACGATAAAGTAGAGCTTCAATTCCATGATTTTTATACGAACCATTCCAGGTTTTTGCTTTGGGTATTTGCTTTCATGAAACTTGATTTTGGGATTTGCAAAACTTCAATTAGAAAGTTAATGAGAGATTCCCAAGATTCGTCAGAAGACTATGACGGCCCTGACCCTCAAACTATGTTGAACGATAAGAAGACTTTATGTGCATTAGTTTTCCCTGACATATTATCGGTAGACTGGAGTTACCAATCATTTTCAGAAATCTTCTTCTATGGTTTGAAACCATGCCCATTGGGGAAGCCCTGCTACGAAAGAGAACGGCAATTTGTTTGGGGGTATGAAGTTCATGAATCGAAGTCTAATTGTGATATAAATGATTCTATGAGATTGAGGTATTCAATGCTGTTCAATGTATTCGAGATCCTTCTGTATGTATCATTGAATTCTGTGGTAAATCAGGACTTCGAAAAGTTAATTGACATCGATGAACATTTGGAGAATATGTCATTGGAAAAAGCATATAATCAGAACTGGGCTTTCACTAAGCACATTTGTTTCCAATTTTCATATAGACAAATTAAAGCACATTTTTTCAATTTGTTCCTCACTCATGTTGTCGATGGGGTTTATGAAAGCAAGTTCAATATTGTTAACGTTGAATTTTTCTTTAGTGTTTCAGCAACCATAGCATCGTCTGTGTTACAACATGAATTAAGCCTGATGTTTCGTAAAACAATGCTTTTAATTTGTCGTAGACAAGTCACTAAGCATGGGAACCCTAAAAGAATTGTACGTAGGTTTCTTCAATTTTTAAGTAATTTCAACAAAGGTAGGATTCCTTCAGAGTCATACCGTTTACTTGATATCGTTTTAAATGAAGTTATCCATTTACTCATCCAATGGTACGTGATTACTACCACAAGCACAACTTTCAAAGAGGACTTGAATTTGAAAAAACATTTAGAGAAATTTTATAAAGGATATGGCCAAGACGACTGTAAATATATCAAGAATTTAATAGAGAAGTATAGCTATCAACCAAGTTGAGATAGCTAAATTGCATACACATTAATCTGTACATTAATACATATCTAATTTAAATAATATGCTTAACTTTGAAGTAATGTCTTAAATATTGAATTTGCCAAGCACCTAAACCAATTAATGCAAGTACGACCATAATACTGAAATACTTAACTCTTGAATTAGTTGATTCATTTGTATCTCTCATTCTTTCTTCTCTTCTTTTTAAATATTGTAATTCAGTAGCAATTTCTAAAGTCATTTCTTCAATTCTACGTAATTCAACTTCATTTGGTTTTAATTTTTCAGCAGCTTGTATAGCATTCCAATCTCTAGCAGCGGCACCACTTTCAATATCCAATTCAATTTGTCTTGATAATTGACTATATCTAGCATTACCTTCTAATTTATTGGTGAAACAAACATCAAATGCTGCATTATGGAAAGAGGTGAATGTTATTCTGGTATTGGCACCAATATCATTTTTCTTTCTTAATTCATTACCTAATGAATCAACAACTATAACATTTAATTGTTGACCGTCACCTATTCTACCATCAGTTTTAATGTTAATGACAATTAATTGTTCTTCACTGGCAAAGTCTCTGATACAGACTGGTTCACCATTATGCTTGGCGAAAACTTCCAAGTTTAATGCGGTAATTAATGAAATTAATGTCGAAATGAATAAAACACTAAATACTTTCATGATTGAATCAACAGTTTTCTCGCGTTCAAAATTTTCAATCGCGCCTGTAGGTGCCAAGTGGTGAAGCAGTGCTAAATTTAGCGAGGCTCACTGCGATTTAGTTGGAGCCACTGCGGCAGTATCGCTAACCCCAAACTACCGCGTTACCATAGTGATTGCGCATTTATAACTTGCACACTACTCTTAGAGACCATCGCTTTCAAACTCTACCGAATAAGGCAATCTACACTCTCAATATTTGAGAAAATTAACAGTGAAAAATTTGTAACTATGGCTAAACCAAAGACTACCCATACTATGGTGAAGCTTATATCAGCCGCCAAAACCGGTTATGAAAAGTGGTTCCAGATTCCAAGACATACACAAAAGTTGAATTTGATCTTATATGATCCAATAGCTAAAAGACATTGTTTATTCACTGAAAGTAAAAAGAGAAGAATACCTGAAGTACCACCAAGAGATTATTTCAGAAGACATAGAGTCTAGGCAGGGGCCTTCGTAGTAGTTGAGTGAATGAAAAAGTTCAGTCCACATGCAAAAGAGGTTAGATCAGATCAAGGATACTTGCCTCATACTAATTCCTTAATATTCATTCGGCTACATTATGACATCATATAGTATAACATCACGGAAGGAAATAGAATCTTGTAAATAAAATTTATATTCTATAATCACTAGTAACTAGTCCTCTATTTACATCTATAAATCGTAAATTTAGTCTGTTTAGCTACAACTTTAATAAGTCTTAACATCCCAGCCATTTAAACCTCCTAACTTATTTTTATCACCAATGACACAACTAACTCCTACACCATTCAAATATTGTTCAATTACTCTGGTTAAGTCTGTTTTGTTAACATCTAAGAAATTTTCTCTTCTTTCTTGTTTCATCTCATCAGTAATTCCATCAATAAATTGAGCTAAACCTTGAGTTGAAATCAGGGATGGAGCATCGACACTTTGGAAGATTGATAATTTGGCTTCTTGTAAATCAGTATCATTCCAATTTCCAATTTTTTGTAAAGCTGCTTCGTAAGTTTGTTTGAAAGCATCAATAGATTTCAAAGGATTTGGATCACGGTATGAATAATAATTCAAAACTCCTCCAACACCATCAAATGTCAACCCTCCTCCATAAGCACCATTAGCTTCACGAATTAATGAATGTAAATGCTTGAAAGAAAGTAATTGCGATAATACTTGAAGAGCAGCACCATCTTTGTGAGTATAATTAGCTCCAGTTAAAGCATATGATGCGTAACCAATTTGGAATGGGAGATTCACTAAAGTTTGAGTGGATGCATTCTTTTGTGACTCAAATGTTCTAATAAATTCTTCAAGTTGATCAGTATAAGTTTGAGAAGGTAATTTATCATCAAATTTCTTTAAACTCGATTCAGTGTTGTTAATAGATTGTTGGTCACCAATTAAATGGTATCTAAACCCTCCATTACTGGCATATTTTTGAATGTCTCTAAGTATTGGTAAAACTTCAGTTTTCAAGAACTCTTTACCACCAGATTCTAAGTTCTTATTGAGTTCCAGAACGAATTCAACTTGTCCTAAACCACCAGTCATGTTCTTTATATTTTTACTAGCAGTCAATTGAGAAGAACTGAACGATCCAGCATATGAATGACCACGTTCCGAAATAGTGTCCATTTGATTTTGACCCATATTTTTAACAAGGGTGTACAATTTATCAACTACAGTATCATCAAATTTAGTAGACGTTAAAATTTCATGCCATAAATCGAATACCAGTTTAGACTTTTCACTCAATGACATCCCTGACATTACAAATTGTAAATCTACATTGTTGATATTGTAAGGGTCAGTTTTGTTACTGAATGAGAAGTTTATACCACCAGTTGATTTTTGAATCTTGGAATCCAAATCTAAAATTGGAGTGGTTTCTGTACCTGCTAAGTTTGTTAAACATGATATGAATAAAGGCACGTAAAGGTAATATTTGGAAGGCAAGTAACTGAAATCTTTTGCAGCTGTCATATAAATTAATCCATTAGCATCAACAATTCTTTTCAGGAGTTTCTTACTGTTTAATTCACTATACTGTACATCAAAAAAATCACCTTGACGTGGGATATCTGATACATTAAGGGTTGGTAAAACTGATACATCATCTTGATGATTTTGCTTTTCAAGTAATTTGAGTGATCTATCATAAATGACTTGTTTATCTTCATCGGTTAATTGTTTAGTTTTTGCTTCTAAGCGAGCCTTTTCTTCTTCCATTAACTCATTATTGAAATTTTCATCAGGTTTCATAGTGAACTTGAAAGTTGGAGTAGTAGAATCTAACAAAGTGTTGATTAAAGGTTTGAATAAATCTAATCCATTTTGTTGATAATCTTGTTTGAATTTCTTTAAGATTTGATCAATTTCAAGTGATTTGATTGGATCTTGTTCATTAACCCAAGTACTTACAATGGAATTTAAAAGTCCTAACCCAAACTCTGGTTTATGTTTCTTGAAACTTAATTCTAATTGGTGAAGAATAGCTTCAACTCTTTTATCGAATACTCCATCACCAAGATTCTTTAATACCTTTTCCTCTAAGATCAGTTGGGTTTTATCATATAAACCATCAACTTTAGTTTGAGATAAATTAGTTAATCCAATGGTGAATGAAAATAAAGCGGTAGTTGAATCTAAACCGGAATTTATAGTGAAATCATCACCAAATTCAGTTTCAATAAGTTCTTGATAAAATGGTGAGGTATGGCCATCACATAATAATGAATTCAATACTTTCCATTTGAATATTTCATAAAGGTCAAGTTCCAAAGGATTACCCAAATACCAAGTGATAGAATGTTGGAGTTGTTCATCAATCGGTTTGGATGACATAACATCTACTGGACCACTTTCCACCTTCTCCATTGATTTTATATTCAAATCTGGCGTCTTTATAATATTCTTATTAGCTCTGACTCCAAATTTGGAATAATAATCGTTCAATTTTTGTAAATGGTTAATCAATGGTAATGAACCATAACTGAAAGTTTTAGCATTGGATGGGTGATAACAAGAATTATGGAAATCGACTAAATCTTCATATTCTAAATTTGTCATATGTTTCGGATCACCCCCACTGTTATTCAATGAGGAGTAGATTGATTCTTGGAATTTGATATAATAATAATATCCTGAATTAGAGTATTGACCTTTCATTTCATTATAAACCACTCCCTTGAACGTTAAAGGTGATTTTATATCATGAGGGTCTTGATTCTCTAATCTCCAACCTTCTTGTGTAAAATCTTCATAAGTCAACAAGGGCTCTAATACTGATGATAAATACACATCCATTAAGTTATTGAAATCTTTAGCATTAGTAGTAGCAAATGGATAAAACGTATAATCATGACCAGTCATAGCATTCATGAAATTACTTAATGACCTATTTAACATTTTGAAAAAAGGATCTCTAATAGGATACTTGTAAGATCCACATAATGTAGTGTGTTCTAATATATGCGGTAACCCAGTGTTATTTGGAGGATTGGTTTTAAAAATGATCAGGAATACATTATTCTTATCATTTTTATCTAAATGTAAATGGTAACTACCTGATTTTTCATGTTGTAATAAAACTGCAGCCATAGAATATTCTGGAATAAGTTTAACATTTTTGATTTGGAATCCATAATAGTTAAGACCTATTGGGTATTTATTCAAATCCACTGACGAATAAAGTCTTTTAGGGACTTTTAGTTTTGTGGATCTTAACATACTACTTGAAAATTCTCATCGCACCGTTAGTTTTGTGTAGACTAGAGGAGAGATCGAACAATGGTAGAGAGATTGATATAGAGGTTGTATGGTGAACGGAGGTCAACTATCAAGATGCAATAGAAGGGAAGAATTGTTCTAAAACCAACAAATTCAAACCCAACATATCTCATATATCGTCTCGCCACCCGAGTAGTATAGCAGCAATGTCTCATTAGAGAATCTACAACAACACCCTTTCTTAGTAAATATGATGTAATAGTCTAAACCAAGTTATCAAATGGTCAATGCCAGGAACAATATAATTTAATGAATTTAGCTGCTAATACAATAACCCCTATCATAAATGCCTTAAGGACACTAATGACACATCAGGGACAAACATTAGGGGACCCGCAATGATTCTATTGTTAGGTTAAAGCTACCGTATCGAGTAACAGACTTTACATTCCGTTCAAGGGTCACAAATTTAAGTCCGGGCCCAATTAAAAGTTACTTTCTATCCAATTGACCCTATTGAAAGTGCTTACCCTATATCAACTCTACACACACCAACTATTGCTATTGATCGACTCTATTGTGAGTGTATTATAGCAATCGAGTTGCATTCAAGTTTTGTTACATTCACCTTTTCTTTCTGGAAGTCTTGTAGCTAAGATTACATAAAACCCCAACATTCGGTTATATCCTTTGAAATAATAACACCGAATACCAATAGCCTAAACTTGTAAAACGACACAAATGGAACATGACCAAGACACAAACAGAACCATCTCCAAAGACTCAAGTATGAGCCAATTTAGGCGTACAGTTCAGTTAGGATATATTTAGGGTCATATGAGGGTTCTAGGGAAGAAGACCCGTACAGTTATGGTTCAGAGAACAAATTTCTTTATTTGTATTTTATGACCCCACAGAATGGTCGGTAAAATCCAGGCGATAAACTAAAAAATAATTGCCGGCTCAACTATCATAACCTGCTAATTTAGTACTATTTACAGGAAGAGTTTCGAGGTACAACAGAGACTATACACTTCGGTACGAGTTACTTAGCAATATCCCGGAGTTCCCAGACACTAAAACCCAAAAATACCCTTCGAAATGTAACCGAATCTTATCTATGACTCTTTATGAATTGCGACACTAAATGACACAAAGTGACACTAAATGACTCGAAAAAGCGCGTAGTCATTACAATCTAATCCACAACACATTCTCCTAATAAACATTACTAGAACAAATTAAATAACATAAACACAAACTAGTATTTCCAATCCTTCAAATACTCAAGTCTTTTTGTGTTTAAATAAGTCAATTATTGAATTCAATTTTTTTGCTTTTTTGTATTTGAAATTTCACATCAACGTTCTTGTGAAAAATTGCCCCAGAATTAATTAGTCAACTTTAGAACTACTAGAACTACTGAATTACACTAATAAAAATGGAAGGGGAAAAGAAATTATTATCTACCTCATCACCTGAAGGTATTCAAATAGCTGCTCAAATTACTCCAACCAGATTGGCTAATTTGTTGATGAGAAAAGGACCCTTACCAATTCGTCATATTACCAATCAATTATCGTTAGAAGTCGAAGGTTTTGATCAATTGTCTTTAAGTAAACAACGTAGGTTGATTATGGCTGCAATGGAACAAACTGATGAAGAAAACAATGTAGTTTTTGAAAAAATCGGTTGGGGTCAATGGGCAGTACGTAAAATTGACAGTGATTATATTGTTACTGAAGGAACAGAAGCCAAAGAAGTTGGTGATGATCATGGTCAATTAGCATCACCTGGAAGTGAAGAGAAGAAGATCAATGTTAAAGAATTAAGACAACAAAATTTGAAATTAGGATGGTCTAAGAAACAAGACAGAAGAGAAAGTATCACCCAAAAGGATAATTTACATAATGTTAAATTACCTGGTGAAAAATTGAATAATAGTTCAGTATTATTATCTGATGATGATATTGATGAAGCTGGTGAAAATGCCATTGAAGATCCAATTGAAGACGATAGTGAAGATATTGCCATTGACAGTGATAGCGACGATGATAGCGAAGAAGATTTATTTGCATTCGATGATGAACCTGTAAAGTTTGCCAATAGAGTACCATTAAAATTAAGTCCACCTCCAAACTCCTATTCGAATGCTAGCAACAGGCGGAAATCAAGTTCAAGTATATCTAAACCTTATAGGACTCAAGTTTTTAATAGATCAAGACTTAATTCATTAGAGAATTTAGATAATTACATTTTATCAAAATCAATAAATTCTCCTTTGGGTAAAAGCCCTGATTTTAATATCGTAAATGGAAGTTTATCACAAGCCTTGAATGGAGGTAGGAGGAAATCTTCATTTAATGAATCTAATATAAGGTCAACATTATCATCAACCAATTCACCAATTCCAGGACCTGCTAATCATAACATATCAGTTAATAATATCCCATCGATTGATAATATTACTTATGGTATACAAAATAATCAATCAGGACATTCGATACATTCCATAAACTCCACACCAATTCATTCCATTGATAGTGCGATGAGTTTAGAGAATGATAAGCATAAACATGTGGGGAATGGTGAAGATACTGATGAAGAAGATTGGCAAAGTATAGGTGCTGAATCTTTAAGAAAGAAAGACGATGATGAAACAAAAGCTGCTGCTAATGCTTTAGTTTTAATGAGTGTTTAACGTGAGGTTAAGCTCAAAGCGCAGGAAAATGGGGATGGTACGCTGGGTTGTATCTTTAATTCAATTAATTGTTTTTGTATAGTTATTCTGGTCAATAAATATATCTATCTTATGTCGCTGAAGTAGTGAAGAAGGTATTTGCACACTGAAGGAGTGAAGGGGATTTAGATAGGAGGGTTTTCTCACAGTAATTTTCAGAACACCCTAAGCGTAAAATTCATACCTACTAAGGTCAGTGATTAATGGTAGTACTAAAAAGTTCTATTTCTATTGTTTTCTACCAATCAAAGTTTCTGATACATAATTTAAACTCTTTTCAATACTATCCATCAACTCTCAACTCCCTGGACCCTAAATCGACAAATCTAGGTGCACCGAACTCTCCTATCTTATTAGCTTTCCTAAAATGGAATAATTAAAATTACGCGTCCCTAAGGTGATAAATTTTCAAATCCACTAACCATTAATTAATCTTATCATAATGAGTACTACCACTGTTTTACCATCTATTCAATTAGATATCAACTATGAACAGATTAAGACTACCATTAAGGATTTCTTACAAAACTTCAAAGCCAGTGAAACTGAACTGGATGATGATATGGAAATTGATCAATTCTTAGGGTTGAAGTATATGAAGTTATTACAAAAAATCGCCAATAGAGAAGAATCCACGATTTATATAGATTTGAATGATGTTAAGAATTTCGAAACCAATCAAAACTTAAATAGTCAAAACACTCAAGCTAGTCTTAGAATCAATTTAGTTAATGAAATTACTAAGAATGCTCATAGATATATTGAGATGTTCAGTTCTATCATTGATGAAATTATGCCTTCTCCAACTAAAGATATTAGTTACAAAGATGATGTTTTAGATGTTATATTACATCAAAGAAACTTAAAGAATCAAAGAATCTTACAAGAGAATACTGAACAAATCAATGATTTAAGAAATGGTCTTTCAAGTCAGAATGAAGTTAGTAATGTTAATATTGATGAACAATTGAATGAAAATTTGTTCCCTTCAAAATTAACTAGACGTTACTTCTTATACTTCCAACCATTGATTTCTAATGCCAAACCTTTGTCAGTTAGAGAAATTAAAGGGTCTCATGTTGGTCAATATATTACTATTCGTGGGATTGTTACCAGAGTTTCTGATGTTAAACCATCAGTTTTAGTTAACGCTTATACTTGTGATAAATGTGGTTATGAAATCTTCCAAGAAGTCAATTCCAAAATCTTTACTCCATTGACTGAATGTAGTTCAAATATTTGTAAAACTGATAATTTGAAAGGTCAATTATTTATGAGTACTAGAGCTTCCAAATTTGCTTCATTCCAAGAAGTCAAGATCCAAGAATTGGCCAATCAAGTCCCAGTTGGACATATTCCAAGAAGTTTAACTATCCACATAAACGGTAATTTAGTTAGAAGTTTAAATCCTGGTGATGTAGCTGATATTTCAGGGATTTTCATGCCTTCACCATATACTGGATTCAAAGCTTTAAGAGCTGGTTTATTAACTGAAACTTACTTAGAAGCTCAATACATTTATCAACACAAAAAGCAATATGATAATTTAGAAATCACTCCAGAAATTGAACTGAAAATTAGACAATTACATCAAGAGGGTAATATCTACAATAAGTTAGCTAAATCTATTGCTCCAGAAATTTTCGGTCATTTAGATGTTAAAAAAATCTTATTGTTATTATTATGTGGAGGTGTTAGTAAAGAAATTGGTGATGGTTTAAAGATTAGAGGTGATATTAATGTTTGTTTAATGGGTGATCCAGGGGTAGCCAAATCTCAATTATTAAAAGCTATTGGTAAAATTGCACCAAGATCCATTTATACTACTGGTAGAGGTTCTTCAGGTGTAGGTTTGACTGCAGCAGTTATGAGAGATCCAATTACTGATGAAATGGTATTAGAAGGTGGTGCATTAGTTTTAGCTGATAACGGTATTTGTTGTATTGATGAATTCGATAAAATGGATGAAAGCGATAGAACTGCAATCCATGAAGTTATGGAACAACAAACCATTTCAATATCTAAAGCTGGTATCAATACTACTTTAAATGCTAGAACTTCAATTTTAGCAGCTGCTAATCCTTTATATGGACGTTATAATCCTAAATTATCACCACATGAAAACATTAATTTACCAGCAGCTTTATTATCAAGATTTGATATCATGTTTTTAATCTTGGATCAGCCATCTAGAGAATCAGATGAACAATTAGCTAATCACGTTGCCTACGTTCATATGCACAACAAACAACCAGAAATGGATTTTGAACCAATTGATTCAACTACTATCAGACAATATATTTCAATTGCTAGAAGTTATAGACCAACTGTTCCAACTGAAGTAGGAGATTATGTGGTTCAATCTTATATAAACTTAAGAAAAGAATCCTATAGAAATGAAGGGTCCATTAAGAAATTTCAACACATCACACCAAGAACCTTATTAGGTATTTTAAGATTGTCACAAGCTTTAGCTAGAATTAGATTTGATAATATCGTTACTAATGAAGATGTTGATGAAGCTTTAAGATTAATTGAAATTTCTAAGGCTTCTTTAAATACTGAAGATGAAAAATTAAGGGAAGATGATAGCGCTACTTCTAAAATTTATCAAATCATTAAATCGATTTATCAATCTGAAGCTAGTGCTGATAGTGGTGCAGTTGCTAATTCAGTAGCAGTTGCTGACTTACGTCAAAGAGTAATTGCTAAGGGATACACTGTTCAACAATTCATGGATTGTATTTATGAATATCAAAGTATCAATGTTTGGCAATTGATTGATGATGGTGATAAGTTAATGTTTATAGATGGTGAGGATGGTATGGATTATTAGTTGTATATTAATGTATGTTAGGCTCTATTTTACCTTCAACAGGGGAGTATATCACTAAATAATGGTCTTTACAACCTTACGGATATACGGCCCCATACGACACCCATACTCCCTTACAACGTTTATGTTTGTGCGACATGAGTGTAAGAAGAAGAAGAGATATTGAATTGAATATTATTCACAGACAGAACAGCACTGGTAATATCAATCCCACCACAACCCCAAACCAATCTGAAGACTCGCCAAATCCATCCATGGAACCAATTGAATCTGAAACCACACCTAGAGACCAAAAACCTCAACTTCCTTGGATCTATAATAATTCAGTTCTATTAAAAAACACTTCATCTGTAGCCAGAGATCATGTATGTAGTATTCAATGTTCTAACTCAACGAATTTACTAACAATTATAGTTGGCTAATGAAAGAACAGTGCTAGCTTGGATAAGAACTGGTGCAATCTTTCTTACTTTATCTATCACATTTCTTCAATTTGTGACATTATCCTTAAAATCCAATACAGCAATCAATGTAGATGGGTCAAAATATGATATAAGTTCAGTGACATCAGTAACAATGCCAATTTTCGATAAATACGGTACAGTTATAGTAAGCTTAAGTATGGTATTAGGAGTAATATCAATTTTTTTTGGAGCTTATAGATATTTTACAATTCAACAATTATTAATAAGAGATTATTTCCCCATATCAAGGATCACCATTGGTGTTTTAGTGGTGGTCAATATGACTATGGTGATACTTTTGATAATATTCGAAACAAAGTTAATCTCATAAATCTCAACATTTTTCAACAACGCGATTAATATATCAACACAATGTCAGATTATAGTTCACAAACTGTTCCTCAATTAAAGGAATTATTAAAGGCCAGAGGGTTAACTGTCGACGGAAAAAAAGCTGATTTAATTCAAAGATTAACTGAGGCTGATGAATCCAATGGTACTAAAGAATCTGAACCTGAACCACCAGTTGCTGAAGAACTGGTACCACAAGAACAACCAAAATCAGAACCAGCTGCTGAACCAATAACAGAAACCCAAGAAACCGAATCAATTGACTCCGAAAAGAAAGAAGAAAAACCAAAACCAAAAGTTTTAACTCCTGAAGAAAGAAAAACCTTAGCTGTAGAATTATTGACTAAGAAAATTCAAAGAGCTGAAAAATTCGGTGATGATGCTTCAGCTGAAGCTGCTAAGAAAGATTTAGCAAGAGTCGAAAAATTCGGGGTTGAACCAGGTACTGCTTTAGCTAAAGAAATTGGTATTGTTGATAAGAATTTAAATAACGGTCTTGATGATAGACGTAAATTCCATCATCGTGGTCATGGTCACCGTGGTGGTCGTGGTAATCGTAGAGGCGGTTTCAAACCAAGACACCGTAGATAGTCTTGTGGACATTTTGTAGTTATCAGGTAACAAAGACAAAATCTTAGAACAAAAAACATGTACTTTAAATGAATATTTACTATAAACTCTCATAAACTACTTATACAACATCACCTTGTTCTTGAACAGATTCAGGTTCATCAAAGAAATCAGTATAGCCAGCTTGTTCTTCCTTATCAATAACCAAACCTTCATTATTCTTAACCCAAAGGAAATATAGACTGATAATAATTGCAATACTTACGAGGTAAACATCCCAAATTTGATAGTACAAATATTCACCATGTTGAATTACTAAATCTTGAGCAATGTAGGTGATTTGAGCTTGACCAAGTTCAAGATCAGTATTGAATTCCTTTGAAAAATCACGAATTGATGAAAACATAATTAAAGCTGATACCACAAATACAGTATAAATAGGAACAAGGAAAATTACAATTAATGATCTTTTAAAACTTTTAGCAATATTTTGATTCTTCTCCATATAATTTTCGACGCTTGAACTATAAGGAGGGAATTCTTTAATAACCTTTAAGGTCTTGAAACCATATCTGATTGAGGATACGAAAATTACAAATCTTACAATACCTTGGAATAAATTTAAACCAAATTCAATCAGTTGACCAAATGACATTTGATGTTCATCAATAACCTCCTGACCAACTAATAATGAAGTTGAAGTATTTAAGATCAGTTTATTAACAATAACACATGCTGAAAAAATTAGATCTAATCCGAATAAAATATTAGCATACCTAAAGTTAGCTCTTGGGATTTCTCTGTATGATTTAGTCTTACGGTGATAATATAAAACACCGTATCCCATACAAAGTAGTAAAATCATATAGTTGCAAGCAGATCCAAATGCTAATAAAGTATACAGAATAGCCTTTCTGGTAGCCACGAAAAACCAAGGTTTATATTCATAATGGTTCAATATAGCATCATTGATAATAACTAAGATTGAAACAAATATAGATGGTAACAACACATAAAACACTGATATTTTACTGATAACTGAAACATTATTAATATTTTCGAAATTCTTACCTACACTATTAAGTAAGTTTCTGAATAATACAAAGGTGGTAATAATAAGCAAAAAAATTCCGTAAAGAGATTGGGAATAAATGACATGTTCTATATAGTTTAAATAACCATACGAGTTATGATAAACTATAGGAATGCTGAAATCATGAATATCTTCAGGTGCTGCTACATAAACACAATAATAACCTGATTTTTCTACATTGAATTGTAAGTAATGATTATCACCATCTTTAATGGTCAAAAAATCATTTAACATTTCATCTGGATTATAGTCATGTTTTTGTGACAATTTGAATTTATGGTCCTCAGTTAACTTCAATTTCTTGGTCTTACTTAATTCATTAAACTCCCCCATCATTGGAATGTTGGAGAAATTATAAATGTCAGTCACATGAATAACCATGGTTGGGATTTTAATGTCTTCAGTGACAGCTTCAAATGGTATACTAAACAGTTCCACATGAAGTTTAATGAACGCATTTCCATTTGTATTTTTAACGGGTACACAAAGTGCCGATAATTCCAGATTCAAATGTGGTGTGGTATAAAGGTTGATATCCATTGCTTTAAAAGCATTTAACCATAATAGGAGACATATAATGAATTGAATCATCTTGAGATAATGTCTACTGAAGTCTAGCAATTGTTTTATATGCGGATGGCTCAGGAGTGACGAAGGGCGAGGGTAGGCTTAGGTATAGGGGAGAATGACTTTTAAACTTTTGTCTCAATTATTATTTACTTTAGAGTTTACTTACGAAATGACAAGATGACTTGTCAATGATTCAAATGTCATGATACTATAATGAGTTGTTCTGATAGAATTATTCATACAAAGACTCAGCCTAAACAGTACCAAATCAATCATAAAGCACACTACCTATCCCAAACTCATACATCCCAACCAGAGAACTATTTACTCAATACCACTGTTCTTTTCGAAGTAGTCAATGACATGAACATTACTTCAATTAACCTTCTGGATCTGTACTAAACTGTCAGCGTCGCAGTGGAAGTGATAGAACCATATATTTAAGAGGTAAGATCAAATAACATAAAGGAGAGGATGCGACTTTTCCGCAACCACAAAACCACTCTGCGGTAAAGTCGCACTGCTTCCTAGGTACATCTCATCGCACGGCCCCAATCCTCAGTCCACATCTGCAAGTCTCATTCTCAACCCATAAATCAGAAGTAATCATGTCAGACAAGCCATATTACGACGCTTTACCAACAGATTTGGCCCCAAGTCATTATGATGTATCTGTTTATGATATAGACGTTGATGCCAACACTTATAACGGAACGGTTAAGATCCATTTGGACGTAAAATCTCCAACTGATAGACTCTCTATTAACTATAGAGACTTGGAATTCAGTCCACAAACTATAAGTATTGAAGCTGATGGAGCTGATCACGGTATTCAAGCCATTGATATTATTGACAATCAGGAAAGAGAAAGTAAAACTGTTGTCTTCAACAAGTCAATTGGTGATTTTAAATACATTATAGTAACCATCAAATATAGTGCCAAGATTCAACATAACATGGCAGGATTCTATAGATCAGATTATGAAGAAAATGGTGAAAAGAAAGTGATGTTAAGTACTCAATTTGAAGCTCCAGATGCAAGAAGAGCCTTCCCATGTCTTGATGAACCAAGTTTGAAGGCAACTTTCTCTATTGATTTGGAAATCATTCAAGAATGGACTGGTTTAGCTAATATGCCAGAAACTAAAACTAAAACCTTAGATAATGGATTAAAGAAAATTTGGTTTGATAAAACTCCTAAAATGTCATCATATTTAGTTGCTTGGTGTTGTGGAGATTTCGAATACATCGAATCATTTACGCAAGACAATTATTATGATAACAAACCTTTACCTGTTAGAATTTATACCACCAAAGGCTATTCAAAGACTGCAGAATTTGCTTCAGAGATTACCCCTAAGATCATTGATTATTACTCTAAAGTATTTGATCTCAAATACCCATTACCAAAATTAGATTTGATCGCTGTTCATACCTTCAGTCACAACGCTATGGAAAATTGGGGTTTGGTAACCTACAGATCCAATGCATTGTTATATAACGAAAAGACATCAGGCCCATCATTTGCCAAACAAGTATGTTATGTTGTTGCTCATGAAATGGCCCATCAATGGTTTGGTGACTTGGTTACTATGAAATGGTGGGATGAATTATGGCTTAATGAAGGGTTTGCTACTTTCGTTGGTTACTTAGCAGTTGATCATTTGAAACCCGAATGGAGTATTTTCGATTTAGTGGTATCAGAATCTCAACAAATGGCTCTTGATCTTGATGGATTAAGATCCAGTCATTCTATCTTTGTACCAGTTAATGATGCAGTTGATATTGATCAATTATTTGATTTCATCTCCTATCACAAAGGGTGTTCTATTATATCCATGCTTTCAAATTACGTAGGTAGGGATATCTTCTTGAGAGGAGTAAGTAATTACTTAAAGGCCAATCAATTCAGCAATGGTACTACTGTCGATTTGTGGACCAGCATTGCTGAAACTTCAGGTAAACCAGTACTAAAAATGATGGAAAATTGGATTGCAAAAATCGGTTTTCCATTAATTGATGTTGAATTAAATGATGACAATTTAGTTTTAACTCAATCTAGGTTCCTCAGTACTGGTGATCTTAAACCAGAAGAAGATGAAACTTTATGGTGGTTACCTTTGAATATTTCTACCGGAAATGGTATTGATGAAAAATTCATTGGAAGTATTGATTCATTCGATTCTAAAAGGGTAATTGTTGATAAATTCTCTTATCATGATAAATTCTTCAAATTGAATAAAGATTCTACCGCTTTTTACAGAGTCAACTACTCCAAAGAAATTTTACACAATAATATCTTACCTAACATCGATCAACTTTCTGCTAAGGACAAGATTTCGTTATTCGCCGATGTTTCAGCCATTTCCATTTCTGGAGTAAGACTGGATACTAATACTATAACATTTATGGAATTTTTAAAATCAACCATCGATACCGATAAAATGGGAGATAATTATGCCGTATGGGCTGATTTAGGTGAAAAATTAACTAAATTACTGGTAGCTTTTAGCCAAGATCCAAAATTAGTTGAAAGTATTTCTAAATTCAAAACAAGTATATACGAGAAATTAGGACTTAAATTGCTTTCAGAATTGAAGGCAAATGGCCAAATTGATGAATCTAATTTTTTGAAAGTTAATCTTATTTCAATTATTTTTGCTCAGTGTGGAGTTTTACAAATTCCTGAATTTGTTGAATATGCTAAAGAATTATTCAGCTATTGGAAGAATGGTGAACTTAATAAAGTCCACCCAAGTTTGACTCAATTTGTTTTTACAACCATTTCAAGCAACCCTGATTTAAGTCAAGAAGAATTTGATATCATCTTCAAAGAAATCATCAACCCAAGCACTTTGGATTCAAGAGAAGTGGCTGTTAAGGCTTTACCTTCTATCACCAATATGTCATACTTACCTAAATTATTAGAGTATATTCTTGATCCAAAGATCATTCCTATTATGGATTGTCATTATATGGCCAAGAACTTGACGTTGAACTCTAATGTTAGACAAGAATTCTGGACTTTTTTCAAAACTAATTATGATACTTTCTACAAGAATTTATCTGTAAACACTGCTGTAATTGAAAGATTCATTAGATTCACATTTGTAAATTATCAAACTGAATCCATGATCCAAGATTTTCAAGATTTCTTCAAACAACATGGAACTGTTGGTTTTGAAAGAAGTTATGAACAAGTTATTGATAGTATAAAGACCAATTACAATTGGTACCAAAGGGACCATGAAAAAGTTGTAGCCTGGTTGAAGGAAAACGGTTTTTAATCATCTTAATGGTATTAATATATAGTTCTGTAATAAATAGATAACCGCCCAGCAAGAACGTATCGCACATAAAGGCTGCTTTATATGGTTTTCCTAATTAGCTGCTGACTATAACCGCTATCCAGGAGATTGATTAATCTCAAAGCTAGTCGCTCAAAGAGAGTCAAATTTATAATACATAGTTATTAATCTATCAAATACACACCTAAGCATCATCAACCTTTTGATCATGAATAGCAGCATATCTACCTGATGGATCAGCATGACAACCCCATTCAGCCTTTGGTACCCATCTCATAACAGTTGAAGCAGCAGCAGATTTAGAACCAAATAATTCATCGAATTTACATCTGTACCAGTAAGCTTCTTTAGTAGTTGGAACATCGTCACCCCATTCTGGTTTAGGGTTAGCAAATTGTTCATCAGAAACAGCAGCTTCAGCAGCATCTTTTAATCCATCGATCCATGAATAACCAACACCATCACTGAATTGTTCTTTTTGTCTCCATAAGATTTCTTTTGGTAAGTAAGGTTTTTCATCAGGTGAATCTGAAGTATCGAAAGCTTTTCTTAAGATGTATTTTTCTATTTTACCTTCAGATGGTTTAATTAATTTATCATTTGGATCAATGTTCATACAAACATCTAAAAATTGTTTATCTAAGAAAGGAACTCTTGCTTCCAAACCCCATGCCATAGTAGATTTATTGGCTCTTAAACAATCGGCATAGTGTAAGTTTTTAACTCTTTTAACACATTCTTCATGGAAGTCTTTAGCAGTTGGAGCGGCAGCAAAGTATAAGTAACCACCGAAAATTTCATCAGATCCTTCACCAGATAAGACCATTTTAACACCTTGAGCTTTGATTTTTCTTGATAATAAATACATTGGAGTGGAAGCTCTAATGGTGGTAACATCATAAGTTTCTAAATGGTAGATAACATCGTTTAAAGCATCTAAACCATCTTCTAAAGTAAAAGTATGGGAGTGATGAATAGTACCAATGAAATGGGCAACTTTTTCAGCAGCGATTAAATCTGGAGCACCTGGTAAACCAATAGCAAAAGAGTGTAACCTTGAGAATCCAGAGGAATGTAATGAACCAGATTCATCAACCCCTGATAATTCTTTGTTGGCATCAATACCTTCTGAAGTTTGTTTGGCGTTAGCCTTTTGGGTTTCTCTAGCAGCAATAGAAGCAATTAATGAAGAATCTAATCCTCCTGATAATAAAACACCATAAGGAACTTCAGCCATAAGTCTCTTTCTAACCGCTAATTCTAAAGTTTCCCTGACTTCTTTATAGTCGACTGGTTTGGTTGGTACTTTAGATTCTTCCCACCATGATGGTTGGAAATATCTGGTAAGTTTATCAGTGTTTGAATCATAAATGTGACCTGGTGGGAAAGCAAGAATTTCATCACATTCATCAGTTAAACATTTTAATTCAGATGAGAAGTATCTAGTTTCTGGGTTTTTAGCTGATTTACCCATGTATAAAGTGGTGATACCAATTGGATCTCTAGCAGCTACAATTCTATCACTCTTTTTATCATATAAAACCCAAGCAAACATACCATCTAAGTATTTTGGGGCATCGATATCATATTTTTCAAATAATGGGATGATAGGTTCACAATCACTTAAACTTTTGTATTTGTAATCTTTGAATTCATCTCTTAATTTGATGTGATTATAAATTTCACCGTTAACGGCTAATGAATAGTTTCCATCTGGGGAAACAATTGGTTGGGCACCTGAATCTAAACCAACAATAGCTAATCTTTCATGACATAAAATGGTTTTGTTTTGTATGATGTTACCTGACCAATCTGGACCTCTATGTCTAATTTTCTTAGAATTGTTTAAAGCTTTTTCTTTAAATGATTCAACATCTGGTTGTCTAAATGCAGCGTAAATTCCACACATTTTCAGTTGTTCTGTATTGGTATTTAAGTTTGTGGTAGTTGTTGAAACTTTTTTGTGTTAACTTTTCACCAAAATAAAATTCAATAAATTTGACAAATCAAAACTGAAAAATTGAGTCAGATTTATATCGACGAGAGTGAGTCAACTGAAAAATTTTCTTAGGTTTTTGTGAGGGTGTCTAACGGTATTAACCCGGGGATTACCCACGATGTGGCAGGTCATGGCGATAATTTGGGTTCCTATCTGTAGAGGTTTAGTGGTCCCTATCTAGTATCGAGATATATACATATAAGCATAGGGATGATGTTTTACATGTGGTTATTGTATTGCGATAAGCTGCGGATATTTAATATACCGGTGGTCTCTTTCCGTTGTTTCTCTTTATTTTTTCTGTTTGCAGGTCTGTTTGTGGTTCCATTTAGCTCTAGCTTACGACAACATTGGTAGTGATTGTACATTCATGCCAAAAGCTGGCTCAATATAGACCTAGACCACTTCTTTAGAGTCATCGTTAGTATGCCGTAATAGGCATGCGATAAGAAGATTGTTAGAATACCCTGGAATATCGCCTAAATGTCGCAGTAACGGTTTATAATGTCGTAATATCACGTGATATTTCACGTGAACAAGTTGTTTACTGAATACAATGAAAAGGTAGGGAGATGCAAAATTAAATCATAATATACATTTAAACTTACTCTATAAAAGGTGCAACGTAATAAAAGGTATTAACCTTAAAACACCACGTAGTTTCTATTATACAAAGAATATCATTAAGATAACGAAATATACGAAATTCCAAGGTTTGATAGTGGATCCACTACCTTCTTGGGTATAAGCGGTGGCAACTGATGATTGAGCATCATTGGTTGATGAAGCTTGTGAATGAACTGATACAGTAGTTAAAGTATTGACCAGATCAGTTGTTTGGGTATTAGCTGGAGCTGGGGTGGTGGCAGTAGTAGCACCATTAGCAGCAGCAGTATTGGCATTAGAACCATTAGAATTAGAACCGGCGTTAGAACCAGAGCCATTTGAATTGTTGGAACCAGTGTTGGAACCAGTGTTGGAACCAGTGTTGGAACCAGTGTTGGAACCGGTGTAGGAATCGGAGTTACCTGAAACATTATTTGAGGAATTGTTCGAAGCATTTCCTGAAGCGTTTCCTGAGGTTGAACCATTAGATGGACCAGTGGATGACGAACCAGTTGAATCTGAAACAGTAGTAGCAACACCAGCTAAAGAAGTTGAAACTGTAATTGCAGATGAAACATCAGTAGATTGAGCATCAGTTGAAATAGCTGGTGAAACAGCCGATGAAACAGCTGAAGTAGAAGTACCAATAACTGAAGATTCAGTAGTTGAAGCACCAGAAGCACCAAAAGCGTCTGAAGCATCTGAACCAATCGATGAAACAATTGATGATTCAACTGAACTATAAGATGAAGCAGCTGAAGATTCAGATACTAAAGTGGAGGATTCATTTGAACTAGAAGCTTCACTTGAATCAGTTGAGGTTGATTCAGTAGATGGAGCTGCTGAGACTGATGAAATTGATGAGGATACAATTGAGGATTCTGAAACAACTGATGGTGAATCAGTTGATGATGACTCAGAACCAGAAAAGGTAGTATCAACACCAGCTAATGAAGTTGAAACAACTGATGGAGCTGATGAACTTGAAGTAATTTCACTTGAAGAATCAACAGAAGTAACTGAAGATGATCCAATTGATGAAGCAGATGAAGCATCAGATGACTCAATTGATGAAGCAGATGAAGCATCAGCTGATGTTGAAACAGTAGATGAAACATCAGAACTACTAGATACACTGGATAAAACATTTGAAGCTGAAGTTGAACCGGATTCTATTGAAGTTTCACTTGAACTTTCAGATTCAGCTGAGCTAGTGATTTCACTTGAAACATCAGTAGAACTAATTTGACTACTAATATCAGTTGAACTTGAAACATCACTAGTAACACTAGCATCAACATCAGCAACACTAAGACTAATGGAACTAGTCAAATAATTACGTTCAGAATCAGTAGTGATTACATAACGGAAATAATTAACAACTGGTAAACCATGAGCATCAACGGTAGTGTATGAACTGGTATAATCAGTACAATCAATACAATAACCGATATCAGCAGTAGTAGTACTACTTGAACCATCAGACAATGGATAAATAGCCACTTCAGCAGTTTCAGTAGTAAGAGCACCAGCTGAATCAGTAGTGGTAATGGTAGTGAAGTAGTAACAATCTGAACACATGTAAAGAACTTCAGTGATAGTAGTCCATTCATGGTTAGAATCGGTAGTAACAATGATACTAGCAGTTTCAGTAATTGGATCACCAACTGTAAGGGTAGTTAAGTATCTGGTGAAGTGTCTAGTATCTGTTGAGGTTGGAGTAGTACTTGATTCTGATAATTCAACTGATGATTCAATTGAGCTGGATTGAGCTGATGATACCGATGAATCTGAAGCAGCAGATGAATCTGAAACGGATGATTCAAATGATGATTCACTCGATGATTCACTTGATGATACTGAAGAGTCTGAAGATTCTGAAGATACAGCTGATGAAGTTTCAACTGATGAAACTGAAACAACTGAAACGACTGAAACGACTGATGAGGCAACAGAAGATGAATCAGAAGATTCAACTGAAGAACTTTCACTTGAAGAAGCTTCACTAGTAATCAATAAACTTGAAGATTCAATTGATGAAACTTGGCTTGAAGAAGATTCAAATGAAGATTCAACAGATTCAGATGAAATGATGTATGATGAATTTTGGTATGGAGCAGAACTTGAACTTGAGGAAAATGAACTTGATGAAACTGATGAAATGATCAAAGTTGGATAAGCTGAGCTTGATGAGCTTAATTCACTTGATTCAGAAGATTCAATTGAACTTTGAGTTGAAGAAGATTCACTTGATTCTTCAGAGGAAATTCCGCTTGATGAAGAAACCTCGCTTGATGACACCTCTGATGAACTTAAACTAGAAAGTTCAATTGAACTAGATTCTGATGATTCTGATGATTCTAATGAGCTGGAAGAACAAGAAACCTCTGATGAGATTTCACTTGACGAACTTGATGGGATTACTTCTGAAGATTCTGAAGAAGAAACTTGAATTGAAGATGATTCACTAGAAGATTCACTTGAAGATACTGATGATTCAGATAATTCAGATGATTGACTAGATGAGATAACTTCACTGGAGCTGGATTCTGATGAGCTTGAAGCTGACGAGCTTGAAGCTGATGATTCTGATGAAGAAACTTCACTTGATGAACTAGAAACTTCACTTGATGAACTAGAAACTTCACTTGATGAACTAGAAACTTCACTTGATGAACTAGAAACTTCACTTGATGAACTAGAAACTTCACTTGATGAACTAGAAACTTCACTTGATGAACTAGATGATTCAACTGAAGAAGATGATTCAACTGAAGAAGATGATTCAACCGAAGAAGATGATTCTGAGCTTGACTTAGAGCTTGAAACTTCTGATGATGATGAAACTTCTGATGATGATGAAACTTCTGATGATGATGAAACTTCTGATGATGATGAAACTTCTGATGATGATGAAACTTCTGATGATGATGAAACTTCTGATGATGATGAAACTTCACTGTATGATTCACTGGAGGAAACTTCTAAGGATGAAGAGGCTTCTGAAGATTCTGAACTTGATTCTGATGATGAACTTGATTCTAATGATGAACTCGATTCTGATGATGAAGAAGCTTCTGAAGATTCTGAACTTGATTCTGATGATGAACTGGATTCTGATGATGAACTGGATTCGGATGAAACTGATGATGATTGTTCAGCTGAGCTAGATACTTGAGTTGAGCTAGAAACTTCTGATGAGCTTGAAACTTCTGATGAGCTAGAAACTTCTGAAGAACTGGATGCTTCTGAAGAACTGGATACTTCACTTGAGCTTGAAACTTCTGATGAGCTAGAAACTTTTGATGAACCAGAAACTTCTGATGAGCTAGAAACATCTGAAGAATTGGATGCTTCTGAAGAACTGGATACTTCACTTGAGCTTGAACCACTAGAACTTGAACTAGAAGCTTCACTGGAACTTGAACTTAAAGCTTCACTGGAACTTGAATTTGAAGCTTCACTGGAACTTGAATTTGAAGCTTCACTGGAACTTGAACTAGAAGCTTCACTGGAACTTAACACTGAGGAAGCGCTAGAAGCAGAACTAGAAGCTTCACTTGAAAATGATGAGCTGGAAGAAGCTGAAGCTGAAGCTGAAGATGATGAACTTTCACTTGATGAAGTAATTAATGATGATGAACTTGATGAGCTTGGTTGAGCTGATGAAGATAAAGATGAAGCTGAAGAACTTGAAGAACTTGAACTGGAAGTTGAAGAGCTTGAAGAAGCAACAGTTGAACTTGGATCAATGAAAGAACTTGAACCTGGGAAAGCTGGTAAAGCATTAATAGTTTTACACATGGAATAATCAGTATTAACTGGAGCTGCATTATAACCAAAAGCAACGTTACCATAGTTACCAATACTACCACCATAATTGGCACTAACAAGGCTAATTTTAGATTGATCATAATTTTTACCAACATTAAGGTAGAAATTATTATTATTAAAGACAGCAGTTAAGATACCAGTGTTTTTGTCATAACTCCAGGTAGAAATCCAACCACCTGTGAATCCAATAATATTATTGTTACCCCAACCAACGATATTATAATTACGTTGAGAATCATACCCATCAATTTTTAAGGCAGCAGATGATGACTGTAAATAAATGGTTTGGGAAGTACTTAAAGAATTTCCATTTGACATACCAACTTCAACAGTAGCTGAATCACCAATGGCAATACAACCAGTACCAGAAACGGCATTAGATTGTTGATATTGAATGTTTTTGAAAAATAAAGTACCGGCGTTAGTTACTGATGATGAACCTAATTTAACAGTAGCAGAATTTCTAAATTGTTGAGTAAATTCCATTAATCCATTGTTGATGAATGTAGTTGATGTAATACCAACTGATGGGGTACCCTGATAATTGTTACCATACCAATAGAATTGACCATTATTAGTGAAACTTGGTGATGTGATACTCAAACTCTCACCTTGAGAATATGAGGTTAAATCAATGGCTATTATACCGTTGTTAGTAGTATCACCACCATTAATACTGAAAGCAGCTGTTCCCCAATATCCTGAAGTTGGTGGTGTACAATATAAGGCGGCATTAGTATCAACAGTTAAACCTTGAGAAAATGTTACACTTTGTTGGTATTCTAAAAACCAATAAGAATTTGAAACAATTTCAATTGATGAGGATTCAGTGGTACTACTACCACCATTAATACCACCATCAGTTACATAGTTAGCACTATTGGTTTGACCTTGTATTGGTTGACTATTTTGTGGTGTCCTCCTTATACCTGCGGACAAGACAGTTGTGGAAAATGTAATCACTGATAAGAAATTTATTAATTGCATTTTTTATTTAGTGAATAAATATATTTAATTTAATGTGTGTAAGTATTGTTATAATTACGGGGATGTTGAAAGGTTTTATATCAATGGACACTAAGGGTTGAATGATAACAGACCCATGGCCATACTAAAAAGAAACCTTATTTTTTATACGGTCTACATGGTTTACTAACTATCTATTATCGAAGTACATGATAATTACTTGTTCCAGATTAGTAATGGAATACATCTTTCGATTTTTGTTGGAAAATTACCATCTTGCTTCTACCTTGAAAAAATACGTGCTAAATTTTAAGGTATCCTGTACATAGACCGATATTCGCTTAGAATCTGGGGAGCGGTGCTCAATATTGTGATGCATGATTTCCTAACCAGATTCACCTTTATTTTCAAATGTAGATATAAAGTTATTTTTTTAAGAAATTTTTTGTCTCAATTGCTGAATAAGGTCATTAGTTTACAACTGGAGATTAGAGTCTAGAAAATATAAGTAGCAATAAGTTTTTGAGTTTCTATGGTATGAATTTCGGCTCTTCCATACACTTATAACCAGACCCCAGGCTCACACCTCCAGTTTGGCGCTTAACATCCGGAAACATGACTATTGTTCTAAATTTCCCCGTCCCCCCTTATAAATCTCAAGTATCCAGAATATTGATGTATGGCGTTAGAATGAGATAATTTTTTCGTCAAATCATTTTAGGTATCTGCGAAGGAGAAGGTTACAAACGTTGAGATGAGATGCCCCATGACTCCTGCGAAAAAAACCAATTGTAATTATAATTGACTTTGTAATGGAATTGACGTTGTGTAGCTTATTTCTTTCAACTTGAAACTTCATCGTTGATTATACACATGGTCTTCTATGATTCGTATTTATATAGGATTACCGTACGATATGTCAAACTTAATGTAGAGGATCTTGAAATTTTGAATTTCTTTTTTATTTTTCGCCAAAGATAATAATTAGGCATGGCAAAATTTAAGCTTAACTCTTATCTGTATCATGGAGAAGCCGTTAGATCGTGATAATATTTTTATTGGTTGCCAGACGGTTGAAGGGGGGGGGACCGTTCCGTAAACTGGGAGTAATGTACTGTCATACAGGTTCCTTTGTCAATGCATGCACCGTATATGTATGGAAGCTAATGAGTGTACATTGTTACTACCTTCAACCCATTGATTGGCACTGCCGTAGATTCCATCACTGCTAATCTTCTTCACCATCATCGAACTATTCTTACAGCCTATCGGGAGACGGTACGGTAATTATTTGCTCCGTGTTTCCCTATCAAAATATAGAGATCTGCGGATATCCGTACAGAAGATTATGGGACCATTTCCTGTATATAACGTGCGTTATGTATAAAATTAACCGAAAATAGTTATATTTGAAATTGAGTAGTACTTTGAGACAGATTCATCCTAAACAGTATATAAACTTTAAAGTATGTGGGTATTTCCAATATTTTTCGCTAGTATATAAAAAATATCCTCTCCTATCATTGTTTTTATTATTGAGCAGTCGTATGGCTCTGTTGTGAGTGATTAGCGATAGTTCGCTAGTGTTGAAGTTATTTTTATGCAGTTATTTGAAATTTCGATTGTAATTAAAGTATGTATGAGGTGATTGTATCTGAAAGATCTTCAATTGTCAGAATAAAGTTTGAAAGTTCGTAATTAGATTTGTTGATCTTTGTTGGAGTTCAATACTAATACAAACAACATTTTCTACCGTATAATTGACCTAGGAATTTAATTTTTCGGTCGATACTTATAAAGGGGCTAATGTTAAGTAAGCGGTTCATTGACTCTGCTATCCCCCTCTGAGTCAGAGGACCAGCTAAAAAGACGTTTTATTTTCTGATGCCGTTTGGGTTATTGGAAGCAGTGAGCGTTAAATTGCTTCAACGGAATTTTTCCACGCCTTCTATACATTTGAGACGTACAACTGCTTAACTTTGTCTGCCTTGCCGACTAGTCATCTAAATCACAAATATACGAAGTGCCGACGGAATCTGAGACAAAGAGACTTCTAAGACAGAGTGTCCAAAGTAGATGACGATAAAGATAAGGATAGACGTAAATGTTTGGCATCGTAGAGCATCAACGTAAATGCACCCCTACTCGATTCTCACCAACCGCAATTTACTACAGTTTTCAATGCCGTACGTAACATAAACAACCACTTTGACCGACGGTTCGAATTAAAGTATTGCTGATTCAACAAAACCAATGTTCTTCAGTAAGATCTTCAACTTAAAGTTCAATATCGATCAGATCATAACCTTCAATAATATTAATGTGCGGTTAGAAATCATAGCCTTAACCATAAAATAAACCTCGCATGATCAATAAAAAAAATAGAATTTTCCCGGATGTTCCCCAGACGGTTTTGAATAGTTCTAAATGCCTTCGAAGGGCTATGCACGAATCATCGGGTCCTCTAGGGTTTACTAAATTGACTAATCTTCGAGTAAGGGTGAACTAATTTATGACTAAAGTTTGTTAATTACGAGGCGGAAATTTAGGGCCGCATCACGTGATAATGGTTATATTTTTTCTTTAAGCCAATTTCTTTTTTAATAATAGAATACGTTTAAGGGACAAGTTTTAATCTATGCTTTATCATTATATTCATAAGAAGACTAAAGAAACCCATGTTTCAACTAGCCCAACCTTTTAGGGAATGTAATGACCTCGACCCTGTAACATAGAGGAATTCAATGAGTGACTGAGCAATCTCTAACAATAGGATCTAACAATAGATAAGAGATGGATAAGAAATCTGATGAAAATAGGGGTTATCGAGACTTAAAACCGTTTACAGCCTAGACATACCTTATCAGGTGCATAGTAGGTGATGAATAGTTTCAAAACTTAATTTTATCTGATGGTTGCAAAAATCAGTTTTTCCAATAAATATAATGAATTTACACAACGCCGTTCAATTGTTGATCATAGATACAAGAGAGAATGTATGACAGTGGTATACTATCAATTTCTTAAGGGTATTATTGGTGGTTTTATTAACCAGTGACGTTAATTTATCGTAGTGGACCATATGCTCTTTATTGTATCACAAAATGGGGTGTCTAAGACCAAAAACCTTAAACTATGACGTTTTTGACTTTAAGTTCGGTTGATATTGGAACAGCACAATGTAACCAGTAATCATAGACCCCTTAGGAGTGATGGTTTGTATTTTTTATTGGCATAACTATTGAGTCTAGTCCCTGGCTATAAACTTGTCTACATAAGAACACAATAACATTGTCAATCGTGTCTGATCTTGTCTATGTACGGCAATTACCATTTATTGTAGTAAGTTAAAACCTTCCAAATAACTCTCTTGACAATAGATTAAAATGATAATGTGACATTACATTTACTCAGTAACTGATTACCAGGTTAGGTAAATCTAAGACAAAGTGAGGGACCGGCCTATCACTCAATAAAGCTAACTAGAGACGCCCTAAATTATCAAACCATTAAATCCCAACCCATTCCTCGATTGACTATCCAAATGACCAAGCCACTGAATGTCCGATACAACATTCAATTCCAGACTTTGTTTGTTTATTTACCAGTTTAACATCTCCAACAGCAAATGTTAGCGATTGGTTATAGTAGTGAGGGAGTGCATAAAAATCGTTTATCGTTTAGGAAACACAATCCCTTCACCCAGCGCTCGCCACAATTAACCCACTCATTATATTCCAATCTGGTATAATATAACGTCATTATAGGGGATTGATATCCATAATTGGTATTGTTAGAATGCTAGTGACCTACTATGGCTACAAGTTGCTTCGTAGAACCCCGATCTGTACCATTCAAGTGGTGGTTAGAAAGTTTAATCCCCACTCCTAATACAATGCTCTAATTCCATTTGTTGTAGTACCTAATTAAGATTTTAAACATTCTAAGACTATAGCCTCCTATAATTCTTAGTTACTACCAACCTTATGTCTATTAACTACAACCTAATTTAGTAGCCAAGTAAACCCATACGATGACCGGGTAACCCCACACAACCCAAAAAAACATTGTACGATTACAAATATTCCACATTTTTTTTTATACAGGACTTGTTATGATCTGACTTTAGTAATTCCGAATATATTATAAATATAAATTCAATTCCTTGAATTTCTTACACGGTTACACAAACACGAACACGTCTCAATTACACGTCTAGGTCTATATTAAATATCAATCACTAATAACTAATAAACATGTTAAAGGTAAAAGCCAACCCAATGACGCCAACGTCAATATTCTTATTAGGATACTTAGCTGTTTCAACTACTTTACCATTTGTATTATCATATAAGGAAAGTCTTGACAAACAGAACTTCAGAGGTACTATAAATGCTAGAGCTTTATTTAACAAGATCTAATGTCTGCATGGATGTAGGTATACAAGTAGCTTTTTAAATAAGGGAGTCATCGCTTTGAGGAATTAGATCCTTAGGTTATCGGCTTCTTTTTATGGAGAGAGATTTCCATCGTATACTATCAAATGATAGTACAATTCGGGAACCATTGTATGGTTAAATAGGTAATGAATAATTAGGATAAAAATTGTAAGTCTAGTGCTCTAAAAGTGGACTCTAACATCAGGCGATAAGTGATAGAATAAGTGAGGTGACTTTTGCAGCCACAGGATTCGGTGCCTAGATGAGGTAAAAAAAAGAGTGCACAGAGGGGCCCGGGTGAGAAAAAAAAAGATTGCAGCACGAGAGTTTCGCGTATGGTCTCCCACTACACTACTCAGTCTCGCTCTCAGCAGCTTAACTACAGTTGATCGGACGGGAAACGGTGCTTTCTGCTAGATATGGCCGCAACCGAAAGTCTTTACTTTCTTGTTGTAAATCACCAGACTAGCGTTGGGGGTTTTTTTTTGGCCATTTTGCCGATTTTTCTTTTTAATTGAATTTTGCTATGCAATTTCGTGCCTGTACCTCCAGAATCTTCAGGAACATTTGAATTTTATCAAATTTTCAACCGTTAATGACAAGAGGAAAATTCGAATAACAACCAATCAGAGTGCATTCGGGGAAGAAATTCTTTGACTTGTTATCTAGCTTAGTAGCCATCTAAATGTCTGGAAAAGTTAATAAGCCGTCCACATGTACTGTATGTAGGATAACCTAGTATACCTGAAAAGCTTAGAAGTGAAACAGAACTTACAAGAACATTATTTTAGAACGAAAAGTCGTAGCTGCACTATCTCGTAAATATATTCTTGAGAACGGCAGTATGTACCATATGACCTTGATCGAACTAAATTGGAAGTGCAAACACATATATTATTGATTATAAACTATACAGCACCTAATCATCATAAATACCTAAAGAAGCAGGCATATAAGGAGAACGACCCGGAATAGTAAAAGCTTTTCTGATTTCAGGAATCGAAATCATATTCTTTAACCATTTTTCAACTCTTGGACATTCAGTACTAAGTTCGATACCAAGAGGTTCAACTAAAGTAGCCCAACCAAGAACTGCAATATCGGCAATTGAAACATGAGGACCAACTAAGTATTGACTACCTTCATTTCTTTTTAAATATTCTTCAATTACACCATATAATCTTCTGGTTTCATCAGTGTATCTTTTAATAGCATAGTCAATCTTTTCTGGAGCAAATTTAACGAAATGGGAAGCTTGGCCCTGCATTGGACCAACACCAGCCATTTGGAACATAATGATTTCCAATTGTTGATAATATTCTGGAGTACCGAATTCATAACTGAATTTTCTTTCTTTATCATATGTATCAGCTAAATATAATAAAACAGCACCACTTTCACTAATAGTGACACCAGTAGATTTATCAGCAACTGTTGGAATTCTACCATTTGGGTTCAATTCGAGAAACCATGGTTCCTTTTGCTCGTTATTTGAAATATCAACAGTTTTGACGTCATATTTCAATCCTAATAATTCCAATAACATTGGAATTTTATAAGCATTAGGGGTGGAAGCAATATAAGCAGTGATTTCGTTTGACATTGTTGGAGAGTAAAATCTAAGACTTTTCTAAGGTGTTTTTAAGATTGAGAATCTAATCGTGTTAGAGTGATTTCGTGGAACAATGGTCCTTTTTATATACCCATTCATTAGAATGAATACGGGTTCACGGAGTACATAATTTCCGCAGACGAGAGATGTATTTTGTATAAGGCCTCTCACAGGGACCCGTCTCCGTATGAAACTTCTAGGATGTGATTGAGCTTAGTAGTGAACTGTAAGTTAACTGTAAGTTAACAGTGGCAATGTTGCTGCCACGGACCTATTGGTCAATCCTCCCATTAAGCAATTACCGTCTTATAGTATTAATAATCGAAATTGCTTAACGTGCACCGAAGACGGGGTTAAGAAGCTTTCACCGTACAGCTTCATAATTAATTTGGATCTCAGAGGTTTTGAGTTGGGTACGGAAAAAAAAAACTCCGTCTCGTCTGGGAGATTGAAAAGAAAATTAGTAAGTGGAATATAGTGTGCTTGTCGGAAAAGTTACAGAATACGGTATAGTATAAATTTCTGTGCTATTCCACTATGGTACTGTATAAAGCTCAATATACGGGAATATGAATCACCTCTATTGTTCTAAAATATTTTGGACTGCAGTCACTTAGAATACTTTTTATTATTAGTGTGCTAATTATTATATTTTCCTATTGTTAATATTTTCCATAAGATTTACAATTCATTAGTATTTACAACCATCCGTATGAATTAATTGCCTGTGGTGGCTAAATCATATCCAAACTACAATAACCAATCATTTCTAGAGGATTTAAGATTAGACCACAGGAAAATATTTAGATCGATTTTAGCCAAGACACGACTAAAGTGAAGAATTTTCAAATCAAATTCAACAACGATTTAGGAAGATTAAGGTCCAATTTATTAGGTTGAAATATAAGACTTCACAAGATACTTAACCTTATTTGATAATAATATTTCAAAGGTTACAGGACCAAAGGAAATGTGTTGATAGTGCTTCTATTCCTTGAAAGGCTCTGATGCTGTTTCAGGTTAGTCTCTATAAGTTTCTTCATACGGATGCATCACCAGATACATCTGACTCCGATTAATTAACATCAATTAAATGGTGATAGAAATGTATGCGGATTTACTCTTGATTAATTAAACACCAAATTTGACTAAAGCATAAGCGCCTAACCCTACTAAGGCATTCGTGTTGTAGTCACACAGTTGCGACATTCCTGGATTTAGGAATTCTTTGATACGATCTCACCTCGGGGCCACCGAATGGTAACTACTTACACCTGATATAGGCAGTTCAGTGTAAGCGATTGATTTAAAGTTTGAGCTAGAATCATAGGCCATTACTCTATGTACATTTCCGATGAAATTTCAGACCAATTTGCTGTGCTAGTGGTTGTTTTAGAAATTATTAGGAGCTCTAGGCTAAAGGATTTAAGGGCCAATGGATCGTTCAAAAGTCAATCGACGATAAATTAAACGAAAGCATAGCAAATCTATAAAGTGCCAGTACCCTAAAGAGTTAAATGAATAAGTGACTTGATTCGCCTGATAGATAAAGAGATAAGATAACTTAAAAGTGGAGAAAAGGCAATTTCGTGCTTTGACCATTCGGAGTATAGCGAGGTTTTATAGATAAGACCTTGAATCGATACCAATACGTAGCAAATAGAGTATAGATAGTGTCTGAATGCTTTATAGACATCAAATAAGAGTGATTTGAGCATGTTAGAGATCAAACTCATAAAATTAGGATATTTGCAACACTTCTCATTATGTTCGCGGAACCTCCTGCGGAACAAATCTGTTATCTCACATATTCTCACAGCTGAAAACCTTCAGGGTTCATTTTGCAACCAAATCTGGGGTAAAGCTCAAAAAAAAGGTCAATACCTCATAAATCAATTATTCAGATAAGAAATTCTCTCAATTGGTAAAAATCATTGTTAACCCACACAATCATTAACCATTCAGAAACATTAGGTGCCTTATCAATGGAAATTTCAATGGACGTTCTCTAGCCAACTTTGAGTGAGAAATGTCGGTGTCCAAAAAATTGCTTTTTTTCTTTCTTTTTATTTTCAACGCTCTCTATGCCTGATAAGCGTTATTATTGGAAGATTGTAGACCTCATCATAGGGCGAAAATTTTAGGTGTGAAAAAAAAATATTATATAAACACTTTTGTTTCCTTTTTTTAAATCTTGGTTAGTATCAAAAGACTTTCTATTGATATACCTAATATCTTTCAAAGGCTCTAGTTACTTAATAACTTGAGTTACATTAATAGTCAATAGTGTTTTTGACAATAAAAAAATTTTTCAATATGGACGGTGAAAAAGAACTTGGACTTGAAAAAAAGTCATTTAATTCTGCTTCACAAAGTGTTGAAGATGCTGGTGAAGTTACCAGTACTAAATTAGGCTTCATAAATACTTTAGCATCCAAATTAAATGCTGAAACTAAAGGGGTTGAACTTGTTACTGATGAAGAAAAAGTTGGTGATTCTTTATGGGATGCTGCTACTATGTGGTCTTCAGCTAATTTAGTTATTGCTACTTATGCATTAGGTGCTTTAGGTATAACTATTTTTGGTTTAGATTTTTGGTCAGCTGTTTTAGTTATCCTTTTCTTTAATGCTTTAGGAGTCTTTGGAGTTGCTTTCTTCTCCCTTTTCGGACCAAAATTAGGTCTTAGACAAATTTTATTATCAAAATTTCTTGTTGGTAATATCACCATGAGAATCTTTGCATTCATTAATATCGTAGCCTGTGTTGGTTGGGGTGCTGTTAATATTATGAGTAGTGCTCAATTAATTAATATTGTTAATAATCAAGCTTGTCCTCCATGGGCTGGTTGTTTGATTATCATTATTGGTACTATTTTAGTTACTTTCTTTGGTTATCATGTTATTCATTTATATGAAAAATGGTCATGGATTCCAAATCTTGCCGTTTTCATTGCTATTATTGCAAGATTAGCTATGGCTAAGACTTTCACTGCTGGTCATATGGTTGGTGGTGCTACTACTGCTGGATCCGTTTTAAGTTTCGGTGGTGCTTGTTTTGGTTTCGCTACTGGTTGGACTACTTATGCTTCTGATTATACTGTTTATCAACCAAGAAATGCCAACCCTTACAGAATCTTTTTCGGGGTTTATGCTGGTTTATATTTCCCATTAATTTTCACCATGATCTTAGGTGCTGCTTCTGCTACTGGTACTTTAACTAACACTAGATGGCAAGAATTATACGAAGAATACTCCATTGGTGGTTTAGTCTATGCTATTTTAGTTGAAAACTCCTTAGGTAAATTTGGTGAATTTTTATGTGTTTTATTAGCTTTATCAACCATTGCTAATAATGTTCCAAATATGTATTCCATCGCTTTATCAGCTCAAGCTTTCTGGTCACCATTAATGAAAGTTCCAAGAGTTGCTTGGACCATCGTTGGTAACTTTGTTACTTTAGCTATTTGTATTCCAGCTTATTATGATTTCGCTGAAGTTGTTGATAACTTTATGAATATGATTGGTTATTATTTAGCTATTTATCAAGCTATTGCTTTATCAGAACATTTCATTTACAACAGAGGTAAATTCAGTGCTTATGATTATGAAAACCATAAAGATCCAAAATCTCATCCTTTAGGATTAGCTGGTACTTTTGCCTTCTGTTGTGGTGTTGTTGGTGCTGTTATGGGATTAGATCAAGTTTGGTACGTTGGTCCAATTTCTAGATTAATTGGAGAATTTGGTGGTGATGTTGGTTTTGAATTAGCTGCAGGTTTTGCTTTTGTTGCTTATAATATAACAAGACCTTTTGAAAAGAAATATATCGGTCGTTAAATTAATGGGTTAAAAGTATAGATAATTTATAGAAAATGTATTATAGTGAGTATTTTTTTTGTATGAAGTATTGACTCTAAATCTAGTTGCATAAGATTGTGCCATAAACGATACCAAGAATCAAAGACGATAAGCGATAAGGTTAGGGCCAAATTAAGGCGGATAAAGTGCCATACAATTATACCCGACCGATTAGAGCCATGCGACTGATAGAACCTCCACGGAATCTTGAGACTGATGGACCGCAAACACTGATGGATCGCATCCTAAATACTAATGCCTGAATCTACATTTAAAGCATCTGATTTAAAAGGTCTTGGTGAAGAGATCTTCAAATCTTACACTAACTCATATTTTGGATGGATTGAAACTGCCAGGCTGTTATTAGTTGAATATTGGTTGGCTTTAATTTTATTCCATATAGTTCTTGCTATAATCACAGTTGCACTTAATGAATCATCATCATCATTATTAGTTTACGGTAAAAACCAACCTAAAGCTATCCCTAATAGTGCTCATGATATATTAGGTAGAGTTACAGTATTTTTCAGTAAATATACTGTACCTAAATCATATTTCAAACATTATTATATTTACTTTGTTTCATTATTATTACTTAGTCAAACTGTTTTACTTAATTATCAAGTCAAATATTGGCCAGGTTTGAATGATGCCATTGCTAATTGGTACCATAGTTGGTGTGTCGAAGAACAATTAAGTGATACAAACTTCATAAACCTTTCATTAGTGATGAGACTTTTATTAGTTCAAGGGTTTAGAAGATTATATGAGAACTTATTTGTGGTGAAGTTCTCCAACAACACAATGAATGTTCTTCATTATGCATTCGGAATGATGTTCTATACTATTGTTGTTTTAATTCCCTTCATTGGTATTTTACCTTATTATATTGAAGATCAAACTGTACAATATAGTTTAACTAATTTAGAAGCAATTGACTATGTGTCGTTTGCTATTTTTGGATTCTACTCCATTGATCAGTACCAAAACCATATTCATTTAGCAGGATTAAAGAAGTACACTATCCCATCATTTAGATTTTTTGAACTTTGTTCATCAGCTCATTATTTAGATGAAATCATTATCTATTCTACTATTGCAAGATTTATTTTAGGTTGTGAAAATCTCTTCTGGTTGAAATTGGATTTTGGTTTACTTTGGTTAGTAGTGGTTTTAAACCTTTGTATTAGTGCTGGAGAGACTCATGATTTCTATAAGACTAAGTTTAAAGAACAATTCAAGACTCCTTATAGAGTAATTCCTAATATTTATTAATTGAATATAGAACTGCTAGCTTATATATCCACTCTATTTTTAGGACGTATTTAGGTCGTCTTAGATCATACACTCGTAAATCTGTATTTGTGTACGCCATCGCGATGTCGCGGATAGATCTGTTTACATTGTCGCCAAACATAACATGGTTAAGACTGTTTGCCCAGTAACAGTAGATTTACTACCCACCAAGTCTAGTATAGTGCTTGGCAGTCCCGGTGTTGCAAGATCAGTGCCCCGAATAGATACTGTGCTACAAGTTAGGTCAGCAAATGGCCAACCTTTTACATTGAGATCGGTAGGTATTGAATTACGAACTACACAAAAGGTCAGTGTTCCATCAACAATTGGATCGAATGATTCATCACATGAAGTTAAGATATATGAAGATCCTTTCTTATTCAATCCTACATTTGGGAACTTTTCAGAACAAATTTTGGGGTTGGATATACCGGTATTAATATCTTTACCAAGAGATATTAGTAGTAGTGGGTTTAATTTTAATTGGAATGCCAGTACAGTTCATAATTTATTAGTTAAAGTATCAGTAGGTGATTCTGTTGATAATGAAACTAATTTCCTTGAGAGTTTCCCTATTCCTATTAAGTTATACGATTCTTTGCCTATTTACAGGCAATTCACAGAGCTGATTAATGAGCTGGTAGTATCGAATGACCAACAATTAATTTTAGAATATAATCTAAAAGAATCATGTATTGGACCTAATGATCTCCTCAACTTGAAATTAAAGATTATGAAGAATTCATTGAATTATAATATATCTCAAAAACTTAAATTGAAGCAAGTAAGTTTCCAAATTAAAGAAATATTAGAATGTCATGAAGGAGGTTTACCACCTTATAAAGATATAAAGATTTATGAAATAACTAACGACGAAAGAACTACGAACTTAAACCTCAATAATGAAATTAATTTAGATTATAACTTTAAATTACCTTTAAATAATGATTTTTTAGCAGTTTTTGATGAATCTATGGATAATGAAAAATATAATTATTTTGATAATGAAAGTATACCTATTCAAGTTAATAATAAAAATAATCAACATCGACAATATCAAATAAATTTAATTGAAGGTATCCCAGTAACACATTATCAAAATTTCACTAATACTGGGAAATTATTTTCTATACGATATGAAATATTTATTAAATTGAAATTAGTCCATGGTAAAGATTTTAGTATCAAAATTCCAATTATTTTGAGTCCGTATAATAAAAAGTCGAGTGAATATCTTTTGAATTGGATAATTAATGAATGCCGATTAGCTAATCAGATATTTGGTAAAGAATTAATTAATAGGTTAGTTAATACTTATAATATTAAGGAATGTAATGAATTATTGAAAGAGTTTAGAGGTCCGTTGAGAGCTTATAGGTTTAATAAAGCTGATTGGGTTAAGTTAGGGTTTAGTATTGATAGTTTTGGTAGTCCTCTGGTTGTTAGTCAGTATATTGATTGATTGATGAATCTGAGTACGATGAACCCGAGTAACGATGAACCAGAACGAAGTGAAGGTAAAGAGTTGATGGGAAGCTGGAAGTTAATTCTTATGGATTTCTGAACGACAATATAAAAGACATTTTTGTGTAATGGGTAATGAATATATAGGCAACATTTAAGGGTGGATGATACTAAGGAATGACGTATAATTTATGATAGAGGATATGGTAAGATAATTGAAAGGACACGGTACAATTTCAAGATTTATTAATATAATGGATAGAACACATTATATATTATACCTCCTGTTCCGATCCAGAAAGACTTGAACTGTTCAATCAAGCAAAGAAACAATTAGGAATTGTTCATGAAGCCGGTGTGATATATGGTGATATAAGCCGGTGGAATACTTTTTATGCCGACAAAGTTTATTTATATGATTTTGGGAATTCTAAAATAATGCAAGATATAAACCAAGAGGAATTTATACCTTGAATTGGCGATGATGTTAACGATTTAGAGTGCATGTTTGCTTTTTGAACTTGCTAAATTCAAGAATCAAAGTCGGTCTTGTGTGTGTGCTTATGTAGGGTCCTTATGGTAATAATAGGCCCTTTCCAGTACGATTATATAGAAATATACTAGTAATTCGCGGTGCGAAATAGATCATGTCAGAAGTCCCTAGTTACGCCCCTACGGCTACGACTCATTACACTATACCCTCAACAAATCATCATGAAGAAATAACTAAGTCATCACTAATAACTTCACCAATAGATAAATCAGTTCTCAATTCATTTGCTGAGATATATTCTATAATAACAGTGCTTGAATTAATAGAGAATTCATTCATAAAAGATTATATTACCAATAAGGAAAAGTATACACAAACATCAGCTAGGCTAATAAATCAGTATCAGATTATAATTAAAGATTTCAAACAAGATCAACTTAAACTTGAAAAATCCAAACAGATTTTAGGAAATGATTTTGATACATTTTTAGTAGACTTTACCAACAAATTCAATTTACATTGCCCTTTAGCTATTAAAAGATTGACAGTTGGTATACCTATAACCATTGAAGGTGACTTTGGATCTGAAAACACCACTAGACTATCGACCCCAGTACCGGAACCAAGTCAAAATGTAAGATTAATTGCTGAATGTACCAGTAATTTCATCACTTGTATGGACGCATTAAAATTGAACTATAAGTCTCGTGAACAATTGCATCCCTTATTATCGGAGCTTGTAATAAATTTGAATGAACTAAGTGAAGTCAGTGCCAAATTTGAGTTCCAGGGGAAATCTAAATTGGTCAATTGGTTAATAAAGTTGAATAATTTACAAGACGATTTGACTAAGGACGAGATTGAAGAATTCTTAAATGACTTGAATTCAGCTTACAAGAGTTTCTATACTGCCTTGGAGTGATAACTTTGAGATATGTATGTAACATAATAACAGTAAATAGCATTATGAGTAATAAATGAACTTATATATCTATACTAAAATTCCTAAATAATAGATTCAATTTGCTCAGCATAATTTAATACATTACTTACAATCTTATTTGAATCATAAACCTTCATATCTTCTTCTTGGTTGAAATAAATATTTCCATTCTTGAACACCCAATCTAATTGTAATTCTTCAACTAAAACTTGTTGGAAATTACTATCACTTTCTTGTTGTGGTACGTAAAGTAAGTTCTTACAATTACTTATTGGAATTGAAGTATATGATTTTTCTAAAGATTTGGCAATTTCGTACCTGAGGGCATTTAATAAAGTATCAAGAAAGATGGAATACTCTTCACATGGTAATTTGGTTTCGTCATTCAATAATTTCCAGATCTTTATGTAATTACCTTCCATTAAATTCTTTTCAATATTTATAGGAAATTGTAAGTATTTATCACTACTAACATCAAATTGTTGGTAGTAACTAAGGTTTTCTAAATCTATATGGAATTTGGAGATTAAACCTTGTGATAATAAGTAAATTAAGTTTAATGATATGATCTTAGTAGAATTGGTGTTGTGTTCCTTTTTGGCATGAATCTTAGAATTAGAGTAAAATGGTTTTAATTGACTATAATAGTTTTCAAACTTATCGTATTTGTGTAATAATAATGAAGACAATGCACCGATTTCTAAGATTTTTTGACTAATTTTCAAATCATTAATTTGATCGTTGGTTTGTGTATTGTTAGTTAATGGCACCAATAAATTGTGCTTGACTAATTCGATTTTGATAGGTACAAGTAATGACTCACATTTTTGGTATTCTTGTTTATCGAACGAGTTATATAACTCTGCTGTTAATTGTTGTAGTGACATGTTTTTAGTTGCCACTGAAAGTCCGCACTGACAATAAGAGAGACTGAGATTTGAAGTGAGGTTGGCGATGTCGCGTTTTTGTTTAAGTATATCTGAGGTGGAAGACTATTATTGAAGGATTGGGAGATTGGGGGACAAATTGTTGCAGAGTAGGAAAATACCAAACATTGATAAGATAGTTACATTCAATAGTTCTTGTTGGTTTTTACTGTTCAGAAATCGGGAATGTCTCGATTCAAATGTCGCAGTAACTTCTCTCTAAACAAAAAGGTATGTAAACACATCCTACCAATCGAGTTCTACTTGTTACGAGCTAACTATCACCTCAATAGTACAACAGTGGCAACAAGAGTAATTGCAGCAACTTTTGTTTAACATAAAGTGTAGATGGAAACTACTTCAAGCGTATATGGCACTGAGTTTACTTCGACACATTTAAAGAGATCCTGAATCTGAGCCAGCAGCTCAGATTACGGTTCTAAACAGTGCAAAAGACAAATTGATAACGACACCATTAACCTAATCAGTTCTATTTTTCCTGACATTGTAAAAATTCTGATTGGATCTCTAAAAATAGTGAACGCCTCTAACTAACCCAACAACTTGCAGCATCTTGCATGTAAAACTGCTAGGATCCTATTACAGATATGAACTTTCTCGTGTAGTGCAAATAAGGCTATTTTCTGTCTCATCTTGCTTAGGACTCCCCAAAAAGTGTACATTTCATCGTATGTTATTGCTCAATTAGATCAGGACTCTTGACTACACCGTAACCTTGTCTTAGAATCTCGTAAGGTCTTCTTAAGTTTAAAGTCAAATAGTATGTAACATTTCTTTTATGGTGGGGACTAGCCGTACGAAACTTAAATGGCAACATTTAATGAGCCGTATGCAACATTCCATACAATCCCAGGATAAGGCATATCCTATTCGAGATAATATGCAATCCCAACAAACGGCTATGCAACTGTCGGATAAACCTAAAGTGCCATATCCATTCCAGGATACTTTGAGCTATTATTAGGTTATGGTGTGGTTATTATGCATGATAATAAGCAAAGCAATTTATTCTATTGGATAGTATAAGCTCTGGTGGGAGATGGAAATGTCGTATTAAAGTCATAACCATAATAAATCAAATCATTAGTATTTACAAAGAACCTTAATGACATGATGGCATGATCGTATTTTAACTCATCCTGCCTGAGGTTATTCAACCTTGTTGCATTTTCATGAATTTGACATGATGTCCTGCAGACAATGCGGGATTTTGAAACTGATGATTTTGAAACAGTAGGTTTGTAGTCATAGGTCAAAGATGATGTAGTTGCCTTGTGGATCAGGAGAAGAGCAGTGTAAGGTTCTGACACCTCTCAATAATACAGAACAAGAATACAGTTCAAGAACATAAGCCAAGATAGAAGTAAAGCCATCAACCTCTTGAATACTCATGTCATCTGATTATGTTCATCAAGCTATTAAGGTCTTATAATTCCTATGTTTGAAACTCTCTAGAGATTTTCACCCCAGTCCTTCTATTACATTAATTCTGCATACTTCTATTGTGCCAAGCATTAGTACTTTGAATCCGGAGTATTACAATTTTCTATATTTTTTGTCTGAGGTTATTTCTTTTTAGGTTGCTTTATTTAGAATTTCAAGTAACCGTTCGTACTTGTTTACCTATACTGTCTAGGGTCAATTTATGTTTACTTGCTGACTCAAAAGAAGCTACATTGTCAGTAACGGTTACTGACTTCATCAGCTAGTCCTTTTTTAGCTTGTCTATCTAATTAATGCCTCATGGAGGAGTCAAGGAGTGAAGGACTCTAGTAATGACATACATTGCAAAACCTTCTATTAAATATACCCCTAAACCTGCATAAAGTCATTATAAACTAAATAAATCTCTGTATACAGAATACCCAAAAAAATAATTCTTTGCCTATCCCTACTAATTTGAGCATCACAAGGTCAGACCGACGTATCCCGGTTATTTGTAGACATTTAATGGTGTAATTAATTGATCGATCTTTATGGTATAATGATTACCTTTTCACTTTCAGCTAGTCCCAAAGGATCTAAACTACCTCCCAAACTACCTGAACCACAAAAATACCTATAATAAGCTAATACTCCGACATGTGGCATATTGACCATTCTTAGATTTTCAGTTATTCTTTATTGATTAGCGCACCTAAAAACTCTAAAGCCAGATTGGGTTGATGTCGCCAGGTAGATCTCAATCTGGGAAATGGGCAAGCCCAAAGTTAATTCAATGGAGCTTGACCCATGTCCTGATTTCCTTGTTATGACTTGAATATGGCATGACATTATTCATGGTTATAGGATGGTTATAGGAAAAACCTTTTCGGGTGGTTATGAAATGTTCAGTTGCCGCAAGCCTCAAGGTTCCGAGTTTCTTTTTGCATGATTTTTGTCAATTTTTGCTCTGTAGCGATGAACTAAATCTTAAAAAGATCATCAGATAAAGATCACTACCGACATACCAAACCATAACCAAATCTTAAAATAACTAATGACTTGATGCCTGAACAAACTCATTTACACTTAACTCTCGGTATGTCTCAACTGCGGTACAACTACGATAAGAAAAGAAAAAAACTCGACATAAGTAGTCGTCGATGCATAACTTGAGTTTATTGACCCCAAAACTGTTCCTGGTTTGTCGAGCTGGAAAAAAAAGATTGTGAATTTAAGCCGTTCTGCTTATCATTTGCTATTATATTACCTAATGCGGAGGACTTTTTTCAATTTTCGTAAACTGAGTTGGAAAAAGAAATGTCGCACATTATAATTAATTCCAAGTTCCAAATTTAGTTGTACAATGCAGATATATAAGGGATGGCATCCCATCCAATCTAACTACAATTTTATAGAACACAATGAGAATCACTTCAATAATAACCTCTCTTTTGCTTTTAGCTAAAGGGTTAAGTATTGATATTACTGAAAACACAATTACCAGCGATGAGGTGACTACTGAATGGGGACCATCAACTGTAGAAGCTGGAGTATACTGGCTCATCACTCATGATCATAATGTTGCCTTTAACGGGAACCTTCAAATTGATGGAGATTTCTATATCGTAGGAGATCCAAGTATCACTGATGGGCTCACGGTTACAGCTGGTAATCAAATATCCAAAGTTGAAGTTAATGGTAATTGGGTTATCGATGCACGTGACACCAGCAGCGTGGTATATCCAAGTTATAGAGTGTTACCCCATACTTTCACTAATAACGGTAATATATGGTGGACTGGTAATACTTATTGGAGTGCACACTATTTTGTAATTGATGCTAAAATATTCGAAAACAATGGTTTATTAGAATTCGTTGATGTTATTAATAGTGGAACCTCCGTTGAATTAGGTGAGACTGGTGGTACTATAAGTAATGACGGTACGATTTGTTTAGTCTCATTAACTTATAAACAAAGTACAAATGTTGAGGGTTCAGGATGTATTGATATTGGTCAAGATGCCACTTTGGAGTTAGGACAAACTGAAAGTGCCTTTAGTGCTGATCAAACTATTGTTTTCAGTGCTGATGATGGTTCATTAGTTGTTGATAATTCTGCCACACAATTTGATTTCACAGTGGTTGGATTCGGTGATAATAATATTATCGGAAGTACTGATGCACTTGAGTCATTTGAATATAATGATCCTGTTTTACTGGTAACAGTAGATGGTGAAACCTTGAACTTTAATATTGGTTCAGGTTATGATGAATCTTTAATTACTCAAGTAGATGGTGATTATGGACCAGCGGTGGGTTTTGTTACTGGAGGTGCTTTGAAATATGGGGCTCCTGCCGTTAATACTCAAAGACCTGCTAGTTGTGTTTCTTGTCTTGCTGTTCCTGCTGCCCCAGCTGAATCAAGTTCAGTTTCAAGTTCCGAATCCAGTTCCGAATCCAGTTCCGAATCCAGTGCTGAATCCAGTTCTTCTTCAGAGTCAAGTTCCAGTGAAGTTTCCAGCTCATCATCAGAAGCTTCTAGCTCTTCTAGTGAGTCTTCCAGTTCATCTTCTGAGGAATCAAGCTCATCCAGTGAAGAAAGCAGCTCTTCAAGTGAAACCTCCAGTTCTTCTAGTCAGGAGAGTAGTTCATCATCCGAAGCTTCTAGTTCATCATCAGAAGAAAGCAGTTCATCATCAGAAGAAAGCAGTTCATCATCACAAGAAAGCAGTTCATCATCAGAAGTTTCTTCTTCAAGTTCCGCTAAATCATCAAGTGAATCCTCATCTGAATCATCAAGTGAATCCTCATCTGAATCATCAAGTGAATCCTCATCTGAATCATCGTCTGAATCATCGTCTGAATCATCAAGTGAATCATCAAGTGAATCCTCAAGTGACTCCTCAAGTGAGTCCTCAAGTGAAATTCAGAGCTCATCTGAAGTCACTTCTTCGAGTGAAGAATCTTCCTCCACTGAAGAATCTAGTTCTTCATCTCATCCAGGATCAACTCAAGATGCGTCAACTCAAGTAACTGAATCATCAACTGAATCTTCCCAAGAATCGTCTTCTTCCCAAGAATCATCATCATCGATCGAATCTTCATCAGCACCATCATCACCATCCTCATCAGAAGTTGCCAGTTCTAGTGCTCCATCTAGCTCCGTCACTCCAAACCCAGAATGCCCAGAATGTACTGAATACCCATTCACTTTCACTACCTCAGACGATAATGGTACCCCAGAAACTGAAGACGGTATCGTCATTGTCACTACCACCGATGGCCATTTAACAACTGAAACTATCATTACCAGAACTATCATTTCAACTTCATCTCCTTACGACCCAGGTTGTCCTGAATGTACTGAATATCCCACCACCATAATTACTACCGGTACTGATGGTGCTCCAGAAACTGAAGATGGAATTGTTATCGTTACCACCACTGATGGTCATTTAACAACTGAAACTATCATCACCAAGACCGACCACATTACCACCCAAGTAGTTCCAGCTACTACTCAAACTGATATTTCCACCACCATCATTACCATAACTTCATGTTCTGATAATCAATGTACTCAAGTTCCAGTCACCACTGGTGTCACAACTGTCACTGAAGGTACTACTTCATATACCACTTATTGTCCATTGACTACTGAAGCCACTGGTGCTACCACCAACATCATTCCTGGAGTAACCAAAACCACCAACCTCGATACTTACACTGGTTCAACTGTCACTATGAATGGTGATGGCGAAAATGTTTATGGTGCTACAACTGTTCCAACCACCGTTTACACTCCAACTACTGTTACTGTCGCTAATGCTAACACCGTTCCAGGTGTAAGCCAAGCCACTGGTTCTGCTGCCACTGGTTCTGGATCCCCAGCTGTTTCTACCTTCGAAGGTAAAGCCTCATCTTTAAAACCATTTACCTTATTCTTCGGTATTGGTATAATGTTAAGTTACTTTTAGTAGCACGTGATTTCGGAAAATGTTTATAGATTTATATATTGGAATTAATATTCGTATTCATCTGTGTTTGTGTCTTTTTATGTGTGTTTGTGGTTCATAGTTTCTGTAGCTTTAATAAGCGTTTTCTAAATTTAGAAAAATGAGGTGATGTATAAGCAGTTGATTTTCAAAAGTCTAATACCACTTGATGCAACAAAGCAGCAGATTCAACACAAAACTTACAACCAATCATTATTGAATTGAAATTAGATAGTGATTACAAGAGTAGTAGGGTACTACTTAAACACTTCATATATCTACCATGCACAAACAGAATAGTAAGCTGCATTGCTTGAGCCGCAAAACTTGAGCCGCACAAGTATAGGTTTAAATAATAAAGAGATGCAAAAAGGTCCAGAAGAAAACAGAGCTAAAGAGATACAGAAGGAAACAAAGATAAAGAGATACACAAGTAAAAGAAATATCAGATAATATGTACTGACAATTTTATTAAAAAATTGGCACTATGAACCTGTAAAATAGCCTCTAAAATTTGGTAGTTCTATGTTTAAGTTAATATGTTTCACAAGAAATTTGAATACTGGCCTTTACTTCGACTTCACTTAGTTCAGAGTCAAATCAAACTAATCCTGTTGAACTTTTGCATAACTTGGAGGCCTTAACCTCCTATTAATAGCCTGAAATAACCAAATTGGTAACAAACTCAATACTAATATCAACAATAATTGCCAAAAAAATGTAAATGATGTAATATAAGTCAAATCAAAATAATCGGTCAAAAAAGGAATTGAAAAAATATAAATAGCAGCTGTTGATATCAAGGTTATGATCATTACTTTGTTCCATTGATTGATTTGAAGACAAACCATGACCAATTCATTGAAGATTAAAGCACTGAATGATATACTTACCATAGCTGTAAACATTGACGTTTCGATGGTTTTAAACTTTTGACTTAATAACTGTACAATTGAACCCTGGTATAATGAAATAAAGCACCACATAAAAAATGTCTTATAACTCAAGGACTTACCGAGGGTCAATTCTTTATATAATTCAGGGTAAACCTTTGTCAAATTCTCATTAATATCACAATCTAAAGTTAAGGAAAATACTGGCATCATCGTATAAATCGTAGCATAACCAACCATCAAAAACCCTTGATATAAAGCTAAAGGTTCAAAGTCAGAAGATATAGAATAAACCGCTTGACAAACGGAAATAATTAACCCTCTATGAATAATAAATTGTCCTAATTTAGCTGATCTTTTATATGAATTTCTACCGTGCCATAATAATAATTTACACAAATAATAGAATTGATCAATACTAAAATCAGCTGCTAAAGATGCTTGTTTTCCTTCTTTACCTACAATACCAACCCCTACATCAGCGGCTTGAATCATACTTACATCATTACCACCGTCCCCAATACAACAAATTCTTTTTCCAGTGATTTTCTTAATGATTATAGCTATATCAGCTTTTTGTTGTGGTGAACATCTACATGCGATAACCGTAGGTAATTGAATAGCTAGCTTGAAGAATTCATCTTGGTAATGTTTGGTATAGGTAAGTAAACTTTCTCCGTCAATTAAAAGTACGGAATTCAAATTTAACCTTAACGTATCCAAATGATTCATAGCCAAATCGGGATGATTAACTTTAGTAATTTGATGAATAACTTGACCTCTGGTGATCAATTTACAACTAATAGAAACACATTTAGCAGTCTCAACTTTATCACCAGTCAACATCCACATTTTAATCCCAGCATTTCTTAATAATTCGATTGAAGATTTAACGTTCTTTTGTAATTTATCTTCGACACCAGTCAACCCTAAAAGTTCTAAATTTTTCTCTAAGTAATTGGCAATAACTTTTTGCATTAAACTTTCCCTATCATACATTGCCAAATTAGCTTCTTTATAACTTTTTTCAAAATCCCCCAAAAGCTTATCACTTAATTTTTTACGGCCTATAACTAAAGTTCTTAATCCTTCTCTCGCCATGTTACCGGTTTCTTCCTCTAACCAATCGTTGTGGTTAACAATTGTCATCATTACTGAATCAGCCCCTTTTTGAAGGAAACTATACTCATCTCTGGTTAAGTCTTTAATCACGATTCCCATACGTTTGGTTTCACTACTGAATGGGAAATTATATAAAATTTGAAACTTGAAATCCTGATTCAGATGTAAATGCTTAATGACAATAGAATTACGATCTCTTTGTACTAATTTGAGCCCTACTGACTCAGTAAATTTAACTATAGCAATTTCGTCAGGTGATGCTGCTTGGTAAGTAACTTCATCAGAATTAGTATCGTCATAGGTTGGTGTAACATTATGACACAATGCTAAAGTTAATACTAATTCATAAACTTTATTACTTAAATCACGTTTTTTAGGATTGTTACTTAAACTATTAGGGGCAATTATACTCTTGACATTACTGCTAATATACTCCGATACCATATCTAAAGTATCATTAGCATAACTAACTGTACCAAGATGGATTTTCTTTAATTCCATATCATTTTGAGTTAAAGTACCAGTTTTATCACTCAAAAGGTATTCGATTCTTCCTAAATCTTCAGGGATAGTCGATGTTCTAACTATAGTATTTTCTATTTCTTTATCGTGGTGAATTTGGGAAGCATAAACCGATTTAGCTAAATCTAAATTAACTCTTAAAGATACAGGAATAATGGTGGAGAATAAAATCAAGTATCTTAAAATATCAATGTACCAACTGGACTTTAAAGGAAACCCCTTAGCCAACACTAATACCACACTTAACACAAACACAGAAACACATAAAATCTTTGATAATCTATTAATTTCCAATTCTAATAAACCAGTTTTAACTCCAGTTTTTGTAGTATTCAACAGTTGTCTTGTTTCAACACCTGTATAAATTACTACCCCTATAACCGTACCAGATGCCAATACAGTATTGGCCCATAAAGTTTGGTCGATGGACAATGGGAATGATTCAGAATTAGAATTATTATATCCATTAGGATGGTAAACTAATTTCCCATTAAAGGTGTGAATTGATTTGGTTGGTTTGTTGATGATCAAAGAGATGTTTTCAATCAAATCTGGAGCTGTCATATTTTGTGTTACATTACTGGCAACTCTTAATTTCCAATCTGTTTCACCATCTAATTGATCTGTCTTTATAAATGCTTCACCATTACCTTCTTTATCACTTGATTGAAGAAGAATTAAATCAGCCGGAATTCTGGTGTTTTTGTGGATTCTAATTAAATCACCTACTCTTAAGTTCTTTGACGTTATTAACTTTGCATCATTGGATAAGTTATTATTGCCTGAAGTTCTATTTAACACTTCATACAATTCATTATTCTGTTCAATATCTCTTCTACGTCTTGCAATATCATCCCCTGCTTCTTTCATCATAGTAACAGTCAACACAAACGCTAAAGGTACTACATAAGAACTTAAATATCCTATCCTTAGCTGAGGTACAATTTGTGATAAGGCTACTAAAAGGAAATATAAATTGAAGAAAAACTTGAATTGTTCATATAAAATGATGGGGATGAATGTAATAGGGTTATATTTAGCATTGGAGATGGAATTGGTGGGGTATTGGTTCCTGACTTTATTATTCCGTGGCGATATAAACCGTTCTTCTAAATCATCATCATCGTATTTCTGGTTTTGTTGATCTAATTCAAATCTGGCGAGTTTGAAAAAGTTGACTATGGATTGTATGAATGATGGAGGATTGTTATTGACTGATAACGATGACTCCGACTCGATAGATCTTCGATTGGTCTGTCGTGTTATTAAGGGACTGCTGTCATTCGTATGATCAAGTTCTTGTTGACTTAGGTTTGTGAGTTGAATTCCACTACCATTCATCGATCCTTGGGAATTATGACGTGAACTGTTGAATAAAGTATTGGAGGCGTTGTTTAACGCTTTATCTAGGGTTGTATCTAGATCATCAAAGGAATCATTTGAATACCTTGACATACTGCGGTCGCACTGATTTGGTAAGTTTACAAGGCTCACTCAAGTACGTCTGGAGAAGGGGGGAAGAGATATTCAAATTTACCAATGAATAGCGGTAGAAATGGTTCAAGAGGCTCTATTTACAGTAAGTGGCATTGAATTGTTGAATTGTAGAATTAGATTCCTTAGTGAATCAAAATATCGTACATTCCATAATAAACAATGGTAGCATAGTGAGAATTAGGCTAATTATTCTAATATTAGGCATAAATCTAGCTTAACTGGCAGTAAAATCGACCTATTGGGCCTGCACGGGACTTTTTAATAAACAAATACTGATTACCACCTAAAAAAATGACACTAACGGGAACATCCCCACTAAACACCTAAAACCTCTAAGTACTATGCCCTTCATTCTCCATCTCTAAGTTAGCTTATCGCGCATGTGGAAAACCCTTAATATGGAGGACCCATTAATTTCAATATCGCCACACATCTCAAGAGACTCGAGCTCCCAAGATACTTTTGAAAAGCTTCATAAACTTTCCATCCGTCAAAAATCAATCACAAACACAACATGGAAGAAATTTGTTCAATTCTTTAAAATTGCCATTTTGAACTCCGGCAACGAGTTTGAGCAATATGTTTTACAAAATGAACCTAACGATTGTGCATTATTGACAAAGTATGGTCAAACCAGTCGAGTAGATTTGAGTCACACGAATGTATCGGTTGATGAAATTTACCTTAGAAGTTTACATATCGTCCATCCATTAATGAATTTTATGAAAAATGAAAATAATCAATCCATAGATATACTGAAGGATTTAAAAGAGAGTCCTATTTTAGTGTTTATACATGGTTTTGGAGGTCAGATGTCACAATTTGAATCGTTAATGGGTCTACTTTCACAGTGCCTGGAAGTTTTAGCATTAGATCTCCCAGGGTTTGGTGATAGTAGAATTAAATTTAATTCCAATTGTACATTATCAGAGATATCATTAGAAGATCAAGCAAGGATTTCCACCAGTATACAAAGCATGAAAGACCTGGACTTCACTACAGATAATATAGCCACTATAGTCACCGAATTCATCAAACAAAGCATCCCTCCCAATAAGAAAATTGTTTTAATAGGTCATTCTATGGGGTGTATTATATCAACTAATGTAGCTAAAAAATTGCCCAACAACACCGTTGAAGGTTTAATTTATTTATCTCCGCCTAAATTTGTTGATGATATCATGGATGAAAACTATAAAAAGTCTAATAATAATTCATTTTTAATGAGATTATCAAAGTTTGGGTCAATGCTTTCACTCCCGATATTTATGAATTTATTTAGGGTATGGGACAGACTAGAAGGGTTGCATAGTAAAAGTGTTTTACGACAATTAGGTGATATTTCACAAAACCATCCTAATACGAATTTATATATCAAATTACGTCAATTGAGATGGAATTTAGATATCGACACTTCAATTATTTTGAAGTACGCTAAAGGGTTTCAACTGTGTAAATATAGTGACTTGATCTCAGGCATTAAGAAGTTTAATGATAATCCATTTGATTCTAAGGTTTATGAAAAGACCGTGATTGTTTGTGGGTCTAAGGATCATGTAGCTCCATTCAAGCATTGTATCAAATTGAATGAAATGTTATCACATTCTTTCCAAAGAAAAGTCAGCTGTTTGATTGAAATCAAAAATGCTGGCCATGCATTGTTATTATCCAAGCCTGAATTTGTTAGTGGAAAAATTTTGGATCATATTGAGCAAAAGTTTCCCGAACGTTTACATCTTTCACCAGCGTGGGTATTGAGACTAAAAGCCGATATAAGTGGTGATAAATGGGGGCTTAAGAATGAATTAAAATGGCTGAAATTGGATCCAGTCTCAGATAATATTGTTAGAAATAATGGTAAGGATATTGCACCACTTTTAGGAATGAAGACCCTTAGAGAAGGTGATAAGTATCATTCCCCATTAGTTTTGGAAAGAAGTTTCTACCCCAATTCTGATAGTAACGGTGATATCACGGCTGATACTATCCCCGGTACCACCGACACTGTCACCAGTACTGAAAACCCCTCCGATACTAAAAACAGTGATGAGGCCGATGGAACAATGAGTATTCCATCATATAAACTACCAAAAGGTAATCTCATAGCAGTAGTTGATATCTCGGCCGATATCCCCCCTTATAATCCCGAAACCTTTGAAAAAATCACATACTATAAATGTGCAACTGTTTCTAAAGTAGTGCCAGATCCAAGTTCAATTAGAAGGTTTATTCAATTAGTTGATTCTATATTACAAAATAATACTGTAGAGAATCCATTAATAGCAGTCCATTGTCATTATGGATTTAACCGTACCGGGTTCTTGATTTGTTGTTATTTGATTGAAAAATTAGGGTGGACAGTAGGAGAGGCCATTGATGGTTTTAGAGCTGCTAAAGCTCCTGGTATCAAACATCCTCATTTTATTGATGCACTTTATGTTAGGTATGAAAACTAATTGACTCAAATAGGTCCTCGAAAGGCTCAAACTATCGGCATCCCCTACCTAACCCTATCTTATGCATGCAAGTATGTACTATATATGTAAAAATATACATAACCATAGATAACAATTATAAGGAGTCTCGTAAATCTGATACACTCTTGCACGTTGTAAAACAGTGCGAACCACAAATAGCATACTAAGATGAAGTTTGGGGAATCCTTGAATCAAGGGGTAGTACCTGAATGGAAAGAGCAATATCTTGACTATAAGCGTGGTAAGAAGTTAATTAAGAAAGCTTCCGCTGCTAAAGACAGCGACCAAGAACTGAAAAGTAATGATCGTACTCCTTTATTACAACCACAAGATGCTCATAGAAGACAAGACTATGGAGGTGACGTTGCTCCTGACTCTCTTCAACAAGGTTATAATCATACCACCAGTAATCCAAAGACCCCAAGACCTTCTCCAGGACTCGGCGGGACTAGTTTCAGGACAAATATGTTTGCTAATTCCGTTAAAAGTCTCAAGCATATTAACTATGAAGATGAGAAGAAAGAATTTATGAAATGGGTCAATTCTGAACTTGAAAAAGTTGAAGAGTTCTATAAACAACGTGAACAGGCCGTATATGAACGGTTTTTAATTCTTGAAGATCAACTTTATCAATTGAAAGATCATAAACGAGCTACTATCAAGCAACATCAATTACATGTGAAGAGTGTACTGTCTACAGGATCTAATGATGAAGAAGTCCATAGAAAGGTGAATGAATTAGCTTACCATACCAAACTGATGATATTCCAATTGAAGAGGTTCGATTTACCGTCATTGCCTTCTACTACGTTTCTAAAGAAATGGAAATCACATAAAAGAGATGATGGAGAGTTTACGTCAGATACCAACATGGATGAATATGATATAAATTTCTTTGAAAACCGTATAAGAAATGGAGAAATCTTTGACTCATCATCAGTTGATACTGAATCTATACAATCCCAAGTTTCAAGGGCTGATGATCAAAGTATACGATCTAAACCACAAACTGCAGAACAAATTAAAAAACGTAGAAAAAGAGATTATGAACCAACTAAGAAGCATTTCGGAGTTCCTTACCTTTTCGCCAGAAAACAATTAAAAGATGCTGCTTTGGAATACTATAGATCACTTATTATCCTTAGATCATATAAAGAATTGAATCGTACAGCATTTAGAAAGATTACGAAAAAATTCGATAAAGCTAACCGTGAATCAATTTCTAATGCATTTATGGAACAAATCGATAAGAAATCTTATTTTTTAACTAGTGATATTATTGATAAATTAATCTTCCAAATTGAAGAATTATATATTTTGTTTTTTGAACCGGAATCAAGTGATAGGAAACATAGTTTGGAGAAATTCAAAAGTATTGCGTATGCATTGAATCAAAATGAGTCTAGATTGACGTCATATTATACAGAGTTCTTCACTTCAGGTTTCTTTCTAGGATTAGCAATACCTTTAATATGTATTACTGCTTATATGGCTTTGCATAAACTTTTGAATGGTGAAATGCCAGAAGCCATTTTCTTATTACAAATCTACGGAGGGTTCTTATTATTGAATTTACTTTTCTTATTATTTGCCGTTGATTTAATGATCTTTGAAAAGTTCAAGATTAACTATAAGTTCATATTCGAACTTAATATAGGGACAGCTTTAGATTACAAACAGTTCTGGTTATTACCCACGATTTCAATATTTATACTATCATTGATTTTCTGGTTTAGTTTCAATGATTTCTGGCCTGATCAATTACCAGGAAGAGACTGGCCCTGGTTCTTTTTTGCAGCCATGTTTATTTTATTCTTTTGGCCATTTAATCAATTTTATTTATCAAGTAGAAGATGGTTACAAGTTGCACTTTGGAGACTCTTATGGTCTGGATTCTATCCGGTTGAATTTAGGGACTTTTTCATTGGAGATTTATTATGTTCTTTGACATATACTATGGGAAACATCTCATTCTATTTCTGTCTTTATGCTAACCATTGGTCAAGTAATTCATGTGGATCATCAAGGTCTAGATCAATGGGATTTTTCCTGGCGTTACCTAGTATTTGGAGATTTCTTCAATGTGTTAGACGTTATGCCGATACAGGAGATTGGTTCCCTCATTTAGCCAATATGTTGAAATACGGAGTAGGTGCGGTTTATTATTGCCTTTTAAGTGTTTATCGTATTAATAAGACCCAAAATAATCGTGTAGCGTTTATTGTCATAGCATCAATTAATTCAATATATTGTCTGATTTGGGATATTATCATGGATTGGTCATTATTGCAGCCTGATTCCAAAAACTTTTTATTAAGAGATAATTTATTCTATAAAAATCCGTGGTATTATTATATAGCAATGATTGTGGATGTTATCTTGAGATTCCAATGGATCTTCTATGCTTTTTTCAGCAATCAAATCCAACAACTGGCAGCTACAAGTTTCTTTGTAGCATTGGCTGAATTAATGAGAAGAATGATTTGGGTCCTTTTCAGAATGGAAAATGAACATTGTACGAATGTTATACTTTTCAGAGCTTCGAGAGATACTCCTTTACCTTACGCAGTGGGAGCCAAGGTTGAAAAGGCCATCAAAACTTTGGTCCTGTTGCATTATAAACCATTCAATTTAGATGAATTTGAACAGGATCGTGATCCTGAAGCAAGAGTTGGAGTACAACAAGGATTTAGTTCAAGTGTTAATTCAGCATTAAGACGTCCAATTACAGAATCAATTGATTCCGAATCTCATGCTAGTGTTCCATCAGGTATGAGTCAAATATCACGTCGTAAATCGACTTTGGCATATATTTCTAATGCTTTAAATAAGGCTCATATTAAGGACTTTCAAAGGAAAAAGACAGTTCATTTAGAGGAGGAAGATTCAGAAGATGACGAGAGTGTTCATGGTCAGGACTAGGCCAGACCAGTGGTCTTATTGGTGTAAGATAAAGAGAGTAATAGAGTCATAGATAATTTTAATATAAATAATTTATACAACAAACAATGTACTTTGCCCTTATAGGCTATATTTCCTATACCTATGTATAACCCTTGACTTCTCCAGATAAAGTTTAATCAGTTTTGGTCCTCTTTGGGGTAGGAAACTCAGATGGTTCTTCACTAACATCCTTAGCCTTAACAATTGGTGTAGATATTTCACCATGGAAATCTTTAATAATTGAATCAACATCATCAATATTCAATTGTCTAACATCACCTAACTTCTTGATCTTCATAGTGACCTCTTTACATTGTTCATCAGTCAAGTTCAAGTTCAATTGATCAACTCTTGATTTAATAGCATTCCAACCAGTTAATCTATTGGCAAAGTGAATATATCTAGTTAACCCGAAATCACCTGGGTTTAAGATTTCATAAGTTGATGGATTAGCTAATATAGCTTTGGCGTGAATACCGGCTTTATGAGTAAATGCACAGAATCCAGTAATTGGATTATTGAATGGAATATTAACTTGAACGGCTTCAGCAACTAAATTTTCTAAGTCTCTTAATTTGTGTAATTTATACTTTGATAAAACGTAATCTCTATCAGCAGCGATCATTCTAGCCATCAACCCTCCTAAGGGGGTAATACCATTTCTTTCACCAATACCTAATACAGAAACATCGATTAATCTAGCACCACCTTCTAATGCGGTATAAGCATTAGCAATAGCACAACCAGTATCGTTATGGAAATGACATTCAATGTCACAATTAACAACACTTTTCAATGTTCTAACTAATTCATAAACTTGTCTTGGATTAGCACATCCAACGGTATCAGCAATACCAACTCTGTTAACACCAATTTTATCAACAGTTCTATAAATGTTCAATAAATCGACTAAATCACTTCTGAAAGAATCTTCTGAACTGAATCTGATTTCAATACCTTTAGATTTGACGAATTCAATGACTTCAATAGCACTTTGAGCAATATAATTCATATCTTTACCGTGACTGTATTTTCTTAAATATTGGGAAGTTCCAATAACAACATCAACCCCATCAACCCCGGTCTCTACAGCAACTCTAGCATCATCCATATGACATCTAATATGAGTCAAAATTTTGGCTTTTAACCCTAATTTACAAATAGCTTCACAGTCAGCTCTACTTTGTTCACTTGCTACAGGAGAAGTTAATTCAATGTAATCAACACCGAATTCATCTAAAGCTTTGGCGATTTCAATCTTAGTCTCAGTACTAAAGAAAGCATTAGCAAATTGCTCTCCTTCTCTTAATGTACTTTCGATTAATTGAAATCTACTTACATTAGATAAATAATCCGATGGATTAGGTCCATATGGGTTTTGTTGAATAGCGTTTTGGTTGATACCTTCAGTGACTTCTTTAAATCCGTTGGTTTCACTCATTTTAATGGTTGGTGGCGATTTAATTTAAGAAAGTGTTGGAATCTTGTGAGCAGAGAGTGCGATTTTGGATTTTGTGATGATGTTGCATGCAGGGAGCGACTTGGCGAACCTGGCGGCGAACCTGAGCGTTAGCGAACGTCAGCCAGGTGAGCGGGACGCTTGATTGGAAGTTCATCAAGTTCATCCACCTTGCCTTAGCTCGAATCTGATTGATAGAGATTTTTATACCTTTGTGTCTATAAAGGATTCTCTTATATGAGAGTCAATGGATAGCAATTTGATATGGTACATTTCCGTATTAATAGTACCATAACCATACTGTGACCTTTTAACCTAGTATAACTTTTGAACCTTAGTGCGCATAATGTATTCAGATACAATAGAATCAGAGAAATAAATAATGATACTATTCATTAATATACCTTATATACAAATCTATGATGTTTGAACAACATTTGGTAATTGAATTCTTGAAGTATTATAAAAAGCTCTTGGTGAATGCGTTCCTGAAGAAGGGAAATCTGAAAGATTTGTAGTGGAATTAGTATTAGAATTCGTATTGGAATTTGACCCCGAAGTAAGGCTAGGATTATTAGATCCTGAACTTGCTAATGAACCATTCAGACCAAGTGATAAACTCATAATCAAACGAATTTCTTCGTTGGTTAAAGTGGCTATATCGTAATTATTCAAGTCATGAAGAATAAGGTTATTACCAATACTACTACTTCTAAGATTAGCTGATATTGTTTCACTTATGGTTGGATCCATACTTGTATTCACATCGATAGAATCAACTGGAATATTATCAACAGGTTCAATTGGTTCAGGAGAAGTTTCATCGGGGATCAAATCAGGAATCATATCGTCAAAATATCTATCATCAATTAAGCTCAACTCAAAAGGATTGATCTCATTAGGGAAAACTCCAAATTGATTAAACTGTTCAATGGTTTTATTAAGTTCTCCTTTATTCTTTATTATTGATTTGTTAAATCTAAGAACGGGTGAAAATCTAGAATCAAATGACAACAAATCAAGATACTTATGTAAATTAGGTGTGTAAGGAGGTAATTCTTGATGTTTCTCATACTCAAACCTAGCTAAATCTCTTGCTCTTCTTTGTTCTCTCCTGGCTCTTCTTTCTTGTTGTCTTTGAATTCTTTCTTGTTCTAACCTCTGAGCTAATTCCATATCAAGTCTCTCTTGTTCTATTCTTTCAGCTTCAAGTCTTTGCTGTTCTAACCTTTCTTGTTCTAATCTTTCTTGTTGAAGTCTTTCTTGTTTGAGTCTTTGTTGTTCTAATTTTTTTTGTTCAAAACGTTCTCTCTGTATTCTTTCCTTTCGTTTCTTCTTGAGTTCTTTTCTCTTTTGTTCCCTAAACTCCTTTTCCTCATGATTCAATTCTCTACGTTCTTTTCTTTCTTTTTCTTTTGCTTCTTGCTCTTCGACTCGTTGTTGTTGTTGAAGTTCCCGACGTTCACTACGCTCCTTACGTTCTTTTTCCCTTCGCTCTTTACGTTCTTTCCGTTCCTTTAATTCTTTACGATCTTTCTCTCTATCAGCACCATCTCTTCTCTTTTTCTCAAATTCTAACCTCTTTAATTCTAATTGATTACTTAAAAGCTCAAACTCTTCATCCGTATTCAATATCCCCCTTTGTCTATTCAAGTCATTGATTTTCACTCTTCTTTGTCTACCAACCAACCCACTCTCTAAACTTTGCTTCATCAACTTATTCCTCATTGATAAATCATTAATCTCTCTACTATCTTCCTTAGCTTCATAACTTTTACTACTCCCTTCGATCATTTCTACTCCATTAATGTTATCATAAGTCTTAAAATGTCCCTCATCTAAAACACCCAATATCCTAATTTTCCCTTCATTGATATTTTGATTGTTACCTTCGTTATCATTATCGTTATTCCCATCTTGTTGTTCCCATTGTTTCCGTTTCTTTTCCTGCCTTTTCCGTTTGATTTCTTGTTTCCTCATATATATCTGGTCTTCAGTTATATCATAAGTATAGTATCCTTGTTCTTCATCTTGGTCAGGACTCTCTAAACTTACTTGAGATGGTTGATCTAATTGACTGAGATTTAATTGATTCTCCCATGAATTAAAATCTTCACTATTCGTTTCATGGAACGTCCTTATAGGTTTATATGGATTAGGATTCGTTAAAGTGGGTGTTACAAGGTTATTTAAAGTAGATTTAAACCCCATCTTGTATAGTTTTATTTATTGTCCTGTGCTATTTTTAACTCACTTATTATATACCATTTATTGATATTTCTTAGGCGGTAGATGTAACTTGTATCTAACCTATCTTATGTACTGTAATTAAAAGGTGTTGCCCAACTTATATAGTGAATATTGCTGACTAACTGAACAGAAGGGCAAATAGTTTTTGGTAATATCCCGATTAAGTATACTAATTAAATTTTGCGAGAAATGGGTTTCGGATACGGCATTTACGACACTTTCGCGTCATTATGTTTCTCTTGCTTGAGACATTACCCAAAAAGAAACAGGGGTGTCACCGTAACAATAGTAGAGATTTGGCCCAACGTCACCTTTTTTCACCATTTCCAAGTCAGTAGTACTTTGATGATATGATATAGATGGGTGAGAGATGCTGATCAGCTTACTAAGGATAGCTTACTAAGATATCTGTTGACTCACTCTATGTTTTTCTCAGTGAAATGATAATGCAACATGGAACATGGAATACCATGCGGCGAACTTAAGGTTAAATCTTAACAATTCAATTGCTTCTCCACATATTTCTATACAATTTGTATAATCATAAAGGTCTGGATGTAGTGAATTGCGCGAGACACTATGAGGTCATATTCTCTATATAGAGGAAACGGTATCTAAGGAATTGTAGTGTACTAGAAGTGAGACTAGTCGTCTCATATCGGAAGTGTGGGATCGTATATGCCTTTTTAGGTATGGGCCCAAAATGAGCCGTTTCATCTACCTGGGGACTACTGTGGTCTACTTTTATTCATAAAATGCTATCAAATTACCAAGATCTGTATTCATTCGACAAAGTTTGTGAAAACACCACCCAAAACAAACACTCCATAATTCACGACAGGGAGCAGTAGATCACCTTGCTGAGCGCGAAAATTTTGATTGAGCAATGGGTGATAAGGCAGTTTTAAGGAAATACAAAATTGTATTCCTTGGAGATCAAGGAGGTATGTAATACAGAGCCAGCTTCTCTTATAGAGAGAAGAGTGAACCTGCACCAATTTTCCCCAGATAAATTAGGGACTAGGGCACAAACTGATCACAATCGGCAATTTCACACTGAAACAATACTAACAAATAGTTGGGAAAACTTCATTAATCACCAGATTCATGTATGATACATTCGATGACCAATACCAAGCTACAATTGGGATCGATTTCTTAAGTAAAACAATGTATTTAGAAGATAATAAGACCATAAGGTTACAATTATGGGATACCGCAGGTCAAGAAAGATTCAGATCGTTAATTCCTTCATATATTAGAGACAGTAATGTGGCAATTATATGTTATGATATAACCAATAAGAAGACATTCGAAAACTTGGAAAAATGGATCAACGAAGTCAAATTAGAAAGAGGTGATGATGTAATTATAGTAATTGTTGGTAACAAATCCGATCTTAATAATAAAAGACAAGTTTCAGCTGAAGAATTAGAGAAATTAGCCAAACTGTCAAATTGTGAAATCTTTTTAGAAACTTCAACTAAGATAAATTATAACGTTAAATTATTATTCAAGAAAATTGCTAAAAGTTTACCAGAATTTAAAGATGAACCAGTTGATAGTCCTGAAACTATCGATATAAATATTGAGAATAAACCACAGGAAAATTCTTGTTGTTAGGTTTGATGTTAGGAAGATAGGGGTCGATATATTGTAGGATATATAGTAAAATAAATAGCATAATGAACTTTGCGATTTGATAGGCCAGTGTTCTGTCTCATATGCGGGTTAAGTGAAGTCATACAGCTGCATTGGTTTAGTTTACTGATTAATTTACGGGTTTTACGGTTTTAGCTTACGGATCGATTGAGTCGGATTTGAATTGATACTGATGTGGGAATCATCAATGGATAAATGTTGGAAATATTTGAGGTATGGTTCGGACATTTTTTTGCAAATACGAATGCCACATGGTACTGTGTAATGGTACGTGTTCTTAAGTTTCGGATCAGCCCGTACAAGAATGAAGTGGGGATAGGACTATCAACCTCTACGGTTCAGGAATTAGGAATTTTGATAATTGTATCGGTGAACCTTGGGGACCTAACGGAATTACGTATAAATTCGTTAAAACCATTAGAAATAGCCGTTGAGCCATGGAAGGTGTAACTATCACCACCAAAGAATCCCAAGAATATTGGGGACCAATTAGACTTCCTGAAACCTAAAAATTGTTGGATTTTATAGTTGTTTCGATCTCAAAAGGTAAATTTGAAGATTTGTAAGGTTAGTGGCCAGTCAAACAAAGCTATAGAAGTCGATCATGTGGCCTAATTAATCAGCCAGAAGTTATCAGCTAATCTTTGCTAATCCAGGAAGTGTAATCAGACAAATCTGTCAAAACTTACGTTCTTGTAAACGTAATTTCTCTATTACAACATCAACAAATAGGGAAATAATAACAAAAACTTCTATCTATACAGTAATTAATCTAATAAACTAAACCCAATCAACACAATGAAATAGTTCCTAGGCTATTATTCAGACTGATTGAGCCGATAAATAAAATTATATTCTAAGAAACTGGTGTTAGATTTGTGGATCTGGTAAATTTAGTAAGCCAATGAAGTCGAATGCTTCACCAATACAAAAGCCGTAAAACCAGATCAGCATTACTATACTAAGGGTTTAGTTTATACTTCAGTTCTTGATTCTTGGGTTAGGTGGAACCACATGAACTACTAGTAATCCTAGAAATACTTGATACACTAGAATCCCCAGAACCTGAACCAGAACCAGAAACTGAGATATTAGTAAGATAATTACAGACGAAAAAGCTACATTCAAGCAACTAGTAACCCGAGTAACTTGAGTACTGTGGTAGTAAGTTAATACACCTATAGAATTGAATCTGAAACTTCTAGAAGCTTCAACTGAAACTTTAAACAGGTCGTAAGATATCACTACAACAGTATAAAGTTTATTAGTCATACAAAGAAGACTAGAATCAGATTTAAACTCGGTCTGCCTAATACCCAAACAACTCAAAGTTAAAACCATGAACCCAAATTTGGGAACCAAGATCTACATGTAATACATTGACAAATAACAGTCCTTAAATAATAACCACTAAATAGGTAATACAAACAGTAGATCAACCATCATTATGCTCGAAAGGTTAAATATACTAGTATACACAATTAGCCTATAGCATATACGGCACCATATTCGGTGACTTATGTATGAATATGCTTAATGATATCATAGATTAATAAAAAGTGCAAGTTTTACCAGATGAAATTTAAAGAAATTAACGTCATTTCTTAAAGAGAGATTACTAAGGATTTACCAGCATTTACTAATAACTAACCAATTATTAACCATTAAAAATCAATTAATAGGAGAATACCCAACATATTTATGAGCACTGAAATTTCATTCAAGTTGTAGGGGTATAAGATTCGAGTCGAGTTTACCCAATAAGTCCGGACTGAGTAAGGTCGGTAAGTCGGTAAGTGGGAATCGACTAAAATGTTCAGGAGGAAAAATAATATTTTTTAATAATCGAGAAAATAACACGGAAATCCAAGGGGAATCATGTCATATTAGTGGTGGTTGATGTAATGGTAATGGAATTGACTAGTCAAGTAATGACCTAATCAATATCTAAACCTTCAAAATTAATAAACGAAAGACCTATTTGGGAAAAATTACCTTAAACCGGTTAAGGCGCAAAATTACGGACTATTATACATGAAATGAATCTTGTTTAAGAAACATTTCCTTAAACAATAGACATTGTGTTTATAAATTGAACACATTTAACAAAAGGGTTATTCGAACATGGAAAAAAAAATATACGAGAACCCAGAAAAAGAAAATGGGCACCAATCTTAGATTTTTTATAATTTGTGGTGAGCCTTCGTTAGGTAATCAATGATCAGTGCTTCTTTACATGTATCACTATTCTAGGATAATGCCACACAGTAAAGGCTCTAACTTTTTTATTTTTTTTTCAGCCAAGATCGTAACTTATTTAAAACTATAGTTAATCAGCTATTTTAATTATAAACGGAACCTCGCCCATTGTAGACAATATAATTTACAGGCGGTTTAGGCGGTATCGTATTCATTATCTTTAAATTTAAGGGATAAACAATATATAGTAATAATAGAACGGTATATTAAGCAGGTCTACATATTAAAAACTTAAAAATCTTACATATCGTTCCAAGACCCATTTACAGGAGCGGTTTATTTTTCAGCCAGGCAGGAGAGACATTCGTGATTATCAATTATAACTGGTGTTTTTTTTCATATAAGGTTTTTTTTCTGGAATATATCGACCCCTGTAATTCCGTATAGTTTATAAGAAGTCGCCCCTTAAGTTACTACCATCGGTAAGCCTCTTAAAAGTCATCAGAATTCTTGGTAATTGAAGTTGTGCCCCTAAAACAAAAATATTTCAGGGGAAGGAACGAAAATCTCAAAACTTAACTGAGATTTCCAAAAAAATTTTCCCTTGTTTTAAATTTAAGTTACTGGAGGTTAGTGAAGGTTGTGGATTTAACAATAGTAGGATTATTGTTAAAACAGTTTAAGATATTCTGAAGTGGTAAATAATCACTTACCAATCTTCTAAATAAAACCTAGATTAATTTAGGTTAAAGATTTCTATATTAATTAAGGTCATTTTTAATTTGTACCTTTTTCAATAATTGTATAATTAACATACTTATTTGTAGTTCGATGATGTCATTACTTAACGACGATATAGAGCTAAAGAAGAAGTCCAAGAGACCCATAAAGGGTAGAGTATTCCAATGTACTGGATTCCCTGGTTGTAATATGTCATTCACAAGATCTGAACATTTGGCAAGACATAAAAGAAAACATACCGGTGAACGTCCATTTACATGTCCTTACTGTTCGAAGAATTTTTCAAGATTGGATAATTTAAGGCAGCATAAACAAACTGTTCATGCTTATGAAAATTACCTAGACAATAAGAAGGAGAAAGATGATAACCCTAATGATGATATAAAAGATCCATCAAGGCCTCATAGAGTTCATAATATTGAAGTTTTCAATAATAATCATTTTGACAATGCTTATAATAATAATCACAATAACATTAATAATAACAATAATAATATCAAAGAACATAATGATCATAAACATCCTGATAATGTAACTCCTAATGATAAAGGGTTTATGGTATCACCACCTAATTCTAATTCTCCTCATAATAATTATCCATATTTCCAATATCAAAATTTACCATCACTTCAAAAACAGCATCAAGATTCAGATACATCCAAAGATTCTGATCAGACTAAAGATTCATTAAAATTACCATCGCATGATTTCAAACCTAAAAGAAGGCCAAGACCTTTATCCTTACATCATTCATTTGTTTCAAGCTCTGATAAATTATCAGCCACGCTATCTTCATTTTCATCAACTCCTTCATCGGCGGTTTCAACCCCAACTTATCCCCAACATCGTCCTCCAATCCAACGTCATCATTCCCAACAAATGCCTCAACAAATGCAACAACCACCAAGATTTCATCCATCTCAACCCCCTCAACAGGGTCAACAAGCCCCACAAGGTCAACAAGGACAACCACCTTATTATTATCCATATTATCCAAATCATTTATACAATCATCAAGAGCTTAAATCAGCTCCTCCTGTACCATTATATTCATTCAGTCAGCAAATGAGTCAACCTCAATCCATGAGACCTTATTCTAAAGTTTTACCTTATTCAAAACAACCAAATAATATGGTTTCACCATTATCACCATTGTTCTATCAAAGTAATCCAACTAATGGAGAGAATGGTCAAGTTCAAGGTCCAAATGGTCCAAACAATAGTAAAATAACGCTCCCACCTGTACTGAGAGGTTATCATAGACCAACTAATTCATTAAACAGCGTTTTAAACGAGCCGGATACTTCTAATAATACAACTCCAATGAAATTGAATGAATTAAAACCTAAAGAGAATACCCAGAGCTGGTTGAAAGGTGTATTAAATGACGATAAGAGGAATCCAGTTACTCAAACGGTAGTAGCTACAACCCTTATGGATAATGGTCCTAAAAGTGAACCAATTCCCCCAATAAGTTATAATAAAAATGATAATGAAAAGAACGATAAAATGCCATCAATTAACAATTTATTGTCACCATATGGTGATAAATTCCCAAACGATAAATAATCTATATACTGTATATAGTAATTAATGCCCCCTTTATCCGAGTGTTGCTTGTCTACATTACAATTTTTCTTTCCATATCTAGTAATAGCTCTTGCACATTATGAACGCTGTGTTAGCTGTTTAATGGCTGTCAACTTCACCTCCAATTTATTCAATTCCTCGTGATCTATATCCAGTAAAATTTTGTTCAAGCCTTCTAATACTTTGAAAAATGAATCTAAATACGTTATATATTCCTGATAAGCCTGCCAGAAGGATGTATTCAATTGATATCTATGATCGGTTAATGCTTGAAGATCATCGGTGCTCTTTCGTAATTGACTTAGGAATTTCTTACGCAAATTAGGGATCAATGTTGTTTTGATGAAACTTTGATATTCTTGTAGTATAGTTGTTAATTCTGAATTTCGTTTACAATTTTGACGCTTTAGTATTATTAATTTATAGTTGTCGGCTAACAATGAATTTATCCTTTCATTAGGTGTATTGAATTCGGGACAATGTATTGTGTCTAGGTCGTACTTATTAGTTATGTGTTGGTGTAGATCATCAAACTCTGGCTCTGTTTCATCGGGAACATTTATACTAGTAGGAAACTTGAAAGTATCAACTTTTGATTGTATGGATGTTATAAGGTTTTGGTTTTGAATAAGGTCGTCATTCAAAGATTCAATCAATTCTACGAGTGGTTGGATATTCTCCGTTTGTAGAAGGAATTCTGACATTTGTGTAGTGAATAGTCGCGAGATTGATTTTGAGTAGATAACCTGACACAAATAGAATTACCTAACTAAACAGAATCCGACAAATGCTTAGATAATACTGGAAACACTTAGAAAAGAGTAGAATATTAAGACAGTATAGAGACCCCTTCACCTTCGCCCTCTCTTCAGACATCAGTTCATCATATCATTAAATACACAACTATTACTCCTTCCCTTGTTGCAAAAATGCATTTTTACGTTCCTGTTTACCCTTCTTCATAACTTGTTTCAAAGCCACTGAATCCAATGGATCCAATAAATCAAATGAACAAAGTAATTCTTCACTGACACACATAACTGCACCCCAATTGTCGAATTCTCCACAATAATTAGGAGCCAGAAAAACGGTTACCAATGTCTTATCATTAAAGAATTCATATCCATCTTCTACCACCATATGAGCCCTACATACCAAATCAAACCCAAATTTAGCTAAGAATTTATTAATGGCAACTTTGGAGAATACATAAGATACACCACGCTCATTATCTTCCCATTCATTAATGGTGTCCGCTGGATCTGACCATAGAAGGTCATTTAGTAATCCGAAATCGGGAACATCGGTAGGTCTGGCAATATTTCTAATATCATCGATTGAACTCAATACTGGACTTAAACCTCCATGAACACAGAAAATCTTACCAGCAACAATTGCAGCTATAGGTAAGGTATTAAAAGTATCAATGAAAAGCTTCCAAGTTTTAATATTACATCTTCTTTTACATTCGTCATAGAATCCATAAACTCTTGTAACGTTAGCACATTCATGATTTCCTCTCAAAAGGAAGAAATTTTCAGGGTATTTGATCTTATAACACAAAAGTAACAAAATAGTCTCGAGACTCTGCTTACCTCTATCAACATAATCTCCTAGGAATAAGTAGTTGGCACTTGGTGGGAATCCACATTTGGTGAATATACGAATCAAATCTCCATATTGACCATGCACATCACCTACAACATTTACAGGAGGATTCAATTCCAATAATGAAGGTTGCAGTAAGAAAATCTCTCTAGACTTACTACAAATCATTTGAATCTCATTATTTTTAAGGCAAACATTTTTAACTCTTTTACCAGAGTAACCGGAATCCAATAACCTTTGAATCAAATTTTCGATGTCGAAGTTATTAGAATTAGTGGAATTGGATGTGGAATTCTTGGTTAGTAAATTTGAACTGGTTTTTGATAATAATCTATTAGAAGAAAACGATGAGTTTGATCGACTTTTATTTAGACTCTTCAAATCTGAGCCATCCTCAATATTATTAGATGCAATAGAATGATTTGTTGATGTTCGACTTAAACCTCCATTTCCATTACTATCATTAATAGAACGTTCATAGTTGGGAGTTAAAAGGGGTGAATTATTAATTGACTTTTCAGGAGATCCGAGTGTTCCTGTACTCATATTGTTTAAGCTAGTCGATAAGTTAAGATTAAAATCTCCTACACTAACATCAGTGTTTCTCCTTATTAAAATGGGTTGTTTTGGTTCCACTTGAATCATTGATGGTGGTAAATTGCTATTGTCAATATTTAGATTTTGGAATGCTGTCGGTATATCATCGATATTATTATCATCAGTACTTCCGTTCATATTGGTACTGGCCAGTCCTTCATTGATACCCGTCGGACTATTGAAAGATGCTGATGAACTCTTCCTACTTAATACTTTAGGTGGTTTACCTAGTTTTGACAAGCTTGAAGATGATTCATTTTTTCTGTTCTTAAGACTTCTAGATGACTTATTAGATTTAGTTGATTGATTGGTATTGGTTCTTGATAATGAAACACCATCTTTTGAAGGTGTATTCCCCATTATTAATGCTTACCTTATCAATGTTCAATGCGACACTTATTTGAGATATCTAATCTAATACGTAAGTAAAATCAACAAAAATTCAACAACTTATTTCTTAATTGTAAGTAGTAATTCAACGTTATACGGGTGATTGTTGTTACTATTAAATTTATCAATTGTACTTGAAATGAATGGTTTAATTCCTGTTGGTATGTTCACTTTTTTCTCACCGCCCTTTCCCCAATAATGAGTCGTGCGCGCTGGCTTGCTTGGCCTAAATTATGTGATTGATATTTTGTGCTTCTATCGTTTGATAAGCATTTGGCAGGTAATTGGGGGTTGCATCATTATGTTAGAGTTGCTCTTATAAGTTTCCCATATTGGCAATTGCTTATAGCTTAATTAGAGTTCTTAAATCGTCATATCTAATGAATAAGCTCATTCTATAGTATATGCTAAGGTGAATGATTGATGTTGAATGGTCGGATTTTTGCTTCCGGTGGGGTCAATATTCATTACAATAGGATATCGGAGTTGGTTAATCGAGTATTGACCAGATCATCATTATCTCTCATGGAAATAGATCCATCGTAATTTATTCACGTGAGATGAATCTAGAATCGAAAAAAGACCCTGCATAGAACTATCACTAATTTTTGGAAATATCACTAATTCTAAAAGTGTACCTGACATATGTCAAATCTCATTTACTGGCTCTTACACTTCTGAAAACTCAATGAGTGACCTAATAATGCTTCTTTTTATCATCGTCAGTTACTGCTTATTTTAGTCCTATAATTGTGTTTTGTAAACATTGCAAATATCACAAATACTTGAGCCATATTCAAATACATACCCAACAGAGATGTTATGAGAAGAAAAGATCAAATCAATATCGCCTTTGGTGAGTGTAAATGGCGGTAGCTAAGAAAATAAACATCTTACTCGCTAGCTGCTCAATACCATTTATAAGAGATTTTAATTGCGTTACTATCTATATAAAGAATCGTATATTTTATATAAAAATATTGTACCCTGAAAAATGGCTCGTGCCAAAAGATTGATTATCGCGCTCCACCCTTGGGGCCAATATCGTGGTAGCGCTGCGAACAAATTAAATGCGTACAACCAAATACAATAAAATCGTTTTCTGTTGAAATGATATTGTAGTCCAAAGGTAGAATCACCCCGGGACTATGAAGACTTTCAGGTTGCAGGCGAAAAATAGACAGAGTGGGAGTTTCTCCAACAAGTAGACAAACAACGTTTGGAGTGTTCGATAATGTTCTGTATACAGGAATCAAGTTTGTAGCCTCTTTGATCCATGAACTAAGGTTTACCTTGTGCAGAAGCTTCTATCTCTTCAACCCACACTTTATTTGGTACCAGAATTACTCAACTTCATTGAATTCAGGTGAAAACGGTGGTAAGTATAAAAGCCTATACCCTCTAGCTTGAATATAGATCTCTCAACGACGCTATCTTGTTGAAAGAGGTGTAGTTTGTGACTAACTGTACTGCGTAAGATCTAATTGTTACTCTACAAAAGATACTCCCATGTCAATCCTTTGATTTGGTTATGCGGCTTTTGTAACATTTTGCTGTTAAAACCGTTTTGCTGTTAAAACCAATAACCTCCAAGCTCCAAATTACAACGGAAATTGGCTCTTGTGATTTCCGTCCTTCTCCAACTCCTTCACTGGAAATCGATCAATTAGCTTCGCAAATATCTTTTTGGATCCTTCCCTGCCAATGCCATTTTATATCAAATTAGATCAGAATCCGACCAACTTGTCCTGATACTGCCACCAACATACATGTTCTCATATACCAATCTACGTTCTAGGTCAAAGTACGGCACTGTATTTATTTGGACCATTACCCTCGTAATTGTTCCACTTTCCTATTTAAGCGTTTTTGACATAAATTTGATGAAATTTCTTACATAAGCAGTCGTGTTTACTGCTATTCGAAGGAATATAGGAGATCCTCGTTTATAAGTGATAATCTTTTTGGTAAGGTTTGAACTATGATTTGCTTTAGTCTATATGGTAGAACACATCAGGCCGCAGAGATAGATATCCATAACCTTACACTTACTCAAAAGTAGCATGTCTAAAATCAAACATTTCCTCACTTATCATCGGTTCGACGTGACCAATGCTTATCGGGATCTCAGTTCCACATGACGACAATGCGAAACGGTCCGCGACAACAGATATTTAAACCCCCCAAATCCCCCTTGCTCGATTTTCTAAGAATCGCTGTCTAAAAAACCGCTATCTACAAAACCAATTAAAATAAACTCATGCAAAATGTCATTTACAGAAGAATTTGAATCCAAACCTAAAGAGAAACCCCGACTGAGGAAGTCTCTGATTTTTACTACTTCTAATCATTCAAATAGTTCAAGTGACCAGTTGAATGATTCCAGATCTTCTACAAGTTCTGGTAGTAGTATCTTAAATCAGAGGCTTCAAGTGGGAAACTTAGAAATAAGTATTGAAAAAGTTGGATTGAAAGACTATAAAAGAGTCGCCAAAACTTTAAGATTAGCTTTTAATAAGGATCCTTTTGTTAATTATATTTTAAATACTAAAATTAATTATGTTGAAGGTGAAGATGGTGACGAGCATGAAATTAAAAAATTATTTCAACGTAAAAATGATTTATTCCAATCATTTTTCGAAGTTTCGGTCGTTGAATATATTTCTTATGGTGGTTTGATTATCGCCATTAAAGATGTTGAATTTGAAAATTCAGAAAACAATAAACTGAATTTACCATTTTTAGCCGCTGCTTGTTGGAATACTTTAAAGTTCGATAATAGTTTAATGTTAGATTATGATGATGATTTAACTGAAAACATCTATTACAAAAATTTAAATAGTACAACCAAGAAGTATTTATTAACTAAAACTGGTATCAAATTTGATTATTTTGCATATTTAAATAAATGTAGACAAAAATCTTTAAAGGAAAAATTGCCATTTTTAAACAATATCAGAAATTCCATTTTAATTAATTTGAATTTGAATTTAAACTTTAAAAATAAATTCAATTCTATTTGGTATTTAAGTGATATTGGGGTCTTGCCAAGTATGGCAGGGAAGTCATTAGGTAAACTTTTAATTAATTATTGTATTGAAAACTTTGTCTTTGAAGATTCTTGGATTTATTTAGAAAGTTCCAATATTATTAACAGAAAGTTTTATACTAAATTAGGATTTAAAGTTGCCAATACATTTGCTATTAATGAAGATGATATTATTGTTAATAATATTGATATTGATAATTTACAAGATTTGGAAATTTTGAATAAGTTCAATGAATTCATTTTGATGGATGCAATGTTTAAACCACCAAGTAATATAACCATTGAAAGAGAAAATTATAAGATTTCAGAAAAGGATATTATCGATATCAAACCTAAACAAGTTACCGAAAAGAATGTTATAGATACAACAGCTGTTGATACTAATAATATTGATATGAAACCTATTGAAAAGGGCGTAATTGAAAATAAGGTTGTTGCTGAGGTAGGTCGCCCTTCGAGTCCGATGATAATTTCTCATGCGTGACACCGTTGGGGACAAAATTAGAGATAATTAAGGAAGTTATGTAAGAGTTGTCTATTAATCTCGAACCAAATCTCATTTATGTTTTACATGATGAGTGGGGGTTATATGGGATTAGTATTTCCACTCTTAGATGACTATTGACTGTCTCAATCAAGATATCAGTTGGATTTTTAAGCAATTGACATTATATGGCACGGAACATACAATGTTAGTTGAATAGGGGTCGCAACTGAAATTTTGGTTTTACTATTAGATCAATGATAGTAATAATTCTTATTTAGTGTGTAAGAATACAATTCGTAGTAGTTTTATGAGAATAAAACTAATGTCAGCAGACTAAGGAAAAGGAGGTTATAAGGTCTGTCGTCAGGCATGATGACCCCGTGTTCCAGTTTGTCTAAGGTCTATAACGCTCTTCTATACTCTATGATTCAGGCCCTCTTGCCTGCTTTGGTCTTTGTATTTGTCTCTACAGATAGATCTCATTGAGTGCGCATCTCATAACTATGTTCAGACCTATTAGAATACTAAATCATAGATGTCCCACCCTACACAGAACCTTTACCGGTACCTACAGGTTGGCAAACAAATCCAAAGGACCAAATGATGGCAATAACCTAAATAGCATACCCAACGATATCAATTCAGAAGAATATAAGAAAGCATCAGAATACTTGAAGAACCAAATTGAACAACTTGAAAAATCAATTAAAGGTGATACTAATATTCGTGAAAATTTACAACATATGCAGTCGTTCCCCATGGCAACCAAAGCCAAACCTCGTGTGGACAATTTGACCAATCTTTTTGAAGAAACAATCAAAACAACTGGTCCTATATCATTATCTGCTTATATGAGACAATGCTTAACTCACCCAGAATTCGGGTATTATACCACCAGAAACCCATTGGATGCTAAGACTGGAGATTTTATTACATCTCCTGAAATCTCAAGTGTTTTCGGTGAAATGTTAGGGATTTATTTTCTACAACTTTGGTTGATCCAAGGCAAACCTACCGAAGTTAATCTCATAGAGTTTGGACCAGGAATGGGAACTTTAATGAATGATGTAATCACCAGTTTTAACAAATTGAACAAGTTTGGAATCACCATGAACGTTATAATGATAGAAACGTCCCGTGTATTAAGAAAGGAACAACATAAAATGTTATGTACAGGTGAGTATGTTGAACACGAGACCTTCGATAGTGGTATTACCAAATGGGGGAATAAAATATATTGGATAGAGAATGAAGCAGATTTAGATTTGATTGATGTAAATAAAACATGTAATTACGTCATAGCTCATGAATTTTTCGATGCTTTGCCTATTAAATCATTCCAAAGAACTGAACATGGATGGAGAGAATTGGTGGTAGAGCACTCACCAAGTGTGGAACAACATCAAATGAAATTAGAGCTGAAGGAAATTTCCAACGAGAAATATAATACTGAGTTCCATTTAACCTTATCACCTAAACAAACTCCATCGTCAAATATCCCATCATTGAGTCCAAGATACGAATCACTTCCTGTAGGTGCACGTATCGAAATCTGTCCTGATAGTGAAATATTCATCACCAAAATGGCTAAATTGGTCAATAACGATGAAGGAAAAGGAGGCGTTTTGGTCATAGACTATGGTCAAGTCGGAAGTGTTCCTGATAATACGCTCCGTGGAATCTATAAGCATAAAATTGTTTCACCCTTTTTCAAACCTGGTGAAGTAGATTTATCCATCGATGTAGATTTCGATAATTTGAAGATCATCTGTGAACCAATGTCACAAGTTGTAGGGCCTGTAGATCAGGGTGATTGGTTACATGAAATGGGTATAGGTCATAGAATCGATAAGTTAATAAGGTCGACTGACGATGAGGCTCAACAGGACAAGGTGTATAATGCGTATTTAAGATTGACAGGGAAAGATGATCAAAGTATGGGGAAGATATACAAGTTCATGGGGTTATTACCGATTGGTAGTCAAGTTCCCTTAGGATTCAAAGAGTTGTAAATAAATCAAATAGAGAATATATTAACTATTGAGATGTGTTACTTAAATCCATCATAGTTGCAACTGTACCACCTGCTATTGGGATATGTTTGTTGATATTGCCATTTGCAGTGCCATTTGCAGTACCATTTGCAGTACCATTCAAACGACTTGAACCATTGGAACCATTTACAACACCATTGGTACTGTGAACGGCACTTTCAACAGCCCCAAATCCCCCAGCTCCTGGAGTAATAATCTTAACAAAATCACCAGCTTCTACTTGGAATTGAGAAAATGAAGGTAATAAAATCCATTGAACTCCATCTTCGGTAAGCTTACCTAATCTATTCTTACCAACCTTACCTTCACCACCACCTTTCATACCATATGGACGATTGACTCTTCTTTGAGTTCTAACTGTACAAGATAAAGGAGAAGTGAATTCATAATGTCTAATCAAACCATCACCTCCTCTGTATTTACCATCACCTCCTGATCCTCTACGTACACTAAACTCATGAAGAATGATAGGGTACCTTAATTCAAGAATTTCAGGGTCAGTAATCTTTGTGTTGGTCATATGACAATGAGCACCAGAATATCCATGTTTACCGTCAATGGCACCAATTCCAGCACCTATGGTTTCTACCATGGCATAACCTTGTCTCATTACTCCATTCTTATCAATACCACCTTTACCGAACCCTAAAGTATTATTAGAACCTGATGAAGCTCCCGCAATTTCATAAGCTTTTAAAATAGTATCGGTAAGTCTTTGTGATGTAGCACTATTAGCGGCAGAAACAGCAGCAGTTGGTGAAGGATTCAAAAGACTACCTTTAGGAATAATCAACTTGACTGGATTCAAACATCCCTCATTCAATGGGATATCGGAATTGATCATTAATCTCAAACAGTAAATCACACAGGCATATGTGATGGCGATAGGTGCATTACCACAATTATAAGCTTGTTCAGTAGTACCAGTGAAATCATAAACTGCCGAACCATCTTGTTCATTAATGTCAATAGATACTCTGATAATTGATCCATCATCAAGGACTTCTTCGGCTTTTAAAGGCAATTGATGTGCCTTCTCCTTAGCGATTTGTTTCAAGAATTTTCTAACTGCAACTTCAGCTGAATCTTCAATACCCTTCATGTACAATAAAACAATCTCTGACCCATACTCATTGAATAAGTCCATCAACAAGTTCACACCCCTTTGATTAGATGCAATTTGAGCATGTAAGTCACTGACATTATCTTTTAATCTTCTTGATCCCGAACATCCTGGGAATTTAGCAGGGTTTTCAATGAAGTATTTATTCACACTTTCGTAATCGAATTTCCCATCTCTGACGATTCTGAATGCTTCAAATTGAGCTCCTTCTTCCCAAAGGTACTTGGCAGCAGCAGAACATGATCCTGGTACAGAACCACCAATTTCAGCATGATGAGCTCTAGATGCAGTAAAGAACACAATTTGACCATCTTTGAACACTGGAGAAATCAATGTAATGTCAGGTAAATGTGTACCACCAGCTGAGGGATGATTAGTGGCTAAAACATCACCAGGTTTGATATCATGAGCCCAAAACTTTTTGGCAAATCTTATACTATTAGACATTGACCCTAAATGAACAGGAACATGAGGTGCATTAGCCACCAAGTTACCTTCATTATCAAACAAAGCACATGAAAAGTCCAATCTTTCCTTGATATTAGGACTAACACTGATCTTTTGTAAAGTTCTACCCATATCCTCAGCAATGGATGTGAACCTATTAGAGAATACTGATAAAAGAATTGGATCAATGTACTGGTTGGAATATTCTTTCTTTTCACCCGCTTCTAAGTCAATGAATACATGTCTGTTCAATATGGTTGCCGTTGATGAAGGTGTAACTAAAATAGTTTGAGTGGCATCTAGAATCAATGCAGGACCTTTGATTTGTCCACCAATTGGTAAATCAGTTAAATTATAAACCTCAGAGTCCATTAATCCTTCCTCAAAATGAATTTGGGCAATATCAATCTCTTTACCTTCAACTAAGGAAAGTTGGCCCTTGGCCTTGATCAGCTCGTAGTCTTTATATGGTGACACTTCTTTAATCTTAGATACATTACCACTAGCCCTGACTCTGATATCATGTACAAGAACTCCTCTTTCTTCATCAATGAATGAAAATTGACGTTCATGTGTAGCAGTAAAAGATTTAAGGAAATCATCGTCATCGGGCCTTGAAATCATTAATGTAGTATCAGAACCATCGTAACCCATATTAAAGAATAATTCAACATTTATAGTATGAGAATCAACACCTTGGTCTAAGAGTTTGTCAGTAACATTTGCTACCAATTGCTTACACTCTTTCAAGAGTTCTTGTTTTGAATTTTCATCATATTGAGTTCTGAATGGCTTTTGGTCTTCTTGGACAATATCAGCTAAAGCAATACCATAAGCGGATAAAATTGAAGAATATTTATGAATAATAACTTTCTTCATTTTCAAGATCGATGCTATCGACGTAGCATGTTGACCACCAGCACCACCAAAGGATGCCAAATCATGATTAGTTACATCATACCCTTTAGATTCAGTCAAAACTCTAATTGGTTTAGCCATTTGGAAATTAGCAACTTTTAAAAACCCTAATGCTACTTCATAAGGTGTGAATTGTTTATCAGGGTTCTCCTTATTAATGACTTTAGTCAAGGCTGCAAATTTCTGTTGAACTATTTCAAAGTCCAAAGGCTGGTCTTCAGTAGGACCAAAGATTTTAGGGAAGTATTGTGGTAAAATCCTACCACACATTAAATTAGCATCAGTAATAGTTAATGGACCACCTTTTCGATAACAGGCTGGTCCAGGGTGTGCACCAGCAGAATCAGGACCAACTTTGAATACACCATGTTTGTAAAATAATATAGAACCCCCTCCTGCGGCGACAGTATTAATATCTAATTGGGGTGCAGCAATATGAATTCCGGCCGTAACACTCCTAAATGATATTTCATAATTTCCATGATACCGGGATACATCAGTGGAAGTGCCCCCCATATCAAACCCCACAATTGGGATATTATGGTGTGGATCGTAACAGGTTTCGGCTTCTCCTACTACCCCTCCTGCGGGACCACTTAACAATGATTTGAGTGCTGAAAAGTTTCTCCATGAACATAACCCCCCATCACTTTGCATAAACTCAATCCGGGTATGCTTTTCCACATTGGCATCAAACCCGCTAAGGAAGTTGTTAATATAGTCTTGGATCACCGGAGTTAAATAGGCATCAACTACTGTAGATTGGGCTCTTGGTACAGTACTAATCATTGGGATTAATTCATGACTAACTGAAATGTTATTGAACCCCACAGTTTGAGCCAACTTCTTAAGCTGTTGTTCGTGAGCTTGGAAACTGTAGCCGTGAATTAAACATATGGCAACTGATTCAATTCCTTGGGATTTCAACTCTTTCAATTTTTTAAGGGCATGTTCCTCATCAAGAGGTTTGAGTACTTTGAAAATGTCTTTACTTTCACCTTGGAACCATTCCTTCCCATCAACCTTATCGCTATAGTCCAAAGTATCAGGATCTTCGGTAGCTGAAGGAATTGTAACTCTTTCTTCAATCTCAACAACCGTCTCATACAAAGGAGATGGTTTTTCAACACTAAGGGCAAATAAATCAGGACGGGTTTGATCTCCAATATGCAAAATATCTTTAAATCCTTTAGTAACTAAAAAGGCCGTTTTTGATCCTTTTCTCTCTAATAAAGCATTAGTTGCAACTGTAGTTCCTAATCTAATTGATGAGATACATGAAGTATCTAAAGGCTGACCTTTAGGTATCTTGACACCTTTAACATATTCCAACACTCTACGAATCCCTTCAATGTTAGCATCCTTGTAATTACTAGGATCTACTGAAAGAAGCTTAAACACATAATCAGGTTGGTGAGGAATTATGGCGATAACATCGGTGAAAGTTCCACCACGATCAATGGCAATTTTAATTTTATTATCAATGGTCATTGGAATGAATTTTTTGGTTTTATGATAACGAATGCAAGCTTAAATAATAATTGGAGTCATTTTGGTGATTTGGAAATTCCGTTAAGTGTGGGTGAAGAGCGGGATCTCCGATTACATGCACTGATAAGGCATAATGTCAACGCACTGATTCCGATAGGCAGTTGCTCGGAGATTTCGCCCCCATGGTCCTTTGTATCGATTGAAAACTATAAAGATACTGAAATTGAATGGAGTTTCCTTAACCATAGACAAATTTGTTGATTTTTTGTGGGGTTATAATTGTGTTTTTAAGTGAGTGGTTTCGTTTATAGAATTATTAAATTACAATCCAGAATGTCACTGAATTCTGATATAAAGTTATCTTCAACCTCTCCTGATCAAGGTCCACTTGAACAAGATAAGAAAGGAATGGCTTCGGTTGATATTCAAACAGTTTCTGAAGAAGAAAATGTTGGTGATGGTGAAGGCCTTCCTAAAGGTGCTGATGCTGCTTATGAACTCGCTAAAACTACTAAGGGTATGGTGTTGACACCAGAAATGAATAGAAGACTTAGACGTAAAGCTGACTTTTTTGTTATGCCTTTCATGTGTTGCTGTTACTTGACAAGTTTCCTTGACCGTCAAGCCCTGAGTTATGCTAGTATTATGGGATTAAGAGAAGATTTACATATGACTGGTCAAATGTACCCTTGGGTATCTACTTCACTTTTTCTTTCATATTTGGCTTATTCATATTTTGGAAGTTTATCCTTACAAAAATTACCTTTAGTTAAAACCATTTCAGCCTATGTATTTCTTTGGGGTTTAACAACTACTTTACAAGCTGCTGTGTTTAGTTATTCAACTTTGATAGTAGCCAGAGTCTTTTTAGGGATTTTTGAATCCCCACTTTTGCCAGGGTTAGCATTGATTTCCAGTACGTTCTATCAAAAATCTGAAATTTTTACATTGACATGTATTTATTTCTCTTTTTGTGGATTATCCAATATATTAGGATCCGCTATAAGTTATGGAATTCAAAAAAACTCAGAGAGTCTTGCCATGTCACCTTGGAGAGTTCTTTTCCTTGCCTTAGGTTTATTCACTATGGCAATGGCTGTAGTAATGGTTTTAGTGGTCCCTGATAATCCAACCAAAGCTAGATGGTTAAATGAAGAAGAAAAATTATTATATATTGAACGTCTTAGAGGAAACAAACAAGGGTTTGGATCTAAACAATTAAAAAAATATCAAATTGTTGAAGCCTTATTAGATCCCAGAACCTACATTTATCCATTACTTGCTATAGCCATTGAAATTCCAAATTCTGGAATCAGTTCATTTGCTTCCATTTTACTTAATGAAAATTTTGGGTTTGATACCGATAAAGCCTTATTGATGAAAGCTCCTTTGGGTGTAGTGCAATTGGTAGGTCTTACAGGTTTAGGACTCTTATCAAAATACAAATTAATCAAACATCCATTAATTCTTGCAGCTTGTGGGATTTGTATTGCTATGATGGGGGGCCTTATGTTGGCATTTGCTGATGCTAAATATACAAGATTAGCTGGTTTTTATCTTGTCGGTTTTAGTCCTTGTGGTATGATCACTGCATTAACCTGTCTTTCAGCTAATTGTACTGGTAGAACTAAGAAAAGTGTTAGTAATGCCATTTATGTTATTGGATTCTGTTTTGCTTCATGTGTAGGTCCTCAGACTTTCAGAGACGAGGAAGCCCCAGGCTACCATACTGCAATTATTTGTATTGTAGTGTTTTACATTTTTGGGTTATGTTTGGTGATCGGTCTTATGTTGTATAATATCTATGAAAATAGAAAAAGAGATAAATTACAAGCAGAATTAGGGGATAATTACAAAAAGGTCGAGAATTCTGAGTTCCTTGATTTGACTGATAGGGAAAATAAGGATTTCAGATATCTCTGGTGATATTCAATTCTTGTAGTGTTTAAATTTACATTCATTTCAAAGTTAAACTTTTTAAACTTTCCTGTAGATCTATTATGTAGTGATCCTGTATATTCGCAACTAACCATAAGCGCATATTTTGCAACCACAAACAGACTATAAACTCAAATTATGCAAAATCCAAACGTTTCCAGAAATCATCATCGAACGTGAAGTTAAATTTATTGTCATCAAGGAACTGCTCTCCCATGATTCCACTTGGTATTGTATCTTTCACTACGTTGACCTCATTAACATCATTAACATCATTAACATCTTTGTTGTATAAGATCTTTTCAACTAGATTTTCAAATAAAAACCTATATGTTTCAGCTTCTGAAGATCTTTCTGAGAAGGAATATAATAGGGTGGAACATGCTCTTATATCATTGTGGGCTTTTATGGAAGGGGGGTTGGATAATGCCCAAACACAATATACTAAAGTAACACCCGCAAGAAATATAGTATGCAATGAAAACATACTATATCCAAAAATAGAATGCTTATGAATAACTTGAAATGCTTTACAAATACCACCAGCAGCTTTCAAAGTTTCAAGAATGATGACATGGGTTTCAGAAGGTTCTTTTGTGGTTAATTTGGGGATTAGTAAGAACAATTTGGCTCTGTGGTATAGTAACACTAAATAATCAAAGACTAATTCGTTCTTCAAACCTTCATTAAATTCTTTACGGTATGGTAAGTGACTAACCCATGCTTCCAATGATTCATTGATACTATCGAACTCTTTGGAAAATTGATTACTAGCCTTATCATATGCTAACATATTAATCCTTCCTTCGATCCGTCTTATTCTACAGGTTTCGATCAAATATGTTATAGAAGTTACTGGCATTTTGAAGGTTGGATCAGTCAATTGTTGTTTCTGTAACTCAAAAATGTACTGAGGGTTGTTACCAACTTCAGTAAGACTCAATGGGAATTCAATGTCGATTTCACTGTCAATAAAAGATGAACTTCTACCCAAAGATAATGATAAAAGCCTATCAAATGCATATACTGACCAAAATAACCTCTTTTGTAACTCCACCTCAATACAATTCTCCAAAGTGGGAATTTTCCGTTTATGGTATCCTAGTTGTATCAATTTCCTGATGGCCAAACCCGACAATTCCCAAACATTCATAACAAAGGGATCTGTATAGTCATAAGCATATTGAAGGTAAAGGGCTAATAACATACATGATTGAATTTGTTGCATTGAAGTAAGGTTATTGATTTGACTAAGGACTTTCAATGCTTTTTCGAAGTAATATTTAGGGCTTGGTTGCATAGCTATTTTAGACAATTTTGCAACGGTACATCCTTTGGCTAAACATATAAACGCCACAAAAGACTCCCAATTGGATCTCTCAAGTTGCACTTTATTGAAGATCGACTCTAAATCAGACTTTTCTATAAATAAATATCGATTGGCAGTGAACCTTATATAACAATTGATGAAAATTCGTTCAGCCTCTTGTGTGGGGTACTGTGGGTATTCAATGGTTTCTGGTTGTCTTACTTGTGAGAAAGGATCCTGATGAATCTCTGGTTCTTGACCGTTAGTAAGCATTTTCCTTATAGCCTGAACTTTGGATATCACTGCTGATTGACCAATATAAAATTGTTTAGTGGCAGGTTGTTGAACTAAAGTTATTATGGGTTGAATGAATGAGCGTTGTTGATCAGGTTCTTCATTATATTCATTGAAATTGGTTTCGTTCAAACTACTTTTAAGTTGTCTGATTTCCTCCATCATTTCTTTAGCTCTGGCTTCTAAACTTTGAATTTTGGTGGTTTGTTGTAGTACAAATACATGTTGATCTTGGATCTTGGTATTAACATATGAACATTCATTTCCTGTTTTTATACACAATCCACAACTGGGTAAGTTCCCATCGCATTTCTTCTTTCTGAGCTTACACCTTGAACATGCTGATAACACCCTTCTTCTCTTTGGAGTGAGAGTTTGTGGCTCTATCATTTGTGGTTAATTTGAATAATGCGATAGGGTAAAATCTGGAGAACTGAGAACATCAGAGAATTGTGAAAGTCACCAAAATGGAATAATCAGCAAGATTTCAACGATATTACATAAGGTAGGATAACTGCCAATAGAATTCCCCACCATTGAATTACAACGTCCTTTATATAAACGTAGATCGGTAGGTTTGGGGGGTTAACCCGACGTGGGGTATTGGTACCTTACCCGCATCTGAACAAATACGAGACAGAGACAGAGATAAGAGAACGGAAACTGATTGCGGAAATAACTTATCTTTAAAACTGTATAAGCGGAGGTTGCGACAAATATTGTTGAATTCCATTTTACCCCGATTTGTTCGATTCTGATTCTTTCCGACTTACTGTTGACTCTGTCTAAGCCGTTATATAATATTTATAGTCTTGACATTGTCATTATATAAGTCATCTTATAGAACGTTTTATCAGTCGTTATATAACAAGTCTTTTTATTTTAACCAGCGATGCAGGAATATGATTACATTATAGTGGGATGTGGTGTTTACGGATTATCTACAGCATTAGAATTATCGAAACAAAATTTGAAAGTCCTTGCCCTTGATCCATTCCCAATCCCATCGGAATACTCAGCTGCTAATGATTTTAATAAGATAATCAGAATTGAATATTCTGATGAAATCAGTGCTAAACTTGCCGTAGAAGCTTTGAAATACTGGGAGAATGATCCTTTGTACAAAAAATGTTATGTAAAAACCGGGAGATTGACCTTAACCCCAAATGATCCATCGTCTGCTAGAACCAAGTACGAAAATCAAAGTTATGAAATATTGAAGCGTTTGGGGGTCCAACAGAAAATGGTTAAATTAACTAATCCAAAAGATGTGGCTTCTCATATTAAAGAGTTCGGTGATAATCATTTACCATCAACTTTCAATTCTACTTACAACTATGAATGTGGGACAGGATTATCAGCAAAAGCTTTAGAAGCAGTTTACAATGAATGCAAATCCAAAGTTGAATTCAAATTCGGTGATGATGGTCATGCTACTTCAGTAAAGACCAATTATGTCTCTGTGAAGTCTGGGAAGATGTATAAAGCCAAAAAGATCATTGTAACTGCTGGAGCTGGTACTGGAGTAATCGTACCATTGGATAATCAAACTAAAGTATTCGGAACATTTGTTACTCATATTCAATTAACTCCACAGGAATATGAAAAATACAAGAATATGCCAATTTTCTTCAGTGCTGAATACGGTTATTTCTTCCCACCCGATGACGAGAAACACATTATCAAAATTGGGGTAACAACTTGTGATGCTTTTGCTGAAATAGATCATCCTTTTGAAGCTGGAAAGAAACTTAGAGCTCCGAGATATACTCTGGATCACCCCCAAGAGACCTTACCACAAAAGCATTATGATGATATAAAGAAGCTATTGAATCTAATGGTTCCAGAATTAGCCAACCATAAATTAATCGATAACAAGGTGTGCTGGGTAGCTGATTCATGTGATTCGTATTTCCTTATTGACGAGTGTCCCTACTTCAAAGATGTTTTTGTTGCCACAGGAGACTCTAGTCATTCATTCAAATTCTTACCAACTGTCGGGAAATACATTCTCCAGAAAGTAAATGGTACTCTTGATAAGACTTTGGAGAAAACTTGGGCTTGGAAAGTCAATCCTTCTTTTGCTGATGGGAAGAATGCAAAAAGTAGATTCCCTAGACCTCATTATAATACTGAGTTATTGCCGAAATTATAATCAGTTAGATATTATGCATAGATTTACTATATACCTATAATACACAATACTTGCCTACTCTAAAACCCAAGTTAAATCCAAATCAATATCATTCATTGACCCATAAACTAAACAATAATGATTTAATAATAATCTGATTTCTTCAACTTCATCTATGAATTCCAATTTTTGTACTCTCTGTGATTCTTCTTCACTAAACCATTTTTGATCCCCCGTATACCCTCCTATACTTGAGATATCGTTGACTTTTATATCCTTGAAACCTAGCTTTTGCATGAATTCAAACTTAGACTCTAGAGTTGGGAACTCATTAATGGTAAGCAAGTTTATACCTCTTTTGCTGAGGTTTTCTACCATTTGTAATCCAAATGAATCGTTAAGTGATATTGGTTCATAAATTAAAACTGTTAAATTAGATATATGATTAGTCCAATATTTCAAAATAGATTCATTTTCTGAAGGGTTTAAATAGCATAACACACATTCACTTAAGACTAAAGTTGGTAGTTCTGGATCTACATAAGGGGTTAGGGTTTGATCTTTTTCTTGACATAAATTACGTAAATCCAATCCTATTATATGATAATTTGAAGTATGTAAATCTGATTCAAATTGTTCAAATTGTTGGCGAGTTTCAATACTTGTGGGTTGATAATCACATCCTACAACGTCACTCAATGACTGGTCATTTATTATAGACAATTTTTTGATTTTAACGGTATCAGGGAAATCAATCTCAACATACTTAGTTTTAGCATTTAATAACTTGAACACTCTAGTGTCACTTCCACCACCCATTGAAATGATTTGACATTTGGGGAATTTACTAACAAACTTCTGTATCACACATGTTATACCCTGAGTTCTTAAATAAGTTCCTCGGTTGATTATTGGTAACTTCTTATCGAATATTGATCTATAAGCTCTACCTGCTGATAAATTCGTATACCCTTCACAGAACTGTAAATTTTTCAGATACGAGTCAATTATCTTTTCGACATTTTCATCAATAATATACTTTTGTTCTACACAGTTCCATCTGCAACTAAGAGCGTCAAGATCTGTACTTCGAATTATTTTATCTTGTCTTTGTGTAAACATGTCGCAGACTTGTAAGAGTTCATTGAGATAGTGAGAATCTTTACATACTAAGGCACAGGAAGATACAGACCAGAGACAGTCAAACACAATTGTAAAATCTATTATGGCTTACTTATTGTAACCCACCAATTATCTTTTTCATAACCTTGTTCTATTATTTTAGCACCAGCTTCTTCAGCATTTGATGCAAGTTCTCCTTTCTTATATAAATGATAATATCTGTATTTAGTTACTGGTTTTTGTTCTGGTTCCGGCACTGGTTCAGGTTCTTGGGGCTCTTGTGATTGCTCTGATTCAGCATGAGATTCTTGAGATTGCCCTTGTTGTTTCCTTCTTCTAGTCTTAGGTTTCTTCTCTTTCTTCTGCTTATTTTGTAATACCCAAGGTACTAAAATATCTTGATCATCTCCTTCTTTATACCCTCTTCTCGATGTCTCTTGTTCTAATGCCCAACAATATATCAAAACTTGACCTCCACTTCTGATCTTGGTCAATATATGCCTTATAGCATCTACTCTTCTTTCGGGAGTAGAAAAATGATGAATAACTGCTATAGATATACCAAAATCAAAGGTGTTATTAGGATGAGGTAAACTAAGACCATCGGCAATTCCAAGGTTATAATTACTATTGATACCATTACCACATCCAATTAAACCTTCAGATCTATCAGTACCTATCATGAATAATTTAGGATTTACACCTAAATACTTTCCATTCCCACATCCAATATCTAATCCTATACTATAATCATCTCTTGATTTTAAGAACTTTTCAACTATGGGCCAAGGTTTATACCTAGTTTGAGAAAAATGTGACGCTATATCGTTATATACATCATGGACTAGCGTTTGTTCTTGGTTTACTGGTGTGATATCATCAGGTATTGAAGGAAGTGGTGTCTCCATCTTTACTAGAATTTATTAAAGAAAAAAATTATATCAGTGCGATGTGGTGGTTTATAGTACCAATAATAGCACCGTTATTACTACTATTGCATAACCCATTTGGACCCAATGAACTCCAACAATTGGTATCCAGACTTCATAATGATCAAATACCTATACATATCTATGTGAAGTACGGAGATTATGGGTTTAACTTTCCTGATTTAGTTGAAGCTACACAATTTCAATTAGATCATACTTTACCACAATCCAGGTTTAATTATACGTTAATTGATTATTTACGGTTGGGAGACGAAGAAGTGAATACTCCACAAGATCAATATACGGTAGAGTTGCATTTTGCCAATGAAAATTCGGCAATTCTTGAATATGATAGGCCCGTTATCTATGTGATTTACTCCCAAGCCACAATCCATGCTAATGATTTGCCATTTTTTATCGTCCAAAGTATCACAGAGTTCTTGGTTTCTCCAGATCTAGTTACCTATAATGTTTCAGGGTTTGGTAATCGCATTGATTTGAAGTTAATCCAAGTCAGAAGCGATCTGACGTTTATGGACAATGATGTGTCGCTAGAGTGTCAAAATTTCCTTAGCAATCATTCCAACAATTTCATTGATTTTAATGTGACATATTCGTCAATAGATAAGAGCCAAGTTCCATTGGATATACCTGAAAATGAATTCTATTTTGAATTCAATTCTTCAACTAATAACAGAATATTCCAAATGCCAGTATCTTCAGAACCTTCTTATTCTTCGCTTTATGATCATGTGTATAATAACTTAGACCCGATAATTGGTTTAACACTGACACCACTGCATAATGTCAATTTAAGAGTAGGTGCCTTTTTGAAACATTTAGTAATCCAAGAATTGAAAGATCTCGGTGGATGCTTAGTTAATCAGAACCAAAACCAGTACACACCAGAGATCAACAAATTCAATTCGGTAGTGAGTCAATTGTTCACACCAGATCAGGATTGGGTTGAATTGTATAAATCCATTAACACTATCAAGTGTCGCAAGAACGACACAACGACATAAATAATGAGAATGAAAAAGTGCCAAACAAAAAAGTGCTTAACTTTTGTATAGGAATAAGTATGACTAGTGAGGAGGAATATATAGATAATGATAGTGATGTTAGTTTAGACGAAGAAGACGAAGAATTGATAGGGAGGGTGTTTTATTCAGACTTACCACAAACTCTTGACGATTCTGAACAATTAAGAATAAGTGAAGATGAAGATGAATTATCATCGATATCTGATCTTGAAGACATTGGAGACCCTGAATTAGTCAAGAAATATGAAAAACTAAAGTCTAAGCAAGTAGACAAAGACTTAAGTGAAGAAGATAGAAAAAGACTTATGATGATGAATTTTAGTAATGATCAAATGGATAGATTCGAAGCATATAGAAGAACCACTATAAATAAACCTGGAGTTAAGAAAGTGTGTAATGGAGTTCTTGGTCATTCTATACCGCAAAATGTAGCTGTTATATTAGCAGGGTTATCCAAATCGTTCCTCAGTGAAATAATAACACGAGCTTTTGAAATTCAACAGAAAGAATTCAAATCACAATTAATTCTCGATATAGATCGTAAAAAGAACCAAAAGAGAAAAGTATTGAAAAGTCTAGAATCAGGAGAACCCATTGAGGTGGAAAATATAAAATTGACATATCAGGGAGATTCATCACATCCTTTAAAACCTGAACATATAAGAGAGGCTATACGTTTATATAAGTTAGAGAATAAAAAGTATACTGAGGGGGAGATGTTTAGATAGGGTACATATAGGGATAGATGTAGATAGGGGAGATGTAGTCAAAACAGGTGTGGATGTTCAAACAATAAGGCGCAGTGTGTATAGTAGAATGCATATAATAAATCTATTAATAATGTGAGCGCCTCAAAAGGAATAAGATATGATCGCAAAGGTATCACCAAATTGAAGCCTCATACGCAAAGTGACTAAAAATCGCATTAATAATGTCAAAGAGGAAACAAAGGATCATCTTAGTGTGTGATAACTGTCACCACCGAAAGATCAAATGCAATAAAAAACTACCGTGTGATAGATGTATAAGTAGTGGGGTAGAATCGCTATGTTGTTATACAACATTAGAAAAAGAATTAGTAAAACAAGGTAAATCAACCAAATCAGTAAAAGGGGACGATAGTAATGAAGTAGAGACGTTAAAGGCCAAAGTTAAGGCTTTAGAAGAAGCTTTACAATCAAGGGATTCAAGTTCTTTGACCACCCCAAACTCTGAAAATAGTGGGTATCACAGTGATCTCATAACCAAATCTGGTAATACTGATTTCTTTGCAACGTATGGATCTGATCAAGTCTGTGTAAAAGCTTGGGATAATTTCGTATTCAGTTGTCCAGTATCATTCAAATCGATTATAAGAAGAGATACGGCATATATCATATTTTGGCATTATATTACTAAGCAAAGAAGAGAAACCCTTCACATTAAGCCTATAATGAGAAATGTATCGAGTCTTTTAGATGATGGTGGTAATGCTGAAGAGTATGATGCCATGTCTCGAGAGTATTTTGGTCAGCATCATATTCCTAAATTCGAACAAGCTCCTAATGCCAAACGTGATGATATTGCCTTTAAGACTGCTATAAATGGGTATAGACTTAATACTTCTGTATTATTCTTTCCTGAATTTATACTACCTGATTTGAGTATTTTATCGAGGCTTTATTATGTGCTTCCTCCTCGTGATGTGATGTTTGAATATTTAGCATGTTTCTTCGATCATTTGGCAGTATACTATCCGGTATTTGATAAATTATCGTTCATGGAAGACATGCATAGAATTCTCAAACAAGGTGATGATCAAAAGCTTAAAATTATCATCGAACTGCAGAATGATATCGCCAAATTAGGGTCCCTTCTTTTCATTTTAAGGTTCACATACCTCTTTGTTATTCAAGATAAGAAAACCAACCCTAATTCAGGCATAAACCATGAATTATTTATACAAAACCCCATCTATGTAGAAGTGGCAGTTTATGGTAGAGAATGCTTGAAAGAATTCGATTTAGGGTCAGGATTAAGTTTTGAAGCTTTACAATTATTATTAATGTTTAAAGTCTATAAAACTTATGGGAATGATGCCTTTGATCCCTTAAGTGAGCCGGACTCATATATTTCTACTTTAGTAAGATGTTCTATAGATTTAGGATTACATCGAGATCCTAATGTATTTATCCATGATGATCTTATTTGGTTAGCCAAAGTACATAGAAGGAAAGTTTGGTATCTTATTCTTTCCATAGAAACATTGGAACTGGCTCTTTATGGTAGACCAATGATCAAAGATAGTTTTGCTGATGTTGATCTTCGGGAAATGAATATGCACGGGGATGATACTTTCTATCAATTATTTGACCAATTGTTCAAAATAAGACCAATCATTTTCGATTTATTAAATGTTCTTGTTGATGTCAAAAATCCGGTCAATTTAAGGAATTTAAGTAATACTATTGCCAATCTCGATGAAACAGTTGATTGTGTTTACGGTAATTTACCTGAATTATTAGCAAATCTTGAAAGCGATGCTAGACCTATAGATATTCTTTCCTTACAATATTATTTATACTTTCAAATTGCATTAATGAAATTGTATTTCATATTGTATTTGATTTACGAAAGACGTCGTGATGCTAATACTTCATTCAAGTTTTACAAGAAAATGCTTAATTTGTGTTATGTTAAGTTGAAGCCGTTTATGGACTTATTCTATAAGAAGAGGAATAAATCAACAGTTGCTCATATCACGTTAATGCCGGTTTATATAAGGTTTCTTTTTGCTACAACCTTAACCACTGCCACCATCATTCTTCATTTAAACTATTCCATCAAATTGTATACTGGAACCGACAAACCCAAACACTTTTATTCGTTATTATCCAACGTTCAATTCGTTTGTTTAAGTAGTTTGCTGTATGCAGGGTACTTAGCCACTGACTATTTATTAGCATTCAGAATAATAAGAACATCAATTTATGTTTTCAAAGAATCTGATGGTTTAAGAACTTTTGAGAATGCTTGTAAAGGTGAAGATGCTGCATTCATTTTTTCGTCTGAACAAATTCATGAAATGTGTGAATTCTTCCAAGGAGTTGCTGATGAATTAAGAACTGATCTGTCATATCCTTATGATGTTTTTGACAGGTTCCAATGGTTTAACTTCTTCCCTTATGATCATAATAAACCGATTGCTGAAAATTTGACACTTCAAAGACTTCATTTAAACCAATGTGAAAATATGTGGTTATATTTCTGTTCTCAAGGACAAGAGACAGTTTCAACTTCGTTCTCTTCAGATATAGCTGTTCCATTTTTTGGATTAGAGACTGATTTGAGTTCAGGGTTTGGAGATATTTTCACTAATGATTTCTTCATACCTGATCAACTTGCTAAGACTTGATCTCTGTATTATTAGATAGTATTAATATACACACCAGGGTTATAGACTTTCTATTGGCATCCTTTGTAAGCTAAGTAAAATAAACCCTAAGTAAAATGACTAAGTAAAATAACTAAGTGAAATAATTATCATTGGCTTGAGCAACAATTCCATCATCTTTCAAATCTAAATACCTACAATTCATTTGATAATTATTTCCATCATATAAAGACCCGAAATCCATTTCTTTCGTACCTAAAAATTGAGTGTACTTCTTATAAATATTCGAATCTAAACTCGACAAATCTGCAGCAGGGGTGGGCGGAGTTGGTTTTTGGGTAATATAAGAAGATAAATCATTATGAATCATATACATCAGTTCATCTTTTTCATCAACTGATGGAACACTACTATCATCGTGAATCTCTGGAGTTAATGAAGCTCTATTAAGATTTTCATATTGATGTTTCTTTTGATGATGATGGGTATGATTATTGTACCCTAGTTTTTCCATTCCTGATGTAAGAAGATTTTTAATCTTGTTTGTATGAGGAATGTTAAGGTAATTAAAACTGGTTTCCTTTTCATCTTCATCTCCTTGATTTGGATTATATCCTAAACTAGTTAATTTCTCTTCACCTTGAACTTCAGTCTTTTCTTCTTCATCTTCATCTTCGTCATCGTTTTCATCTAAAGGAATCTCTAGAGGTTTCACCAACCTCTTTCTAGATTGAAATGGACTGTAATCGAACTTTTCATTCAATGCTAGATTTGATGGGAAATAACGAGAATTAGAATTCATGTTGAACAGGAACAAATCGGTCAAGCTTTGAAACTTTCTTGGAACATAGCATTCATTAAACCAATTATCATTAAACTCAGGGTACGGATTCAAATCCTCGTAAATAAACGGTTTCCAGTCTTGTTTTATACCATTCAGAGGTGCTGAATTAATCACATCATATTGATGGTTATCTAAGACTTTACTATTGTACCAATGGATATAACTTATTTTGGTTCTAAACTCATCTATTGATATGGTGTTGTGGAGGTAGAAATCATTAGGCAATTCCCATAATTTAGGTTTCTTTGCGTCGTAGATATAATTTCCTAAGAATAAATTGATAGCTTCTTGACGGATCAGATCCATGAACGAATTGGAATATATACGTTTGATACTATTGATCATATCCCTAGTATGACTGGACCATTGATTTATACGACGATATGAATCCATGGTATTAACCAAATTGGATCCTCCATATTGAATGGCTATAGTATCACCATGATCATGGAATATTTCAGTTAAAATATTAATCAAATCTGAATCATAGGCAAGACTGGTAGATTCAGGAATCAATCCTAAACTAGCTAATTGATGACTTAATGCTTCCTTACATATAATGAATTGAGCAGCGTTAGTACGATCCAAACAGTCAATACAGTTTGTACGAATGATTCCCTTTTGGACTTTGGTGCTCTGTAAATCCACTCCATTATGGAAAAAACCAATTTGGTTTATAGAGTCATTGGCTATTTTCTGTAAGGGTAAAATCACATCCATATTACGTTTGGAGTGCCTTGACATATCGAATGAATTGAATTGCAATTTATGTTTCTGTGGTAAGAATTGATTTAAATAGTTCACACAATTAATAAAATGTTGATTGAGCTTCAGTTCTCTTGGAGTTTTCTCTTTCAGTTTGATCAAGTTCAATATGATCACAGGCAGTCCATACCGTTTGAATAAATCATTGAAATGTAATGCACTACTCAGATAAAAAGGATCCGTCAAACTAATTTCAATAGGTGGTTTAGGTAAACGATTCAAATCTTGTGTCCAATATAATGGTATAGATCCACGATGTTGTACGAAACTTGTGAATCTAGAATTATTATAAAATCCATACTTTGGATCATGGAACGGTGTAACCAACATATCAGTTACGATCTGCTCAGTTTCAATTTCATTAGCCACATTACCATCGTAATTGACTCCACGTTTCAAAAACCTAGCTCCGGCAAAATTTCTTGATCTTCTAGCTATAATCGTTATATAAATTTTTTTAGCATAGATCGAAACATTAGCTTGATCTATAAACCCATGGATTATAGGTTGAAACCATTCATAGGTAGCAATATCTTCATGATCTAGAACTGGCTGTAATAATAATTTATTCCATACGAATCTTTCATTATGATTGAAATTGTTATAGATATCATCATTAAACTTAATATCACCATTTCTTTGGTAATTCGTAGCCAATTTCTTATGCCTAATCATATTGGTTTGTAAAGTATTAGTTATATCATAAGCATAAGAGAAGTAAAATGTTTTACCTAAATCAAGGTACTTGAATATCAGTAGTAATTTTTCTTCATCCGTATACTTGTTAGGTCTTCTATAATTTATCCCTAAAGGTATTAACTTTGTTTCATCTATATGGTAAATATAATGACCTCCAATGATCGCCACCTGACTACATTTGGTTATAATTGATAAATAATATCCTTTAGTAAACTTAATTAAGCCTAGTAGCCCATATCCATGAGCTATTTTACTAATGCCTCCTTCAATAGTTTCATTTAATCCATTCATTAAATCAACCATATCTTGTCTTGTATAGAAATAACTTTTATCTTCAATAATAGTGAGTTTGGTTTCATCCTTTTCGTCTTTATTAATCTCCAAAATTCTGAATAAACTTTCTTTGGCATTGGATCCAACTATATACATTGTTGATTTGGAGTTATATATGGTGAACCTTTGAAGGGTAATCCTTTTATTGTTAAATTGTGGCACACGTTCAGAAGTATTGTCACCTGGTTCATCTATACTATCATTGAGCCCTGTATCATCTTCATCGGATTGTTCTTCTACTACATCAAGGTTATTAGTAGGTATTCTATTCAGGTGATTAACCGCTTGATCATATTGATCTATATGTTCAATTTCCACTCGAACATCGGTCATCTTTGTGTATTTGGTTTTGTGTATTTGAGTTAGTGCACTTTCTTTTGTGAATATTTAATCAATTCAATTTGGTTTTATTAAGTTCGATCTAATTTGGTGTACTTCGTGTTGTACCTTATCACTGTTTTTGTGTGTGCACTACAAAATCTCACAAACTTGATTCAGATATTATGCGTTACCTATATTCCTATATACATGCCACAGTTGTGGTATACTACTTTTGATGCATGTTATATTTTGCCTTTGGGATCATTCAGGTTAGTTACAGAATCTCACTTCGCTGATATCTGCCGATTATAATTGCCCCAAAGGTGGCATTTTCCACTTCAACCCATATAAATCATATATACATGCCCTATTATCATCCGGGCCAATAACAGAATTCATCTTATCTGAATGACTATAACTATCAACCTTATCACCACTATTATAATTTTCATTTTCTCCTTTCTGCCAATCAATTTCAAAATCTCCAAACCTATTAACGAATTGACGTCTTTGGTAAACCGTATTGAACTTGAAATATCTCCTAATAAAACTCTCATTGAAGTAAAATTGGGCATACCTCATCAATTGTTGTTCATTAATTTCTGAAGGATCAAATTCGTATTCTTTATTATGAAGAGGATCATTCATAAAACTTGTATCATACATATCAAGAATTTCATATGGATCTCCTGTTCCATATTTATTACAAGGTTTCTGAATACTTAAATCATCTTGATTACCACCATTCTGTACATAATTTAATGCCCTATAGAAATTTTTTAGTGGGATATTAATGAAATATCGATAATCAGTTTCACGTACTGAATAATATAACAAATCGAATTCATTAAATAAAGTAGTTGGTTGAGCGATATCAATGAAATAAATTCTGAATCCTGATTTTAATAAAAGCCCAATTTCTTCCATTATCAATTGAACTTTAACAAGTTTCGGATGTTGATTATTTGGATGGGTGCTTAATCCAGTATAATTACTTATAGCAGTGTTATTAGTATTCATTGATGATATTGATGTGTTGGAAATAATTGTAGGTAAACTTGCAGTTCTACTTGGATGTTCATTATCGAGGTAGAATCCATTCTGATCAGAATTGGAGTTCACACCATGAAGGAACGCATGTAAATTAGAACTGGAATTACTATTACCATGAGCAGCATTATAAAGATGGTTTAATGTAAGGCCTGAATTATTACCACCATGAAGATTATTTTGCGATTGACCGATTATACTTGATCTACGAAGTCCTGTAGTGCTTCGGTTTATACTTCCAGCACGGTTTAAACCTGTATTACTGCCGAGACCGGTACCGCCTCCCAATACATTTCCACCTCGATTTAACCCAACACCACTACCTCTATTTAACCCATTTAAATTCCCCGATGATGCCATATTATTTAAATTATTCGAAGAATTTCTAGTATTAGAATTCAAACCAGTTGAGTTCTGATTGACTAAATTCAGTAAATTATTCAGTGAGTCCATAGTGATTGTAGAGTTAGAATTCAAATTTCTCCGATTTAAATGATTAATGAAATTTGATGAACTGACAAATGATAAATTTTGATCATCTTCAACTTCTGGTTCCGGTTCTGGTTCTGGTTCAGGAGGTTTCATCTCAGGAATGGTAAATTCTCCTAACCTTAAAAGACAAAATTGTTTCTTGGGCATGATTTCATTAATATTGGTTGGGGGATAAAACGTTTGGGTAATTACTTCATTATACTCATTTTCATATTTGATTTCAAACTTTGTAGTTCCTAACCCGTTCCCATGCTTAATGACTAGACCGATATTAAGGTTGTAAGTTCCTGGACTCAACCATAATGCTTTACGATACGATAACAAATAAGTTTTATTGATTTCCACAAAATGATTATAAATGTAATTAGTTGGTTCGTCGATTTTATAATCAGAATATTCAGCAAACATTCTCTTATTCTTAAGCACGGAATAAATGTATTTCCATGAATCTTTAATATATGCAACATTCAAGTTCTTATCGTTATCAGAACCATCTCCCCCAGATTTTTTCGATTTCAGTTTAGGACTATCAGATTCAATTTCATAAGGTAAATTGAGTCTAGAGCTAATGATCTTCCTAGCATCACCTCTAAATACGTCAAGGGTTTTTATATATGATCTTAACCATGGAAGTACTTTTACAATGACATTGACGATATCTTCACCAAAAGTATTGATTATTTTCCTATAATACAAGTCATTGTATAACATGTAAAAATGTGAATTGACTAGTTTCAAGGAACTATTAGGATCAAGGGTTAGTAGTTCAACTTGAATCTCAATAGGGAGTTTATCTAACATTGTGGAGTGTGATCCGATTAGGATTTGAGGTTGCGACTTGAGGTTGTGACACGATCGGCGATAAGTATGGGGTGTGGTCTGGGGTATAGGTTCTAGGGGTGCCGAAATGGGGATTACAGAATTGGGATATAGTTAAGAGTTGGCGATATTTGATTAAAATTGATCTTTTTGCTGATTATCTATTTTTAGACTATATAGCAATTATGAATATAATATGGAAATTTGCAGCCAAATCACGTGAGTGACAAGGAACTAAACCCGTTCCCAGGTTTTGAAAACCCATAAATTCGAATACCAGTAGAAACCACAAGTCCCAACAATCCAGTCTCGGCCTATATAGCATCACCACCACCCTATCGAAACTAAATTCTTACCCACTACTCATTCGAAGTTTCTCGAAGGTCTCAGTCTCACTAGTTTCCCTCACTCACATATTCTCAACGCTGAAAATTTATTACAACCACAATGGCAATTCCAACTGTTTTATGGGCACAACGTTCTGATGCCAATGATGAATCAAAAAATGTTATCTACTTAACCATTCAAATGATCGATGTTAAAGATTTGAAAATTGATTTAACTTCAACTAAATTGGAAGTCAGTGCTAAGTCACAAGATTCTAATCAAACCTATGATTTGAAATTAGACTTCTATGCTGAAATTGATACTGAAAATTCTAAACAAAACTTAGAAAGTGGTAACCACGTATACTTCATTTTAAGAAAGAAGGTTGCTCAAGAAGAATACTGGCCAAGATTAATTAAAGAAAAGGGTAAAGTACACTATATCAAGACTGATTTCGATAAATGGGTCGATGAAGATGAACAAGATGAAAAAGCCGAAGAAGATGATATGGGCATGCAAGGTATGGGCGGTATGCCAGGTATGGGTGGTATGGGTGGAATGCCAGGTATGGGTGGTATGGGTGGAATGCCAGATATGAGTGCTTTAGGTGGTATGGGTGGAGCTGGTGGCCCAGGTGGTATGGATTTCGCTTCAATGATGCAAAGTATGGGTGGTATGGGTGGTATGGGTGGTGAAGGCGGTGACTTTGATATTAGTAAATTAGCTAGTCAATTAGGTCAAGCCGGTAACTTACCAACAGAAGGTGGTGAAGAAGGTGAAGCTGAGGCTGAGGCTGAAGGTGAAGCTGAGGCTGAGGCTGAAGGTGAAGCTGAGGCTGCTGAAGAAGCAAAATAGTTTATATATAGTATTACATATTCTACGATTTTCTTAATTGGTTTCTAATATTAATTGATTTCTAACCATTTGTGAAGTATAAAGTCGATTGGGATTGATTTATCATCCACGTTGATTATATCTATGGGTTGATGGGGTTGCGGTTCCACAAATTTGGCTTTGAGTTTAGAGAGTAAGTATAATATATGATTAAGTTGATGAACGGTTACCTCCCATGTAACTAAAGAATTGATTAAGCCATATAAGGTGATGCTGGTCCCAGACCTGCTGAGATTCTGATTGATCCATAGTTCTAAATCATTCATATCTTGTATCAACGTGAGGTTGATTTTATATGTAGAATCAATGAATGACATGGAAGTATTAGGAAGTTGAAGTTTTCGTGTAAACAATGATTCATCAAATATTATTAATTGATCTAATTCGTCATTGTTTGGCGTTCGAGTCGAGTTTGTTTCTTTTAGTGTTTCCGTCTCTTTGCCTAATTTCTGTTCTGCTTGAATCACCTGGCTTTGTGTAAATTCCCTCTGCTCTATCACCCCAAATAAAACATCTTCAAACTTATCAACTAAATACATAATTTCGCACACTGAAAAATTTTCATCATCAAATGTATAGAGTCGCTACAAGGTTCTATACTCCAAGCACTATAGTTAGAAATGCTGTAGGGAGTAGTATATCCAGCAATAGTCCCCAAACCAGTTCAAGTGGTGAAGCCATCGCTGATCAAGACCTTGCCCCAGAAACACTTTCAGCAAGACATTTGGTTGAATTAAAGTATCAAGCCAAATCATTAATAACCCAATTAAATTCTACACCAACTGATTTAATTAACACCAGAATTAATAAATTACAACAACAAATCTCCGAACTTGATCCTGCCAAAGTAAAACAATTAGATGATGAATTAAATGAGTTCATGATGTCACATTTAAAATTACCAACTTTTAATATTCAAAATCGTCCTTGGGCCACTATAACTGAACAACGTAAAACCATTGATATGGGATCAGGAGCACAACAACTGGGGAGTTTTGAAAATTCCACCACGTCAAATTCAGTTTTGAATCAATACCCTTATTTAAGACCTTCAGCCAATAATCAAGCTTATACAACACAAGAATTATATTTAAGATATTTGAATCATTCAAGACAATCAGGAAACTTAGGTTCTAAAATCACCAATGTATATAAACCAAAAAACGAAGTTAAGCAACCTAAATCCATTGAAGATATCACCTTATCGAATTTAATGGCAGCTGGATGTCATTTAGGACATTCCAAATCTCTGTGGAGACCTTCAACACAACCATTTATCTATGGAGAATATAATGGTATACATTTAATTGATCTTAATGAAACTTTAGTGGCTTTGAAACGTGCTATAAAAGTTATTAAAGGAGTTGCTAATAAAGGTGGTATCATTCTTTTTGTTGGTACTTTGAAACATTGGGAACAACAAAGAGCTTTAGAAGAAGCTGCCAAGAGAAGCAATGGATATTACATTTGGAAGAAATGGATCCCAGGTACCATCACCAATTTCCAACAAGTAATTCATCAACAAGGTGAAAAAAGATTAGAAATTGATATGTTAGATAAACCAACCAATCGTCAATTAAACGATCAAGAATCAGATGGATTATTAAAACCAGATTTGGTGGTTATTATGAATCCTGTTGATCATAGAAATTGTATTAATGAATGTATCAAGGCTAGAATTCCAACTATTGGATTATGTGATACTGATATGGAACCTTCTTTATTAACATATCCAATTCCATCCAATGATGATTCTTTGAGAGTAAGTTCATTAATGTTGGGATTATTATCAAGAGCTGCAAATGATGGTATTAATGAGAGGTTAGCTACCATTAAACTGTATAGAAATTAATGTATATAGATCTATTAAATGCGTATCATATATTGGGAGGGGCCTCGAAATAGCACGACTCCTGACCTGTTAGTGTAGATCCTAGTAGTTAAGAGGCCTGGGCCTAGATTTCTCCTCCTTTACCTCAGGTTCAGTATTCTCTTGCATAAGCTCTTTGGTTTGACCTATGAGTTCCTTATTTAAAGTCAACCCTTTGGCTTTTACTTCAGCTAGAAATTTAAGTTTGTGTAAATTCTGTTGTCGTATGAACTCTTGAGTTGCTTCACTTATTTCCCCTGATGGTTCTAGATTCTCTACATCTAATTCAAGATCCATCATATCTATCATAGATTGATTGTTTTCATAATCTTGGTGAGATTCTTCGCCATTATCATCCGTGGTCTCTTGATTTTCATTCAATATCCAACTCTCGTTAGCTAGAACATACTCTCGTATTGATTCGTCTCCATAATATTTGTCATTATGATAATGTAAGAGTTCAAGAGTTGTTATCTTCATTAGTGTCGCACTAAAAAATTAAACATTAAATATTAATTATACGTGTACGAGACACAAATGGAATATAAACAAATGGATGAACTAGGTGGACAAGAATGAATGCAACCACAATGAACATCACTTATACACAAATTACACAAATGCAAACGATCAACACAAACGAGTGAAACCACTAACATAATGATAATCTATGACTTGACCTATTGGTCTTTCTTTTCATCTTCATCATCTTCATCATCTTCACTATCACTTCTATCGTCTCTAGCACCTTCACCCTTCATGAATCTATAAGCGACTCTAACAACAAAGAATAACCAGAATAAGTTGACCAATTGTAAAGCACCAATTAATACAAATACAATAGGTTGACTGATATAACATTTATATTGTTGAGTAATCCAATTCAATTCCCAAGGACCAACGGTTCTAAATTCAGTTAAAACTGACCATAAGATCTTTAAGTTGATGTAATGTCTTAAGTAAATCCAAACAATCATGAAAACGAAATAAAATGGCTCGGCCAATGGGGATCCAATATAGTTTAATGATTTAGAAAGACCAAGGAAGAAATCTGAAACATCCATAGTAATGAAAACTTGTAAACCCATCCAAGTGAAATGGAATCTATATGAATTCCAAATAAGGGCAAGGGAAACAACATGATGGAAACATAATTCATAATAATCTTTACGAGGTTTTTCAACTTGTAATACCAAGATAACAAATTGTTGTAACCAATAAGCAGCTTGACCAAGGTAATAAACTTTGAACCAGATATCATGAGTTTTATGAGGATAAGTTTCATATAATTCAGTAGTTCTAAAGAACCAAATTGGTAATTTGCTCATGATCCATAACCCTAAAGGTGAGGTTACACCGAAGTATACTATTACATACATTTGTTCCATAAATCTCTTTAATTTTTCTTCTTTTTTAAGACCATAGTATTGACCTAAAGGTCTTAAAATAACACACATCCAGAATTCTCTAGTGAATGTGAAGAAAATAGCATAATATGAAACAAAGTAGAAATCATTTCCACCTTTACCATATTGATCAGTACCTTCAATGTGATAAGATGGGATAATACATTTAGCTAAGAATTGATGAATGGAACCTTCAGGGTCAGAAATTAAATAAGCACCCACGGTAAGAATAAGGACGATCAATGGGTTAATCCAAGTTTGTCTATATGATAATTCAACATAGCTAACCCACATTTTCTTAAGAATTTGTTTATCACTTGAAACTGAACTACTAATTTGTTCCATACGTTCAATAGATTTTTTACGTTGATGACTTGTTTCTTTCATAGTTGTTAAACTTGGTGAAGTATCGCCCAAGTCGATTTTTCCAATTGAAGAACCTCTACGACGGGACATTAATGAGTGTTGTTAAATGAGTGTAATATAAACAAAAAAATTTTCAGCGCGTGAATAGGGGTAGGTTATGGTATAACAATAGGCTACAAACAGTTACATCATATTCTCCAATTTGAGGCTCAGTTATGGGACAGAATTCCGTTATTTTTACTGGGGTATTTTATTCATAGCTTAAAAGCGGAATTGTATGTTTTATAGAATTTTATTGATGTTTTAAGTTGGTTTAAATCCGTGGTATCGATCGGCGATATGAATAGGTTAGATCGGTGATTCAGAACGTTTCATGATTAATGTCGCGTTTAGTTATATGCTAGAAGTTTAGATGATGAGTTATGAGGTTAAGGATTTATGGGGACACCATAAGCTCATAGGCAACTAAATTGCTAGTGAAACCTACTTGAGTTAGACTGATCTTCTCTAGTAAGAGAATCCTACAAGAATCCTATAATATCAAAATATTCTTGTTAGTAAATCACGAAAATACTTTTGATAATTGTCGGTTTCTGGGTCTACGACATCTTAGTCAGAATCCTACCCAGCAATATGGACAGACCTAGAAACCTTGGATAAACAGCTCAAAGCTAATAAGTCACTCATGATTCATTTTAGTTCCACCGTAAATCTTGCCTATAAATCTTGGCCGCTTACAGTTCCCCGGTTTTCACCATTCTCAATGATCTTTATGTCGGCAATACTTTGAGTCGATATTCTGACTTCTTTAAACTGACTCCCCGGTATACTCCCCACCCAGCCACATCTAGTCAGGTCGAATGGAACCACCCCAAATACTTCGAACAATTTCGGCCTACCTCGAACAAAATTCAAAAGTGTACCTTAATCATCACCTGAGACTAAAAAATAGATTCACCTAATACTCACACGCTAACTGAGTAGCAATATAAATCTAATATCCTCGGATCTAGATAAACCTTACTTTAACTCTGCTATCTATAACCTCTATAACAGCCTTAGTAATACCAACAACAAGCCAACCCTACATGACCCAAAATTTTGCCCCTTTATGAAATAATAACAAATCCAAATGTGACACAAAGACGGCGTCACCAAATTCTTATCAGTCAGACACAATTTTCCTTTTGGCCTATCGCAAAAACTATAAATACCAGAATATCCCTCAAAATAACCATAAAATTTAAAAAATGTGTATGGGAGCTATTTGTGCAATTTGTCAACATAAATCATGGGTTGGATGTGGTAATCACATTGCTTCAGTAATGGATAATACTCCAAAAGCCAATTGGTGTACTTGTGAACATGTAGATGAAGGTGATGATGTTAATTATCCACCAAAAGCTGGTACTGGTTTTGCTAAGAAGAGTACTCCATAAACTTAGTGATCATGCAGACTGAAATTAAAGTTAAGAAACTGTTTCAACACATTTCTGAATGAAAAGAGTACTTGAATAGGTGATAATATGAATTAATCATATGTGATAGATATAAAGATGACCCGAATCATTCAATGTACCACCAACATTTCCCAAATTTTGGGATTCTTGTTTATAAATAGTAATATATGTTACTCGAAGATAAGTGACCTTAAATTAGTTCACATTCGATTACTTACTGTATAATCTTCTCTAACTAATTTTATAAAGCCGTACATTGATTTCATATGATTCTCATTAGAGTAAGGTCGTGTGCCACGCCAACCCCATATTTTAGTTGTTCGTCTCCACAAAAAAGGAATCATTCATTTTTGGTAAATTCCCCTAAACTGGTCAAAACAAAAAATTCTTTGTAAAATTGTGGTGCCTAACCACACGCCCAAATTCCTAAGTAGTAACTCCGCATCTTCTCCACCATTTTCTCTTAGTGCCCTAAAATCATAGGGTCTTACTGACAGCATAACCAGAGGTGCGTCGTTGGGTCGCGAGTCATTTGAAAATTTTATCATCAACTTACCATTGGCAAAATCATAGATTTCCCTTGTATCACCAAAAATAATAGATCATTAGCAGTAATAGACATTAGAATAGCTTTTGGCACGACACACGAATTTATAGACTTTCCAAAATTTTGTAGATCCTGTTTTTCCCTCGTATTATAGACATCATTGATTTTGTATTATAAGAATATATTGTAAAGTAATGAGTTTGAACTATCCAGATTTTTTGAATGATTTCAAACTACCTCCCAATAAGAATGATTTGACTAAGGAACAATCAGGAGGTCAGCAACCTCAAGGTCAGGGTCAAGGACAAGAGCAAAGTGATCAAAATCAAGACAATTTTAATGATATTTTATTTAAGAAATTATCGAATCTAGAGCAATCAAAATCACCAACTTCTGGTTCGCCAATGAATAATCCATTCTCCCCTGTTCATCAACCTCAGAATCCGGGATATTTAGGGTTTAATAGTAATGTGAATTGGGAATTGCCTTTGGAATTACAAGGTGGTATAAGCAATATTAATTCTAGAAGACCTTCATATGCTGCTGAGTCATTTACCAGACCAGCCCCATTTAGTAATTTCCAACCATTTAGTAATTTCCAGCCATTTCAAACTTCTGTGCCAGGTCAATTCAACCCAAATGACCAACTCCAGGGCCAAAACGGTCAACCACAAGGTCCGAATGGTCAGAATCATAATGGACAATCAAATCAACAACCACAGGGTCAAAATGGTCAAAGCGTTCAAAACAGCCAAAATAATCAACTTGGAATGGGAAGTAATTTTTACGGATATGGACAATTTAATATAGGAAGCAATAATAATAATCACAAAACAACGAATTATTTGAAATATGCTACATCCAATAATTACTTTATGAATGAATTGAACGATGATTTCGGCAAGTTTAATTTGAATTCCAACTTTAACGATTTCCAAAGCAGAAGACCAAGTCAATTAGTTGATTTACCAATTCAAGTTCCTCATCAACCTGATGCTCCAACTTCTAGTAATCCTTCTTCAGTTAATTTAGAGAACGGGTTAATCTTGAAAGACCAGTATATATTAGCATCACCGGAACTTAAGCTCCTTTTCACTAAAACCACTAAATATTTCCAAGATCCTGAGCTTTGTGGTAAAATTGTGAGTGACTTGAATGAACTTTTAGGCAATCCAGTAATTTTGAAATTAATTACATTTATCAAGAACCTTAACAATTTGAACTTCAATCATAAGTTATTGTGTCTTGTGATCAATAAGAATGGAAAATTTGATTTATTATCGTACCCTAATAATTCTAATTTATTACTTGCCAAAGATGATTTGGTGATTGTTGATGGTGATAGAGGTAAAGATTTGGTAATGATTCTCGAACCATTAGTTAATTTGAACTTTGCAATTTTATTTAATTTCTTAAAGAAATTGGAACATTTAAGATCTTTAAAGATTGACGATGGTTCTAATGGTGCAAGTAACGGAAGCACAATCAATGCTAGTATGATTATCAACACTCTGAATCAAGACAATGAGTTTATCATCTCATTGCCTACCAAACAAGTTCTTCGGTTTGCAACTCCTAAGGAAATTCATAAAATCAGTGGTAAGTTTCTCGAAGAAAAGAAAGCGTTTGTCACATGTTTCAACAAGATCAAGGAATTGAAATTAGAAGGAGATCTAAAATTAATCAACGTAGAATATCAACTGGATTTCAAAAAATTGATTTTCTATTACTTTGCTAATTTCAAAAGAGTTGATTTCAGATCTTTGATTAAAGAATTGTTCAAAATTTATAAAACAAGAATTTGGTTATGTGCTGTATTACCACCAGATAATCCAGAACTGATTTATAATGTGAAGAAACTCAAACCATTGACTGCTGAGATTCCAAAAGAGTACAGTTTGAATAATGAAGAAATCATGGGATTCTCCATTGATAAATTACAAGAGTTTGATTTGAATTACTTCCATTCGAAAAATTTGTTTAATTTGATTGGTTTATTAAAGAAAGATGTAGAAGGTTATTTTTATGGATTTAATCCTACTTAGTCAGGTACTAGGGAAGTTCATAGCTTTAGCTATGTACTAATACTTAAAGGTACTTAGAGTGCCAAACGGTACTAGAGTACTAATAGATTTATAGATGTAATGATTTCATTAATGAGTATAATGTTTAATATACGATATTAATATTGTTTCTTTTGTGTATCCTTTCGTTTGTGTATTGTTTGTCATTAGTCATTCTTTATATTCATCAGCTTGAGTTTATCATTAATCTCTTCATTGTGATCTTGTGTGCTATCTTCATCTTCCTCCTTATCTGTGTTTAATGTACTCTCTTGTGTATGATCTACATTCAATGTATTATCCCCAGTACTGATCCCATTTTCTTCCTCATTAATAGAGTTTAAAACATTGGTTCGTACATCATTAACAAATGTCCATATACTCGAACTGACACTCTGAAGTACATCATCTTGTCCCTTATTATGACTGTCCCTATATTTTTGATACTCTTTGGCATAAGTTTCTCTATAAACTTCTTCATCTATACCGTCAAAATTGATCTCATCAGTTGATTTACCTTTCAATGGTGATCCTGAACTTACAGAACTTGAATCATGACTTCTGCGTGGTTTATATCCTTGTTCTGGTATTAGAGATTTTTCAAATTCATTCTGTAACATCGTATCAAATTGTTGAATCAAATTAAGTGGTTTAGATAAATTTGACCATAATGACTTGTCCTTTTTGATCTCGAGGTTATTATTAGTGGGACGGTTCTGGCTCATTTCTGTGTATAGCGATTTCTGTATAAGGTTCCGGAGTTTATGTGCTTCTTTTTCATGATGACTTAATTTGGTGTTTAGGTTGTTTATGGTGTCCTTTAGCTCTACCATAGCCATTTCCTTTAATGCTAATAATCTTAATTGTTCTTCTGTATCGAGTTTGATGAGTTCATCCATTGATGGAAGTTGCACATCGAACTTTGAGTCCACTAGAGGTGACACTGGTTCTGGAGTGGACTCATTTACTGTAGATAAGTAACTATTAGTTCGTGATCTGGTCGTATCTGTTGATACAGGAGATATTGCGAGATTTAAACCTATTCCTTTTGATCTCAAAGAATTTGATCTGGTAATCCCATTACCAGAGCTATTGCCAGTATTGCTACTACCACTGGCACTATTGTTTGCCCCCTCTATCTTAAACGCCTTATTTGGTGATGGCGTACTTAACATTGTTTGTGTATACAACAGGCGCGCCAGAAAATCACAAGACTGATAAGACAGTTACACAAACACGTAAGTTTATACCATCAAATCTTTACGTGCAATCACAGTACACCATGGATAAAATCGATCCTAGTATTAAGAAATGGGTCAAATGGGTCATTGTACTCTTGGCTTTACGTAGAGACAGACCAGTTCAATGGTCAAGTTTCTTATCATTAAATCCTTTAATTCACAAGACTGTTAAGAGTTTATTAGCTAAAACCGGTAAACCTGTTGGCAATGACGAAAAAAGACTAGTTACATCCAACCAATTTTCAAATCTTTTAAGTTCGGCTTTGTTATTCTCAGCTATAACAGACAATCCTAATTTCCCTAGTGACTATGGGATCATTTATATTTGGTCAAGTTATATTACTGAATTGAATACTCCATCACATTCACAAATTTTACCAACTCCTAATTTCTCCAAATATTTCAAAATCAGTTACTATGATTCACCAAGGTTACGTCAACTTTATAATAATAAGAATTATATTATCTTCCCACTTGTTTTCGGTCAAATCTTATCGAATTACTTGACTCCAACTAGATACAAATTGAATCAAAGGTACTTGTCATCGTTCATCAAGACTAGAGTCCTCAATCCTATATGGATCAATTATAGTCTTGGTGTCAACCAACAATCATTGAATTGGCTTAGTTTATTCAAGAGTTATATAGTTCATAACTTGGTGGTTTTAGGATTAGTAGGTGCCATGTCATTCAAGAAAAGAATTGTAGATCATTACTATGAATTGAAACATAAGGTTTATAAGGCTAATGATTTGAAACTGTTTAAAGAAGTGGTTTTGAATTACTTTGCTTATATTTTCCATAGATCCAATTCTATAGTCAATTTCATTTACTTACCTAATTTGATATCAATATTTTTGATTTCCTTAACATCATTTTTAGTCAAGTTCATAACTAATTCTTCACACAAGAAGAATTATTTCAAGTTGTATATTAAAGTTATAGGGTTTATCTCAGGTTTTATAACCTTATACTTAAACTCAATGGATTTGATTCCTGACTTTTATTACAAATTAACAAACTACGACATGGATAGTATGAACATTCATGTTTCTGAGAACATCAGAAGAATACAAGATCCTTTTGTCAACAGTATCAATGTTTATCTTATTAAATTGATAATATTGCAAAAATGGAGAATCACTAAAGAGAATCATCCATACTTCAAGATCTTCAAATTAAGAAGTTGGAATAGATTAGAGAATTTAGTATTCTGTTATGGAATTTTCAAGTTGATGAATTTAAATGATTTCTTGAAATCAACCCATGGAAAAGATTATGGATTAAAGGACAATTCCTTAATAAAGATGATTGATAGAATTATGTAGTTTGTAGTGTTAATGTTATTTATACCCTCTTTCGAACCTGAACAAAACAAGGCGAAGGTCAAGATTTATATACTCTATTTATATTAAGTACATATCCATAGATCTACAATATTTTAGAACAACCCATAACCTTAATTTTTCGTTATATGATTAAGATTATTCAAGATTAGGTTAACTTTGATACCCACCAGCACCTGGAACATTATCCTTACCCTTTAACTTCTTCAATAATTCCTTAAACCTAGACTTATCTCTGTCACCACCAGTTTCTCCTACTTCATTGGTCAATTCATTGACTCTGTCCCATAAAGTACCTTTACTTAAGAATTCATCTCTTTTAGTTAAAAAGTCTTCTTGTTCTTTCTTGATTTCTTTACTGTGGTCTTCCCTCTTCTTGTTGTAGTTGTCATAAAAGTCATCAATGGTTTGTTGAGCCTTTTCGACTATTTCATCCTTCTTTTTCTTATTGATGGTTTCTCTTTCATCGATCTCCAAATCACGACGTTGTTTCCATTCAGTCAAATGTTTGGATTCTCCTTCGAATTTACTTGATTCGAATTCTTCAAATTCGTCATCTTGGTCATCAATGTCTTTAGATTGTTGTTGTACTGGTGCTGATTCATCAACTTCTGGGAATTGTTCATTAAAGTCATTGATCTCGTCATCCAGTCCTTTTAAAATTTCATGATCTTGGTCGGTTTGGAATTCGTCTCCAACCAATTCCTTTTCCCTACTTAAAAAGTCGGAATCCCCAACATCTTCAGTTGGTAAATTGTCACCTATTGTGTCTAATTCTGGAAATTTATCTGCCATGGTTTAGTTGTTGATTCGGCGTCATTTAGTGCGTACTTTGCCAGGGTATAGTCGTGGGGGGACCAATCACCTCACCGATAGCCAGGCTCAATAGTATACTTATATCTCACTTATGGGGGCCTATAAATTGATTTTGGATCTATAAATAAATGTAATCACTACAAATATATATATTTGTGTTAATTAGTGGTGTACTGGTCTATTAACGGACAGGTCAGCTAAAAACTATATATCCTAATTGATGAATCATTACTTCCACAAGCTAATAAGCCTTCACTATTAAACTTCAAACTAGTTACCTTATCAGAAGGTAAAATATCATCATCCAATGTTTCCTTTACAACTATACTACTTTCATCAATTTCAGCCAATTGAATTTCTCCGTTTTCTAATCCTATGGCTGCCTTTACTTTCCCATCATTTACCTTATCATATACAGCTACTGAACTTATAATAGATCCTAACTTTATACTACTTACACATTCAGTTGTTCTTTCTTGTTCTTTAACCTTCCATAACTTCAATTGTTTATCTCTTGATCCCGTAATGAAATAGTTTCCAAATTTACTTGGTAACCAATCACAATCCCAAATAATTCTACTATGAGCTTTATTATTGATTTCAAATAATTTGAATTCTCCTTGTTCTTCATTAATTATTTCCCATAATATGAATTGTCTGTCACGTGAAACAGATAATAAATATTTGCCATCTTTACTGAAAGACAAATTGGTTATAGTTAAAGTATGACCAGCTAAAGTTTGTTCACATTGTTGAAAGTCTTTCTCAATATTGAATAACCTAATGATCCCATGTTTGGCAGAATTACTCTTACATGTAGTGGCAATTAATTTCCCATTGGGTGATACTACACAGTTAGTGATTTCGTACCCGTGACCATATAATTTTTCAAGTTCTGGAAACAATGTAAATCTTTGTAAATGGTCTTCTAATGGTGGTCCTTGTAATTCATCAAATATGTCGGTGTTGGCTACGATTTCGATTTCTTCATCATCACCATGGGCATCACCATGGGCATCACCAGTCTCAACTTGATCTTTGGCGGATTTATTCGATAATCCTAATACAGGCAATGCTGCTGTGTCTGGTAATTGTTCAGTTGTGTTAGTACCCACAAACTTATTTAAAATTTTATTTATGGAATTGGTCATTTCGAAAACTCTTAAAATCTTCTCGTCTCCGGCAGATACGAATTTAGTGGCACTAATGTTATCAAGACATGTCATATCGTAACCGTGAATTTGTGGTCTGGCAAACTCGTGCCATGTTGGAGGAGAATTATCGAGTCTGTGATGGGTCCATGGTGCAATTAATCTTGTGGTTTGGTCAAGTGACGTAGCCATAATATACTTTTGATCAAGTGACCATACTATATCTGTAATTCCTCTGGTTGGTCCAGTTACTCCCAATACAGATTCCCAGATCTTATTATCGTCCTTTTGACTCTTAAACTTTCTGATGGATCCTGTTCTATTATTGGTTAGAATATACTGCGAGTCTCCTTCTATGTACCAATTGACTGACCAGAACCCTCCTGAAGCTCCAGTAGCAGTTGAGGCTCCTTTGATAGATAATTCTCCTAATCTACTTACACATACCCAAATTCCAGATTCAAAGTCCATTTCCCAGATCATCAATGCCGTATCAGCACTGGAGGAAAGTAATTGTAAACGTTTATCTGAGCCATAATTTGGATCCCAACTCAATCCGGTGATCCAGTCATCATGACCTACTATTAATGCTTCGAAACTGAATGCCAATTTAGTTTGGTCAATTTCAAACTTGTATTGTTTGTTGGAAAGCAAAATCAACTTCAGTTTATCTTCATCAGAGTTATCGATCTTCTCGTTGATTCTTAATCTCCATAACCTTATGTATCTGTCTTGAGACCCACTGGCCAATAAATAATTATCTTCTGATTCCTTAATGAACTCTAAACACTTGATCCAGTCTTCGTGACCTGTTAATTCGGCAGCTAGTTGGGTTTGGGTGTCGTTTAATGTATAAATAAAAAGCTTGGATTGAGTTCCTCCAATTGCAATTACATATTGTGATGGTTTAACTTTTTGGATACTTACTGTAAGGGGGTAGAACCCTGGTTTGATTGAAAATTCATTGATCTTAGTCCATTGTCCCTCTGTTTCTGAAAGCCTCCAGGTGATAACACTTCCATTAGATGATCCAGTAATGAAGATATCTTCAAATACACTTATACACGTGATTGAACCTTCATGGCCTTCTAAACTTTGTTGGTGTTTGAAGATTTCACCGTGTTTAGTCCAAATATTGACTTGAGAGTCTTCTCCACAACTAATTAAATCCCCTGATGGAAGAAATCTAACACATGTTACTTCCTTGGTATGTTTCTTTAATGTGTGATAAACTCCGTTATAAGTATTAGGATTCCAAAGAGCCACAGTATTCCCAGCTCCAAAGGCAGTAAGCTTGGCGGTGGTATTATAATCCACAGCGAATGGCTGTTTATTGGCCCCTATAAGTATAGCATCTTGAGCGGTAGATACCATTGGTAAAAATTTTTGAGATGCGACGCCGCACTCATGAGTCTCAACTATCGCATAGTGTCGTAGTCTCGTAGTCTCGTAGTCTCATAAACTCGTAGTTCAAATCTTATAAACCACAGAGAAAGATATGGTCTCAGCGTATGTATAATAGAAATCTTTTCAATTTCCAATTAATACTAACCACAGAGTAATACTAAATACCAACGCAAATCCGGAATCAATCACTCAATTCCATGATGAATTGTCTAATGAATTGCCTAACCTTAAAGGTAATTGGAATTTCAGTTTCAAGATCTTTAGGAATAATCCATACTCTATCCCACCTTCAAAAGTTGATACTACAGACATCAGTGATGAAACAAAGTTTGTTCATACGTTATCACCATCATACCTCAAGGAATCTTGTATAAGTTTAGTCAACAAACGACTGGTAGGTGTGTTCACTAATCTAATCCAAGAAGAAACCGGTGGTGAAGAGTTGATGACGATACCTAATGATCATTTACATTATGGAGCCACCACTGGACTCAATGATTCATTTGATATGTTCATAACTCAGAAAGTTCAAAGTCTATGGACATTAAGACAAAATATAAGAGGTGATGGTGGGCAAATTTATGAATTGGAGAACGGTAACTTGGTAATAAAAACTTCAAATATTTTCTTACATGGTATTTTCAAGGGATTGCTAATTGAGGTTATAGTGGATGATCATATTGTTGAAAGTACTTCGGCAGAATATTTGGATGGATTGTTCAAGAAGATTATAAGTAATTATAAGATACCTACTGGTAGGATATGTTTTGATTTATTAGATGGTAAGAAGTTTGATGAGTATGGAGATTTGTGTTTACAGTATTCTGAAATTTTGAATTTCTAGATGGGCATTTTGCTGAACGAAGGTAAGACCTGAGATGCTAAGACCTGAGACACAATAACAGTAAGTGAGACTTAAATGATAAAATATTTAGTCACTGAAAATATGAGTTTCGCACGACTTTCAATCAATATATTAATAAATAATGAATAATACACAGTAAATGTAAAGGATGTTCTTATTAAAGATTCCAACTATAGAAAGATCCCAATGTTTAAATGGGAGACCAATTTCTCAACACCTTCCTCCTTCTAAACCTCATCATAAACCTCCATACAGAGATCCATCTCATCGCGAAATTTTAAGTAATGGTCAAGAAGAATAAAGCCAACTCCAAACAACAAAGGATAAACCTTCGTAGGAAGGAAGAACAAGAACTTAAAGAATTAGAAGAAAGAATTCAAAAATTTGATGAAACTAATCAAAAAATCTCCCAATTTAGTGATTTACCCATCTCACAAGCCACCATTAAAGGTTTAAAAGAATCAAGTTTTTTATCATTAACAGATATTCAAAAGACTTCCATACCATATGCATTGAAGGATGAGGATATCATGGCAACTGCCAAGACCGGGTCAGGTAAAACTTTAGCATTTTTGATCCCAGTGATTGAATCCCTTTTAAGAAATAAAATTACTGAATTTGATGGTTTAGCAGCATTGATCGTATCACCAACCAGAGAGTTAGCAGTTCAAATCTTCGAGGTGTTGACCAAAATCGGGAAGTATCATCTGTTCTCAGCTGGTTTGGTGACTGGTGGTAAAGACGTGAAATATGAAAAGGAAAGAGTGTCAAAAATGAATATCTTGGTAGGGACTCCAGGAAGAATATCACAACATCTTAACGAAGCTGTAGGGATGGAAACTTCAAATTTACAAGTTTTAGTACTAGATGAAGCCGACAGATGTTTGGATATGGGATTCAAATCTCAAATTGATAGCATTATTGGTCATTTACCACCTACAAGACAAACATTATTATTCTCTGCTACCCAAAATGAAAACATTAAAGACTTGGCAAGATTGTCTTTAACCAACCCTAAGAGAATCGGTGTATCTTCTGATACTGATATTTCATCAACTCCAGAATCTTTAGACCAATATTATATCAAAATCTCATTACAAGATAAATTAGATGTTTTATGGTCATTCATTAAGTCCCACTTAAAGTGCAAGATTTTGGTGTTTTTTTCATCATCTAAACAAGTCCAATATGCATACGAAACTTTCCGTAAATTACAACCAGGGATTTCGTTATTGAAATTATATGGACGTCATAAACAAACTTCACGTCTTGAGACTACAGTAAAGTTCTCTCAAGCCCAACATGCATGTTTATTTGCCACCGATATTGTGGCCAGAGGACTTGACTTCCCAGCCATTGATTGGGTCATTCAAGTTGATTGTCCTGAAGATGCTGCAACGTATGTACATAGAGTAGGAAGAGCAGCAAGATTAGGACGTGAGGGTAAATCTTTATTGATGTTATTACCATCAGAGCAAGAAGGTTTTTTGAAGAGATTGGCCAGTAATAAGATTGAGCCAAAGTTCATGAATATTAAACAAAAATCGAAAAAGACTATCAAGCCACAATTACAATCGATTTGTTTCAAAGATCCAATGATTAAGAATTTAGGTCAAAGAGCATTTATTTCTTACTTCAGGTCTATTTATATCCAAAAAGACAAAGATATCTTCAAAGTTGAAGAATTACCTACTGAAGAGTTTGCTGCATCCTTAGGGTTACCTGGGGCACCAAAAATCAAGATTAAAGGTGGTACTACTAATAAAGAGAAGAAGAATCAATCTAGGAAATTGAACCTCCTTGAAAAGACTAATGATGATGGTGAAGTGGTCAACGGTGATAACAAGGTCAGAACCAAATATGATAGAATGTTTGAAAGACAAAATCAAACTGTTTTATCTGAACATTATTTAAATATGACGGGTAATAAAGGTAAAGCTACTGAGGATGATGAAGATGATGATTTTATGAGCATTAAACGTAAGGATCATAATCTTAATGAAGAAGAATTACCAGATTTGACTGTTCCAACATCCAAAAGATCAGCTAAGAAAGCTCTTAGTAAGAAAGCCAGTATTGCTAGTAAAGGTAACCCTACCAAGTTAGTATTTGACGATGAAGGTACAGCACATCCTATTTATGAGCTTGAAGATGAAGAAGATTTTATCAAGGCTGGTGATGCCGAAACCCAAAAACTTCAATATGTCAATAAAGAAGCTGAATACATGGATACAGCTGATGTTCAAGATAAAGTTACAGCCAAAGAAAAGAGAGATGAGAAGAAAAGAAGAAGAAAGGAAATGGAAAGATTGGCTAGAGAGGAAAGTGATGACGATGATGAAGGTGAACCAATAGTAACAATCGCAGGATATGATGATGGAGAAGCTGATCTCGATAATGATATGGAATACTCTGATGAAGAACAACCTTTGACAAAGAAACCTAAATGGTTTGAAGTTGACAATAAGAAGGAAGAAGTCGATGATATGATTGAGGTCAATGAGCCTGAGACTTTAGAAGATTTAGAGGCTTTGACCAATAGATTGATTAATAATTAATAGCATAATATAGGTTTATTTTATTCTTTGCGTACTCTATTTGTGGTTTAATTGGGATGCCAATTCTACGTATTTTATTTATTGTGCTATGTATATGACTAGTAAAGGGTAAAGTGCAGCTGGTTAAATAAACGGCGTCCCTATAAACTTCCCGTCTACTTCCCCTAACTTACTAATAACCCCCTTGGCTGATTCCTCCTCCTCAATAACACTTTCCTCTTCCTTCACCTTTACTTCTTCAACTTCCTCAGTCATATTTAACAATATCAACTCCTGTAAAAAGTTCGACGAAGTCCCACTAGTTACATCTAAATTAATATCATTACCTAAATTAATAGTTACCTTCCCTGATTTATGAACATTTAGACTTCCTATTCTTCCTGATAATTCAGTTACATCTGAAGCAAATGGATTCTCTTTTTCTTCTTTGTGTTCTTTTTGTGGTTTATAATTTGGTAGAATTTTAGGTAATTGTACTACTGTAAACTTCTCTTTACCTGTAGGATTTATAGTATCGAATTTCTTATTTATTGATTCCAAAATAGCATCATTATTTAATCTTTCATTCTCTTGTTTATCCAAAAGATCAATAGGTTGAGCTATTTTCAGCTCCAAATCAGCTTTGAGGTTAAGTATGGTTTGTAATTCGGTTTCATCTTCTTGTTTGATTATTGGTTCATGGACTGGAGTTTCTTCTTTAACAGCATACGATGCGGTATTGGCTTTATGCTCTCTTCTTTCGGGTCTTACTGGGAACAACATTGTTTCTTCGTCAGCAAATTTATATTCTTGATTCATATTAATCTTTGTTATACTATCTTCGTCATCGTCGTCATCATCAGGTGAACTATCCTTGGTTGATTGTTTTAATTTTAAATTTTGAAGGAATTCTGATGAACTGGATTGAACAAATCTTTCTTGTGTCCCCATTCCGATCCCTGGTTTGGCACTGGTTCCAGATGATACGGCCCCTGATGATAATAATCCTGAGGACAACACATGAGTACCAGCATAATTATTTCTGCCACCTCTGGCTTTACCTCTTAATGAATTACCACGAGATGATCTAGATCTATTATGTGAATCATGTTCTTCTTTGATCTTGACGGTCTTGTCTCTTTCTTCTTTAGACTTTCTCTCCACCACTTTAGGCTTGAATTTCAACGAAGGTTTGGCCCCATTGTTCTTTTTAGGTGTTAAAGAGTCGAGTCTATTTGACATGTTTGTGGTGAAGTTTTGAGTCTCAAATTCTCAGATGAGCACAAATTTTTTAGTCTCTTAGTACTCACAGTTAAAGAACACATTTTAGGGACACGAAGACATGGCCAAGAGAAGAACTGTACAGAAGAGGCAGGATCTTCCTGAAGATAATGAAATCGACACCTTCCATAGTAATCAAGAGAAAATTTTATTAGAAGAGGCAGGAGAATATGGTAGGGAGAGAGATGAGGTAGATGAGGAAGATGAGGAAGTTTTAGGTATTAATGAGGATGAAGACGATGAAGATGAAGATGAACAAGAATACAATTCAGACGAAGAAGAAGAGGAAGAAGAGGAAGAACAAATCGAAGGATGGGGTGGAAGAAAAAACTATTATGGAGGAGATGAGGTAAATGATGGAGAAGCTGCAAAACAAATGACAGAAGAAGCTATAAGGCAACAAAAGAAACAATTACAAGAATTAGGGGTTAGTGATTATGTTGATGATGACATGATGGATGATTGGGAAACCAAAGCCGATACTTTTGATAATCAAACTGTTAAGCCTGTTGTAATAAATGAAGATATTGATCTTGATAAATTAGACAAGACTGAAAAGTTGGAATTATTAACCAACTCTTTCCCTGAATTCATACCGTTATTGAAAGAATTAGGGACTTTGCAGCCTAAATTAAAGACATTTGGAAATGATGAAGTCTCGAATTTAAAGAGAATAGCATTGACAGCTTATTTGAGTGCAGTTTCGTCATATTTTTCAATATTTGTTGACCAGATAAAGAGTAATGAACCATTTGCTAGTATGAAAGAGCATGGTGTCATGGAGAGTATACTTACAACCAGACAAGTTTGGAAAGAGACCGAAGCATTAACTTTACCTGAAGGTGAAGGTGATTTTGATGATGAAGACCTCCAAGGAGAAGAGGAAGACGAGGAACTTGAAAATTCTGAAGAATTCGATGAAGAAGATTTTGTCGATGCTGAAGAAGGTGATGACATGGAAGATGTAGAAGGATCAGAGGAGTCAGAAGAATCGGAATCGGAATCGGAATCTGACTCTGATATCAATATCGATATCACATCTAAACGTAACATCAAACAATCCAACAAAAACAATAAAACTGATTTCACCGAATCAGCAACTCTTGACGAAATTGATCAAGAAGAGAAGAAATCTAAGAGAAAATCTTTACGTTTCTATACTGCTAAAATTGATAAATCACAAGCTAAGAATGCTGAAAAGTATTCAGGTGATTTGGATTTACCATATAAAGAAAGATTATTCGAAAGAAAGCAAAGATTAATAGAAGAAGCCAGAAAGAGAGGACTTCAAGGAGGTGATGATTTAGATAATGAAGATATGAATGAACAAGATCAACAATTAGCTGATGAAATTAATGATGGTGATTATTATGAAACCTTAAAGGCTTCTAAGAAAGATAAACAAGATTCACGTAAAGTGGCTCATAAACAAGCTGTATTATTGGCTAGAGAAGGTAAATTACAAGATGGTCAAGAATTGGCTGGTGATAATGGTAAGAGGGCTCTTAATTTCCAAATTATGAAGAATAAGGGATTAACTGCTAAGAAACGTAAAGAAGTCAGAAATGCTAGGGTTAAGAAGAGAAAGAAGCATGAAAAAGCTCAAAAGAAACTTAAATCAGTCAGACTGGTTTATGAGGGAAGTAAGGGACCATATGAAGGTGAGAAGACTGGTATTAAGAAAGGATTATCTAAGAGTGTTAAGTTGGTTTAATTTACCTGAGCGAGAGGAAGGTGAAGGTGAAGGGGAAACTGGAGGTGAAGGTGAAGGGGAAACTGGAGGTGAAGTTGAAACTGAACAAATCGAGGTGAAGTCGAAGATAATGATGTGTGTAGTAATAGAAAATATCATGATATTATGTTCTCTTTTAATCCCTGTTCCTCACCACACAAAATACGAGATGAGAAGTATTTGTGTACCAGTCAATATTTTTACGTCAATGCTCACAGAGTCGTATCGCACTAACATTAAATAAGAACAGTAGCACACATAATGACTACAACCATAGACGATCTCTACAGAAGATCAACACAATATCGAATGTGGTCATACACGAAATCCAAACTAGAAGATACCAAAGCTACAGCTCACGAGAATGGTAGAGCTCATGCTACGATACGATTCAATGAAGCGTTTGAAAAACTTAAATCAGAGAATTTAGACCTTTTTGAAAAACATCCCAAAGAGTTAAATCCTGAATCTTTATTGGATTTAATAACATTAGATGAAGAACGTAAGTACCTTGATTTCTATGAAAAGAATGTATTCACGGCGGCTACTTATTTCAGAATGTCTACTCAAGTCAAAGCAACAGCCTTATCATTTTTCAAGAAGTTTTACTTGGTCAACTCTGTGATGCAATATTACCCCAAGAATGTTCTTTACACATGTTTGTTTTTATCGGCCAAATCTGAAAACTATTTCATATCAATAGAGACGTTTTGTAAAGGATTACAGAACACAGAACCAAATGAGATTTTAGATTTGGAGTTTATTGTATTACAAACTTTAAAGTTCACTTTATTGGTACATCATCCATTTAGACCATTATATGGGTTCTTCCTTGATATTCAACAAGTTTTAGGTAATAGTGGAGTGAGTGTTGATGAAATTGGTGAATTATATGATAAAGCTAAAGAATGGTTAAATGGTAGAGGTTTATTAAGTGATGTATGCTTTTTATTCACTCCTCCGCAAATAGCATTAGCTGCTATGTATGACTGTAATCCTGGATTGACAGGACAATATTTGAGATCCAAGTTTCCAGAGCTTGATGTTATAGACGAGAAGGTTGAGGATAGTGAGGAAAATGGTGATGCACAAAAGGAGACACAAAAAGAAGGTGAGGGAGACAAGGAGGAAGATGGTGATATCAAACAAAAGACTGCTCCCCGCCCTAAAGTGTCACATAAGCTAATCATTGAAACAATCGAAAATTGTATAGCGTTGTCAAAAGAGCAAGTGGAGAGTACAAAAGAAGAATGTACAAAGATTGCAAAAAAGTGTACGTTTTTAATTGATCCAGAGAGGTTGATTAAGAAGAGGATAAAGAAGTTGAGAGCTCAAGAGACAACCGAGACAACCGAGCAATAGCTCAGTGGTGTCTAAATGTTTTACTTCTAATATTCCGGGCCCTAAAATTGGTCTAAGCCTTACTTGAACAGCTTTGAATAGTCCTTATAGATTGTATATATAACTAATAATATAGCACTATGCGCTATGATTCAGTATTTCTAATAAAGAGCAAGTTAATTGTGTAATCAGAAGACATAACTAAATATACAGAGTATATATACAGGGTATATATTATCTACGAAAGCATATACAGATATAAATGTACAGGGATATCTACTAGAAAAGTAACATCCTTACACTGTCAACTTCACCATCACTTTCACTTTGCTTCGCTCAGGTTCACGATCATCTACTGAAAGCAATATCATCTATACGTAAAATAGATTTAACACATTCAGCAGCTAGACTGACAGCTGATGTTGAAACTAATACTGGTTGTAAAATATGATCATCATAAGTATTAGTAGTACCTGATCTTCTTACTGAAATTCCTGCTTCGATTTCATTCAATTCGTGTCTATTTTTTAAATCAGTTATAACATTGATTGGATTTAAACCAGCATTTTCGGCTAAAGTAGTTGGAATAATTTCCATAGCTTGACTAAATTCTTGATATACAAATTGTTCTAAACCTGATAATTTTGAACTTTCCTTCATTAAAACTCTTGCAATTTCAATTTCTGGTGCTCCACCTCCGGCAATCAAAGCCTTTTCTTTAACTAAACAACGAATTACACAAAGTGCATCATGAATTGATCTTTCAGTTTCATCTAAAACTAATTGATTAGCACCTCTTACTAATATAGAAACAGTTGAATTAGTAGCATTTTGAATACCAGTGATTTTAACAATCTTGGATCCGTTATTTTCAGCTTCCTCAATTAATTCGGCACTACCTAATTTATCTTCAGTAAAGTTTTCAATATCAGCAATTGGTTTACAGCCAATAGATTTAGATAAAAATTCAATTTCATCTCTTTCGATATCTCTAATAACCATAATATTTAATTTTGATAAGAAATGTAATGCTAAGTCATTGACAGCATCTCTCAAAATGGATTTTTGAATCAATATAACATTACATTTAGCTTTCTTAATCTTCTTACAAATATTTAATAAATAAGCTCTTTCTTCTTTTAAAATCTTATCCATTTGTCTATAATCATTAACCACTATATTGTTTTCCATATCAGGTTTTGGAGGACTTAATTGAAATTGAATTAATCCGATTTTAGCCTTTTCCATTCTAATTGGACCTCCTGCATTTTTTATAACATTTTGGTTTAAAACTATCCCATTAATTAATTCAGTGTCATCAATAGTTCCACCTAATTTCTTGATTAATCTGATATTGTTCAAATCTACATTATTCTGTTCAGAATTGATAACTTTTAAAACTGAATCAACTGATAATGGTGCTAATAATGATGAATGTTGTGATACGATTTTTGATGATAATGATGTTGATGCTGCTTTAACAAGAGTAGATTTATCAGTTAAATCAATCTTGTGACTCATATCTAATAATACTTGACAAGATCTTTCAGCTGCTCTTTGGAAACTTTCACCAATTAATGTTGGATGAATACCTTTATTTAATAACTTTTCAGCAGCGTTCAATAAAGAACCAGTTAAAATGGCAACAGATGTAGTACCATCCCCGGCTTCAATGTCTTGGGCTGCACTTACATCTACTAACATTCTTGCTGCTGGATGTAAAATCGCCATGTGTTTTAAAATAGTAGCTCCATCATTAGAAACAATGATTTCTCCAGTATTGGTTTTAATCATTTTATCCATCCCTTTAGGACCTAAAGAAGTTCTAATTGCATCCGCTACTGCCTTAGCGGCTAAGATATTGGACTTCCTGACTTCTTGTGGTTTTTCCTTGTCGTTAAACCTTTCATTACTAGTAGGTTTTGCCATGGTCAACACTGATTTGAAAAGTTTTCAAAGCGCGCTCGTTTCTGTGTAACATCGCTTTAGTTAGTAATGACAAGAGATTATGCAGTTTTCCAAGAAATCAAAGCCACTAGGGATGAGATCTTAAATTGTTCATATTCCAAGTGGTACGGTTTATTTAATGAATTTGCTTACCCTTGTAAGATTATAAAACCCCTCCCTAAAGAATTTCTTGAATATTTAGCATCAGAGAGTATAAGATTACCCAATAAGGGAGCTGATCTAGAGGTAAATAGCGATAATGAGTATAGTGATTGGGAAGGAGATGATGAGGAGGAGGAAGAACCACAACCAGATCCAACTGCCAAGTTTAGTGATCTTCATCAAGACATAAATGAAGTATTCAATAAATATAAAGCAGTGGCACCTAAACTTAATTGGTCGGCTCCTAAGGATTCAAGTTGGATTATGCTTAATAACACTATGAAGTGTACGAATGCCAACGATGTGTATTTGATACTTAATGCTAGTGATCATATAACCCATGATTTAGATCATCCTTTAGAGGATGTTGAGGGAGGTGACCAGACTCAAGAACTTGAAGGTGTTCACAAAGACGATCTACCACAAGAAATAGAATATGAATTAGTGCTAAGAAAATGGAAGGAAATCAACCCAGCTCTAGAGTTTAGGGTTTTCGTAAGAAATGGTCAAATTGTAGGTAAATCACAACGAGATATAAATTATTATGATTATCTCCACACATTAATCGAAGACAATAACATAAATGATAAAATAAATACATTTTTAATCAATTCAATTATACCCAAATTTCCTAATAAAAGTTTTGTCATCGATTTGTATATTCCTAGACCATTTGATAACATTTATATCATAGACATTAACCCATTCATAAGAGTTACAGATTCGATATTATATACATGGCATGAAATTTTGAACGATCAAGAAGATTTTATAAGGTTGATTACTGAAACCAATATCGGTAGATTTAAGACCAAGGAGTATTCTGAAAATCTGGTACCTTTAGATGTTATACAGGCAGCTTGTGATCCTAATAGTTTGATAGAGTTAGCCAAGGAGTGGCAGATTAATGAAAAAAGCACCTAAGGGCAGCAAAGGTGCTTAACTTCCGTGTACTTATTTGTTGTATTCCATTTATTCAATGATAGTTTTACATTTCTGTCCGGGAATTATATAACCTATAAATCTGTATACTTTCTGTAAATATTTGTAGTGTAAATCATCGCATTCGTATATATAAATAGCCGCACACTACTCTCAATTCCCAAACCTGAACATTAGTCCGTGTGCCCCCACGTCAAAGTCCCCCGCGATATTTTCCATCGCACTTGGTCTCTCATAAATCTTAGCAAACTCCTACAACTGGTTACAACTGTAAAAGAAAAATGTCAATTGAGTTAACAAAAGATGATATTTTGGATACTTCATACCGTGGAAGGTTAACTGAAGGAATCTCATACAATAAGAACAATAATTCTGTATTATGGGTGGATATTATTTTAGCAGAACTCCATAGAGTGTTCCTAGATACTAACCAACATCAAGTCATAAAGTATGAAAAACCAGGTGAAAGTGTAGGTACTATGGCTTTTACAAAAGATGATGATGTTTACGTGGTTGGAACCAAGTCCGGTATCAGCAAAGCCGATTTTAAAACCGGTGAGTTCACTCCAATCATTGAGTATCCTGACACCAACATTAAACTCAGATCTAACGATGGTAAAGTTGATCCATGGGGAAATTTGATAATTGGTACCATGTATGATTTTCCATATGAAGATGATCTTAAACCTGAAGGGTCATTGTATCGTATCAATTCTAAATTGAATATCGAAACTTTAGAACAAAATTGTTATATACCTAATGGGATGGGGTTCAATAGTGACAAAACAAAATTCTATTGGATTGATACGTTGACTGATCATATTTGGTCATTTGACTATGACGTTAGCACTCATAAATTCTCTAATAAACAAAAATTCTTTAATGTCATTGGAAAGATTGGCTACCCTCCAGATGGAATGTTTGTAAGTAACAAAGATGAATTATGGTTCACTACATTTGGTGGTAGTCAAGTAGTTAGAATTAACACCAAAGGTGAAATCTTACAAACCATAAAATTACCTGCTAAACAAATCACATGTGTCACTATTGGTGATGATGAAGTTTTCATCAATACTTGTTTGGTTGGATCATCAGATATGTCAGTTAAAGCTGAGTTGACTTTAGATGGTGATTTAGGTGGGTACATTTTCAGATGCAAGTTGAAAGACGTAGGGTACGAACCTCAATATGTTTTTGATTACATTAATTAGAGTAGGCTTAGTCTTGATCCATCAAATATAAGAACCTTTGCACAAACTCTTCAATTAATTCATTCTGTTCTTCGCCTCCTTTTCTTAAGTCATTGATCCTAAGGTTTATCACATCATCTCTTTCCATTGCAGGTAATTGTTGGAATAGTTTGATTATAGAACTCAAATGAACCTGCAAGGCATTCTCCTGAAGCAACTGTTGGATCACATCGTCTTTTAGTATTTTATCATAGACTGAAGGTTCTGTAGTTGGTTCCTTGGGTACTTCAAGAGGTTCTGATGTGGGTTTAGGGGTCTCTTTAGGTTTAATTTGACTATCTAAATCAATATGAGCTTGTGATTTAAAACATTTTAATGAGCAGTATTCACTTGAACATTTGGGACACTTATATTTACTTTGATTATCACAGAATTTGCAAATCATCTACTCTGTAGTTTGTGAACTTTGGTCTGTGTCTTCGCGTCTCATCTCAATTATGTCAAATGCTTACATAATCTCGCTTGTTAATACTATGATGAAGCATACAATGTAGAAGAATATACACTAGACGTCATATGTAGTCAACTTGTTAATCTATATGGTAGGTAACCTTCAAATATCACAAGCTAGGATCGCTGCTTAACGACCACTTGTGATACTTCGATCCCATGCTAATACTTAGAAATGCAAGTTTCACAATTTAACTTCTATGGAGATAAATGAGATAAGGTTAAGAAATTATTGGGTTATTCTTTTAAGGTTAACTTACGGTTGTCACTCCATGATTGTCCGTGTTGGGCCCTGATTGGGCTTGTGATAGTCATGGTGTATGTAAACATCTAGGCTGCACAAACCAACTCAACTATAGGGGTTCCACAGGCCAGCTATGTGTGTACTCGTAATCTCGCTTATAGTCCTGGCTGGGTGGAATTCCAAATAAAACCGTGAGCGCCTTAACGCCAAATCCACCAAATAATATTCTCATGCTATTATCGTAGTGCGGCATCCAACTACAATCTCACACTAGAAAATAGTGCTTAATTCCAATATAGGTACATTCCCTAATTACATTGCCTTTAAGTGTCCATCCCAAGAAAATATTTGTATTGAAGCTTTAAGCCTTAAGCCTTAAACTTTAACAATGTATGTAGATTAAGATTCCAGGTTATTCCATATTTCATCCTTATTAGGCTATATTAGCCTGTGATTGTAATATAATAGGTGTAGAGTATAATAGAGAGGAGTAGGGCTATAGTATGCCATAGTGTTACTACAATAGTGAAAGTGTACAATAGTGATAGGTATACTAATAGTATAATGAATGGCCTGACGATAATGTAAAGCCAATGTTCTAAGGATAAGCTAAGACTATAAACAAGTATAATGACATAATAGAATGCATGATAGATTGACTAAAAAATATATGTATCACAATAACTATTAACCACCATGAACAATAACAGTTAAAGTTTGATCATACAATAACATGAATCATGCAGGTAAAAGAATGTTTCATTCTCAATACTTGAGCGGCGCTGATATGAAATTCAAATGACTTTGAATTTAGTTGAATGTAACCAATTCGGTGTTAACTAAAATTGTTACCGTTATGAAGAATTTTGCCCCTTTTAGTGTTTTTCTTTTTTCTTTTTAGGTTTTGTCATGCACGATGTCATGTAGGTTGAAAGTGTGTCTGGTGTAAAAACAAGCTATATGCAGGCCTCAGATCTGGATTTCTTTCTTGTATGATTTCAATATAGCCTAACAATGTAGTGCCATATTTACCCTGTTTGTTGAAATGAAGCTGCAAACAATAATTCAGGGCTTAACTAGAGAAATTTCAACTTTATTACCCGTACAATAACTCGCATGACTTTTTTACAAGGTTTTATACTACAGTTTATTATACCAAGTGAAAGTTTAAACTGAAACCTTTTTTTAGTTTTTTTTGTTTGTTACTGCATAAATTATGTAAAATGTACTTAGAATGTGTACGAATGCTTATATGCAAAATGAGTTTTCATTACTCAGTACTGATAAAATACGCTTAGCTCGGATCTCGACATGCTCTACTATACACTTTATTTGTTGTAGATAACACCTATATCATATCGATAACATGCCCCTATTACCAACTTTGCCTACATGACCGATGCATACTCTAAAATAAAGTTCCACCCCGAAACTTAATATCTGACTGAAAAAGAACAAGTCATCATTCTTAACAATAAGACCGTAACTGACCCGCATAAAAAATGCATTACGAAAAGCGTAACTGTATTGGGCCGTAATTGAACTACGCCATAATTTAGCATGAAATTTCGTCAAGTTAAGTTTCCTATTCTTGTCACAATGCAGCAAAAAATCTGCACTATAGTGTATAGTTTAAACAATATAACATTACATACATGCTATTGTCTCAATTATATGTAACAGAACACTAAAATGGAAATAACCTTAACTGTGAACCGCAAGTTGAACTCAACTCAATTTCTTTTTGATTGAATCATACTAGGTGTTACAAACAATAACGATTGTCATGAACTTGAATAACAGATTCTTTTACGCAGAATTTCAACTCACATCAGGAACAAGGCCCGATTGATTATAATGCATAAGCTTGAATTGATTGTACATTGCTGATCCATTCATATCAATGTATCTAGCTGTAATAATCTAACAATATCATGGTGCTTGCTGTAGAGCTAATCTTAGTATTACTGGGGTAGCAGAAACTTGCATTGCTATGTGTTGGCATTCTCGATATTGTGAGAATTTTATTTTTTTTCATTTATTTTTCCGAATACGAAGAAAGTTGTGCATATGTGACATCCTACACACAGTATAAACTGTAGGATGCACACGCACCTGCTGCAAAAATCCTTAAAAAATAACCTATTGAATGATTAACGTAATAACTCCTGGCAATTGACAACTGATACCGATTATCCTAATGACCACATAGTTAACTAATCATTAATTTGGGGGCATAAACGGGTAGTAACAGATCAACAATTTAACCAATTGGGAATGCCAATCAAACGTTGTAGATCATTTGTTACATATTGGTTGCAAAATCGGTCCGCAGTATTTCGCACTTGACTTGGAATATTTCATACATTAGACCCTTAGAAATTCTCGAAGGCTTATCCAAGTCTATTGAGAATGTTGGCATAATTCACCTAGGCTATGTCTCTTATTGTTGGCGGATAGGCTGGCTCATTAAACTATGCAATTGAAGAATATTTCACTGTTAGCTTAGCTGCATGTAACCCCAATGCAAGTGCAGTATAATTCAATGTGCAATGAAGCCTGCAGTTTATAGTATATGAAGCAAGTGTAATTGCAGTAACTTTCAAAGTAAGTCTTACCGTTATCATTGAAGTAATCATGATAACAAGCAGCAATTAAGGCGTATGCCTGCAAGGATTCTGCAAGAATCTCTACAATCTCTACAATATGTTTCAGCAGGTACGAAGATAGTACGCCGAACTTATATTAAAAGGTTGCCCGTATCTATAGAGGACGCCAACAACCTGCAGAAGATAATCTGTTCACATACAGAGTACATAGAGTTACAATAAAACACCCATTTTCGTTATTCATTAAATATATATCGTTATCATATTAAATAATCCACCTGGAGAGGAAGTATTTCATGCATTAATTTTGGTTTCTTATATTGATATGCGTTGTGTAATGCATTAGGCAACGCAGGTAAGTGTTGTGTGTCAAAGTTAAATGTAAAGTTTTGATACATTGGTAAACTATTCATAAAATCTCTCTTTTGTACATTGGTTGCAACCAATGGTAAGTTAGTCATTGGCATGACTGGTAATGCAGGCCTGGTTACAGGTATTGCGGGAACATCAAAGTTTGGGGAACACAGTAAACTCATATCTTGTGGAGTCATTAATGGTGTCATTAATGGTGTAGTTGCAGGAGTCAAGTCATCGTAATCCATGAACTGCTTGAAAATTACCCAATCTTGATTCATTTGCAGAATTTTACCCCAGAATTCATCATCCTTGTACAAAAACTTGTAATCTAACTTGTAATCCAAGGCATTCAAGAATAAAATTTCAAGTTGCTTTAACATTTTAAGGTCTACATTGATTTTGCAAGTTTGAATTAAATTTATCCATGTTTTAAAGGTGTAATTCTGATCATTGTAAATTTTATTGGATAAGACTAATGACATCATAATCAAATTCCCTACAAGCTTCTTATCGGTGGTTTTCACTACAGAATTCTTGTCGAATTTGTAAAGCAAATATAAACTGATTACCAAGTTATCTATGGTCAAGTTTGATATTTTGATCAATTTATGCAACTTCAACCTGGACACAGGACATTTGAAGATATTGTACGCTATTATTATAAACGTATCTATGTAGTTATCAACAGATAACATGATGTGTAAGTATGTATAAGTAAATGTATAAGTAAATGCTTTAATGAAAGTGAAAGAGAATAAGTTTCTTATATATAAGTCCACTTGTAATATACGTTTTAATATGCATATTATGCATAATATGCATGACCTGTATATAGCTTAAGAAACACAAAAATCTCATTTAATTTTGAATTTTATTTTGGGTTATTTATTTTTATTTTATTAAAAATTAGATTTTCATCCCTTGTTAGCGGAAAATGTGTGTGAAATTTCTTTTTCGCGGTTAGTATTATCATGACGAGGATCCTGAGTTAACTATGCAAGGTATGGTTATGATTAAAATATTCATTATTGCATCTCAATTTCATAAGGTAACTATAAGAATTTGACACTAAATTAAGTTAAATGATGCAGTTTTATGATCCATTTTCATGATTATACATACATTTACAGTAGAGCTAGAGTAATTTAATTAGTCCTTATTAAGGCAAATCAAAGTTTAATATTATTTTACATTGCTTAATATTTTTTAGCCAACCTTAACATTACTATTATAGGTTGCAGTTTATCACCAAAAATAAAATATTTTTAAAGTTTGATTAATATCTTACATTATGCAGATTCTCAGTCTTACACGAAACGTTAAAAATGAAATTCCGATTATGCGTGAATCAAGCAGAAATTTCATTTTTTGGTTCCATGGTCTAAATTCGAGGGTTATGTTAGATTCTAAATTTGGATTTGCAGTGCCTTGGTTTAATTATATAACACCGGTTCAAGGTTCGGAACAATTAACCGGGGTCATTTCTTTGTACCATACATTCTCTAACTAACCGTTGCCATCCCTAAATAACCGATGCATTCCCCTAGTTACCACTATCCCTTGCTAGCCGGTGCCATCCCTTGTGCCTAAACAATAGCAGCGGCACAATTACCACTACTACAATTGGCTATCACTGTTATCTGCCTCATTACTACAACCACGGACCAGCGACCAACCGTTCCAGTATGACCTTGGCGAAGCTTAATACGGGCACTGATAAACGCATCTGACCTTGGCCATTTAACTTGGCGATGCTAAGACCAATGTATAGAGTATTGTCTTAGGGTTAGAGTTAGTGTTAATGTTACATGGCATTTCCAACGGGTTTGTGTCTTTTGTGTGTTTAGGTCACTGTCCTCTTTTGTCTTGTGTCTTTTTGTGTCACTTGTCTTAAAGTTTGTGTTTTGAAATTTCAACTACCAGCATCCCCAGTTTTGGTTGGGGCACACCTTACCTATCAGTATTGACACTTGTAAGTTCTATAATTAGTACGTAAGCTGTACCTCTAACCACAAATACAAACAAACTCATAGCCTATACACTGTGCCACAACAACCGTTACTTAGCCCAACTATTCTAACGGTGTCCCCTTACTGTCAACGTCCACTGTAAATAAACTTTCAAGGCTCACAATAATTGCTTGCTGCAAAGCCATCGCAAGTCATCTCAGAATTTCAAGTCGATATCAATCATTGTCACTTCAACTTTCCAATTGTAAATTATCGTCAATTTGTTATACCTGTTACACAAACACAAATCCATTTCAGTGTTATATAGATCATTTATTCCACTTATAACCCCAAGTAAAATTCTAAATTGTAAGAAATAGACATGGCCATTCTCAAATTTAAAGTTATTCACTATTATCTAATCCCATTGGTGTGCCTATTTGTATGGTGGGCAATGTTAATTGCTTTGATGTTATGTTGGTCGATTCAAGGAAGACCTAGGTATTCCTGGGAAGATTATGAAAAGCAAGACCCTGCGTTCATATCAGATTTGGGTGCAACTAATTTGCAGCCATTATTTATTAGTTGTGTAGGGTTCCAAGCTATCTTCTTTGTAGGTACTTTATTGATGGAATATTTCTTAAGACGTTATAAGAAATTACAACCATGGGTCAGTACCAAACAACCTAAATTTAGTTTGATTTCTGTAGTATTGGCCGTGATATCCCAATTGGGAATCCTTTTTGTGGCTATATTCAAAACCTCAAAATTCGGTGATGTTCATATGTCAATGGTTGGAGTTTTCATTGTATTTGCATTCTTCACTTGTGTGTTCAACTTTATGAATAGTTTCATTTTTGGTAACTACCCTTCAAGATTGAGTCCAAATCATGAAAAAGTCATTTTTGGTAAACACAAATGGGCCAATATGTATATGGTATCATTCTTCTTGAAACTGGCTTGGTTAGTAGGAGCTTTGGTATTTGCTGTGTTATTCGGATACTTCAAAACCACCACCAATCAAAGTTTATCAGCAGCTTTTGAATGGACTATAAGTTTCTGGTATGGATTCTTGTTAGTATTCTGGGCTATTGATTTATTCCCATCAGCTATAAAACATTATGAAGTAAGACATCCTGAAGAGTTCCCAGAGAAAGATTTAAGTAATATTCATTTAGATCCAAACAATCCAAATGATCTTACCAAATTAGAACAGAGGAGTATTAGTAGTTATGGTAGTCCAACTTTCATGTCAATGGATAGGCATTAGAGTTTATTTATGAATATATGTTGATGTATGAATATTGTTTGTGTAAGAATATTGATGATGTATGAATAGATGTGTGAACATTGTCGATGTATAAATAGATGTATGAACATTGTCGATGTATAAATAGATGTATGAACATTGTCGATGTATAAATAGATGTATGAACATTGTCGATGTATAAATAGATGTATGAACATTGTCGATGTATAAATAGATGTATGAACATTGTCGATGTATAAATAGATGTATGAACATTGTCGATGTATGAATAGATGTATTGTATATTGGTATTCTACAGTCTTATCACTAAGTACTCTTTTCCTTTCCAGCGCCGTATCCTATTACTACTCCTATATTGGAAATCACTCCCAAACTCCCTACTCTAATAATCAAACATCAATCTAATTAATTCTAAAACGGCCCCTCCACAAACTAAAAATAAAAGAACTCCAATCCATGTTTTACTGATTGGATATTTGGTGGTTGTTTGTTCTTTGAAAGTTCCAGTTCTTTTCTGTTGATTGATTTTGCTGAACTTTTTGTTAGCTAATCTTTGTTTAGGAGTTTGTACAGCCTTTTGTTAGTATTGTTTGGCATGCGTGTGGCTTAGTCAAGTGATTAGGTGGAGGTTGTGATGGTTTGGCAGTCATAAAATGGTCAATAATTCTCATACAAAACCACTCTTGGCTTCGAAGATAACCACTCTACAACACACCCTCTCTAGTTTATAAACAATAACCTTAATTGTGTTTGTGAATATGTGTTCTTTGATCTGATCTATCTCCATCAATACTTCCTCAAATCGATCCCAAATAACTCTAGAACATTCTTTATTGATCTATAAAGAATCACCTAACCATATACACTAAGACACAACTTTAAACCCCGTTTTATTAAGGGTTTCGTCCAATATTACATACCATATTTACGTGTTAACTTGAATCTTCACCGCGAACTTTTCCATACTGTGATTATCCACGACTCTCATTTGTGTTATCAGTTTTGTAAACCTAATCTACACTCTATGCCAATTCTCTATTTTGTCATGTAATCCTATACTCTTTAGTGATATACTTTGAACTAGTTATACAATCTCCCTCACTACATAGCCATCCTGACTCCACAAAGATAATTCTGTCACCACCAATAATACGCCGTATAGGACACACTCTATACTTTAATCCTACAGTATTTGACACATTTCTGTACATGGAAATGATTCCAACAAAATCCATAACTTAAAAGCCAGACACATATTAGCATACAGTCCATACTTCAAACCTTGATGTACCTTACTGCAAAACTATAATTCGTTTGGTCATCCAGTACCTCATACATTTACGAACCTCCTTATAGACCCCACACTATACCCACTTCATTACCTAATTGAGGGCGGACAGTTTATTGTAAATCAATGTAGGTAACTTGGAAAAAGACAATAACCCTACCCAATAAGGCAACTGGAAAAAAGATTTAATTCTTGATTGAATTAGAAAATATCAGGGGATTAGGGGAAGGGATTAGAGGAAGGGATTAGGGGAAGGGATTAGGGGAAGAGGCAACCGAATTTAGGGTGTCTAATAGGAGAATGGTTGGGATTGCAGGTATTGAAGGGGTAGGATTTGTGAGAGACTCGTTGAACAAGGCTTTTTAGAAGAAGCAAGCCTTGTTGGTCTGTTTCCGCTAACTGCAATCGAGAACAAATGGGCCTAATACTAAACCTACCATTACGAACTGCCAAAGACCAAAGAATCATAAATTCCATTTTCCATTTTCCATTTTTCATTTTCCATTTTCCATTTTCCATTTTCCATTTTCCATGATTTCTTTTAAATCATATTGTTAAAAGTTAAAGATTTACATTATGATTTACATCATAAATTACGATATCGTAGGACTGTACATAGACTCATTCCTATGATTTCTATTGACAGAGCAATTTGTGATTTACACTGGTTCCACGCACTTAACCTATGAGTTTTGGGTTTTGAGTTCGGAAAGTATGGGATTAGGACTGATGCATAAGATTGCCGTTATTATTTGAGTATTTGCCGTAGATTGTAACAATAGCCTTTGATATTGAGCCTGATATTGAGCCTGATATTGAGCCTGGTACTGAGCCTGGTACTGAGCTAATAAGCCGTAGTGAGCAAGTGCCATGACATATTAGCATGAGATATTAACATAGAGAATGAGTGTTTAACACAACAATACCCACAAAGATGACATTATCATTTCCAATGACATTACCATTTCCTATATATTTCCATTTTCATAAGACCATTGACGGCAATGGTTCATCATTATCTATTGATCTATCCTAATATACATGTGAAATAACCTAACACCATAACTGGTCAAAACTTAAAACTTCATGGCCTTATTCCTCTTTGAAGATTTCCTCTTCTTATACTGTTGGTTTCTAGAATCTCTCCATCCGCTAGTACTTATCTTTTTATCAGTTTTATCATCATCTTTTGGTTTATCATCAGAGGCTTCATCAGTTTTCATATCATCATTATTTTCTTTTTGATTTAATCTTTCGGCAATTCTGGTCTTTCTAGCATCTTCTACTTTACCGAAAACATTAGCACGTTTAATGGATTTTGCCTTTAATTTAGTTTTAGATCTAAGTGATTTAGCCATATTAATTTATTGAATTAAAAGAGATGAGATGAGAATTTTTTCTAAAGGTTAGCATAAGATGTCGTGGAATCAGGTCCCCCTGTCGTTCGTATATATGTCGGGATATGTGTCGAAACCTTAGATAATTTCTTAGGTAAGCTGATGATCCCCCTCTTACATAAGTTCTTACCTAAGAATTCGCATTACCATCAATCTAAAATCTTTTTAAACTACTCATCCCCCAGTGACTGCTCCTACCAAAATAGGAAAGTAGGTGGTGCGCTCCCATAATGTCGCAACCCCAACCCTCACTCACCGCTTATTACAACAGGGCCAAATGTCGGTGTCGCGCCCCCATTGCTAGTCGTGCCCTACCACCTTTGGTGAGAAATTTTCTCATACAAGGAGCTTTGAAAATTTTTTTCTTTACTTAACAGTTGTAAATTAAAATGGCTAACTTAAGAACTCAAAAGAGATTAGCAGCTAGTGTTGTTGGTGTTGGTAAAAGAAAGATCTGGTTAGATCCTAATGAAACCACCGAATTATCCAATGCTAATTCCAGACAAGCCATTAGAAAATTATACAAAAATGGTACCATTGTCAAAAAGCCAACTGTTGTTCACTCCAGATCAAGAGCTAGAGCTTTAAAAGAATCTAAATCTATGGGTAGACACATGGGTTACGGTAAAAGAAAAGGTACCAGAGATGCTCGTATGTCCAGTCAAGTTTTATGGATGAGAAGATTAAGAGTTTTAAGAAAATTATTAGCCAAATACAGAGATGCTGGTAAAATTGATAGACACTTATACCATTCATTATATAAAGCTGCTAAAGGTAACACTTTCAAACATAAAAGATCATTAGTTGAACATATCATCCAAGCTAAAGCTGAAGCTTTAAGAGAAAAATCATTAAAGGATGAATCTGAAGCTAGAAGATCAAGAAACAAGGCTGCTAGAGAAAGAAGACAACAAAGAGTTAATGAAAAGAGAGAAGCTTTCTTAGCTAACTAATTCTAAGTTGTATCTAATATATATAATTTCATGTGGTAAAAAGTAGGGGGTTCTAAGTTTTAGAGCTGTAATTATACCTCTGTGTTTTGTATGTCTGTTTGTGTATCTTTGTGTTTGTATTTCTAGTATCTCTTTGTAAGAAGGAAGGATTAGTCATTTCAATCCTGTCAAATCCCCACTACCCCTCTGTTGTGTATTTCGGTGTAGATTTCCGAGTATGAGTCAACAGGCGTAGGGAGAGGTGTTTATGATCCTTTTGTGGACAATGTTTTGGTTGATGACATGACCAGTAGTCTTTTGAGTCCAAGTTACTGGGTCGCTGGATCCTTGGGTTCATCTTTATATGAATCTATGATGACCTTTGTAGCCCTTCAAGCTTCTACAACATAAATATGAGCACAAATCATTGATAGGAAATAAACACAAACACAAACATGATGACCACAAGCATGATAACCACAAACATGATGACCACAAAAAAGCAACATAAACAAAATCAACACAAAACATATAATAAAAACGACTCCCTGGAGAACCATGTAATGGAAGGGCCTTAGTTAAGGCATTCAATCGAAGAGAATGAGACAACTCAGATCATGGTAATGATCTGGGAACCTCTAAGAAACCTTGGTCTAACACATTAGAATTCTAAGAGTTAAAAAAGAGCTGTAAGACCCAAAGAGAACCACAAAACAACTCACATCATCGCTTCGCTCTGATGTGCTCTGATTTGATCTTCTTCCAAATATCCCATTATAATCTATGTCCAGGTACTAAACAAAATATTAAAGTTAAAATAGCTGTAGCCAATAAAATCAAAAACATCACCCATAAACTTCTCTTGAGTAATAATTTGAAAATAAATGGCTCTTCAATCTTTATCAATTTATTTGAATCAAAACTTTGTGATCTTCTTAACCAAACTAAAATTGGATCAATCAAATAAATTGACGATATTATTAAATAGAATCCAATCAAGTATGGTACCAAAATTGGTATTCTTACGACCTTCTTATAATCCAAGAATATCAATACATAACTTATCCATAATCCTATGAATAAAAAGAATAACCCTATAATGATTCTTAAGAAATTGGAGTTTAAGTTCTTGATAGCTATGAAATTCAAGAAATTTGGTAAATGTTCGTTTTCGATCTTGGTGAAAATATATGATTTAACATGATTGAAAACGTCAGGATCATCTCTACCATCGATTTCAATGGATTTTATTATATGATCATTAAGGTGAGATGGTAAATTCAAATTCTTCTCAGAATCTTCTACGAAATATTTCAATAGAAGGTTATTGGTACTTTCCTTTAAGTTAGATCTTGTGATAAAACTATTACTTGAATAACGAGGGGATTCTCTTGCTAAATTTTCCAACAATTCAGGATTAATTGAATTCCTCTTGATAGGTGAATAACCAGTTTGATTCAAATTTGGATCAACTTTGTTTTCAATCTCAGTATCTCCTTCAAATCTACTATCTTCCACTCTACTATTATCATCCATTAATTTGGATTGTGATGATATACGTTTTTCTCGTTCACTTATGCCACTAATTCCACTTGGAGGTCTGATCCCATCATATTTCCCAAGCTTGGAATCTCGATACAGATCCCTATGCAGATTACGGTTCAGATCTTTATTCAGATCACTTTCATATTGGTTTATCAAATCAACTAATTTAGGATCAGTTACATTAAGATCACCTCTTAAAAATTGTGATAACCTATTAGAATCGTTATCTTGAAGAATATCATCATTAATGATCATATCCAACAAAACGGAACTTGATAAACTTTTATGGTTTTCCAGTAAGTTCAGATTCCTTTTAATATTCTGATTCTTCACCAATGAATTTCTTAATCCTTGAACATAGTGTTTACACAAATTTAAATGATTAACTAAATCGAACCAGAAGTCAAGATATTCCACTCGGTTTTCAATCTCTTTCATGAACTTATAGAATGTAAATAAGTCTACCGGCAGTTTGGTCTTATTTGATAAGATCTCTCCTAACGTAGGTAGCCTATTAAGTGATACTGCTTGATTTGTACCATTTAAGTTGTTCAAATTACTAAGGTAATGAGAATTTGGATAATCCTGTTGATACTTTTCATTCATCTTCGTTTTGTGATAGTTAGTTCAACAGTTAATTTTCCCAATAGAATCCCTTATCCTTTTTTCCTTCTTTGTACTTCGTTTAGCCCTTGTTGTTTAAAACAATTTTTTTGTCGCAATTTGACGATGTTTAATAAAATTTCCTGATTGGGGTTAATTGTAAACAGATCCTATTAACATTCTGATCTGGGTTGTTAGGGGGTGTACATGGTAGTAGTGCATTATAAGACATAATAGGAGGTTTGATTACATCAGGATAGTAGAGGTGTATAGTAGGGGTATACAGAAGAACAATGTATAGGTAGGAAAACTTAGGATTGGCATTGTCTTAATTAAGTATCGTTGACAACGTTGCGACAACTTAAAATGTACATAACCGCCAAAAACAACTTATACAATCCGCTTTGATACATTTTCTGATACATATTGCAAGATCCTTATCCAAACCCCAGATTTCAGTTTACTCTAATATACCGTCTTATCTATTCCCCATACTTCAATGTGCGCTAATCTTCAGTTTTGTGTATAACCACAAATTCAGAGAAATACGTAAACTATATATTTACAAGCCAAACCCTATTACTGAATAAATATTATAAAATGAATACAACGAACAACCTTCCCAACCATATTATCTTACACCACTGTCATGAAACCCCTAAAAATCTCTTAGAAGAGACTCTTCTAGATTCAAATCAATGGTCTCAGATGGTAACATATCATTATCCAAGATCCGATTCTTAGCCAAATCATTGCTAAAACTATTGGTTCTTGAATGTGGATGAGGTAACTTATGAACGTGACCTGTACTTTTCAATTTTTGTAGAGAAGGACTTCTTGGCCGTTGAACCCTCTTACCATTTAATGAACTGTGCGATCCATGATTGTGATGATGGTTAGAATCAAATGTTGAAGTAGGTGAAATCGTACTTGGAGATAATTTATGTGTTTCCAACTTATTTGTCAATGAACTCACTGACAGATTACGTTGATTGAAAAGACCTGCGCTATTATCACTGAACAATGAGGTAGCTCTGAAGTTCTCATAGTTAGGACTACCGTTGACCCCTAAATTATTAGAGAGGATCTCATTTGAATTCACATTGGATAAGTTAGATGGTGGGTTATTGGAATAAATTGAATTGGAATCACTTTCAAAATCGCTTAATTCATTCGAATGTAATCCATCATTTAATGCTGCTGAATTAGCCAACACAAACCCACCACTTGAATAACCATTCAAGGGGAATTGTTGTAAATTCTCAAGATTCAAGTCATCATAATCTTCAAAATCTTCGAATTCTTCTGTCTCTCTTTTAATTACTCTATTATCTGAGTTTTGGTCAGGGTCCCGTTCAGGAGATTCATCTTGGACTTGAAATTTATGACTGGCAAACTTCTTAGCTGAGGCTTCTAAATCATTTTCAGTAAAATTTGCAGCAATCATAGCTCCATTCTCCCATTCAATAGGTAGATTCTTCAATAATCCTTCATTGTTGATCAAATAACTAATAACCTTATTAATTGGTATAACTTCGTCTTCTTCTTCCTTATTTGGAGAATTTATGGAACTTACGGGTGTGTTGCCATCGTTAGCCTCCACCACCAAATCATCAATAAATCCTAAATGTGGTCTAGACAACCTAATAATTTTTTCAAATGATTTAGTAAGTAAGTCTAATCTGGTTTCTAATAACTCAACATAACCGTTAGGGTATGCTTTCTCCTTTAACTTCTTCTTCTCAGTAAAGACACAGATTTTGTTATCTTGAATACATTTATTACAAGGTTTCTTACCATCACATTTGGTTTTCTTGATCCTACATGAATCACAGGCCTTTCCCACTCTCTTCTTCCTATACTTCTGGTGATCTTCTAGGCTCATGTTAACTTTCAATGTTTTAATTGGTGAAACCTATCGGGTCTTACTAATAGCTTTCGCACTACGGCACGGAACTTAAAGGTTCCGTTTCAATCAATGTGAGGTAATATAAGAAAATTATACTATAACAAGTATTCAATACTAAGTAGGTAATTAGTTGAATTCCGAAAGTCGAAACTCGTTAGGTTTACTATATAAATTTATGGTTATTGCTGAATGCAGGTTATTTATAGTCTCGGATTTTATTACCGGTTCTCATTTAATTTCCGTAATAAACTTTGTTAGCCGTAGTAGTTTAACCAGTTTATTTCCGTTCGAATTATCTCCGTTACATGACTCGAGCCGTTTATGATCCGATTCTTTACAATAGTCCACGATCGATGGTTGAGGGATTTATTGTCTATGCATAGTTAACATAAGTAGGGTAGGGAATCCGGGCCTTATCTCTTAAGTGTTTTTGCTTTTGTGACCTAACGGTTTTGTGGCAGTTTCGGAAGATGTGCAAAAAATCATTCTTAGTAATTTTTACTAAATGATCTTCTTCAGATGTTTTCTTGGCTTAGTAGATGGTGTTATGATGTTATGGTACGACTTGGAAGTTGTTTATAGTTTGCTCTCTTGATTGACTTCTGCTCTCACTTGTGCTCTCACTATATGCTGCTCACTCGTGGTGAGCCCTTAAACTGCTCCCTTACAATACAATTGCTTAGCAAAAAAAAGACCATTGAGTCGTATTATATATTACTGTAAATCCACCAAAAAGATCAATTGAACTCTAATCGAAACATGTCATTAAAAAAATTACAAAATGGAAGCTTCATCCCATCAATTGGACTTGGAACCTATAATTTACCAAGTTCCAAAACCGACGAAATAGTCTACCAAGCCTGTGTTAAAGGTTACAGACACTTTGATACGGCTGTTTTATACGGTAATGAAGCGGAAGTAGGCCAAGGAATCCAAAGATGGATCAATGAAGGTAATTCAAGAAAAGAAATTTTCTATACCACCAAATTATGGAACAGTCAATGTGGATACAATCAAGCTAAAAGAGCCATTGATGAATGTCTTGATAAAGTTAGAGACTTGAAGTATATTGATTTACTTTTGATCCATTCACCACTTTGTGGACCTGCTGATAGGTTGAGTACCTGGAAAGCAATGCAAGAAGCTGTAGATGATGGCAAAGTTAAGAATATTGGAATTAGTAATTATGGTGATAAACATATTGAACAATTACTCAATTGGGAAGGGTTAAAGTATCGCCCACAAGTCAATCAAATTGAAATTAGTCCATGGTTAATGAGATCTGAATTAGTTAAATTTTGTCAATCTAACGATATCGTAGTAGAAGCCTACGCTCCATTAACCCATGGAACAAAATTGAGAAATCCACCTCCAGAAGTTAAGAAATTAATGGAAAAATATGGTAAGGACAGTGCCCAGATTTTAATCAAATGGTCTTTACAAAAGGGGTTAGTACCATTACCTAAGACTGGAACTGTTGAAAGATTACTGGGGAATTTGAACGTAGATAGTTTTGAATTGACTGAAGATGAAATTCGTAGTTTAGATCATCCTCAAGCTTATGAACCAACTGATTGGGAGTGCACAGATGCTCCATAAATCAACCTCAGAACCACAACCACAAAAACCAAAAATTCTGAAATATGTAGCAATCCCGGAGTATTTACAATGTTCACAAACTTCTAGAGCCTTAATCAGATCATACCGGTGTTAACTTCCGGTTATTATTTTTGGCTTACGTATAGATGATCAGCCGCTTAATCCCGAACTAGCCTAATAGTTTATACGAAACAAGTGACATTATGAGAGGTTTAATTTATAAGCAATTTCTACTTAGTAATGTATGGATTTTATGCAATTCTATGATGTACAATTACGTACACTCTTGAAAATCGTGCACACTCTTTAGGTACCCCTGTGAAAACCGTCTGAGAGTCTCAAATTCATAACCTCTATAACGAGGTTAACTCGTGTCTTAGTCTCACTATTCATGTGAAGGCCCGGTGAGGATCGGTTCAAGGTTGGTAAAAGTCCTTTGGACCGATACCCCAGATTTTATTGACATTATACTACATTCCTATTAGTGCTAAAGTCCATAGAATCATCAATTAACACCACAAGAAACCTATAATGCATTATTAATTAATTTGCTCATATGGACCAATGAGGCATGTCACATTTCGGACTTTATCCTACACTCCGTCATTTCTTTTTCCCTCATAGAACCACACCGATTTTTTTAGAAATTTAACAAAGCGTGCGCCGCACAAGTGGATAGCTTTCACCCGTTGGACAAAAACCTTGAAAGTATTTAAACCCCTGCAATTGCACCAATTTCAGATTGATAAATTATTTAATTTTTCAAATTTAAATTATTAATTGAGTTATATTAACAATGGCTATTACTGTAGGTATTAACGGTTTCGGTAGAATTGGACGTTTAGTCTTAAGAGTTGCTTTACAAAGAAAGGACATTAAAGTTGTTGCTATTAATGATCCATTTATTGCTCCAGATTATGCTTCATATATGTTCAAATATGATTCTACCCACGGTAAATACAGTGGTGAAGTTACCAGTGAAGGTGAAAACTTAGTCATTGACGGTCAAAAAATTGCTGTTTTCCAAGAAAGAGATCCAGCTTCAATCCCATGGGGTAAATCCGGTGTTGATTTCGTTATCGAATCAACTGGTGTTTTCACCACTTTAGAAGGTGCTCAAAAACACATTGATGGTGGTGCTAAAAAAGTTATTATCACTGCTCCATCAGCTGATGCTCCAATGTTCGTTGTTGGTGTTAATGAAGATAAATATACTCCAGACTTAAAAATTGTCTCAAATGCTTCATGTACCACTAACTGTTTAGCTCCATTAGCTAAAGTTATTAACGATAACTTCGGTATTGAAGAAGGTTTAATGACCACTGTTCACTCCATCACTGCTACTCAAAAAACTGTTGATGGTCCATCCCACAAAGATTGGAGAGGTGGTAGAACTGCTTCAGGTAACATTATCCCATCATCAACTGGTGCTGCTAAAGCCGTTGGTAAAGTTATCCCAGAATTAAACGGTAAATTAACCGGTATGTCATTAAGAGTTCCAACTGTTGATGTTTCCGTTGTTGATTTAACTGTTAGATTAAAGAAACAAACTTCTTACGAAGAAATTTCTAAAGTCTTAAAAGCTTCATCAGAAGGTGAATTAAAAGGAATCTTGGGTTACACTGAAGATGCTGTTGTTTCAACTGATTTCTTAGGTTCAAACTATTCATCTATCTTTGATCAAAAAGCTGGTATCTTATTATCCCCAACTTTTGTTAAATTAATCTCATGGTACGATAACGAATTCGGTTACTCTACCAGAGTTGTTGATTTATTACAACACGTTGCTAAAGCTTCTAATTAACTAGAAATGCAAGATTCTAAGTTATAAGTATTGTGAAGTTTGTTTGTGATAGACTTAGGGTCGGGTTTAATTGTTTTATAGTAATATAAAATTTTTTTTATCACGTCTTTCTCGTAAAGTTACCTTAAGCTCGGTTGTATACATCACCATTCTAATACACACAATTGAATCAGAAGCCTTAACTCTATATCTACTCTCCCAATTGACTCTAATCCATCTTCATAAGTAGAGTGTAGAGAAACATTTACTTCCATTATGTTAAGATTCATCGTGCCTTTGTGTTTGTGCGACATGAGTATTCATAACAAATACATCTCAACTTATAAATCCAAATCGTGTCCTAAGGTAACATCATCAGATGACGAACTCTTCAAGAACGTAATAACCAACTACCTATATGTTAATGAAAAGTTGAAACTCGAAAAATCAGAGATTTGGGACTCAATTGATTTTAATATATCCACCAACAGTAATAACACTATATCAGTAACAACTATAAGTATCGATTGTTCATTTAAACAATTTAGTCTGGTTATAGTTTTGGTAGATGGTGTGGAAAGGAGTGATGGTCAAATGTTCGTGGGGATTAGTTCTTCGTATACTGAGGTTTTGATCCAGTTACTTGAAGAGTTAAGTACTACTTCTATAGCTGAAACATTTCCTAGTGTTTTGGATATTTTGAATGAAGTTGTACGAACAGGGAGAGTTTTAGGGACTGGCAGTACAGAAAATGGTAATGAATCAGAAGAGGTTGATAAGGAGGTGGAGGGTGAAGATCATCAAGAAGACCAGACAGATTCACAAACACAAACTGAGAAAGACTCACAAACACGTACAGAACATAATGATCCAACAACAACAAATAATCAAACAGGAACAGACCAATCACCTCCACCTATACACCAATCCTTCGGTAATATAGAACTACAGTATAAAGTCAATAACAAGAACCTCAACCAAATTGCAATAAACCTAACTGATAAAGATTTTCAGAAATTATCGGGAGATTTCCTCAATAACCTTAGTAAATTCATGTATGATAATACCAAATTAAATTTGGATAATTTAGATATGGTAAGTTTTTACTCCAATACTTTGGTGATACGGAATGGGGGGTTTAGAATCATAAAGTTCGAGGAGTTCGATGTTCTTGAAGGTATTTATAAAGTTGTTAATAGGGGCAGTTTTTCCGATTAGGTGTTAATGGGAGTGATTATTCCTATAATTAGGTGTTAATAACCCAATGTTGATAAGAGGAGTTTCGAATATTCCATAATCACAGTATAGAATAGGTAATCCAGAGAATCAGAGTTTTTTCAATTATTTATTTTTATTCATTTTCTCTAAATCAATTAATGAAAGTTGCAAAATTTGTCAAAAATCAACACGAACTTGTGACATCTTATGGTTTAAAAGTGAGGAGTTGATGACTTGGAGTTCACGTTCATAGGAATTCATATCTACGAGTTCTTGGTCACACTTTTCGCCAGGCTGGCATAACTTGAAAATTTTCTAAGGGTTTTCTGCTTGTGCTCCTTGGGATCTTGGTATAAAATTTCACTAAAGAAACAAAGCAATGCAACTCTTGGTGACATTGTCTTTGGGTAAGCATCGTATTTGTCGTTTGCCGTACAAGGATAATACTCCAATGATATATTACCACCCAATATTTCTTTTATGTAGATGATAATATAATTCTTAGAATCGGTAAGCGTACCGACTCTAAAATTTGAAAGTAGGAGATAATCCATTAACTGAACTAACATCTCACCATACTTATCTTTTTTATGGAGATTAAAAGTTCCTTCATCTAAGATGTCAATAACAGGACTTATATCCGGCTTTTTAAAGGAACATTCCCATATTTCCTGTTATATAAAAGCTTCAAGTCAGGAAACACGTCTAAATTTCTACTGGTCCCATTGGTGTTATATCTGAAACTAAAATAGCTTTCTGTAAGCCCAATGCCCAGTCAGTATCAACAACAAAATTACTTGGGGAATTGCATAATGCATTTATCCAAAAGGGGGTTCCAAACAACCGATTTTTCTTTGCTTTCAAAAGAAGACGCTCCCAGTGTCTAGCCTTGTATTCACTTAAATCTTTTTGTTTATTGTTTTGAAAAATTTCTCTGAAATCATCATGGAAGTCGTAATTTGTTTGACATCATCCCAAGTCACCATGCTATGTATCACAATTCACAAATAGTTCGCTTTTTTTTTGCAACCACAAATGCTGATTCCTGCATCTTGTTCGCAATCCAAGAACTAAGAAACTTTACCTGAATACTAAGATTCTCGCATAGTTATTGACACCTATATGAGCCACTAATAGTATAGATTAAGCTACATCAGTGTATTTACCAACCAGGAATTTCTCTAAAAGATAATTTGCTGGTTAGTAACCCCCTAAGTATCCAAAATTAAAAATGGCTGCAACCCAGGAGTGCTTCTGACCTAACAAGTCTGCGACTCGCACGCTCGCAGTTGTTCGCGATCCAAACACGTAATTCAAATTCGAAAAACATCAACCATGTCTTCAAGTATTGACACTGGCAGTGGATTGACAAAAAGAACTAGATCTAAAGCCAGGGCCCAAAGCCCTGAAGAAGTAGAACTAGAAGTCGTTCATGAATTGGAAGCTGAAGATAAAACAACTGACAAATTATATGCTTTACAAGAACAAGAAGAATTCAATAAATCATTATCTCAATTTGAAAGTTGGTTCGGTCCGATCTTCTTTACCATCTTATCTTTTGGTGTTAGATTATATCGTATATCCATAAGTAATTATGTGGTATGGGATGAAGCCCATTTTGGTAAGTTTGGGTCTTATTACCTTAGACATGAATTTTACCACGATGTTCATCCTCCTTTAGGTAAAATGTTAATTGGTTTATCTGGTTATATAGCGGGTTATAATGGATCATGGGATTTCCCAAGTGGTGAAGAATATCCTGCCTATATTGATTATGTTAAAATGAGAATGTTCAATGCTAGTTTTTCATCCTTATGTGTTCCATTAGCTTATTTCACTTTTAAAGAACTTGGTTTTACTACTTTAACTACTTGGTTATTCACCACTATGGTTTGTTTAGAATTATCTTATGTAACTTTAGGAAGATTTATTCTTTTGGATTCCATGTTATTATTCTTTATTGTTTGTACTGTGTTCAGTTTTAGTAGATTTCATAACTTGAACGCTGTTCCAGCAAAAAATTTCACTAGAAAATGGTGGAAATGGTTATTATTAACAGGATTCTCCATCGGATGTACTTGTTCTGTCAAAATGATTGGTTTATTCGTAACCACTATGGTTGGTATTTATACCGTAGTTGACTTATGGCAAAAATTCGGTGACAAAAAGATGAAATGGGTAACTTATGGATTCCATTGGGTAGCTCGTATTATTGGTTTAATCATTGTCCCAATTGCCATCTTTATGCTTTGCTTCAAAGTCCATTTTGATTTATTATATAAATCCGGTACTGGAGATGCCAACATGTCATCGTTATTCCAAGCTAATTTATTAGGAAGTGATGTTGGTGGTGGTCCAAGAGATATCACTATTGGACATTCTGTAGTTACATTAAAGTCTCAAGGTTTAACTGGTGGTTTATTACATTCTCATGTCCAAACATTTCCTGAAGGTTCTAAACAACAACAAGTTACTACTTACTCTCATAAAGATTCCAACAACAATTGGGTATTCCAAAGAGCAAGAGGTTTACCATTATATGATGCTCAAACCAATGAAGAACTTGAATACGTTGTTGATGGTATGAAACTTAGATTAATTCATCCAACCACTGGTAGAAATTTACATACTCATGATGTTCAAGCTCCTGTCAGTAAGAATTATTTTGAAGTTGCCGGTTATGGTAATTTAACTATTGGTGATGCTAAGGATAACTGGCAAGTTGAAATTATGGAACAAAATGGTAATGAAGATCCACAAAGATTACACCCATTATCATCATCATTCAGATTGAAAAATCCAGTTATGAACTGTTACTTAGGTGTTACTGGTAATTCATTACCAGCCTGGGGGTTCCGTCAAGGAGAGGTCGCTTGTTTCAAGGATCCATTTAGAAAGGATAAGAGAACTTGGTGGAACATTGAAAATAATTCTAATGAAAAATTACCTCCACCTCCTGAAGGATTCAAATTACCAAAAACCAGATTTTTAAGAGATTTCATTCAACTTAATTTAGCTATGATGGCCACTAATAATGCTTTGGTCCCAGATCAAGAAAAATTAGATGATTTAGCCAGTCAAGCTTGGCAATGGCCAACTTTAAATGTTGGTATTAGATTATGTTCATGGGCTGATAATAAGATTAAATATTTCTTAATTGGATCTCCTGCCACTACTTGGACATCCTCAATTGGGCTTATTTTGTTTGGATTATTAACCATCTATTACTTAATCAGATGGCAAAGACAAATTAATGATTTCCCTAAAGATGATCAATTAAAATTATTTGTTATGGGAGGTATTTATCCAATGTTAGGTTGGGGTTTACATTTCATGCCTTTCTTTATCATGGGAAGAGTGTTATACGTTCATCATTATTTACCAGCATTATATTTTGCCATGATGGTATTCTGTTATGAAGTTGAACATTTTACCAACCCATTAAGAAACTCCAAAAATCCAACTTATAAGATCATTTATGCTTTGATTTACGCTGGATTATTTGCGTTAGTTATTGGGTGTTTCTGGCATTGGAGATGGCTTTCATTTGGTATGGAAGGTCCAAAGGCCAATTGGGCTTATTTGGATTTATTATCAACTTGGAGAGTATCAAATGAGAATAATCAATAGGTCAATAGACGTTGTTTGTGAGTGAAGGTCCGCTCTCTCTCTCTCTCTCTCTCTCTCTCTCTCTCTCTCTCTCTCTCTCTCTCTCTCTCGGAACTAATTTCCACCAAATCCTCTCCCCTTTCAACTGATTCAGTTCCCTTGACTATTAGAACATTCTGATCAACGGCAATTTTTGTCTAAAACCTCCAAACCACCTTCAACTCTATACAAATTGTAAAAATCACAAAATAAATCTCGAGTCAACCATAAACCCATAAAATTAAAAAAATCAAAAAATCATTAACCATTCTTAACAATTAAAAATTACTCATAAACACCCTCTCGAACCTCATACACCCTTACCACCACCAAACAGTCTTTAAAAAAACTTAACCATTCTAACCACTATAATCACCGATATTTCAAAGCCGATTCGTCACCGCACGACCTATGTATTTGCGCAACAAGAAAAGTGCACTTAAATTACTAATAATGATACCTAGAATAATACGTCAAGAGATTAGACTTGGCAGAGTCGCCAATGTCAGCCTGAGTATCTGTGGAATAATCAGAACGGATACCATGATCAGGACGGGAATAATATCACAAACCTTCAAAACCTCACAAATAATGTCAAGACCATATAGTGTAGAAAGAACATTAAAGTCATCTAAACTAGTAACACCAAAAGCTCAAGAGAACCCATTCGAAATGACAAAATTAACTAATGGTCAAACAACTATGAGTATTGGTATAACCGACAATGCATGTAAGAAACTCACAGCCATAGCATCAGACGATGAAAATCCTAATTCAGCTATCAAAATCAAAGTTGAAAGTGGTGGATGTCATGGGTACCAGTACGATATTAAATTAACGAATTTACCCGATGAATTGGCTGAAGATTCCAAGCTATTAGTGTTCAGCAGGACAGGACAAAATGAAGTGGCTAATCTAATCATAGACGAAGAGAGTTTGAATATTTTGCAAGCATCAAAATTGGATTACACTAAAGAATTGATAGGGTCTCAGTTTAAAATTGTTGATTCTCCATATACGTCGTCTTCATGTGGATGTGGTAGTTCTTTTGATTTTGATTTTGAAAAGTTTATGAAAGATCAACAGAAGTCTTAGAGTAGGAGAAGGACCTAGAATTAGGCGAAGGACCCAAAGAAAGAAAGAAAGTGGTAAATAGTAATACATTGTACATAAGCATCGGTACTCTTGTTTATTGTCTTGTACTCTAAGTATCGAGGATGAATTGAAGGCGGATGCATTTAAAAGGCAATTCGCTAGAGCCTTCACGCCTTCTTGGGGTCTGAAGACGTTCAAGCTCTCAAATCCTCTAATGCCTTTTGAGCAAAATATTTAACATCTACATCATCATCATTTGTCAACTCCACCAATTCCTTCAAAATGTTATCTTCAACCAACAGCCTAGAAGAACTATCTCTTTCAATTAAAGTTATGGATAAATTTCTTAAACTTTTAGCAACATTGAATCTAATATTTGGTACACCATCTTTTATTAAATCATTCAAAAATGGTAATATTTTATCAACTAAAACCTTGGAATCCAATACAGGAATTAATTCATTTATAGTAAACAAACAAGTTATTCTAATAATAAAACTATTAAAATCAATATTATCATCATTATCTTCATGAATTGTATCATCATTATCATTAATTTTTTTGGAATGACTTTTGATTGAAATCAATTTATTTATGATATAAACTTCACCCCAATTTGAACCGAATATTTCAGTAATTTTTTTCAAATTTTTAACTGATGCTTCTCTAATTGCAAAAACTGGATCCCATAACCAGTTGATACATAATGATAATAATTTCTCATTGAAAAATTCTTCACCTAATTGGTCTGCTAATTTTGGAATATATTCAATAATAGCTAATCTGACTCTCCATTTAGAGTCTTGAGCTAATTCGGTGATGGCTGGTAATAAGTTTTCCGATAAAAGATTGATTCCAACTGTTTCGTTAACTATTGATAAATTGGAAATGATATTCAATCTAACATCTGGAAACTCATCTTTAAGCATAATCAAGAAAATTGGTAATAATTGATCAATGATAATTTTTTTAGATAAAATTGACGATAAATCGGTAATTTTCAATGCTAACGAACTTCTAACATTCTCTTGAGGATCTTGACATAATTCGTTTATAATTGGTAAAATTTTATTGATAATCAAAGGTCTTAAATCTTCGAAATTGTTTAAAATCTTACAAAAATCAGGTAAATTCTTAGCAATGGCTTTCCTTACTTCACCTTCATTATCTTTCATTAAAGAGATAAAAGGGTCAACAAGTTTGAGTAAATCTTGTTCTTCATTAACAAAATTTTCAGCAATTTTATTGAACTTTTCAGCTGCAGTGTATCTAACTCTCCAACTTTCGTCATTGATTAATTTTAAGGAATTTAATAAGAAGTCAAAATTATAAGTATTATCTTGAATTTTTTGGAAATAATTCAATATTGAAACCAATACATCGATACTTAAGAATTTAACGGAATCTTGATCATCGTTAATTAAGTGTTGGAACATTGAACTGATGATTTCCCAATCTTTATTGGTGATTTGATTTGGATCATTCTTTGGTAAACTTATAGTGTATTCAGTTAATTGATCTATAATTTCCGGTAACTTGGTGGCAGCACCTCTTCTGACCATTGGACCTTCATCCATAATTAATTTAAGGTACAAATTCAATAAATTGGTTCTTGTGTTACTTGGTACTTTGGTGATAATTGACTTATATAATCCACAACTGGCGATTTTTTCAGAAAACCAAGTGCCTTGACTCAAATTTTGTATAATTGGTAAGATAAGTTTGATTAATTCTTCATTACTTAAACTTTTACAAATATTATTAATTGATAAAATGACTTTATCTCTAACAATTGGTTCTTCAATTGGTAATAAATGTAATAAGATTTGAATCAATGGTTCCACATTCTTTGGACCACCAATCAATGGTAAGAAATCACCTAATTTAGTAGCCAAAATGGCGAAAACCTCTTCTTCATCGTCCTGTGCAACATCGTTTAAAAATGGGAGTAATTCATTTAAAGTACGTTCAGGTCCTAAAGCAATTGCAATAATATCAACTTTCTTCATAGCTTCCACTCTATTGCTGACGTCATCATGTTTAAGTTCATCCATTAGGAGAGCTAATGGATATAAATCATCATTGAATTCTTCCATGTTTGAATAAGGGTTGTTGAGATTTTTCGACAATCTGAGGGCACGACGACTCTGAGCGTGAGGAATGGAACCTCAGCAAAGACAGGTGAATGAGTGAAGATGTGGACTGGTTTGGGGTGTTTAGTGTTGTGGTGTATTGTGAGAGATTTCTATGGGTAGATAAGTCGATTGTAGGGTTAATTGTGAAAGCGGTGAACCGTACTAAAAAGATTTCAATGATTAATGATCCATAGCAAACCTCATTCTCTTAACCACTAAAAGAATTATGCGCTATTTGCACAAATAGAATTAGTATACACAGAGACGATACCAAAAGAATAGATGTACACAAACACGATGTATACAGATACAGTAACCACAAACACAAACACAAACGTCCGTAAGTCTAAGAACAAAATTCTCTGGATGGGACACTATCAGCCTTAAATTCCATTTATTCATTTCTGTTCGCACACTCTAAATCAATCATCGTGAACACGCACCCAACACGCACCTCACAAGTCAATCGCTACTATGAGTATACCTGACGAATTCGATGCCTATGCTGGTAAATTAGAAAACAATAGTAAAGTTAGATACCAGGAACTCCTTAAAACAGTCACCAAAGATTTACCGGAGTATTGGGAATTCGATATCGTTCCAGGGTTCTTCAAACAATCATCACCAGAGACTGATCCATTGAAATTTAATTACTTAACTGAAGATTTTGGTAGAGTCCATAGCTGGGAAGACACATTTAAGCAATTGGATGAATTGAACAAAAACAGTTCTGAAGATGTCAAATATAAAGTGTTCTTCTTGGCTCGTCATGGGCAAGGATACCATAACTTAGCCAATGCAGTATATGGCCAAAAGGCATGGGATGAGAAATGGTCCAAATTAAATGGAGACGGAAAAATGGTATGGGCACCAGATCCAGAGTTAACTGATTTAGGGGTTTCACAAGCTGTTGATAATGCCCATGTATGGGGTCAACAATTAGCTAAAGGGTGTAAATTACCAACCAGATATTTCTCATCACCATTCAGAAGATCGGTTGATACTATGATAAATACCTGGAAAGACCATATTGACATCAGTAAGGAAAAACCTTTGATTAAGGAAGATTTCCGTGAAACTATCGGTGTTCATACCTGTGATAAAAGATCACCAAGATCAGTGATTGCCGAGAAATATGAACCACTTGGATTTGTCATTGAGCCAGGATTTGAAGAAGAAGATATTTATTTCAAACCAGATTACAGAGAAACCATCGAAGAACAATCCATTAGATTGAACAGATCATTTCAATTCATTTTTGATAATTACACCGATGATGTCATCAGTATTACCAGTCATAGTGGATCTATCAGGTCTCAATTGTTAGTATTAAATCATCGTGAATTTTCCATCGGAACCGGTGGTATGATTCCCGTATTTGTTAAGGCCAAAAAGGTTAGTAACTGAAGCCGGGTGAAACTAAGATTCAGACTTGGTGTTTAATGTAATGAAAACTTATAGTCGATTAGATAATCAGCGGAATATCTTATGGAAGTAGTAATTATCTGATTAGGTAAACTGTTCATATTTTAGGTTGCATGAAATAATAACGGCTTTAGGTTCATGTTGCACTGAACAATTAACGATTTAGGTTCAACGGTTTAGGTTCAACGGCTTTAAGGTCCCGTTTAGGTTACCTTTTAGGTTTAAAGTTTGATTTGGTTTTTTATATTATTTAGAATTAGATTTAGAATTAGATTTAGAATTACATTAGAATTAAAATTAGAATTAGAATATATAATTTTATAGTATTGACTCTATTGGGAGACTTAACGCTTATGATGATTCCTCGTATGCACTTAACATAGTAAGCGATATTGATGTGTCTTTGTAACGTGACGTACCTACATTTTCGTATGTGGAACTAAACCTGTATACACCTCATGGAATCTCATAACCTGCACCATATCTTAATCCAATAGCAACCTTTATAACTCTAAATGCTTTAGAGTTGACACATGAAGGTAAACGCCGAGAGGTAAGTTTAAGAGCACCGAAGCTTAATCACCTGGGGTTAATTCTTGGCTTTCAGATAAGATAAGACAAACGTTTTGATACTATAGAGACTAGGATCAGTGGGATGAGATGAGATGAGATGAGATGATCTGAAATATAGTTAATCCGAATTCCATAGGTACGTACATGAAAATTCTAATAAATGCATAAGCCGAGTCCAAATGGATAAATTAACAAAAGATCTGCATCCCAAGATGGGCGATTTTGAAGTACATAACCAAAATAGGTTTTTTTCATGCATGAATGTTTAAAACGTTAAAGGAATTTAGAAATTCAGGAAACATGGCTTAATGAAGGGATCTACCAGCCACTAGAATGTGGTAGGTGGTGTGGTATGTTGGTATGTACATTATGCAGATCATGCTTTATATCCTATATTATGGTGTAATATGATTTCTTGTTATATCCATGGATCTAGGTCATATCCTGAGAAAAGGCGACGGAAAAAGAAATTCTCTTAATTATCAAATAATAAATTAAACATTTCTAACCGTTGATAACTTCATAACCTCTACATTTAAACGTTGATAAATGCAGTAGATGCATTCATCCTGTGAATACATCAAACACTGAATCAATATCATCAGCTTCACAACAACAGGAACTAATTAGGAAATTACCCACACGAGACTACTACAATGCAGCCTTTCCAAAAATGGATATTTATGTGCACACGACCTATTGTGTTATTGGGCCTAATTAATGCGAGAGCCTAATTAAAGTAAAGGGTCACACGAGGGCCTACTTAATTAGATAGGCACAAGTAAAAAATATTAAAAGTTCGTAGATGATCTACGAAAATGATTGGTCTATACAATACAGGACATGAAAACATTTCCTAAATGATCAGTCAGGATAAATAATTATGCAATGGTTTTGTTGTGGTAGGGTATAAGAGATTTGAAATGACTAACTTGTAAGGCGAATTCTGGTTGTTGAAGTATAGACAAACAGGTAAAATTAATAGGAGATCACCTTAAAATTTCTCTTAGTACATAGTAAAACATTAATACAAACTAACCATACCAACTTGAACCCTAACCACATGAACCACAAACCTAATATAACAATAAGGTACATTAAAACTACATTGAAACAAACCTAATTAGTACACTAGATCCTATAAAATATCCACGTGAACAATCCCTGACTGCACAAAGGGTAATAAAACAGAAATCAATAATATATTCGTCGGGTTAATTCCGTGTGCTATATAAAGTACCGATAACAAAAATTTCAGGAGGATTTCGCTTAACAATACGATATATTTGAGGGTTAATCTTCCAAATAAAGTTTTGAAAAGTTCATAAAAGGTTTAAAGTCACAAGACTATTCAAGTAACATTAATTTATCAAAGTATCCTAAGTTTTAACATTGCCTATTAAGGAATTAGGAAGTATTAGTTAGGACCCATCGCATTAGAATTTCCCACAAAAAGAGGCTGAGGAAAGTGAGAAGATAAAGAATAAAGTTTAAGGCCCAAAGGAGGGTTCAATTTTTTATCAGCGAAGTATATATAGGGCATAGTTTGTATTATAGGTGGGGCAGGCGATAGAGTGGACATTTGAGCATTTAAAAGCACATAAGATTTTTGCATATCTCATAGCATAGTCATAAAAGTATAGACATCATAGAATGAAGTTTGGTAGAAATCTTCAGGATTTGTCAATACCCGAATGGAAATCATATAATTTGGATTACAACCAGCTTAAGACGGTTATTAAAGAATTAAACAGTTCAAATTCAGATGATTTAAAGCCTTTATATAATTTGTTCCAGGAGAATTTTCAGTTTATCAATTTATTTGTGAATATCAAGTATGGAGAGATTTCTAGAAAGTTCCAATTCTATCAAAATAATGCCAATAGTTTAATGGATGGCAGTAAAGATAACCATTCTACATTTAGTGTGACGTTTAGGGACACTGAAAGTGATGATCCACATCAACAGGCGTCTCAACCACAAAACCATTCACCACAAAATGAAACATATACAAACCAACCATATTCACAATCACCACAAAACCACACCTACAGAAACCAAACATCGCTGGTCGATGATCAAGAAGAAATCAAACAAATCAAATTAGAAATTTTACTTTCAAATTTAATTGATCTTTCCCTTATCCTTAAGAAATTGTCTAAGTTCATCTTAATCCAGAAAATAGCATGCAAAAAGATCTTCAAGAAATTCCTCAAGTACTACTTCAATCCAGACATCAGTTCCAAGTTCATTTTGAAGTTAAAGTTGAAACTAAGCAAAGATCCTAAATCGTTTATCAACATCAATCTCCATAACTTGACGGTGGATTTAACCAACTTGATCAACCTTATAAAGTTTGAAATCAAGAATGAATTGTCACCTTCACCATCTGGCTCACCAATGAGTGAATACTTAACATCCATCAATAACTTAAACTTACCAGTGAGTTTGAAATTCGACTTGAATTGTTTGATCAAGAAAAACTTTGAATTGTCGTTCCTTATACCTGACGACCCCAACAACTTCAACGAGATTTTGTTGAACCTTAACATTTACTTGAACTTGAAATGTATAGGGGAAGCCACAAGGAACTCAATCATATTCTTACAAAACGATGATAACCTAGTGAACCATCCGTCTTATATCATCTCTGAGCAGAACCAACCAAACTCATTAATCATCAGTTACATAGGAGGATTAAGAAAGTTCAGTTATTGTAGTTTACCTAATGATATTATTAATGTCCTTCTTCGGTATTTGACAGAGTTTGACAATGTGGAATTGAAACAACAGTTGAAGACTTATTTCCATACATCCAATATCAATTCATTGACGAAATTGACAGTAGAATCGATTTTAAACAATGGATTGAAACCTAAGGTTAGATCATTGTACACTAGCACGAGATATTATTTAAGTAAGGAAGATAAAGAGTTGGAAGATGAAAGTTTCCCTTCAACTCCAGAAGATGATTATTTAATTCATTTACTCTCGGAGGTTGTTACTACTGTTGAAGAGAGGTTTTTATTTGATGTTAATTTCCCTTCTGATTCGGAGAGGGAGGTAAACGAACATGAAACCAAAGAAAATGAAGAAAATAGGGAAAACCCAGAATCCTCTAAAGGAACTCACGGATCTAACGGGTCTAGAGGAACCTTTGATACATTCCCATTCAATACCCTTCATATCTACTCCAATGATTCAAAACTTTTAGAGTTCAATAAAAACCTTCTTTCTGAAGTCCAAGATAATTTATTAATCAACAAATACTCTCAAAGTATTTGTTCCAATCTTCCTAAGAAAATCCAAAAGATTATCAAGAACAATAACTCCATCAACCTTTTCCAAGAATTCAATTTCTACGAATACTGTTTATCGTGTTATTATAATAGTATCCCCAATAATTTGAATAACCATTATTCGAACCTTCTTAGTTTGAATTTGTTCAAGACATTTGAAAACACCGAAACGTTCAATAAAGAATTGAAGTATCACAATTCGTTGCTTAAGTTGAATGAAGATAAAAAACTCAGAAACCAATTGAGTTTGAATGATTTGGAGAATAAAAACTTAAACCCTCCAAAGATTTCATTTGACTTATCTTCACAACTTGGGTCTAACAACGGGTCAACTCATGGCTTAGGAAATGGTTCAACTCAAGGATCAGGAAATGGAAGTAGAAGACCAAATATTCGTAAAAACGATTCGAACCAAACTTTATCATCATTCAACGTTTCAGTATTCACCGATAAACTCCCCAATAACGATGAACTAGATGAACTCATTGATTATGAAGATAATGAAAGTTTAAAGATTTTCTGGAAAGATAGTGATAACCCTAATAATCCTTACCAATCCTACCATCAAAGCTACCTTAACAGTCCGTTCCAACACTACGATAGTATAGAACCTGATAATGGGCCAAGGTACGGGTTTAGTAGTTTATTTGACAATTTGATCAGCGTTCAAAGAAATATCAATGACCAATCAGATACAAGTTCACTATTATTAGAATCATATCATCATGATTATAATAAGTTTGTAGCATTTTTCTACTTTACACTTACATTTGTATCTATATTCATTAGTGGTGTGGAGTTGGGGATTATCTTTAGTATTCTTCAACTCAATAAGGGGAAGTTTATATTGTTATCGAATTTATGGTTATTATTTGTACTTATTGTGGGGATACTTATATCGATAGTATGTTCATTGATGAGTATAAATTTGATATTTAGGAGGATATCAAGGCCTCCTTCATGGCATTATGTATTGATATCTTTGGGATTTGCATTGGTTGTTATTTGCGGGATGTTGATATTGATACTTTCTGTTATGTAGGCAGCTACCTTCGCTTCGTTCAGGTAGCTAGTGAAGGTGAGACTATAAGTTTCACACATTATCACACATTAGCATACACATGGACACTTACAAATACGACTACAGAGTTTGGTCGTTTAAATAATAATTAATCAGAAACATAGAGTCATTGACTCATAGCATAATATATATTATATACAAGTTTCTCTAATTTCACTAATTAATTTATGATGTGAACACAATGACACAAAGACCGTTTGACAAAATAATCAAGAAATAATAGATAAAAGGTTCTGTTAAGATGGCAGAGATCACCTTCACCTTCGCTTCATCCAGGTTAAGGCTAGGTTAAAGCCATAAGCACCCTCTCCCCTATCGACTTATGATCAATCCCATTATACCTAAACCCTAATTCACTTCCACAACCAAAAACTTCATAAACCGCCGAACTTACATCCACATCATACAGGGTTTCTTCAACACTACACTCAAACTCAATATCCTTACCATGATCACCAAGTCCAAGTTTCCTGTTTTCTGGAGTTAACATAAAAATCTCTATACTATCTCCCTTACGAATTTTAGCATTTGGACTTAAAACCAAAGTATCGGCCTTAGGACCCCAGCCACCACCACCAGCAATGATCTGGTACCGTTGGGTATCATTAATCTTCACATAAACTTGGGTTTCCTTCGATCCTATACTCATTAAATCTTCATTAGTTTCCAAATACTTGGATGCTGGCTTACCATCAATTTTTTTGATCAAATTTCCTATACTTTCGGTGATGGTATGTTTGGGTGTAAGTCTTGTCCATCTGTCTTCAACTTGAGTTGATTTGGTTTGGAATGATGATGGAAGGCTGATATCTAAATCAGTTAAGATTTTATCACTGGCTTTATGAGATTTATCGAGAACGAATAATGTCACGATTTGATTCATAGTGAAGAGACTGTTGGCCAATGGAATATCTATATGGTTTTCTCCTGGTGAGCTATGCTGTTGGAACCCTAATTTGAAACTGGAATTGATCAATTTCCAATTTTTATTACTAACTCCCACAATATTGACTCCATCACTTTCTCGTAATTCATCCTTCTCTATAAACTCCGTGTACTTGTTTATATGAACCTTATCCTCGAGCCATAACTCCAGTACACCGTATCGTTGGGATTTGACAGTATCAACTCCCGCTACTATAACCTGTAGGCCTTGGTCATAGAATTTAATGGCTTGCAGAACAATTGAAGGCAAGACTGAGGGGGTGGCTAGTAAAATAACAGACTTGTATGAATTGGTGGGGGTATGTAATGTGGGGGTAGTGGATACTGAAGTTCTAAAGAGTGGAGCTCTTATTAGTGAACTATTACTAAAGAATCTTCTGTGCATTCGTGAGACTTTGCGAAGAACAGTGAGATGAGATAGTGATGGTAGGTAGAGATGAGACATAACTACAAGGGTGGGACACAAGTACGGGACATAGGTACAATGGTCAGAAATGACCAAGGGACATAAGTACAAAAGTGTATATTTTTAATCTACTTGATGAATTGATCTTTTATGATCTTTGTGTTCTGTTTGTGGTTTTTCCGTTTGTGGGTCTTGGGTTTGTGGATACTCTACTCCACCCTCCTTTGTATCTTTTGGCTCGTCTTTTGATTCCTCCTTTGACTCTTCCAGTTCCTTCCACAAATCATCCAACTTAACATCTGGACCCTCATGAAGAACTCTCCTTAATACAGGCCCCCAAATTTCTTCATCTTTCTTAAAATCCTCATACCTAAAGACATTCTTCCCTAACTCCCACTTGCTTTGCTTCAACCGTATCAATTCCACCATATAAGCACTGCTACTCAAAGCTCTACCTATGTCACTGATTAAACTACGGATATAGGTACCACTGGATACATCAGTGATGAAATGAATCAAAGGCAATTTGTCAGGCAAAACATCATTCTCTTCAAGCATAAAAGGTTTCTTGACAGTTTTACTTAAAGAAGGGTCTTCTTCACATTGACTAAGGTATTGGCTTGAAAAGTATAAGGCTGAATCATTGAGAGTTGGATTATTGGCTAATAAGTTTTCTTTAGGCTGACCATTTTCATCAAGTTGACTTTGTAACTTTACGAACTCATGGTCAGTAGTCAATAAGTCGTCTTCTATAACTTTGATATCACTGACTTTGACATCTCTGGTTTTGATTGGGTAAGGTAAAGGTTTCCCTTCTCTGGCATAGTCATATAAGGGTTTTCCATTCATTTTCAAAGCCAGGAAAATCGGTGGCGTTTGTTTTAAATCACCTATAAACTTCTGGACAGCTTCTTTAACTCCTACTTTGGTAATATGGTCGATTTTATTCTGAGTCAAGATTTCTCCTTCTGAGTCTCCAGTGGTGGTTGAGATGCCTAGTAAAGCTTTTGTCTCATAAGTCTTCTCACATTCTCCTAAATAATATTGCAATTTCTTGGTTCCAGACCCTATACCTATCACCAATACACCACTAGCCAATGGGTCTAAAGTTCCACCATGGCCAATCTTGACTTTAAGCTTAGATGCTTTTTTGTCTATACGATCTTTAGTCCATTTTACATCGGTCGATAAGTTCTTAACAACGAGAGCACGTGCTTCTGCAAGATCAGATTCAAAGGTTTTGGAGGTGGTGAAGATATGTTGAAGGTCTCCAATGAATTTGGAGGAGGTTATACCACTTGGTTTTTCAATTGCAAAGATCCCATTCATCGCTTTGCGCATCTGTCTTCTCTACGCACTCTTCTCTCTATCTGACACGCAGCTCTTCCCTATCCACAAGTACTTTCGTCTCTAAGGTCCAAATCTATTTATATTAATCCTATAAAGTTTCTCAACGTCATAATCCACAGTGCCAAAGTCCAGCTCTGTCACTCTACCCATCTAAAACATATTACCAACATCAGGCCAATTCACTTCACAAGATATCAACCATACCTTTACTATCTACACCAACCACAATAGACAATTATGGCTTCTTGATCTCTACATCAAAAGAAGTAAACCCCGTCTGCCTGGGTGAAATGAACCGAACAACAAATCTCTCATTAACTTCATCAAGGAATCCCTCTAACTCTCTCAAAACTCGCTTACTTCTAGTGGAAACCAATTGAGAATAAACTGTCCCTGTAACAACATCCACGATGGTTTCTAATCCATTAATACTGAAAGGATTATATGCAGTATAAAGGAACTCATTGACTTTTTCTATCACCGACTTAAGATCTTCAAAGCTTATCACCTCTGTGAGAAATGTTAAGGAACTCACTCCAAACTTGGTGTTTTCGTAAACCCCAATGGGTTCGAAATGCTGTTGATCGTTTTGGGTTATAGCTGCTGGCTCCTTACCGGGAAAAAACGTGGAAAATTGGGGGATTAAATCAGGATAAGGTGTATCAAAAATTCTTGGGATTCGTATTATTCTCGTTGTGGCGAATAGCAGTGAATTAGGGTCTACATGGACATTTGGGAAATGAGTTATTACGAGTGATTTTTCGTGTGGAATTGGTTCTTGTGTTTGATTCTGGTTTTGTGTCTCTACTTGTGGATCTGTCTGTGATTCTATTTGTGTACCTAATCCTGTCTGTGTACCTGATCCTATTTGTGTACATTCCCCTTCTACCTCCACATAATCCTTCACCAAATACTCATGGTAATTAAAAAATTTCAATTGTTCATCATATACTCCATACTTTGCATCAGGATTGTTCATATGGTTGTGTATAGCTGTGTCTAGTATTATACACGACTTGTGAGTGAGGTTTGTGTGAGGTCAGAGACGAAAGTCTCAAAAAATTTTTCACTCAGTCTAGTGAAGACTTTCTTGGTTTTAAGCTTTGAAGCTTTACCGGGCTTTGGTAGACCTAGAAAAGATGCTCTAGTGATAATTAGCATCTGAATTACTAGAGGGTACATCAGTTCATCCAATACATCATAACCATCAGCATTGGGAAGTACAATTATAGGATATCAATACCCATAAAACCATAGATCCTCCTCAGAATGGCTATTTTTTCCTAATTTATTATACACCAATTTGTCTAAAGAGCTTTATATGATGATAACGAGTCCTAGAGACTCTACTTTAACCCAGCTCAATTGATATCTGTTAATGAGAAGAAAATGGTATCTGATTAAGTTCTTTAGGTAAATTGATGTCTAGTGAATTGGGGGTGGTATATCCTATATTTCTCCTTATCTTTGTTTGAACACTGTAAATCTCTATCTATAAATCTCTACCTTGAATCTTCGATCTATACCCTTGGTAGCCCAGAGTACCATTCTTAGACTAAAGAAAACACCCATACAAACTACTATACCCAAACCTCAATGCGAGAAAATTTTCACCAATGATTAGACAAATCAGAAATCTTAAATGGATTACTCAATATAAGAATCCTTATAGATTTCAAAGTACTGTTGCCGCTGTTACTAATCAGGTAGTAAATGAAGCAACCCCCACCAAAAATCCCCAAGTCAAACAACCTCCTAAGTCCAGAGAAAATAAACCATACACTAGAAGGCCCAGACTTAATGAAAAGTTCGTAGAAGTTTCCAAGCAAGTATCACAGACTATCAAAGAAGCCGGAGCCGATGAAAGTGTAGAGATTTACGTTGAAGGGATTTCATATTTGAGGAATATTCAAGAAGAAGAAAACCTCAGAGAGACTTTAATTTATAACGAATATGAAAAACTTGGTAGTGAGTTGTTGGCCAAAATTCTCCAACAAGGTGACGTTGAAAAGGCCAAAACTGTATTGGATATCTTGATGAAGTATAAGGTCGCCAATGGGTACCATTTCTTCTTGATGATGGCCCATGAGTTGAAGAATGGTGATGATTTTAAGTATGAGAAGATGTTACACTACTGGGTTAAATATCTCGAAGCTAAGAATAGTAGTGGTAGTGGTGGTGTTACCAGTGGTATTAATATCGATAACATGAGACCATACTTGGCCCAAAAGGAATATAATCCTCATAGACTTGTACACTTAGCATATTTCGCATACTGTCAAGGATTTATACAAGGGAAATACGAATACAACTCCGAGGATATTATTCAATTATTACAAGTGAAAGAAGCCCCAGAGTTATACAGACTTAAGAACACTTTAAGCAAATTAGAACTTGCAAATTTCAGTAAGGAAATGAGACAATTTGAAAATATGTTTAAATCCTTAACTATGAAGAACTTAAACCCTAATGATAATGTAACTTTGAAGAGAATTGAAGATTTAACGATGTTCAAAGATGTCAAAGGTTTACAAACATTCTACGGGGAAATCAAAGAGAACGCTATGGCCAATAATATCGTCATCAGTAGTTTGACTATCTATAAGATATTATCATCGTTCTACGAGTTAGAATCGTTCCAGGACGTGTTTGGAGTGTTCCAAGACATCTTACCTTCTGGAAGGATAGACAAATCTATCTGGGAGTTGGTAATCAAATCGTTAGGAAACACTCAGTACCTTGAGACTGTAAAACCCGAACAAAAAGATCTGATTGTTCAGAATTTAGACACAACCATCAAGGCCATGTTAGCCCAAGGTCATCCAGTTACGCCTAGAACGGTTTCTGCCATCGTTGGAAGTTTCGCCAACTTGAACCAGTTCGACAAAGTTGAACAATACTTGAAAGAGTATAAGAATTTGACTGTGCTTAAATCAACTCAAGAGAATATAATCATCGGATTATGTTTCAACGGCGACGTCGCCAAAGCTGAACAGAAATTGAAGGAACTTGTCGATGCCAACGTTGTACCATCCACAAAAGTAATGAACTCGTTCTTGACGTACCACTCCAAATCCAATAACTACGAAGCTATAAGGGGAATCATCCAGTTCATGGAACAATACAAAATCCCTGAAGATGTGATTTCTTTAACCATTATCATTGACACATACTTCAAAGCCTACTTGGCCAGAGGACAGCTTCCAAAAGTGGCCTCAGTATTGGAATTATTCAAGAACTCTTCATTCAAAATCAACTACGTGACTTATTCGGTTATCCTCGATACTTTGATCAAAGGGGGCAATATTGAAGCTGCCAGAGGAATCTACGAGTTCTTGAAAGCCACCGAGTTCAAACAAAGAGTTTCTCCTCAGATTTTGACATCAATGTTGAAGGGAGAATTGGTCCTGGGGTCCATCGATAAGGCTCAAGTTTTATTCGAAGATTATATCACTAAGGTCCGTAATGATACAAGAATTTGGAACTTGATGATCCAGGAATTACTCAGAAAGAATGAATTCTTGGCTTTACAATACTACCAAAGGTTGGCCAAACAAACAGTCACCAGCCCTAACTTCTACACCTACTACTACTTGATCTTGCACTTTAAGAGAAGAAACAACAAGCAGGTGTTACAGATGTTGGTTGATGATTTGGCCAAGTCAGGAATGAACAATTACGGAAGAGAGTTGCCTAAATTGTTGAAACTGTTGGATATCAGTTTACCTCAGAGTTTAAGTTTGTAAATATGTAAATAGTATAGAACATGAATAAAATATACACAACACACAGTCCCACCAGTTCTTTTTTTTTTTTTGGAATCTCTCAGACAAAAATGGCTCAAAAATACCCAAATTGAGCTTAAAATCACCGAAAATGGCCTTGAAGTGCCTTAAAAGGGCATTAAAAGAACCCTTAAACACATCTAAAGACACAACCTGAAACAAACCTAAACATAAATAAAATGCAATAAATATGGCCACAGCCTAAAAACATCAACACTAAACATCCCCCATGGCTTTCTTGTACAATGGCTCAGACCACCTTGTGAACCTATCAACAGCATTAGTCACATTATCCAACGCTGGCCTGGTATCCAACACAAAAGATGGCATACCAGTCTCTTCATCATCTGGAGCAGAATAATAATCAATGACGTATCTGATCTTAGACCATCCGCTGTTCTTTCCCTTTGACCTTAACACCGTCCAGTCATGTCTGTCGAACGGTGGCTGACTGTTGAACGTCTCAGGGAACCATTTCGATAAGAAAAGGTAAGCTTGGGCCCTTGGACTTAAGTCATTAGGGCGGCCTGTAAAGCTTAGTAATCTTGGCTCAACTTTGGTGTCTTGGGTGTGTTTGGCTTCCCAGTCCAAGATTTGTTGCCAGGCCCCTTCGTTCAAGAAGTTGTGAATTTCTACCATGGATTCTACAGCATCTTCAGGGATACCATCCCCTTTACCTTTTCTTAACATGGCATTAAGCATTTGCTGTGGAGATGGGTACTCCCATACACCTTCGTCGGTTTCTTCTCCTTTAGGAATGGACGAGTACACTCTTTCAGTACTAAGCTTTATCTTCTGACCTGGAGCCATGTCGTTACTCAAAAGGGGCATGTTATTCAAGGGATTAAGTATGGCACTGGTATCTTGTGGATTTTGCTTGTTGCCCGGCTTGACAGGACATGCTGCTGGAGTTGAGGAGGATGGTGGTAATTTGGTGTGGTCTATAGGACACTTTGCACTGGAGCTACCACCAGATGTTTGAACGGATTTGTTATGATTTACAGGACACAGTTTGGCATCAGCCCAGAACCAACCCATTGCGATGAGACGAATATTTATTTTCGCATTGCAAAGACCGTAGGCCTGGAGTTAGGTGACTTAGGGCTGAATACCGTCAGGGCTGGAGTTAGGGCTAGAGCTTAGTGGAAGTGGGTTAGAACTTTTACGTATGCCACATAGTAAACACCCTGGTGCACGTGTAGGTTTGAATTATGGTTTTTCATTCGGTCATTAATTCTCATAATATTATTAAGGTTAAGACAGCTCGGTAATTGAAAATTCGGTGCGGCTCAAGATAGGTTAGAAAAGGTAATAGACGGCCGAAGGGTTAATTTATAGAAGTCAAAACGAGTCTATTAGGCTGTTTCAGTTGATGAGTGTAATTGGTAATGTTTCGGAATGTATTTGTAGAGTTTACAGTTGGATAGTGTAGGCGGAAGGGGGTGGTAGTAGATGGTCTTGATATCAAGTATGGTATTAAAACCACCGACAACAGTAGCCAGAATGGCCGGACAGAATGACTAGATGCCAAGATGGACAATATGACTCCACTCAAACTAAATGGCGTTGTCATGTCTTGAAACTGTCTTGGAACCTTCTTACACTGTGTTGAACTGTACATATGCAAAGAACTACCCACGACATGCATATCTAACCATCAATTGGGTCATAAATCATTTCATTAAGGTTATCAAAGAAAATGCCACGGGTAAAAATACCTTTATTGTGTATGCAATTATCCAAATCAGGTTAAACATTCGCCTCAAGAATTTTGGAAGAACAATTAAGCGAAGGAATGGATTCACATGGTGGTGGGAGATTACGTCGTGGTAGGTTAGGTCGTGGAGAGCCGTGATTAGGTCGTAGACTGCCGTAATTACGCCGAACAAGGCTATGTAATCAATCTATCTAGACATATGTACATCTCTGTAACTTTATGCATATATAGAACCATAGATATACAATGATGCCATAGATATATACAATGATGCCATAGATATATACAATAATATTCATAAGTACTAGACGTGACCTATACATTGGCCCATGAGATCAGTAAGCCACGGATCAATTACATAAGGCACACGTCTCCCCCTTAAACTCTCACACAAGCACAAATCATTAAGTCACACAATCACAAAACTAACCAGAACTAGCCAAAACTCTAGTCTTTGTCTAAGACATGAAATTCAGTAACCTAATCACCAATATCTGCTGTATGTCTTAAACATTCAACCTTCGTTACTACAGATCATTCGTAACCTACAATAACCGAGATCTAAAACAATTGCCAATTTCAGTATGAGGCAATGAGATAAGAAAAATTTCATTTTGAGTAGCACGACCTAGCACTGAAATTAATACAATGAATATGTAGATGTGCAAGATTTTACCGAAGGTTTGTTAGTGAAGGTTTGCTAGTGTTTGTATGAAGGTTAAGTATTAACTACAAGGGGGCTAGGGCTAATAAGGTTATAACTTAAGTAGAAAATAACCTTTAATAGGTAAAAAGGGTCAAGGGTTAAAACCTTATGGTACGGTAAATTTGTCAAACAACAGATTTAAGATTAGCATTACGATTGTTCAGTTTAAATTTCACGACAGTAACTTCACACCGATCAAATTTGGCCATATATTTTATCGGCCTAGTTAAAAAATAACGGGTCCAGTGAACGTTTGAAGTTAAACTGATGTCGCGATGGTGGATTGGTGGTGGATGGGAAAACCTCTGAATTCAGGATGGTGCCAAGTGAGGTCGATGGACACTGAGACATTCAAGAAAAGAGACATGGACAACCAAAGAATTACAAGAGAGACATGAAGACCCGAGACATTTATCGTCCATAATCAGGACATGATAAAATAAGGCATGTCGATATTAATGGTCAAAGAATATCGAGACATCTTGGGAATATTATCACCCCTGTGTAACTACTACACTAAATCATTGGACGGAGTAATGTAGTGCAGAAACTTACGTCAATATTTCCAGGCAACAGGCGTGCAATGTTGTAGGCGTAAACGAACTAAAGCCCTTGGGGCTGATATATTCAAGGCAATCGATATGAAAATATTTGACTTACAGATGCTTATAATTCCATTAGGAAATGTGAGACATAAATTTGTATGGGCAGATGTATAACCGCATAAAATGGGGTGAGAATCTGGTAAAAAATAATCGTGTTTGACCTCAATTATACAGAGATGGGCCAGGACTAGAAAATATCAAGTCAGGTGCCACATTTCAGGGAATGTTAAGTAGATTTATGTATAGGGTCTATATAGGGGCAGATAATATTAGGAATGTTCAATTAATGAAAAAATAATCGACGTGGGGGTTTTAGTATTGGCTGGGGGGGGGGGTAGTTGTATTACTCCAACGTAGTTATAGGGGAACTACAAACCAAGATTTGCCATTGTGCAGTGTCTATAATTAAAGATCAGAGTAGGCCAGTGTAGAAGGTGATGTAACACTGGTGTCATGTTTATGAAGGTGGTAGTGCCAAATAATGTATATGATGTAGTGTCTATAAACGGTAAAGAATGCCTATGATAGAATAGTGTAGTGTATATGATAAGGGATAGGTGTGTCTATGTTAAGTATATGGATACTGGTAATAGGTGTGCGACATGTAGTGTATCTGACATTTAACTACTCTGGGAAACATCGTGCTGGACCCAGACTGAGGATTTTCTTTTTCAAACTCTAAAAATGGAGTCCAAATCACTCTAGACCTAGACCACAAGAGACAAAGTCTTTGGACTACTGTTGATTTGGTTTAAACTTAAGATTGCTATATCAACAATTTGTCGGTACAATTGACGATATTGACCGGAACTGTGGCCTTGGCTACGACGGATTAGTAGTATTTTCTAGGTAATAGCGAGGCCATGAAAAATTTCCTGATCGCCCGTTAAAATATTCAATGGCCCCGATTATGGGGAAACCTCTACCGAGTCCAGATACCGCTCTGAGGTATACAGTGATAATTTATGTCTCAGTTGGTAGTTTCCGTCCTGTTAACCATGTCTTAAACCTATGTCCTGATTGACTTCTTTAGGAAGACTATCCCGATGTCTTGTAACTCCTCGTCAAATCCCTATTGGGGAGTCCCCACTATCAAGTCGATCTTCAATTATATCAGTTATAGACAATGTGGTTAAGAGTTTAGCAATCATACATTGTGACCTAATTTTCTAAACTGAGAAAAGCTTCGTCTAATTGTGCAAGCAAAAAAATCCTCTCTAACAATAGGAGACATTTATTATCTAACAAAATGAGGGTTAGGAATTTCAGGGTAATAGCCAAACTTAAACTGCATAGATTAGTGGAGGATTGTTTAACTGTACCGAGATTGAATGGTTTAGGACTGTATAGTCTTTGTAGGGGTCTGGAGGTTCCCGTCTAAAGTCTCCGTCTAAACTTAATGTTTCCGTTTCTGACGATATTTTGACCAAATAGGTTAAATGGTAATAATGGAGAATGGTTCGATCACATCATAATGCTGGAGGGTTCCTTGTGGGTTGTATTAGGTTCCATTATTAGAGGGTTCTCTTATCAGAGGTTTATGGTGACGGTATTCCTTATTAAGTGTATGAACGCTTTTTTGACGATAACATTTTTTATCCGTTTTAGGTTATAGTGCTGGATGAATAATAAACCTTTTTTTAATATATTTTAGTTTGAAGATCTTGACATCATTTTCCCCGATGAAGGTTGAAGTTGCACACGAGGGTCGAAACTTTCTATCGTCAAGAACTTAAAAAAATACTACGGTCAATCCTTTTATTTTGTAAGGAGATTACTCCTTCCCTAGTGCGGATCGAGGTTGGCGGAAGATTTGCAGGCAGCGCACGACCGGCAGGGAAAGTGTCTCACTTTATTGGTAAATACGACGAAGGAGCCACCTGCATAGGACAAAGACGGACCCGCACATCAGCCACAAGCGAGTTTAAATATGTATGTAACTTGGGCTTATATGCAGGGAGATATAATTCCGGTTGGGTAATTTAAATATTCCGTTGCAGAGTTTTATATATTAAAGAGTTCTCTAGCTGTTCAAGGTGGGGTATGGGCCACCTTGGACCGTTAATATAGGAGTCAATTGGTCTATGGGAAATGTCTAAGGAGTTCCGTTTACTGTGGACCTAGCCCTTCCACCCTACCCCTATCCTTAGGCCTGAACTCTGGGCCTAAGGATAGGGCCTAAAACTATTGTAATGCTCCCCTAACCCGAAACTATGCTTGTAAAACCCAATCACGAGCTTTACGCCTTCACTATCCTCATTGAAAACCACTTTTGAGGACCCCACGACAAATATTTCAATTGGACAATCGAACACTTTAGAGAATGCTAATACTTCAATATCAGACCCCCACATCGTCGTGGTAGTTAGCTTTGTACAGTATTGTTCAATGTCCAAAACCTGGTCTTTCTCCAAAAGGAAAGGAATGAAATCATCACCATGGCTCTGTATATAATCAGCAGCCAATTGACGTAATTCTTGGACGGTATAAGTTTTGGACTGACGAATTTGCAATTGATCAGCAATCGAATTGAACAAACAGTTTCCGTCCGACACCACTTCATGGCATGTAAGATTATTCAAAGCAAGTAATTGGTTCATTGTATCAATTTCTATTTGACGATAATCAACCATATCTTTTGATTCTTCTTGAGCTTCATCTTTCATTTGCTGGATCTTGGCATTTCTTTTGGCTAATCTTTCTTTTTGCCTGTTCCTCTTTTTTCCACCGCCCTGTGTATTGGCACCACCAGTTCCCTGGGTATTTTGTGTTGTGGTACTGTGAGAGCCAGTTTGTGATGACCCAGCCTGAGAATCGGTCTTATCAGACAAAGTAAGATTCAAAAGATCTTCAGGTGATATTTCTGTTTCTGTGTCGTCATTAGTTATATCTGTGGTTGTGGTTGTGGTTGCAGTTGCAGTTGAATGATTAGGTGGAGGGGTACTTTTAGTGAGGTGATCATTGAGGAGGTTGCTACCAGTAGAAGCCGTACTATCACCCAGCGACGGCGTGGTTCTATTATTAGCACCATCAGTGGTAGTAGGGTCACTACTATCTTTTGTAGTCTCCTTGACCCCCAGGTTAAACTCCTCAATCTCCTTGGCTTGAGCTTGATCTAACTCTGCTTGCATTTGCTGACACTTTACCTGCACATCCCTTTTGGTCTTCTTGGTAGCCAGCTTCTTCAAATTGGTAAGCACACCTATCAAGTCCCGCTGTTGTCGTTTATGTCTTGATATGAGTTCATCCATAGCAAAGTCAATGAATAGCCGAATGTGATGAGGTGGACGAGTGCGACAATGTATAGACATATACACGACATACTATGAGGTGACGACACGCCAACCACACCATCCTCACCACTAAGGTTCACGACATAACACCACAGCACACGACATATGGACTTCCACTATTCACTCACTTAGCACGACTTACACAAAGCCAATAACCAACGACACTAAACCGACTAGAAAAACGACACCGACTTGGTGATGGCACCTTGGTGATGGCACGAGGTTTAGACTATTACACCACCTTCTAAATATAGCCGTACGACTCCTTTGAACTCCTCTATGTTCGCTTAATGTTAAGCTGACCTAATTGCCTTGACAATTACTGCCCATCCACCACCCATCCCCCAACTAATGACCACTGTAGACAGGCTTCTTTTGTAGACAGGCATCTCTGCAGGCAGGCAAGTAGTCAAGTAATCGCAGGCAGAGTAGGACATTTTTCAGCGGGCATTGAGAAGACGCCGACATTTTTTCGGATTGAGTGATAGTGGGAGTTGCAAACCAAATCAAAGGTTTAGAAAGGTTCGACACTGGCAGGAGTTCTCCTATTGCCGTATCTGTGGGATATAATTGAAGATGAGTTTAGGGGGTGGTGCTTATAGCCGTGGTATAATATTCAAGTGGTAATTCAATTATCCGTAATGGCCGTGATGACACCTGTTTCATTGATTGTTGCCTGTTACTAATGTACTACACTCCCCCAATGTTTAACGTAACTAAAGTAGAAAAATCCTGATAAAACAGGGAAATATTTTTAACCAAAAACAGAATGTCGCAGGCCTTATAAAAATCATAATTAAAAAACATAATTAAATAAAAAATGGCCAAAAATAAAAAAAAAAAAAAGACAAAGAAAAAAGGAGGGACACTAGAAGGGGAAATGATGTGAAAAATTTATTATAAAAAACTGGAATATCCAAAAGTTTCAAATATAGTGGGACTTTAGTTTCAAGGATTAAATACTAAATAATTGATATACATTAGTAGTACATAGTGCATTGAGGTTGAAAACTCGCAGTAGTACATACATATACATACATACTTTCATTTTTTTTTTGTTAGAAAAAGTTAATGTATTTAGCATAAGGTAAGCCAATACCCACTTTCAGCATTCCTTCATTTCTGAATCATTCGTTTTGCATAGTATAGTGATTCATCAATTGACTATACATAGACATTGACATAGTACAAAGTACATACATAGACATTTCATATAAGATATCATCCAGTATATTTCATATTTCATACATATTACATAAATAGTACTGAGTACACATACATAGATCACATTAAAGATCATACAGCTACATAAATATCATACAGATACATAAATATCACATACAGATACATATAAAGTACACATATAATTCACACACACACAATGAACTCACCAGATTACTTCCACCAAATTAGATTAAGTAATAGTTCTTTTAAAGCTTCAAACTTTAACCTTCAAATGATGGAATTTAAAAGTCACACATCAATCATCAAAGAATATCAAATTGACATGTTGAATCATTTATTAAGTTTGGAATATCAAACCCTTCCTAACTTATCATTAATCCAACAACAACCCGAGATAAATTTGAAGATGCGTCCATTACTTTTAGATTTCCTTATGGATGTCATTAACAAATTAAATTTATCCAAATCCACATTTCCTTCCACTGTCAACCTTATCGACCGTTACTGTAGCACCAGAATTGTCAAGAAACAACATTACCAATTATTGGGACTCACATGTCTTTGGATCAGTTGCAAAAACTTGGACTCCAAATACAAAGTACCAAGTCTCAATGATTTAAGCAAAATGTGCTGCAATTGTTACGATAAGAAACTTTTCCTTGAAATGGAAAATCATTTACTTAAATCTTTAGGGTGGATGATTTCCGTACCGACATTTGATGCATTTATTGACTTATACATCAATTTATACATAAACATGCATCCTACATTGGGTAATGCCCATCTCAATGATTTGAAAATCTTATCAATTTACATTTGTGAATTGATTCAATTTTATCCAAACATTTACTTCAATTATAACACATCGTTAATTAGTATTACCAGTTTCATTATTGCCACCAAGATTTTAAATTTGGGATTAAATTTGACCGAATTCTTTGGCACTTTAAATGCATCAATCGACTTTGATATGGATTCAGAAATCCATGCTGATGCATTTACTGAAACTTTTACTTATTCACAGTTTTCAAACTTGTCGAAGTTATTGATGAAGATCTTAAAATGTCCTCCACCTTCATTAAAACTCAAATACTTTAATGACAACTCCAAGTATTTGAAATTGATGGAAAAACTTATTAATTTTATTAATAAGAATAATGAACCAGTTACACCAAAGACTTATTCTAAATTACCTCCAACACCGGTATCTAATGATATTTCCCCAAAGTATCATAAAAATGATAATATCCCATTGGATTATTTACCATCACCTAACTCTCCAAATTTTAGCATTCATCCACCTTTGATGTTGCCGAAGAAGAGAAGTTATGATGGTGAAAAGCCTGATTTGAAGAGATCCAAGTCAGTGCCTGTATAATGATATATGTCCACGTTATTTTTTTTCTCTTTTGTACCCTCTTCCCTTGTCCTCTTTCCTACTATTTTCCGTTTCTTCATCTTCCAGTGTCTCTGACTACTCTTTTCCTATCTTCATCTTCCAGTATCACCCCTATTCTTTTCAATCCTCTCTCCTCTGTCTTCACCCTTGAAAATTCAACCTTTTGGATCTTCCAATACATACTTCTTCCTTTCCATCCCCAATCTACTCCCATGCTCTCCTTCTACAATACAAATAGTCGTTTTATATTATTATATGCTTATATAAATTCACTCATATATACCCAAACTTCTTCCTTAATCTTTACATTAGCTTTCCTCCTATATTCTATCATCTATCCACCTCTTTTGCCTTCGCCCATTCACTTAGAATAAACCCTTCCAAACATTCAATCCCTAAACCTCTTATCCCTTCGGCTTGTTCATCATCTCTACTTCCTTTAAGTTGTCTATAGCCCTATACCATATTTTTCACAACAATTAGACCTTGTCCAGCGTTTTTCATTCATTCCTGAATACATCCTCTACACAATATCACAACTCTTCACTAAGTCTCCCAAACCCACTCAATTTCTAATTTCAATCTGTCCTTATCAATTTTGTGCCTCTGTGTTTTCTATTTGTGCATTCTCTTTGTATCCTCTCATTTACCGTAAATTACTTCTTCCACCAAACTTCACCTAACAACACTTACCGGTAAGAACACCTCATACAATTACAACGCCCTTACCTTCACTCTCCAAAGCATTCACTCCTCAGATACTCAGATAATCCTTCAAAAGGAGACATTTCATTAACTATACACCTCTCAACACGAAATATAGTTTACTAACCCAAGGGTCTATTATATTTCTAGAACAACTGAAAAAGTCTTGTATTGCTCTTACATATACTTTCAAACCCTAATTCCACAACGGCCTTATCATTGGTCCTTTAATCTAGGACTAGACCTCCTACCTTTCTAGAGTTACACTAAAATTGAGGTCACAGCTTATTGGTCTAACTTTAGTCCTAGTTCCACTAAATCCTCCCCAAATACATCCTAAACTTACTAAATTTCTTAAACCTCCTGAAAGACACCTAGTGGAAAACTCATCATATACACTAAATCATTTTAACCTTAAAATAAATTGTACGGATCAACAAATGCTAAACCCGTTCCCCAAATCCACCAATCAGTCGCTAATCATAAATCGTAACTAAATCCACCGTAAACTTGCTGACCTATAGGGACTAGAATCATGACAGCATTCACATTAATGCCACCTCAATGCCACACTACAGAAATAGAATTTACTCATTCGAACCAAATAATCCCCAAAGAGGAATGAAGCCACATCAACTATTTCTATTTCCGTTAAAGTTTCATGTCTTAACTTGTAGTAGTCTAGAAAACCTTTGAATCATTTGCATGATTATGCATTGAACTCTGTCTTATCTATATAAATGTCTCCCATTACATTATCTTCATTAATGCTACGTTCCAGTTTCAACAGGTAACATTGTTAACGTATATGCATGAATTGCCGTTACCGAATCTAAACATTTACCTTAGTATACGAGATCGATGATTCGTTCTAGAGTCATTTAAGGATAAGGTTAAGGTTTAGGGCAGGCGGGTCTAGCAACTTCAAGAGGTTTAAGGTTTAAGGGTTTATGAAAGGAGATCTACGGATTTATGAAAGGTGGGTTAAGATTTACTGCAACTATTACATGTTGGTACATGGTTTCATCTTAAACGTTGTTCAAAGCATACTAATGCACAACGGCATAAATTTGACCGGTTTGAGCGGTTTGGTTTACGACTTTGATCTTGCATTCCCACTTTGGCATTGATCCCATTTTGACGTTGATCCCACATGGAAATCGTCAAAAATTCCCCAAAATTCTAAACACGACTGTTTTCCGCTCATCGTAACCAAATAGGAGAACAGTTAATGTATACGTAATATTTTAATAAAATGCATGTATAACGTATATTCTAGGCATTAGCCAGTTTGGGAATTGTCGTATTCATGCCAAACTCGCCGTACATATACGTAAACCAATCTCCGCACACATCGCATCTCAGCCAAGTCTCAACCAACTACTTATGGAACCTATTGAAAATAAGCCTAAGAAGGTTAAGGTTAATACCATTTCCACTATTTCGTTCCACGACACTGATCCGGAACTGTTCTTCAATGCTTATGTCAAAACCAGAACGCCTGTGAAAATTGAAAATTCCATTGAGATGGTGATGCCTCAATGGCATCAATTTCAAGCCCATAATTTAGAGAAAGTGTTGAACTATGATGAAGAATTGTTAGTGGAAAGAAAAGTGAATGGAGGGTTTGGAGGTGGAGAGAAGAGGTGTAAGATGGCACTCTCTGAGTTAATGGAGAAGTTCAGAAAGGGGGAGGAAGGGTATTATTTGACCACACAGTATGAGGAACATGATGATTCTGGCCCTGGTCAGGATGGTTCCCACACTGATGATGAAAGTGACGAGCCGGAGGAATCTGAAGAAGAATTTGAAGAGGATAACGACTCATATGAATTGGATCAAGAATTGAATCAAGAATTCTCAGAGTCCACAAAACCAAATGCCACAAACTCAGAACCTGAAGATAACGCCAACCCAGAAGATGACTCTGATTCAGACCTCGAAATAGATCTCGATAACTTTCAGGACGATTATGTTGACTCAGACCAAGACGGGGACCAAGAACAACTCCAAGACCACCCAGATCTGGAATCTCTTGATACAAGTAAAGTTTTCCAACCTCCATTGACCAATGAACTTGAGCTTCCCGTGAAGCCACTTTTCTTCGAGAACCTTATACCACAACAAATCAATCTTTGGATGGGATTTAATAAGCCGAAACCTGGTGATATTGAGGATAACACAAATTGGGACCCTAGTACACAAACAAAATTCATACCACAAGGAACTTCATCAGGTCTCCATCATGATCATTCAGACAACCTTTATATGCTTATCCAAGGTAATAAGAGATTCACACTTTTCAAGCCTCAAGATGCTTATAATTTATACACTATAGGGAGCATATTTAAGATCTACGATAATGGAGTGATTGATTACGAACGTAATGAATTTGCACCCAACTGGAATCATATTGCTGATGATGGTACGATAATAGAAGAGAGTAACGATATTATAGAAGAGGTCACAAAACTGATAGATACTGAATTAGATCCACCAAACTTTAGTAAAATTCCATCGATGTTATTACATTTGAATGACTTACCCACCAATCAATTGGACAAACTCATAAACTTTACCCAGGCCAACTTTCCTAATTTATTGGAGTTGACAAATTTTAAAGTTTGGCTTCACCCAGGTGATATGTTGTACTTACCAGCCGGATGGTTTCATGAAGTTCTGAGTTTTGGAGTCGATGAAAAGGATACCAAAACGTTGGAGAACCAAAAAGAGTTGAAGAATTGCCATATAGCATTGAATTATTGGTTTGCGCCACCTAATGGGGAATCATATACTAAACCATATAGGGGTGAACACAGTTAGTCCTACTTGAAAGCCGCACCTACATTAACAGGATGTCGTACCTTTACCATGTATTCGGTGGGTTAAGGTTCGCGATTTTGAACCACTACTAACAGAAGTTCAGGTATAGTACTAGCTGGATCCTGTCATTTAATGCTGTCTAGGGGAATGAATTCTTTTATTTTTTCTTAGGTGCATTTCATATGATCACAGTTCTTTTTGTGAATATAAACGGAATTGTTTTGTTCAAGTTAGCTAGTACAAATATAACTAGTAAGACAAGTTTTGAAGATCTTGAACAGGTTTAAGTTCTTAAAAGTGAATTTATAGATGACTCTCTCCGCAGTAAGGTGATCCTATGAACTGCTGATGTCAATAAATGGAAGGACTAGGACACCACACTGGTTCTGATGTTTTTTTGGGTCTTAAGGGTATAGGAATCCTAATTTTAACATTTCAGAATCAAAGATAGAAAGCCAATACATAAGACATACAGGCGTTTTGAACCTGTATAATCCTGTACAAATATATAGACATTAACGTAGATCAATACATTTTCCCGTTGATCATGAGTCTGTACACTACCCTATACCCTATGAATCGAACCACACTTGAGGTTGCTGAAAGAGTCGTCACATTAATGTCGTAATTTACAACCACGATATATCACGACATGTTCTTATCTCTAATCGGGAATCGGATTAATTTAATGATCCCGATCGCGCCCCTGATATCGCACCCAATTAGATATTATATACTTGATACATCCACGACCTCAATTTAATCAGAATCATCACAAACCTCAGTCCCAAATTTGGTTACCGCACTAAATCGAACTGACTTTTTTGGTTAATCCACGATTTGAAAAAAGGGGAAATGTAACATTGCACTACTCTTATTATTATAAGATCCTTTATTATATAGGGGCAGCAACTTTAACTAGGGTAACTGAAATTAGTCCACTTTTTGCAGAAAAAACTAGGGCTTATAATTGGTTGTTAATTTAATTAATTTGTATTCTCCTCAACTCTGTTTAAGCGATGTAATATTAAAACCAGATCATGATCTTGCCTGAATGGGTAATAGTTGCTTTAATGAGCTGATGATAGTGTGAGCATTTAAAACATTTATCAAATTTTTGATAAACAGAACACTCTCAAAATCGTTTCCTAATGTAGTAACTTAACTTGAAAATTCTCTATCACATTAGCCACTAACTATTGTACTGTAATAAATCCGCTGTCCTGGTACTACCACACGGCTACTAATAAAAATTATCACGAGAAATTCTCATCCTTTCTCATTCTCAGTGAAAAATTTTCTTTCAATTATAATAAAAGATATTAAATAACTTGAAAAGTAGTAGGAGTGTATGTATCGTAGATAATGTTATAAGTGATGCCACATAATTATAAGGAGTTGTATAATCCATAGGTTTTTTCAAATTTAAATTAAGTCAAAAATTGATTTTGTTTTCCTCAGGGCTTTGGTATAAACATAACACCTGTATACCAAAACCTCAGATAAGTTTTACAATTTTAGTGATCTCCTTTATCTAATCATACCACAGAGTTGCTGAGAGTCATATACAATAAAGAGTTCATACCAAATATCAATACCAACTCATAATGGTTCATAAATCCGGTTTATAAATAAAGGGGACCTTCGTCCCATCGCACCACCTACCACCCGTGCCCCCTTGTGGTAGTACCCTTTTTTTAGTGCGGCATCCGACCGAAAATTGTCTCATATTAACTAACACTTTAGTCCAACAAATACTTTCATTCACTTATTTTTGTATCTTACTGGAACTTTATTCTTTCTTTCTTGTTATAGGTGTTTATAAGATTTAATTATCATTGTAAACTTCCTACAAGTCAAAGTCAAAAAAACAATAACAACCCCACCTCAATAAATTTTTAAAAAATATTCAAAGGATGGCATTAGCAGATAGAAGACCACCCGAATTATCACCAAGTTTAAACAATTTAAGTACTGGTACTGTTTTAAACGAAGGTGAATATTATGATTATAATTTAAATCTCGATAATATTCATTTGGATGATGATGAAGATGATGATCAACATCATAATCAACATCAACTCAATGGTATGGTTGATGAAGAAGATCTTATGGATGAAAATGACGACGAACTTTTGGATGAGGATGAAGACGATGAAAATGTTGATGCAAGTCCAAGTTCAGGTTCGAGAAGTATTTCACCAGATTCTCTTATGAATGATTTAAAAAATTCATCAAATAGTTCGAGATCTTCAACCCCTACTGGATCAGGATCTAGTAAATTTGATATTGGTATTGATAGTTTACGTACTTCAAGTACTAACAATTTACCAATTGTTAAAAAACCAAAAACTTCAAGCAGAGTCCCAATTGCAACTGGTATTTCAACAACTATCCCAGTTACAGGTGAAAAACCAAGACCAAGTCAAAAGGATGAACCATCACTCGAAGACGATGTTTTGTATGCTATTTTCCTTATTCTTTTTGAAAAAGATTTTGAAGGAAAGGGAATGACTGTTAAACAAATTTGTGATATTTTAATTGATCGTCATCCTGAAATGGCTAATTTATCTACAAAAACTTCTAATTTGGTTTCTGCTAAATTGAATGCTTATGTTAAAAGGGTTGAAAAGGGTGATTCAAGTTTGAAGTATGCTTTACTGAGAGATTGGGCCGATGCAAGTCCAAAACGTATGGTTTACGTTTATAGAGGACTTTTAGCTGAAGATTTTAATATTCATGTCAAAACCATGATGGAAAATCAAAAACAATCAAAACCTCAATCTGCTCCTTCGACTCAACCTAATAGTAATTATGGACTCGGTGATAAATTAAATATCGATAGTTTTGAAGAATCTAAAATTGTTAAACCAAGAAGACAAACAATGTTTGATTTAGGAATTTCAAGAAGTTTCCTCGCTTCAAATGTTGATAAATCTAATTTGTTCGTACCTTATAATTCAGCTCCTGTCACTGCTAGTTTGAAAGATTCACAAAAGGAATCTAAACAAGCCAGTGAAGCTATTAAAGACGATAACAACAATGAAGATGAAGATGAAAAAATCGATGATGAATTTGAATTGGAAGGTGATAGTTATATTGAAACATTGAAAAAGAATGGTAAACGTTCTAAATCAATGAGTTATTTAACTTCCAAAAAACATAAAATTTTAACTGCTGCTGCTGCTGCTCCAAGAGCTCCAAAGACTCCTTGTAGCCATTCTCCAAATGCTGCCGCTGCTGCCGCTGCTTTACATGCTGCTGCTTTGAAAGCTATTAATTGTGATGCCAATGATGTTTGTGTTGAAAAATGGAACAACGTCATCAGATCTGGGTTCTTGTCTCAAGATATTGGTACTCCTGAAGATATTAGTTTAGCTGATTTAGATAAATTCTTTTAGAGTTTGAATTAACTAGACAGTAAAAAACTTATCATTATAAACCAACCTTTGAGTAATGTGTTACTTAGTAATTATTACTCGTGTGTTATATTTGTATATTAAAAAAAATCAAGGAAGATTACAAGTCTCTCTGTGTTCTGTGTTCTGTGCTCATATGTAGTTTTTATTTATTCGTGAATAGCTTAGCCGCCATGGGGTGCAAATGACCCGTTTCATAGCCCTTACTTATTACCCCTTACATACACATTGAGTTGCTTCGTGTTTATGCACCACTTTCGTGGTGTAGTTCATTAACCGCTATCTGTAACCGCTCTATTGCTCACTCCTAATATATATATCTACAACCTTTATACAAGTCTTATGTCATATAATACTTTGGACCGTCTCCTCCTTCAGGAACTGTCCAATTGATATCCTGAGTTGGTACCTTGATATCACATGTCTTACAATGTATACAATTTTGAGAATTAATCTTAAATTCTGGCATTTCACCTTCTCCTTCAACATATTCATAAACTCCAGCAGGGCAGAACCTTTGTTCAATTCCTTTGAATTTAGGCCATGATATTTCAGCATGTTTTTTATAATCTTGTTCAGGAATTCTCAAATGACATGCTTCGTCATCGTCATGATAAGTACCAGTACGAGAAACTGAAGTCAACAAATCAAAAGTTATTTCACCATCAGCTTTTGGATATTCAATTGGTTTGAAATCTGATGCTGGTTTTGTAATAGCGGCATCAGTGTGTTTGTGTTTCATGGTCCAAGGTTCTCTTCCTTTAGTTATTAATGTTACCAACCCAGAATTAGCTAAACCCCCAAGTATACCTAATTTAGTATTAAATGAAGGTCTAACATTTCTAACTTCATGAAGTTCGTCATGAATCCAAGAATTATGTACCATTTCTTCATACAGTTTCAATTCAATAATCGATTCTTCTTCGAAAGTTTCTTCATCAATCGGTTCCATTTCTTTTATTTGTTCAAAAATTGCATCAGCTGCTAACATTCCTGATTTCATAGCAGTATGAGATCCTTTAATTTTTGGTACATTCATAAATCCAGCTGATGCTCCAATTAAAACTCCTCCAGGGAAATATAACTTTGGTATAGATTGTAATCCTCCTTCATTCAAAGCTCTGGCTCCATAACTAAGACATTTTCCACCTCTTAATACGTCAGCATAGAAAGGATGTTTTTTCATTTTTTGAAATTCTTGGTATGGTGAAATGTAAGGATTTTCATAATCTAACCCAATTACTAACCCTATACTAACTTTATTATCATCAAAATGATACATGAAACCTCCCCCATATGCTGAAGATTCTTCTAAAAGTGGATACCCCATAGAATGAGCCACTAATCCTTTTTGAAAATTTTCAGGTTGAATTTCCCATACTTCCTTAATCCCCAATCCATAAGTTTGAGTATTTGAATTTTCTCTTAAATTGAAACGGTTTATAACTTGCTTACTTAACAGTCCATGACATCCTTCACCTAACATAGTTAATCTTGAATGGAATTCCATCCCCCTTTCAAAAGAATCTTTTGGTTCTCCATTTTTGTCAATACCCATATCTTTAGTGGCTACACCACAAACTCCATTTTCATTATAAATTAATTCACTTACGGAAATACCAGGATATAATTCTACACCTAATTCTTCAGCCTTTTCAGCGAGATGTGCAGTTACAGCACTTAATGAAACAATATAATTTTTGTCTTTATTAAGTAATTGAGGTGGTTCAGGTAATGAAAATGCAAAAGATTCAGTTAAAAATTTCATACTATCAGCTGTAACTTTTGTAACTAAATCTTCAGGAAGTGGTATATCTTGAGTTTCATTAACATATTCACTATCAGGAAATAATTCTATCAAAGCTTTTGGTTCTATAACTGCTCCACTGACTATGTGGCTACCAAAATCTCCAGATTTTTCCAATACTACTACTCTTAATTCTCCATTACCTTGATCCATGTCAAGTTGTTTAAGACGTATAGCGGCACTAAGACCGGCTGGTCCTCCACCTACGATACATACATCCACAAAGTCTTTGGCTCTTTCTTCATTTAGCACACTGTCAGTCGACGTGCTATAATATTTAGTGAAGTTTGCAAATCTAGGTTTTGGTGTACGTAATGATTGGGAAATTAGCCAAGGTCTGATATTGAATTTTGACATTTTGACAACCGAACTCGGCAGTCTTGTTAATATCGACCACCTATTCATCTGTGTATTATTAGAGGTGGTTGGACTTTGAAATGATAGGAGTAATTGTGGGTTGATGTGTTAACTATGCGATGAGTCAATGTCTGCGAATCAAATATGTTCAATTTGTAAGAGTCAGATCGCACTATTAGCCATAGTTACCACTAATACTTAAGCGTTAAGATTGTTGTTGGTCCCAATTAATGCCCTAAGTAGACCTTATATTTCAAGCTAGTTCAATTAAAGCTATACGAAAATAAAAGAGATTAAAAGATTGTTCAAGAACAAACAGAGAATCGTGAACACCTACACTAATACGTGTCTATTTAAACTCATATATTGGCCTACACTCTATGGTTCATCATCAACAAAAGCTTTCCATTCTGGAACATCACAAGTTCTGAGGTGACCAAATTTATCAGCTAAGTTGTTTAATTCTTCAAAAGCATCTTCTGGTAAAACAATAGTCTTTAAATTAGAAATAATTCTTGATGGAGTAACTGATTTTGGTAAAACAATAGTACCTCTTTGAACAGCCCAAGAAACTAAAAGTTGAGCTGGTTCAATGTTCAATTTCTTAGCTAAGGCAACAACATCGTCATTCTTGAATAATGGAGAATCGTTAGATCCTAATGGAGAGTAAGCTTCAGCATAGATATCATTTTCCTTTAAGTAATTGACTAATTTTTTTTGTGGGAATAATGGATGTAATTCAATTTGGTTAACAACTGGTTTAACAGTGATTTCTGGATCTTCTAAAAGTTTCTTCATCTTTGGGAGAGTGAAATTAGAAACACCAATAGCTTTAATCTTATCAGATGATTTGTAAAGTTTTTGGAATTCCTTATAAGTGTCAACAAAAGTCCAATCATCATAAGTGGAGAATTCTTTGGTGTTTGGGTTTTCTTCAACTGGCCAATGGATTAAGTATAAATCGATGTAAGTGTCTAATTTCTTAATTGAGTCTTCGAAACCTTTGATCATATCTTCTGGTTTATGATCAGTGTTGGCTAATTTGGTGGTTAAGAAAATTTCTTCTCTTGGAACACCACTATCTTTAATACCTTGCCCAACTTCTGCTTCATTACCATATCCAGCAGCAGTATCAATGTGTCTGTAACCATTTTGTAAAGCAGTTTTAACAGAATTGTAAGCATCTTTTTCCTTACTGGCTCTCCAAGTACCTAATCCAACGGCTGGAATAACAGTACCATTGTTTAATTTATAAGTAGTAGTATCAACTTTTAATGACATCTTTTCAATTGTTCAATTGGGGGCAATTTTTAATTTTCCAATTTAAATAACGTTTGTCAATGGTTGCGAGCATTGATGCAGTTCCACAGTGCGGGAAATGGCATACTTCGATACGAGCTGCAGTAATTATTCGCTAATATTGGGGCACATTTCCATTACCCATAGTACATAATTGTAATACCCCATGGTCTAGGCTCGTATTCAGAAACGAGGTTTTGATAGAATTTGGTGTTAAATGCTAGAAAAAGAGTGTTCCAATGTATGATAAAGTGGGCCACTGTTAAAGAGGAGCAATTGGCAATTTCGCAAACAGCGGAATTCATAACGGAATTATAGAGTACACGGCCGAATATATTACAAATGCTGAATTGGGGTAAGATTTATCTATTAGAACTAAAAATTATGTATCAGCCTCACCTATGCTCTTGTGAGGCTTTTGATGATTGTTCATTAAACATTTGTTCGTGAGAAACGGAGGATTGTTCATTAGACCCCCGATCTGAAACTTTAGATGATTGATCATTAGATTGATCATTTTCTGGAACTTCTGATTGTAAAGGTTGTTCTTCGTCCTCTTTTATATCATCCAGATGAACCCATTTCCTCATAAAGTTGACTAAAATCTGTGCGGTGAACACTTGTTCGGCTTGGAATAAGACTAATGGTACTAATAAGATCCCCAATTTTGGATTATCTGCACCATATTGTGAAGTTACCAACAGCACACCCAAGGCTGCAGTTTTAGCAGGACCACATAACATAACTGCAACTGTATCTTTCTTATTATAGTAAAATGGTCTGAATAATTTATAACATATCTTGTACGATCTACTGCTTGTAGCATCAGGGACCTTGGAAAATATCCTAAGGATAAACAACGGCCTCGAGTACATGTATGCCAATACGGTAAAAAAAAGGTAAATTCCAATGTTGAAAAAACAAATGAAAATGATTGAGGTATGACTGACTTCAGTGAATGCATGTTGAGCAAAAGCTGTAGAGAAAGATTGCCACATAATCATAATCAACATGAACGATCCGACTTTACTCAATTTGAAAGTTGTAAGAACCCATTTAGTTTGTTTTGGTAAAATATTCTGAATAACTTGACCCACGAAAAGTGGTACAAAAACACTCAATCCCAATTGTTTCATAACATTTGCATATAATTGTTGTAAACCAATACTAGTACCATCTGGCTGATTACTTGGATTACCAAATTCCCACGTTCCAGTAAGATACATTTGAACCAAGGCTGGTGTGATGAAAGATCCTAAAATATTACCAATGAAAACTTCACAAAGGGTTAAAATATCATTACCATGTGCTTGTTTAGTCATGACAACATTTGATGAAACTGTAGTTGGACAAGCATGAGTTACAATCAATCCAACAAGCAAATAATTGTCAATGGTTTTACCACCATTTGCAGCTTTAATTCCACATGCAATTCCGTAAATAATCGAACTAGTGATAAGGAAAGACATCGATAACACTGTGAAATGAGCTCTCCAATTCAACATGTTCTTGATTAAATCTTTCGTACTCATACTCAACCCACTGATCAAGAAAATGATCGCCACAGCTCCATAACTGATAACATATTCAGCTTTTAATGTCCCATTCTCTTTGGCAAATTCGGGGAAAAAATAGGCAAGCATAACGAATATTCCTAAAAACACAAAAAACCATTGTGCTATAAGAAAATCTATTATCCATTTCAATATTTTAAACCATTTTTGTGCTTTAATATTTTCCGGTATCATTATGACTCAATGTAGGTTTATATGTTTCTATGTGATGATAGTAGGAAATATAGTATACAAGGGTTTTAGGAATGCTTGGAATCTATAGGTATATGAAATATGCTGTAAATGTAAATAAATATATAACGGTGTAATTTAACCGGAATCTATGTCTAATATTAAGTAATAAGGAAATTTAAACTTTATGTAGTATGTGAGAAAAGTTGACAGATGTGCTGGGTGATAATGCGGGATTGCGACATATAATGTGTGGCAGAGAAACTAAGACTAAAAGCGGAAATATTATCCTGATTAGTTAGTGATCTGATTTAAATGTATAAACTAAACTGAGATGTGGTGTATATGTTTTGAAAGTACATTGATTATTGAATTTTTTCTGCCAAAAGTTTTCCATCTCTCTATAATTTCACTGGGGCAAACTTTCTCGACTGAATTGACCTATTGCTCTTAGTTTGATGTCATTATGATGCAGTTTAATCTTATTTATTTGGACCTAATTATCTATATTTGAACTCTGGCTGATCTATAGTTACCAAATAGTACTATACGTGCTTCAGTTAGATCTTATTATGGTATTGATCTACTAATTTATAGTAGGAGATTCCAATTTTGATTTTAGATGGTTTCTGGTCAAATTCTACGTAATACATAAATACCACCCCACCCCCACAATTATTCATCATTAGTATTTATAAGTTCCTTAGTAAGAATATTCGGAGTAAAATGGACGATTTGGATTATTAGGCTCTCAGCTTCGAAATTAATATCTTTGCTTTATTCATTACCCAAAACTGTTCAAATGTCCCTCTAACTAATCATAAAAACACCATTGGCGTCATATTAAACTCCACAATGATTTCTCTGACGGTTTATGTCTATAATGACTGTAATTAATTCATTCTATCCTGAACCCTAACAAACTTTATCGCATTTGTGTCATTTGAAGTACACAAACTCGAAACCCACAAGCAAAAGCCTACCAAATTTGGAACCTACTCCATCCAATTTCAACGCCAACTTGAACAATTATGGTATAATTAGTAACATCGTATCATTGTAATGCCATGGAAGATATCTCATACTTAATGTAAAGAAAAACCAAGCTTTTTTTTGCAACCATTTTTGATGTTCAATTTTAGAATATAGGGATAAATGAAATAATTCAATATAAGTCAACGAAAAGTAATCCATCAAAGTTTAAAGTGGATGAACATCTACTCATTACCAATACCTTGACTATGCTACCTCAAAGAGATATATTTACAGAGTTTATGGTTGGTAATTAGCATATTTATTGATTTGATGGCGAAACACAAAACCTTTATTCGTTGGATTTTAAGGTAACCTGGCTCTAAAATAGTTTGAAATAGTAAATCATCCTAGTGGAAGCCCTTCATAAAGAGATTTAAATGGAGAATATGACTGTTCTGTACAAAATCACGTCTAAAATCAGGCATAAAATCGTCAACGTCAATAACTGTTTGCCAAAAAGTAGTACATTATGTTATTCAGATCTATCTTATTGAATATATATCTTAAATATACGTATTTCCCCTTTAAAATTCGAATTAAGCAGTCAATTAGTTATTTAAGAATTAACTATGTGAAAAGAGAGTATATCTAATTTTAGGTACTTTGAAGAGTGAATTTAGCATCGAAAATTACTTCATGAGTTATCTAACGCCTATATAAGTCCATTGTACCTCTTTTTATAATTCTCCATCCTAAAATTGTCCTATAGTTTGACATTATTATACTTCATAGTATTTGATAACTATTTTATGTCAGCGCACGACTTTGATAACCTACAAAAGTTTGGCTCATTCGATCAAAAAAATAAATTTGGCTGCAAAAACAGCTGCAAAAGAGATAATTGAATGCAAAAAGTTCGTTCTATGCATTTATGTTACATGAGAGAGATAATGGAATCAAATTCACTTTCAAATCTTGAAAGGATAAAAAGATATAGAATTAATAAGAAAGTATTCATGCAAGGTTAATTTCTGTCTGTGTACATGTACACAAACAAAAATTCAAGGAAATATATAAGGAGCTGAATCCCCCAAAAAGAATTTTTTTTTTTTCATCACTTTCAAATTTACTTTCTTTCATGACTTTCAAAATCACAAGTCAGAGAGATAGGTGTTGGTCAATCATCCCCATGTCAAGTTAGAGGATCATCATAAATTATCATCAACTATCATCAACTATCATCAGTCATTACCATCAATAGAAGGAAAGGAAGTAATCATCCTTGAGGTTTACATTAAGTGCTATGATATTGGTTGATAATCATTCCCAAATTTATTGACAAAATGTAAAGTATCATCAGTATCTGTGGTTGGGCAGAACCCAGTATTATTTGAATGTTTGCATTTATCTTTATTATTAGTTTGATATTTAATTGATTGATTGGTACTGGTGTAATACTGATAAGTGCTGATTCTGTTATCTCAGGTTGAAATTAGTTCTTGGTTAGTTCAGTATATGAGGTCGGGCAGGACCGAATATCATTGGACTTTACAGGTTGAAATTGGTTGTTGCTTCATTATCAATAGTGGATGGAATTTGGGACTTTGAAGGGGTGGATCTTGTCTTAGTTAAATAGTATGAAATATTATTGTTGATGTGACTTAGTATTAATATTGGGACCTGTTGGTATGGTTACTATTATTACTTAGTGATTTGATCAATATGATTAGTATGATGACTTATCTTGGACTTGGGATATTCTGGATTTGTCTTGAAGTTGGTGTTAATGGAATTAGTATAGGGGAATTGGTGTTAATAATTGAACTGAGTTTGGCCAACTTAGAAATTTTATTTTCATTCAATGTTGATCTTTGGAGATTAATACTTTACGTTGAAATCTTGGGCAGAGATGGAGTAACTATTATGATCTTATACTTTTTCTTGTCAATTACCAATCTTCACACAATGTCCATGAAGTATTGATCGTGGTTGATTTTAAACGCTGGCGGTAACGTTGGCAATTAATTTAACTGAAGTCCTTACTTTTTAGGGATCTGGGGAGAATGGTACTGGACTTAGGGAAGACTTAGGGAAGGTCTCGGTACTAGAGGTGGTAGTTTAGGGAGGGCGTGTGCTAGGCCTTGGGCAAGTCTTAGTACGGGTGATTTATGGCGAAGTGGTAGTGAGTACCGGGGGATACTGGGTCCAGGTAGGCACTGGCTCAGGATAATGGGTGCTGGGGGATTTAGTGGGTTAGAGGTGATGCTGACTCAGCTAATGACATTGAACTATGACTGGATACAGTTCATTTGATATTGGTCCCTTGATGATTTTGAATTCAGAGGCCATGCTGATTCATATCAACTTGGCTTCACCTTGGTACTAGATTCTGGTATCATCCTGCCGGGATCTGGTACTACGGTGGTGTTGGGTACTGGGGGATTGGGCTGGGCCCTGGGTAAACCTCGCTCAAAGTTGGGATCTGGGGGAGCTGGTGAGATATAATCTTTAGATGTAGGGATTTTATTTCACTTCACTTTAGATCTATATTCACTGGCTTAGGTTAACGCCTTGGTGATGTACTAAAATTAGAAGGGGTCCTAATTATTTACCTTTGCTTCCGGGAGACCACGGCTTATGGTAATAATTAGTGGGGTCTTTGGGCCTAATATTACCCAGAACTTACCAAGACCTTACCGCCAGGTGGATACTTCCATTTGTGGATACTTCCATTTGTGGATACTTCCATTTGTGGTTAATTTCTTTTGTGGCAACTCCCATTTGTGGTTGGTTTCGGTTTGTGTTCTGTGTAATATTTACCCCGGCCCCTAGGAGAGCCTAGTCATGCCCGATTTTTCAATTTTTTCTGTTTTTTTTTTTAATTGCCTTTTTTGAGCCCAGTTTTTCTTTTCGAACCGATATAATAATCTCTACATATACCTACGAAGATAGGCTTTCTAGTGGATTGATCCCAGCAACATATTGATTAATATTGGTAGAAATATGATCATGTTTAATTATCTGGTGTCGTCTCATAGTTAAGAATAAATGTCGTATAGGAAGAACGACATCCAAGATTTTAGTGAAATCGATTGACCATTTCTCTAGGTTTATGCTTTTATTTCCAGATTCAGCATTCTATAGATTTATTAAAGCTTGATGCTAATTAGTGGCTTTCTATTGGTATATTTAAGTTGTAAGTTAGAGTCACCAAAAATAAAATAAGTGAACAATTAGATTCTCGTATATTCTATTTAAGTGATGCTAAACATTGTATTAAAAAGTCAACAACGAGTAGAATTGACCTGTAGATACTAAAGACTGATTTCAATACAAAACCATATCTAAGCATGTCTGAAAAAGTCCCAAAAGGGTCAGAATTACCTGAAAAATTACACATAAAATAAGTCAGGTTAGGTAATAATAACATCCTTATTCCAGCTATTAGACACCAATGAAAGCTAATGGTGATCAGATCACAATTTATTTTTATAGAAATATTATGAAATAAGATTTATGACCCGTTAAAACATCAGAATAACTCTTGCGTAGAGCTTAAAAGACAGATTTAGACATGATGACTACAAAACCATAAAAACCCTCTTAATTCCTCGTAATACTCTTTCATTTTTGATTCGAATCAAAAGAAAAGAAGTCTGAAGTGTTTTTCAATTATAATGTACTTACAATCAAGTTTTCAGCCAATTCTGAACCGAAAATGTTTTTTACCCCCGAATTGACCTACCTTGACTAACTCAATGTATGGTAAATTTAAATGAAACTATAACCACACCAAAATTTGTTCCTTCGAGCTCTAATGAAGAAAAAATAATATTCGATAATCAAAAATGGTATTTATCGATTTTAGAGAAGATTTCAAAAGATTAAGCTTTTTGACTGAAAAGTCCCAGACTTTGCTTACCTTCTCTCACAATACGGAGAGAAGATTTCAAATGACAACGCCATTCCCCCAATTTTTGTCCGAATTGGTTTGGAAACCCCACTATGATTTTGGAAATAGTGATCTAAATTCAATTCTCTCATTATTGGAGAGCCGTCTCTCGGGGTGGTAAAGATATACTGGTTATATTTTTTTGTGGTTTTTCATTATAAACCTCAATATATACACAGCTTTAATTCAATTCAGACCAAAAAAGATTTGTGTCAATTAAGGTAAAAACATGCTACTGTGTGGTACTTTTTGAGGAGTAATTCAATAGGTTAAGGTTGGAATAATGGCAAAAATAGTAGTAAAGGGCTGCAAGAATTGAACATCGCAGTAAATTTCTAAGGTGGCTTTTTGAATTGGTCTTAGTCATTTACGCATTTCCGAAGTGGCTTTATCAATTAAGAACCAAAAAAGAAATGACTTACGCACCTTAAATTCGAAAATAAATACCGAGAATTCTAAATTTAGTAATCTATTTTAACTCCAGAGCTTTTGTAAATAAAAATACCCCTGAGAATTCTAAAAATAATCACTCATTATGTCATAAAAGCCGTCTCTGGAAAAACTTCATAACGTTTGAAAAACTATATAAGATGAGGTTTTTCCTTAACTTATACTTCATCATTCAAACACTTGAATACAAAATAATTAATACTTAATAACTTATAATGAAATCATTCGCTTTTGCAACTTTATTATCAATCGCTGCTGCTGTTAAATTTCAAGTTGAACCAACTGATGGTTCATCTTCAATTTCTGGTTTCATTAGTTCTAAACATGAAGGTGCTGGATTTAACTACTTCTTTGTTGGTTCAAATGGTGAAGATTTAACTTATGATGAGAAAAACAAAACCCTTTCCATGCAAGCTGGTGAATTAGAATACACCGTTTCAGTTCAATCAGATTTCTTAACCTTGGGTGTTTTCGATCCTGCTTCAGTTGATCTCTCATCAGGTTACTTATCCCTTGACGGTAAAGATCAATTTGCTGCTTGTCAAAATGTTAACGATCCATACAGTTACTCCACTAGTGAATTCACCATTATGCAATATCCATCTGAAGCTCCACACGGTTGTATTCCAATCAAATTAAAGGCTTCAGATTCTGATCCAGCTCCATCATCTTCAGCTCCATCAGCTTCAGCTACTCCATACTACGGTAACACTACTACTATTCACAGTACCGTTACTGATTACACCACCTACTGTCCAATTTCAACAACTATTACCATTACTAAGTGTTCTGAAAACAAATGTTCTCCAACTACCATCCCTGTTGAGGGTCCAACTACTTTAACTGTTACTGGTACTTGTATCGTTCCAACTGAAACTGCTGCTCCAACAACCATTACCACTGCTGGTACTCCAGTCACTACTGAAGCTCCAAAATCCCAAAGTGAAGCTCCAAAATCTACTGTTGCTGCTGTTTCTACCTTTGACAATGGTGCTAACAAATTAGTTGGTCTTGGTGGTTTAGCTATCATGGGTGCTTTATTCTTATAAGGTATCTAATTCTATTCATTGAACTGGTGTTACCGGTTTTTATTTTTCTATTTTAAGATTTTTGCATTGGGTTTTAGTCATTTTCATATTTTATATAATTATAATGTATAATTGTTAATATCTTCTTATGGGTCACGATCTCTACCATTAAGATACTTATGGGTCCATTTTTAACTCTAAAAGTAATTCAATACCATTTTCAGCTATCATGAAAATTCGTTGCCTATCACTTTCCTCGTCTTTTTTTTATTATGAGCCGCAGTTTATAGTTGATAAAAAAGAGAGCTTTATAAGTAGCCAGAATCATTTTTAAATGGTGTTTTTGTTTCTACATGACATTTATATGTGTTTTGATTGTTTGATCTACTTTTCGTAAATTTCGGAATTTATTTGAATTATTTTCTGATGACTATTCAGCTATGATATATTTGGTACAAATTTTAAAAATCGTAAAAATCACAAAATCAAAACCAATAATTTCTAAAAGTGAAATTTATTAAGGAATAATTTAGTTACATATTGAGTTCGTTATAAGATTTGTTTTGATATCATGCTTAAAACTAAGAAATGGTTCTTATTCTGTTCAGTATTGCCTGAGTATAGGTTGATCAAGTTCATTTTTTTTTGGCTCTTTCGTTTCTTTTCATTTATCTTTATTATCAGAATCTGTAGAGCTACACAATTTTATAGCCCCTGAATGAATCCAGTGAAGTTTTAATTAGTGCCAAATTCAAGGCTACCACCCAGTTTAAACTCATCGAGTTGTTTTACGAGCTCAATTCGAAAAGTTGGAGATAAGCCCGCAAAAAGTTCGTAAAAATCCCCTAATTTTGATTAAATGTCCAATTCAATTAATTTACCCCCGGAAGTTATAAGGCAAACATTTAAGTATGTTCCCGCCCAAGTATTATATCAAAAGTTAATTGAACCTTATAAAGACACCAGTTTCAATATTTATCAAGAAATTGCCTTTGAATTAATAGGTGAGGATCTCGTAATTCGTAATACAACTGAAATAGGGTATGACCCTTTACATCATATTTATCCCACCCCCAAGTTGGATTATAAGCTTCAATTGATGGATTTTAAGAAAGGCCATGAGTTAGTGAAGAGGCTTTTAGATTATGGTGCTCAAGTAGGTAGACCTATGCTTAAACAATTGTCACTTTTCGTACACTGCAAGCACCCTTCTGATGATGAGACTCCGAATGAGGAGGTAATCCACTACTATCTCAAAACGATTGAAGAATTTGCAATTGATAATGGGTTTAGAGGTCAGGTAGGGTTAGGAATTGTTCTAGTATTCACTGATATTTGGACTAAAGAAAACTTGCCACTTTACAAAAAGGTCAGAGAAAGAACTAGTGGTTTGACTGCCAAATTTACTGATCTTATAGTTCAAACAAGACAAACAGCTGAATCGTTTAATCAACCTTTTATTCAATTAAAAAACTTACCAAAACTCAAACAGTTAAGATTATTCAATGATCATATTGATGATCGAGAAATAAGACGTTTATCATTCTTAAGTAAACAACCGAACCTTAAAGTAATGGATTTCAGTGGTAATCACATTTCAAAAATTGATTATTTGCCAGTGCCACCAAATTTAGATCAATTGGTATTAAATGCTAATAAATTGACAACTTTGAAACCATCAGCTTTAAGTATTAGAGGATCAACTGATTTATCTAAATTTGAAAAATTAACCCTTTTGGAAGCAAGCATTAACGCCTTCACGACTTTGAAAAATGTCAAATTTCCTAAGAATTTGACTATACTTAGAATTGCTTATAATCAGATATCATCGACTGATTTCGTCTTACCACCACATTTACAAGAATTAGTTTTGACAGGTAATTCTTTAACAAATGTGAATTCGTTGAAATTACCTGAATCATTAATTAAACTTTCGCTTGATTCTAATATGTTTGAAGAATTCCCAGAATATTTCTTTTACAATTGTCCTAAATTAGAATGTCTTGACCTTCTGGGTAATAATATAAGTGATTTGGATGATTTGGGAACATTACCAAAATCCTTAACTTCGCTTGAGTTGGATGGTAATGAAATCAATCACAAGGATATCAGTAATATTTTTACACCAAAGCTAAAACTTCTATCCATGAGAAATACGGGATTGATGGCTTTAGAGAATTTGAAGTTCCCTGAAACTTTGGAAACCTTGAACGTTAGTGATAATTCTATTTCAATTCTAGCTAATGTTGATTTCGGTTCAAGTTTAAAGACTTTAGAGTTGAATAGTAATATCCTTACTAGTTTCAAGATAAATGGCTCTTCAATCAAAGTTCCAGATACCTTAGAACTGTTAAACTTGCAAGCTAATGCTTTTTCGAATTTATACGATGTTGATATCCCTGATAACGTTAAAAAATTAAACATTAGTGCATTACCTTTAACTTTTTTTGAGTCTGAACAACTTGAAAGTTTACCTAAATCTTTAGAGATTTTGGAAGTGGTGTATTTGATGCTTAGAGGTGGTAATGTGGGTCATACTGTGGTTGAAGAAATGGTATTAGATTTAACTGAATTCGTGAATTTGAAAAAGTTTACATTCACTAGTCCTGATATAATGAATTTGGATCTAAAGAAATTGGATACTCTTACTGATCTTTATATAGAGTGTGATTGTGATAAGAATCTTGATGATTCAGATGATTTTTGAATGTATGGAAGATTTAAATGTCACTATAACATCACCAAATTTGGTCCTGTTGGGCTGAAATAAAGGTAAAGCTATGTTCTATAACCAAGAATGGTAGATAACAGCTTTCAAGACAATTTTAAAAAATCAAACCTTTTGACCAAAAAGTCCGAGACTTTGCTTACCTTCGCTCACGATATTGAGAGAGGATTCCAAATGACAACATATTTCCCCCAATATTTGTTGAAATTGGGTTGAAAATACAGCCATTGTATTGAGAAAAGCTGTTAAAACACATTCAAGTCTTTTCTAGAGAAATACACTTCAGGGATATTAGATTATTGTGGTTATATTCTTTTTGTGGTTTAATTTCGAATCAAACATAGCCATTAAGTAATCATTTGAATCGAGTTAACAATCCTCTACTGAAGGGAACTGTTTTTAGGATAAATTAATTGTTCCAAGTGGAAATAATGGTGGAAATAGAGGTGAATGGTTGCAAAAATTGGATATCGCAATATATTTTGAAGGTATCTATTAAAGGGGACGGGGGTTGATGAAAAAATTGTGGGGGACCTCGCTGATTGGGAAGTCGGTGGGCATTCTGAGTTTGGTGGATAATTATGGGGTGTACATGAAATCGTACATATGGGGGATTTCCCAAATTGGAAGTTAAAGGTAATGGGGGAGTTGATGATAGTGGGACTATCTCAGCCAGAAATTTGGTGCCTAGCGATTACAGACTTTTGCTTCTTTTTGCCGTATAAGTTTTTAACAATAATCAAAAGCAACACAATATTTGGCTCATTAGAACAATAAAACTTCCGTATTTGTATATTGTTAATGAATGATGCTCTTAGAATCTTTCTCTAGGATTAGGGGTCAACTATAGCCCCATTTTCGATTTGTGTGAATTATCGAAATCTGCTATTTACTCAACAAAGCCATTTACTTTTGCAATCTCTATAACAAGAGACAATTAAGTGCTTTAGCCTCTATTCGACTAGATGCACTTGGGTTCACTGGTGTTGTCAAATAGATAGCAATTGTGGATTTTGTATTTTTGAAGGTCCCAAGGATAATAAAACAACACATAAAAGACAAGCGGATAAATTCCATTTTAATAAGCAATAGATCGACATGTTCTGATTATAGTTAGTTGTGCATAACAACTTTCCGGAAGGCCCGGTATAATTATTTAGTATGGGTTGGGCAGGTTATATTCAAATTCATGAATTATTGAATATAACCAAATCGGGAAATTTGGAACCCAAACCACGTGATAAATCATTCCCAAAGTAAGGTTTATAAATAAGCCCAAATTCCGTTACAAATTATCACAACCGTCATAGTTTTACAATTGTTCTCAAGAAGTTTAATCACAAAACATAAGTTTCATTGGAAACGTAAAACTGCATTTATCAGAAGTATTTCAACGAACACAAACTCCAAAGTCGCCTGAATCATCTTAAAACATCTCTTGAAAAAGAGCCAAACAATTGGTACCAAAAAACGCTCAACATACGACGTATCACACAAGCTATTTCCAAAAATAGTCAAAAATTAGGTCACAAGTTGCTGAAATTCTCAAAAAAAAAGTGTTCAAGTTGTTCGAAGTTGATTGACTTTCAAAAGATTTTTTGAAAAAATCTCAAAAAATCGAAAAATCCCCGAATTGACCATGTTCTGAAAGGGCCAAATTTGAGGTTTTTGGGGTATCGTGTCATATAAATCAGCGATTGAGCCAATTTTGTAAATCTAGTAACTCTATTTAGTAATGTAGTAGCTATTCGACTCTATTAGGGAGGTGCTATTTGAATCCGATATATCATTTAACTAGTTTTAGGGCCATTTTAAAACCACCATTTTTTGATAGTTTTGTGTGATCTCTACAAATGTCATCTAAGAACTAATTAAGCAACTGTTTTTTATATCTCTTGACTGGTGGAAATCGTACCGTAACAAAAATTCTGGTTTTTAAATACTTTAAAAATAATGGGAAGTGGTTAAAGGTAGAAATTTGGGCCACTTTTTATACTTATTGAGTTTATAAGTCTAGATTATATGAATTATAAATTCAAATTAATAAACTATTTACTCACTTAAGTAAGAAAGCTTTTGAATACACCCGAGTTGTCTCTTTCTCTTTATATGTGTGTTAATTCCAGGAATAACACTACTAATGTCGTGGAGTATAACTGATATTATAGATTTGAAAGGGGCCTAAAATAAAAAATTTCGGAGTGACTTAGATACAGATCAGTTACAAGTACGATTTTATACCAATAATGACTTTGTAAACCTCTCAAGGGGCACAATAGTATGACACTTAATATTAAGCCTGTAAGTATGAATAAGAGTAAAAAAACCAGTATTTTGGGACGAATCACTACAATTCAAACTTTTAATTAAATCAATAAGCATTAATGGCTCATTAGTTATGCATATATACCATTATAAATCCCTAAGAACAAAATAAAACCCAAATAGTTCAGCATCAAGAGCTGCGATAGTAGAGAAGAGGGAAATAACACCACCAATCTAGCCAGGATAATCAAGAAATAGTCTGAATTGAATTCCAAATGATCTAAACATATCCTTATAGCCTATACATGCTAGCAAGATCGAGAGGAATGATGTTATCAGAGCATTAGATTGAAAATTACCCCCACACTACTTTAAATTCAGCTAAAAATAAAGCAAATTCCATCTATTAAATTCCAATTCAAGAAGATTCACAAGTCTCGTAACCACAGATTCACCAAATGTACACTTAGAAGTATCATAAGTCACTATAGTAGTGCACAGTTCTGAATCTTTATTCTAATACGATGAGAATCTAATGATGATATTAGCCATTCTGAGATATCGCGGAGACGGGGGTACATACTTAAGACCACAAACTCAATAACATGCGAATATCAATATACTTAATGACGTATAATCTACCCCAAAAAAGCCGTACATTTTATCGAAAATATCAGGATAAACTTTAAACTCTTAAACCTTGAAAATTACCCGGAATTCTACCTTTTCGTCTTAATTAGATTTCCTAATTGGGAAAAACATAAACAATCTGAAAATTGTATACATAAGAATCATCACTGCATTATTTGAGTAAACTCAAATATAGAGCAAGTGATACATACCCATACGTAACAGCACAAGTTACACAGAACACACAGGCACAGTCATATACACCTATACACATTAAGTCTATAAAATTTATAAGTACACAAAAGTCATATTATCATATTTGTCCACATCCACTGAGATAAACATCAGAAATGAGAGAAACAAGTTTTGTTAATAATTTCTGGGATAAAGAAAACAATGGATATAAAACCGTAGTTGAAAGGATTAATCATTCCTTAGCCACCCAACAAGAGCTTTTGGATTATTACCTCCAAAGAATTGAAATTGAAAAAGAGTATACCAAGAAATTAGAGAAGTTAAACCAAAGGCAATTGGGGAGCCATGAAACCGGGACTTTGAAGAGGTCATTGAATAAATTGAACTACGAAAACATGGAAATGGTTAAGCATAATCAAAAGTTTGTCAAGCTGGTTAACCAAATGAATTATGGTAAATTATTAACATTCTATCAAATGTATCAAAAACGTACCAAGAAGCTTTTAAGTCACATGAATAAGATAGTCGATAAACGTAGTGATACTTTAAAAGGATTAGAAGCCACAAAGAAAGCATATAAGGATAATTGTTCCAATATTAAGACCCTTAATTTGGCTATACAGACCACTTGGGGTAAAGAATTAGAACAATATGAAAAGAAGTTAGCTAAGTTTACTCAAACCTTGAGTAATAGTGAAAAGAACTATAGAGTATCAGTTGACAATTTCAATAAGATCAATGAAATCTTCAAACGTGATTGGTTAATAAGTTTAAAAGAAATCTATCAATTGGAAATTGAAAGAATTCAATTAGTTAAAGTTAATTGTTTCAATTTCTGTAATAATGTAGCAACATGTTGCGTTGACATTGATCAATCCACAGACTTGGCAAGAGGATTCTTTGCTAAAGTTTCACCTCCACAAGATCTCCAAGATTTCAGTAATAATTATGGACTGGGTGATCAAATATGTGGTGATTATAAATTTATTGATTTCAAAGAAGGGTTGGATGATGAACATGATTATGGATTAGAAACTGCTGATTTTGAAATTCCTGAATTCAATCATTTATTAGCAAGATCATATAGTACTTATAGTCATGCTACTGGACTGGTAGTTGGACTGATAAAATCACAACCATCAACTCGCCCAACACTTTCACCAAATCATCCTTCTACGCATTCATCAATACATCCAGCCATGAAATCACCATCCCATCAACTTTCACCAATTCAATCAAACTCACCAATTCAATCACACTCCCCAATTCAATCACATTCCCCAATCCAATCACATTCCCCAGTTCAAGCCCACTCCGCATTCAACACCAACAAGAATAACCTTACCAACTTACAATTACCAAAACCTGAAGATACTAAGTCATCAACTAGTAACCAAAGTCCAGATGAAAAAACTGATATTTTTTCAATAAAATTCAACAACAGCAATGGATCATCTAACTACTCCAATCCAACTAATTATTCAGGAAATTCAAGAAATGATGAGAGAGATGGAACAAGAACTGAAAGAACTTGGTCAAGTCCAAGAAGGAAAGATAAGACCCAAACTCAAGAACGTATCAATTTACGTAGTAAGGAATTACCTATTTTGAATAGAACTTCATCTAACCCTGATATAAGTAAAATGCCAGCCATGAAAGATTTCTCAATTGACTTTATCGCTAAAGCTTTGGAAGATTTAAATCTGGGTGGTAATGGAGATATTGATCAATACAGGAAAAGTGTAAGGGCTAGACAAGAATCTAAAACCATGCCAAATACACCTGGTTCAAGACGTGATGATAATGAGGTACCAACCAGGTATGGAAGTATAAGTTTCAAATCACCTAAACTTACAAATACCACATTAGAAGGATCACCTCGTAAATCAACTAGGCCAAAATCAATGTATGATTCATTTGCATACACCAATAAAGAACCATTTGCCGCTTCTAATAAAATAGAACCATTTGCCAAAATGGAATCGACATATTCTGGTAAACCTAAAAGAACATTGTCGAAATCACCTACCAAATCATATACGAATTTGTATTCCATAATAGACCGCATTACGCCAATCGGTAGGAAACCTTATCTCACCAAGGCAATTGCAAAGTATAATTATAAACCACAACATTCAGGAGAATTACTATTTAAGAAAAGTTGGCAAATTTATATAATCCACAAACAGGAAGATGGATGGTATTTATGTGAATTAGGTGATAACTGCCTTGATCAAAGAGGACAAATGGGATTGGTTCCTGGTAATTACGTTATAGAGGGAGATGCTTTATTTTAAGTAGCAACACGACGTTTACGTACCTCACAATCATCACTTATATGCACAACTGCTTATGTTGTTAAGCTGTTCTCTATTGTTGAGAATAAACATGATTGGTTATGACTTTAGCCACGACCCCTCGTATCTTTTTTTGGAACAGTTAGTAACTCCGTCATTTCATTTACGAACTTTTTTAAAGTTACTCGGATGTATTAGTCACCAATAATCATAACAACCTACGTTGGTTAGTTATGATGAAGGTGTCATACGTTATGTATAATCAATGTACAATATCCATGGGATTCTATCACAAGCATGCCAAAACAAACTCTAAATCTCCCCTCTGAGCCGCCATCTATAAATTAAAAAATAACAAAAGATCTTACAGAAAGGCTTAATTCAGTCACTCACAAAATTGTAAATCCTTATAAATAGCTGTAACCTCCCACCCGAGTCATTCATATTTATTAATATTTTATAATTGAATTCTTATCCTTAATACCATGAAGTACCCATATAATCAATCAATCACATCTTTAGCCATTAGACTCCCACAATTATTATTTACTATTATTAACTTAGGGTTAAGCGCTAAAGTAGTTAGTTATGGTTCATGGGATAGAAACAATTTTTCATTAGCGGTTAGTATTTTAACTTTCCTTTATTTAATTGTTTTAATGGTACCATTTATTACTGTTCTTATCCCACCTTTAATATTAGTAATTGCTGAAGGTATATTTTGGATTTTATGGTTGAGTCAATTTGCAGCAATGGCTGATGCTTATGGGCCAGGTAGTTGTAACGATTTTTATGGTTATACTCATTATTTTAAAACTGTTTGTCAAGTTGCCAAGGCTACAATTGCAATGGGAGTTTTGAATTGGATTTTGTTTTCAATTTCCTTTATTTTAATTATTATATATACCGTTGTTCCATTAGGAAACTTCAACAGTAATCATTTATCAACTAATAATGATTATGTACTCGGATGTATTTTTTCCAATAAAACTTTAGCTACTACATCAACTGCTACTGTCCCAGTCGATGAAGATTTAGAAAACAAAGCTGAATCCCTTGATACTGCTCCTGTTACTGAACCTGCTCCAGATTCAACAACTGAAGCCACTCATGCACCTGCTGCTGCAACTGCTGATCCAGTAGTTGAACCACCAATTGGTGAAGAAGTTAAATAAAGAGTGTATGCTTAATTTGCTGAAGAGCTATAATTGTATTTGCTATGTAATAATCTACATATAATTTGTGTTTATAATTACTTTTGTTCCTTCTTCCTTGTTCCCTTGTTTCGTATGCTCTAGACCTGACTAAATAAAGATTTGCGGCATGTTTGGTACAGACACACAGGTCTTGGTATTTATAGTTCAATTAATTCCTTATTGGGAATCTGAAGTTGGTCTTTGATTGGACCACATCATCTATTGTTTATCTCGTCTAGTTAAGGTTTCGTTTTGTTTTGGTTCGTTTTAGTTTGTTCGATTTTGTTCTGTATATATAAAATTTTGTACTGTGATTTTCTAAGCCAAGAAAATACGACACGTTAGCCACTGATATATAGTTAAGCCTTGCCCAGTGGTTGATTCTCTCTTAGTTGCTAATTTCTGGGTTTATATAGTGAGATAGAGTGTTCTTGAGTTAAAATGTATTATGACTACGTTTTGACAGAATTGTCTTACTTCTATGATGTATTAACATAGTTCTATCAATTAAACAATTTAGTGCAACTTGAATTTGTAATAATTCACCCGTACACCATATTCATGTAGCAGCCATTTAAAAAATACACTATAACAAATGGTACCTTTTTACCATAGAATATAAATTATGATAAGCTACGTCATAATAAATAAAATACTCTTAATAGAGCCGGGTCGGTCTAAAATATGTTTCATCGGCCAGTGCGATACAAAATTCTCCCGTTGTACACAATACCGTGTGGGTACAAAATTCCATTCTCGCGGAGCCTAGTTACCCACTTTAATTCCCTAATTAAACTTCAATTTAATCCGTTAAATGATCATTTTAATCAACCATGCCCCGCCTTACCTTGCCGCTTGTATAATAGATTATGAAACCCACACCAATCTATGCTACATCTCCACAGTTTCCCTATTAATTTTTCAATGTGGAACCACACTTATTCTCTCAATGTGCGGGGCTCTACGGAAAATACCCCAATAGAGGCTAAGACCCCTTTGTAGATAATATCCCATACATTAGCACATTATAAGGTTTCACTTTCCTGTATAAAGTACTTAAAACGGAACCTGACACGGGAAATTTATCCTTGATCAATTCAGTAGCGACAAGCTTTCTTCGGAGCATTACCACTATAACACAACTAAATCAAGGGATTATAACCTTGATGTAATCATACATCATTTATTCTCGAATTTATACGATTTCTAACTAAAACTATGGAAACATGAAATTTCCAACTCGTAAAGATTCTAGGAATTTTTGATTCTCAATTTATACGGCGATGTTACATCTTGACGTGAGGCGATGGATCTTTTAGTTAGGTGGTGGTATACGATGTTAACGGTATATATATTAATAAGATAACCATATACCCCAACCACAACTCCTATACACTATTGTTCAACACTATAATCAACCAAACTCCCTAACAAGCCTTTACCTCCCTCGTACAACCCTTATTCTTTGACCGGAAAATTAACGGACCTCATCCTAATTGGGAAAGACGTCCGTCGTATTTGAGATCGAGAAACCTGGGGATAATTGGCAAAATATTTAAATAATCCATCCCCAACATATTCAAATATTTACAAAGTAGTTCCAAAAGTCAACATGGGAAGAAACTTAGACATCGACAGTTTAATTGAACAACTTACTCTTGAAGAGAAGATTTCATTATTAGCTGGTAAGGATTTTTGGCATACAGTACCAATTCCAAGATTAGATATTCCAAGTGTTAGAGTTAGTGATGGACCAAATGGGGTTAGAGGTATAAAATTCTTTAATGGTGTACCATCTAATTGTTTTACATGTGGTACAGGTATGGCAGCTACTTGGAATAAAGATTTATTACAAAAATGTGGGGCATTAATGGGTCAAGAAGCTAAGGCAAGAGCTGTCAATTGTATCTTAGGACCAACTTGTAATATTGCTAGAAGTCCATTAGGTGGTAGAACTTTTGAAAGTTATAGTGAAGATCCTGTTTTATCCGGTTATGCAGCAGGTAAGATCATTGAAGGTATTCAAAGTGAAAAAGTTTTAGCATGTTTAAAACATTTTGTCTGTAATGATCAAGAAGATTTCAGAAAGGGAGTTGATACTTTCCTTACTGAAAGAGCTTTGAGAGAAATTTACTTAAAACCATTCCAAATTGCCATTAGAGATTCTAACCCTAAGACTTTAATGACTGCTTATAACAAAATTGATGGTGAACATGTAAGTCAATCCAAGAGATTCTTACAACATATCTTAAGAGATGAATGGAAATACGAAGGTACCACCATGAGTGATTGGTTTGGTACTTATTCTATTAAAGAAGCCTTGGATGCAGGATTAAACATCGAAATGCCTGGTCCAACTAGATTCAGACAAGTTTTACAAACTTCTCATAAAGTTTATACCAATGAGATCCATATGGATGTCATAGATGAAAATGCTAGAAAAGTATTGAAATTTGTTAATGACGGGTTAAAAGTTGACATTGATCCAAATTTAGTTGAACGTGAAAATGATGATCCAGCAGCTGAAGCTCTTTTAAGAAGAGTTGGTGATGAATCCATTGTTTTATTGAAGAACGATGGTATTTTACCATTAGATAAAACTGAGACTCAAAAGATCGCTATTATCGGTCCTAATGTTAAAGCTTCACAAGATTCCGGTGGTGGTTCTGCTTCAATGGCTGTTCGTTATAAGATTACTCCATATGAAGGGATCATCAACAAAATCAAAGAAGGTGGTAACAAAATCACTCATGATTATACCATTGGTGCTTTGTTAGATAAGAATTTACCAGAAGTTGCTCCTTTATTAACCAATTTAGATGGTCATCAAGGTTTAACTGCTAAGTTTTTCAAACACGCTCCAGGCACTGAAGATCGTGGATTAGTTGAACAATTCAATTTAAGTACATCCAAGATCTTCTTAGCTGATTTCAAATCACCAAAATTAGATCCTAACGACTTATTATTTTTTGCAGATTTCGAAGGTTACTTCGTACCAGAAGAAACTGGGACTTTCATCTTCGGATGTTCATGTTTAGGAACTGCTCAATTGTTTATTGACGATAAATTAGTTGTTGATAACAAAACCAAACAAGTTAGAGGTGAAGCTTTCTTCCTCGGTATGGGAACCAGAGAAGAAACCGCTGAAATCGAATTAACCAAGGGTCAAAAATACCACATCAGAGTTGAATTCGGTACTTCACCAACTGCTTTAGTTGCTACAGAATTTAAAGAACCTGGTGGAGTTTATTTCGGATTCAGACTCAAATCTACTGAAGAAGAAGAATTACAAAAGGCTATCACTATTGCAAAAGATAGTGATAAAGTTGTTATGGTAGTTGGATTATCCAAAGAATGGGAAAGTGAAGGTTTTGATAGACCAGATATGGATATCCCAGGTTACACCAATAAATTAATTGAAGAAGTCACTAAAGTCAATAAAAATGTGATTATCATCAATCAATCTGGTGCTCCAGTAGGTATGCCATGGGCTGATAAAGTTCAAGCTATTATACATGCTTGGTATGGTGGTAATGAATTAGGTAATACCATGGCTGATGTTTTATTCGGTGATTATAACCCAAGTGGTAAATTATCATTAACCTTCCCTAAGAGAGTTGAAGATAATCCAGCTTTCTTAAACTTTGGTTCTACCAATGGACAAGTTTGGTACGGTGAAGATGTTTATGTTGGTTACAGATTCTATGAAAAGACTAAGAAGGATGTATTATTTCCATTCGGGTTTGGTTTATCGTACACTTCATTCGAGTTCAAAGACCTTAAAGTTAAATTAAATAATGATACCGTTGATGTTACCGTCACTGTTAAGAATACCGGTAAAGTATTAGGTGGTGAAGTTATTCAAGTTTACGTTCAACCAGTTGATTCTAAGATTGGTAGACCAATTAAAGAATTAAAGAATTTTGATAAGGTTGAATTGAAACCTGGTGCATCCAAGAAAGTTACTATACAATTATCAGTTAAAGAAGCTACATCATATTGGGATGGCTATAAGAATAAATGGGCTTCTGATAAAGGGGTTTATAATGTATTGGTTGGTAATTCATCTGATAATATTTCATTAGAAGGTTCTTTCGAAACTGTTATATCATTTAATTGGTTAGGTTTATAGGGAATCAGTGAGGTAGGAGAGCTTTTTAGTAGTTATAAACGTTATATGTAGTATTTGAACGAGTCTCTAGTGTTTTTCTTCTATTCACTACCCTTCGGTACCTTATTAGCTGATCAAGCTATGAGCCGAGGTAAAGGTTCTATTTACTAGGTCTTCAGTTATACTTCACCCTGTCACTTTGGTTCACTTTTCTCTGTCACACTCTGTTCACCGTATTTAATTATTATATTTTTACGATGCCTTCAACTTCAGGTTTATTTTGAACTTGACCTTCGCCACTTCACCTTCACTTAGTTCAGGTTCAGTGGTTCAGCGGTTCAGCTAGTCGTGAACCTTTTTAGCCTCCTGCATCAACTCATACAACTGGCCAACCTGTTCAGGTGACATCTTATCCAAATCTTGCCTAGACAATTTCCCATCCATCCATGTCCCTCCATCTATACTCTTTAAATAATCTTGCCACAGTGCTAAAAACCCAACTATATGTAATGGATTATCAATGTTCTTATGTGCTTTAAATTCTGCTTTAACATATTCATCACCTAAGGGTCTGATCTCAACGGGAAGTTTATATACATGAGCTCTTAAGATCGATCTGTAAAGCTTTAATGGTGGCAATATTGGGTCAACGTTCCTTTCAGGACGTCTTGGTCTGACTAGTCTAATTAGTGATGGTTTCATTTGTGTTCGCGATCTCAGTTTGTGGAGCTTCACTACAGGTCGACTCCGTCCATGGAGCCTTTTAAGGACCCAATCCATGGAGTTTTTGGAAGTATATGGCGACCTGGAACTCTTACATCTCTAAACAAAACCTAATGGATCTATGTTGTGGTTTTGCCAATACTTCAAGCTATTCTTCCTCCCATAATCAGTATAATAAAGGCTAAAGTTACAATAGGATCTTAGTAAACCGTAACAACATCCAACTATGCCCAGCGTACGAGTACCTCTAGAAGAAGCTTGAACTATAGATAGCCCAGGTATCGAAAGAAAGAGTATATAGAGCATCGCCCAGAGTCTATTCAAATACATTTTTATTAGGTATACGGTATACAACTCATGATCATAAATACTTTAAATACATATTGTTATTCTTAAGCTCTTCAGCTCTTTTATGAATATTTCTATGAATATTTCTCTTGAACTTTTGTTTCAAAGCTCTCTTCTTCATCATTTTCTTAGAAGGACAACAACATGAAGTTGATGAACCTGATGATGATGAACCAGATTTAGCAACTGAAGTTGATGATGAGGAGGATGATGACCCGTCATCATCGAAAAGGGCATCTAATACCCAATCAACTAAATCACCAAAGAATCCTGAAAGACTAAAGTTACTTAATCCACCATTTTCTATCCAACTAATGATTTTATTAAGAACACTCTTGGCAATCTTCCATACGTATCCTAAAATGGTATCTAATAATGAACCACCTGAACTTGAACCAGATGAAGTACCTGATGAAGATGATGAAGAACTAGATGATCCACCGAATAAATCATCAAATAATCCACTGATATCTTCTTTAACATTATCCCAAATACTTGAGACTAATGAACCTAAAGTGGTTCCACTACCAGAAGATGATGAACTTGAAGAATCAGATGAATCGGATGATCCACCAAAGATATCATCAATAAGACCATCAATAAAACCACCGAGTGAAAAACTAGAACCTGAACTGGAGGAGTTTGATGAGGAACTTGAATCACCATCAAAAAGGGACTTGAAAAGACTCTCACCAACGTCAATGGCATCATCTAAAAGACTACCAGTAGAAGTTGAGGTTGAACCAGTAGTAGTAGTGGCAGTATCATTTGAATCATCACCATCACCTAAAAAGTTATCTAATAAATCACTAATTAAGTTACCAGTAGATGAAGATTTAGCAGTTGATGAAGTAGTAGTAGCAGCTTTAGTAGTTGAGGTAGTGTCACTCTTATCACCGAAAAGGTCATCTAATAAACCTCCACCAGTAGTAGTAGCTTTAGTTGAAGTACCAGTAGTGGTTGGAGTAGTAGCTTTAGTAGTTGGAGTAGTCGTACCACCATTTAATAAAGTACTAAGTAATTGACCAGCATCATCAGTAACAGCTGAAGCAGCAGTTTTTGCGTCAGTGGCAGCGTCAGTGGCAGCTTCGACAGCAGTGTTAACAACATTAGAAACAGCATTACCTGAAGTAGCAATAGCTTCGATTTGATCTAATAAATCATCTCTTTTAGCTAAACCTCTTTTAAGTACTTCATTATAAGCAGCGCTGAATTCATCTTGATTTTCTCTAGTTTGTAATAAACCGGAAATTAAACCAGAAACCATATCACTACTTTTCAATTTATCATAAATTTCAGTGAAATCAATGTTTGAAAGACCAGTTTTCATTAAAGATTCAATAGTACTGAAATCAGAACCATTTAAAAATGAACTGGCAGCGGAGGCTAAAAGTCCAGAATCACTTAATGAACTGATGATTTTGGACATGGTATCATCTTCTCTCTTTTGAGTTTGTGGTTGTTCATTATCATAAACAGATCTAGCGTTCAAGTTTAAGTTACCTTCTTGTAATAAACGTTTAGCATGAGATTCAGCTAAAGAACTGAAATCAGCATCATTTAAAAATTCATCAAATAATTTTTTAGCTGATGAACCAGTGAATAATGATGTCAAGTTACCCATATCAAAGTCATCCATTTTACTTAAAATTTCTTGGGAAATTTCAGTATAGTTGAAACCTTTTATTAAACTACCAATGGTAGATGGACTTAAATTACTTAAAAGGGATGACATGAGTTCACTATCACGTTTTGCTTTGGAATTAGAAGTTGCTTCAGCTTCTGAAACATAATCTTGAATAGAATTTAAAATACTATCAAAATTAATATCTGATAATTTTGCAGCAATTGCATCAGAACCTGAACCAGGAGCTGGAGCAGGAGCTGCTAATGATAATGAAACGAATGAAAATGTTAAAAGTGAAGTTAACTTCATTTCTATATTTTTAGTTAACGTTCTCTTAAAATTGTGATAATTTAGAGTTATTAGGAGGGTAAAGGTATTTTATAATATTTGATGAATATTTGGAGAAAACACTACTCGCATCAATTACTTTACCGAAAAGGGAAGTTTTGCAAACTTTTTAATTAATATCCTTTTTCGGGTTCTCCATTTTTACCGTAAGCCTAACCGTATTGTTTATTGTGCAGTAGCAAACAGATGTATGTATATTCGGTTATGCTGAAGGTAGATGTGTATACTAGGGTTATAGGTATGATTCTGTAGATTAGTACTACAATTCACTATAGTATATCAATTGATCTATACTCATTATATATCGACTCTAAATTCTCTACCAAACTGTACCAACACAACACCCCATACTTAGAGCCCCCTAGTTTACGGCTCGTCAAAAAGTATGCAAACCAGTTTCAAACACTTGGCTTAGAATTTATTACCATATTAGTTAATGTCTAACTACTAAACCCTTTCAAGTAACTAATTATAAATTGCGTGCGCCGGCAAAGTTTTTGTTTCGGTTAAAAAATTTCCTAAACTAGACACAAAACCTGCACACAACCCCAATTTTTAATTACATTTCCCAATCGAGAAATTTTCAACTGTTTATACTATTACTACATTCGGATAAGTAATTAAGTTTTTACTCCATTTTTAATTCCAAAAAAGTTGCAAAACCAGTCTGTGCATCAAATAAATAAATTATCAACTCCTGTTGTTGAATTTTTTTCCCATACTTAAAACTGTTGTAAGACTATATCATTTTAATATATTAAACTTAGATATAACGGTAGATTAACTCAAGTCAACGTCAATATGAAATTAGATACCGTTTCAAGTTATATAATAGTTTTATCGTTAATTAATCAAACTGTTGCTAAGGATATTGAATCCAAGCCTGGCTTGTTTAAAAGATTGAATTTCTTGAGTCTTTTTTCAAGTTCTGATGACAGTGATGATAGTGCTGACGATAGTGCTGCCACTACTGCTGCTGCTGCCACTACCCCAGCTGCTACCACACCAGCTGCTACTGCTGCTGCTGCCAATGCTCCTGTAGAAGCTGCGGTTGATACCACCACTTCAAGCTCAAGTTCAATTGATGATTTATTTGGGTTTTTAAGTTCTAATAGTACTACTAGTTCTAGTTCAAGTTCTAGTTCAAGTTCTAGAACTAGTACTTCTAAATCTAGTTCAAGTTTAGTAGCTACAACTACTCCAACCACAACTGCAAATGAGAATTTATTTGATGAACTTGCGGAAGAACCATCATCAACTTTAACTTCAAGTTCTAAATCTAGTAGTTCTAGTTCAAGTTCTAGTGCTGCTTCTACTACTAAAACTTCAAGTGGTTCAGCATTTTTAAGACTTTTCGGTCTTGAATCTGATGACGATGATTCTTCATCTGAAGCTTCTTCAAGTGAAGCTCCAAGTTCCTCAAGTGAATCTAGTAGTTCGAGTGTCAAATCTAGTTCTGCTTCAGTTACTTCACACGCCAGTTCAACTACTTCAGGTGGATTTTTCCATGCTTTATTTGCTGTTGATACCGATTCTGAAAGTGCTAGTGCTTCTCCAAGTCCAAGTTTAAGTAGTAGTTCACCAAGTTCAACTGCTGCTTCAAGTTCTGCTGAAGCTTCTACAACTGAAGGATTCTTTGCTGCTTTATTAGATGGTGATGATTCTAGTTCATCAACTGATTCTTCAAGTTCTGCTGATGCTTCTGATGATTTAGATTGTGAAGATGAAGATGATGATTCTTCTTCAACCACAAACACTGGTATCACTTCAGTTCCAACTAAAGTCGCTGCCGTTTCTACCACTTCATCCGATCCAGCTTCATCTGATCCTTCATCTGATGATGACTTGGATTGTGAAGATGATGATCCAACATCTGACCCAGTCACTGCTGATCCAACTGTTTCAGACCCAGCTTCAACTAAAGCTTCATCTTCCATTAAAGCTGTTGTCACTTCTGATGATGGTGATGATTCTGATTGTGAAGACGAAGATCCAACTTCAGTTGATCCTACTGTTACAGACCCAGCCAGTAAATCATCAACTGCCAAAGCTGCTGATCCAACTACTTCCGACGATGGAGATGATTCAGATTGTGAAGATGAAGACCCAACTTCAGTTCCAACCACTAAACGATCTACTACTACTACCAAATCAGACCCAACTACTACTGACGATGATGATGATGAAGATTGTGATGATCCAACCACTATTCCAAAAACCATCACCACTACTTCATCCGGTAAAGTTATCACTACCACCACTCACACTACTGATGATTTCGATGACGATGATGATGAAGATTGTAACACTATCACCAAAACTTCAACTCATGTTACTACTCAAACTACTACCGTTAATGGTAAAGTTACTACCATCACCACCACTAGAGAAGTCGAATCTACCACTACTGATTTTGAAGATGATGATGATGGAGAAGAAGATTGTGACACTGTTACTTTACATAACGTTGTTACCATCACCACTGTAGTACAAAAACAAGGAGCTGCTGCTACTGTTACATCAGTTGTTACATCAACTTATCAAATCTCTGGTTCTACCCAAGCTGCCGAAGATGATGATGAATTCACTGATGATGAAGATGATGATTGTGACACTGGATCTAGTGGTTCAAGTGGATCAAATGGATCAAATGGATCAAGTGGATCTTCTGGTTCAAGCGGTGATGAAGTTTGTGATTGTTCTAACGTCGTTTGTGACGAAGAAAGCGATGATGATGATGGAACTAGTTTCTGGGATCTTATCGCTGAATTCTTTGGATTCGATGACGATGATGAAGATGAAGATTGTGAAGATTGTGAAGTATGTGAAGCCACTACTACCAATGTTTTCACTCAAACCACAACTGCTGCTCAAGCTGCACCAGCTGCTACCACTGCTGTTGAAGCTAGTGAAGAAGATGAATTCTATGAAGATGATGACACTAGTTGTATAACGACCACTCCAGTTGCCACTAGTGCTGTTGAAACCACAACAAAATCCACCACTGCTACCACATCATTAGCAGCTGCAAAATTGGTTGAAATCAAACAAGATTCCAACTCAACTAATACTTCAACTATTCAGCAAACTAATTCAGGTAATGTAATGAAATTCTCAAATGCTTTAATAATTATTGGAGTATTTAGTATTTTCTTATTATAGAGTTAAATAATTGCAGGCAAATGTATTTATACCAAAATTATGATTAATTAGATGAATATATCTACGAATGAATTACTCTGAGCGAAGAGAATGCTTCAGTAAGCTTCAGTTAGTACTCTAAGAAATTCCTTCATCTACTAAGTTTTGAAGGGAATGACAAGAATCCCTTCACTCTTCGATTATTTGAGCCTGGGTCCAGGGTTTCCTTTTTCTTAACCCCATCGGCTTTTGGTTATACAGAAATTAAGTGAATATTAATGTAGAGTTATTGCAGACTTACTATAAACGAAGTAAACTAAATTATCATACCTCAATCACTGATTCTATCAATCACTGATTCTAGATCACGCATTTGTGTATATCCACAAACCAATCCATAAACGGCCACCCTCTAGAATAATGAACTTAAGCTCCTGAAACAATTGGTTGAGGGCATAAAAGACCCCAATAAACAAGATCCTTTCCTACCCTACTCCACTTCTTCTAAAAGTACAAACCTGTACCCTTCCCTCTACTACCCTTAACTATGAGAACACAAATCGCGATCACTCACTCACCTCACCTCCCACACAATGGCAATAGATAGACAGAGTCTTATATTTTTCATAATCATGTTCATATTCCTATCCCTACCCAATGGAAATGACCAACCCCATTCATACCAAGAGCGTCAAACATTAATGACGTTCCAAAAAACCCTCAAACAACATCAAGATGAACTATACCAACGACAGTATTATCAAGGGTATGGGAACCTTACAGGGTTTGAATTGAGTTATGAAGATATGAAAAAAGGTAAGAACCCATCAGATTGGCCAATTCATCAATTTACACCGAAGAAACCGTTTATTGAAGACGAAAAGTTCAGTATTTTACCTAAAGAAGTAAGTGATCAAGTCAGTAAGTTTTGGGGGATTGATAGAGTTCAAAATCCTGATGATATGGGATATTTATTGAATATTAGTGGTAAAGCTTATGGAGAGTTCAAAGATAAGCAGAAAATCGATGCTTATGAAATGAAATTGCCAGAATATTTACAAACGTATTTTGATGCTATTAACCAATTTGAAGATGGTAATGAACCACAAATCTTGAAAACTGGTAATCTTACCTTCAATGAAGGTAAAATAGATATTGGTATAAAAAGTTTAGGGTACAATTATCAAAATCCCGAATTTTCTAAATTCATTACTGACAAAAGTCATAAAATTCATGATGCTTTAGTAGTAAAATTAAAGTTTAGTGTTTATGATTACTCTGAAATTGATAATAATGAAATTGAAACCAATGGTGTATATTTCCAAGACACAGGGTCGATAGTGCTGGTTACCAGTAGTGCCAAATTCTCGGGATCTATTGGATTACCTTCATTAACATTCAATGAAAGGAACTTCAACAAGTCTAAATTGTTAATGGGACAATTACTAAACGGCACAGATATTGAGAAAAGAGTCACCATGGACGATATGAATCAATTTATAGGGAAATCATACGAACAGTGTGAATTTATAAATTTTATTCAATTAGCTAAAACTGAATACCTGGTTCATGAATTAAGAGAAATTGATGAAGAATTATCAAATCCTACAGGTAAACCATTGAATAAGAATTTACCTAAAATCAATATCCAAAACATGGTTATGTATTCACCTGATTGTGGGATTATGATCTCTAGTGAAGGTTTGATAGGTGAAAAACAAGAGATTGTTAATGGTAAAATAAAGGATGTGTTAGTATGGTTTGTGGGGTTAATACTTATCCAATTGTATTTGTTTATGGACCAAATCAAACATTGTAAAACCCCTGGCCAATTATCCAATATTTCAACTGTAACTTTAATGATGTTACAATACCAAGACGCATTGATTGCTTTAGTGTTTTTATTGGTTTCTACGTTATATGAGAATTTGTATTTAATTTTAGCATGTATAACGATATTGACATACATTATGTGTGGGGTATTTGAAATGGGATTCTTGACACAGGTGATGAAGACTCAGATTAACGAAAGAGGCACTACATGGTGGGAAATTTTACGTGGAGCTTCTGCGCAAGCTACTGAAACTGATAGTGGTACTAATAATGTAAACACCGATGGAACAGCTACACCAACAGATATTCCTGGAGAAGCACCAGTCACACCGGCACAACCTCCTCAACAACCTACACAGACACCAGTACGATTTGAAGGAGAAGATGCAAGTGTTTGGAATTCGATTTTCGGGCCTGGGTTTGCTGTAACCATAGTGACAACATTCCTTATCCTTAATTCCACTTTATGGAGGAAACAATACCGTACAGTATTTGAAAGAATCGGGTTAACACTCTTAAACAGTTATTGGATTCCTCAATTCTTCCGTAATACTTTGAAAAACCGTAAAATTCCATTCAGTTTAAGTTTTATTTTAGGTACCACCATCATTAGATTAATCCCTATTAATTATTTATTCCTTTTCACCAACCCATTCCAACATGATTCCAGTATTAGATTTGTTGTATTCTTAAACAGTTGGGTTGGATTACAACTATTATTAATTTATTTACAAACCGTCATCAACCCTCGGTTCTGGATCAATGATAAATGGTTACCGAAGGCTTATAATTATCATCCGATTATAAATATTAAAGATTTAGAACATTATGGCTCGGATCTTTTAAATAATTTGACAACCGAATCCGATGATGACGACATTACTACATGTAAAACTGATTGTATAATTTGTATGACCCTGGTTAATTTACCAATTCATAAAACAGAAAAGAAGAAATTGAATTTAAATAAGACTTATATGATAACTCCGTGTTTTCATATATTTCATAGTGAATGTTTAGAGGATTGGATGAAGTATAAATTACAATGTCCAATTTGTAGGAACGGGCTACCACCTATTTAGTCCAGGTTAGCCCAGGTTAGCCCAGATTATCCAGGTTAGCCCAGGTCAGAGGTCAGCAGCCAAGTCAGGGAATTTCAATCAATTTAAATCTTAATCTGATCGGATAGAACCGTGGGACTGTATAGTGTATAGTAAGTGCGAGCACTACTAATGAACTTAGTGTAAAGACACCAATGTACTAAAGTACCATCCTTCTGGTAACACTTGTAGCCACAGATCTTGTACCACCAATCCCCTCCTACCTCCCATACCTACCCCCAATACCTACCCCAGACCCTTAGACCATCAATAAAATAAAACACCCCTAATTCTAATCTCCATAGCTCAGGCAGCAAATTCTCGCTTACGTAATAAAATCGTTCGATATTTTTTGAAAATCACCCCATTTCATCCCTAAATCAGCGGTTTGAGTTATACTACAGTAACGGTTTTAACATTGGTCTACCTAAAAATTCCGAGTGACCTTTAAATATCTGTTTATCTGTTCAAAAATTTCTACCATACTTAGTGATATTAGTGATACTGGTAGTAATAGTTATAGTTAGAGACACTTAGTACCAAGTAGTAGATAGAGTAAGTGCGGCCAAGTCTCACAAACAGGAATATTCAATCAACAGAAATATTCGATTAGAACAGAACACAAGAAGAACAAATTCGAACACAAACACAAATAGAAACATTCAAACAGTCTCGATAAACATGACAGACTTTGATGACTTTTTAAATTTCAGTAATACTGATGAATTCCTTAATAATATCTCAGGTTCAATAAGTTCAAGTAGTCCTGATGATATACCTGGACCAAAATGGGATACCGATTTTCAACAGCTGTTGTTCCAGGATTATTCCGATATGAATAATGGATCAGTTTCATCCACCAATGATTTAACACCATTAAGTAATCCTTCAGTTAGTAGTACTCATACGTCACCTGAAAATATTAAATTAGAGAATCCTGATTTATTATCTGATTATCAAGAATCCCAAGACTCCAGTACCAACACCAAATCGAAACCTGGTAAAATCAAAAAACCAAAGAAGGATAAAACTTCTCATAATATGATTGAAAAGAAATATAGAACTAATATCAATAGTAAAATCTTAATGTTGAGAGATGCAGTACCATCGTTAAGAATTGCCAACGGTACTAATGATTTGAAAGTTGAAGATTTAGAAGGATTGGCTCCAGCTTCGAAGTTAAATAAAGCCTCAGTATTGACCAAAGCCACGGAATATATCAAACATTTAGAGAACAAGAATGAAATGTTAAGACAACAAAATTTACAATTAACTAAATTGATTGCCAATGCTAATATTTCCTTATCTCAATCCAATAGTTTGAATATCCCACAAACCAACATGATGATGTCAAATTCCAATTCGGTTAATTCCCATATCAAACAAGAAGATGAATACTTTGATTTCACACCTCCTATGATGAATATGAATTTAGACGTCAACCAAGTCCCAATGAATCAAATGAATCAAATGCCAATGAACCAAATGTCAATGCAACAAATGCCAATGCAACAAAATCAACCAAATAAATATTTATTAGGTGGTATTGCTGCTGTAATGGGTACTTCAATGTTTGGAGGTGAAAGTGATTTCAGAGGTTTAAGTGCTATACCATTTTTCCCTGTATCATTATTTGAATCACCGATTTTCATTCAATTTTGGTACCTTTTGAAAGTATTCTTAATTGTGGGATGTTTGGTTAATATCTTCTTACCTAACTTTCAATTTGATGTCAAGAAAGGCCAATCTGGATTATTCAGAACTTGGTTAATGGTAAGTCTTGGTTTAAGTTTACCTAAATCAATTGAAGATCATCAAAAACAAAGAATCATTAAAACTTTATTAGGTAAAGTACCTTCTAAGTTCAATAGTTTATTCCAAGATTACATTTACTTGAACACTGTTGAAACCAATTTCGAAAATATTTTACTTAATTTACTTGTAGGTAGTGTTTTAATCAAACAGCATCCTTCATTAAGTACAGTATTAAAAATCAGTATGAATTTAAGATTTTCATTAATCTTAAACTTATCACAAGAATCAGGATCTGAAGGTTTGATTAAACTCAATCAACTCATTAAACAATTAGATGGGATTAGTTTATTCAAAACTGATATTATCACCAGATTGAATAATTTGATGAATGCCAAGCCAATTAGTGCTGGAATTACTGATGGGGATTATATTAAGTACATTGAAGCCTATCAAACCAATAACAATGATTTGTATAGTTTAATTTTTGACTGGAGAATCATTGAAATCATGTTTGATTTGAATTGTATTTACTTGAACAATTCCATCAATGAAGAATCTAATGATGTTGTTTTGAAAGATATTAAATCACTCGATGGTTTATTAGCTGATAGTAAAGGATCAATCAAAGAAAGGTTTCAATTATTTAAAACTTCTATGATCCCTGATAAAAATGTTATGGAATTGATGAAGAGTATGAAGAGTAATGTTGATGATGTTTTACATAAGTTTAGTGTATCATTAAATGGACCTGAATTAACTGATACAGAAATATCGGATGAAGAAGAATTATTCGAAGATCAAGGGTCTATCTCTTCAAGAGATACAGAAGATGCTGAAGATTCCGGGTCAAAGGTTATTGATACAAAGGCTGAATCAAAGGCTGAAACCACTGTCAAACAACAGAATTACAGTAAACCATCAAAGAAATTAATCTCATCTTTAAATATCATATCACAAGATGAATTCATAATTCTTGTGACTTCATTAATTCAATATTATTATGAAAATGATCCAACTAATTTACCTAAATTGATTTCATATTTATCGATTGAATCAGTTCCATCACTTTTATCATTCACTAGTATTTTCAATACTTTAAATACTTTAGTACCTTCAGGTTTATCATCAAATATTGATGATAAAATCTTGGATAATTTAGTTAATTTATCAAAGGAATTTGTTGATAAAAACACTCAATTGAATCATGATTTAAGATGTGAATTGAACGATGTAATAATAAAAAAAGGGGTTGTATTAAATGGTGGTGATTAGGAATGTATAATGTTTTATGGCCTTAATTTTCTCTGAACTGTACATCAATACTTATATTTCCGGCTATAGAGTTGTTTCCTGTTTTGGACACAATCTTTTCTTCTAGACCTTGGTTAATTTCAGGCTACTGTTATGCTAATTCCAGAGCCTAATAGGGCCACTTCCAGAGCCTAATAGGGCTACTTCCGCCTATCTTAACACAACATTTTGCAGTTATCCATATGAGCCCTTATATACCCAAAAATTCTCTAATTACTATTCATCCAGCCACATCATGCAGCATAAACTCTTCTACGTTAAGGCTAGCCGTACCAACAAAATCCAGCCTCAAATAGAGTTACATTACCTAATTAAGCCCAATTTATTAGCCAATTAATCTCACTCTTGCATTCTAAGTTGACGAAATACTACTTTGGTATTATTTCAACACGAAATAAAGTTACCGCCTTCCTATTTAGGAGAAATGCCCCTATAAGGCTGCATACTCCAGACTAACCCAGATCAAACTTTATTTACAACCAATTTATGGTTTCACCCACTTAAAAGTTGGGCAAATGCTTAACTGATATACTAACCGTAACCACCTGCATACTAACCATCAGCCAGATCTACTAAGATCCACTACGTAATCACAAAAATATGTTACTTGGCGAATTATGCTGATACAGAGGTGACCTGATTAAAACAGGTGATGAGTTGAGAAATGTGTCGTATAATATGCACGAGCAGGAAAAATTCGGTTGCAAAAAATAGCAAAAATATTAGCTTTCCCACAGTTATACATGGCTTTGCCAAGATTGAAACAATAAAGGGGAATTCCTTCTATTCCCCAGTGCATGTAGGTTATGTATCAGTTGCATAACCATAACTGAATTAGGTCTTGGCATGGTCTGATTATGATGATGTCAGTGCTAAAGTGATGATATGGATATGATCATATTATTGATGATATTTGATCATATAGAGAAATTCACTACCACAAGAGAAACACTGTAAGGGGATTCCAAGATCGAATACGGTAATGAACCCAAAAGGTAAGGAAACCAAAGTCAATACTATAAACAACAGTATATACAGGACAGGCAATAATAGAAATTCAAAAAACCCCAAGCAAGAGAAGTTAAAATCTCCAAATAGAACATCCATCCTGTATATACCACAATCTAACAACCACAGCAACACCCTTCTACCAACAAACCCCATCTAATTAACACGTAAACTGATGCTTAAAATAGGATCACGCAGGTAATGACAAAGAACCTGCAAGAGGCTGAAAAATTCTTGGCCGTCGCATCACACATTTTAAGTTTGACAGGTAAAACCCGGAATTTCATTTTTCCTGGTGGTTAATAAGGTTGTACTTACCCAATACGGTAAGGTTACAACGATGTAACTTTGTTGTTATGCATCGTATTTCATGTTAGTATAGGATTTAGATTTAGCCAGTAGTTAAAAATAGGTTATATGTTTGATGCACTGGGACCAGGGTTGCAAAAACTAATTTATATCATACCATTTTTATAAGTAAATGGCAAGAAATGATCATTATTGATTAGAATTGACTCTTGTGTAGGTGTTGATAATTAAATATATAAACGATCGAATTCGCTTTTAATCTTAAGATCTTCATTAATTGTTTTAATTGAATATTTGAGAATCGTCAATCTTCAATTACAGTATCCCCCCATTCTCGTCACTGATTGGAATTCCTCAAGTAATTAAAATCCTCAAGAAGTGAATCAAGCATCGTTAAGTTATCAAGTTCATTCCCCAAACAGTAATAGATCTGTAAACAACTCGGCCGTTAGTTAAGGAAATCATCCCCTCAGAGTCACTCGTAAATTATAACTTAAAATCTGCGAGAATCTTTGAAACAATAGGATCCAAATATTTTTACACACCTCACATAATCATTAGAGCCTTACTCCACCATATTTAAAATGGATACGCAAGATCCAGGTATACATGATTTGAATAAGGTTCTTACCACATTATGGAATTGTAATGATAATCATTCAGTTCATTTAAATTATCGTACTTTGGTAGACTTCCTTTTATCTAATAATTTATCATTAAGACATAGCCAGAAACGAGACATAAAGGTTCTGGATTTATCAATTTTCCCATTAAAGTGCCCTACTACCATCAAGGTTGAAAATGGTAGTAAATTGGTGGCATTGGTCATCAAATCTAAGGATGAAGATGTAAATTATTATGGGTGTTTAAGACATAAAGATGTAAGTAAATGTCTTCATACAGCTATAGCAGTTTATTTATTTACCAGGTTACATATGTTGGATAACTATGGTACTACTGAATTGGATAGTGGTAGTAGTGTTTGTAGTTCTGGAGGTAATAGTCCATTTCTTGGTTCCAATACTTTGGGTAATTCTCATGGCACTAATAATTCTCATGGCACTAATAATTCTAATCATAGTTCCAATAATAGTTCCAATGGTGGTAGCGCCCATGGAAGTATAGGAGGAGTTCAAAGCCCTACACCAAATGTTAGTCCTAAACTATTACCCACCACACCTAAACCAACACCCCTTGCATCTTTCAGTGATACCAGACTCATCAAAGGTAATAATAAAATCCAATCCATAAGTTTCAGTCAACAACAAAAAGCCATTAAAAAGGCCATAGATTCTAGTGGCATTGAACCCAGGAACTTCAATATTTCTAAATTCATGTCACTTCATGATCCAGAAATCCCCCACCAACCAATGTCTAATAATATCAATGATTTACCTCCACAAACCTTAGGGCTTTATGCTGGATTTGATGATATATCGGAGTACAGAATCTCTCGAGATTGTGTGGATCCACCACCAGAATTGGTCAATCAAATCTTCCCATTCATCAACGAACCTGTTGATGACATTTTCGAAGTCAGAATTAAAAACGTCTTAAACATGTTAAGAATCAGTTTGGTTCAAGATATGGTAGTAATTAAGAAACTTTACCCCAGTACTCCTATACTTAATCATGGGATATTTAACAGTAAATTGTTCGAAGATTTCGAACAAGAGTTTATTAGAGCTGGAGGATTAGATGGGGTTTTATCACACACTAACAGTCCTCGTTCGTATACCAACACCCCTAGTCCTAACTTCAGTTCAATGAGAGGATCTACTGTAAGAAGTCCACTTAGAAGCCCTCCATTGCCCAGTCAAGCCAGTTCTGTTGATCTTAAACAGACTTCCTTAGACTTGAGACAAACCCAGCTCAAACAACAGGCTCAAATCAGTTCACTCCAGCACCAAATTGATTTCTTTATCAGACAACAGACGTCGATTTACCAAGATTTGGAGAAGTTCATGATGGTTCAGAATAATTATTACAACCAACAATTTAGGTTGATGAAATCACAAGACCCTGGAAAGAGTCAGAATTTGAATGAAAGTTTGGCTGGTAGTTTAGATTTGGCTGCAAGATTGAATAATAGTCAACAGACGTTTTTTTCCATAATTAATAATCCGATTTATCATCGGAGTTTAACTCCTGGTGGTTTTTCCCAAGTTTCCCAGCCCCAGGTTTCCCAGCCCCAACCTTCACAACCACAATCACAAAATCAACCACAAAATCAGCAACCACAAAGCCAAAACCAAGGACTTCCTCAAGGAAGTGAAGACAAAATCAAAAAAGAATTGGCTTCAATGAATGTTCCTTTATTCAGTCCACAAAGACACCTTCCAGGCCAGGGTCCTCTAGGACCACTTCCAGGTCCAGGTCCTCAAAGCCAGCTCCAAGGTCAAGGGGCTGGACTTCCAATGCCACACCCAAATATCCCAATTCAATACCTCATGTCTCACCAATTACCACCAACTTTATCCCACCCCCAATCGATGCCAACTCAAAGTTTAGGTCAAATTCCAAGTCAATTGAACCAAATTCCAAACCCACTAGGCCCGAGCCTAGGCCCCAATCCAATCCCCGGACACCTCCAATCCTACGTCCCAGTAGAATCCGAACACACTATCAACCGTCGTAAAGCCCTTCACCGCAGACTTTCTCGTCAACCTATCAATGTTTACGAGATGTGGCAAGATTTCAAGTCTCTTGAGAAACAACTCGAAGACAACGATGTTCTGATCACAGAATGGTTGAAACTTCACGGCAGTTCAGAACGTCAATTCAGGCATACTAGAATGAAAATCATCAGATTCATTGAAGAAGAGGCCAATAGAACAGGGAACCCCGTTGATGTAATTAAAGATAAATTACATAATAAAATGAGAAATAGAGCTAAACCATGGACCTTGGATGAAGTCCAAAGAATGTTGTCATCTGGAAGGAGAATCAATTTGGATTAATGTATATTATGTATAGTACACGAATTTATATGAAATGAATTATTATGAACACCATTTGAATCGTATATTCCTATTCACAACCTCTAATTTCCCATTGGCCGTTTTACTTATCTTACTTGGGCTGAGCCTTTACTTATTTGACACTTCCAAGCTTTATTTTACACTATTTATCTGGGCTATTTTGGTAAGACTAGACTTACCTTCGTCTCAGCTTCGCTGATCCAAAGCTAAACCTATATATCTATATCCCCAAAACTAAACGGCTCATAAGCATACCCCTCTCCCTCAAAAAACTTAGACATAGCTTCAACCCAATGCAATCTCAAAGAATGTAACATCGCCGAAGTCCCCTCCATCAACACTAAAATACATACCGTTAATATAAACCAAAATCCAAATAAAAATACCGTCATTATAACCCCTGTAACCCCTGTTAATCCAAATGCATTTTGTATTGTCATTGACCACAAAACTGATGACAATTGTGCATGAGCTAATGATAACGCCCATAACCTTAAATACGACGCCGTATGACTAATACAATTCAAACAAAATTCAATAGTATGGATCACTTGATGAATTACAATATCACCTAAATCAAATTCATCACCATCTTCACCATGGCCAGCACTATTGGCATGAAGGGGTTCAATATCATTAGGAAATTGAAACCGTTCTGTAAATAAATCAGAATCATCATTTTCCTCCAAGTGTTGATCTAAACTATCATCAGGATTTCTATCAAGTTCAAATGATAACGCAGCTTCTTCTTCATGAAGTTGAGTACTATGTTGGAATTGAGAATTCAAGTCTTTATATCCTAATTCTACAGCTCTTTTATTTTGATTTCTTAATGTAATAGGTTTATAAAGTAATAACCATGGTACACAAACCAATGCTATTAATACCAAAATCACTTGAACAATGGCTTGTCCAGGATATAATTGATCTTCAATGGTTCCTGGTGATAAAAACATACTGATCAACATATTTAAAAGACCAGGTGGTTGTTTACCCGTACCTAACCAATCTACTGACCATTTATAAAGAATGGTTAAACAAAGATATCCAAATATACTTTGCATGAAAAGGAATCCAGGAATAAAATTCCCAATAATATCAACTCTGGATTTAAAAAATCTATAGTTCACTAAACTAAAGAAAAGTGAATAATTCATATGTGCAAATCCCATAAGGATTGATAATTTCATTTTATAAGAATTGGTGAATAATAAATTATTTTCCGTACCATGCCAGGCCCAATCTAATCCAATTGGGTAAGTATACCCTTCCACTTTTTTGGCAGTTAAAGTTTGAGGGTTTTTATCATAATCTGATGGGAATTCATACTCCCAACCTGATTTGAAAAATGTTAATGATTTCGAGAAAATATCATTATATAAAAACCCAGTATAAATAGAAAATGCTCCCATTAAAAGAAGAACATATCTACCAGTGAATGCCATTTCAAAAATTTCATCTTTATTTCTTTGAGCTGAAATCTTCACTTCATTTCTAACAAGGTATAAACCTATAAGCAATAAGATCACACCATGACCTATATCACCAAACATAATAGCAAACATGAATGGAAATGTAACCACAGTTGCTAAACCAGGATTAACTTCTTGGTAAGTGGCTATACCATAAGCATCAACAATCAGTTGGAAAGCTTGTGTGAGTTTATTAGTTTTATGATAAGTTGGAGGAGTTCTATTAGTAGCCAATTCATTAACTACTGCCACCAATTGATCATCTAAATCATCTTCACTACTTCCAAGATCACCTTCATCAATTGCAAAGAGAGTGTTTTCCGTTAATGGCGTATCGGGTGTAGTACCATCTAATGAAACATCTTCTTGAGATCCTGAACCTGGTGATTGGGTTTTAGATCTAATTAAATTCTTTAATGTATGTTTGACTCTTCTGAAATCACTCTTGGGGATCCATCCTTCACCTACGAGACATCTTCTAGTACCATCCATATCGAATTTGTTAAGGGTTTCATAAATAAACCGTTCTCGTTTGATATTATACACCCAATCCGTATAAGATTCCTGTAGGATTAAAAGTTCGGCTATAAGATGATTCTGGGTACTATCTACAACTGACTCTAAATCTTGAAGTTTATTATTAAGTTCTTGTAATGATTCTTTCCGGGCCGATTCGCTTCCGTAGATATTATCAAACATTATCCCATCCAATGAACTAACGATTCTTTTGACTTTTTGTTTCAATACATCCCCGTGGATATAAATAATGAATGTACTTTTCTCCTCCCCATCTTGGTCTGTGGTTTCGTCTATAGGTTTATCATCAAAATATAAATTCCCTCTTAAAGTTCTCCATAAAATTTTCCTTAAAAGTGGAATTTTCGTACGTACTAAAGTCCCAGCTATAGCGTTTGAACCTAAATCCCCAATTTCAGTATCCTCTAATCCCAATTCTAAATGATTATTCAATAACCCTACATTATCAGTATCTTCATTATCAGAATCCACATCGAAATTCCCAGCCCAACCACTATTGGCCTTATGAAACTCGTCCACCATATTAAGTACGTATCGGTTTTCAATCAAACTCAATTTCTGACTACTTAATCCATTATAAGCATCATCAAGATGTTTAATTCTTGAAAAAAAATCTTGAATCTTGACCTTTAATTCGTCCATTTCCAGAGGTGACGGCAATGGTTTCAAATCGGCCTGGAGATTCTGGTACAAATCACCCTTGATAGTGTTATGCTTATTCATGATAGTCTCCAAATAAGCTAATTGGGATTCAATACCATCAATACCTCGTAAGTCATTAATGAAGGTTCGTTGGAAAGATGTCAATTTAGAATTCAAATCTCGGAAATGAACGTTCCCCATTCTACCCAAAGCATACACAACATCACGAGCCAATTCGATCGTCACATAGAATTGAACCAATGACATTGGTGCTGATCTAAATATCGCTTCTGTGTCCTCAGACATAATGATCGGTTTTGATTGATTTGAGTTTTCGTTCTGTGCCCCTTTGGCGCGGTTTTCAGTGCTTGGCTTTTGCGCTTACCTGTTCATATGACGTTGTGTTATTGGTTAGTGCTATGGGGGTGGTGGGTATGGTTGGTTCTGGCAATGGACCCATATTCGGATGTGGTTCTGGCTATGCAGCTGTACCCTACCCAATCAATAATGGGAGATTATTCTGATAAAATCAAACATTTGCCACAATATAACTCCGATAAAGCAACGTACGATCATTCAATTATTAAAGATTTGGAAGCTGAATCGTTGATGATTAATGATTTGATACCAAAATTGGAAGTATCTGCCACAAAATATCATAATATGGATGCGTTTGTGGCATTGGGTGATATCTACACTTTTGGTAATATGTCAATGACAACCAATTATACTAAAGCTTTACAATATTATCATCAAGCTATCGATATCAAGTCACATGGTCACGCCTATTTCATGCTAGGGTTTATGTACTCTACTGGTATGTTTGGAGAAATCGAACCTAACCAGGCTAAAGCTCAAATATATTATCAATTAGGTGTAGATCAAGACGATTTAAACTGTTTATTAGTAATGGGGTATAGATTATCTCAAGGTATTGGTGTACCGAAGAATTGCGAGTTAGCTTTAGTGTATTACTCTAGATTAGCTCAATTGGGATACCAATTCCTCCAACAGAATGAAGATACTATAGAACCAACTGAAACATCATTTAATGTGAAAATTCCTGATTTTATTGATGGAATCTACGGAAAAGCCGTTAGTGAATCTGCCAATTCCGTGGCTACTTCCAAGAGGAAATTTCTTAATGACTATGAACAAGATTTCAATATGGACATGTTTGATAAAAAAATTGTTTTAAATTATTACAATGCTCTTTATGAATATGATGGGTATTACGATTCGCCAAAAGATTATCATAAAGCTAAAGCTTTACTACAAGAATGTGCCAATTATGGAGAGGAACTTAATTACTACAACACTTTGAAAACCTTGCCTCCTAATGATAAGTACAGATTGAGTAAATGTTATTCTTTATTAGGACACATGTTCCTCAAAGGTCAAGGTACTGAAAAGGATAACGAAAAAGCTTATCAGTATCTCATGAATCTGTCGAGGATCTTTAACACATCGGAAACTTTAAGTGATTTGGGATATATGTATGAAAAAGATTTGATTCCCCAATCAATAAGACCAGAAGATGCCCAAGCTAGATTTGATATTGCAGTTGGGTATTATAAGTCAAAAACTGCTGTAAATTCAGCACTGGCCAATAAACGGCTTTCCAAACTTTTAGCATCAACTGTCCCATTTGGTGATATCATGGGGAGTATGAATCGTCCCGATATTGTTAAATTCATGAGGGCTGGAGCCACTGGAGGTGATTTTGAAGCCTTATATCATTATGCTGAGTTTATTCAACAAGGAATCACTCAGGGGATAACTCAACAACATACTTGTTCAAATAATCTCTTTTATTTTAAAGTATTCTTAGAGAGAATGAATCGATTTTTCTACCCTAGTTTAAAATATGGATTAGATGAATTGGCCAAATATAATTATAAAAATGCTTTATTAGGGTATCTGATAGCAGCTGAACAAGGAATTGAAAAGGCTCAAGTATCAGCAGGTTGGTTACTTTATCAATTAGATCCATTCCCACTCAAAGGTACTAAAACTTTCACTCATGACCGTGTGAAACTTGCGATGAGATACTTCCAAAGAGCCAGTGAACAAGGCGATATTGATACCACGATCTTTCTTGGTGATATTTATTATTATGGAGTCCCATCAGCTAATATTCCCGTTGACTATGAGAAAGCATTCGAATTGTATAGTAGAGCAGCACATTCTAAATCACCTCATGGATGTTTCAGCCTTGCCTATATGTATGAGCATGGTTTAGGAGTTGTTAATAATACTATTGATTACTTTATGGCCAAAAGATATTATGATTTAAGTTTCAAGTATAGAGAGCAACAAGAACAAGGACTTGGTAATAATATTCCGATTTATTTTGCCCTTTTAAAACTTCGTATAAAGTACTTATTATGGGGTCAAAAAGTTAATGAAGAACAGAATAGCTGGTTTAGTAACTTCAAGAAATTAGGTGATTCTCAGGCAAAGGAAACCGATGAAACAGCTGAACGAAAAGCACTGGATCAACATGAAGGAACAACTCATTTTGAAGAGGAGGAGTTTGAATTGGGTGATTATTTAACTTTGGGAATTACCATTTGTATATTTGGAGTAGCTATAGTTAAGAACCTTCTTGAACAGTATCGAAGAAGGAATCAGGTCCAGAATAACCAAAATGATGGAAATAACCAAAATAACCAAAATAACGGAAATGATGGAAATGATGGAAATGATGGAAATAACCAAAATAACCAAAATAACCAAAATAACCAAAATAACCAAAATAATGGAAATGGATGGGATTTTGGAGTTCAAGTTAGAAGAGGTAATTTCGAATTCCAATTTTTTGCCCTCTGAGAGTCAATTCTTTGCCCTATAGAGTCAAGAGTACAATTGAGCGCTGGTCAACGGCCAGCTACACACTGTAAATAAATATATATGCTAAATGCTAATGCTAATCTTTTGCTTCGTTAATGAGATCTCTTATGATACCGTTTTTTACAAGTGGTGAATTTGATGAAACTTGGCCCTGGGTAGGTTGGCTACGTCCTGGAGTGCGTCCAGAAATACGTTGGCTACGTCCAGGGGTACGCTGTGAACGCGCCGGAGTTTGACTACTTCCCCCAGACAGATAATAATTAATAGCCCCCGGTGGTAACCTATACATCCATTTCTCCTTCATAACCAAATCAATGAATTCCTTTAAAACTGGTGCATGAGATAATGTCAGCTTTGACCCTAAAATAATCAATTTGGATTTAGATCTCGTAACTGCTACATTAATTCTCCTCCACTCTTGTAATAAAGACCCCACTTTCTGGTCCTGGTTCGATCTGACCAATGATATGATTACACAATCTTTATCTCTACCTTGGAATTGATCTGCTGTCATACACTCGAGGTTGGTTTTATTGAGGAATTGCCGTTTTAGGAGCTTTAATTGAGCTCGGTAGAGTGACATAATCCCAATTTGACTTTCTTCTATACCACTTAAAGTTAGGGCTTCTACGATTTGGGTGATAAGTGTAACTTCCGTAGGATTTTCAATCTTTTCTCCGTAACTGACCTCGTGACCTGGAACCAAATCATGGTCTAAGAAAATCACTCTATTCTGAGGATTCATTATCCATTTCATCCATGTATCTCTGTCTCCTACTATTAAACTATGATACCCCTGTGGTGAAGGAATTGTTAATTGTTGATTGGCTACATTCTCGTCATTACACTTTAATCGATTATCGTACACTAGAACATTGGATAGTTTCATTATATCCCTACACATTCTGTATTGGTACGTCAATTCCACTACACTTTCCGGAAACTTATCGTTTAAGTATTGGAATAACGATGTCTGTAATCCCAGTTTGACTTTAGGATGAGTATGTTGAACTAATGGTGGTAATTGGTGATGATCTCCTACCAACACGTATTTTTCAGCAAACCGAAGTGGACCTAAACTTACAGGAAGTGAAACTTGAGAAGCTTCATCAATAATACAATAATCGAATTTATTCCTAATATTGAACGCAATGTCGTTAATTCCTAAACATGTGACACCTACGACTTTAGGTTCTAAGAAGAAATCAGTAAACTGTTGAAATGATTTTATAGTGTCTTTGTTGGCCACAAATGGAAGGATATCCTTATGAACTCGGTTAGGACTTCCTACTCTCAATATAGGCACATTGTATTGTTTGACTTTTATAAGAATATTATCAACTGCTGAATGAGTATAGGATGCTAAAAGTATAGTCTTACCCTGAGAAACGAGATGATTGATAACCCCAGCTATCAAAGTAGTTTTACCAGTCCCTGGCATTCCTAGAATCAAAGCATAATCTTGGGCTGATAATATTTTATCAAATGCTGCCATTTGGTCGATGTTAAACGTACTTTCAAACCCTTCTAACACTATAGAATCGTACCTGGGTGGTTTAAGGTCTATGAGTTGTTCACGAAGTTTACTATTGCCATCTGTCATGAATAGGTTCAAAAGATTATACCTGGCCAATCCCATCCCATGAAACATCTCATCTTTATCTAATCTATAAAGTATTCCTGACAGTTCCAGCAAATTAATCCTTCTATCTACTTCTACTATAATCTCATCAGGCCTGATTCTGGTAACAAAACCTCCAGCAAGTGAAAAATGTCCATTTTCATCACTAATCATTATTCTATCATGAGTTGAAATCTGACCACTCTGGAATGAACTGCGTATACTAGAACTGTCGTGTCTTTTAAATGTATAAATGTACCTATAGGTTGACAGATCAATCACATCAAACTTCATTACCACTAAATTGGCTAAAGCTTTACCGTTTTGTAATTCTCTTTCCTTGGAAGTAAGTGTCCATAAATCTTTCTTCAAACTCTTTAAGAGTTGCTCTTCTTTGGTGATAAGGGTATCCCAATAAGTATAAAAATCTTTATATAGTTGATTACCTTTTAAATGGGAAGTATATGTATCGAATACTTCCTTATTCATACTGAAAGTCTCAGTACTGTAATCTTCAATCAACAGATGTAATGTCATACATGACTGTTGAACGTCACATCGTTCACAAACCGATGAGTCTATAACTGTTGGTAACTTTCTAACACCTTCAATCAAATACTCTGAGATTCTATTCCTTAAATTAATCAATGATCGTAAATCTGCTGTACGAATATTCCCTAATTTGGTCATTTGCTCTTTACTGTATACTAACAAAAACAGACTTACGTCGATATTATACCTGTCCTTAAAAAGAAGAGAATAAAGCGACGATTGAGCATGGTGGGAAAGGTATTCTCTACCGGTTTTAAACTCCAACGGTAAAAGAATCTCTTTATCGCCGATTTTACTATCAACAGTTACATCAACCTTTCCTTTAATTCCAAATATAGGCAGCCAAATATTCTCTTCTATATCTGTAGCTTTTTTGACAGAAAAGTAGATTTTACTAGTAGATGCAACTATGGGGATTTGATCACCTTTCTTGTAATATTTCTTAAACCAATCGTTCAAATATGGAATGGTATCCTTAATAACCTTCAACCCTTCTTGGTCCTTATCTTCGCCTAAAGAATAGAACGAAAGACGGTAAGTGTCCACTAACTCTTCTGCTAATTTCTCCATTCTTTCTACCGACCAGTCGGTAGTGAAACATGATTGAAATACCTCATGAAGGATGGTCCCGGTTAATAACGGCAAGGAACTTTCACCAGGGAATGAAAATCGATCATTAAGAACAGATTTCCTTGGGCATTTCATTTGTTCCGAAACTGTTGTCGCCAGGACTAAAATGTCGGGGTTCCATATTAAAATATTCTTATCATCATCCACCAAATGAGCTGAATCTTTATCCGTAATCACGACGTTAATTATGTCGCCGTTCTGAAGATTAAGGGTAGTGTACTCCCCCCGTAATACGATCTTACTTTCTTGATGGTTAGAGTCTTTTACAGTGACAATAATTTGATGTTTTACTTTGTCTTTGAGTTTGAATGTGGTGGGGAACATACTGATGATTTGGTACCGTTTTAGGTCCGGCCTGGTATAGGATAGTTTAGTTGATGGTGGCGTTTCATACTCGTCCTGGAAATTCATAGTAAGATCTTCTATATCTTTGGTATATTCTGTGCAAATATGAATATTCTCCATGTTCTGGGAAATATCAAATTCATCGAATTCATCGAGTTCAATTCCCTGTTGAATTTGAACTCCATCGTGGTGGGAAATCGTTTTCGGAAGTTCCAAGGGTTCAGTAAGTTTGCTACCTACTACCGAGCTACTTCTTGGTAGCGATGTAGGAACGGTGGGGTTGGTTCCCATAGATTTAGGGAAAGATTCTGTAATCCCTTTTGGTTGGAAAGATGCAATGAAATCTTCATCGTCTGAAAACGGATCACTTTTTGGGAGATCACTGTCATTTGAATCATTAGGTTTTGTATCATTTGACTTGTCAATTAGGTTCAAGGGTTTCGAAGGTGAACTTAGGAGTTCGGTTTCTTTTATGTCGTTCATTGAGTTTTCGGTTTTTGTTTGAATTGGTTGTTCTGTGTCCTTTTGGTCCTCTTGATCCTTATCCTCTTGGTCCGTCTTTCCTTGGTCATCCTCTGGGTCCCTCGGTATCTCCCCCGAATCCTCAAACTTATCCAAGTCCAATTTACTGATCCACTTCTTCAACCTATTACTACTCTGACTAGACGTAACTCCCAACGATTTTGTCCTCTGGAGACTTGGTGGCACATGTACTATAGAACTAGTCAAATCAGAATTGGTTCTCGACACTTTAGGCTGTCTAACTCCTTGTAGTGGGTCTTTTTGTGGCAATTGTGACAGAATATTATGAAATCCTCCCCCATACTTCTCAAGCATCAGTTCAGCTTGTTCATTGATTGTGGACGGGAGTTCCTTTTCCGTGATATTCTTCAATGGTGAAGATGAAAAATGCTGTAATGGTTTCTTCGGGGTAAGACGGGGGTTCCTAGGACTTACTTTCCATTTAATACCAATTGATTCAAAACTGTCATCTGAACTTTGAGTTGGTTCATCAGATTTCAAGGTTTGTGACTGTTGTTTAGGGGAACTGGCCTTATTGGCCCTCCTTGGTGACTGAACAACATTTTCTGACTCTTGAGGACCCTTGGGTGACCATATATCTCGAGAATTCTCTTTCTTGTCTTGACCTGGTATTAGGTCCAGATCGGGGACTATATTAGTGGAGTTCGTAGTATGACTCAATCCATTAACGGGCCTAAAGAAATACGACGTCCTTTTATGCTTCTTATCCCCCTCTGCGCGTGCCAGACCTATCCTAGGCCTCTTATTCTGTGATCCTGTCATCACCTTGTCGTAGTATTACACCGCGTACTAAACCACACAAACAAAACTTATCAAAAGTCGTGCCCCTTGCAAGTGTCCCTCACTTGAAAAAAAGCTCATCGAGAAATTTTTCACTCACTTGGCTCATCACAACCACTCCAGAAATGTCTTACGTATTAGCCGAAACTGCAGCTGGGTATGCCTTATTAAAGGCCGCTGACAAGAAGATCTATAAGTCAGAAAACTTGGTTGAAGAATTAAACAGTGTTGAAAAAGTTTCCAAGCAATTCAAAATCGAAAGCTTTGAAAAATTTCAATCTGCTGCCAATGCTTTAGAAGAAGCTAATAGTATAATTGAAGGTAAAGTATCTGATAACTTAAAGAACTTCTTAACCAATTTAAAAGTCGATAAGAAAATCAATTTGATCGTTTCCGAAACTAAATTAGCCAATGCCATCAATAAATTAGGATTAGAATTCAAAGTTATATCTGATGCTGCCTCATTAGATTTACATAGAGCTATTAAAGAATATTTACCTGAATTATTACCAGGTTTAGATAACAGTACTTTAAACCAAATGTCCTTAGGTTTAGCTCACTCCATTGGTAGACATAAATTGAAATTTTCAGCTGATAAAGTCGATACTATGATTGTTCAAGCTATTGCCTTATTAGATGATTTAGATAAAGAATTAAATACTTATGCCATGAGATGTAAAGAATGGTACGGATGGCATTTCCCTGAATTAGCCAAGTTAATTACTGATTCTGTTGCTTATGCCAGAATTATTTTAACTATGGGAGTCAGATCAAATGTTCAAGATGTTGATTTATCAGAAATCTTACCTGAAGAAATGGAAGAACAAGTTAAAACTGCTGCTGAAGTTTCTATGGGTACTGAAATCACTGAATTGGATTTAATTAATATTCAAGCTTTAGCTGAACAAATTGTTGAATTTTCAGCTTATAGAGAACAATTATCAAATTATTTATCATCAAGAATGAAAGCTATTGCTCCAAATTTGACTGTCTTAGTTGGAGAATTAGTTGGTGCTAGATTAATTGCTCATGCTGGTTCATTAACTTCATTAGCTAAAGCTCCAGCTTCAACTATACAAATTTTAGGAGCTGAAAAAGCTTTATTCAGAGCTTTAAAAACTAAACATGATACACCAAAATATGGTTTATTATACCATGCTTCATTAGTTGGTCAAGCCACTGGTAAAAACAAGGGTAAAATTGCCAGAGTTTTAGCTGCTAAAGCTTCAGTTGCTTTAAGATATGATTCCTTATCCGAAGATAGAGATGATTCCGGTGACTTTGGTTTAGAAGTCAGAGGTAAAGTTGAATCTAGATTAAGTGCATTAGAAGGTAGAGATTTAAGAACTTCATCTAAAATAGTAAAAGATCAACCAAAAGTTGAAATATCTGAAGCTAGAGCTTATAATGTTGATGCTGATGCTCCAACTGTTGAAGATGTAGATTCTGATGATGAAGAAGTTGAAAAGAAAGACAAGAAGGAAAAGAAGAAGGAAAAGAAAGAAAAGAAAGATAAAAAGAGAAAGAGAGATGATGATGATGAAAAATCTTCGAAGAAATCAAAGAAGGATAAGAAGGATAAGAAGGATAAGAAAGAAAAGAAGGAAAAGAAATCTAAAGATTAGGTAGCATAATGTATAGTTAGTTCGATCTGCTCTCTGTATAAGGCCCTCTAAGTGAAGGCCCTCTTGGTGAAGCAACTGGGTTGGGTTCTCTATATTATGCCTAATTTGACCTACTTTATACCTGCCTTTTTGGGGTTGTTATGCCTTTTTGGGAGCTTATAATCTCGAATAAACTGGTAGCTACATATCTGATGTATAAATATCGATTCAAACTACCTTACAAAGCGTAGTAATATAATAAATTGTGGCTCTGATGGGTACCTGGGGTGTGGCTAACTCATGTTCGCTATCGCTCACATTCGCTCTACCACATGGATCCTAAATCAGATAAATACCTCGACCTTCAAAACCCAAACCACCCTGCTAATCTCATCTGTGATCTATGCAAACTGTTCTTTGACTTGAATTGGGTCACAGGGACAGGTGGAGGAATTTCAATTCGTGACCTTGAAGGTCCTAACAAAGACTTGGTTTATATAGCACCTTCAGGTATACAGAAAGAAACACTTCAACCATGGGAAATGTTTGTTGTAGATATAAATACCGATGAAGTATTACGTACTCCCAATAGTGTCAGTAGTGAATTGACTAAAAATTATAAATATAAACCTTCAGCTTGTACGCCATTGTTTATGAGTTGTTTCAAGTATAGAGATGCGGGTGCTTGTATTCATACCCATTCACAAAATGCTGTTTTATGTACTTTACTTTGGGAAGACAAAGTCGAATTCCGTATTAATAACATTGAACAAATAAAAGCTATCCCAAGATTAAAGTATAATGAAAGTACTGGGAAAGTTGAAAAAATTGGTAACCTTGAGAATTTCGATACTTTGGTTATACCAATTATTGATAACGTTCCACATGAAGAAGATTTAACACCAAGTTTGGATGAAACCCTTAAGAATTATCCGGGAGCTACTGCAGTTTTGGTAAGAAGACATGGAATCTATGTTTGGGGGGAAACGATTTGGAAAGCTAAGGTTTATAATGAAGCTATTGATTATTTGTTAGAGTTGGCTATTAAGATGAAACAAAATGGTATAGAGTTGGAATCTAAAGGTCGTTATAATTAATGTACGTACTCATTGAGTTGGGGTCCTGATTTAGGGAAGTATTTAGTGCTTTCGTGTCTAATGTATGGGAGTTTGTAGTTTTCTGGTCCTAATGTACTGATAGTTTTTCTGTGTCTAATGCTATGCTATTACCTCCTTAAAGGAACGATTACCACTAAAGGAAATATTTAGGTCACAAAGGATTCTTGGTCCCCTTTAATTTCATCCCCTTAATACTCTCCCAATCCACTTCTCCCTCCATCTCTCCTATACAAACAATATTGGTCCCTCTCATCATATATACTCCCAAATCTATTTGTTGATAATCTACATCATCGCTCTTCACTATTCTCTCAACACAATTCGACACTATTATATTGGTAGAATTATCGAATCCTTCAAGTTTCCCCTCGAATAATCTTGCATCGGTTGTTATAATTCTTACTTGTTCTATTGGTTAGTATATGAGACAATTCTCCACAAATTTATACATACTGTATAGGAACTCTTTCAATGACATTGTAAATATTAAATCGCGGCTCTGAGATTTTGGCTGCAACTGACACAAACACAAATATGAATTCGGGATATGATGGAAATTTCACCTTTAAGGTGGGAGATTACAGTTCTTTTGATCAATTGACTCAAGCTTTAACCACTAATAATGTCGAGAGGGCTTTACCTACTGATCATAAGAACTTATCCACTTGGGCGGCTAAATTAGAATTAGAATCTATTAGTTTAAAGAATACTATAAAAGATCAATTGGCAGGCTTGAAGAAGGAAATCGATCCAGAGAAAGTCAAGGAGAGATTAGCATGTGTAGAAAGATCTATTGAATGTATTTTCAAAGAACTTGAAACTGTAAGGGGTGAAGTTACTGATGGTTTAATTGTTATTAATAGAAGATTAGATTTATTGGAGACTCCTTTAGAGCCTTCTTTACCATTAGGCGCTGTATCTAGGGCTAACAAACCAATTGGGTCTAAACCTAAAAGATACATTAAACCTAAATCACCTAAATCTCGTCCCAAAGTTCCATATATCAAAAGTCCCGGCCGCCCTAGAGCTCCTAAATATTGTATTCCATCAAGTCCTTGTCTATTAGATAGCGAACCTACACCTACTCGTTTTAAACCATATGCTCTTCCAAGTGTAAGCAAGAATAAGAATGATCCAACCACACCTAAATGTACTCAAACCATTAGATCACCGATCAGTGGGTCACAAAGGCCACAAGCCACTATAATCACTAGAAGTATGAAAATTGTCCCCAACTTCGCTGAAGTTAAAACAACTCCTAACGTCTCCAAACCTAAACCTGAAATTACCCCAAACAAACAAAACATCAAAACTCATTTATTTACACCCCCAAGCACTCAATCAAGTAGAATTATCCTTTAAGCAATAATCAATACAGCTAATTTTATCAAACTAATTCACTCAGCTTTACATCCCTGTTTATATCAATGGTTATAACACAATTGCTACCCTTTACTGAATTCCCTGAGTTACATAAATTTTCATAGTAAATCTTGTACATGGGCATATACCTATCAACAAACCTAGTTACCTCGACATCAGTCATACCTACACCTTTATCCTTAATAAGTGCATGCTCTTGTTGCAATCTCCATTTATATACATTATCAATATCATCAGTTTCTATAATAATGGAATACTTACATTTTTCAAACACTTGTTGATAAGATTTTAAAAAATCATTGATCAAGGTGAAATGACTTGATTTATGTGTTTTAATAACAGGATCTTGAGACTTGGTATATACTTCATCAATATTATTCAATGATTTAAATCCTAAGAACCACCCTTCTAAGAATACTATATCTGCATTATAAGACTTCCATTGATTTTCCGGTAATCTATCACCTTTACCATTATGTAAAGATTTATCATATTCAGGTACACTGAACTGTTGACCAATTATGAAAGAATCTAATACTTTATTAAGTAATTTTAAATCATGGGTCCCAGGTAACCCTCTTCCTTGTAATAAAAGATTGTTGTCATAACTATCGATTGCCAATTGATTCAATTGTTGTTGTTCTGGATAAGTTAAATAAAAATCATCCAACAGAACATTGATAGCTTTAAATTGAGTATTTTGATTTACATAATTAGTCAATTCCTTTGATACAGTTGTTTTACCACTACCTTGTGGACCACTTATACCTATAATCAATTTTGGCAGTTTAGGTAATGATTTTATAATATCATTAATGAAATTAATACTTTTTGATAATACTTGGCTATTCATTGATTCCGCACTAAAACAAGTCAAACTATTTATATATTCTATATACTGTAACTAAATAGCTTTAAGATCCTTCAATTTGCTTATTAATTCATCAACCGATTCGACTTTAATACCGGCTTGACGTTGTGGAGGAGGTTGAACTTTTAAAGTTTCTAATCTTTTAACTAAGTCAATACCTAAATCCAGAGGTTTTAATTTTTGTAAAGGTTTTTTCTTAGCTTTCATTATATTTGGTAAGGAAGTATACCTTGGTTCATTTAATCTTAAATCAGTTGTGATAATCATTGGTAATTTAGCTTTTAAAGTATCAGCACCACCATCAATTTCTCTAGTTACAATAACTTCATCATTATTGATTTCAACTTTAGAAGCATTTGTAGCTTGAGGCCAATTTAATAACCCAGCTAACATTTGACCGGTTTGATTAGAATCATCATCAATAGCTTGTTTACCTAAGATAATTAAATTAGATCCTTGTTTATCTACAATTTCCTTTAAGATTTTAGCAACTTGTAAAGGTTCAACTTCTTCATCACCAACTTCAACTAAAGTTGAATCATCAGCACCTTTAGCCAAAGCAGTACGCAAGATATCTTGAGCTTTAGTTGGTCCAATACTTACAGCATGAATTTTATCAACCAAACCTTTATTATTCTCTCTAATTCTTAATGACTCTTCTAATGCTATATCACAGAAAGGATTCATAGAGAATTTGACTCCTTTAGTTTCAACTCCGGTTTGAGCCTTATTGATGATAGGCTTGACCGCAAAGTCAATGACTCTTTTAACTGGTACCAATATATTAAGTTTACTCATAGTAGAGTCAATTTTCACTTGAGCTTTTTATGAGGTTGAGTTGTAATCCGGAATCGCTTGGGAATCCACGACTTTGTGCGGCTGATCACTAAACCTGAACGAAGCTTAGAGATTCTACACAGAGATTTAGGGCCATTATGGCAGGGTCTACACTTTATGGTATTAACTATTTGATATCTATCAACCTATAAGATCAAATCTCAGATTGAATCCTACTCCTGGATTTCATCTTCTCTATCCTGGCCTTCAATTGATTCGTTACTTCAGCTGCCTTCTTCCAACTCTCTTCATTATTCACATAACTAACCTTTGGTTCATACTTTTCTTGGAACAAATTCTCCTTGGCTTCTCCATCAATTGATAACCTATTGACTCTCGAACTTAACTCACCAGAAGTTATTCTTTCCTTGGCTGGTGATGTGGCAGCTGGTTCATTCACTATAGCTCTTTGTTGTAATTTCATCATTTCAATGGTTTGCTCTAAATCTCTGATTTTTAACTTGGCATTTTCAACATCACTAGTTAATCTTAAGATTTGTGTATCCTTTTGTTTAGTCATTAAATTTAAGTTGTTCTGTTCCTTAGTGGCCTTATCGAATGATTGCTTTAATTGAGTGAAATCTCCTAATAATTTTGTGTTTTCAGTTCGAAGATTCTCTATTATCATTCTTTGTTGTTCACTCTCCTTTAACCAAGTTTCCTTGTCGGCTTTGAGAGTTTTCAATTCCTGTAAATGATCTTCCTTTTCTTTGACCAATACTGGTGCTTTGGGGGTAGGAATATTATTATTACCTAATGGTCTACTTGTTAGACTTCTACCAGTATTAGTATAATTACTAGCATTAGGAAGTTTAGTACCGGTATTGGAAATTTTAGTAGTGGCTCTTTTAACTGGTGATGTAGCTAATCTTTTACTTGGTATTATTGATGATTGTGGTTCTCTTGTCATTGGTTTGGCTCTTTCAGTGGTGGTAGTAGAAGCTCCCTTACTGGCTTTAACATTCACAGTATCAAAAACTTTCATAATTTTAGCCTTTCTGTTGTCATCGACTTTTTCAAGGTATTGTTTTAAGAACCTTTCCCCAGTAATTTTCATCAAAGTTCCAATCATTTGGGTTGATGCTTGTCTAATAGGCTCTTGAGATTCACTCAACAACTTGACCCCTACAGACATAATATTTTCAACTTCACTATTACTTGGAGCAACTGTGGTTTCCATTAAACATCTTTGTAAATAATCTAAAGCTGATATTTTAACTTGTGGAGTTTTATGGCTCATTGTTTTCAATGTCCCATCTAAAATTTCACTCAAAGAAGTTGCTTGAAACAATGAATCTAATGCAGTATTTATAGCTAATGTGAATGATGGTTTCTTTTCTTTGTTTCTTTCTAACATTGGTACTAAAATCATTGGTAAATACCTACTGAACTTGGATTTCAATCCTTTACTGATGAATTCGATAGAACTGGCTGATAATTGAACAACTTGAATATTGGCATCTTTTAAACACTTATTGAATACTCTCATGAGTTCTGTATAATCAGCATCAGCCATTTTAGGAGCTTTACTCAACACTTCATAAACTTCTTCCAAAACTGCTTTTCTTTCTTTCCATAAACTGTCATTTGCTCTAGCCTCTAAATCGGATGGTAATTTACTCAATACATCTACGGGTTCTAGTAAATCAAATGGATCAAATGCTGGTGGTTGTTGAACATCTGTCATTTCAACATCTTCTTCACCAGCTGGTTCGTCCTGTTGTTGTTGCTGTTCTTGTCTTTGTTTCTCTTGTTGAGCCCTAGTTAACCTTTTTTGTTGAGGTTGGGCATTTTCAACTTGTTCAAAGGCTTTAGTTAAATCCTTTTGTTGAATTGGTTTTAAATCATCAAATAATATAGTCACAAGTGAATCTCTCATCCATTTGTATAACTCAATAGTTAACTTTGTGGTTTCAGCCCTGACATTTTTGTCAGCATGACTGAATAACCCTGGTAAGGATTTAATGATTGGACTTGGCAGAATAATTATACAACCGAAATTCTCTATGATTTGATTTAAGGCCATTACTACACCAGTGACTAATTTAGGTAATCTGTGTTTAACAAATTTCAAACAGTCTTCGACTACTAAATCAGGTGAATCAATAAATTCAATCATTAACATTAAACTTTCAATGGTTTTAGTTTTTGTACCAGCTCTTGAAGAGCTTAACCCTTTTTCACAGAGAGACTCTACAATTCCTGCCTTTTGAAGTCTATTGGCTATATTGCTACTTCCTCCGAACTCTAAGTACTTAGTCAATAACAATATCCCGGTTTCTTGTGCCACAACATTGGAATCAATAATGATTGATTTGATGGAGTTGGGATCTTTATTGAATGAGTCAAACACGAGATCGGCGTCACTACTAGAGTTTTCAAATTTACCAATTAATTCTTCATATGCCGAGAGTCTGGCCTTCCATACTTTGTGAACTAACCGTTCCTGAATAGGTAATGTTGTATAATCTGTTTCTTCTGACATGTTTGTTTACGTCGCGTTTTGTGTGCAGTTATATGAGTGAGGTTGAGATGACGAGCACTGAGGGATATGGGGAGGCCACTGATTTATCTCAATTACAGTCACAGGCACAAGGTGGAGCCTGTGACTGTAATCAAATCATAAGCAGAAAGCAAAATCCCCCCTGGCTTCTTTGTTTAATGGCCGGAAAAGAGCTCCAAATACTACAAATATATATAACTATTTATCATGACTAAATTTGTTTAGTATACTTTGCCTTTATTTCATCATAAGATTTTAAATTGTCAAACCCCCAAGCTTCTTCACCAGGTCTTGTTTCATAATATTTTTGAATATTTACTCCATGGTATGGGTGATGAGCAAAATTAAACCATGGTAATATAGCCATACCAACAAATGAATATTGAGAGTTTCTATTAGCAATATCTTTTAATCTATCATCTAAAACAGATTCATCTTCATGGTAAGGTAATTTTTCTTGTGATAATAATTTCTTAATTTCATATCTGTCTCTTTTAACTTCTCTTGCATTTTCTGACCAACCTAAAAATCTTTTAGATGAGTTAACGTATGACAAATAAAATCCTCCTAAAAACCCTAATAATGTAGCGGTTCTTAAAGTACCACCTGGTATTTTTTGTGGAGCTTTTAATGAACCAGCTGATGGTTCAAATCTTTCCCATAATTGTAAAGACAATGGGAATGCAGCAGTTGTAGCAGCCCAAATTCCGTAATCACTTGGTCTGAAATATGAAACTACTCTATTGAAATGTGGATCTATATCGATGATTTCGTAATCAGCTTGAGGTGGATCTCCTCTTACTGGTTCATATTGTTTAGAGTATGACATTAGTGTTGAGTAAAATGTATTTCGCAAAATTTGATTGGAAAGAGCTTGGGCAGTGCACGCTTTTTTCTTAACTATGGCAAGCACTGAGGGCTGATAGTGAGACAAAGATAGTGAGACCAAGGCTGGGGCAATTAGGCAATTAAACGGAAACCCTATTATAATCCAAGGAATGCCTATCACACTTGATACAGAGGAAAAGGAGCCTTCCCTATTCACTAGATCTATTAATTGTATACGAATTCATAATATCCCCATAATAAATTTCTTTATAATCGGAATACTAGGTGGGTTCTTATTAAGACTTACTACAAAATACACAGGTCTTTATATGAAGAATAGTTTGATTACTATCATAGTGACAAATTTGGTGTTATTCGGAATATCTGAAACTTTAGCCCAAACTATTTTGAGTCATAAACCCGAAGAACCTTTAATAACTTTCAGATTATCACGAGATCAGCCTGTATCGTATAATTCAAATGATATACAATCCAACCCAGAACCCACTCAATCATTTGTACCTTATCAAGATGAAGACCCGGTAGAATTGAACCAACAAGAGGTTAATAATTTTATTGATTTCATGCAAAGAGATGAAGAAGAAATAGGTACAGTTCCATATAATCCAATATTTGATGAAGATGTAAGACCAATACCAGAATTGACGTTCTTTAGTTTTAATAGATTAGCAGGATTTATGTGTTGGGGGTTCTTAATGGCATTCTGTCAATGTTTGTGGTATAGGTTTTTACAAATTTATGCTAAAGATCCAAAATTTATCGAAGTTTTAAGAAAAGTTTTGACTGATCAATTATGTTATTCTCCTATTTCCTTATTTGGGTTTTTTACATATGGTACAATGGTTTTAGAGAACGGAAGTTGGCAAGATACTAAGGATAAACTTTCAAAAATCTACTTAAAGACTTTACTTATAAATTATTCCGTATGGTTTCCAGTTCAATTCATTAATTTTTTACTTATCCCAAGGAACTTTCAAGTTCCATTCAGTTCTTCTATATCAGTATTATGGAATTGTTTTTTGTCAATGAGAAATTCAGAGAGTTGATTGACAGGACTTGGAAGAAGTGAATGATTAGCCTTTTGTATGAATTTTTATATATTGACTTTTGAATTAGGTTTTAAGGACCATTGGGTATTTAGATGGTATAGATGGTATAGGTAATATAATAGCATTAAATTACATTAAATTACTCTTTGATCCTGAGTAGAAATTTTATTCATCTCCACCTTAGCTACGGTAAAGATCAAATGTACATACTTGAACTTGAATAATCTAACTGCCTGACCTGTCCAACATTCTTCAAAAACTCTGGATTCAAATAAAGATATTTTCTCAATACAGTACTAGCATCTACCAAAGAATCATTATCAATCCTCTCGTATCCAGGTTGACCTTCAGCGTTCAACACTATACAAATAAATTTACGTTTAGCCAAATACAATTTTGAATTCAATGATCCACAAATCCCCGTAATAAAATGTGGTGGTTTAATTGCTGGTATTGAACTAAATGCTTCATCAGTTATACCATATGTGAATTTATTTAAACTCTGATTATTGTTTAACATACAAGGAGCCAAACTGATCCATTTATCTACATCGATATTAATAAATTTCTTACCCAAAAGATTCAATACGATTTGATTGGTAATATTAGGAATGGTAATGACAATCACACTCTTATCATCGATTTTATAAATAGGTATAGAATAGTTTTCATATTTGGTGTTTAAAGATTTCTCCATGATTGCATTATATAATTGTTCATCTTCATCATATTCATTAGCCGGAGGAAGAACTTTCTCAAATGAGTACTTAATATCAATACTACCAACTTGGGTTTTATTGGTAATACTGTCGTTAATGACTTTTAAAGTAGAAGGACACAAGACGGCAAATTTAGTAGATGATGTATATTGTATAGTAATTTCTGGTATTAAAGTTTCACCTGAATCCTGTTCGAAAATATGACGAGGCGACTGAAGTTCAGTCCATGGTTTGATCTATGGGTTAGTACTAATTTATATGACATTGAACGGTTTAAGTTACATACAAGCATTAGTAGATCTACGCACAAAGTGAGACCTTACAAAATGAGCCAAACTTAAATGCCAAACTTAAATTCACATCGCACCATTATCATGTTCAGGTTGAATAGATCCATTTTAAGGTCTAGTAGGTTATACCATTCTGTAAATCATCCAACGTCAAACTTGATAATAAATCCTGACCTCATAGAACATAAAATCCTTAGTAAATCTTTAGAATATATCCCAAAATATGGGTTTAATGAAGCATGTATTAATCAAGCTATAAATGAATTGAAGTATCCATCGTCAATAGTTTCAGTATTAACTACTTCCTTTCAATCCAACTCATTGGAATTACAATTAATGATCCACTGGTTGAAAACACAAAGACAAAAGTTATCAAATGAACCTATTAGTGAAGAGTTCAAAGCTTTAGATGAGTACCAAAGAATAAGTTATCTTTTAAACAAAAGATTATCATACAATGTCCCAATTATTGATAAATTATCTGGAGGATTGGCACATTTAATGATTCCTTATAATATGGGACATTCACTCGAGGAATTACACAATTTATCAGATGACATTGCTTTCTACGCTGGTGATCAATCAATAGATTTTGCATGGTATTCAAAGAGATTAAGTTTCAGTGGAATCTATGTAAGCTCAGAATTATATATGTTACAAGATAAGAGTAAAGATTTTGTTAATACTAAGAAATTCGTAGAAGAGAAAGTTAATGATATAAAACATTTAGGTGAAAGTTATGAGAGTATTGAAGAATGGAGTTTATTCAATTTAATTCTGCTTGGTAATTTAATCAAGTCCCAGACTATTAGGGGTTAATATCACTATGTATAGACATGTAAATATATCTCGTACTGTATTTTTGTGCTTATCCTTTTGTGTACCTCTCCGAAAATTCATGGTTATAATCCTAAAACAAAGATACTTTTCAAGCGAATAGGTGAACAAACTCTTTCAGTACTATGTATATTAATATATGAATTCTATTGTATGATTAGTCTAGATACTAATTACCTAACTTCTGTCTGATTTCCATCAACTTATTTCTACTACTTTCCATAATATCTTGTTGACTCTTGATCTTATTTTCAGCTCTCTTGATCTCCTCCTGAATAAATTCAATTCTTTTGTCGACATTGATCTTAGCTTCACTATAATCTTGTGGTAATAATATTGGCCCTGTCAATTTATATATTTTTGAATCTTCATTAAGATGTTCGAATTCTTCTAGAACAATCTTGTTTTCTTGATATTGTGTTTCTAATTGTTGTCTTGTTTGGATCAAATCGTTAAGTTCATTTTGGGCTTTACTGAATGCTAAAGATGCATTTTCAAATTCTTGCTTATCAGACATTGATGTTAAAATTTTCAGTTCTCATTATTTGCACCAAGCTCACAAACAGCACCTCACATCACCTCAATGGTTTATTGACTTAATTTGATCCATATGTATCGGATAATTGGTATAGATGATTTTATAGGTTAATATTTAGAAACTCCATCTAATCGAACTCTAAAATCTGAACATAAAAGGAATACAAGTCTCTCTCATAGTTATGAACGTAGGGGAATCTAATGGTGCCAATTTTGAGTGCTACACTCAATATTCCATCATAGTGTATTAACAAAAATCATTCACATCCTTGTATTATACATATTCATGTTATCATTGTAACTTGCCTTCTAAAAAATCATAATAGATGTATAGTGATAGTCATAAAAAATACCCACTCTACTGAACCTCTGACTAAAATAAGCTTTACATCACCTCACCAGCTTGTTAACCGTGGTGCATAAGTTCAGACACTCCTTGTGCTTATATTGCTATATATCCTATTTATCCTAACCAATCCTTATTTCCTTTTGCCTGGAACAACCTTATTCCTCATCTACAATAATTTCCGTAACCTTTACCTTATAATCATTACCACGATATTCATCATATTCATTAAATCCTTGGTCCTCCTCTTCATCACTTAAGGAAATATCAACCGTGGTATGTTCAAATTGATTCAATGCTTGATTAATACTTTCATCTCTACTGTGGTCATTATCTGACTCATCATCTATAGCATTTCCCTTCAACATTTGTTCACCTAACATAGTTCTGAAATTAGCTTGGATTTCATTTGGTGACACTGATGTGTGTCTTCTAGTACTAGGACTTCTTGTCTTAGTATGATTGAAACTCATAGATCTCATCTTCTTTTCATTGGCAAGACTCTTCAGTTGTTGGTATGGTGATGCAAACAAATCTTGGTTGAAGATGAACCCTTGACATTCTTTCAAGGATATGATATTAAAACTAGAACAATCATGATAGTAGTTTGGAGCGTCATAAACTGATATGTTTTCACTATCGATCATTGCTGGTGATAATAAGGAGTTTCTTCTGAACCATGGTGAAGAAGTATTGGAAAATGATGATGTCCTTGAAGATGTTTTAGAATTAGTTCTTCTTTTAGGTGAGCTAATCTTAGAGTCACCCATGATTCTAAAGTAAATGACCTTTAAATCGGAGTGGACAAATGCAAATTCTATACTGATTACTTATTTATGTAATCAGATATGTATTAATAATGGTAAATGGCCCTTAAAAGTTCTTTTGCTGGGATATTTTGATCTAATTGTTTCTTTAACCTTAACCCTTATCGTAGGATCCGAGCAAGTGCGAAATTCGTGATAGTGCATACAAAGATCATAATTCATTACTATATACATATGTACATGGCCTAGGCCCAATAAGGTTAATATTTCTTAAATGGATTCAATTGTTTATTCTTTAATTCATTCATCACATAACTCAATCCTTCTTTAGATTTATCAAAATTTGCTGAAAATTTATTCCTACTCCATTCTTCAATTCTTTGCTTGAATCCAATAAAGTTAGAAGAAAATTTCACTTGACTGTTGACTTTAGTAGTTAATGCATCGGATTGTGAAAACGTCAAAAACTCTTCAATCTTAATAAACTTTCGGTGGTCGATATTGGCAGAGTATGTCAATAACTTATTGGTCTTAGGGTTGATGATAGTTTTTTCAATAATCCAACTATTCAAATTAGCTCCTAAGAATGGTTTAATGAAATTAGGCAATCTACCGGTCTTAACCATCAACTTGGTTAAATGTAAATTCCCATCTTTATCGACTTTACTCTCTAATGTATCAATACTAAGAACATGTGGAGCATATGGATTTGGGTATCTATTCAAATAAGCATAACTGACTGTTGAAAAATCGTGATTATAGAAATAATCGTTTTTAAATACTTGAACCATTTGATTATCTGTTGTTGAATGCTTTATCTGTATTGATTCTTTTGTTCTTTGTAGTTGCTGACTGATGGTGCCGTACGTAATCTATGGCAAATAATAAAACTTCAATTAATAAATATGAATCTACTCCTCTACACCAATAAACAAGTATACTCTATGACTATATATACAAGGAATTATCAAGAGTGGATGGTGGTAAACAGTTCAAGGATAAAATGATCTGATGATGAAAAATTTAGTAAGCCTGGTGAGGTAAATGAGCGGGTCATAAAATTTGTCCGTCTCTGGTCGTGTGAGGGTCGGTTTTTCCCGGGTGGTGAGGTTAACAAATTTTTCTGGTGTACCGGCCAATGTTGATGTGATGAGATTAGGCAAGGGTTCAAAAGGCTATAAAAGTAAGGTACAGGGGTATTTAAAAAAGTGAATGATTACTGGTAAGTAATTCGAAAGTTCACTAATGCTTATGTAACAGCCCCGATTTAATTGTTTATGGCTGATGACAAAGTTGGAGTAAATTTTTGGAGAATACTTGTAGGCGTATACAGATGGCTTTTACAAGAGTAGAAAAAGCAAATTTCACATAAAGTTTGACGTAAAAGTACATCATCTAAATTTATGAGCTATTTTATGGTGACAAATACTGAATTACTCCTCATTCATATTAAAATGTTTATTTCCCTAATAGTAACCAGAATTATCAGCCCCTCAATGGTTGCCGAATAATCCCCCCAAATATCAAGCCATCCACCGAATTAGTCCACCAAGAAATACATCACCGGTAAAAAAATTCTCTTACATAAGCTGTCATCAAAAATTGAAACAAAGAATAAGCATAATCATGCACAATTTATCCGAAACTCGAACCATTAATAACCATCTAATATCCCCCAGATAATTCAAGGTACTTTTGTTATCTATCACCAATTATGAATTAAAGTTTAATACCTATCTCCAATTCAAAACCATGCCATTTTTTAATAAAATATCGTTGTTATTTACCTTTAGTGGTACAAACCGGAAGACTTTGGCTAAGCCCGACGCAAAGCAACTTATATAATCAATCCCTCCACCAGTTACACCCCAAAAAGTTGCGCCAAACTATAATTATAATGCAAGTGTCTCCGTTAACGGTTGAATATTGGGAAACCACTCGCTAGTAATTACTTAAATTTGGAATTATCCTGCACATAACAGATGTTGCAAAAAAAAAGTTTTGTACTTTCTTTTGGTTATGCTAACTGGCTAAGTTCTCCGATGATAAGTGGAGGTTTCTTTTTATCTTTATAAATACCGGAGAATTTCATTAAATCATTATAAATTGTTTTGCAATGAGTGGTCTAGTCCTTGAACCAAGTAGATCAAAAAGAAGTGTATATTCACCAACTAAAAGTGAAGAAACTATTGAAGTTAAATATCAAGAAGAAAATTTAACTAAATGGCAACAATTTACATCATCATTTCAAAGAGCTGACCCTGATGCATTCCCTCCACCAAAACCAATTTCAAAACGTCATTTAAGATTAATTTCATTAGCTACTGGTTTAGGTACTGGATTATTAGTTGCAAGTGGTGAAAAATTAAGAGTTGCAGGTCCTTTATTCCTTCTTGTGTCTTATGCTATTGTTGGTATATTTATGTTGCAGCCTACAATTTTCAGTGCAGGTGAATTGTCAGTAGCTTATCCTGGTTTACCAGGTGGTTTCCAAAGTTATTATAGGAAATTCATTGATGAAAGTGCTGCATTTGCTTTAGGATGGAGTTATATGATACAATGGATGACTGTTGTTTCTGTTGAATTAGTTACTGCCAGTATGACTATTAAATATTGGAATACTTCAATTGATTCTGATGTTTTCGTTACGATTTTCTTACTTGTGGTTATTCTTATTAACTTGGCAGGTGCTAAAGGTTATGCCGAAGCTGAATTCGCTATGAATACCACCAAATTAATTATGTTGACTGGTTTCATTCTTTTTGGATTGATTACTGACGTCGGTGGTACATCTCATGGGTTCATTGGTGGTAAATATTGGAGAGATCCTGGTGCTTATACTAGTTTCAAAGGGTTATGTACATGTTTTTCAGCTGTAAGTTTCAGTTTTGGAGGTTCAGAATTCGTCAGTCTTTCAGTTGCTGATCAAGCTAATCCAAGACGTGCTATGAAATCTGCATGTAAGTTAATGATGGTAAGAGTTATTTTCTTCTTTATGGGATCCTTGTTATTTGTGGGTCTTTTAGTTCCTTACACATCACCACAATTAATGGGATCAAGCAGTTCATCTCATGCATCACCATTTGTTATTGCTGCTGAAACTTATACCCAAGGATTATCACATATCATTAATGCAGTTATCTTAATTTCAGTTACTTCAGTAGCCACTGCTGCTATGTACTCAAGTCAAAGATTATTATTATCATTGAGTCAACAAGGTTTAGCACCTAAATTCTTCAATTATGTTGATAGAGCTGGTAGACCTTTAAGAGCATGGTACGTTTGTATTTTAGTATCATTCTTTTCATTCATTGCCACTTACAAAAAGCAAGAAGATGTATTCACTTGGTTGTTATCTATTAGTGCAATTTGTTTCATCTTCGTTTGGCCTGCTATTTGTATTTGTCATGTAAGATTTAGAAAAGCATTAAAACTTAATGGTATAGAATTATCCGAATTAGGTTATGTTTCTCCTACTGGATTAATTGGTTCATATTCTTCTATTACCATTAATGCATTACTTATTATTGCCCAATTTTATGTAGCATTATTCCCAGTTGGTGCTGGTAAACCAAACACCATATCATTCTTTGAGAATTTCTTAGGTGGTGTAGTCATATTTGTACTTTATGTTGGTCACAAGATTTGGACTAGAAATTGGAGATTCTTAATACCTTTAGATGAAATTGACGTAAATCAAGATCGTGCTTTATTTGATAAAGAGATTTTGCAATTGGAAAGATCTGAAGAAAAGGAAGCTTATAAACATGCCAATATTTTTGGTAAACTTAGAATGATTCTCTTTTAGCTTGTATAATATATATTTTGATGTCTGATGAGATTCAACTCTAGAGATTTCTAGTAAGCTGTATATGCTCAGGCGATATTGAGAGTGTAAGTGCGAGATCCTAAGAACAAAGGTATGCTGTTCAATCTGAAAACCCTGGAATAGGGAAAAGACTTTCAACCACGAATTTACATTATTGTTCGTCAATTGCAAAGCACAAAACCAAAATTTCACCCATCGCGATTTGATCTATGTCGCGTTCATCATTACTATATATAGCTCATCAATTAACAACGCCTAGAAATGTTAGCGTGTTAAGGTTTGGGCTAGAGAATGGTTTTGTTTACTCTAGAGTGTTGCTAAAGTGAATATTCAGTTACTAAACTATAATTGTAGAATAAACAACATCGGACTATACAGGGCCATTTAACCGACATCCCAAGGTTTGACAGCTTTCTCATTCCAAATTCATACTCAGCAATTAAGGAACAATTTAAAACGACAATATCCTCGCTCTAAAAACTCTCACGTTCCTAGAATTAAAACCAGTTAGGTCGACGATTTCTCGATCCAGGTCCCTATCTCACAGCGTCGGTAGTCGCGATTGCGCCTTTTTCAAAAATAGCAAAAAGAAAATTTCCAAGTAAAAACAACAAAAAATTTTTACATTCGAACTAACTTTAGCTTAACTTTACCTAATATCATCATAAAATAATATAAGGACAAAGTTTTAGTATATCGTTACTTGAAAATAACACCCCACCATCGCTATGTCAAGAGATTTAACTTTTAATAATCCAAGAAGAAATGATGACGAGGAGTACAATCACAATCAAACTGAAAATCCATTCATAAATCCTATTGAAGAACAAAGTAGTGGATCATTTGTTTCGAATCATCAACTGTCAAGTCAGCTGGATGAAGACCAATTCCAATATGGTAGACCGTTCAATAATTATAATGGGTATTATAGTAATAATGGAACTAGTACAAATTTATTAAATAAAGATGATGATTTAAATGTTATCAATAGTAGATTAATGAATGAACAATCTCAACCAATAACACAAAATTTAAGTGGTAATAATTATACACCAAGAAATTCAGGTAGTCTATTGGGTGTACCAAATAATAATAATATTCAAGGACCTTCAGAATATGATCGTTATCCTTCAGTTGTAGGATCAAGAGTTGTAAGTTCAACATCATTAGCATCAAATTATTTCAATCAACAACAGCAACAACAATCATCTAATGGATTCAGTGGTGGTAAATCATCAGAAGATGGATCTTCCATTTCAAATAAATCTTCAAATCCATTTTTAACTTCATCAGATTTTTCTCCATTTGGAGGTTATCCTGCATCCTCATTCCCATTACATATAGATGAAAAGGAACCTGATGATTATTTACATAACCCAGATCCAATTAAAGATGCTGAATATGATAAAAATAGATTCATGTATGATTTAAAGGCTTTAGATAAAAGATCTTTAGGTGGATTAATAAGTTTTATTGTATTATTTATTGCTGCAATTGGTATTTTCGTTGTATTACCAGTATTAACTTATAGTGGAGTTACTCAACATTATACTCCGGAAAGTTATGAAATTTTAACCAAGTATAAATATCCTTTATTATCAGCTACTAGAACTAATTTAATCGATCCTGATACTCCAGAATCTGCTCTTTCAAGAAAAGTTAGAACTGGTGATTATTGGAAATTAGTTTTCTCGGATGAATTCAATGCTGAAGGAAGAACTTTCTATGAAGGTGATGATCAATTCTTTACAGCTCCTGATTTAAATTATGCTGCCACTCAAGATTTAGAATGGTATGATCCTGATGCTGTTACTACTGTTAATGGTACTTTATCAATGAGATTAGATGCTTATAAAAATCACGATTTATTCTATAGATCAGGTATGGTTCAAAGTTGGAATAAATTATGTTTTACTCAAGGTTTAGTTGAAATTAGTGCAAGGTTACCTAATTATGGTAATGTATCAGGTTTGTGGCCTGGTTTATGGACTATGGGTAATCTTGGTAGACCAGGTTATTTAGCTTCAACTGAAGGTGTTTGGCCTTATACTTATGATTCTTGTGATGTTGGTATAACTGCTAATCAATCATCCCCTGATGGTATTTCATATTTACCAGGTCAAAAATTAAATGTTTGTACTTGTAAAGGTGAAGACCATCCAAATAGAGGTACTGGTAGAGGTGCACCAGAAATTGATTTAATTGAAGGTGAAATTTCCGGTACTGCTATTCCAATTGCTTCACAATCAATGCAAGTTGCTCCTTATGATATTTGGTATATGCCAAATTATGATTTTGTTGAAATTTATAATTTCTCAGTTACAAGTATGAATACTTATGCTGGTGGTCCATTCCAACAAGCGGTTTCAGCTGTTACTACATTAAATACTACATGGTATGAAAGAGGAGCAGGGGCTCATAGATTCCAAAGTTATGCTTATGAATATTTAAATGATAATGATGATGGTTATTGTACTTGGTATGTTGGTGAAGAACCAACTTTTACAGTTTATGCTAATAGTTTATCACCAAATGGTAATATTGGATGGAGAAGAATTTCAAAAGAACCAATGGCTATTATTATGAATTTAGGTGTATCAAATAATTGGGCTTATATTAATTGGCCAGCTTTAGTTTTCCCTTCAGAGTTAAGAGTTGATTATGTTAGAATTTATCAACCTAATGATTCTATAAGTATTACTTGTGATCCTGATGATTATCCAACTTCAGCCTATATTCAAAGTCACTTGAATGCTTATCTGAATGTCAATTTAACCAGTTGGGAAAAGGCTGGTTATACTTTCCCAAAGAACTCTTTAGTTAATAATTGTAGTTAGTTGAGTTATTACTCCAACAATTATTAAATTGACTACCCAATTACATCATTTCATTGTCAACTCCTCGTAGCTGATAATTACACCTGGCATATCATATTTATAGATCACGTGGTATTTACGTTTGTATTAAATATAGAATTTCGATTCTAATTTAGAGCTTTAGTTCATGATGATTTTGAACTAGTTAACGTTTGTATTAAATATATTAGATTTTTAAGTTTGAGAGTTTATTAAGGAGTCCTTTGGAGTCTTCAGTGCCTTTAGTGTCTTTAGTGTCTTTAGTGTCTTTAGTGTTCTCTTCATTAGCATTCTTAGTGTCCTTGGTGTCCTTGGTGTCCTTGTCTTCCACGGTTGCTTTAGAATCCCCAGTATTCTTACTAGCTTTAGCGTCTTCCACGTTCTTATCCTTAGTATCATCTTCGTTCTCCTCCCTACTCTCATCACCTAAAACCCCTTTCATATCCTTAGTAATCTTTTCAATCTCTTCTTCAACACCCAACTCAACCTTACCATCCTTTTTCAACTCGGCCAACTCTTTCTCCCATCCTAACTCCTTACACAAAGTTCTTGCAAAATTATCACAATCATCAATTACAACAATATCATCTTTCTCATTGAAATCTCCAACTAATTCATTATTAACTAAAACTCTTAAACATTCTAATTCACTTGGTAAGGATGCAAATGGATAAACCGTTAATGAGGTACCAGCCACTATCGCCAATTCAATTTCATCACAATCTTTTTCCCAAGTTTCAAACAATCTTTGAGGTAAAGCTTCACCAAAGAATACTATATCAGGCTTAACTAATCCCTTACATTTATGACATTTGGGGATTTCTTTAACAAATACTTTGGCTTTAAGTTCACTAATACTCATTTCAGCATGACACTTAATACAATGGTTTTTCGAAAATGATCCATGAGCTTCTATAATGAATTCATCTCTAACTCCAGCAATCCTCTCCAAAGTATCAATATTCTGAGTATAGACTCTCTTTAAAAGCCCCTTATCTTGGAAAAGCCTAATAAGATAATGAAACTCAGTAGGATCATACTTTCCGGGGTACAATTCCTCGGCTAAAGTATAAAAAGCTTTGGGGTTCGTCTTGAAGTAATCAATATCAAATACGGCTTCAGCATAAGGTAAATTTAATTTTGCTAAATTTGAATAAAGTCCGGTTTTAGGACTTCTAAAATCTGGAATTCCTGCTCCGGTGCTAATCCCTGCCCCTTGAAAGAACGCAACTTTCTTCCCGGATTTAATATGGTTAACTAATGGTTTAATATCCATGGATCAGATTGCAAAAATATCGCTTTCGCATTTTTCATCATGAAGGTATGTGGTTTTAGGTACAGTAACCTCCACTTATTAGGGGTCCAGTAAAGTATTTGTACTAACTGAATAGCAAAGAATATCAGGTCTTGATCTTCTGATCCTAACCAAAGAATTTCAAACTTTGGTAGGTTACAGATTATCTAATATTTATAATGTTCTTAATAATTCCAAGCAATTCTTACTAAAGTTCAGTATTCCTGATTCTAAGCACACATTAGTAATAGAATACGGGAACCATATCCATTTCAGTAATTTTGATCGTCAATCAGAACCATTCCCATCGAATTTTGTTACAAAACTTAGAAAACATTTGAAAACAAGAAGATTATCTGCCATCAGACAAATTGGTAATGATCGTACTTTAGTCTTACAATTCAGTGATGGGTTATTCTATTTAGTGTTTGAGTTCTTTAGTGCTGGGAATATCTTGTTATTAGATGATTCCAGAAAGATTTTAACTTTACAAAGAATCGTTAATGATGAAAAAGTTGACAAGTATGCTGTCAATGAAATTTATAATGGATTTGATGAAGATTTGTTCCTTGATTATCCTGTGTACGAACAAAAGACTTACACAGAGGAGGATTTGAAATCATGGATACAACGTCAAAAAGAGAAAGTGAATGTTGGCAAGAAGAATAAGGTATTCTCAATGCATAAATTGATATTCACTAATAGTAGTCATTTATCTAGTGAATTGATTTTGAAGAATTTAAAGGCTTCTGGTATAGAAAGTACCAAATCATGTTTTGAATTCGATGATGATACTCTTCCTAAAATCGTCGAAAGTTTAAACCAATGTGAACAACAGTATATCGAATTACTCAAGAATCCACAAGGGTTTATAATTCTGAAGTATAATGAGGGATCGAATGATGAAACTCCTGAAGATTTGAGATATTTATATGAAGAGTATCATCCATTTGAACCTGCTTTGAAAGGTGATGTCACTAAATATAAAATCGATAAAGTTGATGGGACTTATAATCAAACTCTTGATAAGTTCTATTCACATATTGAATCTAAAAAGAATGAATTGAAAATAGAACAACAGAAGCAAGTAGCTGAAAGAAGACTTAATCATGCTAAGAACGAACGTAGTAAGCAAATTGAAAACCTTCAACACCAAATGGATCTAAATATCAAAAAAGGTGATAGTATCATTCTTAATGCTGACATTATTACTCAATGTGTTGATTCTATAAAGACCCTTATCAACCAATCAATGGATTGGAAGAATATTGAGAAGTTCATTGAATTAGAGAAGACTAATGGGAATGAATTAGCACAAATGATTGAATTACCTTTGAATTTATTGGAGAATAAAATCAAGTTAAGTTTACCTGAATTCGATGATAGTATTGCTAGTGATAGTGAGTCGGATTCTGATAGTGATAGTGATAGTGACTCAGAGTCCGATAGTGACAGCGATAGTGATTCGGATTCCGATAGTGATAGTGACTCAGAAACTCAAACAAAAGCCAAATCTAAATCTAAAAATAAATCCAAACCAACATTATCAGTGTGGATAGACATAAATCTCTCCCCATATGCTAATGCTAAACTTTACTTTGATACTAAAAAAACAGCCGAAACCAAACAAGCTAAAGTTGAAAAAAATACAGAATTAGCTATCGAAAATGCCCAAAGGAAGATTGCTCAAGATTTAAAGAGATCATTAGATAAAGAGAATGAAACACTTTCTAAAACCAGAGAAAAATTCTGGTTTGAAAAATTCTATTGGTTTATAACTAGTGATGGATATTTGTGCCTAAGTGGAAGAGATGATCTTCAAAACGATATGCTTTATTATAGATATTTCAATGATAATGATTGGTTTGTTAGTTCTGATATTGAAGGAGCTTTAAAAGTATTTATCAAGAATCCTTACAAAGGGGAAAGTGTACCACCATCAACGTTATGGCAATCGGGAATGTTCAGTTTAAGTGCATCCAGTTCATGGAATAACAAAACTTCAAGTTCTGCTTGGTATTTACCAGGACACCAAGTATCGAAGAAAGATGTTGACGATAGTTTACTATCTCCCGGAAAGCTTAATTTCAAAAGTAAGAAGGAATACATGCCACCAGTTCAATTAGCTATGGGAGTTGGATTCTACTTTATAGGTGACGAAGAAGTTACTAAGGTTAACAGGGAGAAGAGAGAGAAGAGGCAAGAAGAAATCGGACTCAAGTTGGTTTTAGATAATAAGAAGGCAGATATCGATAGTAGTGTTTTAAGGGAAAAGATTCTAGCTCAAGAGGAATTGGAAAAGAATCAAGAACAAGGTCAAGGAGAAGGTCAAGTACAAGAGGGTCAAGACCAAGAGGAAGGTGATGACGAAGAATCAGAAGAAACTTCAAATGAAGGAACGCCAGATCCACAAACACCAGATCCTAATAAAGAAGATCTAGGATTATCTAATCTTAGTATCATCAAAAGAGGAAAGAAATCCAAATTAAAGAAAATGGCTAAAAAGTATGCCGATCAAGATGACACTGATAGATTGGCAGCAATGGAAGCATTGGGGACTTTAAAACAAAAACAATTACATGAGAAACAACTTCAAGAAGCCCAACAAGCGAAACCAGAAAGTTATAAACAATTTGAAAATAGAGATAAATTACAACAACGTAAAAAGAAACAAGATGAAAAGGAATTAAGGAAATATTTACTTCAACAAACTGAAGAAACTATTAATTATTTAGAAGATTTTGATTCATTTTTATCCAAACCAAATGTTAATGATACCCTCAGCAATATCGTACCAATTTTTGCCCCATGGTATTCTTTACAAAAATTCAAATATAAGATTAAGATTACTCCAGGTAATAACAAGAAAGGTAAGAGTATCGATGAGATGTTAGCATATTTCAATGGAGGCAGTAGAAAAGTTGATAACAATAATGAAGATCCTGATATGGATTGGAAGGTAGAAAGAGAATTAATCAAACCATTGAAGTCAAATGATTTAATTACACTTTTACCATTTTCTAAGCTTAAGGTAGTTTTACCTGAAAAGGCTACTACTAAGGGTAAGACTGGCCCTAAACCGGGGAAGAATGGTGGTAAATCAGGGTCAAAAGGTGGTAAGAAGAAGAAGTAATAACAATGATATCAGCCAAGAATTTCTTCGGGTTATAAATTTGTTTGGTTATAGCCATACTGAACAAAGGAAATATAAGAGGGTGAATGTGAAATGTGGGGACATACTTCGCACCCAGGTCGCCGTAAATATCCGTAAATAGAATTGAATACAATAAAAAATATTACTCATCTATGAAAATCTCTGCACAATTATAGCTCTAATAACAAACCCATCACAAGACACTACCAATACAAGCCAATTTTATAGTCATTTGATCGATTCCACCTATTCCGTTGTACAGTTATCCGAGCTGCATTAATTACTATTCCAAATGCGGAACCCAAAACAAAAACGTTTTTGCGACCCACATTGTCTTCATTCCGAAAATTGTTAATGCAACACTAATAGGAGTGTATTCATTCGTTTTTGAGCTCGAGAGTACAATAGGAAAAAAAATATAAAAAGGTTTATACCCCCGAGAAATTCAGTTCATAATTGACTCAATTACATATTAAAGATGGTCTCATTTAGTAAAATCTTATCAGGAGGGTTACTTAGTTTACCTAATAACATCTACCGTACTGTAGCTAACCCAGATTTAGCTGCCACTGATCAATATAACATTGTTAGATACTTATATGGTATGGGGCCATATATGCAATACAGTGGTGAAGGAATTGACCCATCAATCCCACCAGATTGTGAATTAGAACAAGTTCAATTACTTATGAGACATGGTGAAAGATTCCCTGGTTTATCCCAAGGTCTCGGTTTTGAAGCCTTGGTTAAAAAATTGCAAGATTATAATCAAACTATTAATGGTCCATTAGCTTTCTTAAATGATTATACTTACTTTGTTCCAGATCAAAGTTTATATGAATATGAAACTACTCCAGGTAATACTGATTCTCCATATACTGGGTTTGATACTGGTTATAGAGCTGGTGCCGCTTTCAGAGCTAAATACGATGCCTTATACGATGACTCTGATGTTTTACCAGTTTTCAGTGCTGCTAGTTACAGAGTTTGGCAAACTTCCCAATATTTCACTCAAGGGTTCTTAGGTACTAACTATACTGAAGATCATTACAAAATTAATGTTATCAGTGAAAATTCTACTCAAGGTTTCAACACTTTAACTCCAAGATGGGGATGTTTAAACTATGATCCAAAAGCCAACTTTTCTTATTATAATGATTTCCCAACTGATTATTATGATGATATCGTTGATAGATTAACTGAGGACAATAAAGGTCTTAACTTAACTAAAGCTGATATTCCAAACTTATTCGCTCTTTGTGGATATGAATTATCAGCTAAAGGTCAATCGGATTTCTGTGAACTTTTCACTCAAGATGAATTAGTCAGAAACTCTTACCAAAATGATTTATTATTCTATTACTACGAAGGTCCAGGTAACCCACATGGTAAATCTGTTGGTTACGTTCAATTAAATGCTTCTTTAGCTTTATTAAAAGATGATAGTAATGAAAACAAAATCTGGTTAAGTTTCACTCATGATACTGATTTAGAATTATTCCATGCTGGTTTAGGTTTATTCGATACTATTGAACCATTACCAAATACTCATGTTGTTTTCAAAGACACTTACCATCACATTGACTCTATCCCAATGGGTGGTAGAATCATTACTGAAAAATTCAAATATTCTGGTGACAATGAAAGTTACGTCAGATTCATTGTTAATGATGCTGTCAAACCATTAGATTCATGTAATGATGGTCCAGGTTTCAGTTGTAAATTATCAGATTTTGAAGATTACGTCAATGACAGATTCGCTGATTTCGATCTTACTGATTCTTGTGCTCCAAACGCTACTTTACCTCAAGATTTAACTTTCTATTGGGATTATAAGAATTCTAGTTCTTATTCTTTCATCCCACCAAGAATCGTTGCTTAAACAACCCAACCACTAAAATTATACCATCCCTATTATAGGGACATACACTTTGACTTCATTAACCCCACTTGAAGTGGTCCATTAGATATAGATCCTCGTGTTTCGTAAAAGTTCAATAAATACTTTTTTTCTAATTTACAACGCTTTTGTAATCCCGCATAATTAAACTCTATTGTTGAAACCGTATTGTTCTGTACCCTTACCAAACTCTACCCAATCGTCATCTCGTAAAAAGAGGCTTTACAACGTAGTTAATATACACGTGTGGTATAGGGGTCTGAATGGCTGCAAAAAAAAAACCATATATAAATTTCGCACATTATGCACTGATAAGGTTTTTGTGGTAATGAATTTAATTAGTATTTTGAACAGTTTGATCTTAGGATCAAACCATTACGATACTGTAGCTAGTCCAGATTTAGCAGCTGTTGCTCAGTATAATGTTGATAATTTCTTTGGTGGAGCTGGGCCATATTCTCAATACCATGGGTTTGGAATTTCCCCTGAAACTCCTGGTAAACTTCTTCAAGTTCAATATATTGGTAGACATGGTGAAAGATTCCCTACCAAGAACTCTGGTAAATCATACAAGGCTGCCATTGGTAATTTAACTGAAACCACTTTGAATGGAACATTATCATTCCTTAATGGGTTTGAATATTTTGTAGATGATGCTAATAATTATGACCAAGAAACCACAGTTCAGAATACTGGAAGTATTTATGCTGGTAGTTTAAGTGCGTTACATAATGGTGAAGCCTTCAGAGCTAAATACGGATCATTATATAACCCAAACAACACCTTGCCTGTATTTAGTTCAAATTCTAGAAGATGTTACGACACTAGTGTTAATTTCATTTCAGGATTTCAACCAGAAGGTAAAGTCCAACATCATATTTTAAGTGAAGATGGATCAATGGGTGCAAATTCTTTAACTCCAAGATACGGATGTAACGGATATGTTAATGGAACTGAAGAACCAGATTTCCCATACAATGATTATCTTAAAGATGTCTTGAAAAGATTACAAACAGAAAACCCCAACTTGAATTTAACCACTAGTCAAGTATCAAGTTTATTTGATGCTTGTGCTTATGAAATGAATGTTAAAGGAGAATCTACTTTAGCTCAAATGTTCACTTTAGATGAATGGGTCAAATATGAATATGCCAATGATTTAGATTTGTATTATCAATACGGTCCTGGTAATAATGTTACCAGAACTATTGGATCTGTGTTCATTAATGCTTCTTTAAGCTTATTAAAAGATGAAGATAATGAAAATCAAATTTGGTTAGGATTTACTCATGATTCAGATGTTGTTACTTATTATTCAGGTTTACAATTATTTGGTAAAACTGTTTTAGATAAGTCTAAGTATACACCTAAATCTGATTTTGTAAAGAGTAAAATCATTCCTCAATCCACAAGATTTATTATAGAAAAATTCCAAGTTGATGATGAAGTTTATGTTAGACTTATTCTTAATGACGCAGTTTTACCTTTAGATGAATGTAATGATGGTCCAGGATTTAGTTGTGGATTAGATGATTACATACAGTTAATGGAGCTGAAATTAACTGGGTATGATGAATATTGTCATAATAATATTAGTGGTGTTCCACAAGAGGTATCATTTTATTGGGATTTTGACACTGTTAATTATAATGCATCATTGATCAATAAATAATCCTAAGGTATGCAGAGGTGATATTTGCTGATATCCTTATGTGTGAAGTTCACACCTCAACTAACTTAAAAGTTCATAGATTCGTGCCTTAATTCGAAAATTAATAGATCTACTCTGTAAAGCCTTCTACGCCCTGATCTTACCATACTACCGCTTAACTAATGCTCACTACCGTATCTACACTCTATAGACACTACCAGGGAAATTACTCTATACAGAGCACTACCTATACAGAGCACTACCTATACAGAGGACACTACCGTATTAGTACCATCACACTACCATACACCCCTACAAGGCATATAACCGCTATACTACACTAACTCTACAAACACATAACCATTACCGATATTTCTATTGTAAAGTATTCCAGAACATTTAACGTTGCCACAAACCGAAGTCTTAGTGTTGGCTACATAACCAATAATTACATATCCTTACATACCAATTTATAACCGAGCGCATCACAATAATATCGTCTAATTATAGCCACGCCCTATTTTGGGAAACTACCCTATTAATAAATTCATCTATTAATAAAGGTAAGACTATCGTATCTGCAATCAGCAGTTCAATTAAAGTTGCCCAGAGTTTTAACCAATACGTATCTAAACTTAGCACCTTATTTCATTCTACGCCTACAACTACGATTTTTTACGCACACGCCAAATGTGCCTCAGGGATCTAGAATCGTGACGCGAAAATCCGTCTAGTTTAGTAAACCGGGGCAACCTCATTTGATTTCTTTTTCAAAGGGGGTGTTGATTTTCGTTGAAATTTTTTTCATCTCTATATATATCGTTAACTGTAATTATAACTTAGTTAAGGTATTGAATTTATTTGACGTTTAATACTTACGTTCGTTATAGAAAAGGTTGTATCAATAAGGCGACCTTTAAATCAAAGACTTTCACGGAGTACAAACAGTTTTTCCCCGTCATCTTAACCACTTAGTGTAGAATAGTGCAGTACCCATCAGTACTGACAACTACATCGAATAACAGTTAGAAGATATATAGTACATAGAACAAGTACTAGTTAGTAGTACTAATTTATTTATATATCATAGATCGAATCATAGGCCATAGATCAAGCCATAGATCATAGTCATCTGAATTAAATCATAGATCATATCAAACACAAACACAAACACCAAAAATATTAAACAAACACCAAGAACACAAACACACACATCATAACACAATGAAAGTTATAACATTATCACTACTTTTAACAACAGTATTGGGTGATACCCTTATAGGATGTTTTTCATCGATATCAGGAGGTACTAAAATAGGTACAAATCAATTTCAAACTCCAAGTTATTGTGCTGGGAAATGTCCTGATAGTCCATATGTAGCATTAATGGCCGGTAATATGTGTTACTGTCTTTCAAGTAAACCAACTGATGAAACTGATTCTTCAGATTGTGATACCCCTTGTTTTGGTTATGGACAAGAAACTTGTGGAGGTGCTAATGCTTATAATGTTTATGTAGGTAATAGTGAAGCTGATGTAAGTTCAAGTAATGATGATGCAACTTCAAGTTCTTCAACTACTTCAACTACTTCTACTCCATCAACCACATCATCAAAAGATGATTCAGCTACTAGTTCAACTAATAATGAAAAAGATGAATCATCAATAACTAGTTCTCCAACCTCATCATCACAAACTGTAGTAACAACTTCACAATCTGGTAGTGTTGAAGTTAAAACTGTTACAGCATCATCACCATCCTCTTCATCATCAAGTGATTCAAATTCTGATTCACCAAAGAAAAAATCAACTAATGTAGGAGCTATAGCTGGTGGAGTAGTAGGAGGTGTAGTAGCTATTGCATTAATTGCATTGGCAGTATTTTTCATCTTAAGACGTAGACGTGATGATGAAGATGATGAAGATGATGAAGAATTTTTTGATAAACCAATTGGTGGAGGTTCATTAAAACGTAATAATTTAGGTACGAATAAATCTAAGAAATCTTTAAGATCAAATCCTTTAGATATGCCAATGACAAATCCTTTCACTCATCCTTCAGATAATCAACATAATAATAATTTTAATAATAATCAACCCAATAATAATAATGGATTAACTGATCCAAGATTAAATCCTGTAATGTTAGGTAGAAGAAGATTAAGTGAAGGTTCATTAGCTGATGAAACTGATTATTCTAGAAAAATTTTACAAGTAGCAAACCCTGATGATTAAATGTATATTACGAATATTGACTAGGTTCTCTATACTCTGAAAGTTTTATTAAGTCTCTATTCTCAAGAGTGTTATAAAGAGTGTACCCATAAAGTTAACATTAGAAAATAGTAGAACAGACGAAGAAAGACTTAAATTTTATCTAGATAAACTAACACTGATCAGATTATGGAGATACTATGGCCAGGCATGAAGATACCGTTCACCTTCGCTATCGCTCAGGTTCACTCAGTTTAGAAAGCATCATGTAAAGGACTCAATAATTCCTTACCCTTATAATACTTGATAACCTTAACACCTTTATCAGCAATACCATCAGCAGTAAAGCCAACTTCCTTATAAATATCATCAAGTTTACCACTAGCACCAAATCTCTTCAAACCAAATTGTTGATGACTATAAGATGACCAACCTGAAGGACTCAATACTTCAACTGATAAGATTGGTGGACCATCTGGTAATACTGATAATTTATAAGCAGATGATTGTTTATCGAAAACATCACAACTTGGCATTGAAACGACTCTAACTTTATAACCAGAATTAGTTAATTGTTTAGCGGATTCTACCACGATTTCAACTTCAGATCCAGTGGATACAAAGATCAAATCTGGTGTACCATCACATTCAACTAAAACGTAACCACCTTTGGCAGCATTTTCAACTGATGATCCTTTTAATTGACTTAAACCTTGTCTACTTAAAGCAACAATATGTGGAGTATCAGTAGATTCAATAGCTGAGATATAAGCAGCTCCAGTTTCATTACCATCAGCTGGTCTCCAAACTGATAAGTTAGGAATAGCTCTAAAATGAGACAAAGTTTCAATAGGTTGATGAGTTGGTCCATCTTCTCCTAAACCAATAGAATCATGGGTAGCTACCCAAATGACAGGATGATGAGAAATGGCTGATAATCTAACAGCTCCTGCCCCATACGAAACAAAATTTAAGAATGTACCACCATAAGGTTTAAAATTAGCACCAAATGATGAAATACCATTCATGATGGCTCCCATACCATGTTCTCTAACTCCGTATCTAATATATCTACCTTTATAGCTTCCGATCTTAGAACTTGGTGGTTGGAAATCTTCAACTCCTGATGTTCTGGTGTTATTAGAAGGAGTTAAATCAGCTGATCCTCCAATTAATTCAGGGATATGTTCAAATACCGCATCTAATGCCTTACCTGAACATTGTCTAGTAGCTAATTTCTTGTCATCAGGAGAGTAAGTTGGAATTAATTTCTTCCAATCTTTTGGTAATTCTCCCTTTAATCTTCTTGCTAATTCTGGTCCTTCTTCAACTTCATCAATGTACTTGTTGAACATTTGTTGCCATTCATTATAAACTTTAGTATTTTCTTCAACAGTCTTCTTATAAGAGTTAATAACATCGTCAGGTACAACAAACGATTCTTCAGGATTGAAACCGAATTTAGCTTTTAATTGTTTAACATCATCAGGTTTTAATGGTGAACCATGAACTCCATGAGTACCTTGAAGTAAAGAACCGTAACCAATAGTTGTTCTCAATCTAATGATAGTTGGTTTATCAGAAGCTTGAGCTTTGGTAATAGCATCGTCAATCGCTTGTAAATCTTCATCACCATGTGGAACTTCTAAAATATTCCATCCATAAGCTCTATATCTTCCCAAAACATCTTCAGTAAATGATACATCAGTGGCACCATCAATTGAAATTAAATTGTCATCCCAAAATGCAATTAAATTACATAATTTCAAGTGTCCAGCTAATGAACATGCTTCACTACTAACACCTTCTTGAAGACATCCATCTCCTAAGAAACAATAGACAAAGCTATCGGAAATTGGGTAATTAGGTTTATTGTAAGTGGCAGCAAATTGTTTTTGAGCAATTGCCATACCTACAGCATTGGAAATCCCTTGACCTAATGGACCTGTAGTGACTTCTACACCAGGACAATGGAGTCTTTCAGGATGACCTGGAGTTTTGGAATTGATGGATCTAAAGTTTTTCAAATCTTCAATGGTATAATCGTAACCATATAAGAATAACATGGAATATAATAAAGCACAAGCATGACCATTACTTAATACGAATCTATCCTTATTGATCCAATGAGGATCTTTAGGGGTGAATTTCATTTTTTTAAATAAGACATGAGCTGCAGGGGCCATACCTAATGGTGCACCAGGATGACCAGCATTAGCATGAGCTACTTGATCAACTGATAATAATCTAATAGTTGAAATAGCCAATTGATCAATATCTACCATTTTTATTAATGTTTAATTTATTAAAACTTTTGAAAAATAATAAACTAAAATGTTTAATTAGATCAAATAAAAAATGGGCAATCCCCTCCTTATATAACAGATCTTATATAATTAAATTGCTTCAATCAAAATTTGCAGCAATTTACGGACGGTTGCAAATTTGCTGCGTGCGCCGCCAGATTTGTCACGACATAGACCCACCGCGACATCGACACTTCGCGAACTGCCGGGATAATCTTACGTTAACACAAATACAACTACTCATAGGGTAACCATGAAATTACCTAATTATGAAAAACCATTAAATACCGAATTCAATAATATTTATAAAGAACTTTTAACTTTGAAGAATAATCGGTCCAAATATATCGATAGTAAACAAATTTATCAAATTTATAACCGATTCTTATATGACTTGAATGACTTATCAATTATCCGTAAAGATGAAGAATTAAAGGGGATGAAATTAGATTTACCTAATATGAACGATTCAGTTATAGATGATATATGGCAATTAATATCTTTATGTTTCGTTACATGTGGATTGACTCAATTTGCCCCTGCCACTTACCTGTCATTATCAACAGTGTATAAATTATTGACTCACTTGAAGGATGGGAAGTTATATACAGATGAAGATTTAAAACCCATTAAATCAAGATTGGATGATATTAAAGCCATTATCGATAACTACAATTATAATGATGAAGACGATGATGATGAAATTGAAGAAAGTGTTGCTAATATGATCAATAACGATAATAAATTAGTTTCAAGTAATACTGAACAAGTTAATTATATTCGTCAAAAATATAACAAGTGTCGAGAATTATATGATTTATTGAATGATAAGATTAGTAAATTACCTGATGATATAAGACTGATTTATAATCGATTACTTAAACTTAGAAAATCCCTTATAAATGGATTAATTGATAATTCAACTATGGATACCAAAAACTTTGAAGTTGAATTAAGGAATATTGAAAAATTACGTGATAGTGAAGGGAATTTCTCCGATATTACCGTTAATGAAATCAATCAAAATAGTCAAATGATATTAAATGGTCTTTTAGATGATTGTAATAATTTAATTAAAGATATTAATATCAATAAATCCAAAAGTTTTGAAGATTTATTCCAAAGTTTGTCACTTGACACTAAAGAAGATGGTGAGAAATTATTAGAATTTAAATCCTTATATAAACAATTATGTTCAATTAAATTGATTTTAGAAAATCTTTTGATCACAAGACGTTGGACTTTGAGAGAAACTGATTTATACAATTATCAAAATGAATTAAAGGCCATTGAATCTAAAAGATCAACTCTTCTTAAAGATATAAATGTTAATGTTACCAATAGTGCTAAATTTAAGAGTTTCCAAATATTATTGTTATATTTATTAAGAAGATGTTATTCGTTGATTTATAAATTATTAGAAAGTAGTGAACCAGTTAGTGAATCTCTACAACCTATTCATAATCAATTACAAACCGTCAGAAGATGTTTATTGGATATTAAAAGAATTGATGGATTGAATAATTTGAGAGAATTGTACCCATTCCAATTCAAATTAGCGTCATTAGATAATTTAAGAAATGATGGGAAATTTATTATAAATAATCAAATTCCTGAAGGTCAAGGTACTTTAAATGCTTTATTAGCTGAATGTTTTGATATAATTCATGAATTAAAGATTGAATTAGAAGCTAAAGAAGATGAATTAGATGATGAAGATGTTGAGAAATTGGTTCAAACTGATGATGAAGACATTAATTCCGATGATGAAGTTGAATTGAAAAGAAATAGATATGTTGGATTTAATGAAGCTGATTATGACCAAGAATCGGAATCAGTGATAGAAAGTGAACCTGAACTTGATAGTGAACCTGAGTATGAAGCTAATGATTATTATTGATGTATATATGCCCGTGACCCTCTGTACCATTCGACCCTCTATTACTCTTCGCCTCTAGTACCCTACTACCCAGATGCACCACAAAGAGAACACCATAAAGAGAACACCATAAAGAGAACACCCACAAAAAGAAACGAAGAGAATATCTTTACCACATGTATGCAACTATAACCCTACCTAATCCTCTTCCTCATCACCACTTTCCTCTTCTTCATCCTCAGCAACAGTCATAACATTATCAACTTCATCTCCTTGATACTTACTTGAAATTCTTGAAAATTTACCATTATTTGAAGCTTCTTGTTTAGCTCTAACTTGTAAATCTTTAAGTTCAGTCTTGAAAGAATTACGTATGGATCTGTTATTCAATGAATCCCATAATTTCAACCCATTGGAAGCTCCACCAATGACAACGTTCCCACTGACTTCAATATCACCAGCAATGGAACATGATAAAACGTTACCTACATCGAAATCTCTTGATAAAATCATCGATGGTTTATTGTTGGAGATCTTCCAAAACTTGACGTCTTTGTCTCCCATAGCACTGGTGACCATCATACCGTGTAAATTGTAATTAATTTCCAAAGCAGAAATACCAGCATCATGAGCATGTAAAGTCCATAAAGGAGTATCAGGGTTTCTGATATCGTAGGTATAAATATTACCTTGATCAGTACCACAATGGAAAATTTCTGGTTGAAGACCCCATTTAACAATTTCAATATCTTCACCAGAAGTTCCAATTTTATAGTTTTTGGTCATTTCTTGTTGATTAGAAATTCTTACATCAGTAATACCAACACTAGCATCGTACCCACCAGTCAATAAGATGGAGTCTTCAGATAAATGCCATTGAGATGAAGAAACGGTTTTTTGGTTATGAATATGATCAAAAGATCTAACGGCTGTACCGTTATTCAAATCCCATAACTTAACGGTAGAATCAGCAGATGTTGATGCTAATACGTTTCTGTGTAATTTATTATGAGACAATGATAAGACAGCATCAGTGTGATGAGTTAAATTGTGTTGAGCTCTAGATTTCTTCTTCTTGTTCTTTTTAGATTTCTTAGTGAGTTCTTCAGGTTCTCCTAAGATTAAATCAGGAAATGCTTTATCAATAGAATCAAGGTTCCAGATTTCAATTTGTGGATCAAACGTTCCAATAGCTGCAAAATTCCCTATATCGTTTTCGGAGTTTGGTCTATAATTAATCCATTCAACACATAATGGGAAAGCTGGTAACATTAAATCATGATGGACATAAAGTGATGATTCTCTCATGTAACCTTTAACAACATCTGGATCGTCTTCTTGTTTGTCATCGATATCGATGTTCCCAGCTCCGTCATCATAAACATAGACGTCTAAATATGAAACGTCATCTTCAGTTCTAGTGGCTAATACTAAATTATCACTAGGATAAATTTGTAATTCTTGTCTGTCTAATTGAGAATCTTCTTCAGTAGGTAAACTTAAGTAAGGATCTTGACCATCTTCACCTTCATGATATTTGGCCTCAGTACCACTTAATCCTGGTAACATACCTACATCTTCCCCTTCACTATCTTCTTCGTCATAATTCTCTAAATCATACTCTTTTAAATCATCATCGATTTCAATATCATCTTTTAATTGTTTCATAGTTTCTTCATCTTCTGGGAGATCAGATAATTGAAGTTTGGCCATGGCGGTGATTCTTTCCATTTCTTCTTCATTCAATTCATATTTCTCAGGAAATTCACTGGCGTAGCCCCTAGGCACCCAAGTACTTGATGAAATCATTGCGATGAGATGAGTTGAGATTTTCTGAGCTTGAATCTCAATCTGAATCTCAATCTGAGAACTGAAGAAAGCTCAATTGTTCTTTTCGTGTTCCTTTTCAAATTGTGTTTGTGTATGTGTGTACTCCTTTCGTACCCCTTTTTGTGTTCCTTCTTGTGATTCCGTTTGTACTCCTTTTTGTGTGCTTCCTTCCTTTTGTGTTCATTTAAATGTTCTAGTTCAGTTCTGTCTACTATACTCTTTGTGCCCACTAATTTTCCCTCCTAAGTAATTTCCTGTTGAGTTGTGTAATTTTAGGTCTAATTTACTGACCTAGTGTATTGTCCTAGTACTGCCACTTCGACTAAGCCCGAGAACTAGACCCTAGAACAATATTTTTGTGCTGCTTACTGGAGTCTGGCAAGGAATATAGGCTTATTCAATCATCCTCAACGGTTTGAATTACATATATGTGTTGTTTAACTATCTCTCTACCTTCTTTACACCTTTCTCTATCAATTGGTCTTTGGACTTATCATTTTAACCAACCTTAATCTAATTATGTCCCTACTTATGTCCCTATTCTACACCCGTACACCCTTACTTAAATTAGTCATATAAGATTCAATTTAAAACACTCCAAGTAGATCTAATTCCACTTAAAATTATCCTTCCCTTCTCTTATACTCTATATCCACACATTTAAACCCTAAACCCCCGAATTCCCAAAATAAATCCCAATTCTAATACCCTTTAAACTCCTACCCCTAAGGATGTCCGGGTAATTTTCTCAGACCAACTCAAATTTACGCGCAGCATGTAATTTTCATCACTCATCACCCCCATTTCTCAAAGACGTCCCGTAACCAAACTGAAAATTTTCACTTAACCTCAAACTGAAAAAAAATTTTATCAATTATCACAAAGATGGCTTTCCAAAAAGAAGAAAAATCCTCTGCTTACCACTCCAGATTCCAAACTCCTTTCAGAAGAAGACAAGAAGGTAAAACCGACTACTACCAAAGAAAGAGATTAGTCACCCAACACAAGGCTAAATACAACACTCCAAAATATAGATTAGTTGTTAGATTCACCAACAAAGATATTATTGCCCAAATTATCTCATCAACCATCACTGGTGATATCGTCTTTACTTCAGCTTACGCTCATGAATTACCAAGATACGGTATCAAACACGGTTTAACTAACTGGTCCGCTGCTTACGCTGTTGGTTTATTAATTGCCAGAAGAGCTTTACAAAAATTAGGTTTAGATGAAACTTATACTGGTGTTGAAGAAGTTGAAGGTGAATTCGAATTAACTGAAGCTGTTGAAGATGGTCCAAGACCATTCAAAGTTTTCTTAGATATCGGTTTACAAAGAACTACTACCGGTGCTAGAATCTTTGGTGTCTTGAAAGGTGCCTCTGATGGTGGATTATACGTTCCTCACTCACCAAACAGATTCCCAGGTTGGGATTTAGAATCTGAAGAATTAGATGCTGAATTATTAAGAAAATACATCTTCGGTGGTCACGTTGCTGAATACATGGAAGAATTATTAGATGATGATGAAGAAAAATACAAAACTTTATTCAAATCTTACTTAGATGATGATTTAGAAGCTGATGATATTGAAGAAGTCTACGAAAAAGCTCATGAAGCTATTAGAGAAGACCCAGCTTTCAAACCATCTGAAAGAAAATTCACCAAGGAACAATATGCTGCTGAATCTAAGAAATACAGACAAGTTAAATTAACCAAGGCTGAAAGACAAGCTAAAATTGATAAGAAAATTGCTGAATTTAAAGCTAATAATTAGGTAATATATAATCTGTGTTAGTCCTGAAGCTCTCTCTCTCTCTCTCTTAGAAGTAGTGTTCCTTCCATTCTTCAACTGCCCGTAGATACCATAAAAGAGAACACCCACAAATAGAGAGACAAGTAGAGTATATATAGATATAGAGTATAATCATATATCATTTATTGTGAATAGTTCTTATATATCCTTCACCTTCGCTTCGCTCAGGTTCAGGCTCAGGTTCAGGTGGGGCTCAGGCATTCCTGGCCCTCTGGGCATCATTCAACAACTTATCGTAAACCTCATCAACTACAGCTTCCTTATCAGAACTTACCTCCTCTTCAGCCTCCTCCTCTAATTTCATCTTCTCTAAAGTATCCAATACCTGTTGCTTTTGACTAGGATCTGAAACATCATAAAGCTTATCGATATTGAACCTATTATTATTGATCTTATTTATCAATTCAGTAATGGATTCTATCCCCTTAGCTTCAATTATAGCATCTCTCAATTCATTACCTGAAGGTAAAACGTTTAATTTTGGTAATTTTTGAGCTTCATCTTCATCCTTAGGTGGATTATTATTATGACGTTGATTAATAAAGAACCCCCATCTATGGAATTCTCCTTCTTCTAATTCTTGTTCTTTAGCATGAGTTGAAGTTTGAGAAATTGATCTCATTAAAACTGGTCTACCCGTCAAGTTATCAATAGGAATATTCTTCCCATCTTTAGAGGATTCTACCACCACTTGATGGGGTTGGAAATTAGATTGATCAGTGTTACTGAAATATCCTAATTGGTTCAAAGTTTCGGTATTACGTGGTGATAAAATTGGCCCTGTGGAAATAACTTCAGTAGATTTATGATGTAATAATTTATCATCAACTAATTTAGTGTCTTCTAATGAAGGTGAAGGACTCATAACTGATGATGTCTTTTTAGCTTGTTCTTCGAATAAATGAACCAATTGTTCTAACGATGAGTCTAATAAACAAAACCTAAGTAAACTCTCTTTCCCTTCTAATGTAAGGGTTCCATTGTTACGTTTTTCAAATAATGAATCAATGGTTTTATGAATACTTTGACGTAATTCTCGGGTCCTTTCAATCAATGCATTAGAAATAATCTTTTGTAATTTCAAATCTTCAACTTTATTAGGTTTATCGTCATTTTCAATCAATAATTTTTCAGCTTGTTCCATAAGTAAGGATCCGTCAAACATGAGTTCTTCTTGATCTTCATCCTTGGCTTTATCAGGGTTAGTTTGAGGGCTTGGTTCTACGACGTTCTCCATATTTCTCATAAGATAAAAGGCGATTCTTTGGTTTAATTTATCATTGATTAAATCATAATCCAAATCAAGCGTGAAGATAGAATCTGAAGTCTTAACAGCACCATAGATCGATGCAGCTACGGAATTATTTAAATTCCTATTCCCTAAAAATGATACGTGGAATAGTCCTTTGACTTTAGGTAAAATCTCCAGTATAGCCACAATCGATTGAGATGTTAAATCATTCAAATCAAAATGAATTCTCTTCAAGTTTTCAAATTTAGGTAAATAAGTATTTAATTTAGATATAACTCCGGGGTAAAGTTCAGGTAATGACGATAAGTCCAAAAATCTGAGTGTCCTTACTTTAGTTAATGATTTAAGTAATTCAGTAAATTCACTAATGTCAGATAAATTCGTCAGGTATAACGAGAAGAAAATCAATTTAACATTACCTGAATTAAAAGCTTCAATAAAGTATTGCAATTGACCTTGACTAAGATCATTAAATGCTATATCAACCCCTACACACTTTGTTTCAGGTTTCTTTAACCATTCACAAACAATTTTAGACTTATGATGATTTAATTCACATGAGGCTATACCTAATCTCATCGTAGTATTAAGGGTATCAATAAGTTGTTTGAAAGTATCATCATCAAGTTTACATCCATTAATAACTAATTCATCGATTCCACCTCTAGTGGTAATACATTTGATGAATAATTGCCAATTCATTGAAGATCTGATCATATTGGACTTTAAATCAGACTTAATTCTTTGTTGACTGATATCCAATTTCTTGATGGATTGATTTGATGATAAGAGCAAACATAAATACTTCCAACCCATTTCGTCAATTGGAACATTCCTTAAACTCAACTTTTCCAAGTGTTTATTATTGGATAATGACCCTAAAATATGTTTCAACATTTCAGTGGTCATTGTAACATTATCAAAGATTATGGTGGTGATAGGTACGATAGCAATAAAGTCACTGAATGATAATATATCAATAAGTGTTGGCTTAGGATTTAATAATTTCAATACTTGTAAAGGTTTGGTTTTATTCTTTAATTGTTTTAACGTGGCAGGGATTGGTAAAATCTCTCGTAAATGACAACATCTGGTATAAATTTGCTCCAAAGTTAAGGTTTTGATATCAATGAATTGTTCATCATTGAAATGGTTTTCATGGACATGTAAAGGTTTATCGATTTCAATATGCTTTTCAGTACTTGCAGAATTCATTGGAACTTCTTCATCTAATTCCATATCATCGGCCATTACTTTAGTTATGTCATCTTGTTTATTCTGTTTGGCAGCTTTGGCATTGTATTGTTCTACTTCATAAGATAATCTTTTTGCAGCCAAATGAGCTTCTTGTGAATGTTTTTCAGCTTCAATCAAAGCTCTCTTTTGGGCTTCAATGGCTAGATTCAATTCCTTTTCTGAATACTTTGGAGTATCTGATTTAACACCTCCTTCGTTTAAAGAAATCCCCTGAGCTAGTCTTGGTGGTGGTGCAGTTAAATCTTCTGGTATCAACACATTACCTTTCCTTGGTCTTCGTGAAGGAATCTGTTGTTGAGGGTCGTAATCTAATTTATCTATAGCAAACACTACTCTTTTCAAACTCACATCATTCAATTCTTTAAGTGGGTTCTTTCCCTTATTAGGGTTTTTGTTGAGGATAATTCTTTGTTGTTCTTCAATGGTTGGTTCGTATTTCATTTGTGGGTTGGGTGATGCTTGTGATGATGTTGATGTCCTTCTCTTGAAAAGTGAATTGAATGATGGGGAACTCGTGGGTTCAATGGAATTTTTCCGATCTGTTGAATTCCGTATATCAGCTGAACCTCTTCTATCCACGGAATTTCTTCTTGGAGGATTCTTTATACCAAACCCACCATTGAATTCGAAATTCCCCTTATTGTAGAATGCTGCTAAATCATCAATTTCATTACCTGCAACACTTCCAGACCCAAAGAAATTGGGGGTTTTAGGTGATGAACTTTGTGATGAATTTTGAGATTCACTGGACTTGAATTTCGATGATATTGAACTGAATAAAGATTTCTTAGGAAACGAACTACCAGACGAATTCGACCCAATTGATGATGATCTGGACCGGTCCTTAGGTGATATCGGTATGGCGTTAGTTTTGGAATTTATTGATACCTTATCATTACTTACTGTACCACTAGCATTAGATGAAGTTGGCGATACTACGGAATCAGATTTATAGTCATCATTCATATACGTATTCCCATCAAACGAAGCACCGCTATAATTAAGAACATTAAACTTTTTCTTAGGGTTAGATGATGATCTTGGTCTGAAGATCTTATCTAATTTAGAATCTTGTCGTATTTCATCTTTAGTGTCGATGTTAAGTTTTGGTTTAGGTTCTTCTTTTTGTGGTTTTTGTGGTGGTTTTTGTGGTTGTGACGATTTTTGTGGTTGTGGAGGTGATTTAGTCTGAGTTTGTGCTTGTGATTGAGTTTGTGCTTGAGTTTGTGCTTTCTGGGGAGGTGAAGATCTACCACTTGAAGTACTTGATCTTCGTTCATTTCTACCCCTTTGTTCATTATCCCCTGAATCTTCATGAATCCCCGACTCTTGTGGAGGTTCTTTATGTTCCCTGGACGTAGTTGAACTCTTTCTACTCAATCCACCTTCTTTTTCCTTATCTTTAGGATCCTTTAATTGATCTTTAGGGTCATCAATTTCTTTATTTTGGTTCATTTTCTTAGTCAATTTTTTGGACTTACCTCTAAACAACCAATCAACATCTCCATTGGACACTCCACTATCGAATTCATTATTAATCAACTCAAGTTGTTTATTTGTAAAGTGTTCATTAGCCATTACACTAGAGTGGAGATTGAAGTTTGGTGTGAGATTGAATGAGATTGACGGAGAGAGCGACATGGGTGATGCTACAAAAGTCCGTTTGAGTTTAGGAGTTAAAGGGTTTTTTACAATGTTTCCCTAGAGTCGTTGTGTATTATAGAACTTAGTACCGTGTATATCGTAATTGCATTGACTACAAAATTGACTACAAAAGTAACAATTGCATTACATTAAGGGAATCATGAATCACGGGACTTATAGACAACCTCAATCGACGGAAATTAGTCGACACAAAAACGTAGGCCCACTTAAACAAAACATTCCATTTAATGAGCCTCACTCGAATGAACTTTAAACCCTGTGTTGGCCATGTTTTGGAATGAATACCCCACCGACTATGTCGTCGCATCTCTTTATCTTATGTTTGTTGATGTCTCGGGTGATAGATATTGAGTCCAAGCAACCAGCGAAGGAGTTAGGAGTGGTTCAACCAGCGAAGGGTAGTTCAACCAGTAGAGGGGTTGGTTATTCTGGGCTCTAAGCGAGATCAATTGATGTTTTGATCTCCGTATACTGTAAGTAAATCAGGTTAGTAAATCAATGGTGGGTGAGTAGATGGGTCGGTGAGTAGATGGGTCGGTGAGTAGAAGGCCCAACGAGTTAGTACGATGGGTTTGTACTTCCATGAGTCTGTACGTCCATGGGTCAAGGATACTCCCGGCTAGAGTTCATACATTGATCTGATGGTGTTTTGACGAATCCTAAATTGATACTAAGACACGCAGACTCTCGTACTAGAAGAAGTCAACTCAGGCTACTCGACGTAAATAAAACCAGAACTGGTCCTATTTACAACCAGAACTGGTCCTGTTTACAGCCAGAACTAATACCACTAAAATTCCAGAACGAATCACACTACAATACTAGCAATACTTACCTAATCCACTGCCTTACGTAATCTCTTACCTAATCGATATGACCAATTTTAGCCATCCCACGTCCTCAATTCGCACAAGCTTAATTCAACTTAAAAGGAGACAATTCTCATTACTCATCCATCTATTCATAATGTTATCAAGATCAATGAAATTATCAAGACCTATTGGTCAAATGTTAAGAGTAAATGTTCCTAAAGTTGGTGCCAGTTATGCCGGTATTAATGCCAGTTATGCCGGTGCCACCAATGTTGGTTCCGGAATCACCATTAAAAGAAATTATCATGAAAATGTTATCAAACATTATACTAACCCACAAAACGTTGGTACTTTAGATAAAAATAGTGTACATGTTGGTACTGGATTAGTTGGAGCCCCAGCTTGTGGGGATGTTATGAGATTACAAATCGAAGTTGATGAAGAAACTGGTATAATTAAACAAGCTAAATTTAAGACTTTTGGTTGTGGATCAGCTATTGCAAGTAGTTCATATTTAACAAGTTTAATTCAAGGTTTATCATTAGAAGAAGCTGGAAAATTAAAGAACACTGCCATTGCTAAAGAATTAAATTTACCACCTGTAAAATTACATTGTTCAATGTTGGCAGAAGATGCTGTTAAAAGTGCTATTAAAGATTATCAAAGTAAGAGAAAGACTTCTACTAATTTAGGTGCTGAGCCTGTTGCTGTTGCTAACTAAGGGCCTAATTTAGATGGCCTAAGTAAATTGGTCTAAGGTAGTCTGGGGGTTGTATCAAAAGAAGTTAACTCTAGGCCAGGATGGTCGGTTGACTAACATTCTTGTATAGTGAAATTATGATTTTCTCGGATCGGTCCGTTTCTGGATTCTGTCTCTGGATTCTGTCTCTGGATTCTCTGTAGATTGCAGAACTGGAACTAAATCTGGCCTATTTACTGGACTTATTTACTGGACCTATTTACTGGACCTATTTACCGGTACTAACTCTATTGAAGGTCTTTGGGTGTTGTACATGTGTAGTTATAATAGGCGATGGTTCGGTACCGAGAATGGGACTTAGACGGTGCACGGTAACCCAAAGATTTTAATTCCTGGCCGTAGCTATGGAGGGTCGGGGGTAATGGGGAGAGTTCTGGTACTAGCAGAGTACGTAAGAGAAAAAAAAGATTTAGTATGGAAATGTTTTAGACTCTATGAGCCTTGGTTCCAGTGCATTTTGAGTGCATTTTGAGTGCATTTTGAGTGCATTGAGCACACTACCATAGTGAGACCATAATGAGACCATACTTAGGACACACTTAGCCACTAGGGACACGGTGCAACAGTCACAATCCCATACTTAGAGTCGAGGAGTCAAATAATAGATCACGTTCACCTTGGCTAACGCTAAGGTTCACTTCTGTCAGGTTCTCTTTATATTAATACATGGACATTACAATTAATCAAATAATCCAAAACCCATATCATCATCAGATTCTTCAGCTTCTTCTTCCTTTTCTTCAGCAGCAGCTTCTTCAGCAGCACCACCGGCAGCAGCACCAGAAGCAGCACCAGCTGAAGCAGCTGGAGCACTAGCAGCAAATGAGAATAATAATTCTTTTAAATCTTTACCTTCTAAACCTTTGGCGAAAACTTCAGCCCAGAATGATTCGACTTCAGCTTTGGCAGCTTTGGTGATTGATAAGATGTTTTCTTTGGTAATTTCTAATCCAGCATCAGCTAAGATTAAAGCAGCATAGGAGACGGATGCTTCAGTTGACATTGTTAGTTGAAAATTTTCAGGTTGAGAATTTGGTATTTGGGTGGTTAGGGTTTAGCCCTGGTGTTGGAAAAGTGCGGGTGACCCCTGAGAGCGCTGCCTCTGGATTCTCACCCGGTAGGTACCCTAGCCCGCCGACATGGCCCTAACTCTCCCTAACTTGTGCCTACCCCTTAAACTCCTACCCCTAAGCATGTCCGGGTAAATTTTATAGTTTTTTGGTGTACGGGTGTAGTTTTATAAGTACATAATTAGAGTAATAAAAACTGAATAATGAAAACATTTATTTACAAGATTAAACAATAAATACACTTAATGGACTGTTTTTGATATATTAGGTTTATACCCTGTGGTTAGATAGGTGTCGTTGATGTGCTGAGTCATTTAGTCTGAGCCATTTACTATTGGCCATTTAGTCTGAGTTACTACTACAGACCTGAGTCTCAACCAATACCTTGACCAACTACCCCAGTAAACCTAGAAGAAACTGGTAAGATCACTTAACCATTTTCTATACTCTTCCTCTTCTTGTACTTCACTATAACCAATAATATAATCAGCTAATTCTTGATTGATTCCCTTACCATCTAAATAACTTTCAAATCCAGTTTGGATAGATTCATCCAATTCTGAAAATCTTGGACCTTGGTATTCGAATTTACTTAAAAATTCACCTTGGGCAATATCTTGTTGAAATTTACCAACATCTGATTTGTAATTGATGAAATCAATTAAGAAACTTTCTTCAGAATTTTGTAAGAATAAGTTCATGAAGATCCCAGTGTTATCAGGTTTGGAGATCAAGACTTTGACGGAACAAAGATAACTGTCGACGTCAGCAATAGCATCATCAAACCCGAAATCTCCTTCTTCACCGTTATTGAATTGAGATTCAATTGGGATATCAGTGACTTCATCAATATCGAAGAAAATTTGGATTTTTTCATCACCCAAATCTTTAACTAATTCAACGGTGGATTTGCCTGTTTCTTTTTTAGTGACAAATTTGCTGTCTTCAATGAAATCTTTATGGGAATTGGATAATTCATTTGGGATGGTTTTGGCTAATTCATTTTCCAGTTTTAAAATTTGTTTCAATTGTTGAGTGGCATTGGAGTAGGTTCTGATGGTGGTGAATGTCTTGAGGGTGGTGGTACGGCTGGCGACTAAACTACCACGGGCGATTGGTTTAAGTAAAATTGGAATTCTTTTGAACATGTTTGATCTTTTAAAGGAGTGCGATGGAAGATGAGGGTGTGGTGTGGATGGAGTGTCGGGCTGGAGTGTCGCGTGGAGTGATGTCGTATTGTGTAGGTGCTAGGCCTAGGGAATCAAACCCAGTAGGGGATTACAATAAACCTCTGTAGGGCCTGACAACCCTGGACACACTTAGGACGCACCCAGTACAGAGACTCAAAAACACAGAAACAAGAGAACAGACGTCCAAAAACTACGCTACGAATTTTCCCATTACTATACTACAGATACTGTTCAAGATACTCTTGAACAAATGCTGAACTCTTTTTGTACCTCCTCTCTTGATATTTTTCAAAAATTGATTTATGATTCTCAAGTGGTTGTCTACAATTATTTAATAAAACTTTAGCCAATGGCTTTAATTGTAATTCTGTATAACCTGAATAAAAAATATGTAATTCAGTCCATTCTCCCTTATTTAATAATTTTCTTGATAAATAATGAGCTCCAGCTGCTAACCAACTTGGTTGTGAACTAACGAATTTTGAATCCATTATTGTTATTTCTAAGAAATATTTAGCTAAAGTTCTAGTTTCATAATCATAATCATCAGCTTTTGATGTTCTTCTTAAAAATGACATTGGCCCTGGCCATCCCATATCGAAATCTAAAACATCAATCATAAATCTTTCGGCTTTCAAAAATTCTTGAATTGAATATGCATTATCAGCCATATATGCAACTTCTTGTACTGTAGGACAATTAATTTCTTCATATTTAGCAGCTATAAATAATGCAACAGCTCCAACTAATTGAAATCTTGATAATGATACTTTTCTTTTACTTAAAAATCTATCTATATAATTAACGGCTAAGAATAATGTTTCAGGTAATAAATTAAATCTTGAATGAACTTGAACTACCCAATCAATTAAAACACTTCTCATTTTCCATTTTAATTCATCTTGATTATTCATATAGTTAGGATCTGGTAAATATTTGAATTCTAATTCTCTCATATAATTAAATATTTCTGGTGAATATTCGGCTACCATTGTAACATCAAATGTATCTTCATCATTTTCATCAAGGGTAGTTGTGGAATATTTATTTATTATGATTTCCAATTCTTCATATATGGATTGGTTCCAAATTGGTTCCATGGGTTGATGGTCTTCATCTAAATTCTCGAGATGTTCTTCGTCTTCGTCTTCTTCATCTTCTTCTTCAATTTCTACTTCTTCTTCATCCTCTTCGTCTTCAAGTTCTTGTGCATGTTCTTGTTCTATTTCATTAACGAATTTATCTAATTCTTCTTGTTCGAAATCATCAACATCTTTGAATTTGATTGAATCGTCAGTTATATTTTCAATATCGGGTTCTTCAAATTCAATGTCATTTTCGATTTCAAAATTACTACTTAATTTCGGTCTTTTTTCAAACCTATGCTTGGAGTTTTCGTTAGAAGTTAAGTCACTTAATGCTTTTCGATGTCCATCCCTTATTGATTTCATGATTTGTAAATGTTTTTAATTGTTTTTATATCAAATTGATGTACTATATATTACAAGGGATAATGAATTAATATGAATTATTGGTTAATCACTTTATGTATAAAAGAATGTAAAAAGTTGGAGTAATTAACAGTGAACAAGATAACAAAAAATCAATTTGTTTCTGATTAACTTTGTATGAACAGCAGGAAAGAATATAAATAATCACTAAAATGAAATTCACTTTGTGTTTTGAAAACAAATCGCGAAACACCAAAATGAAAAGCGCGATTGCCGTAAGAATTTAGTACGAGGTTTGGTGTGCTACTCGCGGTACGGTGGTAGTAGGAGTCGTAATTGGTTATGATATTCACGGAATTGTAAAGGGTTTACATTTGGTGGAAGGTGTTGTAGGAAAGGGTGTTTTGTGTATATTTTTAGTGCCGTTAAACACGATATATAGAGTCGTGTTATGAGTAATGTAATTGTTTAGCGAGAGTTTAGTTTGTGTTCTAAGTGAATGGATTTGATGGAAGTGGTGCATTCTATAGAGTACAAGTTTAATAAAGAAGTGTTCAAGATCCAAAGTTGACTTGAGCCACCACCAGCAACTACCGCGCTTCTATTAGGAACTACCGCGCTACTATCAGAAACTACCGCACTACAACCGCACTAAGCCCACCCGCACTACCTCTGAATCGATTGTTCAACCATTCGAAACCTTCAACAGTGAAACACTTAACAAAGAAACTTTAAATGATTTCTAAAAATGGTAACAATATTACCTTAAACGGTAACCTTTATGATGATAAGACCCGATGCATACATTATCATACCGAATTAGATATTATCGCCATAAAATTCAAATGTTGTAATACTTACTTCCCTTGTTATCAATGTCATATACAACATCAACAATCCACAAACACCCAACATGAATTACAAAGATGGAATAAAGAAGAGTTGCAAAATGAATTGGTGATCCTTTGTGGTGAATGCAAACTGGAATTGACGTTTGGAGAGTATAAATGTCTTAGTTGTAAATATTGTAGTGGTAAATTTAATCCTGGGTGTGCATTACACTATGAATTATATTTTGATATAGAATCTGGTAGTTGCAGTAGGGAATAGAGTGCTGGTCATTAATATTATTAGTTGTGTTTGTGGTTGTATAATTGCATTTGTGTTACATTGATCGTCTGACATCATCAATCTCATCCCAAAAATAACCCTAATCATTCCTATACACCACCAGCCTCAAGTCATCTCATACTATAACAATCGAGTCGGGCGTCAGTTGCGTGCCTCGGCCAAAGAGAGCGGGATTTTCCATGAAATTCCCATTTTGAGAATTGTAATAGCCATAGCCTTGTAGCGTCCGCATGATTTACAGATCATTGTACCCTTATCAATAGGCTTAACTCTTGGCACTATTATATAAACCAATTAATCCCCTTGAACTTTGTAAATCCGATCTACAAACCCCCAGTCTCAATCTAACACAAAATCCCAATCTAATACAAATATGAAAAACTTAATTATCATTTCCAATATCCCAAAATCTGATTTTACTAATCAAATCACTCATTTGAAGGCCATAATAAATAATTCAAATATTGTCAATTGGTCAGATTTACCTTTCTTAAATAGAACCATCATAATCAGTAATACAGAACTTAATAGTTTTAGATTAATGGATTTCCTCACTCAAAATAAAGCCTCGTTAGGTTTAAGTAATTATACATTGAGTGTCAAAGAGAATTTCACTACTATTTCTAATAATTTAGAAGTTGATAATAAAATTGATTTGAATTATGAAAATATAGTTAAACCAGTAAAACCTTTAAGACCAGATTTAAAAATCGATACCAGTTTTGGCATTAATAATCAATTACCTAGTCCTACCATTACTATCACTCCTATTGATTATTAACATAGTGTAGTATAAATTGTTTCCCCATTGATTATTCTATCATTAACTATTCGATAGGGTATTATAGTTCATTGTCATTATAATAAGAAAAGATAATAAAAAAGCATTGTCTTACAGACACAATATTTATAGCATAGTTAAATATTATAGCATAAACATATAAAGCATTTATTATTTCTTAGTACTGATTAACCTGAACCATGGTGCTGGATTTAAAGAGAGGTGCTGGATTTAAAGAGAGCTAGCACTACGGTTAAACCTGAGTCGTACATAGTAACTGAGTCGTACATGGTAATGATATTTATTGTATTACATTCGTTATCTATGATTTCTTTAGCTAGGTAAGGCTCAACTTAAACCCACATGCAGCCAATCCATCCTTCCAATTAACCTTACCCAAATTATTCAACTTCCAAATCATCTCTATACCTTCTCTAATTAAACTAACACTTGAAAAAGGCCATACCCTTTCAAGGATTGTGAAAATGTCCATTATCCTGATGTCATCAACTCTTTGTGTACTTACAATAAAAATAGACCAAATTGGGAATAATGACAAATCTGAAGACTCCAATATTTGATTGAAATGATCCATAAGATCATTTTGAATCGTCTTGACGTCAATATTGATATCATAATCTTCGAACTTTACTTCAGCACTTATCACAAGATACAAAGCATACAAATAACATTCGGAGCTAAGTTTCAACTTAACATCCTCAGTGTCAATATTAAGCTCTTGAAGCTTATAATAGATCAGTATATACTCCTTTGGTTTCTTGGCTAACACCACATCATAGATCATCTTCAATAATCTTGGCGAACATCCAAACAAATATTCATACTGATCATTATCAAAGATTTTGTCGATGATTTTCATGGGGAATCGATTCAACATCATTTCTAATTCTGTATCATCTAATGTGGTTAAAAGTAATATATACCTCAACACAAAGTATCTATAACTAAAGTTTAATCCTGGTGTGGATAAGATCGTTTCATCGTCGTAATTTTGGAATATAACACAAGCTTCCTTTAAGTAATTAATCCAATTATTACTCTTTTCACCGATTTCTAATGATGCTAACATTAATATACAAATAATGATTTCATTGATATTTTCAGTGGTGGGGTTGTCTAACATATTATACATGGAGTTGATAGCATCGGTCTTATACTTATTGGTAATACTTGAATAGTATTTGGTATCCTGAGGGAACTGTCGTATCAAATCACTGGCTGAGATTGCAATGATAGTTTTGAATAAAGTTCCTGAGACTTGACTATTCGGTACTATCACCAGTTTAAATTCATTCAACTGAGTGTTGTTAAATACTTTCTTTGCACTTATAACTTCAACAAAATAATTGAAAAGATCAACTTCCATTTCAGCATCTGGAGGGATGATCTCATTACTTGGTTCATGTAATTTTGTATCGAAATCGTATAGGTTAAACTTTTCATTAGGTCTATGAAGTAAATGATCAAGTATCTCAAAATCAGTAGTCATTACTGATATCATATGTTTCAGGGAACTTGGAATTAATGGACCTTTGTAGACTTTTTGGTCTTTACTATACCAATAAAGTTTCTGTTCATAAACACATTCATGACCAAGTCTAGTACAAGCTGTACATTTTGGCTTGGCTTCGTCACATTTCTTCTTCCTTACTTTACACATATTACATCCTTGCCTACTTCTTGGAGTTAAGGATCTTCGTTTCATGGTAGACTGTTTGGCTTTATCGGTATAATTTGTGGAGACATTTCCGCAGCGAGGATCTAATTATGCTCTTAAAGTAGGTGAAACCAACCGCCGCAACATGGAGACATAGGATGATGTCAACGAAACCTATGACTTCCGTGATGATTTCAAAGAGATCATTCAGAAAACAACAAGAAAGATTTAAACAATCGAAAGCTAGACATCAGAGACGTCTTTCTCGGAAATTATGTAAGTAAAGAGAGTTATTTGATAAGGACAAATATCAATATATCTCACGATGTAGTTTAATGATAAATCTTGACCTGACTCAAAGGGGAAACGACACAAAAGTTGAATAACACAAAAGGGAAATGACACAAAAGAAGATTGCCTTCTCAAAGAGAAGAGTCAGAGATTAAAATTTTTTGGGTTATATTAATACTATCATAATCTATTGAGAAGTGTTATATGATTCTCTTAATAATCCATAACTTCCACCAGCAACTAAAACATTTCTGTTTACAGCTGGTTTAGACTCTTCACTGCCACCTTCTTTAGGATCACCATAACCACCACCACCTGGTGTCATAATCTTGATAATATCACCAACACCGATATCAATTTCAGCAGTAGGACCAAGGTATTTCCAATCGATGGTTTTATTATCATCTCTGATTCTACCTAATAAATTAACACCCCTACCACCTTCACCACCTCCATTCATACCATAAGGTGCAAAAACTCTTCTTTGAGTTAAAACACTAGCATGACATGGTGATGTGAATTGTAATTCACGAATTACCCCATTACCCCCATTATATTTACCAATACCAGCACTATCAGTTCTCAAACTGAATTGCTTCAATAACACAGGATATCTCTGTTCCAACACTTCAGGATCTGTCATCAAAGTATTGGTCATATTACATTGAACTCCACTCCATCCATGATAAGTTGGACCAGCACCAATACCACCAGCAATGGTTTCACAATAACCGAACCCTGGTTGTAAAATACCAGTATCAGGGTCATAACCACCTTGACCAAAACAAAGACAATTCATACATCCATAGGATGCAGCCACTGTACCAAAAGCTTTCATTACAACATCACAAATCTTTTGAGAGGTAATACCATTACCACCAGAAACGGCTGCTGTAATACTTGGATTCAATACTGTTCCTTCAGGTATATGTAATTTAATAGGACCCAAGACCCCTTCATTTAATGGTAAATCCCCTTCAGTAATATGACATCTGAGACAATAAGTAATAACTGCATAAGTAATAGCTTTAGGAGCATTGAAACAACTGAATGTTTCATATGCTGTACCGGTGAAATCAAATAATGCAGAACCATCTTCTTCGTTGATATCAATTTTCAATTGAATTCTAGCTCCATCATCCATAAAATCAACAGCGGTAAGTGGTAATCTATGTTTTTCCTTTTTAGCTAATTCTTTTAAGAATTTTCTAACTGCAGCTTCAGCGGTATCTTTGATACCTTTCATGTAGAACAAGACTGTCTCTGTATCATATTCAGTAAAGACATCAGTCAATAAGTTGATACCCTTTTGGTTAGCAGCAATAGCGGCTTTAATGTCACTTACATTATCAGTAACCTTTCTTGATGGTGAAACTCCTGGAAGGTTCTTCAACTCGTCAACAAAGTATTTTTGGATACCAGCATCATCAAATACTCCACCAGTAACAACTTTCCAAGCAACAAACTTGGCACCTTCTTGATCTAATGAAGTAGCATTTGAATCCATAGATCCTGCAACAGTACCACCGATTTCAGCATGATGAGCTCTTGAACCGAGATAAAATCTAATAACTCCATCAACAAAAACTGGGGAAATGATAGTGATATCAGGTAAATGAGTACCCATGGCTTTAGGATGATTGGTAGCTAAGATATCACCAGGTTTAATATCATCACCCCAATGTTCGATTTGCCATTTAACGGCAAATGACATTGAACTTAAATGAACTGGAACAGCAGGTGCATTGGCAACTAAGTTCCCTTTTTCATCAAATAATGCACAACTAAAGTCTTTACGTTCTTTAATATTAGCACTGACTGAAATTTTCTGTAAAGTAGTACACATAGATTCAGCAATTGACATGAATCTATGAGAAAAGATTGATAATTGAACAGGATCAATTACTTCTGTACTAATAGTTTCCACGGTTTCAGTATCATCAATATCAATAATAACATGTCTTGGTAAAACAGTTAAATGAGAATCTGGTTCAACAAGAAGAGTTTGAGTTTCATCTAAAATTAACGCTGGTCCTTCAATAACTGATCCAATTGGCAAATCTCTTAATAAATAAATTTTACTATCTTGGAATCCACCCTTGAAGAAAATTTTGCTTGTTTTTTGTTCTATATTTTCGGGAACCTTGATAGCTTTTATATTCTTTAAATCTTCAAAAGCTGATCTTTCCAGAATCTTATTGACATTACCTGACCCTCTAACTCTGATATCACCAACGAGAACATTTTTCTTAAAATCATTGAAACTGAATTCTCTTTGATGTACTTCATAGAATGATTTCAAGAAATCCTTAGATTTAGGCTCAGGGATCATTAATTTAGAATCTGATCCCTTATATCCCATATTGAAATAGATTTGATAATCAATATCAAAGATTCCTTGTTCATTCAATTCTTTTGCAACGGAAGCCTTCAAGGCCTCACATCTGTCCATCAATTCTTGCTTAGAAGTTTCATCATAAACTTTCAAAGTAGGTTCTTGTTTTTCTGATACAATATCAGCTAAAGCAATACCATAAGCTGATAAAATAGAAGAATACTTATGAATAATCACTCTTTTCATCTTCAAGGTCTTAGCTAATGGAACAGCATGTTGACCACCAGCTCCTCCAAAAGCAGCTAAATTATGTTTAGTAACATCAAACCCCTTATTTTCAGTCAATTGTCTGATTGGCTTAGCCATTGCCACATCAGCAACTTCTAAGAACCCTAAAGCAACTTCATAAGGTGTTTTATCTTGTAAATCTTTGTTATCTTTATTAATGATTTCAGCTAATTCAGTGAATTTTTTGATAACAGCTTCTTTATCTAATTCTTGATCTTCATTAGGACCAAAAATCTTGGGGAAATATTCTGGTAAAATTCTACCACACATTAAATTAGCATCAGTTACAGTTAAATTTTGACCATTCTTTCTATAACAAACAGGTCCAGGATGAGCACTAGCACTTTCAGGTCCAACATAATAGATACCATTTCTGTAAGTTAAGATAGATCCACCACCAGCAGCTACAGTATTAATATCCAATTGAGGTGCAGCTAATTTAATACCAGCTGTCATGGTTTCAAACACATGATCATAAGTACCATGGAATCTAGAAACATCAGTGGATGTACCACCCATATCGAATCCAATAGTATGTGTTCCTTCATTGGCATCATAACATGTAGCAGCTTGACCAACAACCCCACCAGCAGGTCCTGATAAAAGTGATTTGATCCCTGAAAATTTCTTATAGTTACATAATCCACCATCGGACATCATGAACTCCACTTTGGTGTACTTTTCGAAATCAGAGTCGAACCCTTTAAGCAAACTTTGAATATATTCTTGGACGATAGGAGTTAAATAAGCATCAACACAAGCAGATTGACCTCTATTCACAGCCTTGATCATTGGCATTACTTCGTGTGATAAAGTGATATTTTTGAATCCCATATCAGCTGCTAATTCACCAATTTGTTTTTCATGGACTTGATAATTATAACCATGAATTAACACTACAGCGATAGATTCAATACCTTGGGCTTTCAATTCTGCTAATTGGGCTTTAGTCTTTACCAAATCCAATGGTTCTTCAATCTTGACAACTTCTTTAGTTGATCCTAAAACGTAAGTCTCATTATCAACTAATTCTTGACGATCTTTATTATATGGATCCTCAGAATATGCAGGTAAGGTAACTCTTTCATCTACTTCAACCACAGCCTTATATAATGGGCCAGGTTTCACAACTTCTAAAGCAAATAATTCAGGTCTAGATTGATCTCCAATATGTAAAAGATCTTTAAACCCTTTAGTTACAACTAATGCAGTAGGTACACCTTTTCTTTCTAACAATGCATTGGTAGCAACGGTTGTACCCAATCTAATTGATGAAATACATGATGTATTCAATGATTGACCTTTAGGAATTTTGACTCCTTCAACATGTTCTAAAACTCTACGAATCCCTTCAATATTAGCATCCGCATAATTAGCAGGATCTACTGAAAGAAGTTTAAAAACATAATCTGGTTTATCTGGAATGGTTGCAATAACATCGGTGAAAGTTCCACCACGGTCAATTGACACTTGTACTTTCTTTTCAATTGTCATATTCAATTATAATAAATGTGGAGATAAAAAGAATATGGCGTATCTTAAGTACTTTTATCACGGTTTAGGCCTGATTCCGTTCCAATGTCTCGTTCGGGATCTATGTCGCATTGATAGCGTTTTGAATTACTCAATTTAGTTTGTTCCTTACTTAACTTTACGGGATTGGTTGTGGAGTTCTATTTTTGTTGGCAAAATCGTACACGGTAACAAGACCCGAAAATTCCTTGGAATTCCAAGTTAGGGGTTGTGGGGGTATTAGATCATTTCTTACTATGTAGTTCCTTGTTATCTGTTCGGATAAAATTATCCTATGCGAAATGTGGGGCTGATACTCGGGGGGGTTTATATTCGCTCCTAATCTTTTCAATCTTATAGGATGATGATGACTGTATTGTTTAAACAATATTGTACGTTAGAGGGGTATAAGGCCACTCATTTCAATGGCAAATGCCATTGATGACGTGACCCCTCGTGATGTTCATCTCAAAATCGTAAACTACCTGATAAACTACCATAACTAACACAATCATATATTCACTTTCTCACATAAATATAAGCTACAATCATATTTCTTACAAATTTGCAACTTGTTCCAACAGCCAATCGATATCAGCAAAGTCAAGATCCTCTGCACCAACTCTCCAATCACAATCAGCAGCATCGAATTGTTTACTGTCATCTTTCCATCTCCAATTATTGGCCAATTCCAAACTTAAAGTATTCTCTAATCTTTGAACAATGTATTTCCCGATATTTGGTAGGAATTTAAAACCATGGCCACTATCACCAGATGCTACGAAAACATTTGGAGATCCTGGTACTTGATCAATGATGAAATGACTATCGGAAGTGTCACCAATCCAACAAGCTTTGTGGCCAAATAACCTATGGTAACTCAAATCGGGTACATACTTGGCCAATAAAGTCTTAGCTACCTTAACATAATGCTTAGGCATAGTATCATGAGGATTATCGATCTTATACCTTGGTAAAGAAACCTTATCATCACTGAAACTAGATTTGACATAATTTGAAGCACCTGACCCTGGCAAAGCTATCTTCAAGATATTGGTTTCAGGATCTGGTGGGAAGAAGTAACCACCAACCGAATCAAAAATGATAGGCATGTTCTTATATTTTTCGAATTCATCTTGATTTAAACGAATGAAGGTTACAAACAAAGCAGTAGCTGTTTGTTGCTGTTTCAAGTTGACTAAACTTCCTGTAGCTGCCCCGGAACAAAGTAAAATTTGATCTGCTGTGTGTTTAGTACCATCTTCCGCAATGACGTAATCAGCACCGTTGATCTTCTCTAATTTAGAAGCTTTACCACTAGCACCAAAAACGAACTTGACTCCCTTGTTTGCGGCTGCAAAATAAACAGCTCTTAAAGAATTTGCAGCATGACCTAATCCACATTCAGGGTTATACTTGACTAAGATATTATCATCAACTGAATTATATTCTAATTCTTTGAACTTTTCACCTAATTTCTTACTTCCCTTAAAATATTCGATCTTAGTACCTTGACCTTCAATTTTTTGTAAATTTTTAAAACTTTCAAGTTCAAATTCATTCCTGGCTTTTGCCCAGTCCGGGGTTATCAAGACTCTTCCACATTCGTTATAAATTCCCTTGAACATTGGCTTGGACCTCCACATCTCGAATGCCTCAACTGACATTCGGGTATAACACATTTCTCCGTATTCTTGTCTAATAATTTTATTAAAATCACAGGCAGCAGATAAGGGTGAAGGAACAGGGTAAGCATCTATAGCTGTTACATTATAACCTTTTTCTGCTAATTCTAAAGCAGTTGATAAACCAAATACACCGCATCCAACAATCAATACGGATTTGGTCATTTTTGTTGATTTTTCCCTATTCTATTTGAAACTTTATATTATAATTTATAAAGTGGCATAGACCATTTAAATACTATAGCTGGGGGATCAAGTCTGGCGTACCATCTTACCTTTTGGTGGTTCTGCGGATATTGGTCCTGTATATTAGCGCGACATGCGGAATAGATAACCCAAATTTTCTACAAAAAAGGAAAAGCTAATCTAATACTGGGGAAGACACCCGAAAATGGCAACCCCACACGCCCTATCTTTTGATACACGAAGGACAATAGATGATAAAATAGAAACGAAATCCCCATGTTTCCAACCTATACGCCCTAAAACTTTAAATCAGTATGAGTGACACTGTTTCGGACACTGAAAAACAAAATACGGCTGTAGTAGGAATCACAAGTATTGAAGATGTTAAAGATTCAAATAATCTTGATGCTGGTGCTAAATATTTATTAGAGTTCCCTCAACATGCTGATTATACGCCACAAGAGGCCAGAAAGGTTTTGTGGAAAATTGATTTAATGTTAATGCCTATCATGACGGTTTTAATTACTTTAGCTGCTGCTGATAAAATTCTTATTTCTAATGCTGCTGCTTATGGTATGAGAGAGTCGGTTGGTTTAGTTGGAAGTCAATATTCTTGGCTTGGTTCGATCTTTTACTTTGGTTATCTTGTTGCCGAGATCCCAGCTAATTTTATTCTTCAGAAGGCACCAATTGCTAAAACTTTGATTATTTCTTTCATTGTTTGGAATATAGTATTAATGACTATGGCTGCATCTCACAATTTTGCTGCTTTAGCTGCTCAGAGATTTTTGATGGGTATGGGTGAAACTTTCCTTTTCCCTTTCTGTTCAATCATTACTGCTCAATACTATAGGAAGAGTACTTCTGAACAAGGTATTAGAACTGCTATCTGGTTCAGTGGATTTTCATCAGTAATAACTGGTTTACTTTCATTTGCAATTGGACATGCCCATTCAAAGATTGAAAATTGGAGATTATTATTCCTTGCATTCTCTTCAATTACTATTTTTTTCACTATCATTGCTTACTTCATTTTACCTGATTCTCCAATGACTTGTTGGTGGTTGGATGAAAGACAAAAATATATCACCATCCATAGAACTATTGAGAATAGAACTGGTATTCAAAATCAACATTATAAAAAATATCAAATCATGGAAGCCTTGACTGATTGGAAAACTTGGGTAATGGCTTTATTCGTGTTATCCATCAATGTATCAAATGGGCTGCTTGTTACATTTGCTGCTCAAATTGTTCTGGGTTTAGGTTATACACCACTTGTAACTACAGCTTTAGGAGTTCCAACTGGTCTTTTCATGACACTTTCATCATGGATCATTGCATTCCCTCAAGTTTATTACCCAAAGAAATACAGAACTGTATTTGCTTCAATTATTTGTATGGTCCCATTAATTTGTTGTGTTTGTATGATGAAGTTACAAGGTAAAACATCATTATTGGTAGCCTATTATTTCTTCTACTTTTATTGGGGGCCATATGTTTGTATGAATGCATTAAATTTAGCTAATACTTCAGGTCATACTAAGAAAACTACTATTAATGCTATCAATTTTACTTCTTATTGTGTTTCAAATATTATTGCTCCACAATTTTTCATCACTAGTGAAGCTCCAAAATACCGTACTGGTTACAGGGCAATTTTGGCTTTCACTACTTTAGCGTTGGTGTGTCTTATAACCTATGGAGTAGGTTGTTTTATGGAAAATAAGAAACGTGATGCTAAACATGGACCTGCTGAAGAGAATGTAGATGCTGATTTAGATCTTTTAGATTTAACTGATAAGGAAAAAGAAAAATGGTTCCGTTACGTTTGGTAAGGTATGTAAGGTAAATGTATTTATATCCCGAGTTCTAGTAACTTTACAAAGGGATTTTTGATTCAAAGTTTTTTCATACATTGACCTCTTTATCTATTTTTTGAATTCGTAAGAATTGGAACATATAAGTTTTTTCGGAATATTTTAATTTATTTAATTCTTGCAATTCATGATTTATATATGGTGTAAATTGTATGATTTTGTGTAAATCAAAGAAAGCACAAAAAAAAAAAAAATTCAAAAAAAATCCCAGAAGTCCCAAAAAAGAAATCAAACTATCATACCCCTGAACATTACCATATTTCAGTAACAAAGTAGTGATAATTATGAATACTTCAAGATATAGCCCCCATAGTAATATATATAATAGATCCGTCACCTCGCAGCAAAAATAATTTACGAGACTGTAGTTAAGGGGAAAGATCCAGCAATGATGAACACATCAATTATAATATCGAACTTAGATAAGTCTGATTTCCAGTCACCTAAGTTATCATTAGTGGATCAAATCAAATTGAAAGTTTTAAATGTACAAAAGGACAAAGACGAAGATTATTACATAAATAGAATAGTTCAATGGTCTAATTTAGCATTCCTCAACAGAGTTGTAATTATAATGAAAGACGAAGAAAGCAGTAAAGAATTATATGAATTCTTAAAGCAATTGAGATTAAGAGATGATATAAAGATCAGTTTACAAGAGAATTTATTAAGTAGACTGAAAAGTTTCCTGGAAGATGATGATAATTTAAGTACTAAAGGATTAAGGAGATTTAAATTGGCAAATATAAATTATCAAGAACCAGCCCCTAAAAAGCAAAGTTCAGAGGATTTAACTAAATTAGGGTACCTTGAATCAAAGACCTTATTTACCCCTGATAAGACTAAACCATCATTATCAGTTAATACAAAAACCGGTAAAACCGAACAAGAATTAAATAGTCCAACAATCACCCTTGATAAATCTTAGATATTGAAGGTAAACTTGTGTTGATGTGTGACTGGTCATTTTATTTATTTTTATAGCTTATGAGTTTGAAATACATATACATTAACGATTACTCCTTAGTTCTTGAAATTCGCACAACTTCTCGCGAACGGAATTGGACGAACCATGCAATTAGTATTAGCTATCAGTTGGTTTTTAACCATCTGTCTAGGAATTGAAGTTTATAACTTGAATAACGTCAACACTGATAATGTTCCATTCCTTAGCAGCAAAGAAGGATTGGCTTATTTCAGTGATAAATTCAACCAAGACATATTCAAAGCTTCAGACTTGAGTAATGACTTTATTGAGTTTATGAACGATCAAGCTAATAAACTTAACGATAAACCAACCGTTGTTTTAGCTGTTAATGGCTTAAACGTCGAGGGAACTCCTAGTTTCAAAGTCAGCGATGAAAAATTCGTTAATAAATTAACTAAATTATTTAAGAAGTCGTCTAAAGAATTAACACCAGAAATGTCATACTTCTCCAGTGATGAATCCCTTAAAGAACATTTCAGATTATTCAATGTCAAACTCCAATCAATTTGGTCTAGGTATGTTGGACATTCCGTTATTAATGATAAATTTTTCATTAATGAATTAACTCAATTGATTCATTTAAACGATATTGATATTCAAGGTTCAATTTTATTCGAATCCAATAGTTTAGTATCATTATTCAAGAAAACTGGTCATTCCCAAACCTTTGAAAATGGTCAAGCTATATTTAATGAATTACTTGAAAAATTAGCTGCAAAATATAACGTTATAGTTATCAAATCAAATAATTTGAACATTAATTTCACCAAGAGAAGTCAACAATTAGAACAAGTTTTTAATACTTTCAGAGACTCAAAGAAGAGTTCAGGATGTTTCGAAACTGAAGAAGATTGTCAAGCTGGTACTTCTAACTGTAATTCTCATGGTATCTGTTCCAAGAGTAGTGATAAATGTTATTCATGTGTTTGTAGTTCAACTTTCAACAAGACCACTTCATCCACATCTAATTGGTCAGGATACGATTGTTCCAAGAGAGATATTAGCACAACCGCTAATTTGTTATTATGGACTACCCTTGGATTATTACTTATGTTTGTTGGTGGTTTAAAATTATTGGTAGGATTAAATAATGAACCTTTACCTAATGTTTTAGATGCTAAGATTTAATTCAGCCTAGAAGATATAATGTAGAGGAGATAATGATGATGGTGGCTATAGATATTCATTTGCTTTGTCATAAACAGTGTATAGGGAATTATATATACGTAGTATCGTATAAAGGATTTAACCGCACACGTATAATATCCTCGCGAAACTTTATCATACCATAATGAAGACAAGAAGATCAGTTGTACCTACAATCATTTTGATCTTGGTGGTAGGATTGATTTATACCTTATCAAATACAAAGTCCTTAGAAGGACCAACCACTGTATCCAAAACTCCTATCCATATTAATGAAGGATTACAAGAAACAGTATTGGACCTGAACAAGGAACATTCTGTTGATCATAATGAGGAACAAGTACCAGAAATTCACGAAGATGAAAGAACTGTGAACCTGGAATCATCGGAAGAAGACCAGGCACCTATTAAAATTGGACAAGACTTAGCTGGTGGATTTACTGAAACTCCCTTCATGCCAAAGATGGCAAATGAAACTTTGAAGGCTCAGTTAGGTAATTCAGCATGGAGATTATTCCATACCATCTTAGCTCGTTATCCTGAAAAACCATCTGAAACCGAACAATCAACTTTAGGTCAGTATATCCATTTATTTGCTCAGGTTTATCCTTGTGGGGACTGTGCCAGACATTTCCAAAAATTATTGACTAAATATCCTCCACAGACCAAGTCTAGAAAAACAGCCGCTTTATGGGGATGTCATATCCACAACAAGGTCAATGAAAGATTAGAAAAACCTATATATGACTGTACGAAGATTTTAGAAGACTATGATTGCGGTTGTGGAGATGATGAAAAAGAAATTGATATTACTTTAGGGGGTCAAGCCATGAACAACTTGAAAGGCGTGGAGGTCGAGGAAGAAGATGAACAATTAGGTTGAGTATACTTATATTATATTCTTTATCGTTATTTACTAATCCAGTAAGCAAATTCATCAAGCAAGGTCTTAGGTTCCGCAATTTTGGTGATTAGGTTAATTAAGTTATGTTATAGTACAACAGCCAGCATTTTTCTTTACTCCTAATCTCCTTGTGTTTTTGTATATTTGGAACTTCTGATAATTGTTCTGGTCAGGGGGAAGTTTCCAAATTGTAGGAATTAAAAAATCGGGTGTTTCTAATGTGTAGTTAATTATTGATAAGCATGCTTCACTGGTGGGTACTCTTTCTCTGAGTAAGCTTTCTTTCAATTTTATATTTAATTCTTGGATTCTTTGTAATTTTATCTGAGCTATTTGGTACTTAGCTTCATCTTCGTCCATGGTTTATAAGTGTGGTAGGATTGTGGGACTTTCTCGATGTAGGGAGGGAAAAATCCATGGGCTCATACGCAGGATAAATTTATGTGCAGGATATACGACCTATTAAGAGCTGAGTGTATTAAATAATAGTATGGGGAGAAATGGGGTAACATTATAGGGGATGAGTTGGGATAAATAGAATATGATATCTCGGGGAATTTAAATATCATGACTAAACTTTAAGTTAAAAATAGGGGAAATGGGGAAACAGCCGTACATATACGGTTTAAGGGTCCTGATAACCTAGCACCAATGAGGTTATGCGAGTGCTAAAGATAGCAGATAAGCAACAATAGCAAGGGGAAAAAGCAAAATTTGATTAGTGAAGCGAGATGACATCAATATAGTGATAAGATAAACAAACAAAGGAAACAAATGGTGATAGGCCAAACTGAGTTTAGATAAAAGATAGGTTCGAGATAAGCACCTAATCGCAGATTGCATGAGCGGTTCCAATCAAATAGCGCAGTTGATCACACAGCCGAAAAACAATAGGAAAAGATAAGCTGGTGATAGGAAAAAAAGATAACAAATAAGAACGCAAAATAACAATAAAGTGTCATATCTATATTTATAAATGCCTAAACAAAGAATAAAAACAAAATACAAACGGAAATCACCGCTGCTAAAATTAAAGTATCTCGTTTCCTTCTAGTATTTATCTTTGAAATGATAACATTTATACCTGGAATTTGCTGAATCAGATTACTTATACCTAAATTAGCATTATTTAAATAGTTTCTTTGACTTAATAATTCATCTCTTGTTTCATAAGCTGATTGTAATAGTCTATTAGCAAATGAATTAAAATCATTGACTCTTGTACTTTCATCAAGTATATAATCATTAGGGTCTTGTGATTGAATATTCAGACCGCTTTCTTCGCCTGTATTACGTTTGTTAAGATCGGATCTGATTGAAAATAAAAGATTATTACGATTCTTCAAATCTTGTATTGAGCCTTTCAATTTATTGAAATTTTGGGAATGATCCATCCAGATTTCCTTATGACGAGTTAATTGTTGTAATTTAGAAGTCGATAAGTTTTCAAATTCATTGATTCGTGATAATTTTCCAATTAATTCATTAGTTGTTTCAAGTGCTTCTGATAATTGTGTTTCGATTGATGTTTCTAATTCTAAATTTTCTTGATGATTAACGGATTTTTCATAATTAGAATATTGGATGAGTAATTGGTCTGTTTTCTTCTCCAAATTTATTATTTGATTCCTTAGTGATGTGAACGTCGTCATCTTAGGAAATAGGGTGTTTGGTTTATGTGGTGTAAATGATCGTTTTGTGCGCAGTTGTTAGTGCGAAGACTATATTTATTGCCTGTTATAATACAATGGAATCACCTAAAAAGGAGCTACACCAGGTCAATCCGGAACCCATAGAGCTCAACCAAATTAGCCCTGAACCAATAGAATTGGATAATAGACAACCAATTACTTCTTTCAGGAAATCATTGATATCTATATTATATAAAATCCAAAAGTATAGTGCTTATGGGTTCTTCTCATTCTTTGGGTTACATACCACTTCAGTGACTTTAGGTCCAAGTTTCTTGCCAATGGACATAAACCAAGAAGTGTTCCAAATGGTCAGACTGATTTATTTGAACGTTCCCTTCGAAACTATAATATATGGCACAGGTTTAATTCATGTAGCTAGTGGGATTTTACTCAGAATAGTAAGACCTAAACGTAAGGTGGTATCATTAGATAGTAAGAGAAGAATTAGATCAGATGAAGTTGGTTTAGGTGGTATAACCAATTTGATTGGCCTTGGCCCAAAAACATCAATTATCTCAACTATAACCAACAATGCATTGACACCATTGACCTTTAGTGGATATTGCTTGATACCATTATTAGCTTACCATTTCACTAAATTCAAAATAGCACCAGTTCAAATTGATGGAGACAGTTCTCTCGTTAGCCTTCAATACGTTAATGTCATATTGAATCATTCAATGGTGAAGTACGGGAATATTATTAATTTTGCAGCCTTAGGTTTCCTTGTATATAGTGCAAATTATCATTTCATTAGCGGGTTATTCAAACTTAGAAACATGTACCTGAACTACTGGAAAAAAGTTGGATTTGTCCTTATTAATGGATTTAGTTTATTGGGGTTAATCAGTTTAGCTAGATTCAAATACGGAATCTTTGATGACGATTATTTATTTAAAAAGTTTGTTAATTACATTGGGTATTTAAGACTCTAGTTTATTTATTTTATTTTATTTATTACTTATTTATTATTATTTATCATATATTAGTCAATGTACATTTTAATACGGAACATTGGATAAAAAGAGTTATATGACGGGTAAAGATCGGATTAGTCATTTAACCAGAAGGGTTCACAAGAATGAGTCTATAAGAATGTTATCGGTAATATAAATTCATATCTCAGAGACACAACGGCCAAAGAACGGCTAAGATCCAAGAATACTAGAAGGGTAAGAGGTATTTAATTATTGTTTAGCCGGGATTATTAACCCCTTGAAACCGTTGAATAAGATCCGACTTCATCAGTTGTACTAATTTTTGATTAGCCGGGCGTAAATTACTCTCACTGGTGATTCACAAGTGATACACGACTGATTCACAATTGTTCACAATCAAACTGGCCGGATAACAATTAATCGATCGGATACAATTAATTGATCGGATACAATTAAACTTGAAGGTTTACTATAATGTCTCGTAACGTAAACATTGAGCTAATTTAAAGTTTTACGGTTATATGACTAATAAAGCTCATGAGCCCGAGATCAACTAAAAGTTCGATATAGATGACTTCTCCAAAGAGACACGGTCGAATGTGCGGAACCTATACGGAGTTGATGAAACCGGGTTATAAAAACCGGGTTATAAAAACCGGGGTATACGATTAGATCAAGAACGGCAGTGATTTATTGATATATAGACCAACGTGATGAATTAGGGAGTATAGGGGAAGAGGCTATGAATATAATTACGACATTCGGCGCAATGAATAGGTAATACGTATATCAATACAAAATCTCTCAGCCTTCTAGCGGAGTAAATACCAATTACTAAACGTTTAAACGGCTAAGACTTTCTCTCAATAAAGGGCGATTATGTAATCGTACTCGAAATAGATAATTCGATTACCTAAGAATATTTCTTAAGTGCTAAACGCGAGCCTTAGGTCGGCGGGCAACGGAAGTTAAAAATAAACTTAACATCCGGTTCAATATTGAGTAAGGTTCACAACATTGAATCAACATATGATATTAAGGTTAGATTTAAGCAGATGAAGTGATATCAAAAAAATAGCAACGAAGTTCGGTCATTAAGGTTTATGACCGAGTGAAACCCTTCTCCGTGAAGCCACAAGGGTGTCATATCCGGTCAAAACTTAAAAAGGAAACAGAGCAAAGGGAGCGTGTGTCTACAAATTTGTCACCATGTAAAAAATGACTAATTATAAATTACTAATAGTATTGGTAAGCAAGTTAAGACATCATTTTCAATCGGAAAAAGACTAGACTAAACGGATATTAATATATACCACCTCCTTATACTACCCTATATCAAATCGTATTACGAACTCTAGTAAAAAAATAAGCTATAACCTCATACGGTTTTGCTAAGAAACATGCGATCCGTAATTTTTTTTCTAAAAAAAAGAGCTGGTTCCGTTTCCGTAGGGACGGTGATAAAATGGATCGGATGAGACAAAATGTCGCTTGCTTGTATTACTAAGTTATAACCGAATGTAAAAATATAAATACGATTGCATATCAGGTTTTTTATCAATAACAGTTTAATCATTTTGAACTTTTATTTATAATTTCACTAAACATGTCATTTGCTCAAACATATTTACTTGCATCTAAAGTAAGAACTAAATTAACAAAAGATGCCACTAATCCAAATATTAGTTTAAGAAATTTAGTAACTCAAGCTAATATGTTGGATAATTTAATGGATCATATTGCCAATGAAAACGAAAAGAGATTGAATAATTTGAATAAAGTCAAATTCGAATTACCAAAACATTCCAAACCATCTTCACCATTATCTACTAGTGTTTTAGAATACGAAGTAGATTCTGAATCTGATTCTGATTCTGATTATCTGGATGATGAAGATGATTACTATTACAGTTCTGAAGAAGAAGATGAAGAACCAAATCACATTGAAATTTCAGAACCAGTAACTATACACAAACATGAAACTTTCAAACTTAATACCATTTCTGAAGAAGATGAAAATTTACCAGAATTAACTAAATCTTCAGATGAAGAAAGCGATGAAGAATTAATAATAAATACTCCAATAAATCATTCATTATTCAATAGTAAAATGCATCATCAAAGACATGATTCAATTTACTCAATAAATAATGTTGAAGCTTATTAAGTTTATTAATTCTTGTATATAGTTACGAAGTTACGATTTATAGATGATTTATGAAAATAAATAAATTTTTGTACTTATTATTTACTCTATTACTTGCTCTATTACTTTCTAATAATCATACCAGCCGAAGGCATATGCTGCTCCCCAGGTTTTTACCCCGAAGGGCTATACCTTCGGTCGGTAATAGCTTATAGTTGGCCGTTCCTCTAGATTAGTCACATTAAGAATCATTATGCGTCGGAAATACAAGGACTTTTTTTCGTAGTCTCAAACAATTTATGCAGTATTTCTAAAATTTGGTTAAAAATAGGGTTTGCATTTGCTAGTTGCTATAGATAATAAATAATATTGACTATGTCATAATTGTGCTTTATTGCTAATTTAGAAGTATATTTGTCATTACTTGCTAGAGAGATTAACACCATGTGTCGTATATATTACCTGAATACAATGTCTACCCCAGACTGAAGAAGTGAAGGTTTCCCCGGTGCGATTAACCGTGATTATCACAGGACAGATGTCAAAATTTTGATTACCAATAATAGAAATACTACGTATATCATAATTTGTATAATTTCAAACCATCTTGTGAATTTGCTGATTTGTTTGATTTGGAGTTTGAGGTCATTAAGTTCAATCCCATGATATTTCCCAACTTTGATAAAGCTTGAATGTGATTGTAGTGTTTCGGTTTTAGATTTGGATTGACTTTTGATTTGTAATTTGGTTTGCAACTTATCGTTTCTAATGTCAGATTTAAATCTGGGTTTGGGAGTGGCTTTAATAGGTTGTTCAAACGGTTTTAATGACTCTTTCTCTTCGATCGATTCTACATGTTGTATCTCGATCTTATCAAAGTCCAAGTTCATTAGATTACAATTTACTAATTGTATCTCGGATAAAGGATTAATTTTTGGTACATGATTTTGAGTGAAATCCGATTCTGGAATCGAATAAAGCATGTCATCTCTATTACTCATCGGATTACTCATACCTATTCTACGATCAAACGATCTATACTCTCTATGTCTATAATTATTGATCATCATTTCGGTTTGTGAACTGCTTGTGTGCTAGGATTTGCAAATTTCCAGTTCCAAATTTTGAAATGGATATAAGGACCCTTTTAAACTTTTCATACTGTCAAATCTATTGAAGTATTTGCGCTTTTAACAAAGGTTTCATATCCACCACCTGATAACCTTAATCACGGCCTATTATATATGACTTAACAACCACGGTTACGGATGTCTGGAGCCATGAATCCAGAACTTGTGATATATAACGCATGTTGTGCAATCAAACTAATCACTATCATAGATAATAAGAATTGATTCAGAAGATTCATGCATATCGAAGAAACCTGCATGGAGAACGAAATTCGGCCAGATGTCTAAAATCGGCTCTTAAATTAAAAATGTGAACTATCCTTCCGTCTTCCGTCTTCCGTTTGAAATGTCGCATCCGCATTTAAAGCTCCCGACCGAGAGTTGGTTTCGGGCGACGGACATAGCCATATCCGTCCGTCTATCACCGTCTGTCTATTTTTAAAGTTTGTGCTTGCATTCATAACCTGCAACCATCAGATGTTTATTGATTAGAAAAAACCACAAATCATGCAAGGCTATACCTAATTGGACCAAATATGCCCAATCCTATCGTAAGGTACGTGTCCAAAGTTTCGTAGTAAGTTTACCCGTGTGAACTTGCTAAATTATCATATCATTAATTGAATTTAATGTCGATATATCGGTCTTGAGTTACTTTTCTCAGTTAAAGTTCACCACTGGTCACAAATGTTCAAATCGGTTAGTAGAGCAATACTCTTTCGACAGTCATTTGTCTGAAAAGACGTGTTCCATGCAAACCTTCTTGCAGATGCGGACACTTTAGGTTTCAATTCGTAAATACGGGGTACTTGAGCTTCATGCCGAGTCGGCTCTTAATTGTTATTAATTAATGGCACCACTTTTGTCACAATTGATTTGTTATCGGCTCGGCATTAATCTCTTAACTCACTCATCATATCTTCCGTCTTCCTTACTCTATTCTGACTCTAAAGTCACGTGTCGCGTCTCTTGACAAAAATGTTTACTGTGAGAAACAAACGAGCGTAGTACAAAAATGATATCGATCTACCTCCAGAATGGACCTATACCATCAAATCCCAATGATTTGAGTGAGTCCAATTCTAAGCAGATAATATTTTTTGACGAGGTATTAACTGGGTACGTTTTGGTGAAAGAAATGCCAAAGAAAATGTTGGGATTCTTGGACATTTCTGTAGTGTCTGATGATGATTCATTTATAGTTCTGTCGTTGGAATTATCACAATTGAAACAATGTAAGACAGATGTTCCCGAAAATATACTTTATGAATTCAGTGTGCCGGTAACATACCCAAAAAGAAAATTGTCTAGTCCTTTTTTGGTATTAACTGCTAAATTGGTGCCTAAATTGGAGAGTATTGTTGCCAATGATGAACATTTACCTGACTTTCAACCCCAGGGCAGAAATTTATTAAGTGGATGGCAAAATAAGACTCTTTTGATTCAAGAGCCTGCCAAGGCCGATAATCAAGATAACGTGGTTTTCAAAAATACAGGAGAGCCAGAAGTTGTAGGACCTATAAAGAAATCATTAAAGTTACCAATAATATCCCCCTTGATAATCAAATTGAAATCCACCAAACCAGCAGGTAAGAACAACGTTCTTCTTACTTCTTTCAATATAGAAGTCTCAGAAGCTTTGAGAAATTATGACCCAGAATTAAAAATTCAGCTAACAAAGTTCAATCTAGAATTCAATGGTAATGCTCAAAGTTATAATGACCTTACGTATCCATTGACACTTGGTAGTGAAGAGTCTATTAATCTTAACTATAGAGTAATGAATTTAACTGACGAAGTGGTCCAACCTTTGAATATTACTATAAATTTGAAGGTTTGCAAATTTAATGTGGATATAAGTAATGAGATCATAACATCATGGATTCCGTACATTGATTTCAATTTGGTAGCTCCTCCCATTAGCAGCAGCTTGAAATATACTGCCAATAACTCAACTGGTTCATTATTACGGAAAAGAGCTGTTACCAAGAAATTCACATCAAATAGTTCAATTATGGTAAATTTAGCGAACGCTAATTCAAACTTGTTTGGTTTGAAATTGACATTTACTGGTAAATTGAATATTAAAGTAGGACAGATAGCCAATTGGCAACTACAAGCTATCAATTCATCATTTAACAAATTAAACTTATCATTAATAGTTAACAAACTGGAAAGAAATCAATCAAACTTCAACAATTCACCTGGAATCCAAAACATCCAAGTTCAACAGGGCCTCCTGAATGGTCAGCCCCTCCAGCCATCTCAAGCAATACCTCATACTGTTTCGGCTCCAATTGTGAGCACACAACCTGCTGTGACACAAACACAATTATCCAATGCTAATGCAAAATCTCTTTATAATTCATTGAAAGCAGACCCCACAGGTATTATTGTTTTAAATAATGATGTAAGGCTCAGTTTGGAACCAAATTCTGTATTTGAAATTGATTTGAAAATATTGGGAATTTCTAAGGGAATATTTAATTTGGAAGGTGTAAATATTTACGATTTGAATAACGGTGATTGCATTGACTTTGGTAAATTGGTAGAGGTTTTTGTGACATGATATACATAGGATTTATAGATTAATATAATTGGGTTCTACCCGGTCAGCTTACAAATTTTTAAGTCTCAGCTTAGAGGAATTTTAACCGCTATGATACATCACTTTATATTTATAAGCTCCTATGTTATATGTATTATGTTGCCAATTTATTGTATGAGTTCAAGATATACACAGCTGGTGAAACACTCCTATGGGAATTCAATAACGAAAAAAGTTACTTTAATATCCATAATACGTCATATTCTACTCAATAGTGTTGCTTTAATAATTTTGTTTAATTCGGGTGATTGGTTACAGCAAGCACTTGTTATTTTGATGTTTCAATTCATCCCAAGTTTATGGTATTGTTTAAAGATTCAAAATGCCAAGTTTAGTATTAGGTTCACTATAGATTAAAAGTGTGATAGGTAACATTGTAATTATTTCACAATATGATATAACCATAGCTTTAATACACCTTATACAATATCAATTCGCTTTGTACTGATTAACTATTACTACAGGACCTTTCTCTATTCGTATTAGGGGGATTCACATGAATTTCCCACAGGGTGGTTCCTGACCGTATGGCACCCTAAGGTGTGTAAACCCAACTGCGAAACCTGGAGTAAATCACACAAAGATGAATGAACAAATAGAAAAAATTATTTCAGAAAAAGAATATCCACGTTGGAATCATACCGCAGAAGACATCCAATCGCTTGCCGATGGATTGATCAAGAAAGAACGTGAAATCTATGATTATATTGCATCTGTTGAAAATCCAACAATTGAAAATGTTTTGGTACCTTTTTTGAATCATGTCAATGAAACTGGAACTGTTGAAAATCAAATCACTTTCTACAGCTCAGTTTCTGATAGTAAAGAGTTAAGAGATGTTTCCAATAAAGTTGAAAATGAATTAGATAAAGCTAGCATCGAACAAGGTCTCAGACTTGACGTCTATAACGTATTCAAAAAGTTGAGTGAAACCGTTGATTATAAATCTTTAGACCCAGAAACCAGTAGATTGATTGAAAAGACCATGTTGGATTACAAGAGAAATGGTCTTTCTTTAGATGACGAAGCTAGACAAAAGTTTAAAGAGATCAAATTTCAATTGACTGAATTGGCAACTGATTTTAATAAAAACTTAAATGAACAAAATGAATTTATTCTTTTCACCCCCGAAGAATTGGATGGTGTACCACAAGACATAATTGATCAATTTGAAAAAGTCGACGGTTCTTATAAAATGACTTACAAGTACCCAGATTTGTTCCCGGTCTTAAGGTACGCTAAGAATCAAGAGACCCGTAAGAGAGCACATAATGGTAACCAAGCAAAATGTAAAGAAAACGCCCCAATTTTAGAAAAAATGATTAAACTCAGATTTGAAATGGTTAGCATTCTAGGTTACAAAAGTTATTCAGAATACATTCTTGAAGATAGATTAGCTAAAACTGAAAAGACTGTCTTGGATTTCTTGGGTGATTTGAGATCCAAATTGACACCATTAGCAACTAAGGAACTTGAAACCTTGACAAATTTCAAAAATAACGAATTGAAGACTAGGGGTTTAGAACCTCAATCTACCTTCTATCAATGGGATAAAAGCTATTACAACAATTTGATGTTAGAACAACAATATCAGGTTGATCACCAAAAAATTCAAGAATATTTTCCCCTTGATGAGACCATCAAAAGGATGTTGGGATTTTACGAAACCTTATTTGATATCAAGTTCGTTAAGATTGAAAATCCAAAACCTGAAGAAATTTGGCATCCAGATGTCAAGAAATTTGCTGTTTTCAGCAATATTAAATATGGAGAACCGAAACCAAAGTTTTCCGGTTTTATTTACTTCGATTTACACCCTAGACAAGGAAAGTATGGTCATGCCGCCAATTTTGGATTAGGTAGTGGTTTCACTGACTTGAAAACTATGAAAAGACAAGAGCCATTCACAGCATTGGTTTGTAATTTCACAAAGCCAACTAAAGAAAAGCCTTCATTATTGAAACACAACGAAGTTGAGACATTCTTCCATGAGTTAGGTCATGGTGTTCATAGTGTTTTGGCAGAAACTAAATACGCCAAATTCCATGGTACTAGAGTTCCAAGAGATTTTGTTGAAGCACCATCTCAAATGTTAGAATTTTGGATTTGGAGTAAAAATGAATTGAAAGCTTTATCCAATCATTATAAAACTGGAGAACCAATTGATGATTCATTAATCGACTCATTAATCAAGTCAAAGAACCTTAATAATGGTTTATTCACCTTACGTCAATTATTTTTAGGAATGTTTGATATGACTTTACATACTGTCAATACTCAAGAAAAACTTGACTCATTAGACTTGACAGAACTTTGGAGTTCCTTAAGTCAAGATGTCACTTTACTTTCTACTGGAGATAGTAAGATATCAGGTTATGGGTCATTTGCCCATATTGCTCATGGATATGCTTCTGGTTACTATGGTTACTTGTACTCAAATGTCTTTGCTACTGATATGTTCTATACTTTATTCAAACAAGACCCAATGAATGTAGAAAGTGGTTTGAGATATAGGGATATTATCCTTAAGCGTGGTAATTCAAAAGACATGATGGATAACTTAATTGAATTATTAGGAAGAGAACCAAACAGTAATAATTTTCTTACTGAATTGTTAGGTAACGATTCAAAATTATAAGTATGTATAAAATCGAACTATATACTAAAATTCTACATCATCCTTTTCATATCACTTAATCACTTGATTCGGAGTTGAATGGAGTTAATTTAGCAGTACCTTCACTCCAGCTTACTCCATTATAGGTAATATTCTTAATGGCGTCAACAATTTGTTCTAACGAACCTCTAACTTGTTTAGTACTATCTCTTTCTCTTAAAGTAACAGATTCATCTTTAACAGAATCGAAATCAATGGTAATACCAAATGGAGTACCTAATTCATCATTTCTGGCATAACGTTTACCAATAGAAGCGGATGAATCATCAACTTTAAATGGAATTTGTTCTTTTCTTAAGTAGCTGGTAATTTTCTTAACAATTGGTTGTAATTCAGAATTAGATGATAATGGAACTAATAAAACTTTAGTTGGTGCTACTAATGGTGGTAATGACAATACTGATCTGTCGACATCTTCAGGTCTTGACCAGAATTGATGTTCAAAAATAGAATAAAGAATTCTACCAATACCGAAAGATGGTTCAATGACATTTGGAGTGAATTCTCTAATGTGTTCAGTCTTTTTGACTTTTTCAATGGTGACGAATGAGGTGTCTAATTCAACTTTATCGTCAATACCGTCGACTTTGAAGACAATCTTACCATTATCAGATAATTCTTTGCTTAAATCTTCGAAGTCACATTGAGTTCTTGTGGTTAACCAATCTTGGACTTTACCAGCATCCTTTCTGAATTTAGGACCGAATTTCTTTTTGTCAATGATAACTTCAAATTGTTCGACAGTAATTGGTTCTGGTAATGGTTGTCTAACAACTAATTTTTCGTTAGTCTTAGCAGCATGGACAGACAAATCGTAAGCAGATCTATCGGCACAACCAACACATTCAATCCAACCATAACTGGTTTGTAATTCAGCATCCCAACAATCAGCAGCATAATGGGCCATTTCGTTTGATAAGTGTTGTCTGAATCTTAATCTGTTAGCGTCAACACCAATTTTCATTAAGAATTGGTAAATTCTAGCAATGAAATAACCTAAAGTTTCATTGTCGATCATACCTGAGCTTACAGCTTCTTCAATTGATTTTACAACTAATTCGTTGGAACCCAGTTCTTGAACAGATTTTGGTAAGAAACTTAATTTCAAGTGTTTGACATCGTTGAATCTAGCATGCTTTTTGTCTTTAGGGTCAACAAAATGTTCAATTTCAGCCATAAGGAATTCACGAACTCTTAAAAGACCTGATCTTGGTGAAATTTCATTCCTGAAAGATTTACCAATAGAAGCAGAAGCAAATGGCATCTTTTCGTTATTGAAATCTAAAAGTTTGTTGAAATTTAAGAATTGACCTTGAGCAGTTTCTGGTCTTAAGAAACCTTTAAGTTGACCAGATGGACCAATAGCAGTTTCGAACATTAAGTTGAATTCAACTGGTAATTCTAACTTACCATTAGTGGCAGGGTTATTGATTTCGTATTTTTGAATCAATTCACCTAATTGAGGACCAGAGAATCCATCAATTTGATTCAAAACCAGTTCGTATTCCTTAACAACACTGTCGTCTAATTTGACATTTTTAATTTCCTTGACTTTCTTCTTACGTTTCTTTTTATCTTCGTCTTCTTCTTCTTCTTCAACGGCAATACCTCTGGCAAGTTTATCACCTTTCAAACGAGATTCTAAAACTTCTTCGACTAAATGGTCAGCTCTGAAAATTTCACCAGTTTTAAGATCTTTACACATCCAATCGGCGAATTTATCAACATGACCGGAGGTTTTCAAAACTTCGTAAGGAGTTAACATGGTACAGTCAACTTCTAACATATCTTCTTCTAAAATGAAGTGCTTTCTCCAAACATCAATGACATTGGCTTGGAATGCACAACCTGGAGGACCATAATCGTACAATCCTGAAACACCACCGTAAAGCTCGAAAGCTGGGGCAAAGAAAAATCTTCTCTTTAATACTTGTTCAAGAAGTTCTCTTGAAAATGGGACGGTTGTTCTACTACTCATCTTACGGATCAAATCCTTTACTATGGGTACTTTGAATATCTTTACTGTAATTTTTGTGAGTCAAATTTTTTTCGCTCTTTCAAGACTTGAGTGGTACACGCTTTGAATTTTGCAGCCATTTTGTAAAGTCAACAGGTGGTAATTATAAGATACAATATAAGTTGGTCTTAAAGTCCAACAAGATATATTACAAATACTATTGAGAAAGTCCCAGATAATAATCCAGTTGATTTTTTTCGATGATTTTATTTTTATTTATATAATGTTGGCAGAAATCACCAAAACAAGATAAGTATAAAAAAATAAACTAAAATCAAAGACAGCCTACCAATAATAATTGGTGTTAACTCATAAATAATACACAAATTGTATCTCAAGAAACAATTGTTCTTAGTGGTCTCAAATGGGAAATTAAACTGGTTAATCCAAAGTACTAATAAGATGTATGGGTATAAAATTTACATTGCGATACTATACACGTTATATTTTCTCAGCGAGATTTATAATTGCCAAAGCACCAACAATATCTTCATCATTAACTCCCTTAGAATTCAAAGATTCCAATTTAGCAATTAATTCCGGATTAACCGTATGATAGTCGTGATCTAGAAAATTTAGGAGGGTGGCCATCAAGGAAAGACTACTCTTATAAGTTGAGACGTAATTCTTGTCTTTGAGAGTCTCTAAGGTATAATTTACAACATTTAATAACTTCTTCAAATTGGAATAGTTATTCAACGAGATTCCATCTTTTTTCTTATTCTTGTCAATAGCCAAAGTTAATCCAAAATAATAATACAAGAATTGAGAAGTAAACTCTGAAGATTTAGTTGATGATAATTGATCCAATTCAATGGAAAGATAGAAGTAATTCAAATTTATTAAATGATTGTACTGCTTTAAATACTCCTCGTCGTTAAGGTAGATTTGACTAATTACTTTGCAACTTTGATGCCTCCAAGTTTCAATTTCTTGTGAGATAGCATTCAAATCCATATTTATCGGATTATTGATATTTACAGTATTAATCTTGAAAGAATCATCAGTTATTTGAGTCACTAGTTTCAATCCATTCAACCTGTTTTGGAGTAAATGAAGTTGTATTAACTGATTAGACAATGAATTATCTAGCCACTGGATTTTCGAATTAGGTGAATTGATCAATTGTACTAGATTTAAACTATTATTACTAGGTTTATTTATAATGAAATTAAATTCATAGTCTAAATTAACTACAGACCAGAAGAGTTTCAATTTTTCTGGCTTGAGGGGATCCATACTATCAATTTTGTAGAATTCATGTTTCATTACTAGTTTATTCAACAATACTATCAAGTTAGCAACCGTATGTGGAGATTGTTTTTGGGAATAATAAATCGTAAGCAATATCAATAATTTCAAATTATTCAAATTGAAGTCATGGTCTTGGTTGAAATTGGTGATGTCTATAATTGATTCAATAATGGTATCATTAAAAAACTGATCAAATAAAGCTGTATTTCTGGTGGAGTCTGTAATGAGGCAACCAATGCTCAGTATCAAATAAACTTGGAAATTGACAATACTTTCACTGCTGAAATCTATCTTCCTTATCTCTTCGAGAATAGATTTGTGATCAAATATTGGGTAATGATGCTCGAAGTTATGGAAATAATTAGAAACAAAGTTTAACGGTAATTCAGAATCTTCAAAAGATTTCAAATTGATGAATTCATCATTGAAATTTTGCCTCTGTGCTTGAAGTAAAATATTGTCACTAGATTTTCTATTATTTGTTTTAGATAAAAGTGATGAGATGGATAGGTTTTTGGTAAGAATGGTCTTTATAGGTGGAAGTTTGGGCATAACTTTTGTTGAATCTTCTACATCTTTTTGAATCCAATTGACTCTCATACTATCTAAATCATTTGTTTTTGTTTCTGATAATGATTTACCATTGATTCTTTCATTGACCTCTTCAGCAATGTGACTATTAGAATTCTTCTTTGTTGATTTTTTGACATAGAAACAATCATTAGATGTCTTTATACAATATGAGCACTTTGGAAACCCTTTAGAACATTTTTTCTTCAATCTATGACATCTGTGACAACTATATTTAGGTGCAACCTTCGGATCTAAGATCATATCTGGGCTATAATCCTTACGCTCACTTCTTTTGAGTCTTAGACTGGTCAAATCATTATTAAAATCATCTAATGTAGGCACTTCAGAAGCTGTGTTATCACCACCCCCTTCAGTAGTAACACTACTATCAAATATATTGGTGTTTGCCATGGTCGGTATTTGGGCGGACAATTTTTTCTTGCGGGTGAAGGCTTAGGCCATCGAACTTGGTCACGTGCCATAGTGTAATACACACTTGAATGATAACTACTAAAGTGTTTCGGTATTGTAAGTACATAACTCTCATTATATATTCTATTTACAGGATTAGGCTAATGAAGGCTGTTCCGGGGTTTGTTCTTGTAACTGTGGCTCTTGTGTATGTGCATCTCTTGCTTTACTGAATTCTATAACAGCTTTTTCTCTGATTTGATCTAAGAAGGCTGTTTGGTATTTTGGATTATATGCTGGTAGGCTATCATGGAAAACTAAGTCTGATCTCCAGTGTTTGTCTTCACCTTTTCTCCATAAGTTTTCCCACGATAAAGTGGTATTTTCCAATTCAAATTCATCAATTACATGACTCAAGTCAGCTACTGATTCCTGAGACCATGTAGGCCTATATTGACCATTGTACCAGATGTTGCCTTCATCATTTTTCCTTCTTAATTCCATTGCTTCTTTAGCTTGAACTACATCTCTAGCTTTACGTAAATCAACCAATCCTTTATAAGCTGCTACAGCATATTCGTAGTTGGCAAATGTTCCAACGCACATGATTCTCCATAAATCATCACGTCTGCTTGGTTTACGATTTTGCCAATTAGGTCTGGTGAATTGTTCGTCAATTTGATCTTGATGTATGGCTGGAACTTGACTGTAGACAACTTGACCAGAGAAAAGGTTCTTGAAAAGAAAAACTTGAGGACCCATTTCTAAGTTTATTAAATCAGTTTCAGTCTTAAATCCTTGTGCTATTCTAGCCCCATTGATTTTACGAAGCTTCAACTGTTCAATGAGGTGTTTCCTCATCTTTTTTTCACTTCTTAATCTCATCGACATCTTAAACTATAATTGATCTATACTCTATGGGTGTATTTACAAGTGAAAAAGGAATTATATCAAATGGGAGTGAGGTGTATGTCTTGAATGAACAACAAGAATCAAATATATTATACTTAAATGGTGAAAATTTTTTTTCAAAACTCGCACTATCTCTTAACTATGAGATTTTTAGTAGAGACTGCTGCGTACTGGCACAAATTGGATCGCGTAGAACCAGCCTTGACACCTCATTATGAATATATTTGGAATAATAATATTCATGGTACCATTGATTGGTATATATTTATGGAACTATCGTTTTGTATATAATCACGGGTTTATACAAAGTTTCACCGTTAGAAATAGGTTTGATAAATCAAAAGTAAATCAGACTATTACTGATTTAAATCACAAGTATTATACCAACGTAGTTCAATTGCAGATAATAGAAGAATTGGACCACCAAGACTTACCTGAAACTAAATATGAGACATCATTAACATTCGCCAGTGATCTAATTGTCAAAATTGTTTTCAGTGTTATTGTGAGTTTGAGTATTGAGTTGATAATTTTGATACTATGTGAGTTGATTGAAGTTTCAGGTTCAACATCCACAATGTTCCACCTTATAATAGACACTTTAGTAATTATAGTAACTGGTGTATTACCACTATTAATAATAAGTCTAGTGATAACTGGAAGACTCTGGTCATCTAGACCTCAAACTTTCCAAGTCTTGGAGATTTTGGGGATATTCGTCTTATGGTTGTTGATTTTATCAAGATTTGGAATTTATTCGGATGGTATTTCTCATCTGTCAACAGAAATCAAAAAGCTGATCATTGATCAAAAAATTAGTGAAATTCTGATTATGGGTATAACAACAATATCAATTTTACTGGGGATTGGATCATCTTCTACGATTTACAACTTGGTAATGCAATTCAATAAGTCACATAACCGGGAAGTTACAGAAAATGAACTTAATAAAGTCATACAGAGTTACAATAGTACGAACATGTTGATTAATAAGAGACAGGCGAGTTTGAACGATTATTTGGTAAAGACTGGTGGTACTGTATATAACTTACCTAATAAATCCAATGATCACTTATATCAAACTAGTCCAAGTAAAAAGAACAGGATTGGGGGTCTTCTTCACAAGGTTCAGAGTTTCGCAAGTTTATCGTCCTCTATGAGTGAAGATATGGAATTGACTCAGGAAATTAAGTCTTTGAAAAGCTTGAACGAGAGCATTTACAGTGATATAAATACTAAATTGACATCATTTTTGAACCAAAAATCCTCCTCAACTAGTCCCATGGTGAAGCTTATGAAGATATTTGATTATTCCTTCACAGTTTATTGTGTTTACAGAATCATTAACGTTTTCTTGATCAAATTGCCCCTTTATTATTTATACCCAGAGACGGATATACTACATAATGACGAGATAGAGGCCTCAAATGACGCTTTGGCAATAACAATAAGTAAGCTTGTGATTTCGGTATTCAACCTAAATATCCCGGAAGCACAATTGATCAATCAAATTAGTTTTATTTTATCTGGTGGGTTATTCGTCTGTTCATTTTCAAACGTTCTAATGACATTCAAGTCATTCGGTAGAATATTCCCTCCAATATTCCCTAAATTAAGCGTAGAAGTGAAAAATTGGTTGAAGCATTTAATTATAGCTCAACTATTAGCAATTTATGTTATCTCAACTTGTCTTTTAATAAGGACCAATTTACCATCCAATTTATCAAATCAAATATCTAAGATTTTATCATTAAGTGGGTCATCTTCCAAAGTAAATAGTTTGAAGGAAGTAGAGTTCGTGGATCATTGGTTTGATCTCGGTTATGCGTTTTCCTGTATCTTGGCATTTTTGCTGTTCTTCGTAAAGTCATACCTGGAAGACGCATATGACGAGGAACTGTTTATAGAAGATAAAGCGTATAAGTTTTTATGAGTTATGAATGTATGACATCAAGTATCTGCCCCACAGCGGATTTAATCGTGGTTTCTCGTATCTGATAACTCCGGCATCATATGAAAGGAGCAGCGCGTCGCCCCGCACATGAAAAATCCCGTATGTGGGAGTATAATTAGAGGCTTTCCCAGTAAATTTAAAATTATGGATAATGTCCGTACACACACTTACTAAAGAATCACACAAAAATCCTGAAAAGTTCAGGATTAATTATAACGATGCCAAGGCCGTATTAGGACCAAATCCTGTAATCTCAGAGGACGATACTTTACCAGTTAAAGAAACAGAATCTAAAATTGCAATAATAGGGGCTGGATTCGGGGGAATTGGTGCCGCCTTGACTACAATTAAAAAACTTAAGACCAATGACTATCATCTCTTCGAGAAGCATGATAATTTAGGGGGTACCTGGTATGCCAATACATACCCCGGATGTGCTAGTGATATTCCAGCTATTTGGTATTCATATTCAGATGAATTAGTAACCAATTGGAGTGATATTAGGCCTCCTCAATATGAAATGGAAGAATATATTCAAAGAATTGTCTCCAAATATGAAATCCGTAAGAACTCCAGTTTGGCAACTCAAATTACTGAAGCTAGATGGATTGAAAAAATGGGTCATTGGGAATTGACTGGTAGAGACTTGAAAAATGGTCAAAAAATCAAACATACCGCTAAAATTTTATTGAATTGTACTGGTGGTTTAGTAGTACCAAACACCTTCAACCCTCCCGGTTTTGAAAATTTCAAAGGTGACTATATGCATTCCGCCCTTTGGAATTACAATGTTTCTTTCAAAGACAAGAAGGTTGTTGTTATAGGAAATGGTTGTTCAGCAGCTCAGGTGATTCCTGCTTTGTTAGATGAGTTCGAACCAAAGTCTATTGTGCAATTGGTAAGATCTCAACATTGGATTTTTCCACCTCATCCTAAGGCTATTAGTTTCTTATATTGGTTATTAGGTTGGTCAAGAATTGGTTTATTACTTGTCAGGTACTTGGTAATTGCAGGTTCAGAAATAAGATATCCAATGTACACCAGAGATGGTTTGTTAAGTAGAATTATTAGATGGCTCAACACGAGGGCTGCTACAAGATACATGTCTCAAATGCCAAAGAAGTTCCATAAAACTTTAATCCCAGACTACAAGATTGGATGTAAAAGATTAATTTTTGATTATCATTATGTTCCATCTCTACAAGATGAGAGAATCGATGTCAAAAATGATGAAATTGCTGAAGTCAAAGCCAAATCAGTGATTTTGAAATCTGGAGAGGAAATCGAAGCAGATATTATTGTCGCCTGTACTGGTTATAACATTTCCAAGTCTATCTCCCCTTACCGTATAATCGGTAAAGACGGATTCGATTTGAATAAGGAATGGAATGAGAAAGTACCTTCAGCTTACAATACAATTCTTGTTAAGAATGTTCCAAATGCATTCTTTATTGCAGGTCCAAACTCAGCTACTGGTCATTCTTCAGTGGTAATGGCAATTGAATTTGCTTGCGCCTACTTCAGTAAAGTTGCTACTAAAATCTTAGATGGGAGCTATGAATCAGTTTCTGTGAAGCCAGAAAAGTATGATGAATGGTTCACGACTACCCAAAATATCTTGAAAAAACAAGTCTTTGGAACAGCTTATGGTGGATGCACTGCTTGGTATGCCACTGAAAAGGGTAACCCTACTGCATACCCATATTCCCAAATTACATACTCTAAGAAAATGCACAATGTTGAATGGGACGATTTGCTCACAAAATAGTTATGGCTGATAACAAAAACCTGTGAGAGAAACATAAAAATGATGACTATTAAATTAGTGATACAGTAATATAGTGGTATAGTGATATAGTGATATAGCGTGCTTATAAATCTATAAGATGTAAATTCTTATCTCATTCTAAGTTATTGCAATCTCTGTTAAGATTCGTATAGTAGTGCAGACACCGAGTTCGCCACCGCGCAGCTCTCGCACACAAGCTATATCTGTGATTTACTTACTACAACCGACTTCTCACATATAAAAATGCCACCAAAAGCTGATTGGGATAAGTATGTTGCACCAGACGAGGATGAAGAAACCAATCAAGATAAGATTGTTCCTCTTAGTGAAGGAGATATCCAAGTCTTAAAAACTTACGGCGCTGCACCATATGGTGAAACATTAAAACAAATCGAAAAGGACTTGAAGACCATTGAAGACAGAATCAAAGAAAACATTGGTATCAAAGAAAGTGACACAGGTCTATCTGTACCTCACTTATGGGATATAATGGGTGATAAGCAACGTATGAATGAAGAACAACCATTACAAGTTGCCCGTTGTACCAAAATTATTGAAGCAGTTAATCCAGAACTGGGCCCTATACAAAATGCCGATAATAAAACGAAATACATCATAAATATCAAACAAATTGCCAAATTCGTTGTAGGTTTAGGTGAAAGAGTCTCTCCCACCGATATTGAAGAAGGCATGAGAGTTGGAGTTGATAGACAAAAATATGAAATTCAATTGCCTTTACCTCCAAGAATCGATCCATCAGTTACCATGATGACAGTTGAAGAAAAACCAGATGTTACTTATAGCGATATTGGTGGTTGTAAAGATCAAATTGAAAAGTTACGTGAAGTCGTAGAGTTGCCATTATTATCACCTGAAAGATTTGTCAAATTAGGTATTGACCCCCCAAAGGGTATTTTATTATACGGCCCTCCAGGTACTGGTAAAACATTATGTGCTCGTGCCGTCGCCAATAGAACTGATGCCACATTTATAAGAGTAATTGGATCCGAATTAGTGCAAAAATACGTTGGTGAAGGTGCTAGAATGGTCAGAGAATTATTCGAAATGGCTCGTACCAAAAAAGCATGTATCATATTTTTTGACGAAGTCGATGCAATTGGTGGTGCTAGATTTGATGATGGTGCAGGTGGTGATAATGAAGTTCAAAGAACAATGTTGGAATTAATTACACAATTAGATGGTTTCGACCCAAGAGGTAATATCAAAGTCATGTTTGCTACTAATAGGCCCAACACTTTAGACCCTGCCTTATTAAGACCTGGAAGAATTGATCGTAAAGTCGAATTCTCCTTGCCAGATTTAGAAGGTCGTGCTAATATTTTCAGAATCCATTCCAAAACTATGAGTTGTGAAAAAGGTATAAGATGGGAATTAATTTCAAGATTATGTCCAAATGCTACAGGAGCAGAATTAAGATCAGTATGTACAGAAGCCGGTATGTTTGCAATCAGAGCTAGACGTAAAGTCGCTAATGAGAAAGACTTTTTGAAGGCCGTTGACAAGGTTATAAAAGGAAATTTGAAATTTTCTTCAACCAGTCAATATATGCAATATAATTAAAATACATTCATATAGGTCCAGAATGAGATATGATTTCATATATAAATATATAACCTATTTTAACTAATTAATCTCTTCAATCCCACCAACTAACACAACCCATGCCATCGGTTTGACAACTTGCGTATATCACGTAAGGAGGAGTAGTCTTTTCTTCAACTTCTCCAACTTTCGGTTTAACATTATAAAATACTTCTTGTTCAATTCTGAAACGTATTTTTTCACCTATATCAATGAACAATTCTGTATCACTATCAGGTTTCCAGACCCATGCCTTTTCAATACCTTTGAATTCACAGTTTTCGAATAAATAACTATGAGGGACGAAGACTTCATCAAAAAATCCTAAATCAACTTTGATCCCTTCTAGTGAACAATCAAGAATTGTACCCTCTAGGATTTCTCCTATAAATGGTTTCCAAACAATCATGCGGAATTCGATCTCAACGTACAGCCCACCATCTCCTGGTTTTAGTAAACCTTCTTTGATACCCAAAACATCCCATACTGTTATAGCCAAACCAATGTTTACTATCACTTTATTAGAATACTTTTTGTGAATTTCATTCTTGAGACTCTCTTCAATTGGGACATCGAAGGCATGTGGCGGTATCCGTATAAGATCGGATAATTTGGTTAGTATATACATTAAATGAAGAGTGGACTATTGGAGAATACCAATATTTTTCTGCGATCTCATCGCGAGCCGCATAAACCAAAAACTATAGGAGTGTTGTAGAGCCTTTAAGAGTTTGAGAGGTGGCACAAAATCGTAGTATCCTATCACTAATGCTTGACTCTCTTTTTTGAGGATCTAAAATACCCAAGCATCAAAAAGTCGCTTCGTTAGCTGTAATTTCCATCGATCTATATCTTCCGATTCATAAACTCTCCATATATAAGAGCTGCTCTAAAAAAAAAGCTCTAAATAGTTCAACAAAAAATTTACATAATATTTGTTATACTATCAAAACAAATAGCTTCCTCGAATTCTTGATAGAAGTCGTTGATAATCATTCGCTATTTTAATTGAATATTTACATTAATCACATTTCTCACAGAAAAATTTTTGGTATTATGATTAGAACATTCGTTCGAAATAAATCCAAATTGCCAGCCAGGCACAAAGGGAAGTCCAAGGTTAACTTAAAACATAACCCTGTTCTAACAGAAAATACTCATAACAAGTCAGTCCCATCAGAACCTGTGAATACAAAGCTAAATTTGAATCACAAAGAATGGGAACAAATCCAAGGTTTCATTCCTGGGGAAAAAGATCATATCAATACATTCTCTGATAGGATACCACAACTTCCATTAGGCAAAGAAAATGTTCCAACATTACTCCCTAAACCTGGTGTTCCTAGAGTTGGAAAAAATGCTGATGGGAAGACTTTGAACTTTCGTCAAGTTATTTCCATCTTGAAAAATAGAACCAATGAAGAATTAATCTATGAAAGTGAACCACATAGATTATATTTCTTGTTTAGTTTTTGTTTCGGGATGACCTTATTGATCTATGGTATTGTTCTAGGAGAGTGGGCCATATTTCAAGCCAATCAAGACTTTAAAGAGGATAAAGACGAAGTAGCAAAAAAGAGGAACTGGGTACTCAATTTGGCAAAATATTCGGTTTTCAGTGGTTTTGTTTTTGCATTCTCTTACTTTGCTTTGACTTTCCCAGCTAGGCTTATCAGAAGGATTTATTACCTTCCTGGACCTGTTGAGCATGTCAAGTTTACTACATATCCTATGTTTCCTGGTAGACCAACTCCAGTAATAACTTTACCACTAAAAAATCTAGAAAGAAAATACAAGGCCCGTGTATGGACAGGAAAAGGTTTCTATGGTACTAGTGATAAGTCGCTTTTCTATTTTACCTTGATGGAAAAAAATGACATTGGTAAAATCAAGAAAAATTGGGTTGTTGACCGTAGAGGGTTCTTCTGGAGCGATGGGAGAGTCTTCGACTATTTGTTTGGTAAAGAACTGATTGCCGAAAGTGAAGCTGGGATACCTTATGATGAACAGATTGGAATTGTAAATAGAGAATTGCAAAAGAAGAAGCAAAAGTTAAGAGAAGAACATGGCATGTTTTGGAACATTAAATTAGCTTCTAGAGGCTTGAAAGAAGATGTACACAAATTAACCAGCAACCAACTCACCAAAAAAGATAAGTAATTAATTGTTCTATGTTAGGTTCAAATTTAAATTAACTTGTATATAGCTTGATAAATCAGTAAAAGATCACCAGACCCTATGTCTCACATTATAATTCCGAAATGCATCATCTATTGTCTCATGTCGCAATGTCTAATAGTGCAGAGGCGAAATTTGCCTCCCCTCCATGTTCGCGAAAATTTCTCAACGAAAAATCCCCTAAAGAGAGTAATCCTTAATTGGAGTTATTCATTATATTTGATAGATCCTTGTAGCTATATAGACTAGCCTAAACGCTTAATCATCACTTTCAGTAGAGAAATAGTTAATTAATTTTCAAAACAGATAATTTTATTAAATAATGGTTGTCTCAGAACATAGTATGAAGAGAAAAATGGAGTTGGAAGATATTACCAATACCAATACCAATTATAACAAAAAGTTAAAAAACTATAAGTTTCAACAAAGATCCCCATCTCCTTTAGAAGTGTCATCTGATATATCCGAAGGCAGTGATACAGGAAAGTCAAACGGTTCAAGCCCAAAAAAATCACAAAGATATGGTAAGAACTACAAGTCCGTCAGCTTTGAAAACAGTCCACTTTTAACTCCTAAAGAAGAAACATACGATGGACTCATTGAAATTCATAACGATGATGATGAAGCATTAGATATGTTTCATCAAATATCAAGTCCCAATTCCATTGCTAATGACTACGATGAAAAACTGGATAAAGAAGAAGACGACTCGCAATTGAATTCTAATGCGGACTACATTGCACTTACATCGGCATTGAGATTATTGAATAATAACAAATCAAAAATTGAACTGGAAATCTGCCAATTATCTAATTTATTTAATTACTATTCAAACTTACCAATAAAGAATTCTAACAAAAAAGAAGAGAATAATATGGAAAAGTCTTCCAAGTCTAAATCAAATAAATCTAGAGGGAATAAGACCTCTAACGACGAACCTAATGATGTTGATGATGACAATGTAGAAAAGAGTGAAATTATAACTTTTTTCATCAAATTAATTAATAACGAATTGAATTTACCAAAACAACACAAAATTCTTAAGTCTCCAATTATCAATTGGTCCAAATATAATATAAATCAAACGAGTAATGACTTGAAAGGTAACCTGAATGATAAACCATTATTCAAGACCTTAAACTTATTTGATAAGTAAACATGACTTCAAGAAATTAATGTAGAAGGTGATGAAAAACTTCTAAGTTAATGCATGAAGATGATCCTACTGCTTATCCTACGATACTCGGTATCATTAAATTTATAATGGGTATGAATTTTGGTGTTATAATATGTATATAGTGTATTGTAGACAGAAAATAAACAAATTTGAACGAAAAGAGGAAGTTTCTCCGGGCCTGGGTCAATTGACTGTCTTTCTCTTTCTCTTTCTCTTTCTCTTTCCTTCGCTACAAGTCGAGATGTTGAACGAGATATAGAGGTAGATAAGATAGAGCTACAAGTCATGAAGTGGATATAACATGTTAAACTCGATTGAAATTGACACGTTTTGGCTCCAGTCAGGGAACTGCTTTTTACAACAAATCAAGTTTACAGTTGCTGGTAGTGGATCACAGGAAGGTAAGGAGAACAAATTTCATGCTTGGTAAAGATGTCGTAATACTAAATTCTGCGCTTATCCCAATTTCAAGTAATTCTATTTTTTACCTGTTCTTATAAGTTTCAGATCACGTGAGTGCAACATATCTTATGTTTATCTAAACCTGACAACACTCCAACAGAAAATACACGACTAACAACTAAATACGAATACTTCACGTTAAATCTTAAAATAAGGACACAGAAAATAAATATTCTAATATTATTGTTGGGTGCTATGATCTTGAGATAAACATACGACAGGCTGTTGGACCTGGGTTACAAAAGGATCAAGAGTAACTCGAGTGTTCGGAAAAGTACAAGTCATTATATTGAACTTTTTAAGTTAATTGATTATCCTTTTATACTAAGGTATAATAAAATAACTTGTATTTATGTTAAAATATTAGTGGTGTACTTACCATGTTTTCTATTATAATCATTTCACTGGTCATTGTTACTGATGATATCACAATGATGATACCCTTGGGTTAATCTTATAACATCGTCATGACGTTCCGAATAATATTCCTTAGGTGAATATCATAATTGTGTGATTGAAATATCCGATAAGTTTTAGTCACATGTGTACGACCTCTCTTAGTGATCTCAAGCTCACAGTTATTCCAACAACATAATTTGTTCGTTAACTGTCCAGCCTCTTCCTTGGCCCGGAAAAACTCCTTCTATCAACCAAATCCAAGTAGCAAGATATAAACAACCCTATGACTATGTTCCATCCAGGCACCGATGGCTTACCCTTTAAGACTGGGAACCATTACCTTAACTATATAAAACCTTGACGACGTATGACGTATCCCACTACCTCCTATAAAGACCATTCCGGCAGAATCACAACCCATGTGATCTCACCAACAAAAGTAACAGATCAGAACTGCGTCATTAAATCGCTTCCCCCTTCCATATCCGCTCCCATAGACTTACAAAATGCCAAAAATTAGCCCACAAACAAAAGGTAAGGCACACAGTGTGGGAGAGTAAGCCAGCAGTGCCTGCGACTGTAAGGTTGTCGCAGAAAGGTGTGTAGCCCACAACGACTGGCTGCTTAAAAGGAGTCTATATGTGTGAAAGTAATTAGTTAATACATACAGTATGTATGGTCCAACCAATATTGACTATGTGTGTCAGCCGAACTGAATTCCACGAACAAACCTCTTGGCATAATTCCTCTATCTCAAACAACCAACACCAACAATTATCAAATACAAATGAAAGATATAATAACCTTGCACCCATTACCGTCGTATCACTGTACCTCCTGGAGCAGCCTCACAAAATGCAATTTTACAATGATGAACCCCTACTATTATTTCTAACCAAAACGAACATCCAAAAGCGCACTGCTAATAATACAACACCACTGTAACCATTTAAAAACCCAGCTTCTGAACAAGATCGATAAAACCTTTAAAAAAACAAATAACCTCTTGGGACCTACTTACAACGTATTAATTATCCAGAACCCATCGAACACATCAGCTAGCTCAAGAGAATCAGAACGCGACTATGATGAAAACGACCCCATAAATCCAATCGTGCAATATCTGCCCACATCTAAAAGAAGATATACAACAAATCCAATAACTATATCCAATATTATACTCACTAACCAAAGATGCGGAATATCAAATATTCCCTTCGCATGCACATCCTAGAACATAAGGCTAAACGAAGAGCTCTACGTAACAAATAACACAGCTAATATGGCAAGGAAAACGTTCCCTCAAAGGCTACAATCATGAAAACAGACAAGAGAAAAAAAGAAGAACAGCAACTTTATATCATGCTTTGTAGAAATACTTATTTTGAAAGCTTAAAACCATCTAAGATAACTTTATCGTGTATAAGAAAAAGGGCGATACCAGCGCTTAATGTCTTGTAACACACTAAGCGCAAGCAGTTTCTACGCAAGTACCTACTTTCATAACAACCTTCAATTTTGCAAGAATAGTTTGTAATACTAAAACGATTCGACCTTTTTTTTTAATTCACAAAGCCTATGTTTCAGGGAATTTGCTTCCTTAATGTTTGAGATTTTTCTCTCGTTTGATCAAGCTTTTCTTGCTTAGACGACAATCCGTCCCTTTGATACATCTCGAGAACCCTACTGCAACCTCAAAATGTAGCACAACGAAAACTTCGCTTAGGACTACCAATACTGCAACTCTCTAAACCTATATATTTTCTTATGTCTTCTGTAAATGTACCGAGTTTTGCTACTATTATTCTTTTGGCTAACCAACTTTCTCATATTTATGAATACTTCAATTTTTATTTAAATACCTTTGATTCACAATGGTTAATTTTGTTCAGCCTGGAATTGGAGTTTTGCTAGAATGCTTAGTGTTCCTTTGTCTTTCATTTGAATCTATCCACGTAATGAATGAGATACGGAAGCAGATGAGATGTTGATGGTCAGTTGGAATGAGTTGTGCCGGTTCTATGTCAGTAGAACGAGACATATTTGTTTACTGATGACTCGGAGAAAACTTGTTCTCGACGAACACTCATTTTATCAATTCCTCAGAGGAACGTCTTACACTCTTACACTCTATGTCTTAACTACGAACGTAGATATGGTATATCTCACTATCTATTATCAGAACCACCTGATGGCATTCACAACGACTGTGCATTTGGATTTCCATGATCATTCTTAATGATGGGTTTGGCTTTGGCTTTGACTTTATTTGAATGGTAATATGTATTTGTCTTGAGTCTAACGTTATTTTTCTGAATTTGAGATTTAATTTGATTTTTCTTGTTTTTCCTTTGAAAGTTCGATATTTTCTTGGAATTTGAATTTGCAAAATGTCGTCGTATACTTCAGTGTGAAACTAATTAGTTTTCTCACACGGCAGCAAATACCAGATGTTATGCAGCTCCTCTGTCTATGAATGGGCGATTTTTAAATCCTTGGGAGTGATCATGACGTTGTATGTTGGCTTAAGTATCAAACAATGCTTGAAACTGCTTTTTTGTAAAATGTCGTATGTCGACATTGATGAAGTTAGGTTTGATATGAAAGGATTAGTTGATAGGGGTTTACAGATTAGTCGAAATGATATCTTTGTGAATGAGCGGTTTTCACACCTTTGGTATTTGTATGTTGATTCAATTCGCAAGATGGATTAAAAGGTATTAGGTCTAAATAGAAAAAAACTGCTCCTCAAATCTATATAATTTCATACATACTTGGGTAGCTGGTTCTTAATCCCTTGATCCCTCTCTGATCGGCATTATTGATGGCACTGTTGTGCCAGAAAAGTTTATAGATTACGGTATAATATTTATGAAGGCTTAAGAGTTGTCTTTGGGCCATTCCATATTGCCAATCGTTCTGACCCTGGAAGGATGTTCGATGTTACTATCAATGGCAGTCCAGACATTTGAAATATAAATGCTTCGTATCACATCTTGTATGTGAACACAATGCAAAGGTAAGGAGGGTGCGGTGCGTATTGAAATATCCTAGATGGAAAAAATTGTTTACAATACTGTTTCCAGAACTTTTAACGTTGATTGAAAAAATCACTCTGTGCTAACATCTGGTGTAATGGAGGGTCAAACCACCCAAGCTGTTTGTTAGTAAAATCATAATATTTTGGTAACAATCTCTTGAAAGTGATGTCCTCAGTAACCTCTGGATTAGGCGGAATATCTAAGTAGTTTCTGAGATGCCTGAGTTCTCCACTTGTAACTTCATGATTAAGAAGATTCAGTTGTTGTTGAATTCCTGTAGCAAAGGCTTCTACTGTAGGACCATGCGGTGGTGACCTCCGAGTATTAAATACTCCTTGAACAATTTCTCGCCAAGCTTGAAGCAGACAAATTTCATTCTCCGGAAGGTGACTGTTCATGATAATCATTTATAATGAGGAAGATCTAATTATTTCACTGTTTCTGGTCTACTTTATACACTTGTAGTAGTTGAGCGAGGAACCATTTGTGGTACGGTTTACTTGAGCTATATACATGGCAATCACGTGCCTTCGTACTGTGTTGAATCAAAGTTGTGGGCAATACAAGCAAATTTTTGGACCCTCTGGGGTAGTAAGCTCCTGCTCACTTGGATAAAGGCCTGTTTTTAGTGAACGTGTTCCCTCTTCTCTTGAATAAATTCTTTCATGTGGAACAGATAGATACTACATTCCCCAAGATTCACAGAGTTATACATTACAACTGTGGAAGGAAAGACCAGGGTCTGACCAAGAATCGTTAAAAAATCATAGATTTTGCAACCGACATAGAACTTGAAATATATGCCTTAATTAGATTCTACCCCTTTGGACAAGAATTTGAATGACATGGTTAGTAAAGTTAAAATCATCAATAATACCCAGTACAAAGAAATCGAACTCTGAAGAGTTATGTGTAATGAACTAAACCCTTGCTTATTGAGTCTATTGGAAAACTGGAACTTAATATTGCCCAAAGCTATACGTACAGCAATCACTTATGGTGGGAGTCTAGAGATTCGACTTACTGAGAGAGATACTGAACCTTTCATACGAGCACATGCTGGTCATAGGCTTTCAGAAACGATATGCTATTCGAAAACGACAATTATTATTTTGCTGCTCATAGAAGATGTTAAATAATAAATCAAAGTCGAGCTGATATTCATAAAGAAAGCATGATAATTTATAATAGATTACAGGAGGGAAATGGATGTTAGGGTTACTCATACACACTATCGTTATCTACTGAACAGGAGCCTAAGTGGGTAAGAGAGTTAATCATGACCACCAGTGTAATAAACGCCACAGCGTGATAATTGTAACTAAAATGCAATCCTCGTTATTAATTTTTTTACATATTCATTTTTTGCAAATTTCACTTAATTCTATTCTTAATATATTTAATGTAGAGTGAAACACTCATAACTAAACTTCAACCTTAAAGTAACAATAGTCAAAATTTGACAGGTTTTTCTTGCCTGAGAGTTGAAACCTAGGTTCTATGGGAATATTTTAGGTATTTTAGTGACTCCTTAAGCCAACATAAGGTTTAATTTATTTGGATGCAAAATGAGAAGTCAGGTTTGTGATAATATGCCAGGGAATGTAATTGACTTGAATTTGCTTGATTAATTGACATATACAGAATCTAGGAAAGTATGATGCAAAAGGAATGCTTAGATAACATCAACATTCAAAGGACTGATGATAGAGAACGAAAACATGTAGACTTCTTGTAGAGATAAAAAATTTAAAGGCTATATATTAATTAAGCTAAACTCAAACTGTAAGTCTGAAAAGCAACATCAAATTAGTATGAAGACTGTGATAACAAGAATGATAATAATGAATGTCTTCATATTGATAGCGAATGTAGTTTCAGTGTAACGAGATTAAGGTAAAGGATGTTGAGTTGCGAAACTTACCACAAATAGGGTACACAGAATGAAAGTTTTACTCAGCAAGAGTTTAGAGTTCTCAATAAACACTAGTATACATATAAATTACAAAATTTATGAAGAAGCTGAGGAGTATTTGGTAACAGCTCTAGTACCTTCGGAAACAGCATGTTTAGCTAATTCACCTGGTAAGATTAATCTAACAGCAGTTTGGATTTCTCTGGCTGAGATAGTAGATTTCTTGTTGTAAGCAGCTAATTTGGAAGCTTCACCAGCAATTCTTTCGAAAATATCGTTAACAAAAGAGTTCATGATGGACATAGCTTTTTGGGAAATACCAGTATCTGGGTGAGTTTGTTTTAAAACTTTGTAAATGTATGATGAATAAGTTTCTTTTCTGGTTTTAGTTCTCTTTTTAGCATCAGTAGAAGCAGTTTTTTTAGCAGCTGGTTTCTTTTCAGCTGGAGCTTTGGAGGCAGGTTTCTTTTCAGCTTTTGGGGCCATTTTATTATTAATTTTCTAGATAAGTTGAAGAAAGGAAAAAGGGAAAAAAATAGATAGGCAGACTCAAACCTTATATAGTTGTCATCAAAAAATTATTTTGAAGCATGGTTGTTTATTGTTTATGTTTATGGAATTCTAAATTCTATCAAAAATCGTGTTTACGAGGAAGCCTGGTGCTTTATGTGCTTAGAATTACGCGCGCCGGTATATTATTAACTCTATATTAATACCTCATATCGCGGACTCCAGTAGTAGGTGCAGAAGGTGCGGCGACGACGCCATTAATGATTGGGAACTTTTGGCAACGAGTAACTCTTAGAACGTTTAAGTAATTATAAGAAATGTTATTATTGTTCTCACTGTTATTCGCTGACTTTAAATAAACAATCCAGAATTATTGCGTATAGTATATAAAGATTTTAAAATCCCCTATAGTAAAATCTTCTTTCTGTTGTATAACATCAAATTAAAAAATGTCAGGTAAAGGAAAAGCTTCAGGTTCCGAAAAAGTTTCAACTTCAAGATCAGCTAAAGCTGGTTTAACTTTCCCAGTCGGAAGAGTCCACAGATTATTAAGAAAAGGAAACTACGCTCAAAGAGTTGGTAGTGGTGCTCCAGTTTACTTAACTTCAGTCTTAGAATATTTATCTGCTGAAATTTTAGAATTAGCCGGTAACGCTGCTAGAGATAACAAAAAATCAAGAATTATCCCAAGACATTTACAATTAGCCATCAGAAATGATGAAGAATTAAACAAATTATTAGGTGATGTTACTATTGCTCAAGGTGGTGTCTTACCAAATATTCATCAAAACTTATTACCAAAGAAATCTGGTAAAGGTAAAGAATCTCAAGAATTATAGAGTGTATTATAATGTATATTAGGTGTGGTTATTTAAAGTATGACTCTACTTCTCTATCATTTCTCACTTTCAGCGGAAAATCTAACCCCAATCTTTTACTTTTATCCTCGCATGTTTTTTAGATAGCGGTAAAATTGGAGCAGAACCCATTTTTTTAAAAATCCAGAATGTCACTTCAATTCAAGAAACCAAATAACAGGTTGAAATATTTGGGTATCACTGGAGCAGTAGTCATAGGGCTGACCTTTCTAGTATTAAATACCTTTCCTCATTTGAAAACTCAAATTTATAACTACTTAACAGGAGTTGAAGAAGATGACATTGATAATGAACCTGTAATTAATGAACCTAATGAAGATAACGAAACCGAACCTAAGAACACAGAGAATTCAAAAGATATAGCGGAAGAAAGTATGGTTGATGTCAATGAATGGTCTAACCATGATTTGAAATCTTGGTTAAAACAAGTACGTATCAAGTTTGATCAATCTTGAAAAAGTTTACTAACTATTTAGAAAGAAATCAATACACCCGAGGACTCTAATCGTTCTAATCTTGTATCCCTTGTTCAATCAATTAAGGATTCTTCCTGATTTAATTAAATTAAAATTGATTCAATTCATGAGTTTTTTATTTTTAATTCTTAATCATGGGAGTAAATAGTTTAGATTACTTCCCATATATCATTAATATTAATTGACCTTATTTGAAGGTTTGTATATGTGTATATTTTATTTAATATGAATAATTTATTGATTGAATTTTTGTAAACCTTTTTGATAAATGTCCCATGTTAAACCTGTATCGGTATCTCTAATGAAAGCAAATTTACAACCAATCGATTCTACGTCTTTATTTCTGTACTCATCATCATACAAAATGAAGCTTCCTTTGCTTAACTCTTTTTCTAAGTTTAATTCTTTAACCGCTTGCTTTATGTGTCTAGTTTTGGTACCTGTTCCCCATTGACTGTTGTCAAAGTATTCCTTCAATGGAACATTATCAATCTTAATATGTGAAATTAATTCCTTAGCAATGTGAACAGTAGGTGTTCTACTAGCGCTTATGATTTTAACTCCATTACGTTTCAAATCACGAATGATATCTGGAACATCTGGGTATAACGATAGCTTGTACCCATAACTATCAACTATGGTTTCTGGAGTATGATTCTTAATGGGCAATTCAATGTGAACATCACACCAACATGGCCAAAGAGTGTAATCAAGATCGAATACAACAACATCTGGATAATTCATATTATAGATCAAGCTCGCTGAAAATTAAAGTGAGATTTCAAAGATGAGTGTACAATAAGATTTGAGCCTACAACAATTGACAGCTACATTACATAACTACATATTTAACGTGTGGCAATTGTATTGACCTGTTTACAGATATCAACATAGATCACAAGTTCTTATAGAATCATAAGCTTTTTCTATTAATATAAGATTCATCTTCTTACTACTACAGCTTTTAAGTAGTCCTATAAACCTCTAAAAGAAACGCCATGTCTCTTCGAATCCAGTGAAATGAATTTACGATTGAAGTATCAGATTAGATCATGGATTAAGAACCAACTTGATTTGATTTGCTATTGGCTGACTTCTTCTATTGCCTTTTGGCTGGAAGTTTGAGTGGCGAATCCTGAGTGGCAAATTTACACTCCCTACTCATTACGACAGCTGAATATCCTTAGTTTTAGTTTTAGTCAGCAATGGCGTACCTATTTGTATACAATTACTTAGTAGTCTAGAAGATTCTTATCTTATCAAGTTTCACCAGTACACGACACCTCACTCAAATAAAAAGGGATAGGGAGGCGAAATCTACATAAAATTGCATTTGTATTTGTGCTTTTGAATTATTGTTTAAACTTAATAACACCAATTTTTACATTAGTGTATCGAACATTATAGTTTAAATAGTAGGAGATCACTGAATTGATTGTTGGACCATAGTAATACTTTGGAAGGATAGTTCGGTAAAGTGAGTCCAATTAGATCCCCACAAATATATTATTGTTAAAAAACAAATTTTAGGCAATAAATAAGGCAGTATGGATGTCAAGATTAGAATTACATTCAACAAGGTCTTGAGTGATGAAACTTTTGATGATCAATTGATTGCTATTCCTAAGGAAAGGTTACTCCAAATTTCAAATAAGGAGGAATTTTATGCTCTTTTAGTGAAGTCTAATTTATGTTATCCAATTAGCAAAGATTTGAAATTAGTTAGATTCTCAAGAAAGTCAAAGAAGAACAAGGGATATATTTTGTTAGAAACAAATGATGATTTCAAATGTCTCTTAAGAAGTTTAAATGTCAAAAATCATATTAAGCTTACCATTAATGATCATTCAATTAGTGAAAATCCTGTTAATGACAAGCACGACTCCGCTGAAGATCCTGATTTGATTGATATTGACACCATTGATCCTCCTCCTTTTGCTAAAGTTAATCCAAAACCTGCTCCAAAGAAACCCAAGACTGAAATCAACCTTGCTGAATTAGCAGAAGTATTTTCAGATGTTGCACGTGACAAATTGAAGGATGTTATTGGTGACTTTGCTACTGAATTGTTGTCGTCATTCAAAGGACCAGATGCTAGCTCAACGAAAGAAACTGAATCGACGGAAACTAACACTTCTCAATCGTCAACTCCAGAAAAGACAAACGAACATATTCATTCTAGAGCTTGTTGTGACAATTGTAATCCAAATCGATTTGTTCCCATCAGAGGAATTAGATACAAATGTTTAATTTGTAAGGACTACGATTTGTGTCAAAATTGTGAAACCAACTTTGCTGATAACGAAATTATGACTGAATCGCATACTTATTTGCATCCAACTATGAAAATTGTTGATCCCGATCATTTCAAGTTGAATGAGGATCTGATCAAGTTCATCCCAAAGATCAATCCTGTCTCAACTAAACCTCCAGCAGACACAACGAGTGATGTTTTTCACCACAATATCTATTGTGATAAATGTGACGTTAGTCCTATCAAGGGAATCAGATATAAATGCTTAAGATGTGCTAATTTTGACTTGTGTGGAGATTGTTTCAGACAACAAAATGGTCAAAACTTAGATCATGGTATGCACAAATATAATCATCCAATGATTTCTATTGAACAACCAGGTTTAATTAATGATTTCAGTATCAACAACAATAGTGCCCGTGACGACATCTTTTTAGACATTGATTTAAACAATTTAGCTAAACCTATTTCAGATAAAATTAAGGAATTAATCGGTGAGAACGGTATCGAAGGGTTTGTCAAAAATTTTGAAACTATCTTCGAGAATTCAGAAAGATTCAAAAACTTATTATCACTCATTAATATTGATTCCAGTAACGAGAGTGAAGGTCTCAATGAGGATGATGTCAAGTACGCTATCTTACAAAGTTTAATCTACCTGAATAATGAGAAGTCCAACGAAGAATCTAATGTTACGAATATTGAAGAAAGACAAGTTGAAGAAGGAGAAGTTGAAGGTGTTGATACAAAAGGTTTACAAGGAGAACTTAATATCACCAGTGAAGTGGAAAAATGGGGTAACTGTTCAGTAGATGCTAAAAAATTTGAAGATAAGGAAGTCCATCTTCAAATCAAACCATTACTCAACGATATTATTTCAGTATCGTTGATCAATCAATCCGGCCATAACTTCCCATCCGGCGATATTATCTTCGAATTTCCAAATGTTTCAGAAGATATGGAGGAAAGCCTTTATGAATACAAAAATAGATTTTTTATTAGAAATGCTAGTCCATTGAATATCAACAATCAAAGATTCTACAATTTAAGACATGTTAAACCATTCTTAGGACAACAATTAAAAGTTTGGTTCACTAAGGATGATTATTATTTGGTAGGTAAGTTTGAAAACGGAATCTTGAAAATCGTAACAGATGAAGACCAAGAGTTAAGCGAATCCACAATCAATATAAGAAACAATACAATCAATGGTTTCGTCAATTCTGAACTGAAAACAAGTTTGAATCAATCATATGTTGATGTTCCAGAAAGTAAAGAAGGTAAACACGAATTGTTTGTTGATGCAGCATGGAAGTCCAATATGTTGCAATTAGCTGTCACTAATGGTACCTCCAAAGCAATTGACTGTTCTGATTTAGTCATTGAAGTCCATAGTGGTGATGAATTGATCAACAAGGTCATTGTCCATAAGAGACATGGTATTGATATTGGTCAGGTCGGTAAATTCAATATCGTTTGTAATAAAGTTAATGATTTTAAAGTCATTTTGAGAAATACTGATTTCAAAGGCGAAGTCAACTTAAATGACCAAAAATTATCATCCAGTTTTGCTATCAATTACGATGAAGAAGTTGCCGATTTAAAACAAGCAGAAGAAAATGATATGGAAAGTGAAACCGATTTAGAAGGTATGGAAGAAGATTTAGTCTCTTCAGAACAATCCAATGCCAAGAATGATGGATCCAATAGTTCTATGATTTTACCTTCATTACCAAAAGAATCTGAAATTCAAAGTGATTCACATACTGAGGACATAAATACCGATAGTGATGCTGACTCTAAGTCCAAAAAGGATGACATGTTAATTGATGATGATTTGCTTTCAGATTATGAAGTTTTAACACCATCAGTTTCTTATAATTAGAATCAATGATTTATGCTCGGGTGGGAAGGATTAGTTTATATTTTTGTAGCAAGTAATGTTTTATGTTTTATTTTATTCCATTTTATCTTTTTCCATCCTTTGATCTTTTCTTCTTAATCTTGATTATGCGATATTTACTGATTTTTACAAAAACAACAAAAATCTATGGAAAAAAGTTAAAAAAAAAGAATCGACCAGTTCAAGTTATCCGTTTCACCCTTGAGATTTTTGGCTAGTTCAACGATCCTATCAATAAATAATAGTCTATGAATAGATAGAGAATATCAACCACCCATAAGCTTCATTTGCGGCTTAATTAGATACCTCGAAAATGGTCCGCGATTTGAAAAAAGATTACCAGTGAACAATTCGTGAAAAATAGTAGAGGTGTGATAAAATAAGCAATATCTAGAAATTACATTTGAAAGAAAATTATAGAGTATAAATTAGAGTAAAGAAATATACCATACCAATATCACATAACAATGAGCAAAGAAAACCCAGAGAGTGAAGAACTGAAATTCATCATCAAAATTAAAGAATTGAAAAGGAGAATCGTGGAAGTCGAACAGAGTAATGAAATTTCTATGTTAGCCATAAATCGTACAAAATCATCAATACGTCGTGCAAGATTGGAGTATTCCATTTTGTTAGAAAGATTAGAAACTAAGGCTGTAGATTTGCCAGCTGAATTCGATAAAGACGTTATAGCTCCACCTTCGCCCAACTACGATTTGGACCAAAAGCAAGCCAAGAAACCAAAGAAGGAGAAGAAAGCAATCAGGGACCCAAACTTGCCCAAAAGACCTACCAATGCTTATTTAATATTCTGTGAACTGGAAAAAGAAAGATTGAAGAATTCCACTAGTGATAATTCTCTCAGTTCGGTACAAGAATTGGGTAAAATATTGGTGGAAAACTGGAAGAATCTCCCTGAAGAAGAGAAAAAGAAATACCACGAACTATATGAAGATGCCAAACAGAGATACAAACAAGAAATGTCCGATTACAAGAAGAAATATGGAAATACTGGTGCTTTAGAATCTGAAGGAATTATAGATGGTGAAGCCGCCGAAGATGGCGATGATAATATTGGAGAAGATAATGCTGGTGAAGACAATGGTGGGGAAGACCTCGGTGAGGAAGATGAAGAAGTCGAAGATGACAACGATGATTCCATGGATTTAGACCCAAGGTCCGAACCACCTGAAGATTTGATAGATCCTAATCCTGAACTTGATTCTGAGATGGATCCAGAAATCAAACAGGAATCAGTAAACCCATAATTGTAGTATAGATGAATTTTATGTACATGTCTATTAATTATCTATTTATAACTAAACACGCTTCCTCTTTTTGGTATGATAATAACCATTACTATCTTTTTCCAGTCTTCTCTTATCTCTTGACCTAGCATGTTTCTTCATTTGACGTTTTACAGCAATCTCAGGGGCTGTAATAGCTAATTGAGCTCTTTTAGATTTTCTTTCTTGTCTTCTAGCAGTAACAATTCTTTGGACATTTGCTATACTTTCAGTGTAATTAACACCACCTAATTTATTCTCAATAATTGACTTACATTCAGTACTCAACTCAACTAAATCATCATCACTAAATTCATACATTGCGAGTAAAATTAACTCAGTTAAAGTTAAAAGTAAATCATGGTTAATGATTTGACACACCATTGCAATCAACTTGATCAAGCACTTCTTAGTCATGAATGATCTATTTTGCTTCAAGATTTTAGATGATCTGGTGACCAAAAATTCAATGGCAAACTTGTATTTAGGCTCTTCTTCCTCTTCACCATCTTCTGGTTCTTCAGCCGATTTTACCTTTATGAATTGAGTGCTTTCTTTATTCCACTTCATTGTAATCAATACCAAGTTCTTGATGACTTGATTTCCTAAATCTTCAGTTACTGTAGGAGCATTCAATTGATGTAATGATCTGTATGCTATGGTTTGAATTTCATAATCTGACATTTCAAACTTACAATGCTCTAAATTAGTCAATAAAACACCAACTAATTTTGAGGAGTTCAATCTAACCCATGAATGTGGATATAATAATATATCAATAATTAATTTCCACATCTTGCCATACTTCTCGCTGACAATTTCTTGTCTTTCATTATTACAGATGATGATGAAAATATTCAAACCAGTGTAAACTAATTGCCAATCGTGGTCTCCTTCATGATCATTGCTTGACAAGAAAATGTATTCAAGTTTTGACAAAACTAAAGTATCCAAAGTTTTGTTGTGGCCAAATTTGAACTTGGTAATATAAATCTTATAAATACTCAAACCACATCTTATCAATTGATCATTACTGTGTTTAATCCAAGCTACAAAGATCTTTTCGATATTATCTAATTCTTTTAAGTGAGTAAAGATGTTTTCAATAACCATGGAGGACATTTCCTTACACTTACTTGAGTCATCGCTGATTAAGATGTTGGCCAATGCTATGAAGAATGAGCTTGAAACCTTTGTTAACAAATCTTGACCAGCTTTATTAACAATCAAATTGATCAACTCTAAAACTGATTGTCTACCACTTGGAGTTTCATATTCTAAATTATTGACCAAGAACTTGAATTGCTTCTCTAATTTACCACGACCTTGATCGTATTCCATTAAAAATTGGAAGTAAACACTTCTTGCCATATCTCTGATTTCCCTATTGTGGTTTACCACCATGATCTTCGAAACTTGCTCCATGACATCATAAACTTCAGGTAATAACATATGCTGAGCTACAACAGATTTTAAGAAATTAAATGCTAAACCTTGGGTTTGCGGTTCTTCTAAATCTGGTTGGATTCTAACCAATACATAACTTATAGCGGTATCCTTTAGATTGATTTCGGATTTGTGTCTTATTAAAGTTGCTAAGAACCTAAGACTGGCTTGACAAACTTCACTAGTTGTACTTGGACTATCCTTTAAGATCAGTAATGCTTTTCTTGCACAAGTCTTGAAGTTTTCATTGATTTCCTGATCAAAAGGCAACTTGATGATAGCATTTAATAATCTCATCGAGGTAGCAATAAGTCCCTCATGACTTGAATTGATTCCCTGAGTCAACAATGGTATGAACTGTTTCATGTTACCAACTGTCAATAAAGATTCATGTCTTGAAATAGCACTTCTTAACAATTCAAATGAGAATTTTTGTAAGGTATGCATATACTGAGTATAATCAAGTTGGGTCTTCAAAGGTCTAGCATTCAATTTAATTAAGAAATGCCCTTCATCTTTATTTCTGGATTTTTTATCTGTACCTTGTTTTTTAGCTGCTTTTGGATCATCTTCCTTGAAAACTTGAGTTGATTGTTGATTAACTTGATAACTCAATACTAGAATGTTTCTTGATGTAGATTCTTCGTTATGATTCAAACCCAATGCATATCTTCTTAATAATTCGTCTAATTTGTTTTGAACTTTAAGGGATAATCTTTCTTGTAAAATCAACTTGATAGGATTAATGATTTCTCCGAAACCTGTTAACGAGATATTTGAAGTTAAAATTTCACCGGAATCAAAACTCTTTTTGTGTTTAACTTCTTTCATCTTGTTAGTGTATCCTTCTGAATCCTTTTCTTGACCAGCAGCACCAAAAATATCTTCCATGATAATTTCGATTATTAAAGAAGTCGATTCATCCAAGTCCCCATGATTAAGGTTTGGTTGAATAGCTACCAAGAAACTATGCATGGTGTAACTTAAAACATGAATTTGTGAACCTCTGGTCAATGCACCTTTCAATTCTTGTAATAAGAATTTGAAATACTTAGAGCCTAAATCATCAACAATTTTACAAAGGGATTTTCTGGCTGAATCTCTTAATTCTTCAGATCTTGATCTTAAGACTTGACATGTTGATGTTAATAATCCCGGTAAATTTTCTTCGATTTTTTGCTCAGAAATACATCTAATCAAATTAACTAAAGCTTCAGAAATGACAATTCTATCAACAATGGTCTCATCATTACGTTCATTCAAGATTTTTTGTAAAGTAGGAACCACATCTTTTAAGATAAGACCATCAATTTCTTGTTCTGGATCTTTAGGAAATTCTTTCAATGTGTCTTCGGTTTCATTATTTTGTCTAGCATTGATACATGTGAATAATGATCTCGAAACACCTACTACAATGGAAACCGAAATTTTCAAAGTTTCTGGTTTACTAGCTCTCAACTTGGCAACATATTTCTTAAACAAAGATCTGAACTGATTCCAAGATACACATCTCATTAACAAACCAATAGTAGTGATGGATTCATTACCCACATTTCTTAATTTCTCATCAGTGGCATAAGCATAATTTTCTATCAATGGTAAGATATAATGTGAGATACTACTACTTTTCAAACTATTTCTGGCTTCTGCTACTCCTCTAATAGCTCTTTGACGACGATGAATTTGGATATGGTTGATGTTATTGAAGAAATTAGATTCATCATCATTATTAAATAATAATACCTTCATGTCCTCGAAATCAGTAAAGTATTTAGCATTAGCGACTATATGGTTCAAACAGTTGATATATTCAGTTTGAATGGTTTCAATAGGATTCTTAAGTCCCAATCTGATATCTGGTAGAATGATTTCTTTCAAAAGGCTTATGTATGGTTTGGCTTGTTCTTCATCAGAAAGATTTGAGAAGCAATCAACAAAATGGGTTAAGGTGTAAGTAGCATTAGATCTGATGACCAATTCTTCTTCTTCTGTGATATAATATAAGGCACAATAGATAATAGGTAACCATTGCAAAGTTGTTAAATCAGTCAACTTATTGATCTTCTTATAGCTTTCAATGATTGTTTCATAATTGAAATCTCCTAATTTTCTACGGTCAGTTGAGAATGAATTTAATCCTGCTAATATGACGGAGATCTCCTCAATGTCAAGATATTTACCACCAATAATATTGAATAGTTCAACCAAACTGCCACGAACTTCTCTATCACCAAAAATCTTGAAACCTTTAGCATACAGTTCATAAAATGGCAAAAATTCTTCCCATGATAAATTACATTCATTAACTAAAGCACATAAAGAAATCACAACTTTTGATCTATCGGAATTATTGATTTTATGGAGTGGTTTGTTGAATGCATTAGTCAATGACTTTATGAGTGAATTCCGGGTATAGTCATTATCAATATAATCACCATCAAGTAATAATAACAAAATTGTGATAGCTTTGTTAATAATTTCATTATCATTGCTTGAATCAATCATCATAGGTAAATGTTGAAATAAACTTTCAATAAGTAAAGCAAGTAAAGTATAGTACTCTTCATCCTTGATTGAAGTTTCCAAACATTCTATAATGAATGTTAAAACTAAAGAAACAACTGAGTCTTTTGCATTACTATTACCCATTAAGGAGATAATAGCTTTAACAGGACTTAAATCATCTATTAATAAGAATTTACCAATTTGAGGGATCTTGATCCATCCTACCATGATCTTCAATAGAGAGGATGGTTGTTGCAAGTTCTCATCACTGAAATTAGCTAATCTTGGTTTAATAATGTAATTGTAAATAGAATCAAATTTAGCTGTCCAGTCATAACTATTACCTAAAAGACTAAAAAGTTGATTGAGACATCTCATACCTAATTGACGAATATTTTTAGATATTTTAATATTGATTTCATCTCCCAGATCAGTGGACTTGGTTTTTTCCTCTTCCTCATCAACTTCCATATCTTCTTCAGGTTCCTCATTGTCTTCTAATTCTTGTCCGACAAATGATAATCTGTTTTGAGCAACAGCAATAGAATAAACCAAAGGCTCAATAGTACTAGATAATGCATCAGTGAATCTAAGTCCAAGAACGTTGTAACATTCACTCAAAAGACTGACATAACCATTAATTCTTTTCAAATTACCATCATCAACATCTAATCCTTGGTCAAGATCTTTGAATCCAATTTTATCAGAACCTAATTTCAAAAATGCACTAATTTGATCTTGGTTCAAGATTGGTAAACTACTAATTATAGCGGTTTTCTTTCCATTTTTACTCTTACTTCTGGTACCACCTTGAACTCTTCCGAAGAAGATTCTGAGAATAATAGGCATTACTGCATCTAAATCTCCATCTTCAATTATAGAATCACTATCATTGGTAATAAATTTGGTGATTTCATCTTTGAAAAGTGTGTCATCTAAAAGATTCTTTAAATTATCTTTGTACTTGTTAAGGGATCCAATCTTGTAATTAAGTATACCATCCAAAGCCAATTTTTGAGTCTTTAAAGTTCTCAGGGTTAATATAAGGAGAAGTTTATTGAATAAAACACGAGTTGAATCCAATCCTTTCAAGTTTTTGACTTTGGAGAAACAGCTAATCAATAAGTCTTTATCTCTTAATGACCATCCTACAGTTGCATCGTTTATCAATAAAGAAGAGAACTCACTATAGTGCGATTCTGCTAATTCTGGTACTTGCAAGATACTCTTTAATACAAGTTCTCTTAAATTCGAAGAATAAACTAAATTGGTTGATGATGCCTTTAAATCACCGAAAAAGGATTCTTGAACGTATCTGTATTTCCAGTAACAATTTAACTCCAAGTTGTTGAATATATCATTTATTCTCTCATCATTCAAAACCAACTCTACAGGAACTTCCTTATCAAGGTCTTCATCATTCTCTGACTCCAATGAGTAAATAGGATCTTGATTCTTGTAATCCAAAGTTACAAACCTGACAATTAAGTTCCACAATATTTCTGCACAACTTGGAGTGACTTTATCAAGACCTTCTAATACACCTGCCCAACATGGTTGGAACTTATTAGTAAACAAACCAATCAAGTAATGTGACATGACCTTGCAGATGGTTTGATCCTTTTGAGTTTGTACAAATTCATTTACTAAATTCCTTATCCTTAATTGAATATCTCTAGCATTGTTTAAAGTTAAGGGCATTTGTTCAACTAAACGAATTTGCAAGTATAATTCTGGACATTCCAAGCTCATAAGGTCGAATAATTTGATGATGAATTCTATGGTTGACAATCTCAATTTGTTATCATTGAATGAAAGGTTCTCAGCAAGTTCAGATACCAAAGTCATATGATCACCGGCTGGTAAATATTTGATGAATTCATCTAAGAATATTGAGGATTTACGTAAATGATGCAAGTTTCCGATGAAGAATGTGTTATATTTGGGGAAATTACCCTTTTCAAGGTATGCTAAGGAAGTACCAATTAAATCAACATTACCCAAATAAGTCAAGTCTAATTTTTGGAAGAATGACATGAAATTAAGATCTTTTGGAAGTTTGGGATTCGGATTGTTTCTGAACAAGTATAACCTCCAGAAAATATCTTGGGAATCCAGTTGTAAGCTGAAACCAGTAAAGATCACATCAAGGGTTTCTTGAGATAAATTGATATGATATTCAGGATGTCTTAAAAGAAAGTATGACAATCTTTCACATAATTCAAGGGTTTGACTTGGCTCTAAAAGGAAAAAATCATGAATGGTTTGTTCCACATTAATAAGACTCGTTAATTTATCTTTACACATTTCCAAAGTAGCATCAATAAAACCTAAAACAGCTGTTGATGGCAATATGGTTAATAAGTTTTTAAATTGTACTTTACTGAAGTGTTTATTCAAACTGATCAAATCACAGTTTCTTATGCAAAGGGTTAAACAGAAAAGTAAGGAATCACAAGCATCAGTAGTCAAGTTTTGGCCAATCCAAGATTTGATCATACCTACAATAGGATCCCAAGATTTGATTCTTTTACCAGATTCGGTGAAAACCAATGCTATTAAGATTTTACTACCGGGTACTGCAAAGTCATCCGATTTGACTTCCATTTCGTTCTTCAAGTGATCGAGTGTGATGTTCATGAATGGCTCTACAGTATTTGAAGTACCATGATGCAAAATTTCTATGAGTATTCCAGTAATGACGTGATACGATACAGTTAAATCGATCTTCAATAATTCAGTGTAGATCATAATACCCTTTGAGTGGAATGATTCTTTGGTTGACTTGATGGATTCACTGAAAATTGTAATCAATGAGTTTCTAAATGTTAAATTGTCATGATACTGTACAGTATAAGTGTCAAATAAGTAAGTTATGGCATTATGCAATTGTGATTGTTTCATCTTTTTGATCAAAAATGATAGGGCTTCAGAACAGAACCTTGATAAGTAGTGACGATTGGTCAAAGTCAAAATCCTCAGTAGTATTTCGAACGTAGTTTCGAAGTCATCAACTACATTACGAGATAAATATTTGAATATAAATGTTAAACTGCTAAATAACCATTCCAATAAGTTTGATGAGTTTTGATTATTTTGTAAGTCATTTGGATTGATTTCTAAGGCTAAATCAGTTAACAATTCTAAGGTCTCTTGGTAATGGGTCATGAAATCTGGACCTAAATCATGAATGAATTGAGTCAATAATTCTAATAAGGGTTGGATGGAGTATGAATCATTCTTACTGATATGATCTACAAGTTTTCTGAAAATATGATCTTGATGATGAATAATCTGTGGTAATGAATTACTAACTTTACTAATGGAATAAACGAAGTCTGTAAAGTTTCCACTCAAGTTGACTTCAGACCAATGTTGTAAAGTTGATATGAAATGAGATGATTCAGTGTCATCATAAACTCTTTGATTCAAATTCAAAGTAGGTTCGATTTTAATGGAATCAATACGTTCTTTGAAAGAACTGAAAGTATGCCTTTTACCGGGTTTTGCAGTTGTTTTAACAATTTTACCCATCTTGTACTATACTATATTTAATGTCTGGTATCAATTATTCTACGAATAATGATTGAAAAAGGATTGAAGTTTCGTAGAAGCTAGAACAAATCCTATTATTATGATCTAAATGGCTACTAAGATAATACAACTCTCTATGAATGACCAGGACACTTGTTATATAGTCTTTTAATTATATAAAGTACCTCTTCTCTTTTCGCGATGCTCTGCTTAGAATTTTTCTGTCGCACCCACAGGATATATCGTGGCAGACAAATTAATAGACATAATCACAAAAATGGAAAATACTCCCTTATTAAGTGAAACCCGAGAGAATCCATATCAGAAGGATCCTCCACACATTACAGAAGATTCGGATCTTAATGAAAGTAATGACGAAGATATTCAAGATACAAATGATTCAACTAAAGCCACAAAGTCGGGAACTAATGGTGGATTAAAGAAGAAACCTGTAGCAAATAATAATATTGGGTTACAAAGAAGAAGTAGAACCACAAAGAAAATGAAGCTATTACCGGAGGACCCCCTCATACCTACAGAATCGGCCGATTCATCTATATATTCACAAGTACGTAAGATAACCGATGTACCAGCAAGGAAAGATGCAGAATCTCTAGGTAAAGTCCATAGAGATTTATTACCAAGAGTAACTGCTTACTGTACATGTGGATCATATAAAATGAAGGAATTAGTGAGATGGTTAAGAGATCGTAAACGTATACATAATACCAGTGTGAAATTATTTGACGAGGTATTATACACGCCATTCACATATAAAGATTGGAGAAATGAAACTAACGAAGACGATAGCCATAAATTGGTTAGATTAGCCGATGAAGGAGGAGAAATTGATTTTGGAAAAAGAAGCGAACTCTTTCTTTTCGAGTATGGTGTTATCGTAATGTGGGGTTATACTATTAGGGAAGAACAATCATTCTTAATTGATCTATCAAATTTTGAAAGTGAAAAACTTAGTAATGAAGATATTCAAATTGAAGAGTTCAATTATTATATCACAAAGTCTTACCAACCAAGAATTTACAATGATTTCATTACATTGAGTGACGATTCAAATTATATGATAAAGTTATCCATTAGTCATGCTATAGGTCAATCCGTAAAGATATCATTGTTTGAAGAATTAGTCAATAATACTATTGAAGATACTCAGGATATACCCCAGCAAATTGCATCGACTGGTAAGGTAGAAATGAGTCGTAATGAAATTATGAAATCTATTGGAGAATTATTTATCTTGAGGATAAATATTAATTTGCATGGTTCAGTATTAGATTCACCAGAATTGATGTGGGTTGAACCTCAATTAGAGCCAATTTATCAAGCAACAAGAGGGTACTTGGAGATTGAACAAAGAGTTGAATTATTAAATCAAAGATTAGAAGTAATTAGTGATTTATTGCAGATGTTAAAAGAGCAATTAGGTCATAGTCATGAAGAAAATTTAGAATACGTGGTTATTATATTGGTAATTCTTGAAGTTGTAGTTAGTGTGGTTAATATTACCGTTGACATTTTTACCAAATAATTTTGGCTGTAACCAAGGTGAAGGAGATGAACTTGAAAAGAAAGGAAAATAGGTTGAACACAAACACCACCATAATTTTGAGTGAAAGTGTATAGCATAGTAAATAATTGATTAATAATCGTCAATTCTTGAGTTTTTGATTCTTTAGATAATGAAAAATTCATTCATGCGAGTTGTGGCAAATATTAAGTTTAGATACTTCGCAAATGAGAATGTGGATGTGTGGTAAATGTTTTACAAAGCCGTGGCATAAGAGGGAAATAGGGTTTATATAAAGTCGAGGATTAATATTTCCACCCATCCAGCACTTTAAGCAGCATTAAGCAATACTATAAATAGATCAATATTTTAAGCTTGTCATGGAAAGTTAATGATACTATCGTGAAAAAGTCGTTACTGACGCCACTACTATGTTGTGGCAACAAGTTGTGAATAAGTAAACAGTGTTTGACTTGTCTGAGTCCGTATATAGGAAATCTGACGTAAGTAGTACTTATGTAACTGTTGATACAGAATCATCACAATGTAAAGCAAGATAAATTAGCCGAAGTGCAAGTAACGCAAGGAACTATGCTTGAAATATACAAAAAAGGAAATAATGTCGCGTTTCTAGATCTACCCCTAACTTTTCTATTGTAAGTTGTCGACAACATATGTCGCCAGGAGGAATTCCTTAGTTTATGCACATACATTCTTGTAGTCTAACAATGTACGGGTTTCCCCAAAAAGAGTTGATCTACAGTAGTGAAGCATGCAAATGTCTAAAAAGTCATGCGAAAGGCGGCTAAGTGCGACATAACCCACAACATTCACCATCCGCATTAGCCTTTATTAGTGGAGAATTGGATTTGAGTTTATAGAATTTGTGAAGCATCTGCAAGACTACTTAAATGGAAACGCAAATAATAGGAAGCTCTACCCATCAATACTACAGCTCTAGATTCATAAGTACAACCTATCAACTACGTTGAAGTTAACAGTACAATTGAAGTTGGGGCCAGATCTAGTGCGACATCTATTCATGCTGTCTCACGTAAATTTATTGATTGCCTTAAAATTACCCAGATATACTAACTTAAAGTCTAGGGTAAGGAAAAAGGAAAAAGTCTGTCATAATAAATGAATATTTGTTTGATCCTTTTACGTCACAAAATAGTAATTCACGACCTAATTAAGTTTGTGAGATTCACGACAGCAATCTTGCTTTTATTTTTTGTCTCAAACACTGAAAATTATAATTCTTAACTCCTGTTTGAGACACCATCAACACTGGAAAAAAGCGGTAGAATTCGATGAATTTACATAATTAATAAAGCAGTATTGGTTCCAAATGTATCGCCTCGAAGTTCCGGATCCTCTAAGCTCAAAAAATTTCTAAAAATATAACTCTATTTATCATATGAAGCAAAAGTATGTTGTCTCAGAATTATTTTGAGAGACAGCTTGTGGCGGAAGCAAACAAACTACGCGACATTTTTTATATGTGGCGAAACGTCATCAGCCTTGAAGTAAGGAAAATTTTTATTTATTACTCGCCACTTTTCATCACAATTAGCCTCTTGATAGTTTGCGGTTTAAGAATCAGTTATAATAGAGTTGATTCAGTCAACTATAAGGATAAAAAATATTCGAGAAGAGCTATATAATAAGAAATTGTCTATTTACATTTAATTTACTCATAAATAAGGCAACCGCAGGGTTAATCAGAAAAGGATATCATAATGAATCCACATTACGGAGCCTATGACTTTAATAGGCAGCCAAATTTAATAAGAACATCATCACTAGATCCAAACTACATAAGAAACAACTTAAGTCTTGTCAATACACCCGTCAAATTATTGTTTGATGAAGATCATATGAATTTAACTAAAAATTGGACAGATGAAGAATCCTCCCTCCAAAGAAGGTTAGTGAAATTTGATTTTGTAAGGCTAACACCAACAGATTATTTAGTAAAGTTCAAACCTATAAGGAAATCAGAATTCACGAATAATGCTGCAATAATATCATGTATTTTCTGGGAAGAAAAAGAATTACATATTGTCACATCGGTGGATATAATTTTACTTTTGGAATATTTAATCCAGGATAGTTTCACCATAGAAGAAAAGAATAGAGTCAGACGAAATTTACAAAGTTTAAAGCCTTTTACGATATCTAGACTGAATAAGAATTATCAAAGATTTTTTCAGTTGCTTATGTCGATGGAAGATCCAAGACCTCGTAATATTGAGAAAGATTTAAAAGTATTCAAATGGGCAGATCTTTTCAAAGCTTTAAATAAAGTGATAGCAAAGTATACTTCAAATAATGCAACTTTACAAGTTGAAAATGAATCCAGTATTCCAATACCAATTCCACAAAGTGAAACGAATGTCAGTCCTAATGCAAAATATTCTAGTATTCTGCCAGTTGCTAATCCACCAACGCAGCAACTTCAGAATTATTCTCCATTTGAGTATAATCCTACACCTTTATCGTCATCAGCATCAGCTAATGGATCTACTACTGGATCAATAGCCAGCTCCACCCCAGGGCCAATGACAGTATCTTTACCGGAATCAACAACTTCATCTATTCCTGGCCCCGGATCTGCGCCATTTTATTACAACAAAAACTTACCATCAAATAATTTGAATGCTAACGTAGCAACCAATATCCCAAACTTGCAAAATGATCAGTTTCTTCCGTTTGAGAGATTGAAGGTTATGAAACGTAAGAATCATTTGCAAAACGTCAACAGCAACTTGCAACACAAACATAAGGCATATGAAGATGGAATTAAACCTTCTGAACCTAAACCTATAGAAAATGCAGATGTAGAAGAAGAAAATAGTGAAGAGAAATCTAAAGTTGCTAAAAAACCTGACGACATGGAAATTGATAGTTCAGACTCAGTTTCAAGTACTGGTGATTCTGCTTCAACTTATGGAGTAACTTCCAGTGACGAACAAACTGATGATAGATTAAGATCCGATTCTAAAGCTTCGATTTCTCCTGCTGATGGAAGATCTGCTGACGGAGGATCTGAGGATGGTGTAGAGTTCTCTAACAATTCAAGCATGGCGGAAGCATCTCAACCATCATCCCAAAGTTCAAGATCCGATTCTTCTTCAAGACGTAATAGAAGTAGTAGAAAGTCCAAGAAACCTGAAAGATTGAATTCATCAGCTGAACCAATTTCAGAATCAAATTCTGGAGGATCAGGGTCAGGATCCGGGTCAGGATCTGGATCAGGATCAAGTTCTGGACTTTTCAGTAACATGAAAAATAGTTCTCAAAATACGTTTGCTACCAGTGTAGGGGATTCTACTCCTGGTAGTAAGAAGACCAAAAAGAAACACAATAAAAAGCATATCAAGAATCATAACCATGTTAACAAGGATAATTTACAACGTGAATTATTAGATGGGGATCAAAGCAATAAAGATAAGAATTATTCAAATATTAACAATTTCACAGCTGATCAATCCAATAGAATTTTTGGTTCAGTTAATAATCAAACTGGAACTGTCCACCAAATCACCGATCATCAACCTTCATATTACCAATATCCGGATCAATCACAATTGCATAGTAGTAATCCAACAGATGTAGTTAAATTACCTTCTTTAGAGGAATACTTTACCAAGAATAAACCGAGCCAAGGAGGACTTGGGAATAACGATAATATCAAATTACCTCCAATAGTTAATAATTATGCTAAGAGAAATAGTTATCCAACTGAAAATCCTCCTTCGGTTGTTCATCGTCCAAGTTTAGATAATAATGAGAGATAATGACCTGTAATATATATTTTATGATTTGTCTATTTTACTCTTTTCCCATACTGTTTGAATTATTTATTACACTGTGTTTGTGCACTTGGCCTCAAAAGCTTAGAATGTTGAAGATTTCTCATACAAATATTTCTTCGAATTATGACACGAATTCAACCATTCAAGTCTTACAATCTTTCGAGTAAACTATAATCAACACTTTATAGTCAATCAATTTGTATCTTAAGATTAGTTTTGATACGCTGACACGCATGCTATACATTCCTAAAAATGGTTGCAAAATGTTATGCACGAAAATGCGTGGTTCACAGAAGGCTGCAAAAATATCGAAAAGAGTAAAAATAATATGCCGAAATTCCTTGATTCTGTACAAATTAAGATATGCTGACTTAAATTTGAACTCTGCTAAGATTTATTATTTGCTGGAAAATTTATAAAAATGAATTCCATCCCCAATATTTTTTATACATTCACCTTCTAGTCAAACATATAAACTTCAAACATGAAGGTCCAAATTACAAATAGATCCTTAACTATTTTATCCTTACTTACAAAGATACTTTGTTTCACAGTAACTCCAAACTTGAATTTTGACAGTTCACTTAATAACTTGAATAAATGGCTCCTGAGTCATAGTAATCCCTACATTATCGGCACGTTAGAAGATTTAGACCCTAGTGAACTTTTAGACGCAGGTTCAGCATACGTTAAAGATCAAAAACTAGTAATCTTACCAGGAAAACAACAAGATGAAGTATCAGCCTTCTATGGGGCCAAAGATGTTTATGTGAAAGAACGTTACAGATTCTATGTATACGATCTTAAAGGCAAACAAGGATTTGAATATTCTAAAGTTGAGCCTATTGGTAAAAGTCTTGATATGAGTAGATCAGACGTTGATGGAACAATAAGTCATAGTTTTGGTATCAGTTATGATAAGACAATGATAATAGCTGACACTATTCAATTATGGACCTCCCCTGAATTGAATACTGAAATCGATTTATTAAGAGGTAAAGGACTTAGTAATAGTATTACATGCACTGTTAAAGCTGGAAAAGTAGGAACTATGATGTTCAAAACTGATTATATCACTTATAAAAAAGCAAAAATTCAACCTTTGTATGTCAAGAAAAGTAAGAAATTCATCTACAAGACTAAGTATAAGTTTGAATTAGGCCCAGAAGAGGAATTAGAGTATACTGTAATCAAGAGTCATAGCGCTCTTTGTCACAGTGAATAAATGAGTAGGAGTAGGAGTATAGAAGGAATATATATTAACTGAATTTTCTAAGGCTTTTCGGGCTTTTCATTCTCTATTAATTTCAGGGTACTTTTGATCTTTTCAGATGATGATAAATTGACCACATTCAAATAGTCATTAGCTTTGAGTTGGAATTGCTTTAAGTTTTGGTTAATTGAGTCAGTAGGTAATTCAGGCATCTTATAACTTGAATCACTTTGGATTAAAATGTTCCTAGGGCCAATGATTTTGATAAAATCTTGGTTTCCAATGAGAAAATTTGTGACACTGTTTTGCATTAAACCAAGATATTGTCCTACTTTCTTACCGAAGGATTTGGTTTGGTTTAGTAATTTTGTAGATGTGGGTACTGATACTTGAGGAGTAATAATTTCCGCTTCTTGAGCAGCTCTATTAGCCTCTTGAATAACTATATCAGCAACTTTATCTTCTGTATACTTTACTAAACAATTTTGTAAATCATGAGTTCCATTAACCGAAACAGCCAATAAATTAGCTTTGTTTATTAAGATTTCTTCACCTTCAATCAAGTTTATATTATAGATTGAACCTTGACCAATCACACCAATAGTTCCTCTACCACTGATTAGCTTATAATTCCAATTGAATTTTATCCAATCCACAAATGATCTTAAACCAGTAACACTAGAACTTGGTAAATTATAAAACTTGGCCACCTTTTTCAGAACATATTTAGGTTTAATATGATCTTTCAATATAAGTGAATTTCCAATAAGAAATTGTAAATTGCTCGGTTCCAACAAAGCCCAATCAGTAGTCCCATCAAATTGTAAAACGGAGATGGAATTATTATTTGACCCTTTAATTGGACTTAACCATTGTCTTTTATTAGACAGCATCAACATTGAAATAGCAGTGGTTGATAAGATTTTACTATACAAGATATTGAAATCACCATGGAACAATGAATTGAGATGCCACGTCAAGGAGTTTGATACTGATGATACTGTTCTATTACTGATACCATAAATCGATACCAAAGCCCCCGGTTTGAATGCAATAGGCACAGATGGTGGTAAATTTACGGACAAGATTGAATTGTTGATGGATTCACAAGTGGCATCTATGTCATTTTCCAAGTTTTTGATTTCGTCGAAAGGAGAATCCAGCGTTAATGTCTTCGTATTCTGAATGGCATTCGGAGCCACCAGCTTAGGTAAGGATTTGATTATACCACCAGTAGTAATACTAATGGATCTTATTTGATTCTTCATGAGTTGTGCGAATTATAATGCGAGGTTCGTATGAGGCTACAAGTTGATAATAATTCTATCAATGCCGTTTGTAGTAATCCCCAGAACGACCAAATCATCTGTGGTGGTAGTGGGTTATGGAGAGTTGATATAGAATCCCAACTGGTGGACAAAATAGATAAAAAAAAGATCAATAATATAGATTTTTTAAACAATATGATAACCTCATCTGATCATATTGTTAGGTTATGGGATGTGGGGACATGGCAATGTTCTAATACGTACCATGTGAATAATAGAGGGGTTAATGATCACATCAATGACTTAAAGTTCATAAACCCGCGATGTTTTGTAACGGGAGGTAATAATTGTAATATCACAGTGTTTGATGTAAACAACAGTAATAGCTTATATAATGTAAATGTTAGTAAGGATAATATCAGTTGCATACAAGTCAAAGATAACAAGGTATACACCAGTAGTTATGATGGCAAACTAAGTGTTATAGATCTACGAATGGATAATTTAATTCAGTATCAATTTGATTCGGTACTAGTGAAATTCAAACTTCATAAACACTTTTTAGTGAGTCTAACTGACCAAGGGGAAATTTTGATCTTCGACCTTGAAACCACCACTATAGTGAATCAATACAAACTCATAGGGAACTTGAATTATATAATTGATTTAGACGTGGTTCATGTCAACAATACCACGTATATATATATAGGATCACAAGACAATAAGGTTGTGAAGATTGAATGGGATACTCAAAAGCATTTGCTAGTAAATAGACAAGATCACCAATTAGAACTGGAGATTCTATGTAATGTTATGATGAAAAATAATAAGATCTTAACCACAAGTAATGATGGGTTTGTGTACATCGTTGAGAACTTTTGAGAATTGTGTATAGTATAATGAGCAATATAAAACCAGACGTTGAAGGATCCGAGGCTCTAGAACTTTCTAATAATGATTTAGTAGTACCAAAGGTTGAAGAATCATCCCAAGAAACATCTGGGGTAACTTCTGTTCCACAAAGCGAGGAAATGCAAGACATAAAACCAGAACCAAAAAATGAAGACGTGATTCCTAAAGAAATTAGAGAAAAGTATCCACCAACCACAGTAGTTCTTGCCAAAGTCAAAGGGTATCCACAATGGCCAGCGATGATTCTTGAAGAACTGATTTTACCTGCCAATGTAGCAGCCAAGAAGCCAAAGATCGCCAAGATCAAGAAGAAAGTCATTTACCATCTTCCAGTACGTTTCTTCAGTGATGATACTTATATATGGATCAAGACTGACGATATAAAACCTTTGACAATGGACGTTATCGATGAATTTCTCAACAAACCTACCAAGCGTAAAGACAATTTGTTGGAGAACGCTTATGGTTTAGCCAAAGATCCATTAGATATGGAATTGTTCGTCAAGTATGGTTCTAAAGGTGAACCTGAAATTGTTTATGAAGAAGAGGAAGAACCAGAAGTTGAAGAATCGATAGTCGAGACCACAAACAAGAGAAAGAAATCAGGTACCAAAGGTAGTACCACCAAGAAAGCTAAAACCGTTAAAGGTAAGGCTAAGCCCACAAAGACCACTACAAAGAACACTAAAACAGCTACTAAAACGGGTGGTAAACCAGGACCAACTAAAAAAACCAAAGTAATACCACCACCAATAGAAGAGGATTCAGATTGGGGATTAGATGAAGATCCACATGAAAGTTATCAAGAAGGAAATTATATTTTCGATGATCAACAACAACAAAAAAAGTTTATGGAAGCATTCCCAGACTCAAGAACCATAGTTGAAGACTTCAATGAAAAATCACATCAATTCAAGGGTATATCCTCGGACTTCTTTAAAGCTGATAACGAAGATGATCAAACCAAAATCCTTCGTAAAGTATTGAAGATGGATATACCAAAACTGATAACAGCCAAATCTAAATTATTTAAACTTTTAGTAGCCATTAATAGAAGTCGTGAAACATCAGATTCATTAAGAAACGATATCAACAAAGTATTGAAATATTGGGGGGATTTAACAGTTGAAGAAAATCCTGAACTTCCAACTCCAATTGAGACCCCAGGTGTTACCCCAGGTCCAGAACAAAACGGTTCAAGTGATCCAACCATTGACTCCACAAATGGCCCAACTGACGCCAATCCCACTGACAACAACAACCCCCAAAAAGAGTCTAATGGTTCAGGCACCCCACCAACCAATAAATCTGAAGTAATCGAAGTCAATGGAAATTAATAACACAAAATAATTGGACCATTTTTTCATTCTCTTACACTTGCCTAATTTCCACAATTACGGCGCACACAAATATAGTGATATTTCACAAACCCAACCCAACCATTTACTAAATCTGCTGAATTTTAGTCTGTATAGATATGTATACTATGTATATGATAAGACCTGCATTAATTTGGAAGTTGTTTACGTCGAAATTACTGTATTGATCGTATATGGCTTAATTACGAACATTAAAAATTCCGTTCCCTAAGTATAGGTGCACCGGTCTAATTTCTCAACCCTCAAAAAAAAAACCTTCAACAAAAATTTTCCAAACAACACAATCAAGGCAGTATGTATAGTTAATAATATAACCAAGTTCAAGTGAGAAATGTACTAAAAGAGATTGGTAATGTATGTAGATGCAATAAGTAGCATATTGCATACAATTTCCAGCTTTTTCAAGGTTTGATTTCTCCACAAACGTCGAGCTTACCCAATTAGGGATGACGATTTCCTAATTAGCCTACCAGGTTGCACATACCCAAAAAAGGGGAAAATTAGATTAAAGATATAATGGGTTTAGGATGATGAATAACACTCATCGAATAGTAACCAGGGTCAGGGGTTAGGCTAAGAGGTCAGGGGGAATGTTGATGATGGTGTTGTAAGGCGGATAGGGGTAATTTAGTATATGTTGAGATTAATAATAAGGCGAGTCAACAGTGCCAGTTGGGATTTTGTAAGTATCTTGTGCCAATAGTCCGCCAGATACACACATCAACATATGGATATGCGATACCATCAAACTATTACATGTATACATCAAACCATTACACGTATACTGTCTCAACTGAACTTAACACAAAAACAATTATACTAACAAAATAGAGATGAGTGAAGAAGAAGCTAAATTAGAAAACGGTGATGAATTACCATCAACTACCTTCAATACAACCACTACCAATCAACCACCAGATGATGATGACGACGATGAACCAACTGGTGGTAAACAACAAAAAGAAAGAAGAAAAATTGAAATTAAATTCATTCAAGATAAGAGTAGAAGACATATTACATTCTCCAAAAGAAAAGCCGGTATTATGAAGAAGGCTTATGAATTATCAGTTTTAACTGGTACTCAAGTATTATTATTAGTTGTTAGTGAAACTGGATTGGTTTATACTTTTACTACTCCAAAATTACAACCATTAGTTACTAAATCTGAAGGTAAAAATTTAATTCAAGCATGTCTTAATGCTCCAGAAGATGGGTTAGGAGAAGATCAAGAGAATGGAAGTGATGGAGCAAGTCCAGAGAGTGTACAATCACCAAATCAACCTCAACAACAACAACAACCAGCTACTCAAATTCCTCAACATCCTCAACAAGCTCATCCTCAACAACCACCTCAAGGAGGTTCCGTAGGTAATTTACCACCAGGTCATTTACCTCATGGAATTCCTTACCCAGGTTCACATCCTATGCCTTTACCACCTCAAGGTTATAGTGATTATCAACAATATTTTATGCAAAATGGGAATATGCCAAATCAACAATATCAATAGGTGTAATATATGTTTGTTCTAATCACCTCTCTATAGACCTGGACACAAAATTGCCGTACCGAAAGTTTAACCAACATTGCTTTTCGGTATTTGTGACAGGTACCCCTATCTCCCCACCTCACAGTTTTGTGGTTACTAAAACTGTTACCCTCGATAACATTAGAGTTGAGTGGAGAAAAGTTTTACTAGTTTACGGTAAGTGTAGATCAATTGACCCTGTATGTTAATGCACGCCTTTACCCACACTTGGGATTACCTGCATCAAGGGATGTCGCAAGCCCCGTATTTTGAGTTCGTAACTTTCTGATTGGACTAGGCTTGATCGATTAAGTAGTTGGTGTTAAATTTCGTAAGTCATGGAACCGATATTGTTTTTAAGGTTGTTATATAACGGAATTATCGTCGATTATTTGATTGTGGGTTTTATTTTGGTCAATCTTTCTATGTTTGGGGTATGCCACATTGTGGTGATCCTTTAGGAATTACCCCAGATTTATTCTTCAAAGTTATCCCAGAACGGTTGAGGATTTTCCACAATAGGTTGACACTTCTGTAGTACAGGGTCAAGGAATTTAAGAGGATTCTAAACAAATTAAGGAATTTTGGGGATGTAATCATTGAAGATCTTCAAGGATTTCTTAGCTCACCCACACCGTAAGTTGGAGGACAAGAAGTTCACTGAATGACTTCAATTGATTAGTATCCATTTACGATCTCTTATAATACTAGAACCATTAGACACTTGAGGCGACTGGTTATGAAACATCCAAACATTAATGTACATTATGTACATTATGTACTGATACTAAACTATTGAGGTCATAATACAACAGTTTTGAGCTCTTATCATATTAAACTATTCATCACAAACCCGATTAAGTTTTGATAATCCAACCTTAAACTACGAATTAGGGGGTAATGTGACAAATGATTAAGTCCTCATTAAACCCTGGTTATAACCCAGTTTACATCCCTAATACAACCATCTAAACATTAGGAAACTACAATAACCTTAGACTTAATCACAATAAAAAAGCCGACATTTATGCAGGGCGGGAAGTGGGATGATGTTGAGGGTGGTTGGTTGCGGCTGGACCTCATTAAAGTCGTGGGGCGATGGTTACATTACAGGGCGATTCATTAGGGCGAGACCCTTTACGAGGGGAATCAGTGTGGGGGCGAGACAATTTTATCTATTACACCAAACACTACCAAACCTACCAATAAAAAATATTAAATAAGGACATATTGTAAAAGATCTTATATACAACATAAATTATAGTTAGAAATTGTCAAGACAGTATTTGCATAATATTGGCTGCAAGTTTAGATTCACATACATATACATACATAAATACAGACATATAGTACAGATCAAGGATACAGATGAATTCAGAATATTGGGGTAAACGAAGTGGAAGTATTTGGTCAACAGAGAGTACCGGTCGTAGAGGATCTAACGATGGTTACGAACATCAACGGTACCAATATCCAATTGAAGGAAATGGGCATCCAAGGGTTTCAGGAAATTATAGTGCAGGCACTATGTTTGGGGGTAATAATTATAGAAATTTCAATTCAGGGTTTACAGGATTTGGAAGTGTTAGTGCAGGGGTTAGTGGGGCTGGACCTACTGGTGGACCTACTGGAGGGTCTAATGGAGGACTTGCTGGGAACAACGGAAGCCAATGGGATTATGATAATAGACGTCATTCATATAACGACATATTTGATAATTATAACTATGGAATTAACCAAGAACTTAATCCCGTAAGTATGGAATACATAAACGGATATTTTGAAACTGACCCACATCAACGTGTTAAAGTGACTTTAGGGTTTTTAGAACAGAAATATTTCAATGATGATGTAGTTCAATTACCTAAATTCCCTATTGAGAATAGTCTAAGGAATTATCAATTAGCTTTAGTAGGGTTCAAAGCCGGTAGAATTGATGTTTTCTATATCACCGGAGATTCTACCACAACGGATTTCAAAGTAGGTGATCTTGTAGTGGTTGAAGCCGATCGTGGAAGAGATTTGGGGAAGGTTATCAAATTGAATATTTCAATTGACGAGGCCAGATTATTGAAATATTTACAATTTCAAGAACAACAACAAGCTTTGAATGAATTAGACCCATCCAACAATTCCAATGACCATCCAGTGTTACACTTCCCTAAACAAATTATTGGATTAGCTCAACCAAATGAAATCCTCCAAATCTTGAATAAGAAACAAGACGAAGAAAAAGCTTGTAGATTGTGTTTAGCTAAGATCAACACTACGAATTTTTTAACCAATGCCGGCAATGATATTCAAATGAAATTAATAGATGCAGAGTATCAATTTGACCGGAAAAAATTGATCTTTTATTATAGTACTAATAAGAGAATTGATTTCAGGGAATTGGTTAGGGAATTATTCAGGATTTATAAGACTAGAATCTGGATGTGTGCTGTTATTGGATTACCTTATGTAGTCGGAAACAATGGTCCAGTGGGCCAAAGTATTGGAGGACACAATGGTCCAGTAGCTCAAGTTGGAGTTCAAACTAACCCAGCAATTGTTCCGGGTCTTAGTCCGCCAGGTCTTAGTTCTCAGGGAGTTCAACCCCAGGGAGTTCAACTTCAAGGAGGCCAAGGACTTCAAACAAGTCCCCAAGTTCCCCAAGGTCCCCAAGGAGTGGGAATCAGCCTGAACCAAGGCCAGGGCCCCGTATCTGGGCAAATTCCCTCAAACCATCATATAGGAAATAGATCAAGTCAAGGGTACTGGTATTCATCATTCCGCCCTCATAATTCCGTAAGTTCACAAGAATCACAAGGTTCACCAATAGATTGGCATCAACCACAATTTCAATCCATGGAATCAGGTCAACCTCCAATTCAATCTATAGAACCAATTCAATCTATAGAACCCCAATCTGTTATGGAACCGTTAGTATTTACTAATCCATTCCAACGAACTTATGAAGAAGAGAATGATGAGCTGTTTGTTTTAAAGTCTTTGGTTGATCAAATCGATCATTAGGTCAATATAGATATTAGAAATGTATAATTAGTTTTTGTTACCGTCTTATTACTGTATATATATCTGCAAGTATAACTGTAAGCATAACTGTAGGGATCACCTCAAGCATAACTGCAAGTGCTACTGCCCTGCTTGTCCTCTTATCCTGCCTGTCCTTATCTTCTTATCTGTAATCAACCTCAATATCTTATATGACTCTGACACTAAAGGTTAAGCCGCACATAATTTCAAAATGTACGCTAACAGTATGCACACACAGTAAATTTCAGTACAATTAGTCAGAGTCAAAAAGAGTGAGCCAAATCAGTGACAAAATCAGTGAGCTAATCAGCCAAAGTTTGCTTTGATTAATACCGCGGAAATTACAACCACCACCGCCCAAGCCCGGTCCCGCAAAGTTGCTAGCACCACCGCCGCACCGGCCCGTATTACTAATAATCGTGGGTTCTCCTAGATCGCACAAAAATTTTCATCTACATCAATATGAACTTCCAACCAAGTGATTACTTGAATGGGTTAAACCTCGAACTCGAAGATATAGATTATCTGAAATCATCAGATTTAGATTTGTTCTCCAAATCTGATTTCTTAGATGTACCAGAATTGAAATATTTAAGTAATGTTAGTGTGGCGCAAGCTAATCAATCTGTGGAGTCACCATCTTTAACATCATCCACAGTCACACCTACCTTCACAACAACTGATGATGTAGCTGGTAATGATGCAGCTGTTGATAAGAAACGTAGGAACACTGCAGCATCTGCTAGATTCAGAATCAAAAAGAAACTTAAAGAACAACAAATGGTGGTGAAACATAAAGAACTTCAAGACACTGTATATAATTTAGAGAAGAAATTAATGCAGCTAGAAATGGAGAACAAATGTTTGAAAAAATTGGTAATGGAAAAGAATATAAAGAATGATGATATTTTGAATAATATAAAGAAGAGATCTTTGGATTCAAAGCCTTTCTTTGAGTATACCAAGTAAACCTTCACCTGAGCCAAGCGAAGGTGAATGTGGACTCAAACTTTGCAGTATAAGGATTTTTGCTTGCACTTCAGTCTAATCCAATTCACCCTTTACCACCCATTTACCTAGTGTAAATGAAATCGTACACAACGTACAAAGTACACCAGTTCATGCTTACTACAAGTAGTATTCTTGCACTGGGTATATAGTAGGACACATACAGATCCAACTCTGATGATAATGACTTTAATTCTATTATTTCAACAAATAATAAACCTCGTATATATAAATAAAGATTCTTTTAAGGCTCTATTGTATTGTTTGGGGAACTAAGAGGAATGAGAGTGGTGGCGGTGTAGAAGTAGAAGTAGGAGTGGCTCCTGGTGGTAGGAGTGGGAGTAGAATCTCTCTTAGGCCCTCTTATCATTTTAGTGACTTAATCGAAGTGAGTGAGTCAATACTCTCCACCTTCGCGGTGCTCAGGTAGAGAGTCCCAGGTCCCTTAATCCCTCGCTACCTTCGCTGCGCTCAGGTTATAAGGTACCCCTTTTCGCACTACCATATACTAGTGGCCTTATTATTAGTGGTAACCCCGGTATAAACAATTAATTGGCCCTGTAGACCATTGTCCAGGTTAGCTTATTTTATTTACCAAATCATTCAACTCCCCAATATTGTTTCTGTGTAATTCCGGAACTCCACAAAAAACAATCTAAAGTCCACAAACACAACATGAGTAAAGACCAATTTTTTAATCAACCAATATTTGAATTATCACAAACCAATCTACGAGATTTAGAACGGTCAGTATCTCCAAGAGAAATCGTTCCCGGCAATGATGTTGAAGGGGGCGAAGGGTCACTTAAACCCAACCCAGTTCAAACCAATAAACAATTCCATGATCTTCTTCAAGAACAAATAGATTTAAGTCTAGCATCATCTAATAACCCTACAGCCGTATTAGAATTGGATTTGGATGGGAATATCAAGTACCTCAGTAAGAATTGGGAAGTTATAGTGGGAACTAAGGTCAAAAAGCTCATAAATAAACCAATAAGTAATTTTATAATAGGGAACTGTCCTGAAGATTCTCAAGTGTTTAATGATGCAATAGAGCATATGATCCAAGATGACGATAGTTATAAAGTACGGTTCATTACTGCCACCGATGATAAAACTATGGAGTTTGATAGTGAAACTCCTAATAATTCTTTAAATGATACCACAGAACCAATTGATTTACAATCAGTTGAAATCGATTTAACTCAAGAACATACCGAGACCATTGATATCGATGACTATAGCACTGACGTCAGTTCTAAATTATCAAATAATGGTGATATAATAGAATTAGAAGCTCAAGGGATTCTAATACATGATTCCAAAAATTTACCAACTCATTCAATATGGACTATAAAACCTTATGTAGCCCTTGATCTTGATTTAACCATCCCTGAGCGATTAATAGATCTTTTAGGGTTTGGATCACAATTATTTGAAAGTTATCTTTGGCAATTAAAGGATATGAAAATTGCCAATGAAGAATTAGTACCACAACCTCAAACTATTCTTTGTAGGATTTGTGAACAGAATACTCAAAGTTGGTTCTTGGAAAAACATACGGATTTGTGTTTAGTTGAACATCGTGCCAGTGATGATTTACAATTATGTCATGATTTAATCTCAGATCAGAAGGATTTGATTCTAAGTATTTACGAGAGTTTATATTATCAAGGGTTAGGAGGGTCTCCTGGAGGATCACCTGGATCTTCAGGAAGAATTCAGGATTATAAAGGGATCCCATTACCCAAATCTTCAGGACCTAATTCCCCCAATGTTTTACCAATAGATTCACAATCATATAACAGTCCTAATACTAAAATTTTACCCATTAAAAAGTTTCCGTTTGGATTACTTTCAAGGTTAATTGATTTGTGTGATGAAGCCCTTACTATAAATCCCATAGAGGTCAATGAAGATGGTCAAATAAAGTTTAGTCCCAATACTGAAAAATCCATTAATCTGATCCTCAATTTCAAACCTTTTGAAACAACTGACACTGCCATTAAATTGATCATAGAGGATACTCAAAAGCTTATAAATGACAAAATCGATACCCTTTCCAGGCTTTATTCGATCCTCAAGATTAGTGAAAAGATTAAGAATGAAGTTGATGATTTAGTATTAAAATCAGTCAGATCAACTGTCAATAAAATAAGAGAAAGTTTAACATTAGAAAGTTCTCAACCTTCACCAATAGCATCTCCAAGACCATCCCATGCCTCACCCATAGCCTTTGATAATTCATATAACCTTCAACCACCTCCCAGTATAAGTACATCTGTTACACCTAAGGATATTTTATTACGAGGCCGTTCATCGTATGCTGATATATCAAGAAGTTCTAATTCAATCAGTTCATTATCATCGACCAAATCTAATCATTTAGGTGAGAGTATGAATGAATTAAGTTTAAAGAAAACTGATTCTTATTCAAGTCCCAAACGAGGAGTAAGTCCCAATTATTCAAGTTATTCGGGTGGATTGTCGTCGTTTCAAAGGAACACACCAAGCTCCAGTCCTTTGATTTCGTACTTTCAAAGTTCTGATGGGTCTCGGGATAATAGGGCTGAGGTAAGTCATAGGGAAAGTATTCATTCCCATAGAGGAAGTGACTCTAAAGATACGCCAAAAGATCCACCAAAGGAAAGATTTCTTGATCCTGCCACAAACACAACCACAACCACAAACACGAACACCACAGCACCAACAGGCCTAGAACACACCAAATTAAATCAACTAAAAATGAAACCTCCTTTATCTCCATTACTTGTAAGTCAAACACCAACTGCTAAACCATCTACTGGTTCAATTAAAGATTATGAAATCCTTAAAGCAATCAGTAAAGGAGCATTTGGTCTGGTTTTCCTCGCTAAGCGAAGACTTACTGGTGACTATGTTGCTATCAAGTGTCTTAAAAAATCCGATATGATTGCCAAGAACCAAGTTTTAAACGTTAAGAGTGAACGAGCAGTAATGATGAAACAAACCGACTCTCCATACGTGGCACAGCTTTATAGTTCATTCCAATCCAATAATTATCTTTATTTGGTTATGGAATATTTGAATGGAGGAGATTGTGCCACTTTAGTTAAAATGTTAGGAACTTTGGGTAATGATTGGTGTAAACGATACGTGGCCGAAGTGATTGTAGGAGTTAGTGATTTACATGAACGTGGAATTATTCACAGAGATTTGAAACCAGATAATTTGTTGATTGATAGTAATGGTCATTTGAAATTGACCGATTTCGGATTATCAAGAGTCGGGGTTGTAGGTAGACAAACTCGAGTTCAAAGGAAGAGTTCAACTTCCGAAGATGCTATTGAATATTTCCGGAAAAGTTTACAACAACAACAAATTCAACTGCCCCATGAATCACCACTAGATTTGAATCAAAAGAGAAGAAGTTCTGTGACTCCTTTAACGTTGACTCCTATTGATAAGACACCTTATGATAAGGAAAGGGCCGATAAGGAACGATTTGGTGATAAGTTTAATGGATCACCCATTGAAAGATCTCTACCACTTCGAACCAGTCATTCAGGATCTCATCAAACTGGATCATCAATTTCAAGTATTGATTCACCTAATTTAAGACCTTTACCAAGAACAGTATCAGATACATCTATAGCTATAGTTGAAGATGATTTCCATCTAAGTCCAAGTCAAAGTGATAGTATTACCAATTATACGATTTATGACCCAGAAACATCAAAACATGTTACCACTACATACAAAGACGATGGTATGATCAAGTTTGTAGGAACCCCAGATTATTTAGCACCTGAAACCATTAAAGGGGTAGGACAAAGTGAAGCTTCTGATTGGTGGTCGTTGGGATGTATAATGTTTGAATTTTTATTTGGGTATCCACCATTCCATGCTTCAGCACCTTACCAGGTATTCAATAATATTTTAAAGGGTGATATTGATTGGCCTGAATTGGACCAAGATGAGTTTAATAAGATTTGTCCACCTACTGCCAAAGATTTGATTTGCAAGCTTTTGGTATTAGATCCAGAGCAAAGGCTAGGATTTAAAGGACCTGAAGAAATTCAAAACCATCCGTATTTCAAAGGTATAGATTGGGATACGTTGTTCTATGAAGTTCCATCATTCATCCCCAATAGTGAAGATCCCGAGTCTACTGATTATTTCGATCAAAGAGGGGCAGATATCTCTCAATTCCCTAAAGATGATTCCAGTGATGAGGAACAGAAGCATGGGGAATCCCAGAAGCATGGGGAAGACCAGAAGCACCACGATGGGGATAAAGATAAGGGAGACAAAGAAAAACCAGAAGCTAGAAGAGTCGATAGTATTAACTCGATCAATAGTGATGCAAGTCTAGATTCCGGTAGCAACAAAGGAAGTAGAAGAGGCAGTATTGGCGGAACTTTAATGCCAGCTGTAAGTAATACCAGTTCCACTAGTCGTAGCGGAAGTGTCAGTGTTAAGAAAGAACGTAGAGGAAGTAAATTATCGGATCCTAGTGAATTTGGATCGTTTAATTTCCGAAACTTGAATATCTTAGAAAAGGCAAATAAGGATGTCATCAATCGGTTGAAGAACGAACATTTGGAACATAGGTCGAGTTTCTCATCGTCATCGTCTGAATCAACGCCTAATCGTCAACGAGGGTTCAGTTTTGGTCAATCAAGTTTGGCTCAACAACATACAGGTCCATTAGTGTCATCAGCTGGTTCGGTGGCTAGTGGACAATCCAATACATCATCTACATCGAATTCCAATTCCAATTCTAATTCTAATTCGAATTTGAATAGTGGGACGTTTACAATTCCACCATTACCTACCAGTGGATCCAATCCTGCGATGAGCTCAGGGCCTCCACCACTTACTACGGGGTTTAGTTCTGGACCTACGCCTGGACCTAATAGCACGGGTTCTGGATCTGGACCTACAGGCAGCTCTATTGGAATGGGAATAAGTAATCTCAGTTCAGGAAATCTCCTTCCACCAGGTACACCCACCAATCCCGGATTCAAAGATTCAGGAGCTTTCAAACGACCTGTATCTCCAATAATTGTGGCCAGATCTTCATCACCAATGAAAGAATTTGGTAGTCCAAGTTTCAAACATAATACTAATGATGATGATTTACCTGAATTTGGGAAATTAACTCCTACAGATTCCTTACCACCATCATCACCTTATTTGTATTCTAATTTGAATCCAAATAGTCCTGGTGTACCTTATAGTCCTGGGGTTCATAGCCCTAATGTTCATGGTCCTAATAGTCCGGGATTTCACAGTCCAGGAACTCATGGTGGTATGGGAGCTCACAGTCCAGGGGTTCATAGTTCAGGACCCCACAGTCCAGGACTTCATCACCTTCCAACTCCACAATTAAACCACCCATCTTTACCAAATCATATTCCAATCAGACACAGAACCAGTGGATCATCACTTAAATATAAAGACTCTTCGGCATCGTCCGATACTGAAGATAATTCCAAAGCTTTGTTAAGAGTACAAAAACGTCGTGAAAGTTCAAGACGTCAAGTTATTGATATGAATGAATTGGATATTCTTTATTGTGAACCTATCCCAATTGTACGTCATATGAATTATAAATTATTTGAAAAATTAGGGTGTATAGTTGTGACGGTTAATGATGGTGATGAACTTATAAGAAGAGCCACCAGTCAAGTGAAATTTGATTTGATATTCACGGCATTGAGGTTACCAAAAATTGGAGGAATTGATGCTTTGAAATTGATTAAATATACTCAGGGAATTAATTCAACTACACCAATTATTGCTGTGACGTCATTTGCAAAGGAAGCACTTCAATCTAACCAATTTGATGATGTTTTAGAGAAACCTATTGATTATAATGTTTTAAAGAATTGTATACAGAAGTTCAAGTTTTATAAGAACGATGAGGTTATTGAGAGTGATAAAGAATGAGCCTTACCTGAACCTGAACCTGAACCTGAGCGAAGCGAAGGTGAAGGTTAAGGTGAGGTTTAGGTGAAGGTGGAGACTTAGGCGAGGTTCAATTAAAGGTTCAGGCGATGCTATAGCGTACGTAAGCAGATACCCACGAAATACGGTACATATACGATTAATGATCTATACTCTCAGATTCAAATTTATCAATCAACTCTTTCAGTTCAGCTTCACTCTTTAAATAATTCTGTTCAAACCATTTCAATTGTCCAATACTTTCTAAAATATCCAGTCTGGCAGTATGACTCTTTACCTTTGGAGGTTGAAACTTCATTAACTTAGGATTATGCCTTAATCCTACTTCCATTATAGAACTAACATCAACAAGTCTATAATGTAAATAATCAATAACTTTAGGGAAATCCTTATACATGAAAATCTTATCCATATGAATTGAATTCCCCGATAATAGACCTTTGTTAGGGTCGACATATTTCTTAATATATTCCAACAATTCTTCCTGAACTTTAGGTAACGTCTGGTCAGGATGGTTGGAGATTTTATCAATTAAACCACTTTCACCGTGATGTTTAATACACCATTCATTCATTTTTGATAATACCGATTGATCATAGTATACGGTTGATTCATAACCTTCGGGATCAACAATATTTAAATCACCATCAGTGATAATACAACAGATTTCTATAATTACATCTTTGTTAATGTTGAGACCGGTCATTTCACAGTCAATCCATACGAGGGGGTTTTTGGGTTTAACTATGGTTTTGCTAGCTATTATAGCTTGAACAATGGATTTTGCACTCATCTGAACTTGAATCTGACCCTGAGCGATAGCGAAGGTGAAGGTGAAGTCTGATTAATTGGGATTATATTTGGGCCTCAGTAATTGTATGTACTGGATGAAGGACTCTTTACTAGTAGATTCTATAGTGCTCTATTAGTGCTCTGATAGTGTCGATCTATAACGTGGTAGTACTCCTGGACTCTATGGCAGTGCTCTGATACTCTGGTGCTGATAATGCTCTCTGATAGTGCTCCTGATAATACTCGATAGCGATGCAGATCGTGTTGTACAAATCGCGTACATGGATATAAGCAGATTACATATCCAAAAAATTAATGGCAGAAATGTCATTAATGACCAATACGAGATCATAAGGAAAGTGGGGGAAGGTCAGTATGGCAAGGTTTTAGTGGCGAAGGTTTTAAATTCAAATGAGAATCGTAACCTGAATAGTTCAATAAATTCAAAATCTAAGCATAAAGGTGGTTATAGTGCTGGCAGTATAAGTACCCCAAATGGGCTTCAAAGTGGCCAAAATACTCAAGGTTTGAATATTACCGAATTGGTGGCCATAAAAACAATCAATAGAATCGATAAAACTCGACTCATCACCAAATCTTACCTCGATCATACAGTTAAGATCAAACGAGAGATCCAAATCATGAAAGAATGTAACCATCCTAATGTGGTGAAGTTATATAAAGTCATAGATGATTTGAAATATGATAAGATATTGTTAGTGCTAGAGTACTGTTCGTTAGGAGAGATCAATTGGAAACTGTATAATCATTATAATGAGAAGAATAAACCTGAAAATTCACGGTTAACTCTTAATAAGATCCTAAGAGATGTAAGTAATGGGTTAGAATATTTACACGATTACAAAGGGATAATCCATCGAGATTTAAAACCTTCTAACCTTTTAATATCTAATAATAATCAAGTTAAGATTAGTGATTTTGGTGTAAGCTTAATCCTTGAGAATAATTCTAATGATAATAAAGAATTAGGTAAAACTCTGGGGACACCAGCATTTTTTGCCCCAGAATTGTGTCAATTTGTCAATAATCGACTTAGTATGATTGATGTTTTGGGTGTTAAAACACCAGAAATCGATAAACGAATAGATATATGGTCATTGGGGATAATTTTATTTGGGTTGATATTTAATGATATGCCTTTTAAAGGTAAAAATGAATTTAGTTTATTCAAAAATATTGTTAATAAGGACTTGAAGTTTCCTAAAATCAAGTACCATATTAGTAAAATAGAACAACAAGAGTTTGAATTGCTTTTGGACTTGATTAAGAAGATTTTGGTTAAAGATCCTAATGCTAGGATCAGTTTAAAAGCCATCAAAAACCATAAATTTACAACATTTGACCTAAACCCAAAACAAGTTAATGAATACAAATCGTTCAATAATAACCTTATTAATAATCAAATGGATTTTTCTAATAAGATCAGAAGATTCTTTGGTGGGAAACCTGTGAGTAATATTAACCCAGTTAAGGTTGATAATAAAATAGATCCAAGTAAACTCAAAGATTTGGAACCAGTAGATGAATTATTGGATAGTTATTTTGACGATTCTTCAGATTATGGTGGTAGTGATGTAGAAAGTGTAGAGATTAGTGATGTTGAAAATATGTTAAAGAATTTAGCTAATAGTACAAGTAATTTGAGTTCATCTACTTTGGATGTGGCTAGGGAACAAACCTTAGAAAGGGGTTCATCTGAGCATAGTTTATCGGAGATGAGATCGGATATCAGATCAGAAAACAGATTAACAGAGAATAGATCATCAGAACAGAGCTTGGAGAAGGTGTTGACTAAATCAAGTAAAGGGGGAAGAAAACCACCACCATTAACTTTAGACTCACAGTTTGGACAACCAGAAAAATCACCTTACTTAAATTCACCATACTTAAATTCTCCCAATATAAATTCACCAATGCTGGTATCAACATCATCACCAGTATCGATTAGTTCAAATGTAACGGTTACAATTGGACCATCTGCAATGTACAGTCCAACTCGAAACTTTTTCGATAAAATCAAAAACATGGGATCGCCGTCGAATCCACCATCTCATACTATTAGTTCATTAGCCACCAATAACGATACTATGGATTTTGCACCACCCACTATATTCAGATCTAGACATAATAGTTCTAGCAGTGGTCATAAATTAATGAGGATCACCAGTTCGAGTAGTTCATTGAATTTGAATGCATATTTAACTGATTCAATGGGGGAAAGTGAAAGCGATAGTGGTTTGGAAAGTACAGTAGATAGTGATAATGGTGAAGATAGTGAAGCAGAAATTGAGGAAGGGAATTCTACGTTGACGTTGGAGGGTAAGTATAAAGATATGAGTGAGTATTTAGATCATTTGGGATGAGATGAGCATAGCATAGCATATAGTCATAATGGCAGTGTATAGTCATAGTGTATAGTCATAGTGTATAGTCATAGTATAGTCATAGTATAGTCATAATAGCATATTATAGATGTAGTATAGACTCACAAGAGAATAAGAGAATAGACTCTAATAGACGCAATAGGGGGCCAATGGCTTTCAGGTACAGTTGGCACAAAGGTACATATAGACGGGGCAGGTAAGACATGGAATATGTAGATATGATGCAGGTAGACATGGAACACGTAGACAACACGTAGACAGGATACTAGACATGGAACACACAGGCAAGATTCAGGTGGACAGAATATTAGACACTAAACACGGCACCGTTATAGTACAGGTAGACACTTTGCACTAAAGTCAAACTCAAATGACATCATGAGGTGCGATGGGATGCCCAACATATACACCAACAAATTAAACAATTGAATCCGATTATTTCAATGAAATATAACAATTAAATTACATCAATCATTGTTGAAACAATTCATACAACCATTGCGCCAACCATCAATTAGACGAAGATGGGATCGGATCAATGATGATCGTCCACATCCTCGTCTAAATAAGCGAAAATTTAATAATAGACAGAAACTTTGAGGATCAGGAACAATTTCCTAGTTGAGTTGTTATTTGGTTGAGGGCATGGATGGATTGTCAATTGAATGAAAATTTTCAATGGTGTTGTATAAAGATTATTTTGGTGTTATAGTGTAAGTTACAAAGGTGCAAACAAACATAATAAATGTACAATAACATTCAACGTAACGAAAAATGACTGAAACACCGTAAGTATACCGTGGAAGTATAATTTCATTCCACTACTTATTCACAATAAGATTTCAATAATAATTTATTATAATAAGAATTGTTTAAGGGAATTGATATAGTATTATTGATGAATTTCAGTAGAACATATAACAATAAGGTTTATTGGACTTAGGGTTTGGTTTTGATCTGCTACCAGTAGTGTACTATTACACTGATTTACACTACAATTACACTTTACTCTACGATCACACTTTACTCTACACTACACTACACTACACTACTCTTACTCTACTGTTTACACACGATTAGAACCGTTTATACTACTCTTACACTACCAATTAGTCACACTACTTATACGGAATACATTGGAATACATTACCGTGTTTACTATAGAATCCTCGGCTCATGTGAGGTACACTAACTAAGCACCTCTTCCAAAAAACCCATTGTATCCTCATTTTATCGGTGCCGGTATAATTATAATAATATTTACTATAATTGCATCTATGCAGGCGATGTAGAAAATTTCATAGAAAATACTATCAAAATAAACAACCGCTATTAGAATTAAACACGGCAACACCACGCCCTAATCCATCAATATATATAGCAATGTAAGGACAATACGAAATTAGAGATGAATTAACACTAATTTAAACATTAGATCATCGAACAACTGTTAAATATGCAAGCGTCATTCATTACAGTATTAGAGGGGATTATAATAGAACTTGAATAAAACTTAAACTACGAACCCTGCACTGAAACGCGTGCATGAACAACGACAAACATCTTTTAATTTGCGAGTTACTGGATTGAGCCCAAACATAAATAAAAATACTCAAACTCACCAGTCGCGTTTGGTTATAGTAACAAACGGCAACTTTTCAAGGGTACAAAAAGGGTAAGAAAATAGAAGTGTAGCTGATATAAGCGGAATCGAAGGAAATTGAATGGGAGCAATAGCAAATTTAAGAGTTTATACTTTAATCTGTTTTGAAACATAAATTTCATTTCAATGTCCATAACTGTTTAGTAGTATTGACGTAGTTATAACCTATAAATCATTAAACTGTAAATTCAGGTCCGACTTACGGTAGGTTAATGTTCCTTGATTAGTTACGGTAATTTTAGTTACGGGATGCTAGTTACGGGTGATATGTTACGATAATGCATAATATCCTAATAAAACGGGTCAATAATTTTGTGTCGGCGTATGCCTCTCATTTACCTAACTCTGCATCTTCAAATATTATACGCTAACGACACTATCTAGTGCTAACGACACTAAAAATTGCTGTTCAATGTCTCTTAACTTACGGATGACCATACAATAAAACCTCAGTTGACTACCGTTTATATTTTCCCATATCAAGTAACACGCTATTGAGACATGTTTAAAATTGCTCTAAATCATTATTAAATCCTTACGAGTTCTTAACTAAAGTAATCATAACATTCAAATGAAACACCGTAACGTTATGTGGAGCTGAAACGGGAATAATGAAACCATGTCTTTACGTAAAACACGCCAAAATGAAATGAAACGAAAAAATAAGAAAATAAATAATAAACCTTCCAAAAAAAAAAATAATAAAAAAAAAAAGAAAAAAAGAAATCAAAACTTCAAACTGTTTAAAAGTCATTAAATTCTCATTTGAGGAGGTTAAGCTTAGTTATAGTTAAAGGGACAAATACTTTTACTTTGAAGACTTACTTCATTTCATCTTTTATTCTTTTGCATAGTGCATAACGTACGACTTACTTAGTCATATAAGTAGACTGTACCAGGACATTCGTTAATAATTAATTAATTCATTTCATTTTCATTCATTACACTCTCATTACACAAAACCAACTTATCAAATTATGAAACAATCATCACCAAAAAGGAACCGTCCTTTGAGTAGTTACTTTGAAACACCAAGTGGTCAATTAGATAATTACCTTCAGATTCAACAACGTAAATTTGAAAATATGCATCCTTTCGAAGACAAGCCACAAATTGAAGAAGACCTGGAAGGGGAATTATCGTTTGAAAGTCCCATCAGTAAACGATTTTCATTCAGACCCTTGACGAAAATGGTAAATTTGAGTAAGAAGATCTCTAAAACCACCAAAAAGTTGATGAAAAGAGACGAAGAAGAAGAAGGTAATAGTACTGTGTCCACTATTATAGACACCGACGATGATGCCACCAGAGCTGATGATGAAGATAGTGACGATGAAAAACTCACCAGATACGACGAAGATGATACTAACAATACCACTCACGATAGAGTTTATACCAAAGGATTTCTTGATGATCTTAGTCCAGAACCACAAACACAACCACAGTGTGATATTCAAGAAGATGAAGCAGATATAGAAGAAATGAATTCACCAACTTCTAAGAAATCTAAAAATACCAAACTTCCTCTTAGGAGATTCCATTCCATGTATCAAACCAATAAGGAAAAGGATATCATTCTTCAAGACAATTCTATACTCCACAAATCCAAAATCAAACATTTCAAAGTTGAAAATGACGTAATACCTAGAATTGATGAAGCTGAACTTACTAACATAATTAATGAAACCGCAAGTCACGATTTCGATGAAGTGGTTATTATAGATTGTAGATTTGATTATGAATACCAAGGTGGTCATATAAAGAACGCCATTAATATCAGTAACAAACAAGATTTGGAAGATATGTTCATTAATAATATAACAACCACAAATACCAAAAAATTACTTATTTTCCATTGTGAATTTAGTATTTTCAGAGGACCAACCATGGCACAACATTTAAGAAAATGTGATAGGATTTTAAACCTCAATAATTACCCAAATTTGACATACCCTGATATACTTATCCTTCAAGGAGGATATAAAGGATTTTTCGAAAAATACAAGGATCAATGTTATCCACAAAATTATGTTGAAATGAATAAGAAATCACCTGAATTACACAAATATAAATCATTAGCCAAATTAAACAATTATAATCATTTAAGATCCAATAGTTATACTACCATCACATCACATCTGGAAAACTTAAAGATTTTAAAACGTCAAAGATCAATTACTTTAAGTTTAAATAGAGCTTCAACATTTTGTTATTCTGACACTAATTTAACCACCAATGATAAATCCGATACAGGATTCACTGGGTTTCAACCACCAATACTTAATTTTGGTAATTCTAATAATTCATCTAATTCACTTAATTCAATTAATAGTTCATCAGAATTATCAACGTTTTCATCCAATGAATCTAGTGATTCAATTTCAATATCTAATAGTCCAGTAATGGAAATGAATGATTTTTTCACCAATAATTCAAGTAATTCTACTTTGAATTTTACATTACCTAAAAAGACTAAAAAATATAAATTCCCATCCAATTCTCCAAGACCAAAAATTAAAACCAATGGAGCTATTCAAAATACAATACTTACAATACCTCATACATCAAATCAAGGATTACATAGTCATCATAGTCATGGATCTATAAGTCATAGTAGAAGAATTTCAATTAGTCAATCTTCACCAATAATCAGTTCACCTTTACTGAATATGACACCATTACCTACACCAATGAGTAATTTAACTTCAATTGAGAGTAATAGTTTATTAGATCCTATTAATGATAGTCCTTTAGAGTTTGCTTAGCTCTGGTAGTTAATATAAACTTACATTTATTTTCCTATATCTATACTCTGGCCCTGATAGCCCTAGCCCTTGGACGATAGCCCTGAACCTGAAGGTGTAAAGGCTAAAACGACGTTAAATGCTTGAACATACTGTAAACTCTTAGTACCTTCCCTTAAACGCAAATGTAAAAGTTCTGTACCCCACAAAATCTATCATGCACAGAACAATCACGCGTACAAATAGACATCAATAAAAAGATCGAAGAAAATACATAAATCAGACATACATTCACATACTTACATCTTAGCTTTATCACCAACTAATTTAATAGCAGCATTGTTAATAGCAATAGTACCTCTTTCAACTACATGAGTTTGGAAGATAACAGTATCACCTTGTTTCCAAGCTAAAACCTTCAAAGTTTCACCTGGGAAAACAATACCAGTGAATCTAGCTTTGATTTCATCAAAACCACCAAATTTATCCATTAATACTTTAGCACTTAATCCATAAGTACACATACCATGTAAAATTGGTTTATCAAATTTAGCACCGGCAGCAAAAGCTGGATCAATATGTAATGGGTTTCTATCACCAGTTAATCTATATAAAGCAGCTTGATCTGGAGAAATCTTAATTTCGGTAGTGAAATCTGGAGCAGATTTTGGTGCAACAAATTGGGAAGTAGCAAAAGTTCTACGGTCACCATATTGTTTAGTTTCACCTTCACAATTTCTAATAAAGAAAGTAGCTTCGTTAGAAAAGATTGGTTCACCAGTTTCAGCATCAACAGATTTAGAACCATGAACGACAACAGTGTTGGTACCTTTTTGAGTAACAGCCAATGGAGTGAAAGTGGTTTTAACTGAAGCTTCAGTTGGAATTGGCCATTGTTCCAATTTAATATAATGTTCACCGTGTAATAATAACATTGGGTTAAAATTCTTTAATAATTTGGAGAATGACAATTGAGAAGCAGTTGAATTGAAAGTAGCCAAGTGACCGAAAGTTGGGATAACTTGGAAATCTGAATCGTTTTCGTAAACGTATTGTAATTCATTAGACTTAGCACCAATGGCAATGTTATAAAGAATAACTTCACGATCAGAATAATGGAAGATTGGATCTTCTTCATCATCATCGTCATCATCTTCTTCCTCCTCTTCTTCTTCGTCATCTTCAACTTTAGAAAGAATTTCCATAGATGATTCAGTAGTAGATTTAGGATTAGTAGAATCGGAGAAATCGGTGATTTCATTGAAATGATCTCTAATGAATTCTGGGGTGACAACCTTATCTTTACAGACAGCACCCTTAGCTCTTTGCCATCTGGTGTTACCGAACCAACCACCACCACCTTCGAATAATTCACCAGTGACTGGAACATCGTCGGAGGATAAGTAAACTAATAATGGAGCAACTAATTCTGGACCATAAAGATTCTTATCACTTTCACCGAAAACAGTTAAAGTCATAGCAGTTTCAGCATGTGGAGCAACGGTGTTAACTTTAATGTTAGCCTTAGCACCTTCAATGGCAATAGTTTTGGAGAAACCAACAATAGCACATTTAGCAGTAGCATAATTGGCTTGACCAAAGTTACCATAGATACCAGAAGTGGAAGAAATGTTAACAACTCTACCAAACTTCTTTTCTAAGAAATATGGCCAAGCTAATCTGGTTAAGTTGAAAGTACCGTTCAAGTGAACTTTTTGAACTTGGTCCCATTCTTTATCAGATAATTTAGCAAATGATCTGTCTCTCAAGATACCGGCGTTGTTAATTAAGACATCAATGGTACCGTATTTGGCAATAACGGAATCAATGATTTCTTTAGATTGAGTAGCAACATCGAATTTAGCAGGATGAGCTTCACCACCTTTAGCTTTAATTTCTTCAACAACTTTAGTTGGGTCAGCGAAATCATTAACAACAACTTTAGCACCGTATTTGGCAAAGAATAAAGCATAATCTCTACCTAAACCAGCACCAGCACCAGTAATTAAAACAACTTTACCCTTTAAGGAAATTGGATCAATACCTGAAACATTGTTAGCCTTTAATTCTTTGGCAGCTTCGTTTAAACTCAAGTAATCATTCAACATTTTTGGAGTTTGGTTCTTTAATAATTCTGGTTTGGAAGAATCATCAAAGTCCATAATTTCATCAAATTTCTTAGCAACGGCTTCAACACTGAAACTTGAATCTGGTTTGAATAAAGCACCACCAGATCTTTGCCATCTGATTTGGGAATAGAATCCAGCAGCTAATTCAAAGATTTCACCACTAGCTTCATTTTCTTCGTGAGTTAAGTAAAGAACTAATGGGGCAATCTTATCAGGACCTAATTGTTCTAAAATAGATTCTGGTAAGATATTTTCAGTCATTCTTGATCTGGCTAATGGGGCAATAACATTAGCTTTAATGTTATATTTATCACCTTCTTTAGCTAAAGTTTCAGCAAAACCAATCAAACCGGATTTAGCAGCTGAATAATTAGCTTGACCAAAGTTACCATATAAACCAGCTGGAGAAGCAGTGTTAATGATTCTACCATATTCTTGTTTTTTGAAATATGGCCAAGCAGCTCTGGTAGCTCTAAAGGCACCATTGACATGAACATCGATAACCAATTGGAAATCTTTTGGATCCATCTTTTTGAATTGAGCATCTCTAAGGATACCAGCATTGTTAATAAGAACATGGACAGTACCGAAATTCTTAACAGCGGTTTCAATGATCTTTTCACCTTCTAAAACATTGTTGTAATCAGCAACGGCGATACCACCAGCAGCTTTAATTTCATCAACAACAACATCGGCAGCTTTTGAACCACCACCTTGACCACTTAATGAACCACCTAAATCATTGACAACAACTTTTGCACCTCTTTTAGCATATTCGAGACAGTAGTGTTTACCTAAACCACCACCGGCACCTGTAACGACAACAACTTTATCTTTGAATGATAATGACATTTTGCTGCTGAAAAAGTGGATTTTTCGCTACTTATATAGGTGAATTGCGGGGGATTCATGTGCTTTCGGGAGTGAGGTTCAACGGGTTTGTGTGTGAAACGCCCACACTTTTTAGGGTAAACTATGGGGAATTATGATTGATTGGTTTTATGGTTATAAATCGATTAAAGCAATTGGAGTTGTGTTAGAGTGTAAATTTATTAGAGATGTTTTACGTAAATGACAGGTATCACCGATGAGACCGATGTGAGACTTATTGAGACGAAACTTATGGGATGAGACGTAATTACCAAGGTATCTACATATGAACTGTATACCATTGGCCATAACCCAATAATGAAACGCTAATGAAACACATCAAATCACTACGTAATCAATTGAATTCTACCGTAGATAATACCGTTTTAGCCTGACATTCGGTATGGGGTTAATCCACGGATAGCATATGATTGCTTAACCGAGGAGGATGGATCCTCACTCCTTAGAGTTAGTCTTAGACACTGGCCCGCACACACATTTCCGCATTGGGTAATCTAACTTCAACCCACCATCGCACCTCCAAGTCTTCGGAACCCTTCTAGATCCTCTGAACCCGCGAATAATAACCTCAGAATGTCTTATCAACCATTTGCTTGGTATAGACTTGTGATCTATGATTTATTATTATGGTTTCTCAATATTTGTTTTGATTGTTTCTTTAGAGAGATACGGTCACGTGGGGCCTTCAAGATCCCTAAAACTGGTCCGGTGATCTTTGTAGGTGCACCTCATGCTAATCAGTTTATTGATCCAATTATATTGATGAATCAGATCAAACGGGAAGGTAATCGTAGAGTGAGTTTTTTGATAGCCAGCAAATCATATAATTTGAAAGTCATTGGCACTATGTCTAAATGTCAATTATCTATTCCTGTACAAAGAGCTCAAGACAATTTAAAGCCTGGTAGAGGAAGAATCTTCCTTAACTTTCAAACTGATGATTGTTTGGTAACTGGTGTAGGAACCAATTTCACAGAAATTTTACAATATAAGAGTCTTATAGCATTACCTAACTCATTAGGGGCTTCTGAGGTTTTGGAAATCATTAATGACACAACTATAAGAATAAGAAAACCTTTTAATAATTCTGATAAAATCATCAAATTACTTAGATCTGGGACTAATTACAAGTACGCCGATAAGATTGATCAGAATCAAGTGTATAATCAAGTTTTTGGCCATTTATCGCATAATCAATGTATAGGAATCTTCCCTGAAGGAGGATCTCATGATCGTACTGAACTTTTACCAATTAAGGCCGGGGTGGCTATTATGGCATTAGGTGCCATGGCCAATGATCCTGAATGTAAAGTCAAGATAGTGCCTTGTGGCATGAATTATTTCAATGCCCATAAGTTTAGATCTAGGGCTGTCATTGAGTATGGGAATCCAATAGATATCCCTGAAGAATTAGTTGAACAGTACAAAAACCCGGCCACCACTAAAGAAGCAGTTAGTGAATTATTACGTATAATCACTGGAGGACTTAACGCTGTTACTGTGACGTGTGATTCATATGAAACTTTAATGGTCATACAAGCTGCAAGAAGATTATATGCTCAAAACTTTGCTAGTCAATTACCTTTACCATTAATCATTGAAATGAATCGTCGGTTGGTCCTTGGCTACAATACGTTTAAAGACGAACCGAAAATCCAAGCATTAAAGGCCAAAATCTTTGAATATAATGAGAAATTGGCTCAATTATATTTACCAGATCATCATGTTGAAAATTTTGATGAAAACTCTAATTTCCGTAACTTGGCGATCTTAGTATACAGAATCATCAAATTATGGTTTTTCTTAGTATTGGCACTCCCAGGATCAATTCTTTTCCTGCCTGTATTTATCATTGCCAAAACTATTTCATATAGAAAGCAAAAACTGGCATTGGCCAATAGTATGGTGAAAGTTAAGGCCAATGATGTGGTAGCTACATGGAAGATTCTCGTTAGTCTTGTCATAGCACCAATTTTCTATATTTTATATGCATCAATAGCGTTATACATCTCCAAAGAGTACTATGACGTTCAAGTCAATGGAGTGATTTTGTTTATTGGACTTTATTGGTTTAATGTTTTGATTACCTACAGTGCCTTGATTACAGGGGAACAAGGTATGGATATATTCAAGAGTTTGAGGCCGCTTTATTTATCACTTTTTGGAGGATCTTCCATCAAAGAATTGAAACAGTTTAGGCATGAATTGTGCGAGGAGATCACCGAGATTGTCAATGAATTCGGAGGGAAATTATTCCCCAAAGATTTCAATTTATTAGAACTCACTGAAGAAGAAGAGGATGAAATCACTAAGAATTTGAAACTCAAGAAATCAAGAAGAAAGAGTATTAAAGCTAAGGAATCCAAAGGAGAACTCAGCGAATCTAATTCCAGCACGAGTTTGAGTTCCCAATTTTCATCAGCATCATCAGTTTCAGATGGAGTTAGTATGATCTCCAACTCACAGAGTTATTCGAATATTCCTATCCTTAGTGATTGGCAATTGCATGAGAATAAGGACAGTTTAATGACACCTAATGATGATGATTATTCGATGTCTAGAGCCGAGCTGAGAGTTCATAGTAGGGGAGTATCTAGGCTGGGGTCACATTTAGAATTACTGGGACAGGGATTCGATTTACATCAAAAGTTATCGGAAAGGATTAAGATGAAAATGAAAGAGAAGAGAGATTTTGATAAGTTAGATTAGCCGACCACTCAACTGATTGAACCGAAAGTGAGTGATCAGGTAGACTTAACACCAACCTGCCTGCTACACCTAAGAGTATTTATAGTAGATTAATATATGCATACAACTGAGTAAAATCATTGATTTATGTCTTCTTATACCCGCATACCTCAATTATGGGTTAGCTCATGAGGGGAAGTTGGATTAGGCTGGTATGAGTTGTAAAGACGGAAATATACTGATTGTACAGCCACCTACGACCTGAGGCTGATCTAAGGGTATGGTGAGGGTGAGGACTGAGGACTGAGGACTGAGGACAGTGAGATTCCCCCAGTTCAGTGAACGCGACGCGAATGCTAAGATTACCCAGACTAATGGCACAACAACAATCAATAGCACGATTTTTCGGATCCAATGCATCTAAAAATATCAAAAGATCACTCCCCACTGAAACCACCAGTACCAAGAAATTAAAACTTCCTGAATCTCCTGACGGTTCTCCTGAAAAAGGATCATCACTGGTACCACAAACCCAAACCTCAGTACCAAGTTCACCTAAAAGAACCATATCACCTGAAAAATCTGAAAAAATCGATAATGCCAAACTCATAGAGTTAGCCAAAGCCAAGCAAGCTGAAAAGCCACCTGTTTTAGTGAAACCATCCAATAATGGTGAAAAGATCCCTTACAGCAAATTAAGTGAAATGTTCGAACAGCTTGAGAGTGAACCATCGAGATTGAAGATGATTTCAATTATTAGTGATTTCTATCTCCAAACCCTTAAACAAAGTGAAAACGTTGACAATTTGATTAGAATTGTTTACCTTTCCATTAACAGATTGGGACCAGATTATGAACCTGATTTAGAGCTTGGATTAGGTGAAACTTTACTTATAAAAGCCATTAGTGAATGTTACGGTAGATCTACCACCAAGATTAAAGAGGATTATAAAAGTTTAGGGGATTTAGGTATGGTTGCACAGAAGTCCAGATCCGGCCAGCCCACAATGTTCAAGCCAATGAAATTGGATATTAATGGAGTATTTGATAATTTAACTGCAATTGCTAAAAGCACAGGTAAAGACTCTCAAACTCGTAAAATTGGATTAATCAATAAAATGTTAACTGCTTGTGATACTAAGACTAACGAAGCAAAGTTTCTTATTAGATCTTTAGAGGGGAAATTACGTATTGGATTAGCTGAGAAAACTGTTCTTATTGGATTAGCTCAAGCTTTTGTTAATTATGAACTTTGGAATAAAAGTCAACACCTTTCAAGTAAGGGACTTGAAGAAGCTGAAGAAATTCTTAAAGAAGCTTTCAGTTTAATACCCAATTATGAAATGATCATCAAAAACGCTTACGAATATGGAATTTTTAATTTGTTGAAACATTGTCAATTAACTCCAGGTATACCGCTTAAACCAATGTTGGCCAAACCTACTAAATCCATTAGTGAAGTATTGGATAGATTTCAAGGTGAGGAGTTTACATGTGAGTATAAATATGATGGAGAAAGAGCACAAGTTCATTTATTGTCCAATGGTGAAGTACGTATATATTCCAGGAACTCTGAAGATATGAGTCAACGGTATCCTGATTTGATTGCCATTATTAAGGATTTCATCAATGTTCAGAAAGAAACCGATAAAAAGATTGAAAGTATGATCCTTGATTGTGAAGCCGTCGCCTGGGATAGAAACGTTGGGAAAATCTTACCATTTCAAATCTTAAGTACCAGAAAACGTAAAGACGTTGATGAAAAAGATATTAAGGTTCATATATGTTTATTTGCGTTTGATTTATTATACCTTAATGAGGAAAGTTTAGTCAATAAAACCTTGGCCCAGCGTAGAGATATAATGTTTGAAAACCTTAAACCTATTGACGGAAAGTTTGTGTTTGCCACATTCAAAAACTCTTCTAACGTGGAAGAATTACAGACGTTCTTAGACCAAAGTGTTAAAGATAGTTGTGAAGGATTAATGGTCAAGATGTTGCATACCAAAGATTCGTATTATGAACCATCAAAGAGATCAAGAAATTGGTTAAAATTAAAGAAAGATTACTTAGCAGGAGTTGGAGATTCTTTGGATTTAGTGGTGATTGGTGCTTATAATGGGAAGGGGAAAAGAACTGGAACTTATGGAGGGTTTTTATTGGCAAGTTATAATGATGACACTGGAGATTATGAAACTACGTGTAAAATTGGTACGGGATTCTCTGATGAAGATTTGTCTAGTTTATACACCAAATTAAAACCTACGGAAATCTCCAAACCTAAATCATTTTATGTTTATGATAGTGGATCAAATGCTTTACCTGATGTATGGTTAGAACCTACGACTTTATTTGAGGTATTGACTGCTGATTTATCATTGAGTCCGATTTATAAGGCTGGACATTCCGAGTATGGAAAGGGGATATCGTTAAGGTTTCCAAGGTTTTTAAGGATAAGAGATGATAAGGGGGTTGAAGATGCTACGACAAGTGAGCAGGTGATGGAATTTTATTCCAGGCAGGCGAACATCTAAGCGAAGCTGAGCGAAGCGAAGCTGAGCCTAACCTAAGGGAGATTCCTTGGCCTCACTCAGAACTAGTCCTTAACAAGAACTAAATAATCTATAGTGTATATACCATTCTCGTACTCTATATTCCTATTCAGACAATATTCGTTTAGGTGTCGAATCTTCTCAATACTAATACATTCCTATACATCTACTAAAGACATGTAGTCCAAATAATTTGCGGACCCAGCTCTTCATAATTATCACCATCAACAAATAATTCACCATTAGCATTGGAATTACCTCCAAAAATCTGCTTGGCGTATATTTGACCACCTAAAAAGTAAAGGTCTTCCCAAGATCCACCTGATTCCTTTGGTTTCTTCCATTCTGGGAAATAGTCAGGGAATTTGGCTAATTTTATTGAACTTGGAACTTGACTCAAGTTGAATTCTCCTTCACTACTTTCAACTACATCATCAGATTGTTGGTAAGCAGCTATAGCTGAGTTTACACCATTAGAAGTTCTTTGCAGTTGTTGTTGAGGAGATCTTACAAGATATTCATATGATAATTTAGTCATAACTGCATGTTTAAAACCAGGAATTTTGAACGATGATCCAACAAAAATTAAATTATCATAACATTCTTGTCGTTTTTTAATATCAGGAACTTGTTGTAAAGTTTTATAGATATCATGAGCCAAATTTTCAACCAAGATTTTTGTACCTTGGAATCTTTCCTTACCTACGGTGAAAACTTCTCCGTTATAGACAAAGGAATTTTTCTCTAATTCGTTATTTGGTTTAGATGTATCCCCACCTTCTTGGTCCTCAGTGACTAATTTAGCCACGTCGTATTGATCTTCATCGTTCTTGCCTTCCAGAACACGGTTCAAGTCCGCGATGGAGTAAAACGAGTTTTCATCATCGTTAACCACTTCATAGATCGATGATTTTTTTAAAGCTTCAATTTGTTCCGGCGACATCCCTGGTAATTTTGAAGCTAATTCTTGATTGATTGAATCTGACCCGTAGTTGACGACTTTTGATGCAAATTTGATATTTTGGTAATTGATGACTGTGGTCAATTGTGTACAGTTTTTACCCAAATTTACAACTAACAGACTTCCAGCGCTACCTATACCAAAGTTACATGCTATAGAAAGATCGAGAATATTGAAACCGTTGAATTCTAAGCTTTCAATGACATATTTGGTGATATTTTCAACTTGAGTTTTAGACCATACATTTGATGGTGTGAGTAATAATAACGGAATCTGCAGAATGGTAATGATAGGATTCTGGGCAAGTACACTTTGAAGGATTACTTTAAGAAGGTACTTGAACGCTTCTAAGTCGACTATTCTTCCATTTTGAACTGGACGTACTGGTTCACCATCAGTTGGTGAAAACTCTTTGGTGGTGGGGTTTTTGTAGACAACACTGGGGATTTTATATTCAGGTGGTGACAATGAGTCTTGGAGGCCAAATGAGAATAACGAATGTTCTGATCCTATATGGACTACGAGGAAGTTTTCCTCTCTGTATAACGGCATGTTGTTTTTTAGTGAGAACGAGTACTGAGAACGAGTACTGAGACTGAGAGCCGCGAGTAGTCAAAGTGAGTACTGAGTGAGAACGTATTATGAGACTGAGAAAGGGCCTGTGCATAATTCTATCAACAGTTCGTGTTTGCGTCAGTTGATCGTGATTATTCAATAGGGTATTACTACAAACACTTTTGTGCCAATTAATCATACAAAGGAATCAAGAAGAGTACGTGTCTCATACATTAATTGTACTAGTGTTACACAAAAGCACTTATTTACACAAAGAGAACAAATCAGTATTACCATTAACCCAGGGTTTCACCTTCACCAAACTTCAACCTCAGCTAATCATAATCAAACTCAGCCCCATCTATAAACTTATTATAATTAACTCTTGTCCCCAAAACACTCTTCTTACTAGCAGTAGTGTTCAGTCTCCCCAAATTAAACGTAGGCAATTCTCCAACATAATCATTATCGTTATTCATCAATTTAACTTCATTAATAAATGGCAAATCCTCATCTGGTAAAGTAGGTAAAGGAGGCTCATGAGGAGGAGTCAAAGGCCCATGTCTCAAATGATTAGAATCAAATGAGTCCATAGAATTGGTTGGTTTATGCTTTCTTGATCTCTCAATAAATTTGGAATAATTCGATTTAGGTTCCATGGTATGATTTCTATTAAATTTCGGTGGATGTGGTTTATCATAGACTCCTAAATCAGGCACACTAGGTGACTTATCGTCTAAATGAACAAAAGCTGGTGATGAGTTTGTTCTTGTTGCAGCTTTAAATGGTAACACATTAGTAGTACTTCTTCTAGAAGCTACCACTGTAGGAGAAGTTGATTTCTTTGGTTTTCTTTCATACTTACGAGTATTTGGGCTTTCAAAATCATCAAACATTTCATGAGCTTGGGCCATTAATGGTGGTGGTTCCATTGGTTCTGGTGCGGCAACTGGTTGAGGTTGTGGATATATTGATGCCATTATTTTGGCCTTAGCTGAATTTAGATCTTGGACTTTGATTAATCCTCCATACCATGCCAACCCTCCTAATATTACTGCCCAAACAAGTCCAATTTTAATATAATTGAATGCAATACCTCCATAATAAAGTAATGATGGTGACAATTGATTTAATGCTATAGCTATAATTAACCCTACTCCAAAACTAGGAACATGGAATATTTTACCCATACTTATGAGATTACTGATGTTATAGCCTCCAGCACTTACTGGGGATGCTACTTTTGGGGATTTTGGCTTGATAATCGGCTCTTCTGGTGCCATTATATGTAATCCAGGACTAAACTCTTTAACTGGTTGCCTATTGAATATTTGATCAGTATTTTCAGGGATAATTGATTTAGGATCTCCTGAATCTAATGTTTCATTATCACTATCAGGTTTTTCAATTGATTTATCCTTAGCTTTAGGATCTACTACTTGATACGTACATGTTATCAAATCATTCAAATAATCATCAACTGTACGTTTATCAGATTTAGTACTTAATTTATCACTATCCCCAAGTTTCTTCAACCTGAATACTCCATCAGGATCTTGCTTATAAACTAATTTCTTCTTACCACTCATAGAAACGTTTATATTCTCACACTATTTCGTGTTTAACCTTTTACCTTGTATCTATACTAAAATTTTTGTCACAGGTTGACAACTTAGATATGTAGAATACCTAATATGAAGTAGATACTCTAGGGTGGGAATTACAACGACCAATATGAAAATTTTTGTCCTAACAATAGGTTGACGAAATGAATGATTGATTGTGAATGACAGAGACATTATTCATTCTAGGATGTGTTGACAACTGTTCCCAATTGGGTAAAATTACTTGCATATCACAAGTATCGTGCGACACTACATTCGCGACATTACATATTTTACATTCTCTACTTATCTGTTACTTTGATATTGAATCTGAAGTATCTACATATAAGTTATCTATACATTAGTATTGTGTTATAATCATACACTCGTGCAGTTTTAATTAATACATTTTCTTTTTTCCATTTTGCTTCTCTTTCTCCTTATTTCTCAGGCCTTCTTATACGTTTCTCGTCAATTAAAACCCATATAGCTGGTCCTACAATCTTTCTAGCCGCCCTATCCTTAGAACTATCAATTATGGAACTGAAATTATACTCAAAACTATTCGGAAGCCATCAAACACGCATTCCCATCATATGTGACCCCTAATTCTTCGAGCCAATTGAATATCTTTTTGCATAATCGTAACCCTTTTAGCATGAATTGCACATAAATTCGTATCTTCCAATAAATGAATCAAATAAGCTTCACAAGCTTCTTGTAGGGCCAATACTGCATTACTTTGCCATCTTAAACCATAACCCATACTTACATAATTTTCAGCTACTTCTTTCACTAATCTTGCAAATGGTAATTTTCTAATCAACAAGTCAGTGTTCTTTTGAAATTTTCTAATCTCTTGTAAAGCTCTGGTACCAGGTCTATACCGTCTCTTTACTGGCACTCTAGTTGGGTCACCAGGGAGATTCCTGTATAACCCAGTTTCTTGTTGACGGTTTCTAGCATTAGGCCTTGAAGTGATTCGGGCCATAATTGAAAGTTTCTCAATGTCGTCCGTCCACCTTATAAGTTAGTGCGGCTTGTAGAGTTAGAGTTTAGATAGTTGGCAAACCTTAGCATATTTGAAGTTTATTCTATTTACATTGTGATTTATAAACCCACAAGCATATCCGGCTATACACGTTGATTGCTTTTGTGGTATTTGTTTGATTGCTTTTGTGGCTTTATCTCTGTTTGTGGTCCTCTATTTGTGGTCTGGGCACTTCTCCTATTTACAGTGAAAATTCAAAACCTAAAGCTGTTCCTCTAAATCATCATATTTCCCATCCAAAAAATCATTCAAACCATCTTGTATCAAAGCACTCTCTTCATCCATTGGTTCTAAGGCTAATTTGGCTAATTTCTCATCACCTCCTAATAATTTATTCATCTTCCATCCGAATTCTTTAAACTTACTAACGTCTATAATCCAACAAGTTCCGAATACCATCATGGAGCTTACTGATAAAGCTAACACACTACCTGTTCCAACGGCTATAGCGGCATCTGTAGTGAAATTATAACTGGTTGGTGGTGAATGATTCCCTTGAAAGAATCTGGGTATATATTGTCTTGAGATGGTTGATCTATAAGCAAATCTAGATGCAAGGATAGTTACACCAGCAGAGCCGAGGAATAACAACATTTGTTGTTTCCTTCTGGCTTTGTACTCTGGGGAAGCTTGGCTTAATTTGAAATTTGAAGGTATGAAGTTCATTGATTTTTCTGTGCGAGAAGTGAAGAGATTCTAAGTTTTATAATGATGTACACAAATACAGACACAACACGTCCACAAATAGAGAACAACACTTAGAGAATACTAGTGAACACAAAAACGTCCAATGGAGAATATAAACACGTAGAGAATACTTAAACTTCAAACATTTTATTGAATTCCAGACTCAAAGAAGGAATATAATACAAAAACAATATATAACAATGTCAGGAATTAATTTATTATTACAACAGAATTAAAGCGATTGGTTCTTTATTAATGAATTTTATGCTTAAATTTCTTCTTTGAACAAACCACCTTTGTTATCATTCTGAATACTTATATCGTCATCATAAACTTCTTCCAGTTGAGAAGTCTTTGATGATTTAATTTCTTCTTTAGCCTTGGTTACAGGATCCACTGATTTTTTGACTTCATCAGAAGTTTCTGTAGATGCCTTGACTCCCTTTTTAGCGGCCTCAACAACACCGTCAGTTTTAGCGGTAGTTTTAGCGGTTTGTGCTCCAACCATACCGGCTGCTGTACCAGCTGCAACTACAGTATTACCAGCGACTGATTTCCTTTTGAAAATATTAGAGAATCTCTTAATAGGATTTGAGCTCTTCTTTTCAGTGGCAGTCTTAGTGGTCTTTTTAGTGGTGGCAGGTTTTTCAACTTTTGGTTCAACTTTTGGTTCTGGTTCAGGAATTGGTTCATCTGAAAAGATTGACGAAGTGTCCAAAAGTTTCTTTTCGTTAACGGTGGTTTGTAAATGTTCAGGTAATTCACTGTTAATAGCATGTTCGTCTTCAACTCTTTGTTTTAAATGTTTTCTGATTTCCTCTTTTTGAGTTAATTTTTGATGGGAATGTTGTTGCTTCTTGTCTTCTAAATCTTTGATTTCTTTATCCAAGCCATCGATTTCTTGGTTAATATCATCATGTTCTTTATTGGTAGATGCAGTTAATTCTTCAATTTCCTTGTTGGTTTCAGATAATTTAGCTTCTGAAGTTTCTAAATCTTTGGTATGAGTTTCGATATCGGTTTCAGTTTCAGCTAATTTATCTTCTAATTCTTTTAATTTAGCAAGAAATTCTTCATTTTGACTAGTTAGATTATCAACTTCTGATTTTAATTCATCTTTGGCGTCAGTTAACTCTTTTAATTTTTCATTTTCAACCTTCAACTCCGATAAAATTGGTTCAATTTCAACGTCTCTTTCCTTTTGCATTTCTTCCAATTCAGTTTTACGTGATGCAATCAACTCTTGTTCTTCATTATCGATTTTATCTTGTTCTTCTTGTTTAGTGGCTAACAATTCTTCTTTCTTGGAAGCATGCTCTTCTTGTTGTTTCTTTAATTCTTCTAATTTTACATCAATCTTAGCATTTTCTTCGGTTTGGTAAGTTGCAAATTCTTGGTCTTTAGTCAGTTTTTCAGTATCATTGGCTCGAATTCTTTCTTGTTTGGCCTTTTCTAATGCTTCTTTTTCCTTTTGCTTTTCTTCCCATTCAGCTCTCTTAGCAGCATCATGAGCTTTTAAAGCTTCTTGACGTTTAACTTCTTTAGCCTTATCCAAAGTTCTTTGTTGTTGGGCTTTGGAGTCAAGGTCAGCAAGAACAGGTTGAACAATTAATGATGCCATTTTATCAAGTTCAGCTTGAGTTACAGTTAATCCACCACCTAAATCAATAACTCCTACTTTATTATTGGCCATTCTTTCATCACTTTTCTTTTGAGCAATGGCTAATGCATTAGCATACAATTGAGCTTGAGCTTTGAAATCACCTGGTTTAGAATAATTAAGACTATTTAATCTATCAGTAGCTTTAGCACTAGCTGCACTTAATAAGTATTGTCCACTAATATCTTTGGCTTGGAAACTTTTGGTGTTTTCTCTAGTTAAACCTGATCTTCCAACGTCTAAGTCTGGATTAATACGGGAATCCATAGTTTTGGTAGAATTGGCATTAGCAATACTTGAGATTTTATTTATATCAAAATTATTACTTGAACCTTTTGGTTTCAATCCATGTTTATGGTTTTTTTCGGGGTTAATACGAGATGTCATAGTTGAAGTTGAATTCTTATTGGCAGCAGCATAAATGGCATTACCATTAAGAGCTCCAGTTATACCAGTTCCGGTCCCACTAGTTTTAGAACTAATTGAGTCATGATGACCATATAATGAGCTGGTGGCGGCGGAAGCGGCTTCATCATCGACGGTTCTACTCCATTGATAAACTTTCTCTAATTTGGCAGCCAATGCAGCATCATGAGCTTCTTGGGCAACAGTTCTTTCATAACTTGGTTTAACTGTCAAGTCAGTGGAAGCTGCTAATAAAGCGGCAGTATCTGAAGCATTGGAGTTTACTCCTACGTTAGTGACGTTGGGAGAGTTGTAAACACCTTGCTTTAACTTTTGTTGATAAAGCGCTTGTTGACTCAATGGTTTACCATTGGTTTGATAGATGGACTTCATTAATTATAATAGGGGAGGAATTTCCAAAGTTTAAAACCTGCGAGTGAAACGTCGTGCGCGAACCACGTAGCCAGCAACGTAGGGTATAATTACACTGACCATATCTTTGCTTAGGATGATAGAGATTTTAGAGGTGGATGGATGGTGTTGATAGACTTCTACAACTCAATTGAATCGTTTCGACCGTGTACTAATTAAATGACGTTTACGTGTTTGTGTACAAGTCAACTTTCTTTACAAACACGTTACCTTAACTATGAGAATCTCACTACATCCTATAAAACACCATAAACTACTAATCCCAAATAAGCAATTGTCTCGTATTTTTAGTGTTATATCGACTCTATTTTAGGACAGATTTGGTACGACACATTTGGTACCTTACGGTTGAACTGTCAATCATGGGGAACTAATGACCATAAATAACTTTTAATCGTTACATCATTCTTGTGTCTGTATACAGGAATTAGGAAGGTACTGCGAGGTGTGTAGCTCTTATCGTCACCGAAGGTTATAACCGGTCCCTTTAGAGGGATGTGGTTAGAGTATGGGTAACTCGGAGTTTATTGGGTTTGGTTTAAGATGGGTGTACTGGTTTATTTTGGACTGGTATATAGAACTAGTAATGACATAAAAGCAAAATTAGCACAAATACATTTTCTATTGTTAATGTGAAATTTACTTTTCCGAGACTTATCTGGAGGTCTTGGAACAAGATATCCATTGACAGATAAAATCATAGAGTTGAGTGACAAAAGGGATTTGACAGACTTTAGACCCTAATACGGAGCCTAATAGAAACCCCTGCACCACGCTCTACAAAAAACAAGAGATAAATACACTATATATAACTCCTAAACAAACTTAATCAATCAATGATTAAGTCATAAAATCAAATTCAGGTCCCTTATCGTCAACATTTGAACTCTTTCTTCTATTCCCCCTATTATGAATATTAGGGTTCCCATAAATAATTGAAGTTGTTCCATTACTATTCAATTTATAATGAGTCTTTAAATGTTGAGCTAAATTATCTGATCTACTAAATTGTTTCTCACAGTACTTACAATGGAAAGGTCTAATATTAGAGTGAACTGATCTAATATGACGTTTCAAATGTTCTGATCTCTTAAATTGTTTAGAACATTCTGGACATGGGAATGGTTTCCCATCTTCTTGTGGTGGTATTATAATTGGTTCATTCTTTAACACTCTTCCATTATGAGCTGGGATTGTAGCAACAATTTCTTCTCTGTAATCAATATGATGTTCAATTGGTTCATTCTTATCATTATCACCATTACTTGATGTACTTAAACTCTGTACACCATTGGAACTTGAAGTCTTTGATCCACCTTCGTCAAATTCCTGATTTACTAAATCTGGTGAATCATCAATGGCACTATTTAAATTAATTTCCAATTTCAAATCGGTTAAATCTTGTTTGGAATTATAAGATTTCCTTCTTTTGCGTTTATCAATCATATTTACAGGTTTTGGTAATACTACATTAGTCGAATTTCTACGTTTATAATTATTATGTAGTATTCCTGTTGGATTAGTCAAAATTTGATTATAATTATCATTATTGAGCCATATCTTAATAGCATTAAAACATTCATTATTCATCTTAAAATTGGAATATTGTTTAAGATTAGGTGATGATGATGATGAAGGTAAAATATAATCCTTTTGAAGTGGTACTTGATTAAGAGAATTCGACCTTATAGGTTGATAAGGTCCTTGTTGTGGTATTGGTTGTGGTTCTTGATACTCTATTAATTCTTGCAATTGATCAAGTTCTTGTAATTGTTCGAGGTCTTTCTTACTAGTCTTTTTCTTCCTTTTCTTCTCTAAACTTAACTGTTGAGGATCTATAGTTCTTTCATCATGGAATTCTTTATAATTTATAAATTCAGGACTTGGAGATTTTGAACTGCTAGATGATAAATTCAAGGATAGAAGGTTTAATTTATCAGGTAGACTATAACTAGATCTATCAGGAATTATATTAGTATCAATTTGACTTTGATTCAGATATTGAAGATTAGGTATTGGAACATTAGCATCCATTTTAGGGATCGATTGACCTGGAATTCGATTAGTATAAGTTTCGATCCCTAACCCTAAACTCATATCAACATCCACATCCACATCTTGGTAATAGGTGTTATGAATATAATTCATATCATGTGCAATTGATGGATTAAACTCATTAATATCATCAATATTCGTTATAATGTCTTCAGTTTCATAGACTGGACCCGTCCGATTGACTTGCATATTTTCCTTTTTGAACTCTATTGAATTCTTAACAAAATGGTCATCTAACATTTCATCAAGTGACATGGTCTGGCTTTGTGTAATAGTTATCAGTTATCAATTATCAGGTGATTATGGAACGGAGGTGTAAAACGTGACGGAGAACACGGCAATTAACGGTATACGAAAGTAGTTATATATGGGGAACGTTTGAAATCAATAAACCGTTAATTATATCAACCTGATTCAAAAGTTATCAATGCTATTAATAATACGATTTTTGATGATTAAGGCAATTTAAAGTCTAGAAATTCGTGGTTAAAGATGTCGGTGTCGTGGGAGTGTAAATCCTCGTCCTGTGTAATGGTGCTAGAGTACCCTTAAATTTCCTAGATTAGTGCGAATATGTGGCGGGCTATTGTGGTGGTGTCTAAACTGCGAGTGTCCAAGCCTTGGTCCGCGACATTGATAAGAGATAACCGATTGTGCCTAACCTGGAATTCACACCAGGTTTTATTCACATGGCTAACACTAGGGCTTGATTTTGATTATGTATAAAATTAACAACAAATAGATCTATTAACATCTCATTAGACTATGACTCACATTCACTTACCCAACTCCACCTTAGAAGTTATTGGTCGTGCACCAAACAGGTCGTGTAGTGGGGTAGTGTGGTGTGGAATAGACGAGATATTACGAGCCAATTTACAGCTACACATAAGCTCACATTAACACCCTGGCCTTAGAGTACCACCACTAATGCGAAATCGGTCCCACAACATATCCACTCAGGGCTATCACCCCTAGATATCACCATCGGTCTACTATATCTACTCATACATTCCTATACAAGTATATGCACTAAATTCCTATGCTCCTTTTTACCTTTTTGGTTACATTAATAGCCTTTTCACTATTAATATTAACCCTTTCATTATTAACTTTTAATAATTCTACTTTAATTTGTTTTAAATAATTATGCATTTCATACAATTTGGTTAAATCTTGTTTATCTCTACTACTACTGGACTTACGATCTTTCAAATCGTTATATAATTTGGCATAATCTTGATACTTTAATTTAAATGAAGCTGCAAGATTATCAATACCAATATCATAATCTGAATCTATTGAAGATGGTGATGTTGATTCATATGTACGTTTTTTGATTCGTTTTTTATCGTTTTTATCAAGTTTATTTGGACTTGTAGTGTTTAAATTCGGACTAGCTATTGGACTATTAGTATGAGAGTCTGTAGCACCACTGGTTCCATTTGACAGATTAATTGACAGATTAATTGACAGATTATTTACTAAAGCACTCGAAACTTGAGGTTTCTTATCTTCTACCTTAGTCACAACAACCACCTTAAATAATTCACCTTTCTCAGTGATCTTCTTCCTGATGGGATGGGTCTCACTATACCCTAATCTCGTCAAACTGTCATTAATATTATTATAAATAATCGCCAATTCTTCCCCTTCAAACACTCCATTAGGTCTTAAATCCTTATATATTTTATCCTTCAATACCAAATTATTCTCCTCCGAAAACTCTCTACCATTCACATACTCTTCTATGGTGGAATTATATTTGGCAGTTGACGAATACTTAGAACAGTAAGTATTCACTAGCTCTGTCAATAATGGTCCCTTGAAGTTCAAAGTTTCAAGATTTTGAATATTACTAGGTCCAAGACAAAGTAAACTGATAAATTTCAACTTAATTTTATCGATTGAATCTTTACCCACTAAATATTTCAACTCTAATTGCTTTATATAATGATCATCTTTAGCCTTAGTTGGCCTCGATTGTACCAATTTTTTGGTTAATTCCTTAACTTGTTTTGGGTCGGTACTAATCTGAAGTCGAGTCTGTACATTCCCTTCATATGTAGCTTGAAGATTATCAATTTTAAAGATATTCAATTTAGGGAACTCCTTAGACTGACTACAGGGCAATACTTTATCACCTAGACGAACGAATATTTCACCATTTTTGACCACGATTTTAGGGTTGGATGCATTTCGTAATTGTGCCACGGTATCATTCGTTAACTTAAGGGAGTATAGTTGCTTATCACTAGATTGGTCGAGCTGAATAATCTTAGTCATGATGGATCAAAGTGAATCAGTGGAAACTTATTGCTAGCGCGACACCGACTTTAGCTGCCCTAGTTACCACCAAATCTCATTATGTACATACCGGAATTAATTTTGATTTTTAACAGTAATTATGCTTATATAATGTATATCTAGGTATGAAATTGATCTAGGTCATTTTTAAGGTTATACGTCACATGAAATTTGCTATTTATGGCTACATTCCTAATAGTTTAATTTAGAGGTGCACGACACGCGACACAGGAATTATGTAATCATTTCTTGGGGTCGTCCATATATTTTTTAGTAGGAGGAGATGCCGTTTTGTTTTATATTCACGGTTACTAGATTATTGTATGATGAATTGATAGTATAGAAACTTAGAAATTGACAGACTCTGAAAATACATACTCACGTAATGTATTATAATTTAGGGCTCTAATTTAGGGCTCTAACAACAGGGACCTCCTACCCTTACCTGTGAAAAGTTATTTATAGTAATCAAATAATGAACTAAGCTAGGCTAAACGGCCCTAGTCATACCCTGACTTCTTTATAAGATCAAACACAGTTACAAGAATCTAACTCTACTAAATAGTCAACACAATAAAAGAGTGGAGAATTAGTGTATAGTAATAATTGATCTTTGCACACAAACATCAGGTGATCTAAATATTAGATCGGAAGGTAGTAAACTTTGGTTAATGGTTATTGCCCCGACACGTTCGGGATTCTTTATTAGACAGTTCCGATGAATCTGGAACTAACTAAAAGCCATAACTTCAAGAGAATACCGAAAAATCCTCACAATAACGTAACCAGCAGTTTACCGTCTCACGCTTCCAGGCCTCACACTCACGTCTCATAGTTGCGCGATCATCTCAACTAAATCTTCAATGTTTAAATTCTTACAAGGAGGATTAAGTGCCGTTGCAGGAACTGCCGAACCAGAATATGGTAAAGAAGCCATTCATCCATTTTATGAAAGTTTAACCCCTCAAGATAAACTTTACAGAGAAACTGAAATCAAAGATTTCAATTGGCAAAGCCCAGGTTACACAAACGTAGAAACCCAAACATTCTATTTCACCGATTTTGAATTAGGAATTTCAGGATTTGCTCAAGTTATTCATTCCAATGTTATGGGTGTTCATACTACTGCCCAATTCACATTCAGATTGTACAACTATAACGGTAACCATGATAAAAATATCTGGACTAGTACTAAATTAGAAGACTTTAGAATTGATGGGTCTAATTTTTACGCCAAGGGATTGTCAATTGAATTATCCGAAGATAACACTACTTATAAATTGAAATCAGATGTTAATGAAAATTCAATTGTTGACTTGGAAATTAAAAGAATTGTACCAGGGATCGTTTTTGGTAAAGACGGTACTACTTTGTATGGAGACGATGTGCAAAACCCATGGGGTTCAATGAGACATGTTTTTTGGCCAAGATGTAAAGTCACCGGTACTATTGGTACTAAAACCAATACTGTTGATCCTACTAATGCTGCTGAAACTAAAACTTCCACTGATGAAGTTCTTAAAATCAATGGGTTCACAATGTTTGTCATGGCTTTACAAGGAATGAAACCACATCATGCTGCTAAATCATGGAATTTCATGAATTTCCATTCATCAAAGTATTCAGCTCTCCAAATGGAATTCACTACTCCAAAATCATACGCTAACACTAAAGTTAATGTTGGTATTGTTAGTGACGATAACGGTATTATATTAGCTTCTATCAACAATAAAATCGTTCATTTAGATAGTACAGTTGATGAAATTGGTTGGCCTGTACCAAAGAGAATCATTTTCAATCATGCTGAAGGTGGTGAAGCAGCTGAATCATCAGAAGCTAACGTTGCTGAAGTTGCCGTTGAAGCTCCAGTTTCTACTTTACCTGAAAAGGAAGTAATCGCCGTCAAAGGAGATTTAAAGAATTTAGTTGAAAGAGTTGATGTTATGGCTGAAATTCCTCAATTTGTTAAAAATATTGTTAGTGGAGTTGCAGGTACTAAACCTTATATTTACCAATATTGTAATGAATTTGATATCGAAGATGGTGAAGGTAAGATTAAAGATAAAGGTGTTGGGTTCTGTGAAGTTACTTTTATTCTGGAGTTTTCTTAAACTTCAGATCGAAGTGAAGGTGTGCCAGGGTGAATAAGAACTCCTTGGCGGATCTCTATAATTTCCCGTGAATTGATGCTGTTAGTTTGATTAGATTAATAAATAATAATTGATAAACGTTCTATATTTACTATTGAGGTACACACTATCGATCTATTTCCCAGCCCTCAGGTGGTTTTGTGTCAACGGATTTGTGTATAAAACCCATCTCAGTAAAAAACCACAAATAGCTATGCCATTTATTAAAAATCTTTTACAATTAAACCGTCCAGAAATTCAATACCTTAACGAGTACATCAAACGGATTGAATCATTAACTTTTTATCAAGAGCACGATGGAGGGTTTGATCAACCGAAAAAGTGTCAGCCCTTAACTATAGGATTCCTTAGATATAAACACATGATGTCACCAAATTTCAAATTAATAAAAATGGGTGGATCTTGTAAACCTAGAATCGAATTTGCTATTATCAGAACAGCTACGAATCATAGATTAAAGTTGATTAAATCAGAAAATGCTAAAGGAGTTGGTTATAAATTAGTATTCCCTGATAGTTCATATTATGAGCTTAAGTATGGGAGTGTTGGAAGATTTATGATTCATAAGATCGTTAGTAATATTGATGAGTTAAGTTTCAAGTATGAAAACATGTCTTTAGGTTTAGATACCACTGGCTATGATAGAGAAATTCTTGGTGGGCAATCATTTGAAAATAAAGAAAGACCAATTAGTAGACTGAGCTCATTGTCAATTGAAAGTCAAACTTCAGGATCAACAGCAGACTCATATGGATTATCACCTGTTACTTCTATTGATACATTCAATGATGGGTTACATGTTGTTTCATTAGATAAAGATGAAGATTATGATTATGGAACTTGTTCTTCTGCCAAAACTTTTATTCAAGGTATTTAGTTGTATAAGTTGATTTAATACTACATGATCCAGTAAGACCAGTCATTTCCTTTAGCTTATAAGATACAGGTTCAGTGTACTTACCTATGTGATACAGAGATAGAGCGAAAAAAGTCTCTAAAATACAATTTATTACTATTTAAGGTATCATGCAATCAAAACACTGACATAAAAAATAAGGATACAATTGCAACAATTGAACCATAAAGTTTAGTGGATCCTGATCCAGCAGTAGTTGATTCAGCTGCAACAGTTTGTGTTTGTGAACTGGTTCCAGTGCTTTGGGTGGTTGTGGTTTTTTGAGTAGTTGATGGAGTTGTGACAAGGATGGTTTTTGAATTAAGGAAATCGAGTAAATTAGATGGCACAAAAGCACTAGTTGAATTACTACTAGTTTTAGTACTACTGTGGCTAGTGGTGGTATTACTACTTGAACTATGATCCATAGTCAAATATCCCAATAAGGCTGATGGAAGTTCACTAGCTTCAGTGGTATCTGATTTTTCAGTAGTGGAGGACTTCGAAGTTGATGATTTTTTGGTACTGGTAGTAGAGTCAGCATTTTCAAAACTAGACCAGAAATCACCTAAACCATTAGCATTAGCAGTGGTGGAAGTTGGTACTGAAGTTGTCATTAAAACTGGAGTTGCAGATGTAGTATCAGCAGCAGTATCGAATAATCCAAAAGCTTTTGATGTGGTGGTTGGCGTAGTGGAAGTCTTCTTTGTGGTTGGAGTTGTGAAGGTTGGTGCAGCAGTAGTTGGTGTGGTGGCATCATTATCGGTAACAGGATCAAGCCAATCTCCTAATAACCCTGAATAAGTTTGAGTATTAGTACCGGTAGTAATTGGTTCTACTAATGGAGCAAATATTTGGGAGAAAAGATCTTTCTTAATTAAAGCTCCCATACATTGGGTTGCCATACAACATAACACAACCGAATTTAATTTCATTTTGATGATTTTCGTCAACAGGAATTGAATTATTTTTAAAGGTTTTGCATCCTCCTCAGATTTAATTACTTTTCCGTTTTAGGAATTTTTAAAATGTCAACAAAAAATACGATGCGAACCTGTTTAGGAAAACTAATTAGTGCGATCCATATTAGGAAATTAAATTACCGATTTGGGGAGGTGGGACGGTTAGTGGGGATACAAGGCTTATTTATTAAACAATCTAATTCTATAAATTTCTTTATAACATTTATGTAAACATTACTTTTTTGGGTGTGGGTAGTGAGTAGTTTTAATGTAATTTCATGCGCCATTAAGTATGCTAATTACCCAGCAAAAGACTCAAACTAACCACACCTATACAGCATAAAGGCAGGGATCAACTCTTCACCTTCACTTCGTTCAGGTTCATCGTCTCGTTCAGGTTCATGGTTGTCGTTTATCGTCCCTCTATGGCAAAATAATGCAAGAACGCATAACCCAAAACAATAAAAACTCCCAACCAAATAACTAAAGCTAATAAATCATCCCAGAAAGCTGATACATTAAATCCAAAAGAACTTAAAATAACTGCACCTGGAACTTCAATTGATAATCCATATTTCTTCTCCTTCAAAATTAAATCTTTAACTTCATTGATTGACAAACATTCATAAGCATAATGAAACAATGAAATCCATTCCAACCATTTGATTTGACTACTAATCTCTTCACTATTGATAAACAACCCAGCGAATAAAATCAGGAATAAAAGGATTAAAACACTAGTCATGGTTGAAGTACCAGGATCTCTAATTAAGATACCAATAATAAGAACTTCAACTGAAATAGCTACATTGAATAAAACCAAAACAAGTATAGTCTTCAAGAACCCATTATCTTCCATAGTTAAACCAATTAAAGGATAAGCTATGGAAATCAAGATAATTGGTGGTAATACTCTCAATGGAACGATATCACAAATTATTTTGGTGACATAATAACTTATAGGGCTATAATAATTATTAGCCCTTTCTCTGATAAAGATAATTCTTTCAGTGGAGAAGGAATGAAGACCTGTTAACGATGAGAATCCGAACAATGAAAGCAAGAAAAAGAATAATCCTAACCTATTTTGAAATCCACTGATATCGTTCTTAACGTCATAGTATAAGTAACCACAGAAACAACCCATAATTAATGATAAAATATAATGAGTAAGTAATAACTTTGGGTTACGGTAAAGGTTCTTAAAAGTTCTTGATGATAAAATGGCAACTTGGGTCAAGAAATTAGCTTTCTTGTATTGGTCGTTGATTTCATAAGGTGATGGATTGGTCTTTAACTCATTAAGTTCATCTAAAAGTTCACTATATATAACACTTTCTTCGAAAACCTTAGGTAATTTATTTTGAACTTGAATAACAGTTTCATCATTAGTGCTACTATCAAGTTTATTGTAATTATTATATTCATCACGATGAACTGCCAAATGAGCCCATTCGTTAGTGATATCCACTTCACTTGAATTAGAATCTTTAACAAACCTATTATGTAAATCGATTTGTTCATTATCACCATTTTCCAAGCTTGAACCACTAGTTTTAACTTTCAAAACCTTTTTATGATCAACCGTTATATCAATAAGGTAATCAGCTATATTGTACCCTAAGGGAATTCTGTAGCCATTTTTGGTAAAGAAATCATTACACTTAATCATATCACCACTATAAACCAAATCTCCTTCACTTAACAATACAAGCTTATCAAATAACGATACGATATTGCTTCTTGGTTGATGAATAGTAAACACAATAGTTCTATTGAAATCTCTGGATAATTTAACTAAACAATCAATAACATTTCTAGCATTATAAGCATCTAAACCTGAAGTTGGTTCGTCTAAGAAAAGCATTGAAGGTGAAGTAACCATTTCACAAGCTATTGAAACTCTTCTTTTTTCACCTCCACTAATACCTCTTTTAAAATCTGATCCAATAACTCTATCCTTAATACTTAAGATTCTTAATTCATTAAGTACTTCAATGACTCTGGTTTCTTTGGCTCTCAAACTCATGGTTCTAGGTAATCTTAAAAGAGCACTATTCAAAACAGTTTCATAAACGGTTAAAGTTGGAATCAAATGATCTTCTTGGTCTACAAACCCAACGATTTTCTTGAAATCACGAGCCAGTAATTTATTACCATTAACATAAATATCACCAGAAATTTCTCCGTCTTTATTCTTACCAGCTAAAATATCTAAAAGAGTGGTTTTACCTGCACCAGATCCTCCCATAATAGCCATACACTCTTGAGGTTTAACCACACCATTAACGTTGAATAAAACTTGTTGACCATTTCTGACTTTATATGAAACATTTTCAAATGATAACACAGTTGGAGTGAAATTTTCATTCAATGCATTCAATTCACCTTCTAAAGGTTCGAAACCATCACTGGGCTTGAAAAGTGCACTTTTACTAATATTGTATAATGATAATCCAACCACCATAAAACATATCAACGCCACAATAATAATGAGTAAAAGGTTTCCCCATGTTAATTTATTTTGATCAGGTAAATCGTAGCCAGGGATTTCACTTTTGTGAATACATTCACCAGATCGACAATGTAAGGTAATGTAAGGATCACCAAATACTGAGGAAATTAAATCATTCATACTTGGTTCAGAGAATTTACAATTTTTATCTTCCAAATCACAACTAAAGTCACCAGGACCTGTAATAGTTTCAGTCAAAAAGTCGGAAATGTCAATAGATCCGGCTTCTCCACATAACATACGCTCCGGTAAACATTTACAAGAAACTTCCTCACATGTATAATGAGTAGAATTCTTGGCTAAATCATATTTATAGTCACATTTATTCAAATCACAATAAAATGATTCCTTTTGATCAATCCAGAATTGAAAGTCACAACTCTCTGCAGTTTTATTACAACTGAATGTAACCTGAGGCTTCTTCCCATCAAGAATAGCAATGATCTTTTTATTTGTGACATCACACATTTGATGGAATTTATTAACTATAATACCTGACTTGTAACAAGTACCTTTCAAGCCTTCGGGCATAAAAGCGTCACAAACATCGTCATCCACACACATATTACAATTGATACCATCCCAGCCTGATTTACAAGCACAAGTGGCCTCCAGTTTCTTTCTTTGTGGACGATTCTTATTGCCATCTGAAAGAGACCCACATAATGGTTCCAGACAATCGTTACCTCCAAACCCATCTCTACACTCACAGAACCCAGTAAAAGTATTACAGGTACTGAATTGGGTACATTCAAAGTTTGGTAAATTACAATTGAAACAAGGTGGACATTCAGGCTGTTTTGGCTGTTTTGGGGCAAATGCAGGGTTTATATCGTACTTATCATTAAAAGTAGTAGATCCCTTAGTTTTGATGAAAGTTTGGTGGAATTGGTCCACATTGGGTATTTCCAATGCATTCGTTAATGCAGTTAATGCAGTCCATAATAGAATTGACGTAAGTTTCATCCCTTTGGTTGGATGATACAAGGACTCGAATGACTATGGGGTCTATGCTGCCGCGCAGCAAGGTATCCTCGTGAGTGAGACATTCAGATTGGCGACATTCAGATTAGAGACATTTTGATTTGGGACATAGGACACATGTTTATGAATATGTATAGGGCATAAATAGTAGGGTATAAATAGTTGGGTAATCTATATAAGTATGCATTGTGACTATATACTGAATATGAACTGGTATCGCTAATCTTTAGGCCCAGTTTCAGGCTCAGCAGGCTCGAGTTTAGACAGGTTTGGCAGACCCAGGTCTAGGCTCCTTTTTCAAAGGCTCAACATAATCCTTCTCTAAATCTTGCTTAACATATGCAATATAATAAGGCGTAGCAGTATTACCTTCCATGAAATTGAAAACCTCAGACTCAGGAACTTCACTCACATCTTCATCATTGTATTTCCTGAAAATCCCATTATTATGAGGATCCTTTATATAGATCCAATAATGACCATAACTAGCTTCACCTCTATGAATGAAAATAGCAAATATTGAGTATCCCACTTTTTTATAGTTTTCAAACTGATTAGAGATTTTGGTATTTAGGTCACTGATGGTAGAATCTATGTCGGTAACTTGTTGCTTTAATGAGCTGATTTGGTTTTGGATATAGTCGATGGTTTCCTGATTGATTTCGAACTTATCTTGTATACTTTCAAGGTATGATTTAGTAGTGATCAATGAATCAATAATAGATAAATTGGTTTCATCATTGACAGTTAAAACTTCCTCTTTCTGTTGCTGTAATTCTTTAATACGTGATTTCCAAATAAATACCTCTTCACGTTTATCTAAGATATCTTGATCTTTAGTATCCAAATACCTGTCGACATAAATCTTATGACTAAAGGGTATTGGCTCGATTGATTTATACGCCATTAATCTTTCTCTGTCGAACAAAACTCTTTGAACTTGGAATTGCAAGATTTCTGGAATTTCATTGATGGTAAGAGTCTTTTTAACCATAGTATTGTCAAGGTTTATAAGGTCAGCATTGAAGTAATTATCTAAAGCATCATATATATCTTTAGGATGATCACTGATATTAATAATCAAACTAGAAAATCTCTCAATTGATGTCCTCTCTTCTTTTGAATCCAATGGTGTAATGGTTTGCTTGATTTGTCCATAAAACAATCTTTTGATAAGATCATATTGTTCACCATCTTTTTCAAGTTTAAGAGGTTCTGATGCGGTTTCTATTTGGAAGTTGACATTTTCAATACATTCTGTGACATCTTGTTGTCTTCCAATTTCAAATGTACTATCCATTTCTGATACATTTATAGGAAGGAATTTTGTTTTTTCTTCTGGTTCTTCTTGTGCTTCTTTTGGTACTTCTTGTACTTGAGGACTTGGTTCAGTTTGTGACTCTTGTACTTGTTGAGTTGATTCAGTTTGTGATGGTTCTATATCTTCCATATCAGGAGTTTCAATTTCGGTCTTTTCTTCCATATTTTCTGCTAATTCTTTAACTTCTTCTTCGACTGGAGTTCTGACCTCTTGAGGTTCTTGAGATTCTCGAGGAGGCTCTTCACTCCCATCTCTAACCTCTATAACTTCTTCCATACCCATTGAATCATTCCCTCCCATCTCGATATCTGAATCTGAATCAATCACTATAGGATTCTCAGCACTACCAAAATTAACCTCTTGTGAAGATGGTAAAAATGATAAAAATGCTAAATCCTTACTTGGAGCAACACACTTCTTATTACTATGAATCATTTCATCAAACAACTTTTGAAGATGATAAACAAATTGATTGGATCTGATGATTTCGGTATCTTCAACTTTTCTACCACCAATTTTACGAACCATTTGGTGTAGATTATCGTGTTGTTCAAATTCTAGTACCATATCTCTAATAGGTTTAATTGAGAAATAATATTGTAACAATGAATTCAAATAACAAGTATTACCGATATTATCTAATCCAGCAGGCCATTCATGAACCGGTAGAAGAGAACTATCGATTTTTCCGTCTTTGAGGAAACTAACTATTATGTTGGATTTCTTAAAGTGATTATATGACCTTAAAGCTTGCCTAAGTAGCCTGACATCTTCCGTCATGTACTTTAACTGGAATTTATTGATAGCTAATGATACATTAGGATCTTCAAGATCTTGTTTGGTGAGGTCAAGTATTGAAGTCAACTCTTCAGGACTTAAAATCGTGTTATAATGCCCTAACATATGCGGAAGTTTTTGTTCAACATAATTCATGATAATGTAACTTTTTCTATTGACCCCTAAAGAGACTAAGCTCTTGTTTAATGTCATTACAGCATCGTTATTATTAGGTTCAAGTGCCAATTCATCAAGTTTGAATTCATATGCTGTGATTACAACTTCATCTTCAGTGATCTCTTCGACTCCTAATTCATTTAATGCCAAAGTGTTTGGAAGGAGTTCATTATTCAAATACTTGAGAAGTGAATCTGTGTTCTTGACATTACAAATGGTTCTAAGACATCCATTAAAGAACGAATAGTTCTTGAAATCGCCCTTTATGTTCGACTCATAAAGTGATATGATGAACTCGTCTTCAATGTTCAATAATTGCTGAGGAGATTGATCCATTACACCAATACCAAGCTCTTTCAAAGCATTCTGGTAATCTGAAAATCCATTCAATTTACCTTGTTTGTGAAGGAAATCATAGTAACTCTTAAGTTTAGAGTTATTGTTCTTGGTCCTTATAATACTCTTTAAATGATCTACGTAGAACATTTTATTGGCGTGGTCTGCCGAAACAGTTTGTTCAAAACATTTAATGATCAATTCATCTTGATAGAAAACACTACAACTCAATGCTATGAAATATCCCATCTCATTAGTTTTATTATCTTGGCCATGGTTCTGACCTAAATGCTTATCGACTTCATTAAAGAACCTATAAAGCACCGTAAGTGATTGGTTGAATGAATAAGTAGTATCGAGATCATTACCTGATACTTTGAGTTGTTTTCCACGGTAAATAAGTTCAAGAACTTTCCTTATGAAAGACTCTTTTAATGTTGGATTTTTGGTCAAGTCCGGTGGAGTCAATTGTTTGCTCTCTAAATGAAACTGTAACTTGTGGGTTAAGTAATCAATATCAACCAAAGCATCAAGAGCTTTGCTTTCAATATCAATGGTCTTGATTGGAGAATCTGGTTCCATTATTATTGGACCTTTCAACACATTGAGAAGTTTCTTAATACAATGAAATCCATTAGGAATTGAAGATTGATCTAAATTATCAGTCTCGGCAACTTTCAAATATCTTGAGCTAATTGTTTCTTCATCTAGTATAAGTTTCAAATCTTGATCTGTGAACTCTGTACTTAAAATACTTACTCTTAAAATATGAGATATTTCTTCATTGACAGTACCAAAGAATGCATCGTCCACAAGGTTACTTTCTATATTGATTTCAGATGATACAGGTGCAATGAAATTATTCAAATCATCTTTCGAGATCATATGAGGCTCTAAAATATGATACTCATACTTATTAGCTGATGTACTAGGACTAAAGAAAGATGACTTGTTTTCTAATACTTGTAGTATAAAATGATTGATGACCTTCTTATTAACAATAACCAACCCTCTTATAACAGTCAAAGTTTGATTTTCATTCTTGTCATTTAATGGGATCAGTTGGAAATTACGACAGAAATTCACTTCATTATTTAACATAATCATATCGGCTTTAACGGCATTGGAACTGACTAAACTAGCCAATTTCGTAGCATAGTCCAATGGTTTGCTATTCAATAAACTTTTATCAGTACAATAAGTCCTATAAGGAATAGTCCATTTAATATCATCAAGGATACGATTTAAAGTCTTGAATGGCAAATGACCCAAATTTAGATCTGTATATGTGTGGGCCCGATCCACCAGGTAATCTTGGTTAACGAATGGGTTGTTACGTGGCCCATTGGTAGTTGGGGGTTCATCCATTGGGAATTGAATTGGTATCTGTGTATGGTTGTGGGTTATGTGGTTTAAGATTTGTATAGGCGTAATCACTAAGAGTGATTCAAACTCGCGAAATGTCGTGAAATATTGTATTCTAAAACGACATGCGAGATTCGATATACACGACACAGAAAATGCAAAAAATTCATTGATATGTCCCAGAAGATCGATTTTGAAAAGATCACCAATTCAGGTGATGGGTCGATCAAAAGTATGGTGTCACTGGGTTTCAACGAGATAGTGGTGAATAATCCTTATTTCGCTGCAGGTGGGGGATTGATGTTGTTAGGGACAGGTTTAGCCTTAGCTAGGCAAGGTATAATGAAAAGTTCAGGTTTTATCTATAGACAAATGTTAGTTGATTTAGAAATCCCATCTAAGGATAAATCATACCTTTGGTTCTTAGAGTGGATGTCACAGTATAAGAATCGAAGTTCCCGTCACTTATCTGTGGAAACTAATTTCGTTCAACACAGTAATGGTTCAGCTACCACTAAATTCTCATTAGTTCCGGGGCCAGGTAAACATTTGATTAGATATAAAGGGGCATTTATGTTAGTTAACCGTGAAAGGCTGGGGAAATTATTAGATATGACCAGTGGTACGCCCTTTGAAACCGTTACCTTGACTACATTGTACAGAGATAAAAATTTATTCTTTGATCTTTTAACTGAAGCTAAGAAGATGGCTTTGAAAGTAAGAGAGGGTAAAACTGTCATATACACATCATGGGGTCCTGAATGGAGACCTTTTGGTCAACCAAGACAAAAAAGATTACTTGGATCGGTTATACTTGATAAAGGACTCGACACTACTATATTGAACGATGTTAAAGATTTCTTAAAGAGTGGTGAATGGTATCATAATCGTGGTATACCTTATAGAAGGGGGTATCTTTTATATGGTCCGCCTGGTAGTGGTAAAACCTCGTTCATCCAAGCTATAGCTGGGGAATTGGACTATAATATTTGTCTTTTGAATTTAAGTGAAAAAAACTTAACTGACGATAGATTAAACCATTTGATGAATCATATACCAGATAGGTCAATTCTTTTGTTAGAAGATATAGATGCAGCGTTCAATAAAAGAGACCAATCATCTGATCAAGGGTATGTATCAGGAGTTACATTTTCAGGGTTATTAAATGCCTTAGATGGAGTTGCCAGTGCTGAAGAGTGTCTTACATTTATGACGACCAATCATCCTGAAAAACTTGATAATGCATTGTTGAGACCTGGTAGGATAGATTTTAAAGTGTTGATTGATAATGCTACTGAACATCAAGTTGAACAAATGTTCTTGAAGTTTTATGATAATGATCATGAGAATTGTGCTAAGTTTTTGGCCAAGTATAAGGAATTAGGCTTGAAAAATATCAGTACAGCTCAGTTACAGGGTTTATTTGTATATAATAAGAGAGATCCTCAGGGTGCAATTGATATGGTAGAGACGTTAAGAAATCCTAATAACAAGTTCTGAGAAACCTGAACGATTTGAAGGTTTGATGTTTCGGAGTGTGAAAGTGGTAGTGTAGAACTGGAGAAGAATATTTACAACAGAGGAACAAACAATTAGACTGTGTACACAAAAAAATACACAGAAAGAATAGTGTACAAATACATAAACTTATACACAAAAGGAATAATACTAAACCAGTAGACAGTCCAGTTTACGTTCTTCTACTCTTCACATTCACTTCACTCAGGTTCATCGTTTAATACGAATACCTAAATAAAGGATTTTGTTTATCAGTTAAATCCAAAAATTCAATGTTTTCAATCTCTGTTTCAACAGCTCTCTTATCACGTTGTTTATTCTCCCAATAATATGAAAACCATAATGCAGCTAAAATCACAAGTGAAAGTATAGCGCAGGAAGCAATAGCCTTAATGGCTGTAGGATAAGTAGGATTTTCAGATGCTATGAAAAGTTGTGATCCAGTCAAGTTCCCTACACAGTATCCCACCAATAACATGATGAAAACGGTTGATTGTTTGGTACTACCTAAAACATTGGTTTGTACGGTTGAAAGTACAACTATAAAATTCAATGGTGTCGTGTACTGTAAGTTATACCCTGCAAATCTTACAGTTTGATCTTCACCGTAGCAAAGCATTAATTCTCCAATTGATGCAATGGTTTGTCCTATAAATGCCCAAAAAAATCTCGACTTGTAGTATAAACTTCCACTGGCAATGAGGATCATTCCTCCTAATTCAACAGCTCCTCCGATTGATTGGTAAAGTAATGATTCATTAACAGTGTATCCCAAGGTCTCATTCATTAAGATTGACCCGAAATTAGTGACACCCCCATTAGGAATGTTTCCAATAAATGTAGACGCAAATACTAACCAACTTCTATAATCAGTTAAGGCTTCCCAAATCTGTTCTTTCTTAATGTGCTTGTTTCCAAACCCTTGTTGGTTGCCTCTGATTCTTTCTACCACAAGTTTCTTCTCTTCATTAGTTAAGAACCACGCAGTTGCTGGATTATCAGGTAAATGAAATAACATAATGATCCCTAACCCAATAGTTAAAACCCCAGAGATGATGAAAACTAGTTTCCATGGTTCTATAGAATACAGATCAGCATTGACTGACAAATTATACGCAATAGCAGCACTACCAAGAATGAAACCTAATCCATTACCTGCAAACCAAATAGTGGTTCTAAGAAAAGTTTCTTCTTTCCTATACCATTGTCTGGTAATCATTGAAAATCCAGGAGTAATAGAAGATTCTAACATTCCCAAGATTGTTCTTAACACCATAAAACCGGCATAATTAGGAACAGAATGTAATGCTAAAATCATCCCCCAAAGTATAACTAAACACGCTAAAGTTTTACCTAACGGGAGTTTTTGTAACATAAACGACATAGGAAATTCCGCTGCAATGTATCCAATATAAAATGCAGAACCTACCCAAGCATATTGATTACCTGTCATGTTCAAAGCGGTCCTTAACCCTAAGATCGATGCAAATGAATTGGATAATTTATCCATGAACTGAAGACAATATAAAAGTAACATAATGGGCATCAAATATAAATCGATTTTTCTTAATAATTTCTTATCATTCTCCGGAGTTAATACTACATCTTCACCATCAGCTAACCCTAATTTCATAATTTGATCACCATCGTCGACTTTAATTTCTTTACCATTAATTGCAATTAAATTCTTATCACCTGTTTGGATTGAGGTGATGGTGGTGATGGGTCTGGCTTTGTCATCTTTAATTTTTTCGTCTTTCTCCACTGACGCCATCTTTGTGTCAACTGTAAGTCTGAAGCTGAAAAATCTTTGAATCAGATCTGGGAATTCATTGTCTTTATAAACTTTGATAACGCCAATGCAAATTGATAAGGCCGCATTGCGCTTTTTACCTTATCGGGTTGATTTGGTTATGTAAGCCGGAGTCCTCCTAACTATTCCTGACACAATAGAGAGGAGTGTAACCTATTACACCTTAGTGAATAATCGATTGCGTTCTTAGAAGCCACACTTTGATTTGCCACTATGTTCACTCCGGGTTATTGGAGTATGGGCTATGGTGGGCTGGCAGAGGGTGTAAGTTGGACCAATTGTACCATATATGATGATTATACCATTAACGGTCATTGTTCGATTTATGACCGGATATCAATTATGACAGATTATCAATTATGACAGATTATCAATTATGCCAAGATAATAACGCTACGATAGTCGGGGTTATAATACACGCCCTATCATATTGTCCCTGAATATTTCGTAGCTCAACAAAAGTCGTCGATCTTTATCAGGAACCCTCTTTGACAAGTGTTCTTAACCTTTGTTGAGTCCTTAGACTTTAGAAGAAGTTTATAATTCTTAATAGTTTACAAGCTGTATTGTTTTGAATGTAGTGGTGTGATTAAAGGTGGTTTCAATCTTTGAAAACTGACTGTATTATCCCAAATGTCCACTCCCTTAATTAGCAAACCCTTTCCCCTCTCATTAAGACACAAAAAATAAAAACTAAATGACGAAAGAGGAAATCTCTGACTACTGATGACGCTTCGTGTAGGTAATAAATGCTTCAAAGATAAGACCGTCAAAAAAGATAAGGTTTATGTAACAATGTGTTACTAGGTTCGAATAATCGAGCGAGATCTATATATACAGGATCTATCAATAGCAGTTTAGATCCGGAAAACCATTAGAATGGGTAACGTCACCGAAGAGTGGGGACAACCAGTGACCTAAGGAAATAAAAACACAAGTAAAGTATGGCCTCTAGAATTGTTAAAAATTGGTGTTTGTGGAAAAATATCACTCGCATGTATAATTTTGCAGCCATTGGGGGTTATTTTGTGGCTATCTCTTTTCGAAATAACTATCATATAGTACAGTGTGTTTGAAATATCTAGCTGTGGAGTGTTTAGAGTATTTAGTGGTACATGGGTTATAGTTCTATCCAAAATCAATTTCATTAGCCAAATAATTGTGAATTTTACATCACTCTTTCCTCTCAAAGATTATCCCAAAAGAGAATTTATCTATTTCACAAATGGATGTGTACTCTACAACCAAATGTATATATACGCTACAACAGACTTCAATAAATGATGGAAAGATAGAAGTTCTTTAGGAAACTTCAATTTTAAGTTGAGGTAGTGTCTCAGACAATCTGAACCAATAAGCCTTTGGCTATCTTTATTTCTTCAATGTCTACATACACCACCCCCTGCGTTCTCTAGTTATACCCCAATCAATACACTACACCTCTACTATTATAGTACATCCCTACCGAGTAGAAAACCAAAACAAATTAACTAACCTAAATGACACCTTCTTTAATCTATTGTTGAAGACCAAAAGTTCGTAAATTTCAGCCTCACTTGCCTCAAATGACCCTAATAAAATATAAAGCCGATATACCGACTGGCTAAGCCTATAATATATCAACTCTTAAATGTCACCGAATTAGTCACCCACGATCGTATTCACTGATCACACGTTCCCCAGCCTCAAAACCTTTATATTATAAATAATACACCTAAATACCCCCATACTAACTGTAAAAAGGTTACGAAGCAAGTGCCAAGCAACTTGGTTATCACACACCCCACTGAAATTTAAATACCCAAATCGCAACACCAGGCATAAAATTCATAGCTGAGATGCATATTGAAAAGAGATATTATTATTACAGTTCCTATAGTCGTCCATGGTGGGCTTTGGCTTTCATCGCTGTACCAATTGTCATACTTATTGCGTTCATGTTGATTAGAAGAAGAAGACAAAGAGCCGTTGTAACTCAAAACCAACAGTACTACCAACAGTATCCTGAAACACAACAATATGGGGGTCAATATCCTCAAGGTCAATATGGTGGAGATTATAATCAAGGTTATAACCAAGGTCAAGGTTACAATCAAGGCCAAGGTTACGGTTACAGATCTGAACCAGGTCAAGCTACTAATCAAGGTAGTGGTGAATATGGTGACCCACCTCCATTATACCCAGCAGGAGATTCTAGCAATAATAATTATGGACCATCTAATGGTCAAACTGAAGAATTCTCAGCTCCAGCAGGTCCACCACCAGCTCATGTTAAGTAAAGTTAATAAGGTTCTGATAGAATCTACCTTATGTAAGTCACGTTTATTTCTAGTCATGTAGAGTGTATGTTAGTTTATTATACGATAGTTCTATTTAATTTTATTTTGTAAAGTCAATGACAACTTTATTGACTTTATGTTTATCGAATAAATCATAAGACTCTTCAACTTTATCAATTGGGATTTTATAATCGATAAAATCAGTGAATTGGTGTTTTAACTTATTGAAGACTTCTAATGCTTCAGGGAATAAAGACCAGGCATGACATCTACCAAATGAGAGATTGATATTCTTCAAATAACATTCGATTCCATCAAATGGTAAAGGACCATGACTCATTCCAATTGATGCTAAAAGTCCTTCACGTTTTATAGCTTTAAAACCAGTCTTCAATGCTTGTGAACCACCAACTGCTTCTAAAACAAAGTCAAATTCGCCTTCAGGGATTTCATCCTTATCGAAATTCAATACCTCTGCTCCCAATTCTTTAGCTTTTGTCAATCTAGATTCAACATTATCAACGCAAGTGACATTGAACCCATAATGTTTAAATACTGATAATGCACATAATCCAACTGGACCTATACCCAATTGTAAAACTTTAATATCCTTGATTTGTCTAGGGTCCAAACTTTTGGTAACATTATGACCTAAATGGTTTAAGATCTTTTTAACTCCAAAATAACCTGTAATAAAAATATCTGCCATTAATACATAAATTGGATCATCATCACACTTTATCAATACATTGTCAGCATATGGAATCCTCACATACTCAGCTTGACCACCATCTAATCCAACCTTACCAAAAGTATTGGTTTTGTCACATTGACTGGAGAATCCTGATTTACAGTACCAACATTCTCCGCATTGAATGGTAAAGGTACTAACGACAATATCTCCTGATTTGAAGTTTTTCACACCTTTTCCAACCTCAATTACTTCTCCTACAAATTCATGGCCAATAACTTGATCTTTAGGTAATTTCAAATGTCCTCTATAAGCATGGAGATCAGTACCGCAAACTCCTGAATACTTAACTTTAAGAATTACGTCATCGCCTGAACTCAATTGAGGTGAATCAACTTCTTTAACCTTGACTTCGAATGGTGCTTGATACGTTACTGCTTTCATGATTTACTGATTCGACAGATTGCTGACAATTGGTTTACGAGATCTATCCGATAAGCGTGGATATATAAATTTAGGGTGCGACTATAATGTGGGGATCGATCCTGAGACGGTAGAGGTTTCCCTATAGAGATTTTTATGTATTGAATCTACGCATGTACAGTTCTGGACTCCTGGTCCTATATTATACACACACATTGACCGACTTTAATTCCCCCGTATCTGACGTACCCATTTTTAACCTAACCGAATCTACCGTGACATCGACTCCCATATCAAATGAGTATCACCAATCAAATGATTTCCATATAACTCCAATCAAAGTGGTATTGAAATCGACAAACTTTCTGAGTCTTTGAAATATTGATATCATGTAATGGTATAAAACGTTCAAGCATATCAAATTTCCTATCAATGCATATAAAAGGTAGGCCAAAACGGCTATAACATCACCAGAATGGAAGATATCATTAAATTTATATATCAATGCTGTATCCTTAGCAATACATTTTGTGGTTCCATCAGTTTTAGTACATGTGTAGTCTAATTGTAGTATTATCATATTTATCATGAACTCTTTGAAATTTGTGAACAAAGATGCTTGAGTATTACCAAACACTTTAGAATCTTGTGCTTGAGCTATCTGGGTGAATATAGAATCGTTATTCCGTACAATGAATGTTATAACATCCCTAAAGAAGTTATGACTGAAAGTTAACTCATTTCCGAATAAAAAGAACCTCCTTAATGTCCCTTGTAAGTAGAAAGAAGCAGCAAACACAAACGTAGTTAATCTAAAGATTCTACTGATTGCCATAGCCATCAACATAAGGCTTCTTACTGCTATTTGGTTGATATTAATATCTCTCCAAAGTTGCCTATATCGTACCACTGGGAGTGGTAATGTATTAAATAACCATATCAATTTAATATATCTATGGTTCAGTTGAGCTCTACGGTTTAAAATTGCCAACCTTTCATTACGTTCACGATGAGGGAGATTAGCTAAGAAATCTTCAAATTGTCTTCTTTGGAAAAATTCAATAAGATCCATATTAAGGTCTCTGAAAATATCCACTTGGTCTCCGTTTTCTAAGTGATCCATAGTGTGACAAATGCGAATTCGATTACCGTATCATTCTCAAAAATTCTATTGAAATTCCATAGTGAGGAGTTGCAAAACGGATTCTGGGCAAGTAAAGGTAGCGCTAGAAGAATTTCTCTTTAGGTCACTTAAGGGGTATTAAGATCGTTAAATTATTTAATTTATGTAAGCCTACTCAACTATTCATAACAGCAAGGTGCTTTGACCTAAACTAGGGGAATTATATTTACGAGATTCGTGCCAAGACTCACTCACTATAAAGTGTACAGGAAAAGTTAAATTCTACAAACATCAGTATACATATCGGTTTTCCCATTACGGCAGTTACTGAGCAAAGGTTATGTTCTTGTTAAATGCAAAGAATTGCGCTTTGAAGGTCGATGTCGTTTCGTAAACTATTTTCGTAAACCAGCACCAAAATGGAAAACAATATTCTGCAACATCGTAAATGCATGCTTTCACTCTTGCATTATTGAGGATTTAATATAACGAAGATATGGCCTGGTATTTGATTTATATTCAATCATTCAACTATAACCGAGATATTACAATTGAGCTATTCTATACAATTTCTTTTGGAATTAACTTATCCTATATATTTTTGACACGTAACAGGTTTTGATTACGGTTATGGGTTATTCTTGCCTTTTATACTTTTTGGTTTCCTTATTTATTACATTCAAGCACGTCTTATATTAAATGATGTTGATGGTTAAACAAAAGCTCGTGGGACTTAATCATATATTCAGTACAAATCAAAGCATCAAATATTTTACCCACCTTCAGTTATTTCAGGTCAAACATTCAAAAAGCTAGGAACTGACCCATGAAACGTCTCATATGATCTTAACCATATATCAATAAATTCTCTACTCAATTCATAATGATATCTTAGCATTGGAATTGGAATTTTACATTGACCTTTAACTTTTAAAAGTAAATTCCCATCTTTGATATTGAAATTTTTACTCTCGAAATAACAGGAATTAATGTTATGAAATTGGGTTGATAAAATCATCCTAGTATCGGTGACAAAAGCATTGGGTAATAAAACCAGGTCACCAGTTTCAAGTTCCCAAATATGATCCTTTTCCTCAGTTGTTAATTGTAATCCTAAAGTATTAATTTTGTTCAAAATTTCCTGTACATTGGTATGGTTTTGGACATGTTTGATTGAAGTAGTGAAATGATCAGAATTAATATGAATTGGTGATGTTTCAAAACTAATCATAAAGTAATTCTTTAAATTTTGAAAAAACCAAATCGTCAGTAAATGTGTACCCCCTAATAGTAATAAACCTTCCAAGATCTTATCATAAAGAATTAAAACTGTTGAGTCATCATTGGCTTTATAAGTAGTAGCTAAAATATACTTTCTAAGCATTTCTATGATAAAAGCTGGATCATACATTTTCAATGTCATATCATCTACTTGATAAGTTTTGAACTCTTGATTAGTTAATTTTTCTAAGATAACCCCCATCCCAATGAAATGATGATTCAATCTATTATTGGTGAACTCTGATGTTAAATTGATATTAAATTCAATTGATAATTTTGATAATATGGTCTTTAAAGTATCAGGATTAAGGTTGAAATCACCTAATACAATACTTTTACATAAATAAATTAAACTGACTCTTCTAGTTAAAAATGATATGAAATGATTATTATAATGGGGGAAATTATAGATGAATACCGTAATAAATACCACTATCCATAAAAAGACTTTACTACTTTCTCCATAATCTTTATTGAGGAATTTCACAAACCCATCAATGAAAAGGGTTTTTGTCATTAATCCACACTCAATTGGATCTTCACAAAGAAGTTTAAACGTATCACTAGGAGTTGTATTGAGATTATACTTGGATGATTCACTATTGATCAATTTGGTATAAACCGGACCAAGATCTTCAAATACATATATTGGTGGAATTAAAGTTATAGCATCAAAAATCATACTCAATCCTTCAATGCTTTTACTTTTGCTAGCCTTTAAAACTAGATTAGCTTCATTAATCAACTTAAATGCTCTTAAACAAATCATACCAAGTGAAAAATTATTTCTATCTCCATTGGCTTCCATATACTTGACCATCTGCTCATGAATAGGTAATTGAGTTTCTAATTTAATAACAGGAATATCTAAAACTTTGCCTTCATATAATTGAATTTCTTTCAAGATTGGTTCAATTTGACCTACTTTCAATATCTTGAAGTACTTGATTAAGTAACTTAAGTAGGTTTTCTTCTCTATATCTCTAGCCTCTAAATCTATCAAAACAGCCAATCGTCTTAACGCCCCTTTGAATCTACCTAATCTGAACAATGTTAATGAAATAATAAGTCTATCAGGGTTAGAAATAGTATATGAACTTTCAAATGGTGGGATGATAGTTAAGATTTCGTAAAGTTTATTTTGACTATATAAATTATTAAGGATTTGACTCCATGTTTGTTTATTTTCTATTAACTCGTCTGTAGATTGGATGATTAAGTTTGTATAATCTGTTAATTGCATTTGTGATATTGGCCTTTTGTTTCTTCGATTAATTTATGTAAATTCGTATTTGTGTAATGAGTTTGTGTAATGAGATTGGGTGCAAAAAACGTAAATCGCACTCGTAGTTAAAGATTCTTATATATAACCCTCACAACTAAAGAACTCATTAATAATTAAGACTAGCAACTGGCTTATTATTAGATTCAGTCACACTTGAATCAGATTTAGTTTTACCTGGAATATACGTATCAACATTAGATTTATAACTTGACATCTTTTCTTGAGTGGCTCTCTCAAAATCAGTATCTCTCATACCCTTCAACCTCTTACATGCAACTTTATTTGATGTATTCTTTGGATCACGTTGACAATACCCAATCAATTTCATCACATACTTAAAACATTGATGACACAATCTCATATCGATATTGAAATTATCAGCTATATAGTTTTCCGGTAATTTTAAAGAACTATCAAATTTTTGCTGAGCTTCCAACATAATCACTATTAACATGGTGGCAAATACTACATTGATATCAAATGAAAGAAGAATAGGTAAAGACGATATCGACTCTATCAAAGCTACTGTGTTTTTAATTATATCCACTTTCTTTTCATTAAATAATGGTGAATTAGGATGATCTGGTAATTCTATTAAAGTGTTTCGTATATCATACGGTAAATCCAAATTTAATTCGAAATTCAATTCTTTGAGTATAAGTTCTTCTCTATAAAGTAGCTCATCCCTCCATTGCCAGAATTTTTGGGAATTTTCATTGATTACTATACTAGGATTAGGATTCTTAAGTATACAAGCAGCCATGGCAATTTTATCCGGTAATCTATAAGTGTCGTTTAATTTACATGATATTGCAATAGCCGCCAGGGCTACGAAATATTTGGATTGTGTTATGGGTCTTTTCATATAAAATCTATTGGTGTACATCGTTGCTACAAAGATAGTTCTAGCATCAAGTTTCAAACTTGACCCTAATCGTATAATGAAATCATAAATGGCTTCTCTGGTTTTAAGATCTTGTTCTACGGTGAAATGTACCCTAGAAGGAGACTTATATATGAAATCTTGTTCGGTAAATAGCCAAGTATTATCTTTGAGGCCTATCATCACTGAGACACCTCACACCTCAAATTAAGACCTTGAGGCCTTGAAAAACAGAGGTCGCGGTTAAGTGAAAAATTTTCAATGGCAGAATACATGCATTTAGTTAGGCCTGGGGTATCAGCACCAGCAGCTTCAACTACTACTGGTAGTTGTAATGTCAAGATCCATGCATCTGCACTTTTCCAAATCTTGGAGATTGTTTCCAAGCAAGTCGTTGCCAAAAATAAAAGAATAATGGGGACATTATTAGGGTATAGATCAGAAGATGGTTTAACTTTTGAAGTTAGGGATTCTTTTATGGTACCATGTAATGAAACTGGTGATTCTATTGCCATTGAAGATCATCAACATAAAACTTTATATCAATTATATAAGAAATCACATCCTAAAGAAAGTGTTTTAGGATGGTTTGGTACTAGTAATGAAATCGATAATACTACAAGTTTAATCCATGATTTTTATTCAAGAGGTAATGATAGAGCTTACCCATTCCCAGCCATTTATGTTAACATTAATTTCCAAAACGCCAAAGGAGAAGTTATTCCACCAATAATTAAATCATACCTTGGAGGAGCTATTGGTAAAACCAATGTTGCTAATAAAGTTGGTTGGAAAACTAATACACCAAACCCATCATATGTATTCCATCCAATTCCTAATGAAGTTATAACTGCCACCATTACCGAAAAATTAAGTTTGAATAATCTTTTACAAAGCAAATTACAACAAACTGAACCAACATCCGATGGCTCAGAATTATCTAATCAAATTAAACAAATAATCGATTTAATTGATAAAACTTTAAATAAATTGGAATATTTCGATACTAATAATGATGATGATTTAACTCTCTTAAGAAGCTTGGCTAATAATTTATCAAGTACTCCAAAGAGTTTAAGTAGTGTTGATGTATTGGCTAATAACTTAAGAGGCCATAATCAAGATGTTATGATGATTGAATTGTTGACAAAGGTTGTTAAGGAGCAAATTGAATTAAGTGCTAGGTTAACTGTTAGTTCCGATAAGAGTGCTTAGGGTTATAGAGGGATAGTCCAATATAAGACATATTTGAAGTTAGTGTGGTGGTGATTATTCAATTATCTCAATGTTGTAATTCTCTGGCGTTTTTTTGAAAACTCTTTCCATAAGTCATGTTATCTCTTTTGAAATCTCTTTTGCATAATTTTGGTGTTCTAGGTAATTACATTACTCAATACAGTTCACAGGAGATATGCGTAGTATGCGTATTAACTAAGACCAAATATTGTCGTGTCTTTACCTCATCTCACTTATAAAGCCCTATGATAATGAAATACCCTGAACGATTTCATACCACAAACGTTGATCTCTGGTCTAGAATATATCTAATAACTCTATATACCTCCTACCACGCCTATACACTACCACCAACTCAAAACTACCACAAACCACAAAATCAACCCCTCATATTCACCTCTCACTAATATCACAAAGTGAGAAATTTTTCTTAAATTACCATTTACGTCTCCTATAAGGTTATGGAATATTTGCAACAAAATCCAATTCAATTCAAATTAAACACTTTAGATAAACCGAATTATTGATAGAATTAACACCTGATCAAGCAAGTCCACGAACACAACTTTTTTTAATAGAATTTTTTAATAGCATACACATTTACAACTAAGTTTAAGGCACAGAATATCATGGCCAAGAAGCTGACAAAGACAAGTAAACCCCCTACCACTAAACCTCAAACCACCGGAGGTAAGAATTTGAGTTCATACATGAACGGAGGGTTCCATATGAAATCGCTAAGACGGTTCAGTATAGCACATTCATCATCTTCAGATGACGATGAGGACGATGAGGAAGACCAAGATGATGATGAACCTCCTAATAGGCGAGGATCTCGATCCCAATCTGATTCATCATTAACAGCAGTACTGGAAAATGAGTTATCAGACAAAAGTTCAGTGCTATTTGATGAAGAACTCATAGGTGGAAAGACTTTAGGAAAAGGTACAGGAAAAGGAAAGACCTTAGGCAAAGGAGCCAAGGGCAAGCAAGGAAAAGGAACTCAACAAGGTAAAGGGAAATCCATAAAGAGCCAAGGAAAAGGAAAGTCATTAAAGAATTATGGGAATCAGTATCAAGACTCTGACGAAGAAGCCATTAGTTTTGTGTCGTCATCCGATGAGGATTCGGACTCTTCGTCAGATGATGATAACATTGATTTCGTTAAATTACAAGCCCAAAAGAAGGTCAAAGCATTAGCTAAGGAGAAACTGTCACCAAATAAACGTAGAGACAGTGGATCTGTTTCCAAACCAAAGTATGGTAGAAGAAGGTCAGTTAGTGCATTACCTGAAGATATAAATTTTGAGTTTGAATTTAACGACAATGAAAATGCTATAGATGATTCTGACGACGATGATAATGATAATGACAATAATGATAATGATAATGACGACGAAGAGGATGATGATGAGGATGATGATGATGACGAAGATGAAGATGAAGACCAAGGTGAAGATTTGGGTGTTTTGGCTGATGAACAAGATGGCGAGGAAGATTTAGGTGAAGCTATTGATGAAATTGACTTAGTTGAAGATAATAAGTTAGAAGCCGATTTAGACTTCAACATTCAAGTACCCAAGTTCAATGATGAAGATATAAATTCCGATGAAGATTACGAAATTGATGACAATGAATTATTAGCAACTTTACAAGCCGATAATGATCTTGAAGAGTTTAATAATTCAATCAGTAAGAGGAATAATTCAGTCACTCTGATGGATGCTGAGGAAGATGAATTTTTGAAACAAGAAGAGAAGTTTTTGGTTAATGAATTTGAAAATAATGGGTTTGATGAAGAAGAGATTGCCAATGTTCCAAGTGCTGCTTATGAAAGTGATTTAGGTGAATATGATGAAGAAGATGATGAGGATGATTATCATGATATGGTTGATTTCACACTTGATTTAAATGAAAATGAGTTTAATAGTGGTAAGAAAGTATCACAAATTAAACGTAAAGGATTTGATAGTGATGATGATGATGATTCATATTTATGGGATTATTTCTTTAGTTCTGATAATGATTCAGAAGATGATCAAAAACCAAGGAAGGGGCGTCTTGCTGGCCAAGATTCACATTTGTCAATCACTCAAACTAATGATGATGAAGAAGTTTACGATAGTGGTGAAAGTACTGACGTTGATTCTAATATTCCAACTTCAAATAACTCAGCCCTTGGTTCGCAGAAGGCTAAAGAAGTTTTATCTTCTAAAACTGCTGATTATAGACCTCCACTTTTAGGTACTTGGATAGCATTAGAGAGTAAACCTTTCAGTATAATTGATGGTCTTAGTACCAGATCATTAAGTAATAATAATTATCGTCATATTAATCCATCCACAAAACCTACAAAAAGAAGAAAGAGTTTTGTTGGAACACCTTATAGTGAAGATTCAGCTTTAGGATTAGATGATTTATTAAATATGAGTGAAATGGATTATGATGATACTGATGATGTTAAAATTTGGCGTGATTTCAATAACCAAAAGCAACGTGTACCATTAGGAGCTTTCAGGAATAAAGCTTATTTACAAAATTCTTTTGGTACTGATGTTTTATCATCTAATATGCATCATTATAATCATAGTAGCAAGGCTAATAATGAGTATCAAAGAAAGTTTAAGACTCCTAAGAATCCCAAAAGGAATTCACCTATTCCACCTAAACTGAAACGTAGAAGGGCTTCTAGAACTGAAGCTTTTAATGAAGGTTATAGACCTACAAAATCTGGATTATTCAATGAACAAGCATTGATTGATGTTGAAGAGATGTTGAGTGATGATAATGATATAATGGCGTTGATTAAGGGTTTGTGAACCTGAGCGTTAGCGAAGATGAACATTGATATAGGCTCTCTCACAGTGGTATGCCTCGACCTATACATGCGGTGATCAATTTTAATAGCTTAGATATGTTTTGTATAATAAATATTAAGGAGTTCTTTTTGTTTGTGTTTGTGTTCAGTACATATTAAGTTCTATAGTTTTTCGTAAATCTGTAAGTAGAGTTTCTTCTAAATAGAGTTTATGTAGCTTGGTTTAGAGTTAGATAAGTCACATATATCGAGATTTATAACCAATAATTGATCAATTTATACTTTAAATTTTCATTTGTGATGTATCACAATTGTAGGTAATTCTCTTCTTTATAGTTAATTCTCTATATTTTTATTTGAAATTATGTTTGAATTTGTCTTATCCCTATGATTCTTAATCTCTTGTATAATCATTTAACACCGACTCCTCTACCTCCCCACCATCACTACGTTCAGGCCAGGTCAAGAGCAGATTCAGTGTGCGAAATTTCCATCTCACACGATGATTAGAAGATCGAAAAGAAGTAATAAAGGTCAACATACTCAAAGAGATGTTGATGATGTTTATTACATAAACGACGACGAACCTGAACCTAAGAAATTCAAATCTGATGATGAATACAGTGATGATGATAAAAATAATGAAGCTGAAGAACAGGTTATTGAAGTTGATGATGAGGATGAGGACCACCAATTAGCCCCAACGACGGTTAAAAAACCTCAATCTAGGTCACAAAAGCCTAAGAAACCCGTCAAATCTACTTCTAGTTCACAGTCAGCACCTTCCACAGAGTCAGAAGAGTTTAGTGAATTAGGTGATCCTAAAAGAATACCTGTAGCTAAATTTTTTTACAAAACCCTTAAAACACAAATCCCTAAAACCGAGGAAAATTCATCAGATCATGATAAAATAGCTTACAATTGGGCTGTAGAACTAGAGAAAGCAGTATGGACTAACTTCCCTCAACATTATTCCGATAAAGCTAGAGCTGTACCAGGCTTAATTAAGAAACCTGAAGTTTTAAGTAAATTATTGAGTAAAGAATTAACCAGTGATCAAATAGTATCATTAAAACCTGAACAAGCTATTCAAGGACTCAATGATATAGCCGAAAAAGTCAAAATGGAATCCATACGTAGATCTGTATTAAAAGCTGAAGAAGGTCAAAGAATTAGAAGAACTCATAAAGGTGAAGAAATCGTTGAAGATGTATCTGGGGAACATAAACCTGATGCTATCGAAGTTAATATAGTAAGTAGATCTGTAGACCATAGGATTTTTGAAGATGACAATAAGTCTGAAACCACGTTTCGTAAACCATCTTTAAAGAATGATGAACCTCAAGTTGTTTATAATTATCAACAAACCTATGATTCAGAACCTGAAGATGTTAACTCTAGTTCTGAAGAAGATGAAGAAGAAAAACCTCAAAAGGATGATAGTCCATTAGATGATGATGACGATTTAAATAAAATTCTAGGTAATCCAACCAATGTTAGTCCTAAGAAATCATCAATGAAAAAGGTTCAATTACCAAATATAAAGTCCTCACATGTATGGCAAGGTACGTTAACGTTTCCTGATTTTGTTTCGTTTGAAGCACAAATGACAATGGTTTCCGCTACTGGGTATAAATCCACTTTAGATACCACCAACGATGTAAATATTCATAATAATTTCATTGATATAAGTAAAGATATATTCACTAAGAAATTCTATGAAGTTCAAGGTAAATTGGACAAATCCAAAGCTGAACCATATTTGAATCAAGTTGTAGGCAGGAAAGATTTATTTTTATATGAAGTAGAAGAATCATCGAACACACCAGAAAAGAAGAAATTGTTTGATTATTTGTTGAACCATAGTAAAGTTGGAGTTTTAAGTGGTAAACCATCATTTGCCAAAGACTCTTATCTCATATCATTAGACGGTAAATCAGTACCATCATATTTGAACGGAATGGAGAATTTACAAGGTAAGCGTGGTTTGTTTGCTTTATATGTTTTACAAAAAGATTATAAACCCGGTCAAACTGTACAAAGACCAATTGCTAGACCACCACAAAGAGCCAATCCTCCGTCTCATTTACCTAGTAAGCCAGCTCAAAGACCTAATCAAAGGTCATCTCTGGAATTGAATTCAATTTTAAGTAATTTGGGTTCTTTTTAATGTAGTATATATTGTATAATAGATGTGAAATCACGTGTTTCTATTTTTTTGTTTAGGTTTCCTGTTTCAGAGATTTGTTGGTTAGAGGTGGGACGTTGAAGCTAGGTGGAATGCGTTAAATCAGGTGAAAGTTAATAAGCAGTTTATTTTGTGTTTAGGTTGATTTGTAGATGTTATATATTTAATTGTTTTTGTATATTCTCTGTGTACTCTGTTTGTGTACCCTCTTTGTGTACCCTCTGTGGGTACTGTATTTTGGAACTCTCTATTGGAACTCTCGAGAAGATTAGTCACGATTTTTCAGTAAAACCTATCGAGTCCCATATCCATATTAAGGCTTGACACGTGAAATAATAGGTGAATACGACTAACCAGCTTCACCTACGCTTAAGTTCATTATCGCGCAAAGACTCTACAATGGAAGATGATAAACCTGAAGATATTGATAATAGTCTCGTGTTTGGCAATGATTGGTCTGAAGATATAGGGCAAGGATTTCAAAGGACACCAGACCAAAATCATGGCATTGAGCTGGACATTGTTGATGGGTTAGAATTGACTTTAGATAACGATCACCAAGACGATAATGAAAATGATTCACCATTTGCAGTACCTAAACGTCACCAATATTTGTACAATAACGGCGAAACCCAAGTAGATGTATCGCCAACCGATGGCAGTAGAGTTATAGAGAGAATTGATATGGAATTAGACGATACTCAAAAGATCAATAGTGATGATATACGAGACACTCAAGTTATTAATAAAGACACTCAACAAATTAGTCAACCGACCCAAAAAATCAGTCAGGAGACTCAGACAGTCAATCAGGGTGCTGGGATCGGAAGAACTGAAGCAGATACACAAAAGATTGAAACACAAATAATACCAAATGATACGCAAAGCGACGCACAACCACAAACCCAAGTAATAGAACATAGCATACACCAAGACAATTCGAACTCACAAAACGACACTGAAATAGACACAAACACACAAAAGATTAATATAAGCTCAGATCCACCTAAATCATCAACCAACAAAATCCTTTCACAATCAGATGACATTCTAATAGAACTCGATGAACCTGACCAAACTATCATAGGAGACCCCGTACAAATCCCTGGTACTGTAGAGAAAACCAATTGGAAATCAAGGACCCAAGTAGCGAATACTCAAGAAGAAATTGATGAAGTGGTACAAGACGATTTCAAAGAAGAGTACGTGAATAGTGATGATGAAAGTGAATTGATTTACGATGATAGTCTAATCGCCCATAAATTAAAACGTCACACACCATTCGAAGAAAGCCCTCTTAAAGACAGAGATGGTCAAGAAGGGTTACCGCAAATCAAAGAAAGCTCACCGCCACCACTGGGAGAGTTAAGTGAAGATATTCTACCTAGTAAAAGAAGGAAAAGAACCATAATTGAATCACAATCTACTGATGAAGTAAAGGATCAATCAACCGTGGAAGTTCTTAGACACGAGCTGGGGTTAACTATTGATTCTTCATCTGTTGTTTCAGCTAAAAGTGTTTGGGCCAATCATCGCTTTAAAATGTATACGGGTCTAGTTCAAACTGTTTACAAAAACAATCTGGAAGTTCTATTTGAAGAAGGAATTTCCAATGTTGAAAACTCTAATTTATACCCTTTAGATATAAGAATCGGTGATACAGTCAAGATCAAATCATCTTCTGTAAAATATACAGTTGAAGGGCTAAGTTATCAAGCATCACAAACTGATATCAATTGTGTAAGAGGATATAATTATGTTCATCTTAAGAAGTATCAAAAGAAGAATGTCAAGAATTATGAAGAAAAAGTCGTCCCACTAGCAAGTATAGTGATGGAATTACCTGATTGGTATCATCACCAACAAGAATTCAAAGTAGATTTAGCTCCAGATGATACGCTAACATCCATCATCAACGATAATATGAGAACACCTACAAGAACACGTCATACCCAAGAACAAATTAGTCCCATAAAGGCCAAACCAAAGGCAAGTAAGAATATTCTGATGATATTCAAAGATTGTTTATTTTGCATTACTGCTATTGAAGGTAAGGCCAAAGATGAGTTAGTTGAAATGATTTTTGAGAATGGTGGTGAAGTCCTTGAAGAAGGGTTTATGACTTTATTCGAATATAAGAAGACCAGACAAGAATTCAAGTTGACTATCACTGATGATAAGATTGGCCACTATAAGTTTGCAGCCCTTATTTCCAATGGGTATTATAGAAGTTCTAAATATTTACAAACTATAGCATTAGGATGGCCTATTTTATCTGAAAAATTCATTTATGAGTTAGTGTCTTCCCAGGTTCGGATTACCAAAGATAATTGGTTACCTTACCTACTATCAGCTGGCTTTTCATCAGTATTAGGTACACAAAAGAGTTTGGATGTGTTCAAATTCAAGCAAGGGTATGATAAGAATTGGAACATATCACGACAGATTAACCTTCATGGACATTTGTTAAAGAATTATACAATTTTGGCAGTTGATAATGGTGAGAATAGAGAAGAATTAATCACGTGTGAGTTTATATTTTATGCATTTGGAGTTCGTCAATTTGTAATAGTTGATAATGTTAAGAAGTATATAAAAGACAATGGGTTGAATAAGGTTATCGTTTATGAGAATAAGGATAGAAGTTTGGGATACGATGTTGTCGGATGGGAATGGGTTGTTCAGTGTTGTATCAGTAGTTGTATTTGGCCGATAGGAAAACAAGGGAAGTGATTAAGGATTGTAGTAGCTTTATTATTATCTGTAGTCTCAATATAATGTCGCATTCGTAAGAAGCTAACAAGAGGTTTGAATCTATAATAATTCTTATACTTTTGATCCAGGGATATCTCCTAGTCAACTCGAAGATGTATATTCACATATGTTGATATGACGATCAATTAAAGCTTTTTGCAACCAATATGTACCTTCATGCAACTTATTGAGACTTTTTTGCGGCCATTTTTATAATATTAAGTATACATACTCTAAACAAAATAGCTATTGAATTCCTCACTTTCCGACAGCATTTCATTCCATATTGATGATTCATCATCTTTGATAATTGGATCATTTAATTCTTCTTCCGATATATCGATGTAATCGGATGAAATCTCACCCCCGATTCAAATAGGTTCTTGCTTGTTCATATGTTAACCCAACTATATATTCAAACTTTCCATTTTCTAAAAACAAATTATCAAATATTGTCAAGGGTGATGGGACAATCGTTTTCTTCTTGAAATTTACATTCAAAGTAAAGCACTTGTATTTCGTATACAAGCCATTGGAGTGACAAAAATCCAGTGATCTAATAATAAAAACTTTTGGATCTTCGATTAAATGGCATAAAAACAGATCAATAGGTAATTCCAAATCTTCAAATTTGATTATTACTTCAATGTTTTTATCGTTAGTCACATGGTTAATCACTTTGATGTCGTTGATATGAGTTTCTAAAGCGTCTACTCTTGTTGTGAGTCTATCGTTTGTAAACCTATAATTGGTACTCAAGATTTCATTGGAGTGTAATAACTCGATAATAATTTCTATCAATGGGTTTTTACCGTGATTACTGTAACGTGTTTCATGAAATTCTTCCCAACTATTGATTATATACGTATCAGGCCGCTGATCGGACAGGCATAAGACTTTGAAGATCATATCTTTGATCTCATGGTGATATGGTTTAACCGCCCGATAAAGATTATATAGGCCAATAGTATCACACCTTCGGACTATTTCATTAATAATTTCAGATGGCAGCTGGATAGAATCTTTATTAACCCTTTTCATTGTTAAACTATGATACAACTATTCAACCTCGTGGTATAAGCTTATTGAGCATAGATTTCATAATAGGAATTTATACCAAATTCTATGCGCATTTCATTTTGCAGCCATTTTGCAACCGTTCTCACAAAGATCTACAAGTCAGAAATTATGATCATAAAATATATTACATTATACACTCTAAAGTTTAACTCTAGTCTAGAAATGGGCTACTCAAGCAAAACCAAATAATCTTTTGAATAAAGTAGCAACAACGGCTTTAACTAAATTCATTCCAGTATCACTCTTAACAGCATCACCATTTTCCTCTAATCTTCTCAATAAGTAAGCTTTGGTTTCAACTGGTGGCCCCCATGGTACATATTTGATAACATTTTGAACATTTTTATCCTTGATTAAATTGTATGTGATGTTATCAGCCATACCTAATAATTGACCCAAAACAATATTATTTTTGTTATAGTTGACACCAACGGTGTTTAATTTATCAGTGACTAAGTTTAATGAATTTGAATTATGAGATGCTACAACTAAATGACCAAGGAATGATTCGTTTTTCTTTTGGGTTAGAATGTTTTCAATGCAATAGGTGATTCCTTGGTTATAGTTAACATCAGTAGCTTCTTTGGATTTGTGGATGATGGATTTTCTGTTGGCTTCAGAATGAATATAAGCACCTCTGACTAATTTCAAACCTAATCTATAGTTTTGCTCTTTGGCCAATTTTTCTTCCACGGTTAAAAGTTCGGATGATTGTGATAAGTACATTTGCAAAGTTCCAATAACTGAGATTGGTTCATCGAGTTTGTTGAATTGTTTATATAACCTTCTTTGTAATTCATAAACCCCAGGTTGTAAGTCATGTTTTTCAGCATCAATGACCCCAACAACAATTGGGGCTACTCTTTCAGGGTACTTATGAGATAATTCCTTATTTGAATCGTAGATGGTTTGGATGATTTGTGAAACTCTGCCAACCAATTCATCGAACTTTGGATTGTTTTCATAATTCTTTAAGATTTCAGCCGCATTGGATGCAAAACCGGTAGGTTTTAATGCTACATAACTTGGTGGGATAGTGTTGATATCTGAAGCTTTGGCGATTTTAGCAACAGTGTTAGGGATTAAGAATTCTTTAATTGATCTATTGGTTTCATCAATAATATATTGAGTGTCAACCGGTGCTTCATTACCTTCAGCAGCTTCAATAGTTAAACTCAACATCATGTTATTGATACCTTTTTTCTCTAATTCGGCACTGGTATGAAATAAGTCTTTCATGGTTTCACCACCACAATAAATCTTATAAACTAAAGCTCTGATAATTGGCATTGGTACATAAGGGAATGCTTTTATTGCCAAATTCAACATTGGCTTGTTAAGGGTAACAATTCCAATACATAAGTACGAGAAAAGTTCCGATAATTTGTAATCTTTTAAATACGATAAATCCGCTGTAGTAGAAATTGGTTTTGTAGTAGCTTCTACAACTGATGGTTTAACTATACCAGAAGATGTAGGAGTTAATGATTTATTATGCTTGGAGATATTAAAATATCTTGCTGTTATAGGTCTGGACCTAACTGTAGGTCTAAAAGTTTTAAACATGTATAATTCCCCTAAGGAATCCCAAACTTATTTATATGTGACCCATGTAGGTAAGGCATCAAATCAGTTAGGTATAATTAAAGCGAGGCGAGACTAAGGGTAATCTAAGCGAGATGTGATGTTTTGGTTAGGTAAGCGAGAATTGAGGAGAAACGGAAATTTATAGAGATGATCCGAGACCCTCACTGAGGAAACTTATAGAGACATGAATATATTTATGTTTTGTCCGTATCGACCTATCTTGGTAAGATTGACCTATCTAGGCAGTATTGTCCTATACGAGCTTAGAAGCTTCAACCTTATGACCACAAGGACATATCGGGTTTAACCAAACCAGTGGTTCTATAGAAAATCCCAGTACAACTAAATCCTCTAAACGTGAAATCATCTTTAGGATCACAAATACATTTTTTGTTCTTCCTAGTTTCAGCGTTATTTGGACAATTATGAATTGGGGCATGATAATATCCAATATCATCAAAGAAATGAACATCTTTTTTATCCATAAATAATGAAACTGCAATTGAGTGAACTGGTGCGTCTCCCCAACGTTCATAGAAGAATCCACCCTTTTTATCCAAATGTTCAAAATACTTGATGTAAGCTTCACTTCTGAAAAAATTCAAATCAGCAATTTCAAAATTACTCCAGAAATGACAGTTGTTATAGGTGAGTCCCTTATCGTTGGAGATGAAGTCAATTAAATTGTCCTTGGCAAGATATTGAGGATTAGAATCAATGAATTCTTTGGTACTTTCCCATAATGTGGGGATGGTCTCAATACCTTCTGGTAATGATACTGTGAAAGAATATCTCTTTTTGTTATCCTTCATGAACTTGAAAATGTCGTAGTCAATATCACAGTAAATCTTAATGTCGGGGTCGACTCTCCAATAATAATCGTATTCATCCATTAATGGGTGTCTGAAAAAGAACCCACTCTCATATCTACACATGTGACGGTACGGTTCAGATCCACCATAAATAACATTTTCAGCCTTCATTTTCTCTCTAACTTTTCTGGCCTTATCTTGATCGATATGGTCAGGGTATGACCATTGTTCCTTAGGAATCAACCCAAACTTAGCCGTTCCACTGACATGTGCAGTAGTTAAATCAATAAACTCTTGAGAAAATGGCACTTCATTAAGAAATACCCAATCGTAATGGTACTTATTGTTGAATCTGTCCTCGATCTGTCTAATTGAGTTCAAAATTCCTTTCAAATCTCCGTTCCTGGCTAATGATACTAAAGTAGCTTTGATCTTCTTACCTGGAATAGGAACGATCTTTTGTTGGCCAACAGTTTCTTGTCTGGCTGGCTTAGCAGGTGCTTTTGTTTTGGATCCCATGTTCAAGAAGAATCCCCCAAGTAGGAGGATCATTCCAAATATAATGAACCGAGTGATACGTGACTTTGTTCTTGGTTTCATTGTTGGTGTTTGCAACGTATGTAAAATCGAGTTCGCGGTTTTGTGAACCTCATCTCACTATGTTTAGATGGAGTAGATATTTTAGCACTACCCTAGGGCGACTCAACAGAGGCCGCCTGATCGACCAGATAGTGTTGGATCAACTCAGGGATACGTCGAAGTTGAAAGCTTCCAAAGATATTTTAATTTTAAATCCAAAACAATTTGGTAGTTCTAGTTCTGTAGCTTCAACCAGAGACTCCAAAGTACCAGATGTTGAACATATAACCACAAAATTACCCCCAAACCTTTTTGGGGCCGATGAAGAAAGTGAGTCATCATATATAAAGTCCATCAATAATTTAAAAGTTCTAGAAAATACCGTTACAGACCAAAAGTTCGGATCGATACAGAATCAATTAAAGGAAGGGTTCACTACATCTCAGCTAAGACAATACATAAAGACATATTACGATGATTCTGAGTTCCATGGTAAACGCAGAGGAATAAGTCGGACTAATAAGACGGGACTTGTCAATATCATTATAAAAGATTTATGGAATGTAAAGAAACTGGGCCTCAAAACCAGTGTTGAAGATTTCTTTAAGACCACAGAAGTCAAACTCGACAAGAAACAATTATTTCTTCTTCTTTCAAAAGAAGGATTGTTATTGAAGTATCTTGGCCGTATTGGGTGTAAGATAACGTTTGATTCTGTTAAAGATACTATCAAGTTTGAAGGAACTGAATCACAATTAACCACAGCTAACGTCATTCTTAATACTATGATCAAGAACAGTTATAATGAAACTGTCGATTTGAAGTTAATTAAAGAAGTTTATCAGAAGAAGTATGGGGAATTCAACTTGCATAAATTAAGTCAGTTGATTCAAGTGCATTTCGAACCAGTGGGAGATAATGAGCATGTATATAATCTAACGACCCTCACTAAGAATCAGAACAAAAGAGCCAAGAGATCTTTATTATGGTTATTAGACTCCAATCCACATGTTGAGAATCATTTAAAGATTCCTAAGTCTTATGAACTGTTTGAGAAAGTTCCTGTTCTAGATAATGATTCCATGCCTTGGAACGAAAGGTTAAATAGTTTATTTAGACTATCCAAGACTAATTCTTATGATAATTCATACATTGAACAACAACTCAAAGATTTTGAGGATATAGACAATGTGAGTATGGATGAGCTTGATGATTTGAAATCTTTATTAAATGCTCCTGAAAGTATAAAGACCTTTGATGGTATTCATCAATCTGAACAGCAACCTGTGCTTGAAGAAGATGAAATCAGTGAGATCTATAATAAAATCAGTCAAATAAAGAACGATAGTTTTATTGAACCAAGTAAGATTTCACCACCTTTGTTTACGGTCACATTAGGTAATATTCTTTTTGAAGCTGAAGACCACAAAAATGGAATTCAAGGAATACCCACTTTCAAAGACTCAGATTTACCGTCAAACTATAAATTCAATACCAATGTCCCCCTTATTAATGATAAAATATTCAACCTCCCATTATTTGAAACTCCAGAGTTGACGATGAAAGATGTTCATCAATATAGGATCAACGACCCATTCAAATACTGTGTACAAATGAAATTTTTACCATCATTATATGACAGCACCGACCCTAGAGTTCTTGAATACCCAGCAGTAGAAATCTGGATGGATTTGAATAATTATGGTAAGCCTGAAATGGATACTTTATCAGTATTAACCGTTGAAAATGAGAACAATTATATGATCCTGTTACCTGATAGGTCTAGTGACTTAAAAGTACTGAGTCAATCAGTAGGGGATGTGTTCATGAATGAAATCGACGATACGGTTGAAGATTTCAATATAAATCAATTACTAGAATCTTCTACTGCAAAGTATGCAAAGTATAGATCACAACCGGGAGTAGAGAAATTTTTAGAAAATAGTAAATTGGATTTTAGTGGTAAACACAGTTTATATATTGAACCAACCCTCACATTAAATGTTAATGGCCAAGAAGTAGTGTACCAGTACATCACCATTCATTATAGAAAACAAATGGAATTCTTATATAGGGATAAGTTGGTTCAATTTAGTATAATTGACGGAGGAGCAATGGGGGGTAAAAGATCGGAGGTCACATTAATAGGAGAATTCACTGAGGAGAGTTTCAGGGGTTTATTAAATGATTCATTGAGTTTGGCATGATTTTAGTTGTTTTTGGGTTTGTGGTAGGTATCTCATTTTGTGGTATCTCAAAATTTGTATATATTAGATAGAATTGTATATAGACAGTTACTATAATCTCTGGTGGGAATGTACACAGATGGGTACGAATTTGATTGGAAACACAGATATCAGTGGTTTCTGATCAATTCCCCATAGGCCCTCAAAGGCAAGATCATTTCTTCTCTAACTCCTTGACATGTTTCTCCAAATTACTAATTGAAGCTTGTAAAGCAATTACATCAGCAACCACTACATTATTAGCAATTTTATATTGATCTAACAAATAGTAGTATGAGGCAGCACCTGTGGCGGTAACTCCTAATAAAAAACCTAAAAATCCTCCTCTAACGGATCCAACTCTTGCAACACTTGACATTGAAACTTGTTGACGAACTTTCGCGACTCCTCATGCTTATGATCTCTAGGGCCAGGATAACAAGGGTAGGGAACTTTAATGCGAGATTTGGTGGGTGTGGTAGTATAGTTAGTGGTTTTAGAGTGGGGTTGAACTTTCTGACTCTGGTTAGGGGGTTTAAAGAACTGAAAGGCGTGGATAAAGATATTCAATCGCTTATTAATGACGCTATTAAAAGTCCGGGGTTGAGACATACCAAGGGTTTGAATAGAGATATGAACTCTACCCAGGCAAAGGACCTGTTTAAGACAGTTGAAGTATCAAAGGAGGGCTCAAAAATCAACTTCAGTAATGCCGAAACTCATTCAGAAGGTTTCCGGGCCAAATCTGATGTTTCTAAGTCTAAACTGAAAAGTAGCAAGGCTAAAACCCCCAAACCTAGATTCCGTAAGACCATCATTTTCTTAGGTACAATTACCACAATTTACCTTGTAGACAACTACGTCTACTCATCAACCCTCACCAGGGCCATTAGAGCAATAAGTGTTCTCACTTATATCGGATTAAGGTATAAATTCAGTAGTGATGAAAGTGTTAAAGAATTCCATGAACCTGCTAGTCAGCTTCTCTATAACTTGATGATCGCCAATAAAGGATTATTCATCAAATTCGGTCAAGCTGTGGCTAATCAAGGACTGGTATTCCCTATAGAATTCCAGAGAAAGTTCACTAAATTGTACGACGAAGCACCAGAAGAAGATTGGTCTGTGATCAATGCCACTTTAAAAAAAGAATTGGGTAAAGATTATGAAATTTCCATATTCCAATCGATCGATCACAATCCTATAGCAAGTGCATCGATTGCTCAAGTCCACAAAGCCAAATTGAAAAATGGGAAAGACGTTGCCGTCAAAGTCCAACATGATTATATTGAAAAACAAGTAGATGCCGATTTATTGGTGTACAGGCTTATGGTTAGATTTCAGAGTTATTTATTTGAATTACCAATGTCCCATTACGCCCGTTACATCTCAGACCAAACCATGACTGAGACAAGATTTATTCACGAGTTAGAGAATACAGAACGGATGCGTGATTTCATGGCTAAGGACTCATCGGTCAAGAATTTAGGAATTTATATTCCTGAAACGTACCCTGAGCTCACCACCGATCGAGTTTTAGTGATGGAATGGGTTGATGGAGTATCGTTGGTTGATAAACAAAAATTAATTGATGAGAAGTACAATTTGACCACCATAATGCATCAATTCATTACGATATTCGGGAAACAAATTTTCAAATATGGGTTCATTCATAGCGATCCACATCCAGGGAACCTTTTAGTTAGAAATCACCGTGGAAAGCAAGAATTGGTGATCTTAGATCATGGACTTTATGTTGAATTATCGGAGAAATTCCGTCAAGAGTACTGTCAATTATGGAAGTATCTTTTTGCATTCGATTTGCCTGGAATAAGACAAATCGGAGATGAATGGGGGCTTGCATCAATGGATATGTTTGCGTCGGCAATTCAATTAAAACCTTTGAAAGTTGATGAAGTGGAACTGAAACCTAAAAATCATAAAGAAATGATGAAGAACATGTTAGGTGATGCCACTAAATTTCCATTAGAATTGCTCTTTCTAGGTAGATCCATGAGAATTATTCAAGTCTGTAATAAGAACTTGGGTAGTCCAGTTAATAGAATTAATCTTTTAACAGATGAAGCCTTGAATAGTTTAATAGCTGAACTGTCATTTAGAGAAATGTTCAATTTAGTCAAGTTGAAAACTTCGTTATTTATAAGTTCAGTTGTGTTCTGGTGGTTTAGAATTAAACAGATTTTGAGCGGTGATAGGTATGGAGATAAGCATACGGGATTGGAGGATAGTATTGAGGCATATATTAAGGACACTGCTAAGGATATGGGGATGGAGTTGGAATAATGTATATAGCTTGTATAGAGATTGTGTAAATAGATGTTTTTGTATTAAGTATAAAGTGTTTAAGTTTCTGTTTCTGTATATGTAAGTGTTTCTGTGTAAATGGGGTACATTGGTTGTGTTAATTGCTTCATTGTTCTTTACCCAGATGAATCTGTTAATGTAATAAATGTGAAAAGCACAAAAATAAACTTTTGAAAAGAATATTATTTTTAGTGACAGGAAGGCTGGGAGAAAATAATATGTACAAACACAAAAACAAACAGGTTCTGAAAAGTATAAAACAAATATCAACAAGGGAAATCGAAAATTGGAAATAGTGAAGCTATAATATATAATGTCGCTTTCATGTCGCTTTCAAGTCGCATAACCATACACTAAGTTCGCATCGCATCTCAGTCAAATCTCAACTCATCGCAATGGAAACAGAATATATATCCACAGATATAGATCCGTTCTACATTGGTAGTAATGCCAGTGCCATGAACGGTGATGGTACAATCTTAGTTACCGCCAACGAAGAAGAAATCGTCATCAGTGACGTTATCAATCAAAAGATCATTCACACTATAGAAGGTGATGGAGAAACTATCACCAATTTAAACATAACACCAGATGGTAGTAGAGTAGCTGTAATGTCCCAAAGTCAACAGTTACGTATTATTGATACTGTTGGAGGTACCACTGTGAAAAGTTTCAAAATGTCATCTCCAGTTTACGTATCAGCCCATGAAAATACATCTAGTCTATTCGCATTTGGTGGTACAGACGGAACTATAACAGTATGGGATATCCAAGGCAGTTATGTCACTCATAATTTAAAAGGTCACGGTACCACTATATCAGCATTATCTTTTCACGGGTCATTAAACCAAAAAGACTGGAAATTGGCCTCAGGTGATACTCATGGTGTGGTGAAAGTATGGGATTTAATTAAACGTAAAGCCATACATACTTACTCCGAGCACAATTCTGCAGTCAGAGGAGTCAGTTTCTACGAAAATTACTTCTTAAGTGGAGGAAGAGATGAAGTGGTGATGGTTTATAAGGATTTTAAACCTTTCAAGACTCTTTTAGTTAATCAACAAGTTGAAGTATGTAAATTCTTAGATATAGAGTTCCCGTTATTTTTTACTGCCGGGTCAGATAACTTATTTAAAGTGTTCGATTTGGAAGGAAATGTAATTACCACCTCCACAAGTTATAAAACTGAAGAAGAATTAGTTATAATTGATGTTTTCCCAATTGGTCATTTACTGTATTACCTTGTATGTAGTGACCAATCATTGGTCCAAATCGAGGTTGATTTCGAAGCACGTCAAGTTGAAGTTATTAGTAGAATAGCAGGTAATCATGGGATCATCGCTGATGTAAAGTATGTAGGACCAGACTTTGAATTAATGGCATTAGCTACTAATTCTCCAGCCTTAAGAATAGTTGATGTAAAATCCCCAATGGAATTGATACTATGTGAAGGACATAAAGACATTTTAAATGTAGTCGATGTAAGTGTTGATGGGCAATGGGTAGCTACTGGTAGTAAAGATAGTGAAATAAGGTTATGGAGGTTCAATGAAGGGACTTTCCAAACATATGCAATTTTCAAAGGTCATATAGGATCAGTTACAGCATTAGGATTACCAAGAACCCCACAAGATTACCCAAAATTTCTTATATCATCATCTACGGATTTAACCATTAAGAAATGGAAAGTTCCTAACCCTAAGACTTTCGATGGAACTCCAATTGTTGTGAAAAGTAGTGAGTATACCAGAAGAGCACATGATAAAGATATAAATTCCATTGATATTTCACCTAATGATGAGTTCATCGGGACTGCATCATATGACAAAACCGGAAAAGTATGGGATTTACACACTGGTGAAACTATTGGAATTTTGAAAGGTCATAGGAGAGGGTTATGGGACATAAAGTTCAGTAAATATGATAAGAAAATCATCACTTGCAGTGGTGACAAAACCATCAAACTTTGGTCCTTGATTGATTACCAAATTGAGCAGAATTTTGAAGGACACACCAACTCTGTACAGAAAGTCCAATTCACCAATAAAGGCCAACAAATTATCAGCGGAGGAGCTGATGGATTGATAAAGATTTGGAATTGTAAGAACGGTGAATGTTTAAAGACAATAGATAATCACAGTAACAGAATTTGGTCAATTGATGTTAAGGCTGATGGAGAAGAATTCGTCAGTTGTGATGCCAATGGTCAAATCAGTGTATGGGTTGATAATTCCGAGTCAATGATCAAACTTCAAGAAGAAGAAACCAAACTCAAAGTTGAAAATGATCAAAAGTTATCCAATTTGATGTCTCAACATGATTACACAAACGCATTCTTATTAGCATTAGAATTGAATTATTCAATGAAATTATTCGGAATTCTTGATGAAATCTTTAAGCTTGATAAACAAGATGAATTGGTTTCAATTTTAGGAGGGTTGAATGAAAATCAAATGGTTAAATTGTTTGAAAAATTGACCAATTGGAATATCAATTTCAAGAACTTTGAAGTGAGTCAGAACGTCATTAATTTGATCTTGAATACAATGGACGTAAAGAAACTTATGGTGCCTAAGTTGATGGCTATGATTGATAAATTGATGCCTTATAATGAAAGACATTCTACAAGATTAGAGGGATTGATTGAGCAGAGTTATTTATTAGATTATACCATTGAACAGATGTAAATATCATCAAGACTCGTGTATGATCGCTGTATATTGTGTAGTATGATTAGGTCTGTATGTAGCTGTAATAGAAACAAGATGTGATAGAATTATTTCTAAGAAAAAACTTGTCTTTTTGTGCACTTGGTATATGATTATAAAAACCTCAAAACTTTTTGCACCCACGCCGCACTTGTATTTGTGTAATCATGCCTTTAGTATGTATACTTAATTAACAGTAGTCTGACCATTACTAACCAACAGAGTCCACAAGAATTTGGAATGCGTAGAGTTAGCAGAAGAGTTGTTGACTTCAACCTTTTGATTATTGGAGAAAACGGAGTTGGTAAAAAGTCATTCATCAATTCTATTTGTGAACAAGAAGTTTTCAAACCTGATGAGTTTATTGATTTAGATCCTGATTTTACCATCCAAAGAGCTTCAGCTTTTGTCACTAAACAATTTCCCATTAAATTGAACATCCATTACTCCAGAAACTACGGGTACAATTTGAACAATAAGGAGAACCCCAAGGAAATCTTGGACTTCGTAGAAGCAAGATTACAATCCAAGTACCTTGAAGAATCCAAACCTGCTAGAAAGAAAGTAGAAGACTTAATTCATTTAGTTATGATTATGGTTGAACCACTTAACAAGGGATTGAAACCTCAAGATATTGAATTAATTAGAGCTATCCAATATAGATGTAATGTTCTTGTAGTTATTGGTAAATGTGATTTATTAACCCAACAAGAGTTAAAGGCACAAAAACAATTGATCCTTAATAGTATTAGAGAACATCAATTGAATGTTTACAATTTTATTGAGAATACTTTAGAACTGGACGAAGAGATCATTAGCCTTTTAAGTGATTTTCAACACCAACAACCTTTCGGAACGATTAATGGCAATTCCGTAGACTATAAAATCAGATTCACCAAAGGTCCAATTGATGTTGAAAGAGCCAGTGACATGAAACTAATTAAGGATACTTTATTTTGTATCAATTTAGCAGAATTTAAAGAGATAACAAACAATTATATCTATGAAAGCTATAGAACTGAAAAATTAATGGCCGAATAATAATCAATATTATTTCATAATTTACATATATAATGTACAAGTTTAGTTATTCTATCTCTACAATGTTTAGTGAGTGTTTATGTTGATTAATTGTCTCTTGTTTATGATTTGCATGTTTTCAGCGTGTTTGTGTCAATGCTTGAGCGTCTTTGTCTGGTTGTTAATACTACATAATGTCATTTCTTTTATACTGTACAATTATTCCTTCTTCTTCCCTTCATACCCTAGACAAACCTTCCTACTACGTTCACAATTAAAACAATGCGGTTTCCTTTCGTCACACTTGATACGTCTTTTACGACAAGTCAAACAACCGGTTCTAGTTCTACGTTTGATGACTCTACGCTTATTGATCAATGCATGATTTTCCTCATATGGTTTGTAAATGGGAATACCAAAATTTGGGGGCATAGCTTGACCCATCATTTGCATAGGAGGTTGTAAATGTTGCATAGGTTGCATTGGTTGCATTGGTTGCATGTTTTGCATTGGGGGCATATTTTGCATATTTTGCATGTTTTGCATTGGGTTCTGTCCAAGCATTACTCCAGGCATTACTTGACCTTTACCAGCTGATATTGACCCATGGGGTACTGGAACTGGTACATGATGAATTTTTAAATTTGGACTGGTGTTTGGTTGCGACACGTTAGGTGGGGGACCAGATTGAATTGGTTGAGGGTGTCCAGATTGAGATTGTGGTGGGGGCACATTAGAGACACCTTGACCCAGTCCCACACTTGAAGGTTGACCATGAGGTGGTTGGCCTTGACTAAGTTGTGGACTGTGAGGCGAAACTTGAGATGGTGACCTATTATAACTCATATAATAAGGATAGTTCCCATAAGGATAATATGGTGGATAATTAGGATGATAATGGAAATAATCAACAGGGTAATGAACCATTACATCTTGACCAGCAATGGGACCAGAACCAGCTGGACCATTAGGACTGGATGATACTACAGTACCAGGTGTAGAATAAGGAGGACCATTGGCACTAGGAGTAGCCAGTTGATGAACTGGCGTGGAAATATGATGGAAATTAGCTGTTGGTAAGGAATTCATTCTTGGTTTAGGTTTAATGGTTTCCATCTCCCCATTGGAATGTTGTCGAGGTAAATGGACTGATGATGAGACCGAAGCCCTCTTGTCAGTGGAGTAATTTGAATCTTTGGGATCTTTGAGTGGGGGTAGTATTATGGAATTGCCTGAATTTGACCCCGTCATAGGTAAATGATTATCTAAATTCAATTGAGTAGAATTAATTTTAGGGACATGAATGGAATTGGTTTGATCTTTCTCTATAATAAGTTCGGATACTGAAGGTAATTGTGTCATTATTATTAAATTGTGAGGCTCCGTATGGTAATACTAACCGAATGGGGTGTAAAAATGGTTGGGAAATGGACGGATGATAACGGAGGATGTGATGATTATTCAAGAATTAGTTAACCTGCTATAATTTTCATATAGTACAACGCAGGCAATAAATAAGTCTTGAAATTAAATGCAAGTTATTAGTAAATTTTACTGGTTGAGGAATTTTAATTTAATATATATACATAGCGAAAAAGAAAATTTAAACTGCAACCTAACCCAAAATAAATCCTTTCAATGTACGGTTACTGAACCCAAAACTGTAAGAAATTAAAAAAAAAAATAAAAAATAGAAAATAAGAAAATTATTCAACATATTATGTGACAAGGGTACAAATAAAAAAAAAAGAAACAAAACCGAAAAGGACCTTACCCACTAAATTGAACAACACATAACCGGTCGTGCATTTAAAAAATCTGCAATTAATTCGCGACTTACCCTATTTGAGAACAAGTGGCAACTTGAAGAGGGTCCATAAATTAAGTTTAAGCGAGGCATAGCTGGGAAATTAAATTACCATTTTAGGTTAACTTTGCCCAAGATCAATTACATGATTAACTAAACTATTGTAACTTTAATGATTCATTTAATCTAAGGAGTTGTTCAACAATTTCCCACTTTTATTGTTATGATCATAAACCCGATAGTTGTTCCTGAAACCCACTATTTTTGAAATTCATTATTGTACCTTACTTTGCCTTGCACATCTGCTGATGCATCACCTTGAAGTATCTAATCATGCATCACCTTTAGGCATCATCATGCCTTATATTAGGCTAATATATCTTATCTCACTTGAAACTTTAAATAGATCTATGATAGTCATTTCATCAGTACCAACACGCCTCGAATTGCAAGCGATCGTAAATCATGATTTAGCGGATTTATTTTGTAGTTGCCCTTAATTATAGTAAATAAAAGATCTGAGAGAATTATTCTAGATTAACAATAAGCCACCCAATTAGGAAGAGCCAGGAAAATATCACGCTATGATCAAATACTGGGAAAAAATATCTGCAAAAATTATGCAATCGTCCTTTTGTTATGGTTGAGATAATGATCTACCGACATAATGAGAATTGAAAACCTTGCCCAATTTAGTAATATTTTAATTAGCCTAATCAAGGATCTTCAATTGTTTTACATAAAACTACATAAAGTATTGAAATTGCTGACGCCTAAACTTAATACCCCTTAGATGATATTAACCCTTACATGATTTTATCTTAGTTAACCAGTTTCAGGTCAAAACTTTAATCTTTCACATTATGATTCAATAGTTCTGTTATGTAATTAATTTTGACCGGGCTCGCTATCCAAGGGTAGGGGTCAAATTTCTGTGTTTATATTGTAAGAGGAAGGAATGGTGATGCATTGTTCAAAAGAATTAAATTGCTTTACTTGTAATTGAGTACTCCTCATAATTGTTACCAACTTTAGCCGAACTATCAGGGAGCATGTTTATACAGTAGATCTTCAAACTAGATCGTTGTATGCTTAATGCAGTCATTGCATTAAAAGGTAAGTTCCCCTCTTGCTTCTGCATTAAATTTGTCATAAACTATAAACATGATAAACTATACCAAGAAAACATGGCCTATCACTAGAAAATGTTTGTATCGATGGTTAAGTGAATTACATTCTAGAATTTTTTTGATATGGACTTAGGGTTTTTAGGACACCTGTACTGAAGGAAAAAAAAAACTTTTTAAAAAATTGAAAATTTGCGCCCTCATGCAATGCATATGTACGATCAAAAAAGCAAAATGCATGTCGGTATTCCGCATAGTTAAGGAATGATGATGTCGCAGTATCTATACGAATTGTAGTACAGTCCTTAACTCCATTAGACTTTGCTTAAATCCCACATCGTTGATTAACTTTTAGGTTGGAATAATAAAACCTAATCAACACGGTCGGAGTAGGTTCAAACCTTAATCCACCTCTAACGCAACCATTCCGTAATCTAAGCCATCTAATCTCTCTTTCCTACCCCGTCAAACCCTTCCATTTTTTAGCTCCCTGCATTTACGGTAGTAAGCTTCCCTTTACGAAGGTATAAACATTATGAGCCTCACGTTTACGGTGTCTCATAAGAAAACAATAAACTAGGTTTCACCAAAAGAGGTAGCATAAGTGATACCAACTTTGTTTACCATCACAGATGGCAACAGTAACTTTAAAGTTAATAACAGCCCCAATAGTGAGCTTTGGAATGAATATATTTTAAACCATGAGTGTTTTTCGATACGGATTGTTGGGCCCGAAGGTTAGAGTTTCTGTTAAAGTTTCTGTGGGTCGCTTAATTTTAACTAAAGTTTCTAATTAGTATAAAAGTTCCAAGTTAGAATGATTTTTTTAGATTATACATAATACGAAGATTAGCGGAACTTTTTTAAGTTTGGGTTATACATTGATATTGATACAGGTTGCAGGTTATTGCTTGTTTTAGTTCAGAACTTGGATAAGTAAGTTAAGTTTAAGCTGGTATTGGTCTTGGCTCTGGCTAGGTGTAAACTGGTTAAGCTGCCTAGGCTCGTTAGCTATTTAGCCTGTTCTTACTCCGAGCTTTTATTCTCGGGTTCCCTCTTGAAACTGCGTTTGTAAACTCCTATCTTTTGTTTCATGTCTATCATTTGATGTCATGTCTATCATTCGATGTCAAACATAAAAGATCAAAACCAAAACATCTCACATATTCTAAAATTAGATCATGTTTTTATTGGCCAACTTTATTAACTTTATCCAACAAATTTGCTAAAAGATTAGCGTTAGCCTATACTAGGCTAAATCTAAGGCTAATATCGAGCTTAGGCTAAGGTCTTGACCTTAGTAACATCGGGTTTATCATTTGTTTCCCGATTCATCCGTAAGTAAAAAATCTATTGTTAAATTCGTCATATTTGACTTTGTTGGGTATGCGTTGATTTAATATCGCTTATTGTTACTTTTTTAAGGTTCTTATTCTTATCAATTATATTGTTGTATTGATTATCTAATCTTATATAAGAATAGTTCGACTTGTCAAATTGTTGAATTATTAGTATAATAGTTAGGGTTTATTATCAAGGAACTGGCCATTATATCGCAGCAATAGCCTGTATAACAGCACATAAGAGGATTGTATTCTTTGCCAAATTGCCCAACAACTTTTAGGTATTGTTAGGTCTGAGGGCTATTTGTGGTATTTACGGTGTTTGTGCTGTTTGTGGTTCTTTGTAATTCTTTGTGGTCGATTGTGGATAATGGCTATTGATGTAGTTAATTTCTGTTGGTTGTGATTATTTTGTGGTTGCCTTTGTGGATGGTGATCTGTTCTTGATCTCGTGGTCCTCTTTGCGTTGCGGCTTATTTAAATGATCTGAAATGACTTACATAGGCTACTTGGAGAGTGATTTGCCTCCTCAAGGCCCTAAATCTTCATCAAACAATCGTATCGCCATCACTCCAGCATTGCTCCAAAACTCCCAACCTTGCTCCAAGACCTCCAACTAAACGACCCTTTGACACTATCATACAAAACCACGTGACCAGAACAATAAATCATCAAACTTACCTCAACAAAGTATTGCATACATCACAGGGCATCACTCTAATCAGACAATCACAACCAATACTCGTATAACCCTCCAACCTATAATAACCACTCTCCAACTCAATCGTCATTACAACTCATGCATACATAACGTCGCGCTCGCAATGTTTGTTTTGTCAACATGAATACTGACTACCTAAGAGATGACTTTGACACCAAATCATTAAAGGTTAGTCAATTACGAAACATCCTTAATCAACATAATGTTGAATACGCATCTAATGCTAAGAAGCCTGAGCTTATGAAACTTTTCAATGAGAATGTTCATGCTAATCGTGAACAATTATTGCAACGTCATAATCAAGCAGTAGCGAATTCTCATGATGTAGGATTTATTGATGGTACCACCAAAAAGAAGTCTAAGAGTAAGAAAGAAAAGGCTAAGAAAGCAGAGGAAAAGACTGAAGAAGTCGATGAGGAGGAGTTGGAGATAATTGAGGTATTGGAGCCTAAGAAGGTTAGAAAGGCAAGAAAGTCAAAAACTCCAGAACCTATTGCTCTGCCCCAGGCTAAGCTGCCAAAGGTAACTAAACTGCCTAAAGTTAAGCTGCCTAAGGTCAAGCTGCCAAAGGTGGTCAAGGTTGATCTGCCAGAGCCAGAAGCTGAAAAAGATGAACCAAAACAAACACCAAAACTGCCAGAAACCGAATCAAAACAAACATCATTCAGCAAAGATAATTTATTCCAAAGCCCCAGAGGATCACCAGCTTCAGAGCGTAAACGTAAACGTGATGTAAGTGAATCGAAAGCAACCAAAAGAGAAAAGTTAAGTACTCCAAAATCTAGAACTGTTTCCAAAGCCGATCAAACCCCAAAATCAGAAATTAAATCGGGAAATAATTCAGCAAACAAATCCGAATCTAAACCTAAAGATAACCTTAAAGTTAAATCTGTTGAAACACCAAGCAAGATCGAGAATTTACCGCAATTGGAAGTACCGGTAGCTACACCAGTCAATCATAACCATTTAAGTTTACAAGTTAATGAAATGACGCAAACTAATACCTCGGCTAAGACAACACCAAAAGCGAAGAATTCGCCAAAACCTTCACCAAACCCTAAGGCTTTGCATAGAACAGATTCGCCAAAAACCACTCCAAAGTCCCAAACCAAAAAAGCCGAGGTTAGTTTGCAACAGGAAGCTGAGGATTTTGATAAGCATTTAAATTCTAAAAAGTCACCTAAGTCACCTAATGTTTCTAATTCTCCTAAATTAGATCCAAGTGCTCTAGGGATTAAGTTTGGTGGCTTAAGTAAAGAGTCATTTGGTGGTAAACCCAGTGGATCCAAAAAACCAAAAAGTCCACGTGGATTTGAAGCCAGTAAGCCAAGTGATTTCCTTAATAAGGTACCAATTAAAGTTGCCATAAGAGAGGCTGAAGCATCCTCTAAGGGTACGGCTGAAAAGGAATCTGATAATGAATCTGATGAGGAAATTGATGACTCGGATGAGGAAGTAGAAGAGGAAAGTGATGACGAACATCAACCACAAAAACAAGTTAAAAAGACGTTCACATCAATTATCCTCTATATAATCTGTTGGCTCTTTATCTCTGGTCTTGGATTATTCGGGTATTGGTACCGTGAACAAACATTTTTAATTGGATATTGTGGTCATGAAATCAATCAACCAACGTTTAATAACCCTCATCCTTTAGTTCAACAGGTCAACAAATATTTAGATCTTGTAAAACCTCAATGTGCTAAATGTCCAAGCCATGCTAGATGTTTTGAAAATATGGAAATTGGATGCTTTGAAGATTTCATTAGTTCTCAACCATGGTATTTTGACTTAGTGCCCTTTGTTAACCCTGAAAGTAAAGTCTGTGTCCCTGATACCAAAAAGGCAGAGAAGTTAGAGCTCATGATTGACTTTTCATTGGATATCTTGAGGTCTAAGAATGCTATGGTTAACTGTGGGAATGGAGATAACAATGAAAGTGGATTGAACTTGAATGATTTATATGAATTACTCTTGAGCATGAAAGCCCCTTATATTACTTTAGAAGAATTTGATGAATTATGGGGTAGAAGTATTGTTGAATTAGAGAAAGAACCCGAAATAATTGTAAGGCAAGTGTTTTTTTAACTCTTTGGGCAGGGTTCTAAAGTTTACGAACCAACGATCCCATGCCCAAAGAATATTGGTAACTTCTATAATTTATAGAAGAACCTATTCCATAACTTATTACTAACATTTTTAGGTCACAACAATTGATCCAATATCAACCAACAATTCAAATAACAACCAAGGACAAGAGGAAACCTCCAAGAACAAAATTCTTCGATCAACGTCCTTATCGAACCTTGACTTGAAGTGTCAATTACAAAACACTGTAATCTATACCATTTATCAATACAAAATGTATGTGTCTATTTTGATTGTGATCATGATAATGATATCATATTTAAGGTTTAAGTTCCAATCATATAAGAATGAACAACAAAGAGTGCACGAACTTTATACTGAGATCTTGAGAGTATTACAAGCTCAAGTCAACCAAGAGGTTAAGTATATAGGAGCCAATCAGTTGAGAGATTTGATGATAAAGGATACGAATTTGAAGTATAAGTTGAAGATCTGGAAGAAGATTAGTGGGAAGGTTGAAGGTAACTCTAATGTTAATAGTAGATTGATTGAAGAACATGGTGAAATTATTAGAGTCTGGGAGTGGGTCTCACCACTTCAACCTGAGACCTAAGGAACGTGAACCTGAGGAACCTGAGCCTGAGGAGCCTGAGCCTGTGAATCAGTGAGTGTAATACTTTCGTGTCGATAATTAATTCATGCATATTTACGTGTATTTTACTATATCATGCACCTACGTGACTTTGTACTATATCATGCATCTACGTGTTTGTGAAATCAATCTCACGTGTTTGTGCACGCAAAATTCTATATACTCTGAACCGTTTACACATCTCTACTCAATCATATCTTCAAAGCCTCTAATTCCTCAACCTCATCGGTAGCTTCTTTTGCAAGTCCTTTCTCAAAAATCTCTCTCCCCGATAACTTCCCTTGATGCTGAGCTTTATAGAATTCTGCTAATTTCTCATCAAGTTTCATCTCCTTTCTGAACTCTAATCTCCACTCCTCAAATGATTCTTTGGTGACTTTTGTACCAATAAACTTCTTGGACAGTTCTAATTCTTGTTTCTGAAGTTCTTGTTCACGATGCTTTTCGAGGGTATCGAGTTTGTGTTGAAACAACATTTCAGCCTCATCCTTAAGAACTGATGCCAAGGCAAAGATCATAGGTATACCAATTTGAAGTTCAGCTTCTTCATTTAATTTATCCAATAGTATTTGAAGATCGGATTTATTATAATCGATTTGTTCAGATAAATTTATATTACGTTTAGTTGTTCTGGTTTCTTCATCTTCATCAGAATCTTCGTCTTCATCTAATTCATCACTTTCAGCACTAACTGTTAAATTAGGAACTACATTAGGGTACTCTGATGGATATTTTACATGTAATGTTAAACTATGTTTTCTATTAGAAGGGGTATCTAACCCTATTAAAATATCAAATTGCGTTGGTGATATAACATTGAGTTCATCTGGATAAATCGATTCAAGGACTTCAAGTTCTTGAGCTTGTTCTTCTACTGGGTCCATTTGTGATGTATCAGTTTTAACGCTTAACAAAATTTTCGCAAAAAGCAGCAGGGGGTTGCATAGGTCGCATAACCACACAAACGACAACCAACACCAAAACTGATAAAATTATGGACCTTCCAGAATTTACAACCATTAAAGATTTTGCATACCCGGAAGATCATCCCATGCGGTTTAAATTACCCGTGGTGGAAAGTGATGATGAGATAAATTACGATTACGTAGAAGATATTGATGATATGGAAATCAACCAGCAGGCAATAGCCTTATTTGATTTCACACCTGAAAATGATAATGAAGTAGCATTGACCGAGGGTCAATTGATCTGGATCTCTTATCGACATGGACAAGGGTGGTTAGTGGCCGAAGATCCAGTTTCTGGTGAAAATGGCCTAGTGCCTGAAGAATATGTTGAGATCATTGAAAATCAAGATAAGTTTAAAGAAGTCCCTGAAGCCGAGGATGAGTGGGTGGATACTGAAGATGAAGTAGAAGATGTAGAAGAAGGCATAAAGAATGTAAGCATGAATGATAGCTAACGCTTTTTAAGTAATATTTTGTCCATTTTAGACATTCATTATTTACATGACCAAATTGGGATTGGCCCTCATGACCACATGAGATCCATGCAATATTGACGCTAAACAAGCATAAACATGTCAATCATACTTCGACAGACACTAACACATAAACTTACATAAAGAACGTTAGAAATCAGAAAAACTGTAAGATAGGTGCAGTGCACCCTGTATATTACGATGCATATATATGATTAAATTATCTCTCTTGACTTTGATAGTACGGATCGATGATGTTCAATTCCCCTCCTGGTGGTTTCCTTCTAACATGAAGTGTAGCCACGTGATTTGTAGATAAATGAACTGAATGGGTATTTTGGGTAGTTCCATTTCCGTTACTAGTTAGAGGTAAGATAGTCCAGTTTGGGGGTAAAATTGCCGTATTGGGCAAGGTTATATGTTGGTATCCATCAGAATGGGATGGGAATGATTCAGGCATTGATACTGGTTCAGTTATGTGAAGCCCTGGAGGAGTTTGAGGTCTTTGAATTTCTGGTACGGTAGTTCGTGGAGCTACTTCAGGTACAGGTCCAGCCTGTGGTGTAGGGCCATTATGAGATCCATTATTGGGCCCGTTATCGGTCTCGGTACGAGGAGGAGGTCTATTTTCTCTTACAACTCTATCGAAATCATCGAATCTCCTTTGTTGAGCTATGAAGGGAGGTATTTCAACTCGAGCCGCCGGTCTAACATTTGGATTTGGGTTTGGATTCGGGAAATTTGCGTTATTGTTGTCAGGTTCACGATTACCATCAAAAGGTGGAGCGACTCCATTTTCACCCATACCTGCTCCAGTTTCTGAACTGGTTGGATTCAGATCAGGGAAAACTTTCCTTCTACAAAGAGGACAATTATCGGACCTCTCTAACCAATCTTTTAAACAACCCATATGTAAAATATGACCACAATCAAGTTTCTTTGGTTTTCTTCTACTCAGTAATTTCTTGCCATCTTTCTCATACTCTTCAAGGGAACTCATATCTTCCCTACAAACAATACACAAATTATCATGAGCTAATTCTTCAGTTGTAGCATCAGCCAATTGAGAATCTAATTTCCTCGAACTTTCCATAAACTGTTTGAGTCCTTTAAGTTCTAAAAATGTTTGGCGCACTGATAAGTATAAACCTTGAAGCATTGAAAGTGGTACTGATAATCCACCATGATAACTCAATAAGTAAATGAATGTCAAATACGATACAACTTTCAACATCGACGACGTGATATCGATAGATTTAGTATAAAATCCTTTAGCTTCCCAAATTCTTTCGTCGTCACTTTCATCATCTTCATCATCTAAGTCTAAATCATCAACATCTTTAGGGAATGCGGCCAATTCATAAATATTTAATGTATGTTTTAAGAAAACAGTCAAACACTCTAACCCTTGAACGGCGAATTGAAACCCAAATAATAAACATGTGACAGAATTAATCCCTTGAAATACATCATACACTAATAATTTAGCAATAAAGAAATCAGTCGCTAAAAACATGAGGGTGAGGTAAATGAATCCTGACTTCCCATACTCTAATAATACTTCGTTCCGGGTATACGATCCTCTATTGTTCAAAGCATTAGAAATCTTGATTTGACTGAACTCTAACCGATCCATTAAGATCGAATGCATAATTTTAGACAACACCAGAATACACAATAAAAAAATATTTAATACAAGATTGGCATCTTTGGTTGTCAAGTTCAAACAAATGTTGATAAGGAAAATAGGTAACCTTTCAATAACATGTTCAGCTTCAATTATTCTCAATTCTCCATACATAATCAATTGAAGGAACTTTCCAATCAACACAAATATAAAGCAAAGGGTATTAAGAAGTACCCCTAGATTAAATCCTTCAGTTATTTCAAACAGTAAAGTGAAATAGTTGTTGGATTTGTGACGGGCATCATTGATTGATATACCAAGGAGGGCAATAGTTAAAGCTGTGTATCCGAGTAGGTATTTTGCTTCTTTACTTAACATGGTGTCCTTTGCGTGATCCGAGAGGTGCGAACTATAATACATTACTCTACACAAGCCGTACCGGGGCGATTGCCAAGGTAGGTTATCAATCATCTATGATATTGTACAATGTTTTCATGACCAAATAAGAATATCAATCCAATCTCCTTCTTTTTAATTCTGGAATATTCTCCTTATCATTCATATTACTCTTTAAAGGACTAACCACACTTAAAGGACTCTTAGGACTCTTTAATGGACTTTTGTCCTTTTGTGTTTGTGGAATTATAACAATATCCTTGAACTTATTCATACTATCAGTAACTGCTCCATTCGTAGTATTAGCCACATCATTAAATTTCGGTATAATTTGTTCAATCTTTACAACATCATCATTGACTCCTTCGTTTAAATGTTTTAAACTACTACTGACAGTTTCATTCAAAGTTTGTCTTAAACTCTTAGCTGTATTATCAATCTTTTCTTGGTTATCACTACTATATTGTTGTACACTGGTTTGATACAGTTCAAGACCTTGTTTGACTTGAGCCAATGAAGTATTTGTAGTTTCATTCCAATTATTGGCTTTTGCTATTATCGTTGATTTATTCTCTTGCATAATCTTACTGCTAACGAATCTCATTTCTTCATCAAACACATTATTGATTTGGCGGAATTGTTTATTTAAAAGTTGATCGAATTCATCAGAAAATCCATTCTTTAATTCATCAATTTTTTCATTCACTCTTTCATCGATAAATTTCGTTATAATTGAGTTGTAATCAAGTGAGTAGTTTATAAGGTAATCATTCAACTTGGAATTAACTTGTTGAATTTTTTCAAGGTTACTAATCTGATCAGTCGTGAAATTATTAAGGTTGTCGTCATTGGCATTTAAATCAGTAATAAGTTGAGTTAAGTAATCTGGTAAATCTGACAAAGAACTGTTAATCAGGTTGTTCATGGTTTCATAATTCTCTGAGAAATTCACTTTCAACAACGTTAAATTGGTTTTCAAACTTTGATTCAATTGGAATAAATTATTATTAGTGATATTATTGGTTTTCAAGTTTTGAAATATACTGGTTAATGAAGTTAAAGATTTGGTTATGTCATCATTTAAGTGTGAGAGTTTTTGTTGTAATTTCTCATTAACTTTAGTTAATTCATTAACTTGACTAGTTAACCTTCTTTCATTAGATTCATAATCATTAATTATACGTTCATAAGAATCTAATTTCTTTTCAGCATTACTAAGCTTCAATTTAAGTTCATCAACTTCATTTTTACTAGACGTACTATCATCTAATAACTTTCTATAATTAATTTCATTCATAAAAATTCCATTTTTGTTTCTGGTGGCTATTAAATCATTATTTAACTTGATGATTTCATTGGATAGGTCCTTGATAAGAGTCTGTTTCATAAAGATATTGAAATCTTGACCCAATTGTGGTTTATTTTCAATATCCTTGACTTTCAATGAGTACTCTAATGTAGATAAAGTTTCTTCGACATTAATCTTAGCTGGTGATATGGTTGATATTAATAAGGTTTTAGTCTTTCCTCCTATAGAATCTTGAAGAAGTCTTGTCAATTTAGACTCTCTATATGGGATATGATTATTATTAAAATTCTTGGAGTTTTGGGTACTTTTTCCTGATAATGAATTTATAACTCTTCCTAAAGTTAATAAACTTTGATTGATTGAACCAGCTTCTTTGGCTCTCATATTAACACTTCCAGATTTATTAATGTTTTCCAGTCCTGCTAAATCAACCAAATTAATTTTGGAATATTTAAACAATTCACTGCCGGCTTTCTTCTTATATAAATGTATGGTAAAAATCGTATGAGATCTTGAACTGAAATTATTCAATTTAGTCAGGGCCACTTTCCTTTCATTAAGTCCTTTATTGAGTACATCAAACCCACTTGCTAAATCATTGATCGATACTTCTTTAAGGTTAGAAATTTGGATTGAATTAGAGTTCTTTTTATTTTCAAAAATCTTTAATCCACTACTGTCAGCATCTAGAAGATCCTTTAAATTTTCATTATACAATTCAAGGAATGAACATTTGATCATAAAATCATCGGCTATGCCATCAAACATTTCATGTAAAACTCGAGGAATTATCCCGCTATCTTTATTAATACCTTCTTGATCTCCACACATAGTATAGGTTTTTCCAGTCCCAGTCTGACCATAGGCCAAAACCGTAACATTAAACCCAGCCATGAATTGTTGGAAAAGTGGCTTGACCAGGTTATCGAATATACTCTGTTGATCTGTTCCTGGGCCATAAACTTGATCAAATTTATAAGTTTTCAGGTCTACGGAATTGATAATTTGTTGACTTAATTGGGACAGCTTATTACTGATGGTGATTGTATCTGAGCTATGGAAATCTACAATGATTTGGGACTTGGCGGTGACTTCTCGTTCATTACGGCCACGGCACCGTACCACTACTTGTATGTTATTAGACATGGTGATGTTTGTAAACAAACGCGGTTTGTGCGACTTACGATTACTACACACGGAGGTGATCTCACTTACACGGAGTATTGTTCTGGCTGCCTGGATGCTTACTGGAATTCTTGTTAACTAACTCCCAGTATCACAACACGCCCCAGATGTACCATCATATGGTCACATAGGGGAACGCATTTTCATAGATTAAGTTCTATATTTACTATACAATTCTTATATTAAGGTAGATCTAGTGATCTGTAAGTTAGTACCACATTAACCTAACTTAAGGCCAACTATCATTAATACAGCCCTATTCTACAACTAACTAATTACCTGGCCTTCCCTTAGTCACATTCGCTCAGACCCCAAGGTTAATCAAAAAAATCATCTTCATCATCACTTAATTCCCTCCTATTAAATACAACCTTGACTTCATTCTTCTTTTCATCTCTAGCAACACCATTCAAAATCTCGACAATATCATTTTCACTTAATTTCTTACTAAGTCCTCCCATTTGAATTAATTTCACTATATAATTCTCAACAGCTTGTGCTCTATCAGGTCTTACAATACGAACCCTAGAAAGTCTTTCTCTGGCTGAGGTATCTAATGCTTGATTCATTACACTTATTTTGGTATTATCCTGACCAGATTGTTTTTGCATTTCTGCAAGTCTTGCTTGTCTTATAGCATTTAATTCATTATCATCCATTTTTATGTATGCTTATGTTTTATGTGCTTTGTTGTGTATTTCCTATAATTTAGTTTGTTTGGGTTGGTGTATCTTAGAATAGCTTTATTCTATACTCTTAAATATCTATTATAAGTATCCTTAATTATTAAGCAGAGTAGCACTGTTTACACAATAACAGTTCTATATGGATCTATAAAATTCTATGAAAATTTTCAGTGCGTACCACTACTTGAACTATAATATTCGTTTACACCAATTATTCTCTTAAACCATCTTCGATCTGACCAATTGGGCGTTAGGTATCTCCACACACACCCCACGCTCCACAATCCCCATAGATTTAGAGGTCCATTATAACGTATCTGGGATCTCAGCGAATTTCTATTCTTAACCCCATACCCCATAACTCCAGACTACATTAACTCTGGACTACAACACCCTATAAAATTAACTATACAAGAGAACAGATCTTTCAAAGAACGTACATTACTACTAATCTTTCATGTTTTTGATTTCTTCACTTAATTTATCAATGGTTTGCTTTTGTTTAGCTAAAGCTTCCTTTAATTGTTTTAATTGTTCAGCTTGATGTTTTTTAACATAAGCAGCTTCTTGAGCTCTTTCTCTGTTAGCAAAAGCATCATTGGCAGAAGTAGCACCTTCATTATTGGCAGATCTAACCATTGAGGTTGATAATGATCTGATTTGGGAAGTAAATGGTTTAATTGATTGAACTGAACGGGATAACATGTTTGGGGATTTTACTGAGAATTATTGGCTGATCAATCCCGAGCACTTTTTGCCATTTGAGACTTCGCACCCGTACTGTAACTATGGGTAGTGTGTACTCTAATAATTGATCTATGGGTTTTTATATGCTGTGGGTTGTTATATATTATTGATTATATCAAGTACCGACGACCCTATAGATAATAGTTCATTAATAGAAAGAGTAGCATGTGTTAATACCTTTATGATATAATATTATATTCTATGTACAATACTTCAGAACTCAAAGAACTGATGTTACACTACAAACTTCCACTCACTTCAAGTAAACTATAAATACCTAGAAGGTAAGAAACTACTATCCTTATGTACATGACTTAAAATTCCACAACTTCTGGCTCTTTTTATAGCAATACTTAACTTTTTTTGATTCTTAGCATTACATCCAGTTATATCTCTTGACAAGATTTGACCTGTGGATGATAAAAATCTTGATAAAATAAACGGCATGGTGTATAAATCTAAAGGATTTATACCATATTTTTCAAAAGGATCTTTTGATTTCTTATTTATTGGATGTTTCTTTAATCTATTATCAATTTTCAATTTAGCATCACTTAAATCAAATGGATCATAATTATCGAAAACTTTGAATTTCTTAGTGAATTGGTCATCTATATCTAAAGGTGGTTCATTATTCATTAAATTCGACATATTCATCACTTTAGATGTTAAATTTGTACTTTTACTTGGAACGTTCCAATTACTCTTCATCTCTGGTGTTGAGGGGAGAGATTGAAGAAGTTTGGAAGTTTTATGTAATGATCTTATTATTCTCATGGTGTAGATTAACTTTATGATAAAGAAGGTGTATTTGCTAATGACTATATATCAAGGTTGTGACTATTTTTTGTGACTATGTCTTAAACCTTAACCTACTTAAACTAGTTGATGATATATGGGTGAGAAAATTTTTATTGCGAACAACAATGTCAGAACGAGGTCCTGACCAATGGTTGGAGCAAATAAAGAAATGTATTGCCTTAACTGAAAATGATATGAAACAATTATGTGAACTTGTTAAGGAGCTACTTATGGAAGAATCCAATATTCAACCAGTTTACTCTCCTGTAACAGTTTGTGGTGATATACATGGACAATTTCATGATTTATTAGAATTGTTTAGGATCTCCGGGGGATTACCAACCGACGATAATAATAATAAATATGTGTTCCTTGGTGATTATGTTGATAGAGGTTACTTTTCTCTTGAAACCTTCACATTGTTAATGGTATTAAAAGTTAAATATCCTCATAGAATTACAATGGTTAGAGGGAATCATGAATCAAGACAAATCACTCAAGTTTATGGATTTTATGAAGAATGTCTTACTAAATATGGCTCAACTACCGTATGGAAATATTGTTGTCAAGTGTTTGATTTCTTAACATTAGCTGCCATTATTGATGGTACAATTTTATGTGTTCATGGAGGATTATCACCAGAAATTAGAATGATGGATCAAATTAGGGTTTTAAGTAGAGCACAAGAAGTTCCTCATGAAGGTGGATTCTGTGATTTGGTTTGGTCAGATCCTGATAATGTTGATACATGGGCAGTAAGTCCAAGAGGAGCAGGTTGGTTATTTGGTTCAAAAGTCAGTAGAGAATTTAATCATATTAATAATTTAAGTCTTATAGCAAGAGCTCATCAATTAGTAATGGAAGGATTTAGGTATCATTTTAAAGATAAAGATGTAGTAACAGTATGGCTGGCTCCTAATTATTGTTATAGATGTGGAAATGTTGCAAGTGTCATGCAAGTTAATGAAAATTTAGAACCAGATTTTAAGATATTTAGTGCTGTACAAGATGGTGATGTTGCAGTAAAGAGTGGTGGTGTTAAACAGAATAGATCGGATTATTTCTTGTGATCCTTCAAGGGTTTAAGCTAATTAATAATAAAGGGTATAATAAGATTTTTGTTGTTAATGAAGCGTGTAGGTATATAGTGATGCATAATGATGTACTACCCTTTTCTTGTGCGTTGGTCGGGGAACCAAAGTCTGGGAATGTTCCAGTAGAGATTGGAATGTTGCAATCAATGTGATCTATCACAAACGCACTGATTCTTATAATTCATTTTATTCTACACATTTACACTTATAGATAGTCTATTTTGCTTATACTAAAAACTGAGGGAATATGTACCTGATTATCCACACTGACTCCACTCGACTCTTCACTTCGTTCAGGGTCTGTCAAGTTCCTCAATTGTATAAATGATTATCAATACCCCCATCTAAATATCCTGGATTATTCAATTCATGAAACCATGGATGTTGTAATGCCTGTCTAGCAGTAATTCTTGATTCTGGTCTCATTTGTAATAAACTGTTTAACAAGTTTAATCCCATTGAATCTAAATTAGGAATCAATAATCTTAAATCTTGTGGTACAAATATTTGCCAGTTATTCTTATAATTTGGATACTGTGAGACTCCAGGCCATGTTCTTTCATTAGGAGTACCCATTAATCTAAAAATTTTCAATAATTGATCATCATTAGCACTTCCTGGAAATAAGGGTTTACCAGTACACATTTCAGCAAAGATACATCCAGCTGACCAAATATCAATTGATGTAGTATAAGCTCTTGAACCTAATAAAACATCTGGTGCTCTATACCATAAAGTAACAACTTCATTTGAAAAAGTATTAAAAGGAATTCCATAAGCTCTAGCTAATCCAAAATCTCCTAATTTTAATTCTCCTTTTGTACCAATCAATAAATTTTGTGGTTTTAAATCTCTGTGTAATACACGGTTATCATGACAGAACATTATTCCTTTCAATAATTGGAACATGAATGATTTAACGGTTTTTAAATCGAGGGCTCCTTGGTTTCCATTGGTTTCCATATACCTTTTTAAATCCTTATCCATGAACTGGAATACTAAAGTTAATTTATTTTCAGTGTGAATTACATCATATAATGGGACGATATTTTCACAATCCAATTCTTTCATTAATGAAATTTCTCTAATGGCAGTTGATGGTGTACCTTCTTCAGAATCTAAATTGATTTCTTTAAGAGCTACAAGGGCACCTGTAGTACGATTTCTACCTTTATAAACCGTTGCATAAGTACCTTCACCAAGTTTTTCCAATTGTTGGAATCTATCGTTAGTAAGTGATTGGGATTTTAATTAAACCCTGAATGAAGAGAAAGGTCAGATGAAACCCCCTTTGGCGTTAGGGAGTGTTGCTTTGTGAACGTAAGGGTATTGGAGTTATACATACTGTGAAGATGAACCCACCATGTTGAATGACAAAATTCGCGGTTATCAATTTGATCCTCTAGGCAGAACGATACCGAAGGATAGATGAGCGGTTTGCATAGCGATGACATAGCGATGAGTGAATATTTGTTAAGTGCCTTTGTCTCTCTGTTTGCCTATTACAATTCAGATACGGGAATGTTTGTTGAGGTATTACGTGTCAATTAATGATAACGTATTATATTATATTTACGTGTTTGTACGTGTTTGTACGTGTTTGTGTATTCTACATACTTAGGTATTAGGCTGAGTCAGTAGAAGACACACACCTAAACACCTTCACTTCGTTCAGGTATTTTTGCTTTTGTTAATGATCTCTTGGAGGAAGTTTCATCAAATTAATAGAATTCTCAACCCAAGCATCAGCTCCCCCTTCCCTATTTACAATCTCCAAAACCTTGCCATCAAATGCCTCCCTACTATTATGCTTCAATTTCAGATGTTTGTTAAATCCAATAATCGCTGAATTTCTAGTACTTGGAATCCTTAAAGATTCTTTCTCTATTATCCAACCTAAAGATTTACCCAATTCTTCAACATGATCAACTAATGCAGCATAAGTCAGAACTTGAGGTCCACTAGATTTCTTAGTGTACCTTCTTTTAGCACCTGATAATGCATGAGAACAACATGGAATTACCATAAATGGATATCCCAATAAAGGTATCCAACAGGTTAATTCATCAGAATGATTCCCTATAATGAAAGTATTTTCATTTAAATTATTAGTGGTCATTACATAATCCAGCTCTATTAATTTCTTCGACAGGTGGTATTTCATTAAGCTTGTATCGTTAGCATCAGGCACGGCAAAATACTTTTCTTTTGTATCATTGGTGGATAAGAGAACTGAAGGTATAAAGATTTTCTCCAATAAATTGGCCTTGGTTTCTTCAGGATATAATTCCCATGATTTTCTTTTACGAGCATCTATACCCCTACCTTTATACCCTTCCATATGGAGAATATAAACCAATAATCCATTCCCACAACCAAGGTCTAAGAATTCAAACTCTTTATTGTAATTCAATGTCCAGAACTCAATCAAGAATGCAGCTATAGCTAAATCTTCAAATACATGTTTCTTAGGATCAGTTTTCTCAGCCCATTGGTTGACTAAATCTGATGAATATTTCTTCTTTAAACTGATATACCTGTTCTGGAAGAGTTCTTTGGAAACAAGCAAATCATGGTAAACTCTTTTAGCGTATCCATCTTTAGTACCTTGTGAGTGTTTACAGGAAGTTTGAATTAAACGTTGTGCGATTCTTATTGATCTGTCATTTGGGTCCAATTGTCGTAAAAGTTGGCCCTGTTCAGGGTCTGCATAGTTAAATGGCAAGTAATGTATTGATAATTCACCTTCGGAGTATAATATAGCAATCCCATAAACTGTGGGGAGATAAAATGGAATCTCATCTTCATGCTTTATATGAGGTATATAAACTACCATAACATTTTTTTGGTCCAAATCTGTTAGTATCACCGAAGTTTGGTTGATTATATGATCTTTAAAAGGGTTTCTAGGGATAATTCTTCTAACTATTTCACATTTCGGTTTGAATTGAATTTTACTATTATTTAATGGTATATCCCTCAATTCTGCATCATCATAGTACCTATGTAATAATAAATCATCCTCAGCTTGATCTGGGAAGGTTGGTAACTGATTGACGTATTTACTAACGAATTTAGTATCACCTTTGCTTGGATCAAATACATTTTCAATTAATATATCAGCTCTCATTATAACTGTAGAATTGATATTTGGTTCTCTGATGATATTTTGCATGGCGCTTTCGAAGTGTTGAGGATTGAACTCAACAGGGACTTTGAAGATAGGTACCCATGGCGAGCCTAGTATGGAAGGTTCGGTTATAATCAAGGATGTTTTTAAGTTTGAGTTATTCTTCATGAGATGAGGTCGCACTATTCATTACCTGAGACCGAAGGTGGATGGCCTTAAATCTCACTAGTTCTGTCGTAATATCCTTTACCTATAAATGCTATGTACCCTATTTATTTGATTTATTTATGCACCATTCTTGATATGTACCCTATTAACTTACCCTGCCCATTCTATGGGATATGGCTGAGCTTTTGCTACCTTTCCTAAGACTAATAAACTTAAAGATCAATGAAATAAGCTTCACTAACCTCAGAGAATTTATGTTTCTTATAACAATAATGACACTTGAACAACTCACAACCCCGTCTACTTAATTGCCAAACACTTTCCTTTAATGCAACATGTTGACAATACTTCAACACCACTACAGGATTATAATTCCTCTCTTTCTCTTCATATTTCAGAGGAGGAATAGATCTATTATCAACTCTTTGTCTCTTTGATCTATGATCAAAATCTTCAATTGTTAATGGTATCAATTGTTCCTTAGATACTGGGCAAATAAATATCGGATGATAATTGAATAAAAACCTATTAGTATCAGATAATTGAAATGGCAAATCATAAGTATATGGTGAAACAATATTAGCTTTATGATCGACTTTATCTTGTCCATATTGGTTTTCTTCCACTATAGAAACTCTACTTAATTTGTGTTGAATACGGTTATATTTATAGAAACTTGGTAAGTTAATAAACCCTGATAAAATACTTTGGAATAATGATGAATCATTCAGTAATTTCAAGTCTTTACAATAATATGAGATAAACTCATTAGAGAGACTTTGAAATATATGAGTACATTTATGAATGTCTTCAAATCCTTCAAGTAAATCACTTACAAATTTAGATGTATTATTTCCAGTTTGTGATTTATTGAACCCCACTTTCATTTTATCCGTAAACTCAGAAAGTAAATTGATCATGTGTTTCTTAGCATAATCATCTGGGTTAGATTCATCTGAATCATTCAGAGTTTTGAATAATAATAACGTCATTAATGGCGATAATTCATTTAAATATGTCTTGAAAAACCTGGGAAAGTTATCTTTAGAATACGTATAAGCTGCTAAAGCATTATCTAAAGTAAACTCGTTATTCTTGTTGGTTAATAATAAGGTGAATTGTAACATATGAAATTTGAATTCCACCTCTTCAAAATTCAAACTTGTGATTTCATTATTAACACCTGAATTCTTAACACTCTCATTATACTTCTGTCTAAACCAATCTAATGGTTTACTAAGGTCGTGCTCTATGACTATATCGTGAACTATTTCTCTGAGCAACTTAAATTGATTCATTAATTCCAGATCTATTTGAATTTCTTTGACTTTAGTATGTTTGTAGTCACTCATTTTAATATTCATTTGATCTATCATATCGTTGATCACATCACTTTGACCAATTTTTAGTAGATGTAGTATAATGGCTTTAGTAAGTTCTTGCTGATTTTCGGATTTCGCTTCGTTCATTACTATTTCTTCATTGGTTAAACTCTTCTTGCCTTTCATATACTCTAATGGGAGACTATCTATATTTAATGGATATGTATATGCATCATCTAAATCCATAGTATATAAAGGATTGGAAAGAATATTCTTTTGAAACTTGTTGATTCCCGTATTATATGACTTTAAATCATTAATTGAGTTCTTATACCATTTATTAGCTGCTTTGTTACAGGTATCAAGATCGATTTTATCATCTGATTCACTGGATTCTAAAGATTTTTCGATCAGCTTCAAAGTATCAAGTAGATCATGAGTATCGTTAAGTAGACTATCAAGATTGACTTCACCTACCTTTGTAAGTGCCAGGACTTCTTGAGTTAATGTATTAAGGAGTGAAGTCATATCCTTTTCCTTTATCGCACTCAGAGGGGTTTTAGCTGAGGGCCCTCAAGTGGGCCAGTAGGTTAGAGACCCATACAATAAGTAGAAGAGCTATGGTTTGGCCTCCAATACTACCAACAACCCATAAAAAACACGTATGGCTTGATACCACACAACACCTACACACAACATACAGAGACAAAAATTAACTTCTTATATACAATCTACACACTAAACTAACTTATACTTACCCCTTACTATTTTAAATATCCAAATAATCAGCTTTAACTAATAGTTCTAATGCCAACTGAGTAGGTATATTAAACTCTGGAATATTACCGGTCTCAGCTTGCTCTTTATATTTATAATGATAATATAAGTACTCCACCACACATTCTAAAATATCACCATCCATATCCAAATTTATCTTCCCTGTTTTACTTTCCTCAAACCCTTGAGTATTCTTCAACACTGATGATATGGAAGCCACTTCCTTGGATATAATAAACTTGTGATTATCAGCAGACACTAAAGTTACAAACTCACTCATGGCTAAAAGTTTCGCACTGCTTACAACTTACACAGATACAAATGACATCAAATCCAAGTTTGGGATGGCAGAAAATTCAAGATGTCTACTATAGTCTAAGGCCGTGTTATGAAACGTTGAATTGGTCAATTGGTAATCTTTATGCCGACTATAAAGTCAAATTATCAACATATACTACACTTATAGCATTATCGTCTAAAGCACCATACCCTAGTTTAATTGAGATCTACAGTGTCAGTGGTAATAAGTTATGGTCAATCATATTCAACAGTACTCCTGTAGAACATATAATTGATTTTGAATGGTATGACGAGGACTTGTTCGTGGTGTTGTCCAATCAAAAGTATAGACATTATACAGATTTAAAGGGGAATTTCAACCTTTATAGTTTTACTGAAAGTTTGATACCGTTAGATAACTTCGGTGATAATTTCCCATTGATTTCAACTAATCCTGATATGAGTATCACTAATTTCGAGAATAATGAATCAGAACAGATTTACAAAGTGGTCAACGTTCATATTTGGGATCAATATTTATTCCTTCAATTAACCAATAGATTTATCATAACTGATTTGAAAACTCATAAAAACTATGAAGTACGAATTTCCCATCGTCTATCATCGAACATACATTGTATAAGTCTTATAAAGATGCAAGACCAAGAGTTTAATATAATTATGTGCTACGATAATACAGCGATCCTGATGAAAATTGATATTCTGAGTAACAGTTTTGAATTAACTGATCATGGATTAACGGATGGTCCATTCACCAAAGTTTCAGTAAGTCCTAATGGACAATTGATTGCGTTATTGAATGCTGAAGTATCAACGATTTTCGTTATAAATAATCATTTCACTCAAGTTTTATTAGAATATGATACTTCTAATGATTCAAGTTTACCCTACCAACTTCAATGGTGTGGTAATGACGCTATAGTATTGTCATTGCGTGATGAAATAAAACTTCTAGGGCCAAATCAGGCGTCTATCTCGTTTTTCTACGACGTCATTGAACAAGATTTAGATTTCGATGCTCTACTAAAAGGCAATGATGAATTATCATTCACTATAGTTCATTTGAAAACTGAACCCGATGGTATAAAGATTCTTACTCTGAACAAATTAGAGTTCCTCTCAAGAGTTCCACAATCCTGTATCAATTTATACCAAATAGGATCATCTTCACCCAGTAGTATTTTACTAGATGCTATAGATAAATTAACATCCCATTCATCTAAAGCCGATGCGAATATTAGTGTCCTTAAAGCTGAAGATCAACTCCTTAATGCTATAGATGAAAGTCTTGAAGTAACATTATATGAGTTTAGTCCCTATTGGCAGAAGAAGATATTACTGTCAGTATCGTTTGGTAAAGCATACTGCGATATTTACAATGCTGATAAATACGTTTCTGTGGTTAACACATTGAAAGTATTGAACCAATTAAGAGCATCTGATGTTTCTATCTTTCTTACTTTTGCAGAAATTGATGTTATTGGATGGTCAGTTGTAATTGAAATGTTATTAAGACGAGACCAGTATTTACTAGCCATTAAAATACTTGAATTGATGAATTTAGACCATTTGAAAGATCGAGTTTATATTCATTGGTGTTGTTATAAGTTACGTAAAGAAATTGATATGGAGGATTTACAATTATTTGAAATCATCTCCAAGAAATTGGTTCTGGCAAGATCTGCTCGATCTACTGATATGAGATCTAATGATCTGACCAAATCTAATGATTCCATAGAAGAAGCCGTTAATTACTTGAACGTATCAGAGATATCAGAAACAGCTTATGAAGAGGGAAGAATTGAATTATGTAAACTCCTTATCAATTTAGAGCCATCAATGGTTAATAAAATCCAACAATACCTTAAGTTTGATGAACTTGAATTAGCCCTTATCAAAGCTTTCCAATATGGAGAATATGATTTAGCAAAACTCATTTTACTTTATTTATATGATGCTCTTTCAGTATCACAATTCTTTAAAATCTTACACCAAAATGAACTGAAACTCATCGATACTTCCCTGACATCTAAGGGGTTGTTCGTTAGTGGAGAATTGGTGGAACAGTTCTGGGTCCAAGGTATAGGGAAACACAATTCAGAATTATTACAGAAATACTATAAACAAGAAGATATGAGAAACGAATTAAACGTGTATAAGTTCCGTCAAAGTTTACACCAAATTGACGATTTTGACGTATATAAGTTAAAACTTCAAGAATTACTGAGTATTTCTGGTGATAGAAAGAATTCCAAATTTTATCAATATGAAAAGGATATCCTTGAATTAAAGAAGAGACTCACTGATACTTATCAAATTGATTTTTTTGAATTCAAATCCATTGTTAAAATTCTTATTAAACTCATTGAAATCCATCAACTAAAACAATGTCTTAAAGTTATAAAAGATTTTAAAATTCCTATACAAAAACTATGGTACTTGATACTAGAAACTTATGCTTCTTCAAAGGAATTTGAAAGATTACATCAATTCATTCTATCACAATCAACTGATAAACAACACCTTAAAGCACCTATAAACTTCCGAGATATAGTGGAAACATGTTTATCTTATAAAGGGCCCAATGAATACATTTCTCTTTATATCGAGAATTGTAAAGATATTCATTATTCGGAAAAGATCCAAATGTTTATAAGGAATGATGACTTAGTACTGGCTGCTAATGAGGCTTATCATTATAAGGATATTGAATTTTTAAGGTCTATTTTAGATAGAGCCAATAAATTGGCTAGTGATTCAACTATACAGACGATAAGGGGATTGATTAGTAATTTGGGGTATTAATATATTATGATAAACTTAAATCTGAGCGAAGAGAATGTCCCTCCTGAAGTCTTAGCTTAGTTTTCTATTGCTCTTTTTCAATCCTACTAATTGGACTTGAAAACACCATCTGTAACTGTCCCGCAGCTTCTACCTTCCTCTCCAGTCAACCATGAAGGCATTCTTTTGACATCTACAATCTCTTGATCTCCTATAGAAAGTTCATGTAAACCTGCAAAAACATCAGGCCCCGATAATTTTAGTGTAATATTAGAATAACTGTCGTCTTCATATTTCAGTTTGATTAAAAATTCAGCATTCTGTATAGGTGCAACAGATTTATAAGGATTTTCATTTGAGTCAAGTTTAATCCTTTTTGTGTAACCTTTAAACCTAAGGTTAGCAATTTTTTCAAGTTTCTGATCATAATTTTCCTTATCCAGTTCCGGCCCCTGGTCTTGGTCTGCGTCTTCAAGACTGTTATGCTGATTAATATCACCTAAAGGAGAAATATCAATACTTGAATCAGCATAAGGAATCCAAGCTCCTAAACTATGAGCAAATCTCGTATTATGTAAAAGATGCATTGCCTCTAAAGATTTAACAGGTTTCTGTTTGTGATCGGTATGAATTCCAAGTAAATTAGTTGGAGATTGTGGTAAGTTTCTCTCTACTACTTGCATCACTATATCACTAACCAAATCCTTACCTGGGGTATGAATTATATACAGTGACCCTAGTGGTATAGCAAGAAAGAAAGCTCTATTTGAAACAATATGGGGCCTGGTAGATTTAGAATTGGTGGTATGTTGAAGATCAAACACTTGCACTCTAATCATTATAAGTGGTAATCTAGGATGTTTGCAAACATAAATATGAGTCATGAACATATAGTTTAAATCTTTAGCTAACATTTCGAGGAATTTCTTTGGATCTAAATATACAGGCACCTCTTTGCCCTTGGAATCTTTCACTATCGACAGAATCCACGAATATGAATTTGGTTTATCTACAATCAATTGACAGTCTAATTGGGATAACTGGAGTAGATTCAATCCACGATGCCAATATTCCAATATCTTCTGTACGATGACTCTTTTTGGGCTCTTTTTAGCCTTTAAATCACTGATATCCTTTAGTACTACTTTATTCCATTGACGTTGACTAATATCCGATTTGACGGGTGGTTGTGTATTAATGATCCGCGGCCATTTTAAAGCCAATTCTATCAAAACCTCCCTCGGCAACCTTTGGAGGATACTCACAAATGTTGTGTCGGTGATTACCGGCACGTATGTATTAGGAAGGATATTCTTTTTGTGTTTATCCATGTTGTTTACAAATCAAGCCGCACCTTTACAGCTTGTAAGGTTCTCAGTTTCCTGTGCCAGACCGACCTGCACGTAACAAATCAACTAAAGAAATTTTCGAGAAGAGCATCCCAAAAACTTAACTATGGCTGATAATACAGAACCAGTAGTTAATACTGGAAAAGATGATGGATTAGATAGAAAAACATTATTCGTACGTTCTATACCATTAGAAGCCACCTCCGATCAAATTTCGGAATACTTCTCCCAATTTGTCCCTGTCAAACACGCCGTTATTGTAACTGATGACACCCAAAAGTCAAGAGGATTTGGGTTCGTTTCCTTCACCGAAGAAGACGATACTTTGATAGCATTGGTCGAAGCCAAGAAGGCTAAGTTCCAAGGAAGGTTTTTAAGAGTTGATATGGCTAAAAGAAGAGACCGTAAACAGGAGAATGGGACTAAATCAAAACGTGAACCAATTGAAAAGAGAAAATCAAGATTAATTGTACGTAATTTACCATGGTCATGTAAGAAACCAGACCAATTAAGGACGATATTTTCCAAGTATGGTGCTGTTTTCGATGCCTATATCCCTAAGAAGAAGAATGGACAAATGTTAGGGTTTGCGTTTGTAGTCATGAAGAAGAAAGTTGCAGCTGAAAGAGCTGTTAAAGAGAGTGTTGGATTGAAGATTGATGGTAGAGAAGTAGCTGTTGATTTAGCTATTGAGAAGAGTAAGTGGGAAGAGAATAAAGGGGATGAAGATGAGGAGGACGACGATGAAGAAGAGGATGATGATGAAGAAGAAGCCGAAAATGATGATGAAGAAGATGACGAACAAAATGAGGAAGAAGATGACGAAGATGATGATGAAGACGATGAAGCCTCTGAAGAAAATGATTCAATCAATGATATAGAAAAAGTCGAAAAGGAATTAAAAACTGAAACTGAAAAAGAAAAACCTGCACCAAAGAATAAACAAGAAGCATACTCCATATTCATCAGAAACATACCGTATGACAGTACTGCCGAAACCCTTAAAGCCCACTTCGAACAATTTGGACCAATTAAGTACGCTTTACCTGTTATTGATCGTCAAACCGGATTAGCTAAAGGATCAGCATTTGTAGCATTCCTCAAAGAAGAATCATATAATAAGTGTATCAGTAACGCTCCAACTGTTGATAACACTACATTATTGATTTCTGATGACGTTTCTCCAGAGTACGTGTTTGAAGGAAGAGTTTTGAATATTTCAAGTGCTGTAGATAGAAAATCAGCCAATATTTTAACTGAAAAAAATAGTGAAAAACGTAAAGAAGCTATGGGAAAAACTGTTGGTGTAGTAGACAGAAGGAATATGTTTTTACTTAATGAAGGTAGAATTACTGAAAAGTCTAAGTTAGCAAGTTTTATTAGTAAAACTGATATGGAATTAAGAGAAAAATCTTATAGATTAAGACAACAACAATTGAATAAGAATCCAGGATTGCATTTATCATTAACCAGATTGGCTATTAGAAACTTACCAAGAGCTATGAACAGTAAAGCATTGAAAGCATTAGGTCGTAAAGGGGTTGTACAATTTGCCATTGATGTCAAAAATGGTGACAGACAACCATTGTCTAAGGAAGAACTTAATAGATCTACTGAACTCAAGAAAGAAGGTCAAGAAGCTGAAGAATTAAAGAGTAAGAAATCTAAAAAAGCTGGGGTTGTTAAACAAGCTAAAGTTATTCAAGAAGTTAAAGGATCAGGTGAAACCGGTAGAAGTAGAGGGTATGGGTTCGTTGAATTTAGAGATCATAAGTCAGCATTAATGGGATTAAGATGGTTAAATGCTCATGAAGTTAGTCATGAAGAAATATTAGAAGGATTGAATGAAGAAGAAAAGAAATTAGCTGAATTGACTGGTTTGAATAAGAGGAAATTGATTGTAGAATTTGCAGTTGAAAATGCTCAAGTTGTCAAGAGGCGTAAGGAAAGAGTTCTCGATTCACGTAAGAGAAGATCTGATGATGATGAAGGTTCTAATAAGAGACATAGGTCAGATAAAGATGATAAAAGGGGTAAGAAAGGTCACAAAAAGGGGAATATGAATAAAGGTAACATGAATAAGGGAGCTAAAGATAGTGATAAAACTGATAAACCAAAAACTGATGATAATATTAAAAGAATTATAGGGAAAAAGAGAAGACAAAGAAAGGGTAAGTAGCTTCCTTCACGTCTAAGTCATAATATATAATGTATTCTAGGTAATTTCTGTACGATCTCTAGTCATATGCTTTAGAGTGATAAACTACATAGTGAGTTCATACTGGAACGGAAAAAATCGCGAGTACAAACACGGTCGTCTCGGCCTCAAATCAGGTTATGCGTCTCAAAATTACGTTGAACCTCCTAACTCATCCCAACCACAAACTCACCAAAAGTTCCTAAACTTCAATTTAACAACTATCAATAAATAACCACGTCACACACAAGTAACATCAAAGTTTAGGACCTAATCACGAGTCAGCCTATATATCAACAAAAATTCCTAAAAGACGATATGGTATTATATAAAAGAAAACAAGTTCAAGTATCGATAAATAATATTATCCCTCAGGATCAAAGTACAGAGGTTTGGTATATCCCTGCCACCAGAGAATGGTTTATGAACTATGAGGAATACTTAGCAAGGATGGATTATTATCATAGGCGGAAATTTGTTTGTGAAATCACCGGAAATTCATGTTTAACATTTTTTGAAGCATTAGAAAGTGAAGTCAAAGAGATCAAAGATGTAGAAAACAATTTTCCTGAAGCCCTTAAAGTTCATATTTTAAGATTTCTTCAGTTTAATCGTATTACGAGGTTAGATCAACTAGTTGATAGTGTTTATCTGAAATTTAAGAATAATTACTTCCCAGGAGAATATATCTTATTGAAAGGATTAGAACATGACCCTAATAACCTTGAGCCCCATCACATGAAACAAAGGGGTGTGATAAGAGAAAAGGTCGAAATGGCCGATAAACCAACATCTTATTTGGTAGTAAGATCCACTGATAATAAACAATTAATTATCACCAATAATAATATCTCAAGAGATCGTAATCATTTCACAAAATATTTAGTCAAAACTTTCATCAAGTTAACCATGACTAGATCACATAAAATCGGTGCACCATGGGTTTTGAAAGATAGATTTGCTAAGAAATATAATATCTCTCAAGAGTATCCAAGAGATTTAAAACATTATGAATCAACCACAAATACATCGGATGATTTAGATCCTACTACTATTCGTCATTTCGCCACTCCGGAACCAAATAATGTACCAAAACCAGCCCCAGTTGGACCTACTAACAAAAAACCAATAGCTCCAGCTAACGTAACATTACTTAACCTGAACCCTAATCATCCAAATCTTACTAGAATCATTGATTTCCAAGATAATAAGAAGGAAGTTTCAATTAGACATTATAAGAAATTCTTACCACATTATTTACCATTCCCATTAAGAGCAAGAGCCAATTATCCTGAAGAAGCTGTTGATGCTGATAAACCAAGTAGTTCAACTGTTTTATCAAGTGCAGGGATTTCATATGCTAGAAGAAATATGGATAGTGATTTAAATATCAAGTTTGATGTACAGAACTCCAGACCTATTGGTAATAAATTATTACTACCTGAGAATGCCAGAGTAATGAATAATGATCTTATTGAGGCTGTGAATCGTCAACAAGAACGTAAGGATGATCAACAGAGCCATGAACCTATTCCTGTTGATTCAGATGAAGACGGAGAAGGATCTAGAACCAGGTCTAGGGGAATTAAACTTGAACCAAAGGATGAACCTGTAAAAGAAGAACCTCAAGAAACTGAAGAGGATTCGGATTTATCGGCCATCAACGTAGACAACCTTAAATACAATCATCTTACCAATATTCAAGAAGCATTGGAATCATGGATATTCATCAATATTTATCATAATGTTCTAAAAATCGATACATTCACATTCGATGACTTTTTGTACGCCATGGGATGGACTCAGAAACAATATGATGATTTCGGTAGAAGTGAATTACTTGATGAAATATGGTGTAGTGTATTAGGAGCTATAATATCCAACAAAATACCTAAAAGCGAAGAAGCACGTAATGCCAAAGCTAAGGGTGAAGTGTTTGGGTTAAATATAAAATTACCACCAAAGGAATCTTACCTTAATCCAAGTATCAAAGGAGATGATGATGAAATTGTTAATGGGTCAGAAAGCGATGGAGAGAATGGTATTAAAACTTTAGGAAGTGATGATGAAGAAAGTGATAGTGATAATGAAAAGCCCCAAAAGAAAGAAAATAAAGATAGTATAGTTGTAGATGATGATGATAATGATGATGAAGGTGATGAAGCAGATGAAGAAGAAGAACCTGAAGAAGAAGAAGATAATGATAGAGAACATAATGCCCATCAAATTATGAATCATCGTGGTACACCATGGCATGATAGGTTACGTAAACGTAATTTCCGTGATGGGAATTGGCAAACCATTATCCTTGGAATTTTATCATTAGTTGAACATGTTGAAAAGTACAAGCCTATTATTGATAGGGTTTATAGGATTTTAGCTCCATTAAGTCAACCAGCTACTGCCACCACTGCACTTAATCAATTCTATTCTAAGATGGATATCAATTTGAGATTACAAGTTTTAAATATTTTGTGTCTGTTATTAGGTAGTAGTGATATTATCAGAGACTATATTGAAGAAGGTTTAACTGAGTCCAGTAAGTTGAGAAAGGATAGATTGGATGTGATGAAAGAGGAAAGAACTGTTGAAGAAAGGGCTCGTAAGATTCATGATGATATTAATCTGTTTATGATTAAAGCTCAGAACATTGGTCCTGAATTAGAGGAGAGTTTTAGAAGAAGGTTCAGGTTTAATTATAATATGCATGACATGAATCCAGATGAACAAAAAATTGCTGAAACTGACCCATCATTTGTTAAATTATGTGAAGAAAGAAAAGAAGCATTAACTGAGTTCACCAAACTTAGAGACAATAAAAGAAGTATCGAAAGGAAATTAGCTGAATTTGATTGTCAAAGATTAAGATGTCTTGGTAAAGATCGTTTATATAACAGGTACTGGTGGTTTGAAAATAATGGATTACCAACCTTACATGGAAATGCTGATGATGACGATGATAATGAAGAAACCACCAACACAAATAATGAAGAAGATCAAGATTCAGATGATGAACCCTTAGATGAAACATATCTTATGGGAAGGTTATGGGTTCAAGGTCCATCAATTGAAGATGTTAATCATAACCTTAAATTGGGAGAATTTCAAACTTATCAAAATGATTTACCAAAACCTGGAGATTGGAAGAAACAATGTTTAGAAAATCTTAATGTCAAAGAATTAACTTTTGAAGGGTTACCACCGGATTTTGTTGAATTAGCTAAGCATAAGTTTGGAATTATTTTTGACCATAACCAAATCAAGAAAATTGGACCTCAAGGGCCTCAAGTTATCATTAACCAATTAGGAGAAGTTGTATCTGATAGCATGATTAGTCAACTTACACCAAGTGATAGAAAGATCATTGAAGAGTGTGCTGATCCATTAATGAATGGTGATAATTGGAGATATTATGATAAAAAAGAAGATATTGAAGCTTTAATAAGATGGTTAAATCCTTATGGACATCGTGAATCACAATTAAAGAAATCTCTTTTATCGGCTAAAGATGCTATAATTCATAGTGTTGAAGCTAGGAATAAAGCATTTGCCAATAAGGAGAGAATTGAAGAAAAGGTCAAGATTAATAATCAAATCAATCAATTGGATGAACGTTTGAATAATTATCAAGAACCTGAAGAATCTTCTGAAGAAGATGATGATTTGGTTGAAATCAAAAACGGTAGAAAGAGAAATTTAAGAGTTAAACCAAAATCTGCTAAACGTCAAAAGAAGAATTTCGAAGATGTTCTTAAGAATGGTGATATGGAAGAATTGGAAGAAGCTAAAGATGATTTGAAAGGGAAATTGAAGGACGTTTCTAGACCATTTGAGTTTATTCGAGTTATTGAATGGGTTAATAGTTTTGCTATGGAAAATTTCGGTAAAAGTTTATATGATGGAGGTGATAAAGTCAAGGGTAAGAGGTGATTAACCATTTTTAAGAGGAGTATTATGCCTGGATGACTATGTAAAAGTATCGTTTGTATCATTAATCATATGTATCTATAAATGAGTCATTAACTCTATGAATTCTGGGAGTGGCCTAAGTGGGCCTAATTATGGCCTAAGTGTGATGCCTTTTGTTTGCATCATAATTCTCATTTCTTCTTCTCTTGTTCAATTCACTTAATTGTTTTAATTTCAATTGCTTTTCGTTCTCTTGCTGTAAACTCAACTGTTTCCTCTGTTCATTTCTAATCTTGATCTCTTCCCTAGCTTGCTTATCAGCTTTATCTAACGCCATACTTAACCCTGCCAATTTGTTGATATTCAATTGGGGCGTAGCTTCAGTAGTACCAGCGACTCTCTTATCTAAATCAATAGTAAACCCTTGGTTATTCTTCCATTTTGATACCAAACTTGGAATGTTCCAGAATTTTTGATCTTCTTTACTTGGTTTAGGTGCATCAGATGATTTCAAAATCGGTGGTGGTGGTGAAGGGTCTTGATGACGATTTTTACGTAATTTATGTTTAGGTGGTAACATTGGATCTTGAGCATAATTTTGAACCATTATCGTTCTTTCACGTCCTCGGTCTTCCAAGTCTTTGGTATCATATTGAACATATTGTGTTGATTCGGTTTTAGTGACTCCTAACTTCTCTTGAAGGATCTTGTTGATAACATCTTGGGTTTCTTGTACACAAATTTGTATAGATTCATCAGGACAAGTCTCCATATTAAACTTGGGGAAATTATGTTTCAAGTTGGGAAATCGTTGTTTCAAAGGTATAGTGTCTTGGTAAGTACCATGGAACTTTCTAGGTTGATTTAGGGATGATATAGTTAAACTATAATTCAAAGTTCCATCATCATTTACAAAATAATTTACTCCATTTTCAGTCTTTTGAGTGGTCGTAGTTGATTGGGTTTGTGGAACTATAAGAACGTTCTCCTTGGTCGTATCAACAATCATGCTATCAAGAGTAATAGTCTTGACATAATTTGAATGTTTTGGTTTAGATAGTAGTGAACTAAACATTAGGTGAGATGGTTTGAGATGCGGTTCGCAGTTATCACAGATCTCACAGATTTCACTGCCTCACACAAGTACAATGTCAGAACCAACACTAAAAGAATTGAACGAGAAGATTGAAAGTTTAACGGCTACTGTATCAAAACAATCGGAATTGATCAGTAAGACAGGTCAACAATTGCTTGAAATTCAAGTCAAAAATATTAAATCTAAAATGAGTGAACTTGACACAAAGCCAAATATTGATTTAACTGATTATGTTACTAATGAAGATATAGTGCAATTAGTAGGTGAATTACAAGGCCAATTAGATTTCTTGGAAGATAGAACGATTGCCAGGATTTGTAACTCCAAGTTGACTGAAAAAGATTCACAAAAACCAATAGCACCAATTTCTAATAAAGATGGAGAGTTCCCTAGCCCTGAAATATATCCACCAACTTTAGAAGCATTCATAAACTTAGCTAAAGTTGATATTGTTAGTCTTTGTGAGTTTTATGAATTGATCGTCCCTGATGATGAAGACTTACAGAAATTTTTGAATGACGATAATCTGAAATCTTTAGAACAAGCTAATCAGAAACTCGCTAAGGGTTTAGAAGCTAAAGTAGAGGAATTATCCGAAGCAGAAGTTAAAGATTTACAAGATGAATTAGCCAAATTTTTAGGATTAGGGTTAAGAAATAATAAATCTAGTTGGTAAATAGGGTAGTTGATAGTTTTATATACATAAGGATCTAAATCTAATCTAATCATAATCTAGTCATAAATGAAAGTCTAGAGTATGAACCTAAAAAATACCGAAATATTGACAGACTTGGAAGATGGTTCTAGCAATCACACTAATTTTCCTTATTTCAAAATGCTCTGGATCAACTGGAGCTTTATAATTTGGTGGTGGGAGTTTGACCAATTTAAGAAGTAAACTAAAAGCAAAATAACCTAATCTTTGACCGAATGTAAGTCTGAGCTTAGAAAGATCAACCTCTTGAGTTTCGGCTAAAGTTCCACATTCTTGTTTATGGTGAACCATTTTATCAGGATAGTCACTACATAATCCATACTCTTTGATTTGACCACCTCTACAAAGCTTACTAAAGTAATCGAATTGTAAATTATTGTTGATAGTCCATGAGAAAAGGTTAAGATTTTCAGCTCTAGCAAATGGCATAAATGTTGTAATGAAATCATATGACCATGTTGCTAAGTATAATATAGAAACACCAGTAAATTTGAAAAGGTGTCTTTCCTTACCATAAACTTCATCAAGGTAATGATTATAATTAACATAACCCATTGCAGCTTTATAATTTCCTGTAATATTATAAATTTCAAACCTTTCCTTAATATCATAGGTTTCGTATAATGTTTGGAAATGATCATCTTGATTCATATACTTTACAAATGAAAAATCCCAAACTCCGAAATAAATTCTTTTCAACCAATAATTGATATCAGGTTTGGTTTCGAGTAATTCTTGAATAATATATTTCATAATCTTTGGTCTATTTGGACCTTTAATATCCAACATCAATGAAAGCTTTTCTTGACTAGTACTATCAGATTCTACAAAGAATTCTAAAACATCTTTGAATGAGATAAACTTAGTTCCGGTCTCTTTGTTAACTAATTCTTTTAAATCTTTATACTCAGTTTGAGGTATTATAAGATCTGCTTCTTCTCCACTAGGTAAATTGTAAACTCTTTTTGTGTTAATGTCATGCGAGATTACACAAATGTTATCAGCAGTTAAGTATAAATCTGTTTCAATATTAGTGGCACCTGATTCAAAACACTTCTTGAACCCATTCATAGTATTTTCAGCGTATAATCCTTTGAATCCTCTATGACCGGATATTATAGGAAAGGGCATGACCATTTTGTTGTTGTTTTGCTTATACGTTAGCTAGTATGACTTATAGTTAAGAACTCTCGAGTTTTAACTTGGAGATTCTCGATCTGGAACGTGTGATGGGGTATATATAGGAAAAAAGACTTATTCGGTCATAGTGCGGCGAACGGAAAATAAAGTAAGCGGTGCCGCTTCTATTTATACACGTTCTAATACGCATTCAAACGGGAATTATTATAGACCGTAACTCCCGACATGTCAAACGGAGACTTACAATGTTTAGGGAAATGGTCTAGAATAACAGAAGATCGAAATTATCTAAAATATCTATTGAATAAATTTCTAATATAGTCGTGTCTGTGGTTTCTGGTTGGTATCGGCCACAACGTCAGTTTTGTGTCAATTTCTCCCCGCAATTTATAATTTAGATTTATCAGCTTGATCTACAATCAATTTGATCAATTGTCTAGCAATAGATTCACCCATTGGGATAATGATTCCCTCGGGATTGGTTTCACTATCATCAGCATCAGCAACTAATCTCTTAACAAATTCTATATCGAACCATCTAGCATCTTCTAATTCATTATCATGACCTAAATGAATATTTTCATTCTCACCATTGAACTCAACTTCTGCAATACACCCAATCATTAAATTACCAGGGAATGGCCATGGTTGAGTCATAACAATATCAATTTTAGAACATACAACCCCAGTTTCTTCCCAAATTTCTCTCTTGGTGGCTACTTCAACCGTTTCACTAGGTTCCATAAACCCTGAAGTACATGAGTACATTTTACTCCATTTGTGTCTTTTACTTAATGATAATAATACTTTTGTTCTTTCAACATTAGCAATGGCTGTAATGATAACAGCATCTGTTCTAGGAAATGATACGTTTGAAACTGATTGGTTCTTAACAGGACAATCGTGAATGTCTCTCTTTTTCTCTTCGTTTCTACCCACAATCTTATCATTGGTACACCAAAGCTTTCCTCCTCCGTGGATTGGGATGACCTTAGATCCACACCCAGGACAGAATCTATTTCTGTAAAGCCAATCAAGGAACATTTTACCATGAGAGTATAAAGCAGCTTCTGTTTGAGTAAACCCAAGGTAATGTTTTCTTGAGTTAGAATAAAAGATATCTTCACCTACTACCAATTGAGTTTCCTTAGCAATTGTATCAAGTAATTCTTGGTTCAATTGTGGACTCGGAGTTAAGTCAATTGCAAAATATGGAATTCCTTTATACTTATCTTTGTAATTCAAATGATCAACTTCATTTAATTTAGTTCCGACACTTTCATCTTCCAATCCTAAGAATAAAACGGTTGGTTGCTGATTATCTCTTAATTCAGCATTTTGCATTTCATTACCCTTAGACCAAGTATCAATAACTTTTGGCCATGAAGGTAAATTATTTAACCCGGTTTGAAGCTTATCCTTCATAATGTTATCACCATTAGTGGCAAGGACTAATTTATCCTTCCATTTTTTAACTACTAATGGATCGGACTTGTTGAAAAATATGAACCTAGTACTTTTATGAGTAATGGCTTGATTCATAAATACAGGGTCGTCTCTCAAAAAGGAGACCCTATTGACTACTTCTTTGGCGAAGTACATATCATTTTGCATATGTGTGACAGTTTCTTTTGACATTTTGAAATAAGAAGCTTGTGACTTGAAGCGTTTTATCATTCGCACTAACCTCTGAACGCAGCCAAGGTAGTGTATACTAGAGTCGGGACAATTTTAGGGCGAGGAGAAAATGCGTAAAGTATGGGGTAATAGCGATAGAGAAAATAAACACACAGAAAGATATATTACTTCTTACCCTTCTTCTTCTTGTTCTTCTTTGCTTTTGATTGTGGAACTGGTGAGTCTCCTCTTTCAGATCCTCTTTCAACAGCACCTTGGTGTCCTCCTATGTTCTTCTTTCCCTTCTTTGGTTTATAATAAGATCTTAATTTCATTGGTAACCATCTTTCAGGGTCCAACTCAGGAACCTCGTCTTTTAAGACTTTATCCTTACTGAATTTTGGTTTCCTTGTTTTTACCTTATCAACTTTGCCAGGTTTTGATCTAACTGCTTTTGGAGCAGGTATTAAGGATTCGATATTAGTTTCAATAATATCATCATTAACATTAGCAACTAAAGTGTCAATAGAAATTAATCCTTTGTTGGTGTTATTGATAAGACCGTTGATTAAAGCATCATCTTTAATACTAAGAAGTTTCTCGAATACTTTAGTACTTAACTCATCACCTAAACTGAATAATTTAACTCCAATGACCTTATAGAAATTATAGACATTGTCATCGAAAGTAACAGTGTCTATAGCTTTGGTTAATTGGTGTAAAAGGTTAAGACACTTTTCATTCAAATTCAATTTTTCATAAAGTTCAATTAAACTTCCAATTAAACCTGGACTCAAAGAAAGTTCATTGTTTAAATTGAACTCAACTAACCTAGGTAAAACTGCCAAACTTTGATTATACTTTTCTTGTTTTAAATTATTAGATAACAAGAGTAATGCTAATGTTGTTAATTCTGGGAAATTCGTAGTAGTTAATGGTAAAGCATTGACATCCTTAAATAATTTCTTACTACTAAGATGTAAGTTTTCAGTTATGTCATCGTTTGTTATACCTGCTTTAGTTAAGATTTTGAACGATAATAATGAATAGTCTCCGTTATTAACAAATTGAGTGATTTTTTGAGGATTCAAATAGTTGGAATTCTTGGATAAAGTATTGGATAAGTATAACAATAAGAGGTTATTCTTTATGAGTGAATTGTATTGTATGAATGATAATTTGTTGGCGAGTTTGTCAATATTTTGTTGATAATTTAAATCTCTGTGGATTAAATTGACTTCATTTAAATCTTCGTTTATGGAATAGTTGTTGTTCTTAATAATCAATTGAATAAGTAAATCATTAACATTGTCTGATTTAGCATCTTCCAAAATTTGTTTAGATTCTTCAACTTTACCTGATTTTAATAAAATGAATGATTTAACCAATAAAATTGGGAATTTTTCGAGTTTTAAATCATCTTCATCCATATCTGGTAATTGAGCAATAGCATCATCCAAAATTTGTAAGGATTGACTCAAATTACCTTTACTTAATTCAATCAAGGCTTTATTGAATAATAAATCATGATTATCTTCTGTGACATTAACTTCTTTACCTGATTGATTTTTCAAGAATTTCAATTGACTCAATACTGCTAATTCATTGGTTACTAAATCCAAATTGTTATCGATATCATTACCTTCAATAAGTTCATGATAAATCTCTAAAGCGTTCTCATATTGACCAGTTCTATAATAGTCTTGTGCGACTATATGCTTTAAACCACGAACTAAAACCGGTGAAATCCCAGTATCGATGCTTTGATAAAGTTCGTATAACTTCTTCGAGTTGTTGGTTTTATAATATACATATGCTACTTCAATAAAGTATTGGGATTTTATATCTTGATCAACTTTATTAATAACTTCAAGGGCTTTATCATACTTATCCAAATTTATAAGTGCGACAATACAATTATTAAAGGACTTTGCGTCGTTGAATTTTTTGATTTTGGATAAGTATTGATATGATACTTCATATATGTTTTCATGATTGGAAGAAGATCCAGAAACGTCCAAGCTTTTAAAAGCTTGAAGGATTGAATTTGACATGGAAATCTGAAAATTTTCTCGACGATGCGAATTTGTCTGAGTACTGTACTGAGTACAAACAGAGACCTACAAACAGAGCACAAAGAATCGTACAAAGAAAACTAACGTTTAGTGTCTATTCATAATACATTATCCTAAAAAGGCCATGACGAAAAATATTTGCATTTACATGCATCGAAATATGCTCTAGGTGGGGTTTTGGCTCTCTAACGAGGTTTTGATTAATTGGATAAAATAGTAAATCCATTCTTTTTAATTAAACTCAATTTTAAATCATTCTTTCCAAGACTTAAAGATCTCTTACGTTTAATTAAAACTGATTTTTTGAATAAATCTTGCTCTAAAGCATCATCTTCATTAAACTCATTAGATTCAACTGATCTAAATAAAAACTTATTATTAGATTTCATTGGTGAAACATAAGATGGGTAACTATTGAAGAACTTGTGAACTGAATTAGATTCGTTCTTGTAAGTTTTGGGTATGAATGGTTCATTTAATTGAACAGTGTGATTATCAGATTCTACAAAACCTGGGAATTCTTGAATTGATAAGTTTCCTAAAGGATTCCTGAATCCTTGTTGTTTTAAAACTTTCAATTTAGGTTGTAAAATATTTTCCTGTTGTTGGAGATGTTTAAGGGAAGGAACTTCCTTTGAGTCACCTCCTAAGTTTTCTTCACCTTGAACTTCAATATCATTAACTTGAAGATCATATAACTTGTCAATAACAGGGTCTTCAAAAATTTTAAAACCTTTAGTTGGACTATTAGATGCTGAATTAGATGCTGAATTTAATGCTGAGGTTGATAATGATTTTACATGTCTTGATTTGATTGGAGTTGCATATCTTGCTTTTTTAGTTGGGGATGGATTCTTGATAGGTGAAGTAGAACTTGATTTACTCTTGGAAGGGGTTAAGATATTAGAATCTTTAGTAGACAATATTCTAGACATAACTATCAATTAACAACAAACTATAACAAAAACAACTAGTTAAGTTTGTGGACTTTAGACGGTATTTATTTAAGTTTGGTAGTGTGAGTCTAGATATTGGCGTATTGAAGGAGGGAGATTCGTGATTGATTTCAGTGTCTCATCTAAGGGACGCTCCACGACACGTAATACGAGTTATTTTTTTTTATCACCTTTAGACGTGATACCGATGGGCTTAATATTAGTTAGAGCTTAATAGGCTTAGACCTTAGTAGCTGACCATCATTTACCACTTATAACACGTTGAATCTCAACTTTTAACCCATAACTCTAAGTTTATAGGCGTTGGTATATGGTATCGTAAAATCGTATTGCGTCACCATATACAGGATTTACGCTCTAGAAATGGCGTTGCCAGGTCGACTTGTGTCGATGCCTTTTATCATGTTGGTGCCTTTAACTGCCTATTGTTTTATGGGACATCTATTGTTCAATTGGTTTGTTAACAATTACAAATGTCATCCACTAAGGATTGTTTTATTTCAGACATACATGAGTGTACATAGTATTGTTTCTATCTGAAACTATTTCGAGTTGTTTGTTTATCACGCTTAATAACAGACGAGTTTAATAATTTGAAATAACAGACGTGATTAAGCTATGGTTAAGATGTAGCCGATACTAAGAACCTTATCCTTAATCGGCCAAGGCAGCCTTGATCATTTTTCCGTTTTAAGAATCGCGGACATGTTTACTACCAAACTTCATAGGAGAATGTTCCTTGAAGCTTATTTTTTGTCCCTGCAAGGATTCACTACTCCTTCGACAGATTTTAAGGCTGTTTATAGGTTAGAGAAGGTCTAAAACCTCCTTCGAGCGCCTTGAAGTGGTCTGATTAGTTTAGGGGTTATAATTACGAGTCTAAGATCTGTCTAACCCACCTTTATATCACCTTTGAGTCACCCTTATAGGGGTATAATCTTCTAAAAATAAAGATTGAATCTTGGGGATGTAAATCTTGTTGGATTGTATAACTCCGTGATGATTCATTCCATCTCTACCCCTTGAATCGATGGTCTAATTGGTTAAAAGATTATCTTTCTATTATTAATTCATTCCGAATTTTACTGTCCGTTTCTGACTTCTTACTGCCATTGAAAATTTTTATGTCACTATCTCTGTATGAATCTTAAGACTACAAAATCTATAAAAAATGTGAAAATCACGCCCTCAATAAAAACGGCTGCAAAAACCTCAATGCGTAATTGCCGCAACTCTACATCGCGAAAATCCAATCAGCAACGTTTCAGTATATGAATGTTAGGAAATTTAATAAACTTCTATTACTACTTCCAAGCTTAAAGAAATCACCCACAAACCACTACAAAAGATCAACACCCCCAATCTCAGTTCCCCTCAATAAGTTATTTTCTAATAACTTCCCATTAAGCTTGAAACAAAGTATTGAAGATTACCGAGTACGTCATGATATAAATAAGTTTCAAGATGATTTATTATCGATTTTACCATTTTACCCCAATACCGATGATTTAGGCAGATCATCAGAAATTTTGAAGACTGAAATAGACTCCAAAGGGAATTATATCAACGAATTTGTTATCTATTCTGATGATACCACGAGACGGAATTATACTGAAGCCAACCACCTTATAATGGTACATGGATATGGTTCAGGGTTAGGACTTTTCATCCAAAATTTTAATGCATTACCCCGTAAAAACTGGGTCATCCATGCCATAGACTTATTTGGATATGGGTGTTCTTCAAGACCTCCATTTACTCCTAATAATGTTGAAGAAGTTGAGAATTGGTTTCATGATTCATTTGCATCTTGGCTTTATAAACGACAAATTCCCAAAAAAAACACATTGGTGATGGCTCACTCAATGGGGGCTTACCTCATGGCAAGTTATGGAATCAACAGAGATCCTGATTTCTGTAGAAAACTTCTAATGATTTCACCAGGAGCTATAATTGATCATAAATCCAAGATTCAAATTCCAAAGTATTTTAAAAGATTGTGGGAACAAAACATTTCACCTTTTTCATTGGTTAGAAATTCCCATGTTTATGGTTCAAAACTAGTTAGTGGTTGGACTTATAGAAGGTTTGCAAATTTACCCAAAAGAGAAATTGAATTATTACACAAATACGTTTATGGAATTTTTCAGGCTCAAGGTTCAGGTGAGTATATGTTGAATTATTTACTAGGACCTGGTGCGTCTCCTAGACATCCAATGATTGATAGACCCATAGAAAAGTTAAATTGTGATATAGATTGGTGGTATGGTAAAGAAGATTGGATGAATGTTAGAGGTGGAGAAATATGTAGCAGTAAATTACAAAAATTGGGAAAAGCATCAAAAGTTATTGAAATTGAAAATTCAGGTCATCATATATATTTAGATAACACTAAAAAGTTTAATGAATTGTTAGTTAATGAAATGCAATTATTTACTTAATATATACCTAAATATGATATAGGACCCTGAGATTATGTAAGAATCAAATTAATATTGTCAGGTTCTTCCTCAGGTCCTTCGAACTCTACATGAACTCTTAAACTTATAGGTAAATTTGGATCTGTTATTATAATTTCATCATCCTCCTTAATTAATTGGTTTAGTTTCATTGACAAGTTCGGAGTAGTTAAATCTCTTAAATGTTCAGGTTTGTTAAAATAAAGTTTCTTAAACTTTGTGGCTAAAGATGGGTTCTCCATTTGAATTTCTTGCTTTGTTTTCAAATCTTTAATGAACCTACCTAAAGTCCACCAATTCTTGGCTGTTAAATTCTTTAATTGATTACCACATACTGAACAGTTGAGTTTTTTAGAATGAGCATAGGTATACGTAAATATTGAATCATCTCCGGAATACATCATATAATTATTCAATAAAGGATTTGTGTTGGTAATCAATTTGAATGCTTCATTACAACATGATGCTGCTATGATAGCATTAGTAGATGCAATTGCTGGAATAATGTTCTTAACTACCCCTAAAGTTAACAGTTTGGTTACACCTTGAATGTTGAACAATTTGGCTCTTGATAATGAGGTTTGATACATCCATTCAACATCATCAGGATTATCACTATCGAATTTATGATCGAATGTCTTGGGCCATTCTATTTCATTAGCCCATTCTATACAATGTTCAGGTAACCTTGGTGTATTGGCAATTGTACAAACAGGATAAGTTGTTTTAGGTGTAACCATATCTAAAGTACACTCATAACAAGAAGTTAAAGTTGGTAAGATAACTCTTGATTGTCCTCTAAATCCTTCAGTACCACCATCAATTAATGGGATTAAATTATTCAAACTTTCATCAACCATACTCACCAAGGTTGCATTTATCCACCTTCTTGCTTCCACGCTATCTAAGCCACATATTATACATTCGAATTGTTGGTAATATTCAATTGATTTATCTTGAATCTTGCCAAAGTATGGCGTTATTACTAATTCATCATCATCAATACGATCTTTGATAAACCTAGCCGCTACTTCGGCTTTAGATTTTCCTACATCCCCTACCCGAAATAAGAATTGTCGGTTCAAATTACTGATATCAATAGTATCCATATCAATGACATCAATGTGCTTAAACCCAGTCAAGGCTAAATTTTTTAATATTTCACATCCTAACCCTCCTGCACCTATAACTAATACACGTTTAGTCTTTAGGGCTAATTGACTTGTTTGATAGTCATACTCATCGGGCACTTCATTATACGGTCCGATATTCTGTATTATTGAGTTGACTGATAACATGGTGTATGCGAATTTGTGCACCGCATTTGCTGCACTGATTTGAGGGAAGTGAAGTAAACCTGACCAAGGCAGTTATAAACATCTCATGGAAGATGTCTATGGGTTCAGAGAAGTATACGAGATAACCATAAATATTAAACTATTATACAATATGCAAAATATGACATCAAGACTAACTAGTAGCCTCAGGAGTTCCAGATTTCTCATTCTCTTTTACTCTCTTTAATGGTGGCCTATAATTAGGTGGCATACCCATCATTCTTTTACTAGGTTTACTAGGAGTTTGTGAATTAGTGATCTCTGTTCTTTTAACAGGAACTGATTTTGTTGGATCTAAAGTACGACGAATATTAGGTGATATAAATTTAGGATCGAATTGTGATATTTCATTTGATGTAGGAGTTTTCTTCAATAAATCTGCACTTTTAGCACTAACAAATAATGCAGGCCCTGTAGTTGGAGGTTCAGTTGGAGGTTGATTTTCTTTAGATTCTTGATCATCACCCATCATCATATCCATTTCATAATCATCGATTTTATCCATCTCAAGGTCATCACTGAACAAGAATGCATCTTCGTCATAAGCATCTTGGTTTGGTTTACTTACAGCCATGTTTTGACCATTTACGGTGTTATTTGTATTTATAGTTGTGTTTGGGGTTATGGCCGAATTAGTCGTAGCAGTGACTGGTTTTGTGGTATTTGTTTGCGGTATTGGATTCAGTATGGATTTCTGTAAAGGTGTTTGATTAGCATTGTCAGGTTTATATTTTTCGTAATTCAGCTTGAATTTCTCATCACTAACAGAATTGACTTGAACTCGGTTAACTCTCTCTTTAGCCAATTTCAATAACTCACTATCTTTGAAGATATCATCATCATTTAATGCAGAATTCTCCTTGTTAGCATGGCGTAATTTAACCAGTAAATTCTTATCATAAAGACAGTTACCCAAGACATTTCCAAAACATCTTAAACAACGTTTAAGTCCATCTGTATATGCTTCCTTTTTACATTTTTCAAATGCTGCTGCTTTACTTTTGGCGTTATCAATAAATCCATACCCTATATCTTCATGGAACGCACCATCTTTTAATGTTACTCTTACTACACTTGAAAGTCCCATAGAAAACCTACTTTGAACATCATCAAGATAATCCACAGTGGTACTTTTCAATTCTGATGACCAACCATTGAACCCAAACACTTCATTAGCTAAATTTATAGCTTTCCAACCTTCTAAATATGAGACTCGATTACCACCAGCTCCAGGTCTCGTACTTATATATTCAGGACCTAAAACTTTATTCAAAGTAATTTGGATTCGATCTAATTCTGCCTGACTATATTCAGATTTCTGTCCTATCTGGTTCATAAGAGTGTGCAGTGATGTCCCTGGGATGTTATTTGATGTATTTGATGTATTCATTATTGTGATTTTTAAAGCGCGTATTGCAGTAATGAACCTAGAGGTGCACAAACCCAAATTAGAACATGATGAGGGTAAGGACAAAGATGATATAAAACCAAAGCCACCGAAAACGTTGAAACAACTACTGCCTCAAAAATCACCTGAAAAAGTTGAAAATGATGAGTTTGATGATATAAGAAAATATATAAAGAGCCCTGCAAGGAAACAAAGAAATGCTAATGAACGTATACGACAAATTAATGAATATAAAGCCAAAGTCAATAAAGAGAGTCGAGAAGAAAGAAACCTTCGAAGACATAATGAACTTGAAGAAAGTCCCCGGAAGAAAAAACGTGTTAGTTTTGAATTTTAATGTATATATTTCAGTTACCTCAGTATACCATCTCTATTTTACTCATTGGTCAATACATGTGATCATTGCTTCATTACGTCTGAATCTATTGAGGGTTAGATATCAAAGTGACATTATCACCCTTCAACAAAATCGATCCTAAATTATGTTTCTTCCCATCAGCTAAAGTTATCTCTACAGCATCTTCAACCACAAGATTTAAATACTCATCGAATCCTTTTATTTTACCTTGAATTCTCAGTTCAGTTTGTTCGTACAACCAAATAGTGACTACTGCCTCATCACTCATACAACTATACACCATATTCATGGGATTAAGCTTCCGATTGCTTTCTACTTCCGCCATGATATCTATCACAATTCTATATAATTTTCGTCGCGATGTATGCGGCGGATCGCGGTTTGTGTATACTGAGTAGTTTAGAGAATGTCATTAAAACCACTTGATGAGGACTTGAAGAGCCTCATTGCAGGTTTTGTGATGGCTCTAAAGGTGGAATTTGATGGGAAAGCCGAAAAGCGACAGAATTCTGGGAGAGTTCAAGGCCATTTTAGAAACCCCTATGAAGTAGCTTTAGCCAATATTCAAGAATATCAAGAACCTATTAATGATCTTAAAACTTTAAAGAAAATACCCAGAGTAGGAGATAAAACTGTAAAGAACGTTTTAGAGCGTTTAGAGAAATATTGCTTTGAAAATGGATACGAAATGCCTCAAGGATTTGCTATCACAACTAAACGTAAGAACCCTGAAAGCGATTCACAAACGAATCCAGAAAAGAAACGTAAAAAGAGAACCTATATCCCTAGGAGAAGATCTGGAGGGTATGCCATATTGATAGCGTTATATATGAAAGATCCTAGTCGTAATGGGTTACGTAAAGCTGAGATTGTTCAATATGCAACTAAATTCAGTGATACCTCATTTGAATCGAATCCTAGTAATGGTCAATTTTATTCAGCTTGGGATGGTGTAAAAATGTTGGAAAAGAATGATTTGGTGTCAGTAACTAACAGGTTATATTATTTAACAGACGAAGGGTTTGAGATGGCTCAAAGATTAAAAGCAGCTGAGAATATCACTTCTTCACCTGCTTTGAGTAGAGTCGTAGACACGTCATTTGATAATGGATTATTTGTAAGTTCTGAGAGATCTAATATAATTAGTGATGATATAGTTTTGGTAGATGATCCTAAAGAGCTATTAAATGGGTTTGATGATGAGTTGATCAATTCTCGAGAATTCTTGAATTCTTCTCCTGTTAAGAAGAATCAAGTGTTGAAAGGTCTTCAAAATCAAGAGAAGCCCTCAAATCTCTTAGAAAAGGCACCTACAAGCTCACAAAAAGAATCATCAAAACACCTTCCCGAGAAGACTTCACAGGTCCACGACAAAAAACAGAAAACTTTGAATGGTATCAAATATTCAATATGGGCAATGGATGAGGTTGATATAATACTTCTCATAGATACCAGAGAAATTAGATCAAGAGCAGATCCTGATTTCTTTGAAAGAAGATTGTGTGCACTTGGAACTAAATGTGAAACACGTCAATTATCAGTTGGTGATGCTTGTTGGGTAGCACGTCATAAAGTCACTAAAAAAGAGATAATCTTAAACAGCATTTGTGAACGTAAGAGAATGACAGATTTTCTCTCTTCTATTTATGATGGGAGGTATATAGAACAGAAAGCTCGTTTATCTAAGACAGGAATGAGTCGGTTTTATTATCTAGTAGAGAATGAAGAAAAGGTTTCATTTGATGATAGAGCAACCACATCGATGCAAACTGCCAAAGGTTTAATAATGGCTGGGTCCAAATTCATCCTTCGGCAATTCGACAAAATCGAAGACACTATAAAGTTTCTTGATCAGTTAACTAGAATCATTTGTGAAGAATTCATAACTAACAAAGTCAAACTAGTGGTGATAAATAGTAGAACTATCGATAACCAACAACAGTATGGACAAGCCATGAAAAGTTTCCAAGATGAGTTCGCTAAACACAAAACCAAGTACGAATGCTGCCATTTATACTCATCGTTTGATGATGTCATGGGTAAGACTCAAATGTTTACCGTCAAAGAAATGTTCATACAATTATTAATGTCAATTAAAGGTATAACCTTAGATAAGGCTATTCAAATCCAACGACATTTTCCGACACCCTCACTGTTTTTTGAGTTTTATGGTGATACAAATGTATCAGATACAGAGAAAAGTACGAAATTACTGGACTTAACATCAGGTCAAGTTCGTACTAAAAAGATCACTAAACTTATGCTGCAAAAAATTTACGAGTCCTGGGGTCGCACGACCTCCTAGTCAAAATCGCACTGAAAAATTTTCAGACAAACACTACAAATCTTTTAGTTAGTCCTATTAAACTTGACCTAGACTAGAAACTCCAAGGGTAATAAGGATGGGAAAAAGAGTCATAAGACATGGAGGTAAATCGGGGATATTACCTAGGGTGCGTCCAATTTTTAAAGATCCAATAAGACCACCAACTGAATATGAAAAATCCAAAGAATCCAAAGTTGATCAAGGGTATGCAGAAAATATCCCATTACCCAATAGAAAAGGATTTAAATTCTACCGTCAGATGGAACCTAAACCAGTAATTACAGTTGAAGAAAGAATAAGGAAGACCATTGAAGAAAAAACCCCAAAAGTCAACATAAATGAATTGAATGAAGAAGAAAAATGGCAATATCAAGTTGGAGAAATTCGTAGAAATCATTTAAAAGATGCTTATTTGAAAGAATATGAAAGATTAAAGAAACTTGATGAATTAGAAGTCAAAAGAATCGAAAAGGAAAAAGCTCAAGTAAGTGAAAGACAACATCTTCATGAAGAAAGTGAAGCTACTAAATTAACTTTACCAACGATTGAATCATATTTAAATGAACCATTAGTCAGACAAAGGACTTTTGAAGAACAAAGTATATTAGAAGGTAAACGAATTTTAAATAGAAGAGCCAATGAATTAGCTCAAGAAGAACGTAAAGCCACTGATTTACTAGAATTATATCATGCATCATCAAATTTCATAACCACTGTTGAACAATTAGATAAAGCTATTGTTGAAGCATTTGAAATTAAATTGAATAAATTTGACTTAGCTCATCAACAAGTCAGAGAAAAATTATCAGGAGTAAGAGATAGTGTAATGTTAGTTAGTGAGAATGATAACTTAATATTGGATGCTGCTCATGGAGAAATTAATGGTAAACCGGGATTGAATGTAGTTAGAGATACTATAGATGGTCAAATCGAGAAGTTGAAACGTGAAGCGGAATTAGCTGTTCATAGAAAGTAATGTACATAGACAAGTAAACTTGAACGAAGTGGAGGTTTTTCTGTAGTCTTAACTATTTAGGGGAAAGAATAATATGGAGTCAGACGTGATAACTACAGTAGTCATGAACAAATTCCTAAAAGTAACCCCTAATAAAAATTAATTCTTCCTTCATCATTGTAAATAGCCAGCCCTTGGTCTATTACACGAAATTTCAAAATAGTTTCATAGCAACAACATTCACCTAAGCCTAAGTCACCTTTTCTAACTCTCAGGTAAACCAGGCTCAAGTAAACTAGGCTCAAGTAAACTACGTAACGCGATGAGAAATTTTCCAAACATGGCTGACATCAAACCAAGGGTTTCAACCTACTACCAACTCTTTAATAAAGTTCTAGGTAAAAGACTTAAATATGTCAACAATATAGCGGTCCTTATAGGGTTAGGGTTATCAATCACCCTCAACCTTTTCTATGGTAGTTTCTGGTTGAATTTACTTCTCACATTCATTAGAGCACCATTAATATTTATCAGCTTATTTTGTATAAAATACCTTAGATCCCAATTCTTAACAGTAGAGTACCTGTCACATAAAACCTTAGGGTCTCAAATATATCATACAGTGGCTAGTAAGAAATATTTGTTCACAAATGGTGCATATTTGGTATCATCATTGATATTTGGTATAATCTTTATTAGTCAATTATCATTACTTAACAATTATTATAAGATTCTGAAAGAATATGAACAAAGACCAAAATTGAATGATTCCTTTGTGTTCTATTGGTTCCATGTAGTGTTCATTTCAATTCTTTATAGTTTACAACAACTTATTTTCCAAAGAGATTGTTTGAAATTTACTTATGGAGTTTCCAAAGTTGAACCTAAAGTTGCATTGAGATCTAATTTAGGTGAAGTTATTCGTGTATCAATACTTTTAACGATTTTTGGATTGATAACAAGTCCTGTAGTATATTATTTCACCAGAAGTTTCATTTATAAAGCCAATTGGTTGACTCTTATTATCATTGGATTAGATACAAAAGTTCCAGGATATTCTATTGGGTTCCAAAATTGGTTAGATTTAGGTTACTTATCATTTTGGGTGTTCTTTGGATGGGAATTATTAAATCATATATTCAATGTTTATGCCACTATTGGATGTTTAGATGGTAAAAAACCCATCAGTACATACAGTTCAGATCCAATCAATACATTATTATCTGGGTTAAGAAATAATGATCACCAATTAAGTAAATTATGTGCATATCAAGAATTAGCCTACATTTCAACGTTACCAGGCCCTGAAGGTATTAAATTAAGACTGGCTATTTATAATGCCCATTCTAAAGGTGGATTCATATGGTCATCAATCCTCGAAGAATGTTCTTTACTTATTAAGGAAACCACATCAAGAATTAACTATAGATCAAGTTCAGATTTGAATTTATTGAAAACTCAAACTATGGAAGTTAAGCAAGATTTCAATAAACTGACCAATGATATCTTTGGGAACTCTTTCATTGCTAACAATAAGAAACCACAAACTACTGTCAAATCTTATGATGAATTAACCAATACCAAACAAGCACCAGAAAAGAAAGCAAAACCAACAATTAACGATTATTTACAGCAAATCGTTACACCTATAATCAAGGGCTTCAACCAATTAAATAACACTAAAAGTAATAATGTCATGATAACAAAAGTTCAAGGTTTAGTGAAATCTGGTACGGCTATGTATCATACTTATAAAACTCATTTCTTATCTACAAGTATGGGGATTTTCTTCAGAGTCACTTTGAAACGTGATACAGAAACCAGAGTTTTAAATCCAGTGAATTATGGTAATGCCGTTATATCCATCAGTAATATCTTAGTCAAAGCCATAGCTGAGGATAAGAATTGGATAATTACTAATAACCATATATCTGAAACTTTAAACCTTTTAGAGACTCCAATAAGAAGTTGTAATTCTTATATAGAACAATTACCTCCAAGTGTATTTTTAACCATCAGTCAAAAACAACAAGGTTTAGTTCATAAAAATCATCTCATCAAATTATTAAGAGATTTAACCTTGAATGAGTTTAAAAGAATATGTGTTGATTACAATCATAAACTTAATGATTTATTATTAACTGCTAGAGCTTTTAAATTAGCAAAAAGAGTTATAGATGAAGAAATCGCCAGACTTAATCTGACTGAGGTTAAGATATAAACAGTCTGAATACTAGAATGAATACCTAAATAGAATGAATGAGTACCATTAAACTCTTATATTATGAACCTATGGATCAGTGTCTTTTTTAACACTATCTAATAAAACAGGCTTTAAAACCTCTTCATCAAATCTTGTAAACCACTTAGCATGCTCTTCGGCACTCAAGAACGCACCTAAAATTCCAGCATTGTCAGTGGTTGATGGTAATTCGGAAGCGGGAATTAAATCATCAACTTCACTTTGACTACCTTCATCATCATCATCATTAAAATTGGAGAAATTTGTATTAAATGCATTGGCTGCATCATTCAAATTTGAGTTGCTTCCATTCCTTGATCTAACCAGATCATCTTTATACAAATTGGTTGACAGTTTACCATATCTTCTACCACCTAAAACATTAGCATTTGATGACGAAAATGTTGGTCCAACATTCAGAATTGGTAATCTTGGAGCTTCAATATCAAATTCATCATCTGAATCTAAATGTTGTTCCACTCCGGTTTTAATACCTAAGATTTCCAACATTGATGCTGTTGAACCTCCGAAAAGAATAACTGTTAGTACCACTACAACTAAAACAGTAGCTAATAAAGCCCATTTAGCTTCACCTTGAAATCCCATAGCTAATGCTACACCAACAGCTCCTCTTAAACCAGCCCAGAAAATCATCATTTGATAACTATGAGTGATTTCATCAGGTACTGATTGACTTGATATACCACCATTCATAAAATTTCTATTAGTAAATTCTCTAAATTTAGCCTTATATAAGAAATTAAGGAATCTTGATAATGGGAAAACTGCTGACCATCTAGCTATACAAATTGATATAAAAGTTATGATGATCAATAAAGGTTTGAATATTAATTCAACTTCAGTGAATAATGAAAGTCCCAAATAAATAAAGATGAAATTTTCCAGTAATTGGGCCAATAATTGTAAAATGTATTTAGTAGCGATTTGAGTTCTTCTTGACATATTATAATAAGCATAATGTTTTAAGGTAATACCACAGAATAAAAGTGATACAATACCTGACATATGAGCCCCATTACTGAAGAAATACGATTCATAACTGAACAATAAGACAAGACATGTTTCAATTTGAGGGTACCTTCTAATATGACTATGTTTTAATATAAGTGCCACTAAAATTCCGATAAGGATACCAATGATGGTAGAAATAGTGAACGTCATTAAGAAAAGACCCAAACCTTCGAATAAACTTGAAAATTTAACATCATGACCATGGAACTTTTGACATGTTTCAAACATAACAATGGAGATAGCATCATTTAATAAACTTTCACCAAAAATAATGGTATATAATTTTGGATCGACTTTATAAGCATTGAAAATTGATAAAATCGTAACTGGATCAGTAGCTGATAATGTAGCACCCATAGCTAAAGCATCAACAAATTCTAAACTGACTCCATCAATTCCAATAGCTGTCCAAACGTATAAGATGATCCCCACCACAAGAGCACTTATAAAAGTTCCTGGGATGGCAAACATTAATATTGAGCCGATATTCAGAAAGAAATTGGCCTGATGTAGTTCGTACCCTGAATTCAAGATAATTGGTGGTAAAAGAATATTGAAGAAATATGATGAATTAAACTTCACAGCATCTTGGATATAATGACCAGGACTTACACGAATTACCAACCCAATAATCATCCCGTAGAAAATCGACAATACGGTTTCATGAATGGCTTTTATTCTTCTTTGTTGTAAGAAATATGAAGACCATAATGCTGCACATAATAATGAAAGTAAAATGAAAAGGGCCCAACTTGAAAAAATTTCTTCAGTCACAGGGTTATCTTCATCTTCATCTTCTGGGTTGGTTAAGTCTGGAGTATCATCTTCTAGATCATCATCTGAACCAATTGCTCTTTTGACAAGGATTTTAGCTAGATATAAAGTTAGACTCGTCATGTTGAGCTGTTCGCACGGATCAACTTATCAGTGAGAAGGCCTGAACGATCAAACCGCGAAGTGGTGTACCAAAGTCAAGATACCGCAGTAAAACCGTATGGCTGGCACTGAGGGCGGCTGGCGCGCTCGAGCCAAACGTCACCAGTAAGTCGCTCGCACCACAGTGAGTCGCTCGTACCAGAGACCTCACTGGTGCCCACCTGGGACGCCAAATCCAGCATATTTGCCTCACACGAATTTCAAAAGAAAGTTGTTTTGAAATATTTATCTCATCGGACATCACCAAAGTCCAAGTGATACAATCCTCCTAAAACCTTCGCAAAGTTCATAATCTTCACCACTACTTCAAACGGAGTGTTGCTTTATTTTAGCTGTTGATACTTGTTTTTGTGGTTGAAGTTTATTCAAGATGTCTTCCAACATGTCAGCTAATTCATCTTATGAAAACCTTAATTTTTATTCATCACAAATTAATCCAAACTTATCGACCACCAACCTTCAGAGTCTTCATAATAAGTTTGAACTGCCGCTACCCAAGAAATTCAATAGTCCATTACATTCATTAAATTCATCCACGGTTTCATTAAATAATACTTTGAGACCGTATTCACCATTTAATTCATTCCCATCACCTCCAATATCAAATTCAGTAACTCCCATTAAACATGAAGCTGTATCCAATCAAAAGATCATGATTTTATGTTGTAACTGGTACATTTTCTCGATAATATCAAATTATTCCACCAAATTAATTTTACAAGATTTCAGGTATCCTATAACATTAACCCAATTTCAATTCATATTAAATTCATTATTTTCAATCCTTTTACTTTCAATATTAATTCATTCCAAATTACTGAAAACTATCATTTCAAGTTTCCCTCCAAACACTTTACCTGATCTCAATAATTTGACTATACAAAAATTCATGATACCGACAAAATTTATCTTGAAAACCACCGTACCTATGGGATGCTTCCAATTTGTAGGTCATGTTACCAGTCATAATGCAACTTCAATTATTCCTGTATCATTAAATCATACAATTAAAGCATTAAGTCCTTTAGTAACTGTTGCTATTTATAGAGTACTTTTCAATGCTAAATATTCATTCAAGACTTATTTAACCCTTGTACCTTTGATCTTAGGTATAATGTTATCATGTTATAAGGGTAATACAAAATCTGTTGATAGTTACTTTCAAGGACTTTTCTATTCATTCATTTCAATGTTAATCTTTGTAAGTCAAAATATCTTTGCTAAAAATAGATTAACAGTTAAAGATATTTTACCAAGTCATAAATCTGAAAAGAAATTAGATAAATTAACGATTCTTTTCTACTGTTCAATCATTGGATTTGTATTTACATTCCCAATTTATATCATCTCAGAGTATCAGAAACCTTATCTTACCCTTTGGGATTTGAATGCCTATAATAGTGTACTTATATTACTTAATGGAGTTAGCCATTTTTTACAAAGTTTATTGGCATTTCAAATCTTGGGGTTAATTTCTCCTATTAATTATTCAATTGCTAATATTTTAAAGAGAATTATAATCATTTTAGTAGCTTTTGTCATAGAAGGTAAACAATTAAGATTGACCCAGGGTTTAGGTATTGGTTTGACTTGTATTGGGTTGTTTGTGTATGATAGGTATGGAAAGGTCAAGCTCTAGATCCCTCAAAAATAACTATTTATAGTTAATATATTCAACGACGACATCTCACTAGCCTTCTTACTATTATGGTATGTGTTTTATGAGAGTTCATACGCTGGCTACTAATGTAGTCCCTATAGTTCTGTACTGATTCTCTCATTCTCTGCTAATTCTCTATTGAATCTTCCTCTACAGTTGTTGGACGCCTGAGGCTTATATTTACAATACTCTACGACTCTAAGCTAAAGCTACCCCAAAGTGTAAACTAGGCAGTAGAAGACCCTATAATATAGGCCATGGTCATATTAAGGTTTACAATCCAGATGTAATCCAATTGACGAATTACGACTGATCATCGCAACTGATCATCACTCGCCCACACTTGGCAATACTCAAGTGACGTAATATTGGTCTATTGCTTCTAATACAAAATAATAAACCCAAACGGTTCCAAAGAGTTCATGAACACGATTTCATATTTCTATCAATCTCAAGAACGCCATACTAACGATAGACATTCATATCCGACACCAATGTCGTACTCATTTGATACACTATTCCCAGATATACTATGAACAGAGTAATCTATACTAATCTTGATAAATATATATTCTATAACTAATGACCAGCAGTTTTAACATTTAAAAGATTCTTGAAAATATCACCAAAAGCTACCATGAAAACAGTTTGCCATACACCTAAACCAATTCTTGGAGTAACACCTCTGTATAAACCTTTTATACCACTTTGACCATAAATATATTTGAAAGCACCAACAACACTTAAATTCTTTGGACGGTTTGGATCATTGGTTTTAGATTGCATTTCAACTCTAATGACTTCAATTGGTTGATTCCATGCACTTAAACCACCACCAATTACTGAACCTAAAACTTTTTCTAAAGCACTTAAAGGTTGAGAATCAGATTTACCACTTAAATTACGAATCATTTCTTCAGCTAATCTTGAAAAACCAAATCTTGAACCCCAATTGGTCATTTGTCTAATAGCAACAGCGTTAACACCTTTATTAATACCTCTAATACCTTCTTTTCTAAAAATCTCTTTAAATACTTGTAAGGAAGTTTGTTGAGGAACACCAGTATTAGCTTGTTTAGATCTAGTAATTTCAACAGTCTTTAAACATGTGGTGAATCCCATGGTTAAATAACTTTGAGCTAACCCACCAGTAACACCACCTCCCATACCAGCTAAGAAATTACTTGCACCCATCACTTTATATCTATATTCAGCTTCAGCACTTACGAATAATAATACAGCACCTTTAGTAGAAGCTTCAATCCAAGCCCAAGGAATTAACCCTTGATAGAATCCTGCAATACCACCACGACTCCAAACATGTTTAGCAGCTTGAATAAGTGAAAAACTACGATTAGCAGCTATGGTGGTTTTGATAACTTCAAGTGGTTGACCTAAAGTAGTAACTTCAGCCATATTAAGACCAGCACCAAGTAAAATGTTAGAAAAACTAACTGGTTTCTTTTCAATCTTACGTTCAATTTGACTCATGTTCTTAAATAATTATGTAAATAAGTTTTGTGTCAACCTCTATATATAAAATTTTCACGACCGGTGAATTTAGGATCAATTTTTTTACCTGTTTAGGCGCGATTCCCCACCAATTGAATATGTTAGTACGGTGTTTACAGCGACAGATCTGGGTAATCGTTGCGAAGATTTAGGTAGGTTTCTGGCTCGGATCCGGTTCCGGGATTTACCATATAAACTTTATGAATTATTTCATGTTAGGATTTTAGAAATTTATTCAGGTTTCAAATAAATTGGGGTTTCTATTTAGAGGAATTTCATATATTTAAGAGGTTTTCACATTTTTGCAAAAGTAGCAGATTTACCTATAAGAATTGTTTGCAAGTCTAGGACAGGTACCTCGGATAATTGTAATAACGAGTTATTGCCATACTTTAGTTAACTTGACCTTACATCCTACTACATCTACACATCAACTACCACCAGTCCATTTGCGTCAATTAACGTCAATTCCCTCATCCCAATTCCCTCAAATAACCTCAACTCCAATAACCTTGATTACCTTAAACTATAATTCACAGCCATTCCCCATCCCAATTTAGGCCCACATGCGAGACGACCCTCGACCTTAACGGTACCTCATCGCTCACTATCGCAGCCACTCATAATTGATCTACTACTAATTACTCCATATCTACTCCCCGTACCCTGCATATTTCTTGTATAAGGTGTTACATAATCATTCATGTTGCCCAATTGCTAGGCTAATCATCGATTGTTATCTTTAATCGGATTTAATATTCCTGCTTACCTAATCCAGTCCCCTATTTCGTTAATTTCTTTTTTATTGCCTTTAATTGATAATTTTATAAATCACAGGTCCCTAACTCTATCACCAAGTATACTAAAACCACTACCATTGGTGTTCTGATAACCCTATGACTTATACAGCAGATCTCTGAACAAATTCATATCGTACCACCATATGTCCCAGATCAGATCGTACCACTGGCTCATTCCGGTCTCAGCCCAACATTTGCACTACCGTTAAACATTGGCATCGAGGGCCTTATATGCACACCAATTTCAAAACACTATTAAACCTCAGATCTTCGCAAAATTTTATCATTTTCACCACTGGTAATCACCTTAATTAAATCTTTAACAGATTATGTCAAGTCAAATTAGTACTGGTAATTCTTATAGTACCACCACTGTCAAAAAAACTGGTAATGTTGCCAGTCTTGATGACAAATTAACTGCCATTGATACTTATGGTAACGTGTTTGAAGTTCCTGATTATAGTATTAAAGATATTTTAGGAGCTATTCCTAAACATTGTTATGAAAGAAGATTAACTACTTCATTCTATTATGTTTTCAGAGATGTTTTTATGTTGGTAAGTGTTGGATATTTAGCTAATACTTATATTCCATTAATCCCATCTCAAATTGGTAGATTTTTCGCTTATGGTGCTTATACTATAGTTCAAGGTTTAATCAGTACTGGTATTTGGGTTTTAGCTCATGAATGTGGTCATGGTGCTTTCTCAGATTACAGAAATGTCAATGATGTTGTTGGTTGGGTTTTACACAGTTATTTAATGGTTCCTTATTTTTCATGGAAATACACTCATTCTATGCATCATAAATCAACTGGTAACTTATCAAGAGATATGGTTTTCGTTCCAAAAACTAAAGAAGAATTCATGAAAGGTAAAGGTGCTGTTGATATCGATGATATCTTAGAAGACAGTCCAATTTATACTTTATACTGTTTAGTTGTTCAACAACTCTTCGGTTGGATTGGTTATTTATTTACTAATGTCACTGGTCAAAGATTAGAAGATGTTTCAATTTTCAACAAGAATCATTTCAATCCAAGTTCTGTTTTATTTGATTCAAATGCTTATTGGTACATTGTATTAAGTGATATTGGTGTTTTACTTCAAAGTTTTATTCTTTATAATTGGTACAAAACCTTTGGTGGTTTCAACCTTTTAATCAATTGGGTTATTCCTTACGTTTTCGTTAACCATTGGTTAGTTTTCATCACTTTCTTACAACACTCAGACCCAAAATTACCTCACTATGAAGCTGAACAATGGAATTTCGCTAGAGGGGCTGGTACTACCATTGATAGAGATTTTGGATTTGTTGGTCAACATATTTTACACGATATTATTGAAACTCATGTTTTACATCATTACGTTTCAAGAATTCCATTCTATAACGGTAGAGAAGCTACTGAAGCTATTAAAAAAGTTATGGGTAAACATTACCAAAAATCCGAAGAAAATATGTTTGTATCATTATGGAAATCTGGTAGATGGTGTCAATATGTTGATGGTGATAATGGTGTTATGATGTACAGAAATTGTAATGGTAACGGTATGGGTACAAAATTAAAATAGGTGTTACTGTATTAAATTAATTTATTATTAGAGAATTTTTAGATATGTCTTAGATAGGCAATTAGACTTAGATTTATTAAGATTGAATATATTAGACTTGACAAATCCCGTGACGAGACTATCTAACCTTTGAGGTTTCTGATGTATCCCTGGTTTGTACGGTTTCTCTGACTTCCTCGGGCTCTTCTTGAATAGGTGAGTAGCCTCGTATAAAAGGTATCCCTACTCCAACTCTTGACTTATAATCTTGATAATTCGGGAAGAACTGTTGTAGTAATTCCTCCTCGAATACAATTCTATCTCTAAAGAATTTCCAGATCTTATAGCCTGCAAACCCTAAAATAATCCAGTTATTCATCAACATTCTTAACCCTATAAACCACCAGAAAAACCCGAAATAACTGGGATGTCTTGAGAGTTTGTATACACCATGGGTTATTAATACGTGATTGGGTAATTTACTACGTTGGATATAATGATTGAATGATTGTTTGGCAGTAGCCATGGCAGATGTACGGAATATCTGTCCTGTAATGATAAATATAACACCTAAATATTGGGTCAAGTTTCGATAGGAACCGAAATTGAAGTACCCGTTTATGAGATATTCCACAATTGACGCTATATTGACACCTAGAAGTTCATAATCAGTCAATATGAATGAATCGTCATCGACTTGGCTAACATTGAATAATGCTGTAGATAGGAACTCCAATAAATGAAATATACTGATAACAAGTATGTACACATTTAAATGTATTTGATAACCATTGAATATCAAATGCACATTTGTGGTTATAACAGCACCTAGAAAGAATGACTTAAGACAAACCACTGATAAATCAACCTTATTCGGATCGTACATCATGAGATCTTCGGACTAAGGTCGCGATGATTTATGTCTGATGCTTAGGTATAATCCTGATGAGAATAATCTCATATATATATGTCTTACGTCATTAGTACTTGGGGTTATAGTGGCTAATTCAATACTATCCAAGTCTACATTATCAATGTACTATTTATTAGTGGGGATTTTCCATTTAAATGAGTTTTGGTTTAATGCTAAGTACCTGAATAATGTCACTCATCATCTGTTCTTGATATCTCATAATATAGGAAGTAAAGAGTATTGGATAGTTCAATTGATTAGTTGGTTGGAATTTATAATTCTTCATAGACATTCTAAAACTTTCAAATTCGTAAGACCATTAGGATTGATCATACTGGTAATAGGTCTTGTGATTCGTTCCTTATCTATTAAAACACTAGGGTTACTGTTTTCCCATTATATTAAAACTGAAAAACTCCCCCTAGTCACATCAGGTATTTATCAATACTTTCGTCATCCAAGTTACTTAGGATTCTATCTTTACGTTATAGGAATTCAAATCTATCTTCATAATTACGTATGTTTAATTGGGTGCTGTATAATCCTCACTAAATTCATGAAAAAACGTATACGATTCGAAGAGTATTGGCTCATTAAAAACCATCCACAGTATAAAGACTACAAAACTAATGTAGGTGTATATATTCCATTTATTTAATCATAATCTTATAAGCTCTTGTTCATAAATCTCCTTCTAGTAAATGCTAACCAATATTTACTTGGAGTTGTTTCGTCTTGATAAATTCTTTTCAACAATCTATCACTTAATTCTTGTCTGAATTGACTTAAATAACTTCTTAATAAATCAGCATCGTTTTTATTAGGTGGTGGTAAATATAATGAACTTAAGGGGAATCCAATTTCTCCTGGTAAAGCAAAATGATCTAATGATAAATTATTTAAAATTCTGACTGCTTCTTTTAAATTGACGGATTTATTCAATTTAGTTAAACATTCACTTATGAATAAAATACCATAAATCAATAATCTATCGGCTGGACCTTTAATTTCGAAATTTTTAAAGAATGAATTGGCTCTAAATAAATCAAGTACTTCTTCTACAATATCATAATCCAGTTGTGAAGGGTAAGTTGGACCTCTAAATTTGGAATTGAATGGTAAAAGTGATACATTACCAATGATTCTATCAGAATCTTCACCTAAAAATGTCGAATGATAAGCTGGCATTTTAATTTAAACCCCCTATCAATTACTCCTATAGTTTTGTATGGACGAGTGAGTGAACAGTGAGTGAGGATTCACCTACGACACCGAGTCCGTGAACACCGCGAAAATGCGACAAAGGCTAATTTCATCTACATCAAATTCAATGTCGCATCCGCAATTTTTTCAAGGAGAACATTCATACCCAGGGCCTATATTGATATAAAGACTTGAAGTTTTATAGTAACTATTACGGCGTTTGAGGTACGGGTGTATAAAATAAACAAAAGTCAGATTTCCCTTAACTTGTCAAATAATTGTTTTCATTTGATTTTCGAAATTTCAAGCTTGTGTTTGTACATTAGACGGACTCCATTGATCTTGATCTTTATTTTCCCGATTTAAAAGTTAGTTTTTGATAATTAAAATGTCAGGCAATCACCCTTATAGAAAACAGGCACAAGCCGTTAATATTCCTGAACATTTATTACCTCAATTGTATACGTCCCAGGGTTCACAAGGCCAGCAAAGTGCCCAGGCACCAAGTGCACAGAATCCAAACCAAAATTCAAATGTGACGAATTTTCAATCCAATATGAATTCTCACAATTATTCAGGGAATCACGGTTATCAAGGCAATCATAATCAAACTCATCAAATGCCTTCTAATCCTCCACCTCCATCAAACCCTTCACCAAATCCTCAACCTCAGTATCATTCCCAGATCAAACAACAATTCATTCCTCCTTTACAATCACCAATTTTACTGCATTATCAAGATCAAAATAAATCACCAACTGGTTCAGGTCCTTTACCTTATCCATCAAATCATCAAATCCCAGTACCAAACCTGCCAATAGTTGATCAACGTCAATCTAAAAATGGACGTCCATATCCTGCATATCCATATGAAAATAATTCAAGGAATACATCGAATCTGTCGTTTGAGAAAAGGTATCAAAGAAGTCCTCAAGTACAAGGACAACCATTTCAACAGGGGCAGCAATTCCAACAGGTTCCTCAACAAGGACAACCATTTCAACCTCAACAACAACCATTCCAGAAGGTCCCTCAACAACAGGATCAAGTAAATCAATTTCAAGGACAACAAGGACAGGGCCATCCAGGACAGGGCCACCCAGGACAAGTACCAGGACAATTCCAAAGCCATCCCGGTCAAAATGGTAACGGGTATCCCCAGCTTAATCATAAACCAACTAGAAGACCACCACCAATCCAAACTGAAAAAAGAGTGGTTTCTAGTCCAGTCATCCCATCGCCTAATACTCCTAAATATGAACAACGAACTAAATCTTTAAGTTCAATGAGTAGGTACCAAAAATCTATGCCAGTCCAACAAGGACTGATTAGCGAAGATGGAAGTTTTATCAGTGAAAATGGAACTTTCACTAATAGCAATAACGGTAGTGGATTTGGAATTAGTACAAATGGAAATGGACATAGATCGACTAGTACTTCCAGTACTTCAAGTACTCATAGTTTTTCATTAACATCTAAAAGTAGATCATTCACATCTTTAGGTAAATTATCATCATTATCAACTAGAAAATTCAGTTCATCAACTTCTCTTCATGGTAAGAATTTAGATAGAAATGTTTCTAATGGTACTATAGCATCACAAAGAACGTTAATTCAAATGAAAAAACCAAAAGTTTATCCTGCCATGTTATCAAGAGTTGCCAATGTATTTAGAGAATCGATTTTCTTAACCATCAACACCAAAGATGGGTTAGAATACCATGATACATTTACAGGGAAAATGGCTGTAGATATAATATGTAGAATCATTCGTACTAATGATCGTAATCTTGCGTTATTATTAGGAAGATCTTTAGATAGTCAAAAGTTATTCCATGATGTGACTTATAATCATAGATTAAGAGATTCTGTTCATGAAGTTTATGCATTTAATCATATTTATAGGGATGCTGAATTATTCGATGAAAGCAATAATGGGATTAATACTGGATCTAATTCTAGTGCTGATTTATTAGCTCATTATCAAGGATCTTCTGGATCATTAATGCAAGATCAAGCTCAATATGAACAACAGCAACAAGCTGAACAATCAGGAGTTAATGGGGTTTTCACGATCTTAACTGATTGTTATTCTCCAACTTGTAGTAAAAATAGATTATGTTATAGTATAGCATGTCCAAGAAGATTAGAACAACAAGCTAGATTGAACTTAAAACCTCAAGGTGGTTTACAAAGAGCTGTATCAAGATTATCATTACATGATCAAGATGAAACCATGTCACTTTGGCATGAAACCGTGCCTAAATCTATTTTGGATAAATTGGATAAACACGAAAAGATGAGACAAGAATTGATTTATGAGTTCATTTACACAGAAAGAGATTATGTCAAAGATTTGGAATTTATGACGGATTTCTATATTTTACCATTAAGAAACCCTAGTAATAATATTATCCCTGAACGTGAACGTGAAGCATTTATACGTACGGTTTTCGGAGGAGTTAATGAATTATTAAGGTTAGCTAAATCTTTAAGTGAAGCTTTAACTAGACGACAACAACAACAAAAACCTGTAATTGAAACTTTGGCAGATGTTTTCTTACAGTACGTTGATAAATTCGAACCGTTTATCAAATACAGTGGTAACAAAGTATTTGCCAGTTTTGAAAATGAACGTCAACAACAAGTTAATATGAGATATGCCAGCTTTTTAGATGCTATTGAAAAAAGACCTGAACTGAGGAAACAAGATTTATCATCTTTCTTGATTAAAGGTATTCAAAGACCTGCAAGGTATCAATTATTATTAAGTGGGATATTGAAAAACACTAAACCTGAATCACCAGATTATAAGAACTTACTTAAGGCCAAAGAAGAAATTGAAAAGATTTTGGTTAAGATTAATATCCAAACTGGTGAACTGACAGATCGTCATAAAATTATGGTGTTACATAGGTTATTGGGCAAACAAACCTTAGAAGAGAAGTTTAATTTCAAATTGAATTACAATAATCGTATTATTTATCAAGTGACATTGGCTCGTAAAAGAGATAATGAAAAGATTGATTTATACCTTTTTGAGCATGCATTATTGATGGTGAAACATAAAATTCAAAATAAACGTGAACAATATAAAGTGTTTGAAAAACCAATATATTTACCACTTTTGTATATAAATGGAGGTTATGATATTCCAACGTTTAGAAGTATTATTAATAATAGATTTAATGGATCAATAATGAGTGATTCTAAATCTAAAGTGGATGCTTTGAATAATAAATTACAATTGAATATTATGGGATTAGGTAGTCAACAAGTTCATACTACATTAACAGCTGATGATATTGCCAATCAAAATCAAGTTTTGAGTCAAATCAGTAACCAACAAAAGAAATTAATTGAGAAATATGATATCTTCTCATTGACTAAATATGAAACCAGAAGATTCAGTGGTAATAATAAGATCAATTGTGCAGTACCATGTTATGGAGGTAAAAAATTATTATATGGAACTGATTCTGGGGTTTGGGTATCTACTGTTCGTACTATTAGTATAACTAATAATGAGAAAATCACTAGTGATCCAACTATGGTTATCAGTAAATTATATGTTAGTCAAATTGAAGTATTAGTTGAGTATTCTAAGTTATTAATCCTTTCAGATAAATCCCTTTATGAATTTGATTTATCATGTACTGATTCATTAGATCATGTGAAGAATACTAGATCAGGTAAATTGATTTTAACTCATGTTCAATCTTTCAAAACTGGAATTTGTGATGGGAAATTACTTGTTTGTGCTATTAAACTGGGTAATTTACATCAAATTGATATTTTCGAACCAAATAATCCATTTGACTCCAAAAACAAAAATAAGAATAAGAAATACGAAATCAAAGAAATCCAATTTAATTCAGAACCAATTTCAATATCTTTCTTAAGAACAAGATTATGTATTGGATGTACTAAAGGGTTTGAAATCTTATCATTAGAAGAAGGTAAAAAGGAACCAATATTAGATGAAGCCGATCCTTCATTAGATTTTGCAACTCAAAAGGAAAGTGTTAACCCTCTAGCAATTCATAGATTAGGTAAGGATTTCCTTTTAAGTTACAGTGAATTTTCATTCTTAATCAATAGAAATGGTTGGAGAACTAAACATGATTGGGGAATTTTCTGGGAAGGTAATCCTAATAATATTGCTTTATTTTATCCATATTTATTATCATTTGAATCAAACTTTATTGAGATTAGAGATTTGGATAGTGGTAATTTGATTAGGGCTTTAATTGCTGAAAATATCAGATTTCTTCATTCTAATGAACATGAAGCTATGTATGCTTGTGAAGAGAATGGGTATGATGTTATTGTATCAATTGATTTTTTGAATTTAAAGCCAAAGGGGACTTAGCTCCAAGCCCCCTAGCCCTCTAGCCCCTGAGCGAGGTGAAGTTAGGGTTAGAACAGTCCCTTAACATGTGAGTTGCCCTAAACATGGCGCCTTCACGTGCTTAGTAGACAGTAAAACTAGTAGAACTAATTTTGCGTATGTATTCATGTATATCATTTAGTAATCGCTTTTCGCAGCCGAACCTCTGGTTAAGGATACGTTTGCCCCATACCCGCATAAAAATTACGGGATTAGGGAATATTTCCCTTTTCGGTTGATTTTGAATGTATTAACCACTGCAATTAACTATTTATAAAAGTTAGTGATGTAGTTAGTGATATAAATGTTTTTGAATAGAGATATGGTATAGGAAAGATATTTGTTAAGGAAGTTTAGTTTAAAAATTGATCAAAAATATTTTAGGTCACCGTTTATTTCCTAGTCTGCGACCTGAAGTTAATGATTGCAGTTTAACTTTTGACCCAAATGTCCTATTCTTGCCAAATTCTCGCCATATATAAGCCCTTATAGGATCTATACATGTGAGTTTTCACTTGATTCTGAAGTCTAATATAAAATTAGTTATCGACTATATTTGAGGTACTTTAGTATTATATAGCAACGCTCTATAACCCATTATACATGATCATGATGGATCCATTCAAATGGAAACAAATCAAGTACAAATCAAGTACAAATTAAAGTCTTATACTCTACTTATGGTCTGACTACATATCCAAGTCAAAAAAGCTTGAAAATCACAATCTTATACCTAATCAATCATTAATTGCTATCATGATGAACAGGTTATGAAACTGAAAAAATATTCCTAACTGTGCATTATATTGCTAGGTAAAGATCACAGAGTCAGTGAGTTGGATCAAAGAAGTAAACATCGACCATAGTCAGGTAGATTACATAACCAAACAATAATTGTCCTTAATAATTACAACAAGTCCATACCACTGACAGGTGAAATATCACGGGCTTCACTACTAGCAAAACTTAGACCGAGCAAAGCGCGTTTGGATCGAAAAATTTTTCACAAACACAGACATGTCAATAATTGAAGTTAGTTATCCAAGTATTGAAAGACCATTTGGGTTACACTTGTGGCCAATCTTTGACTATGTATTCACACAAATCGTTGGATACTCCGCTGATGATTTCCAATTCATCTACAACAAGACTTTCTTAGCTAATGGATACCAAGCTGTAGGAGTTATTGTTGTTTACTATATCATTATCTTTGGTGGTAGATTTGTAATGACTAACTTCAATGTTAGTCCATTAAAATTAAATTTATTATTCCAATTTCATAACATCTTTTTAACTTTAGCTTCATTGATTTTATTAGTTTTATGTATGGAACAATTAATTCCATTTGTTTACTATAGAGGTATTTTCGATGCTGTTTGTCATAAGGATTCATTTACTTCAAAATTAGTTACTTTATACTACTTAAATTATTTAACCAAATATCTTGAATTAATCGATACTGTATTTTTAGTATTAAAACGTAAGAAGTTATTATTTTTACATGTTTATCATCATGGTGCTACCGCATTATTATGTTACACTCAATTAGTTGGTTATACCTCAGTTGAATGGGTTCCAATTACTCTTAATTTAGGAGTTCATGTTGTTATGTACTGGTACTATTTCTTAAGTGCTAGAGGTATTAGAGTTTGGTGGAAAGAATGGGTCACTAGATTCCAAATTATTCAATTTTTAATTGATTTAGTATTTGTCTATTTTGCAACTTATACTCATTTTGCATTTAAATATTTCCCTAACTTACCATCATTCGGTGATTGTTATGGTAGTGAATTAGCTGCTTTCTATGGTTGTGCTATTTTAACTAGTTACTTGATTTTATTTATCTCCTTTTACTTTAGTGTTTATAAGAAACCTTCTAAGAAGGCTGAACCAAAATCTGCCAATTCTGAAATTTCTTCAGGTAAATCAACTGGAGTAAAACCAAAATCTGGGGCTAAAAAGACTAGAAAGGCTTAGATTGGATTAGATTTAATAATTAATATAAATTTTATTTGGAGTTTTAATTTGCTCTTTATCTCCCTTGGAGTGGAGATAGCCAATGTGTTATCACCGTCGCCGCTCGCCGTCTGCCGTGCTCCCGAGCTTTAACACTTCCGACCCGCAAGGCTTGAACCAAGGCTTTTACATTTGATTATGTAAGCGTGTAGATACTACGACAAAAGAAATATAAATGTCAAAAATATATGGAATTGTTCGGAATATCTTGTTACATGACATATTGCCTTAATGTAGTATTGATCATTTATATGAAATAATTCTACGCCTTAGTCCAGTAACTGATCATGTTTGCCACCATTTAAATTTATTTGCCACCATTAGTCATAAATTTGTCATTAATCGTCACCGTAAGTCACCAAAGTTTTTCCCTTGGCTCATGTAACGTGTGATTCCCCTATAATGTCGAAATGTCTACACGCGGCAAGAACTGCCCATTGCACATAATCTGACTGGCAGGATTCCGGGAAAGTGTTATGATACGATCCTTGCTATCACCTGGCACTAATTAAGCCTTAATAGGCATGTAATTAACATGACGATATCGGTTAGTAAATAGTGGAGATCTCCTCACATTTATAGGGAGTTTTATCATAACCAGTAGTATTCCAGTAAATACTAAGAACCTTAATATATATACGGGGAAAAAACATTTCATTAAAAATGTCTGCGACATTTAATTCAATTCCTTCAACAACAATTATTCCATTACTACTTTAGGTAGTATAAAGTATATGATAACGTCAAAACTTGAGTTTAAAGTATGTAACCAATCGGCTTAAATACTATACACCATGTTAATGACCATCAAAACTTTTTAGAACTCTTAGTAACGCTTACAAACTCTGTAAATACTATCTCCCACTTCATCCGGGGTTACCAAAAATGTATAGCCACTTCGGTTAAAACTCTAAACCCGATCCATCTTGACCGAAATACTTAAATACAGAAATCGCAGCCACTTGTAAAATTACTAAGGTTTTCTTAGACAAAGTTTTACTGGACGTTACTTATTCAATAATAATAATATAATGGACTTTATGAATAAATTACCAAGTATTAATTCATTACATTTACCTGAGAAGGTTGTATTACCATCTATCAATAATTTAAATTTACCAAGTTTAAATTTACTGACCAATTTCCTGCCGAATTTACTGCCAAATCAATACAGAACTCATGATAATTATAATACCAATTTAAAACAAACTCCAAGTCCTACCATTAAGTTGATGACCCCAGATTCTGAAGAATCAAAAGATGAAGTAGATTCAAAAATGGATTTGTCATCTGATGATCATAATAATGATATTGCTGACAAACCTGAACATGAAGATAAGAAGAAATGGAAACCTAGAAAGAAGAGACAATGTCCAGAATGTGAATTATATTTTTCCAATTTGGCTACTCATAAATCTACACATTTAAATCCAGATTCAAGACCTCATGTTTGTAGTTATTGTTCAAGAGGTTTTGCTAGACCAAATGATTTATTCCGTCATGTTAAATGTCACTGGAAAGAATTCGGGGTAGATAAGGGACAATTTAAATGTCCTTATAAGAACCATAGTTCTGGTGATCATTGTGGGCATAATTCAGGAGTCTTTAGTAGATGTGATACATTTAAAAATCATTTAAAGGCTATACATTTCCAATACCCTAATGGAACCAGAAAGGATCAAAGACTGAAAACTCCTGGAACTTGTAGACTGTGTCAACTCCCATTTAGTTCTGTTGATGACTGGTTAACCAATCATGTTGAAAAGAACCAGTGTAAGTTTGCTAATGAATACAAGAAATATTAAGTATTTTAATACTAAAATTATGAAGAAATGAAATGGAAGAATCTAAGTTACAAGATTCTATTGGTTAGTATATAGAATTATGAATTATGACTAGTTATATAATGTGATGAATCCTTATATAACGACTTTGTATATTAAATAAAAAATGCTATTAATTTCGTAGTTGTAAGTGGGAATTGAAGTGTATATCGTACGAATACGGAGTTTACGGCGGAACCTTGAATAAAGCCGTTCCTTCCACGGAATTTTAAAGTACCGTGTGTTCTCCCCGACATTCTTTTCTTTGCACCTAACCCCACTTGACTTTTTTTGCAAAATTCTTGCTCAGTTCTGATTTAGGCATATTGTTTCGGATTTATTGCCTCAGTGTACAAAACTTTCTGGAACGTGAGCGGGTTCATTGACTACCATAATTTAAGTTTTTAAGCCTTTCAATATTGTTGTGGTAGGTCAGTGCACTTGATGTTTTCCACATAGCAAGTATAGGCGATAATTCATATTTACTGCCGATATTCAACAAAACCTTAATCCAATTTTTACTTGAAGTTTTAAGTTTTCGGTTTAAGTTGGGATAATTGTCGTTTGCATTACCCCTAGTTTTCTTCACGTTATTTCAGGGGTTGATTATATTAAATTGTATATTAAAAATTACTCTTATATAAATTAATGAGGCTGAGAGGTGTGCACAATCCCGGATTTGTGTCCTTTTTTTTTCTGTCTCTTTTTTCTCTTTCGTGTCTCTGTGTCTCCGGTTGGTGATATCCTAAGACATTTGATGATATTCCTGTCTAACTTTATTTCTAATGAATTGACATACAAAACTTGCTATGATACTAACCCCCAACATAAGTACTAACATCATATTAGAATATTCATATAATCTTTTAACATCAGCTGGCCATCCACTATATAAAGCATAAGTAGCAGTAACTGAACCTAAATTACCTAAACCACTAACTAATGCTGCACTAACTGCAATACCAACATCTCCATATGCCAGGAAAATTTGTCCTGACCATGACATACAGATGGGTACGGTTGGACCTAACCCAAATCCTGCAATTAATAAACCTCCGTATCTTGACCATGATCCTTTAGCGTAGGTACAAACTACCATTCCAACTATAATGATAACACAAGCAAATGAAAAGATCAAGTATCTGTATTGTTTGTATCTATCAGCAAATGGAGTTATAAGAAGAATTCCAGCTAAATCAAATAACCAAATTGGCGCATATAATAATGAAACATCAATTGATGATAATGATGGATTGTTAGCTTTAATAATGGTTGATCCAAATACTGCTAAACCAAATCCTGTACCAACCACTCCAAAATACATAATAATAAGGGGCCAAATTCTTAAATCAGTTATAATTAATACAAGATCTTTGAGTCTCCAATTAACTGCGTTGTATCTACCTTCAAGGTCCTTTTTATGAAGTAATTGCTCATGTTCAGTTAATGGATGGGAGGTTTTGAAAATCTTGGAATACATTGGCCATTTACCATTGTCTTGTTTGAATGGTCTATCAGGTAACCACCAAAGTAAAATAACACCAACGAATATAGTTATAGTACCATAGATAATATACATCCATTGCCAACCATAATAACCTCTAGCACCATCCATTTTTTGGAAACCTGCATTGACTAATCCACTAACAGATGCACTAAGTTGAGCAGCAGTGAAATAGTAACCGATTCTCTTGGTCAGTCTTTCGTTAGGGTACCATAAACTAATATAATAACTCATACCAGGCCAAGTACCAGCACCAACAACACCACTAATAAATCTGGCAGCAATCAATCCACCAGCGTTACTAATGGCTGCATAACATGCATATACCAAACCTACAGTAATAACAATTCTTGCTAACCATGATTGAGGACTGACTTTGGTCATGATTAAATTCATTGGTACATCAAAGATAATATATCCCACATAATATAAGGCAGAAGCTGTAGCTGTATGATGACTAGTCAATTTCAAAGTATCAATAATTGAATGACCTTGGTCACCATTCATTGTCAAAGTTAAACCATAAGAATTAGAACCAAATGAAGTCAAAAAATAGAGAGTCCATAATGCAGGTACAATTCTTAAGTCTAATTTCCTATAAATTTTATCTAATTCAGATTTATTTGATTCTAAATCAACGAATTCTTCTTGGTGTTTAACATTTACATCACCATGATCCTTTCTGCTATCTAAGGATTCAACCATCTGGTTAGGAGAGTCTGCCATTATTGTTACAAAAAAAGGAAAAGTTGTAGGCCTTTTATATTACTCCAGTGAGGAATGAGATAAGATCGTGTGCGTGATAAATTGAGTCAAATGATTCATTTTAGCCACTCGCACGTCGATTTATCAATAATTTTGAGTCAATCTGACTCACAGATCAATGTTGGGAAATTTATTGTTGGATGCATGAGTTACTATAGTGATCTAAAGTTAATTTACGGTGCCTGTATATAAACCTACAAACTTACACCTACAAACCTAACCATAATTTTTGTTGTTTAATTTCAAAACCTTCAATTAATTCAATATCATCACTGGATTTACCAATTTGTACTTCATACTTACCAGGTTCAACATGCCATTTATCAAAATACTCATCAAAAAATGAAGTTGAATCTTTCAAGGATAAACTGAATTTAACATGAGATGAGGATCCTTTTGAAATTTCAACTTTTTCAAACCCTTTCAATTCTTTAATTGGTTTAATGGTCTTAGAATCTAAGTGTCTGATATATAATTGAACAGTTTCTTCACCGTCAACTTTACCAACATTTTTAACGTCAACACTAGCTTCTAATTTATCAGAGGCTTCGTCAACATAAATCTTGAGGTTAGAATATTCATAGTCAGTGTAAGATAATCCATAACCGAATGGGAAAGCAACTTGTCTTTGCATTTTCTCATAGTATCTGTAACCAATGAAAATATCTTCACCGTAAAGAACACGACCTCTTTCAGTCTTGAAATTAAGGTAAGCAGGGTTATCGATGTTCAAAAATGGGAAACTAAGGGATAATTTCCCACTTGGATTATAATCTCCAAATAATACATCAGCAATGGCATTACCTCCTTCATTACCACCATACCAAGCATGAACTAAACATTTAGCATCTTTTAACCATGGCATTTCAACTGGTGTACCTGATTGATTAACAATTACTGTATTTGGATTAGCCTTTAATACAGCTTTAATCAAATCATTAGTTCTTAATGGTAATTCCATATTTTGACGATCGTAACCTTCACTTTCCCATTCTTGGTTCAATCCAACTGATAAAACAACTTTATCAACAGATTTGGCAAGTTTAACTGCATTTTCAATTTCTTCATCTTCATCTAAAACTCTAGCACATCCGAAATTCAATCCACCACCACCACCGAAATCAACTTGGTCAGCTGATTTGGCAGTAAATGTTGGTGCTGATCCAAATTCTACTCTAACTCTATAAGTTTTACCTTTTTCTAAATCGATGGAATTTTTAACTTCAACTGATCCACATCCAAAGAATGCTTCACCTAATTTTTGTTTGGTCTTATTGTCAACTACTAATTTCCCATCAACGTATAATAAAGCAGTACCTTGAACTGTTAAACTGAAGTCGTATTTTCCAGAATGTTCAGCTACATAGTCTCCTTCAATATCAATGTAGAACAAGTCACTGTCGAGTTTATCATTCTTGTAATCAGCTAAAAAGATAGTACTGGTGTCAAGTTCATATTCATCAACTTGAACTCTATCACCTTTGAAATCGACTGGTTTTTTATAGAATTTCATATTGTAACCAGTTTTACCAGTGACTGGGTTTTTCAATTGATTAGCTAACGTTGGTAAACTCTTATGAGCATAAGCTCCAACTGTATACTCAGGAGGTGAAGATAATTTGGATGAAATCCCTTCGTATGGTGTAGTGGTATAGTAAGCTCTTAATGCAGCAGATCCACCTCCACAATAAGCAGCATATTTAGCATTTGGACCAATAACAGCGATTTTTTCACTCTTTTTCAATGGCAATACATTATCATCATTCTTTAATAAAACAATTGATTGTTTAGCAATATCTCTTAATAATTTAGCAGTTTCTTTAGTGTTATTTTTATCATCTTCAGGACCATTTTCAGGAATGTTGGCTTTTTTAGTGAACTTGATCAATTTTAAAACAGCTCTAACTCTATCATCTAAATCTTGAATATTTAATTCTCTTGAATCGACCATATGTTTAACGGCCTTTTGTTCTCTATGAATAGTTGGACCTGGCATTTCAATATCCAACCCATTACTAAGAGCATCTTTAGTATTATAAGTTCCAAACCAATCACTCATAACTGCACCATCCCACCCCCATTCTTTACGTAAAATATCCATTAAGATCTTCTTATTGGTACTAACATGAACTCCGTTAACTTTATTATAAGCAGTCATGAAACAAACAGGATCAGAGTACTTAACAGCTAATCTGAAAGGCTCTAAGTAAATTTCTCTTAATGCTCTTTCACTAACAATTGAATCAGATGCTTGTCTTTCATCTTCTAAATCATTACAAACGAAATGTTTAATGGTGGCAGCAATATCTTCATCTTGAATACCATTAACAATTGAAGCGGAGGCAATACCGGCTAAATAAGGATCTTCACTGAAACTTTCAAATCCTCTACCACCTAATGGTCCTCTTTGCATATTAGTAGTTGGTCCTAAAATAACATGAGCACTTTTATGTTTAGCTTCAACACCCATTAAATTACCAGCTTCTCTTAATAATTTCTTATTGAAAGTTGATGCTAAACCTGTACCACATGGAAAGCAAGCTGCAGGAACACCATTGAAAAATTTTGTACCTCTAGTACCATTTGGTCCATCAGTAAATCTTAATGATGGGATATCTAATCTTTCAACCGCAAATGTATGCCAGAAATCAATTCCAGCAAGCAATCCAATCTTTTCATTGACTTTCAATTGACTCAAAGTTTCTTCAATGTCGAAGTCCTTCATGGTTTTATTATTGATTAATAATTCAAACGGAATGAACGTCCAATTTATATATTTTCAAAAATAGTCGGAAAGTTACCCCATATAAAGGAGATCAAGGAGGACTTGCCTTTTTGGGCGCGGGAACGGAATAGTCCACGACTGGCCGAGATCAACGGCGGTAACCTTATTCTGGGGTCGTATTTTAATATTTACCGTTTACCGTTAACATCACCCTTCTACCCCGTTTCCCACCCTTCTTTCTTAATATACTACCCCAATTGGATCCTGTTCTCCTATTCTCCTAAATTCAATACCATCGGACTGGCCAAGTCATAAAATAAAGGTATACCCCACCAAACCTCCTATCTTGTGGCTTTGTCAAAACTGATTGGTTGCAATTAACTCCCTTGTATAACCCTACTGGCTGAAAACTCTCAGCCACATTAGCTCAACTTTTTTTGCGCTTATTTCATGCCAATGTTTTGTGTCGCTTGTTTCTGCCAATTATATATACTTTGCAGCAATGCGGCTATACGCGGCTGTATCGAATCTTAAATCTATTTATTGTCTATTTATCCTATAGATCCCCCTCTTATTCATTATCAGATTATTTCATTATCGGCTGATTGATTGACCGAGTATATAAATCTCACCCAGACTTATGATCAGAATCTCCTGACCCAGAATTCATCCACGATCTGGCTATATCATCTTTAATTCTACTATTTCTATTCCACTTTCCTAAACTCCAAAAATGTTGAACTCCACTAAATATCGGAGCTAATACCTCATTAAACTTCCTGAATGGTATATTGTATTGTTGAGCTAAATCACGTGGTAAATTTTGACTGATCTTCTCCTTGGTGAGTTTCCTAATCTCTTGGTTAACCATTACATCATCAATAGTATGAGTTACATAATCAATTGATAACTTCTTTGATTCCCAAGGTCTCATGGTTTTATCAATAGGTACCCAACGGTCATTATTTCTCCAACTTTCTGATCCTATCATTTCTTTAATTCTCAGAACGGCCCTTTTGTACGCAAATCTTTCATCTTCCCCAGTAAATGCTTGCATGTTATTAAGTTTTGATTCAGCTTTAGTTTCAGCTTTTTTGGTCTCTTCGGAAAATTCTTTGGTATCTCCTTGATCGTAGGTTGCAACGTTAGGTCTATAAGGATTAGATAAAGCAATTTGAGTCTTTGAGAACATTTCTTCATCTTGTACCTCTAAATTGTTATCGTTGTTAATAACTGTCGCCATTTGTTTAATTGGTAAGGGAACATCGTCAATAGCATCTGGGAAGAAAATGTAATCAATTGGTACTTCGGATCTGAGGAAAAATTGACATTTGGATTCATAAATTGCATCAAGTAATGTAATAAATCTTCTTGCTTCATTCTTCATTTTAGTGGTTAAAATTGGTACATTATCAAGAATTATAATCTTGAATGTTGATGCTAAGGTTATATAGTCTGATGACGAATATAATCCTTTACAAATATGATCAAAATCGAGGTAACAGATATTGTCATTGAAGGTCAATGGTATAGAAGTTTCACGATTATAAACTTTGATCACTGAAGGTTTACCGCCTAACTCTTCGATGCCTATAGAATCCTTCATCAAAGGAGAATCTTCCGATAATTTTAAAGCTTTCTCTTTTATAATTTTTAACCATTGTTTATCATTCTCATCATTCTCATACTTTACTACATTATAAGGTTGTTGATTACTTTCCAACGAGAACTTCACTCTATAGTCCTTTTCAGATCTCATGTCAACCGATATGCATCTATAATTTAGGATATTAACAAAGGTCTTGAAATTCTTTTTGTGGAATTCATTGGAGTATAATTCTTCAGGCAATTTATTGGAAGTTGCAACTAGAACTCCACCTAATTTGAAATAGTAAGTGAACAAAATCTTTATAATGTTAGCAGATGCAATATCAGGTAACATGAACTCATCTAACATTAAAATTGTGTTTTTATTAATCATTTTTTGAGCTATTTCGAATAAGATAAATTCATTCTCTATGGTCAATCTCATACGATTTTTACCATTATAAGCTGATGAGGTTAAAATCTTCTCATTTTGGATCTTATGGATTTCATTGAATACCCAAAGAATGAAGTTATTGAAATGCCATCTCATTTTGGACTCGTGAGGTAATGAATTTGCAAAAATGTCCATTAACATTGACTTCCCACATCCCACTTCTCCATTTATCAATAGCCCTTGAGGAGATTTGAAATTGATTAATTCTTCTTCATCAGTCAAAAGCTTGACCAATTGCTTCCTCTCCTTTTGTGGATCAATTCGAAATAAATTCTTTATAACGTAATTCCTTAATAACGGTGACTTTTTATCATTTATTATACTTTGGGCCTGCTTCAATTCTAATTTTTTCATAAGCAAACTTATCTTGATCTCTAAGTCTTCGGGTGGTTTGTAATTTATAACCCTATGGTACAACTTTTGAAACTCTTTCATAACTCTTAATTGGTATTCATCTCGTTCTAGTAGGCCTTGCTTTATATAATTTTGGTATAAAATGAATGGATCTGTTATGGAAACTGAGGTATTAGTAGATGCCATGAACGGCGACCTTCCATCTACCCCATGTGGTCCAGAACTTAGGACATTTATGTTGTATAATGCTGGGGTTTTATGTAATTGTCTAATTGATCTAAGCATCAGGTTAAGCATTCCCGATTCGTTTATCTAATCCATCGCGGGTTTGGCTGTGAAACTTGGAGGGTCCTAGTCGAGTTATATTTTCAGTGCCGGTCAAAGAGAGTCAGAGTTTATGTGATATGTGTAATTTTAACAAAGAATGGACTGTTTGGATTGAAATTATCAAAGCTTCAGTGACAACAAAAGTTTAGTCAAGGTCAGATTCACACAAATGGTGGAAAGTTTTATCGTCTTGTTACTATTTGTTTCAGATAGAATCGTGTTTCTGATAAGCATATTATGAGTGTTTCCATGATCTTATAGGGATATATCTTATAGCAACTGAATTGAAATAGACTGTGCCTTGGTAGTATCGGATTATTCTCCAAAAATGAAAGTTTTGCAGCCATTCTCAAGTATGCCACATAATATCCAGTAAAAGTATTCGATCACGTGAATAAACAAGATGGTTGTTTTACTTTCACTGTTTACACATTCGCTCTGAATGCTTGAACGAGGCAATACTTCCAGCCACTACAGATAGTTTGTAATAAATCAGATTTTCACAAAAAAAGTACAACCAGTCAAATTCACAAAAATACAATAAATAAGTTTGAAAAAATTGGAAAGACTCCTTCAAGGTTTATTTCAACAGATATAACCATAAACAACAAGCCAAGCAACTAAAGTCCTGTTCTAGGTAGAATAGATCACATTGTATAACTAACACAGTAGATGCGCAAAATTTTATAGAGATGTTACTTAAACGACCTAGAGGAATAACACAAAAACAAACCCCTAAATCCATAAAACCAAAGAATACAAGGAAACTCATACGAAGGTACCATGTACTAATTAAGAACAAGAAAACTATATTGACGAAATTAGGATGGGATGAAGATTTCAATTTAGGACCATGGAAACAACAGTATAATGAAGGAATGGAAAGTACTAGTCCTGAACAATTCAAATTAGAAGATTTGAATGAAGCACAATTAGTAAAAGTATTAGGTCAAATCGATGGAGAAATAGCCAAGAATGGTGGGTTGGAAGTCTATCAAGTAGCATCTACTCAAGGGCAGAGTAATTCAAGAGGAAGTGATTCATCTAAAAAATTGATTGAATGGTTAAAACAAGATAACAGAACCAAACTTGGTAATGCATTGGAAATAGGATGTTTAAGTCCTGATAATTACATATCTAAATCAGGGATCTTTGACGATATAGTAAGAATTGATTTGAATAGTCAGCATCATTTGATTTTAAAACAAGATTTTATGGAAAGAACTTTACCTAAAGATGCCAAAGAAAAGTTTGATCTAATATCATGTTCATTAGTAATAAATTTCGTAGATAATCCAAAAGGTAGAGGTGATATGTTAAAAAGAATGACCGAATTTTTGCACCCAAATGGACTTTTATTCTTAGTGTTACCTCTCCCATGTGTTAAGAACTCACGATATTTCAATAATGATAAACTTGATGAGATTGTTAAAGTTCTAGGGTTTAAACAAATCAAGTATCATGAATCTAATAAGTTAGCATATTGGTTATTTAAATGGGATGGTAAGGTGGGGAAGAAGAGTATAAAGAAAAAAGAACTCAATGGAGGAAGTAATAGAAATAATTTTTGTATAGTTTTAGAATAGACCCTACCTTCAACTAGATCCAGAAAGAAGTGAAGGGTTCAATTCAGCTAATATACATCGCATCCAATATTGCCGCATATCATTACTCATATGAGTTAAATGTGGAGCCGCGGGAGAAAATGCGGGTCATAAAAATCACACTCTGAATACCCAGCACTATGAATGAAGAATTAATTCAAAGTGCTGTAAGCTTTCTTAAAGATGGTAATGTTGCATCATCACCATTAAACAAGAAGATTGAATTCTTACAATCCAAAGGACTTAGTGAAACTGAAATCGAAGAAGCTTTAAATAGAGCTAATAGTAATCAAACTTCAACTACTCAAGCTGCTCCAACAACTCAAACTACAGCTCCACAAGTTAATCAACCAAATTATCCACTTGATTATTATAATGTAGCTCCTCAAGTACCTGAACGTACTTGGAAAGATTATTTCATAATGGCCACTGCCACTGCTGGGGTTAGTTATGGAATTTATCAAGTTGTTACTAGGTACATTATTCCAAGTATTATCCCACCATCTCAAGCCAGTATAGATAGTGATAAAGAAAAGATCGATGAAGAGTTCCTTAAAATTGATAAATTATTAGAGCAATTATCTACTGAACAACAAGAAATCAAACAAGCTAATGATGTTAAATTGAATGAAATTGATACGGTTATAAGTAATGTTAATGATTTCTTAAGTAAATATAACAAGGATAAATTAACATTTGATGATGACTTAAGGTTAATGAAATTAGAAATTGATAATTTGAAAAATTCAATTGAAAAGAATTTGAATCTAACCAAAGTTAATTTGAAAGATGATTTAAGTGATATAAATGAAGAATTAACCAGTTTAAAGAATTTAATTAAATTGAGATCTTCAAAGGAAAAAGAAGCCAAACTTGCACCAGTAAGTTCTATTCCATCAGCCAGTGAAATTTTGAAGAAAAAGAAAGCTGCTGCTGCTAATGGTGTTGCTAATGGATCTCACAGCACCCCTAATTTAGCTACTCAATCTCCACCAACTCCTCAACAACCTTCCACTCCTCAACCACAAGCTTCAACCCCTCAAGCTAGTTCAAGCAAACCTGAAGAGCCAAAACAAGAAACAAAACCAGAACCAAAAGAACAAAATCAAAAAGAATCCGGGGTTAGATTTACCGAACCTTCAAGTGTAGGTGAAGTTACAGCTGCTGGTATTCCTGAATGGCAAATGCAACATAAAATGGCTGAACAAAATGAACAAACCATTAAAGATACTATCAATAAAGTTGGTGTTCCTGCATGGCAATTGAACCAATCATCATAAACTGTTTATTCTATAATTTATAGCACTTAGTGATACGATTAATGTATAAATTTCCTTTTTGTGCACTACCTCTCTGTATTTGTGTCTGGGGATTTGATATAGTAATTTACGCGTAATTAGTAGATGTACCCAAAACGTCAACTTGAAATCACACCATTTATTAGTCAGTTAGACTTAATAAATAATGAATTAGTGGGTGGTGTTAGACCTGTATATCACCAACCTCAGCCGGTACTTCAAAACGATGATATTTTTAATCAGTATAATCATTTTTATATAAATGGGTTTAGTAATGATAAATCCCTTTGGAGTGATAAAAGTATTTGGTAAGGATTGTATATTATAGGTTGATTTATGTCTAGGTAGTGTGTGGTATCCATGGGCCAGGGACCCAGGGACCAGGGACCAGGGGACACAGGGACACAGGGATATCAGAGTCATGAACTTCATAAATGTCATTAATTAGAGTTTTATAGAAAGATTGTATTAAATCAGTTGTTCATATTAGTAACTTCATGAAGTAACACAAACACTAGACAAGTAAAACTGTCACAGAACGCATCATAGAATATAGAATATAAAAGTATTAAACATCACCTTTCATCACCTCTCACCTCTCTGCCAGATCTCAATCTCAACCTCACAAAGTCGAGCACCAATATGTCTTCACTTGAAAAACTCCTACAATTAGCAAATAAAAGGAAAATATCAGATAAGCAATTCCTTAGTCTATTTGATCAATTATTAAAACAACAAAATCTCGAATCAAATACTTTTATAAATTTACTAGAAGATTCTATTAACGAGAATTACCTTATACTATTATCAATTAAGTATGATATATTTTGGAATTGTGTACCCAAATTACCCCTTAATCAACAAGTTAGGTTACTAAAAAAGCTCGAGAGTAAGTTGAGTCTTATTAGAGACATTGAAAGTTTCTTACAATTCTTCACATCATACTGTAATTATGTGATTAGTGAAAATAATGAAGATCTAGTCAACGAAATCATATTTAATTGGGACATTTTGATCAATTCGTATAGTATAAAAGATCATAAAATCGTCAGGCAGTTCATGGATAAGTTTTCTACGTTCTTGTCTGTGAATAATTACTCCAAACAGTTGGATTATTGTAATAGTAAATTCAAAGCCAATTTCAACCAAACTTTAAAACGATCAAACTTGAAGAATTTAACTTTAAATGTTAAATTAAAGAGTTACCAAAACTATGAATTGTTGAAGATATTCTATTGGCTTAACCGGTTTTTCCTGGAATTCAAAGTACCTAACAACGAAACTATATTTGATCAATTTAATGGTTTGTTCGGGGTAGGTTCAGGGTCAAGTTCTAGTGGGGGAAATGGTTTGAAATCAATCATTGGTATTGATACAGAATTAACTAGCACAAAACTCATTCATTCAATATTCAACGGTATTAATTTGTGTCAGAAGACTCAACAACCTGATACGAACTGGATCAATTTCTTATATTCACGTCTACCAAAGTTGTTAACCCTCTATAAATTAGAGAATCTCGATGATATTTTGGGAAAGGTGTTTGATGATATACGGGAAGAGTTACCATTGGTGTATAAGGAAAATTTCATTAAATCATTAATCTTCAACAAGGTTTTATCAATTAAAGGCATCCACAAATTCCCTGAAATGAAATTTAACCAACAGACTTTGATTCATGAAATGTCAAGTATAAATTCCATTGAGAATTTCAAAGATGTCTTGAATGATAAATTATACAATTTGAACTGTGAGTTCATATCAATTGAAGAGTCAAATTTGATCACATACTTTGATGAAGTTTTTGAAAAATTAGACTTCTCGATGTCTAAACAAGTAGAGTTAACTTCAACTTTAGAAAACCTTATAAATGTAGTGATCAATGAAGGAGAGTTCGAGAAATTGAATAGACTTATTTTATTACTTCTTCATAATAAAAAGTTATTCAATATGGTAATGTTCAATCTCCCTAATCATACTGTCATCATAAACCTCATCTCGTTAGTTGATAGCGATTCGTTTAAGATTTCTGACGATAATGATTCGTTCCAAGAGATTTATTCATACTTTGGTAACCTTTTACTATTCCTTGTGGAAGTCACCCAGATCATCAATTTCGATTTCAAAGTCACAAATTCATACTTTCTTGAATATTTAGACAATTATAACCTGTGTTTCACCAACCTTAGTAATCTCATTGAACAACCTAATGAAAATGATAAAACAATCGTAGAAAATTACACTTCATTAGTATCAGATTGGGTTCAATCTTTATTCAATGAAGGTGAAGGATTATCTGATGATATTATTAAATCCATAAACATCAAACAATTTCATCAATTTATCCCCTTGATTTACCAACAAGCCATTTCATCAGTTATTGAAGGAAGAATTGATTTGAAAATCTTAAATAATGGGTTGGACTATTTATCCCAATCATTCTTAATCACATGTTCTGACTCTATAGTGAAATGGTTAATCACTAAAATTAGTTTAAAGAATCAATACTTGTCTACCTACTTGAAGGTTCTTGATGAAATACTCAAAATGATTGAAAAGGTTTCCAATGAGTCTAATAACGAGGCAAAAATAACGGCTAGGATTTTATTGGATAACATTAAAACTTCATTAAACGTGTTAGGGTCATTGGATATCGACCCATCTTTCACTGATATAAATTTATCCCTCCAATCTTATACACCACCAATCAATTGTCAGGTGTTAAACTTCCAAAGCTTCGAAGAAAACTTGTTCAAAGTGTTTAATGGAAACCTCAATGATGCTGATTTGTTACTCATCAACCATTACGTTACACGTGATACCAACTTACTTAAACAATTACTTATAAATTTGAATAGTAACTATCAATTCAAATCAACTAATGAGAATTTGAAATATGTAATTGATTTTATCATCTTCATTAACTTATGTAATTGTATTAAATCTACTGAGGATAAAACGTTCTGGACAAATGCATTTCTTACTAAACCTGTCACTAAACGTTATAATCAATTTGTAGGGAACAAACCAGCTTTGGATTTCCACTACTCAAGCATATTTAATGACAGCCAAGATGAAGAGTTGTTCGATAGTGTTTCGGTAGAATATGGGTTGAAACAATCTTCCAAGCTCAATATTGGCTTGAGTGAATTTTATTTGGTTTGTAATAGGTTTGGTGATAGTGATTTGAAGTCTTTGAATTTAATTCATGATAAACTAGTTAATGACTTAAGGGGATTTAGAACCTGAGTTATGAACCTGAACTAAGTGAAGTTGAAGGGTTTGAGCTTTTACGAATCTGTGTATTAATAAATTGTCTTGTATACATATTGTCTATAAATATAGTCCCTATACCTCTTTAGGCTTGGAGATAGGTCTTCCCTCAGGTTTAATTGGCAAACCTAGATCTAGCTCTTAATTGTGGACCATACATATTGAAAAAAACTGGGATGGCTACCATAGCCAAACCAATAAACCCAATGATTGAAGACCCCCAACCAATTGGAAACTTTTCAGTAGCAGTATTTGTAAATAAACTATGAGCGAATAATGGAAAACATCCACCAATACAACTTCTACATAAAGTATTGGAAGCAAAAGTTGATGCCAAATATCTATAAAATGAAGCACCCAAATAATTGAATTCAGCTTGGAAAATTACTAAGAAACCTATACTGAAAATAAAGGCGCCAACAAGTGGAGGGAACCAATGAATATCAGGTGAAGCAGTCCAACCGAAAATGAAAATTCCAATTGGGATACAAATGGCTCCTGCTATGGCTGGTGGTAAAAATACTTCAGGGACAAATGCTTCACCATTATTCATTGGAACAGTGAATTTCTTATAAATGTATGGTAAATAAATAGCTGCACCGAAACAACTACCAGCACCCACTGAGAAATAAGCTAACCCTAATTCAATAGAGTTAAATCCATGGATTTGAGAAAATACAATTGGGAAAGCTTCAAACCAAAGGTATAATACTGAATAAAGTAAAGTGATATGTAAATTAATCAATAAAACCACTGGTTCAATTGAAGCGATTTGAATTGGTCTCCAAAGGGCTTCTATCATACTTTCGCCAAATGTCTTATTAGCATCATCAATATGACCTTGAGATGTGATTCTTTCATTACCAGTTAGTTTTCTTAATCTTTCGGCCTTTCTATATAATAAAGTTTTACCAAAAGTTTCAGGTAACACGAAAGCTAAGAAAACAGCACTGAACCCTGAAAGGATAGCCATTAACCAAAATACCCATTTATAAGCATCAATGGAACCTTTATTAACCAACATCATTAATGCCCCTACCATTGGTGAAGCCAGTGGTCCGAAAATACCACCAATGGCCCATGTACATAACCCAATTGGCATATAAGTGAACTGAATAACATCACCAATTGTTGCTCCTCCTGTACACATGGCAGGAGCTGAAAAAATTCCTGAAAGAAGACGACAAACACAAATCCCAGCAAAACTATTAGTAAGGGCAATTGGGATTTGTACTATAAAGAAAACGAAGGTTGATATAATATAAACTGTAGTTCTACCAATTTTAGCATTTTCAGTAATTGGTGATAAGAACATTGGTCCAATCCCATACCCAATAACGAAAAGGGAAAGTGGTAAGATTGATTGGGTTTGTGTTACACCAAATTTTACTTTGATCTCTTCAGTTCCTGGCGTATAAATAGCTGCACCTGTATACATTGAAATGGTCAATAATGTAATTTCAGCTAATATGAATAATCTTTGATACAATGGCCAGTTATAAGGATTTTCTAGGTCATTTTCTTCCCAATCTACCACTATAGAGTCATCCACAGCAGTTCCATTGGACTTAGAGTCACCTGGTTCTTTTTCTTCTTTTACAACTTCAGACTTAACATACTCTTTCAAGTACTTCTCTGGGACAACGTAATCTTTGGTCTCTTCAGGATATGGTAAATATTTATGACCTGAAGCTTTGTTAATAATTCTTCCAACAAAGGAATCTCTTATGAAATGATTAACCATTTTGTTAAGGTGTTCAACGTGATATTCCTGTCTTATATATTCATCAATTTGTAATCTTTCAATATCTCCGTATTTTATTTCCTGTTAGTATACAGGACGGTTGCAAAAATTTCGTAAGGCTAACATCCCTGTTTTTAGCTTAGGTTTGTGGACTTTTGTTTGCGGTTTTGCCGCCTTTTTTTTGAGCCTTTTTAAGTATTCTTCATCATTTATTGTCAGAATGGTACCTTGGATGTGGGTGCTACGCTTGGCCCAATTTCTCCCTTTGGTATAATAAAAACCTAACACCGTAACTTAATTCCTTATATTAATTCCGCGTGCTATTTCCGTAAGACATTTCCGCAAATGTGTCAGCTAGTTAGTAATCAAACTTCCGTCTCTTATCTCCTTCGTATTAGGTTCCTTTTTAAGGTTATCAGAAAATATTACTAACTGAAGCTGAATAAGTGAAGGTGGAGTTAAGGAATGGGATCTTGCTTCACCCTCGAATTCCCAAATAGACTTTTTGAGTGAATCATCACGTGATGCTTAGTAAAATTAGATGAACTGGACGAAGTGAAGGTGAATGAACCTACCTCGACCCTTTCGTGAAGGCTTACGTGTCTAAAATTACTTGATTTGTTTCTATGTTTGGTTTACAGGTGACCAGGAAATGATTAGTATAGGTCTTATACTATTGGTTATGTAAGCGATATCGATAGAAATGATAATCCGATTTCCACCCTAAAAGCTAAATTATAAAACACTAGTCTTTACAATACCGTGATATAAGAAAAAAGAGCACTCCTCTCCTAGTACAATCTGAAAGGAACTGAACAATAGCTCTAGTCATGTTCAGCGCCGCTCAGTTACTTGAGGTGATGATGCGCAACCGCGACTGACACGCGTAACAAGATGATTAAAAGACCACTTGATAATGACGTAGCAGCTCATTCCTTACCTGCAGCTAGTCAAACCATTTATGGAACCCAACCTGACCTTACGGATAGTCAAGAGCACCTTTTAAAGAAATTGAAAAAACCCGACAGTTCTCAAGAAAGATCAACTTTTGAAGAAGAGTTAAGTGGGATGCAAGATGGATCTAAAGCTATAGATCAAGAACATCAATCTTGGGATAGACCACCATTACCTACCGGATTCGAGCAAGAAGATATTTCGTTTCAACAGCTAGATGCCGAAGAAACTACTCTTCAGGATAATACTGTGGCTAGATTCTTTGGAATAACTGATAAGGGTAATTCTATATTATGTACCATTACTGGATTCTTACATTACCTTTATGTCCCTGTACCACGAGGATTTTCCGTAAATGATGACTTGAAGCCTTTCAGACAACATTTAATGAATAATTTCTCTGGGATTGAAGATATTGAGATTGTTCAAAAGGAATCTATTTGGGGATATAATAATAATAATAAATCATCGTTCTTTAAGATATTCGTTAACAATAATCGTAGTATTACAAGACTAAGAACTGGTTTCGAGAAAGGAGAAGTTCAATATAATCAATTTTTCCCTCCAGGTCTTGTGACTTATGATAATATAAATTATTTATTAAGGTTAATGGTTGATTGTAAGATCACTGGGATGTCGTGGTTGACATTACCTAAGGGTAAATATAAGATGAATAACCCTAATCTCTATCAATCCACGTGTCAAATTGAATGTCTGATTGATTATAAAGATATTGTATCTCATCAATCTGAAGGAGAATGGCTTAAAATGGCCCCATTACGTATTTTATCATTCGATATTGAATGTGCTGGTAGAAAGGGAATCTTCCCTGAACCCCAACACGATTCAGTTATTCAAATAGCTAATGTTGTCCTGAAATATGGTGAACAAAAACCTTTCGTAAGGAATGTGTTCACTGTCAAATCATGTTCACCAATTATTGGGAGTCAAATCTTTAGTTCTGAAACTGAAGAAGAAATGTTAATGAACTGGAAAGAGTTTATAGTAAAAGTTGACCCTGATGTTATTATTGGTTATAACACTGCCAATTTCGATATTCCCTATGTATTGAATAGAGCTGAAGCTTTAAAATTAAAGAATTTCCCTTATTTTGGTAGAATGAAACAAGTCAAACAAGAAATCAAAGATCAAATGTTCAGTTCTAGAGCTTATGGTACCAGAGAGAATAAGGTGGTAAATATTGATGGAAGAATGCAATTGGATTTATTACAATTCATTCAAAGGGAATATAAACTCAGAAGTTACACATTGAATTCAGTGTCAGCTCATTTCTTAGGTGAGCAGAAGGAAGATGTTCATCATTCGATCATTACAGATTTACAAAATGGTGATGGAGAAACAAGAAGAAGATTAGCAGTGTATTGTTTGAAAGATGCTTACTTACCATTAAGATTACTTGAGAAATTAATGTGTTTAGTTAATTATACTGAAATGGCAAGAGTTACAGGAGTACCATTTTCATATTTATTAGCAAGAGGACAACAAATTAAAGTCATTTCCCAATTATTCAGAAAATGTCTTGAAGACGATATAGTTATTCCTAATATGAAAAGTGAAGGTACCAATGAGGAATATGAAGGTGCAACTGTTATTGAACCTGTTAGAGGTTATTATGATAAACCAATTGCCACATTGGATTTCAGTTCTTTGTATCCTTCGATTATGATGGCTCATAATTTATGTTATACTACTTTAATCAACCAACAGACCATTAAAACTTATAACTTAACTGAAGATGATTATACCAAGACACCTAATGGAGATTATTTTGTTAAGGAAAATAAACGTAAGGGGATTCTACCAACAATTTTACAAGAATTATTAAGTGCTAGAAAGAAGGCTAAAGCCGATTTGAAAAAGGAAACTGATCCATTCAGACAAAGTGTTTTAAACGGTAGACAATTAGCATTAAAAATCTCTGCCAATTCAGTTTATGGTTTTACTGGGGCCACTATTGGTAAATTACCATGTTTAGCTATTTCATCATCAACAACAGCTTTTGGTAGAGAAATGATTGAACAAACTAAACGTGAAGTTCAAGATAAGTATAATACTAAAAATGGGTATGAATTTGATTCACAAGTAATTTATGGTGACACTGATTCAGTTATGGTTAAGTTTGGAACTGATGATTTAGCTGAAAGTATGAGATTAGGAGAAGAAGCGGCCGAATACGTTTCTACCAAGTTTAAGAATCCAATCAAATTAGAATTTGAAAAATGTTATTTCCCATATTTACTTATTAATAAAAAGAGGTATGCTGGATTATATTGGACTAATCCCAACAAGTTTGATAAAATGGATACTAAGGGTATTGAAACCGTTAGAAGAGATAATTGTAGATTAGTTCAAAATGTTATCACCAAAGTATTGGAATTAATTTTGGAAGAAAGAGACGTTGGTAAGGCTGAAAGATATGTCAAACAAACCATTGCAGATTTATTACAAAATCGTGTGGATTTATCACAATTAGTTATTACCAAGGCTTACTCCAAGACCGATTATGCTGCTAAACAAGCTCATGTTGTATTGGCTGAAAGAATGAAGAAAAGAGATGCAGGGCTGGCTCCAACTTTAGGTGATAGAGTTGCCTATGTTATTATCAATGGTCCAGCAGGTGCTAAGAATTATGATAAATCTGAAGATCCACTCTATGTATTAGAGAATTCATTATCGATTGATGTCAATTATTATTTAGAGAATCAATTAGCTAATCCACTAATGAGAATTTTCGAACCAATTATGGGGGAAAAGAAGGCTAAAGAATTATTAACTGGTGATCATACTCGTACCATTAAGAAATCAGCTCCAACCACCGGAGGACTCTTTAAATTTGCTAAAAAGGCTGAAACTTGTAAGAATTGTAAGACTCCATTAAAACCAAATAATAAGGGAGTTTTATGTGATAATTGTATTAATGATGGACCTAAATTATATTGTGATAGTTTGGCACAAATGAATTATTTAGAGAATAAATTTTCAAGATTATGGACTGAATGTCAAAGGTGTCAAGGATCATTACATCAAGAAGTTCTATGTAGTAATAATGATTGTCCAATTTTTTATATGAGAAAGAAAGCACAAAAGGATGTGTTCCAACAAAGCCAAGAGTTGATAAAATGGCAAGAGACTATTTGGTAAATATTGTCCTTAATAGTAATCACACCTATTTATTGAATACACATTAATTAAACTTAATTCTACCTAAGACACCACTACTCCAAGTCTAATCCTTTCTAATTATCTTTATACTACTATCAGTAACCGATCTACCATTCATCCCCGGACGTCTAAGAACCTCATCCCCATTGCTACTATTAAGATCAAACTTTGACTCAGATATTATATCATCAGGTAATTGAACAATTTTGTTAGAATCATTTGGACTATTAGTAGTAGTTGAACTTGAAGAAATACTATTCAATTCTAATGAACCATTTTTCAAATTCTTTGCAAAATTCGAAGTACGGTTACTATTATTTTGTTTTGATAATTCCTTTAATTGTTTAATATTATGAATACATTTGTTAATGGTTTGCATTAATAATTTTGGTTTTAATGGTTTACTAACATAATCATCCATACCCTTTGCTAAAGATTTTTCACGATCTCCCAACATGGCATGAGCTGTTAATGCAATAATTGGTGTACGAAGACTTAATGAATCTATTGGATTAGATTTCTTTTCCCATTGACGAATCTTTTCAGTGGCTTCAAAACCTCCCATTACCGGCATTTGAACATCCATTAATACCACATCATATTTGTTCTTTTTAATAGCTTCAAATGCTTCTAAACCATTTTCAACAACTTCGATTTGATGTCCTTGTTTCTCTAAGATTCTGACTGCTAATTTTTGATTAACTAAATTATCTTCAGCTAATAAGATCTTATAACTAACGGACTCATCTGAATTTTGCAGGATTGATCTTGATTCCAATGCTGGTAATAAAGCTGAAGCTAAATCAGTTATAGTACAAGGAGTGTTACCATATGATGAAATACCTAAATCAATACAAACTCTCATATTCAATTCAGGAATGGAATGATGTAATAATACTAATGGGATATATTTAACTTCAGATAATAATCTTAAATCTTTAGCAATTTCAATGGAATCAATCATAATGATATCATATGGTACAGGTTCAGTTAAATTACCATCCTTAACATCTCTTACAATAATTGGATTAAGCCCTAATTCTATTATACCGTGTTTAATTTCATTTAATTCACTATCACTATGTTCAGTGGAGATGAATAATACATAATGTTGATTGAATGGTAATAATTGTTCAGTTTGACGATTATACCTTATATTTGAAGGAGAAACACAAACTGTGAAATAGAAATTAGATCCATGGCCGTATTCTGAAGTAACCCAAATTTCTCCTCCCATTAAATGAATTAATTGTTTGGAGATTGATAACCCTAAACCAGTACCACCAAACTTTCTAGTAGTTGAACCATCAGCTTGACAAAATGTATCGAAAATCAATCCCAATTTATCCTTTTCAATACCAATACCGGTATCACTAACACAAACTTCAAGTAACAATTTTTCATCACCATTTTCTAAAGTTTTAGTTGATTTTTTAACTGATACACTAACTTTACCTTGTTTAGTAAATTTAATAGCATTACCTGCTAAATTTAAAATAACTTGCCTTAATCTAAAAGAATCACCAATTAAATTATCAGGGAATGATGAATCACATTGATAAGTTAAATCCAATGATTTCTCAATAGCCTTGACTGCCAATGTTTTCAAAGCTCCGAATACTGTACCTCTCAATGAGAAATCAATTTGTTCAACTGTCATTCTATTAGCTTCAATCTTTGAAATATCTAAAATATCATCAATAATAGTTAACAATGAATTAGCTAAATTATGGACAATACTTAACATTTCTCTTTGATATTGAGTTAATTCGGTGTCCAAACTTAATTGGGTCATACCAATAATACCATTTAATGGAGTTCTGATTTCATGGGACATATTAGCTAAGAATTCCGATTTGGCACTATTAGCTAATTCAGCAGCTTCTCTAGCTGCAGTATTTCTTTGAATGGATTCTCTTAAATTCAACACCATCTGATTAATTTTGGTTTTTAATGCATCCATTTCACCAGATGCTTCAACGGTAATAAATCTTGTGAAATCACCATCAGTTGCAGCTGCTGTAATTTGAGCAAAAGCTCTAACTTGTGATGTTAAATTAGAAGCCATAGTATTGACATTTGATGTAATTTCTTTCCATAATCCATCAACGTCACTGACTTGAGCTTGGATCCCCAATTTACCATTGATACCAACATCTCTGGCAACTTTAGAAACTTCAAAAGCGAATAATTGTAAAGAATCCACCATCTTATTGATAGTATTTTTTAATTGTAGAATTTCCCCTTGGGCATGAACATCAATTTTTTGACTTAAATCTCCATGAGCAACAGCTGTTGTGACTGTAGCAATAGATCTGACTTGATTAGTTAAATTAGTTGCCATTAGATTAACATTTTCCGTAACAGCTTTCCATGCTCCTTCAACATCTTTAACATTGGCTTGCCCTCCTAATATACCCAAAGTACCGACTTCTCTAGATAATGTGGTAACTTCAAGAGCGAAATTTTGTAATCGATCCACCATCTGATTGATAGTTAATTTTAAATCTAAAATTTCACCTTTACAATCAGCTGTAACTTTTTTACTCAAATCACCTTTGGCAACAGCTGTAGTAACATTAGCAATATTTCTGACTTGTGTAGTTAAATTTAAAGCCATAGCATTTACGTTATCAGTTAATTCTTTCCAAATTCCTTCAACATTTTCAATGAAAGCCTGACCTCCTAATATACCCAAAACTCCTACATCCCTTGCCACTTTGGATACTTCAAAAGCAAATTTTCTTAATTGATCCACCATACTATTAATTGTGATTTGCACTTGTAAAATTTCACCTTGAGCATGAACATTAATTTTCCTAGATAAATCACCTCTAGCCACACCTCTTGTAACATCGGCGATTTCTCTTACTTGGTTAGTTAAATTTAACGCCATAATATTAACGTTATCAGTTAAAGATCTCCAAATACCTACTGATCCTTCATTTTTGGCTTGACCTCCTAGTTTACCACTAGCAACTTCAGTTGCAACTTTAGTAACTTCATTAGCGAAAGTTTGTAATTGATCCATCATGGTATTAATAGTAATTTTGACTTTCAAGATTTCAGGATCACTTTCTACGGTATGAATTTCAACTTTCTTACTTAAGTCCCCCATTGCAACTGATATAACCACAGTACCAATTTCAGATAATGCTTGTTTAAAAGCTTTATTTGCAGTATTAGCGGTCTCCAAATCATGATTTAATTCAGTAACTAACTCATCTTGGGATTTGATCTTCTTAATCAAATCTTCTCGTATCAAATGGTAATTCTTATTGAAAAGTTCTGGATCTTCAAGAATATTTAATAATTCTTTCGATTCCATACTTTCAAGTTTTTGCCTCTTTGATTGATGAATTTTGAATGATTAGATAAAAACCTCTTTACTAAACAGTACCCTATAACTATATCAACCTTTGAATCTATTCTTACTTTACCTAAAGAATACTGTATTTACTTTTTAGGTGTTTGACGTCAGCGTCTTATCCTTTTCTATTTTAAGTCGCACTTTTCTCGGTAACTTATTGAGGTACACGACCAAGATGAAACTTTTTAGTTTAGGTTGATGATTTATTGTTTAGTCGATATAACTTATAATAAAGGGTATGACTTGTTATTAGACCACCAAATTAGTAGTTTATGTTAAAAAAAATGAGTACTACGCGATTTTTGATGACATGTCAACGGCCCCTGAACTACGTAATCGGTGCAATGCGTAGTGTAGTAATTAGTTACACGGTGTCAATAATACGGGGTTAGTGAGACATTAAAAAGAGTGGGGTTCATGGTACTTAATGAGTTGTTTTTCGGGGTTATTTAAACTTCGGAAATTACTACAAAAAACAATTCCTGAATGAATCCCTCCGCTTTGAATATACTTAAACTTACATTGCGTAATCATTAGTGAATGCGATATGCAAAACCTGCACCAAGGGTAATTTTGCGGATTTATCCTCAACTATTTTTGGATTTCCGATGCGAAAATTATATGTCATTTTGCAACTATTCTCTGTTCTGTTTAGGCAGCTCTGATTTATGATATGTTGTGATTTAACATAAATATCGGGCAAGTAGACAAATATTTCTTCAAGTAGAGTACGATTAAATGATCTTTCCAATCTTGGTATTGTTAACTAAATGTTTTGCATTACCAATTAATGAAAACACTAAACCAACTGAACCAGTTTTAAATGAACCAATTTTCAACTCAACCGATGATATAAATTATATAGACTTAACTATAGAGCATAATGAATTCATAACTCCTCAAAAAGACCTTCAAATTGATGCTACAAATACTATCACTAAAGATTTCATTCAAACATATCCTGATTCAAGAATTTATAATAAAGCTGATAAGAATTTTTACATCACTGGACCACCGGATTCATTCACAGTAACTAAATATGATTTCTCAAATGCTGTTTATAGTGAGTCTAGGAAATTGGACAAGCCAATATCAATGAGATTAGAACACAGTAATGATAAAGGTTCCGGTTCAATTGGTACAGATACATCGATATCATTTTCAGTCAAAACCCAACCTAATTTCCATATTGATATTTCACCGTCTTATAGCTCAATTGGGATGAAATATGCAATTTCTAAAGAGAGGTACATTACTTTAAGTAATTCAGTCGCTATTCTGGTATCTTGTGATTCCCAAAATGGACATCCAGTTCAACTTTTCCTAGTTGTAGGTTCTACATATATTGAAAATATCAAAACCCAAACGTTTTCATGGAACGATCTGATTGGAAAGTTCCAAGTAAGTGATTTCAGTTATACTTCTACTTATGCTAATCCAAAGGGGAATTTAGAGTGTAGAACTGATGATCTTTTTGAACCTATTGAACCTGATCCAGTTCAAAAGCCTTGTGATTAGATTTTCGCCTTCACTCACATAAGTAGAGACTCCATGCATATCCCAACGTCTATATATATCCTTATATACAATACTCTAAATTAAATTGTACTCTCTCAATACCTGACAATTTGGCATTGGATATTCTCTTGCCTTTTTCAATTTTTCTTGATCGGTTGAAAACCAGCCATGGGCTTCATCAATTAATTCATTCTTTATAAGTTGTTCTTTGGAACATTTGGATCTTCTTTCTTGTATGAAGATATTTTCAACTTTTGAATCAAATGTTTTTAATTGTTGTCCACTGTAATTTTTCTTAGTTATGAATTGTTTATTAAGGTAAAAAGGAATTTTTAAGTTTGGAGTTTTCCTTTCAAGATCAAATTTTGAAGTTTTATTAAACGAATAATCAGGAATATCAGATTCTGCAAAAAAACTTGGTATAATAGAAATGAAAATAAATATTAAAATTGGTAAAAGTTGTTTAAGATTTGAAGTGAAATCACTTTCTTGTTGTTGAGGTGGTGGTTGTCTGGTTCTTGTTCTTGTTCTAGTGTGCTGTCTTGGGAAACCACCGAATCCTTGATTAAAACCTTGTGGACCACCAAATGATTGAAACCTGAATCCATTACCACCAAATGTAAATGTCTGAGGTCCTTGTCCGAATCCTTGTCCGAATCCTCCACCATTAAAGAACATATTAAATATATCATCATCGAACATTTGAGCTCCTCCAAATCCTGGCTGCATACCAGTCCTAGCTGATGTACTGGACATACTTGGATTAAACCTTGCATCAGGATCTGAACCGGTTTGATCAAATATTTGTTTCTTTTGAGGATCGCTTAATACCCCCCATGCTTTATTTAATCTTTTAAATGCTTCATCAGCTCTAGGATGTGGATTCTTATCAGGATGTAATTTAATAGCTAATTTTCTATACAGTTTTTTTATTTCTGATTCGCTTGAAGTTTTAGTTACTTGTAAGATCTCATAATACTGATGAGGTTTGTAAGATAAGGTTTTCGTTACTATTACTTCTTGATCTGATGTATGTGACATTCTCGCCTCTTATTTTCTAGTGCGTTGTGGGTTTCTAGTGCGTTCTATGTCCCGTGCTTTTTCTCACTGCTGTGTTTTCGTTATTGTCGCACTATCGGTCGCTATCCTCCTGGCGTTACTTGAGTTGGATGCGACTGTATAGCGAGAACACTGAAGCCTACACGTAAAATCAGTTTGTACGCGAAACATAAACACAAATGCTAGCTGATGATCTAACGGTAGACAGATCATTTTTAACATTCATTCAACTGAAGACTGTAATTCTCGAGAAAAATAACCTGCCAGTTAATACTAAACATACCAAATCGTTAGCCAATGAATTTATAAATAAATTAACCAATTTTATCACCTCAGATATTGAGTATAGTACTAAACCTAATGGTACAAAACTCACTAAGAAAACAACTACACCAATTTCCGAAGAAATAACTTTAGATTCAGGAGTATCAATAACAACAAATTCTATACCTCAGACTTCAGATTGGTCAAAGGTTTCATTAAATGCATTCATCTGTTTGTATTATTGTAGTACACACCAAGATCTTAACAGTGTTATTAAAAGACATCAAAGCTTCATAATCACCCTTTTTTCAAAGAAATTATACCAACATGCATTATCACATTTGAATGTTATCTATAACATTTTATCCACTTCACTTCGTGGACAACCTATACGGTATAAAGAGTGTAGCATATCTCAATTACTTAAAGGTATTGAATTCAATGAAGGTTCAAGCTTAGGCAATTCTGTTGTAGCATTCCATTTCTTACTTGTACAATGTTTATTACAACTATTGTCCCAGAAGGTTAGGAGTTTGGTATCTTCAAGTGAGGATTGCAATGATATTAAAGTACTTAAAACCATTCCATTTTGTTTTTTATCTTCTAGTAATTTCATACGATGGTTGAATTCAATCGAACATTCAGACAAACATTTGAACAACATGATAAAAATTTTAAATGGGTTCATTAAAGTAACGGCGATCTTGAAGCTTGAAAATTCTAATCAACAATTGAATTTGAAATTATATGAATATGAGTTCTTGAAGGATGGTAAACTTCCTGGAATTATTCCAAATTCTAATGAAAATAATGCACAATTCCTTGATGATTTAAATCGAATATTACCTGGTACCCAAACACCTGAATCTAGAGTGATATTAATAGAAAATGAAAACATCAACGACCCAAAGGTCATAACAAACTTCATCAGTCAAGTCCAACAAGACGAAACAATCATTCCTGTCATCCTTGGACATATCATAACAAACTTTAAGACATTCAAAACTATCACACGTAGTCATCTTCAATTGTTTGATTTAATGACCTCCAAAGTATCCTACGACATCAACACTATCCAGAACCTATACTTCATCTTGAGTAAATTCAAACAAACAAAGAGAGTAAGGAACTTACTGAATGTGGCTTATAACATAGGAGCAAAACATGAACTATTCGAATGGTTGAAATTATCGATTGAAATTGAATTCGATTTGTATGATGGAGAAATTGATTTCTTGAAGAATAAAGTTGAAAAGGGTATAGGGTGTTTTATAAAGATTGGAAAAGTCGAAGAGTCTTTTGAATATTTAAAAAAATTATTTGTTATTTTAGACTCTAAGGATGAAGTCTATGATTTAAAAAAACTCACCACATTATTAACACCTTGTTTGAAACCTGAGATTTTAAATGATATTGAACTTTCATCTGAATTCAAAACTTCCTTATTCATTCATTTAACTGAACTTAATTATTCCAGAATCAATGAAGTACTTAATGTGTTGGTGGTTGAAGAATTCGATAGATTAAAATGTTTTTATTATTATTATTCAATGGAGTTGGATGATTATGTACCGGTAGAATTCAAACCATCTTCGCCTGAAAGTGTTCTTCTAATCAGTGGGATAATATTGAATAAAGTTATTAATATTGAATGGAGTCTAAGTAACATTAAATTGGCTATCGATATGTTTGAACAGTACTTGGATGAAGTAGATTCTAAGGATTCAATGAAGCAATTGGAGAATAAAATATTCACTAACCTTATTGAATATTTAAAGTTCAATGAATTATTTGATCTCAGGCCGTTGATTAAAAAGTATATGTTGAGGAATTCAGATATAGAAGTTTCCTTATATTACATTGAAAGTTGCTTGAATTACAAAGACCATGAAACAGTTGAAATGAATTTAAAGTCCATTGATACACCTAACAACACTAGAATTACCCTTGATTTTAAACTATTACAACTTGAATATTTAACCCAAACTAATACTAAATTGGCCATTCAAACGTTCAATGAAATCCTTGACTTTGTCGAAAACAAACCTGAGTTCAGTTTAAATGATCCAAATAGTCCGCTAACTCAAAAACTATATAATTTACTGTCAATGGTTCAATTACTTTATAAAACATCCAAGTTAAATATTCAACTTAATAACCCAATCCAAGGCTATAAACATATTAAAACTGCTATCAAATTATTAGTATCCGTTATAAAGAAGATACCTGGTAGGGAGAAGGTTCTTAGATGGAAGTGTTCTACTCTAATGACTGGGTTATACCATTCAATGATTGAAATTCTTAAGTTTACAGGAGTATCAAGAGATTTGAAATATTACCTTGATGAAATGAAGAAGTTTAACGACTCGACAATTTGTCCTTTAATGAATGGGATTGTATGCTTTTATTTGGCGGATACTTATTTATTATTAGGGGACAGAGAAAATAGGGAACAAGAAGTTTATAAAGGTAAAATGATAGTTGATATGGAAGTGAATAATAATTTGAATATAGTGTTTAGTAATAGTGAATTTTTGAGTTCAGGAAAAGGAACTCCTCGACAATTTGAGTTGTTTACTTCAATTTTACCTTATACCTGTTCAGACATTGAATATTTAAGTTCTCAATTGAATACTACCACCCCAGGAATAATCTCCGGGGTAATTTCAGTTGAACAACAAATAAATCAGTTATTCAAACAAATGGATGAAAAGTATCCTTCTTTACAAGATTCCGTATTGATAACAACTCAAACTGATACAGAATTGATTGAAACATCATCAATTAAAGAGTCAATTTATGATCTTTTAACATCGCCAAAACAGATACATGAATTCAAAGACCTTACATTCCAGTTGCATTGTTTAGAAACGTTTAGTTTACTTTCTAACCCAACTAGTTTGAAGAACCTTTACCATATTCACGACTATAACAAACATTTATCTTTCAAGTATGAGAAATTCATGAAAGAACAACTGCAAAGAATTCACCCCCATACATTGGAGAAATGTGATAATGATATTACTGATGTGAGTCAATATTATAAAGATATTGATGATCATTTGCCGTCAAACTGGACACTTATAACTATTGATATCGATGAGAAATCTGATACTTTGTATATGACCAAATTGAATAAAGTCACCAAAATACCAATTTATATGAAATTGCCAGTGACTAGAATGCAACAATATGATACTACATCAAGACCTATGACATTCAAAACCGTTATTAAACGATTGAATGATATTGTCAAGCAAAGTGATGAATCTATTAAACCTAAAGTTACGTCTTTAATCAGAACTAAAGATGACAGAAAGAATTGGTGGAAATTAAGGTTTTCTCTTGATTTGAAATTATCTGAATTACTTGAAGATATTGAACTTTATTGGTTAGGATGTTTTAAGCAATTTTTCAACGATAGTCATGTGGAGTATGATAAAATGAGACACTTGATCAATACTACTTTTAGCGTCAATATTGACATGGAATCAACTAAAATTATTAGCAGATTGGTTAGTATAATTCAAATTCCTAATAATCATGATGATGTTAAATCCCAAAATTTATTAAGTGACGATTTGATTTATTTCATTATCGATTCTTTGATCTATAGAGGTGAAGATGTAAAATATGAAGATGTCAATGTCGAGAAGTTCCGTCAAGATATTTTGGAGTTATGTCTAGGTCTGAATGCATCTGAAAATATGGCTGAAAATGAACACATTGTATTAATACCTGACTCAAAATGCAGTGCAATACCATGGGAATCACTCAAATGTTTTAATAATAAATCCATTACTCGTATGCCATCAGTTCATATGATAATAGAGAAACTTAAATCAAATCCAAAACTTCAAAATCCTTTGAATCTTCAATACCTTATCAACCCTGGAGGTGATTTAAAAAGAACTGAAGAATTGTTCAAACCTAAATTCTCCAATAGTTCATGGGACGGTTTAATAGGACAAAAACCAAAAGATTCATTCATTAATGATTTAACAGCCAAAGATTTGTTTGTATATATTGGACATGGAGGTTGTGAAGAGTATATCAAAACCTCAATAACTCAATCATTACCACCATGTTTATTACTTGGATGTTCTTCAGGAGCTGTACAATTGAATGGAATCTTTGAAAGTAGTGGAAACATTCATAATTGGCTCTGTTGTGGATCATCAATGATCGTAGCCAACCTTTGGGATGTTACTGACAAAGATATTGATAAGTTCAGTTTATCAGTATTTGAAATGTGGAACTTATTCAATGAACTGAATACAGGTAGAGATATAAGTCAAAGTGTTAAGGAAAGTCGTAATTCATGTATATTGAAGTATCTTAACGGTAGTGCTCCGATAATTTATGGTTTACCATTGAGTATTACTTGATAATTGCCTATATGAACACCTATATAAGCGTGAGCTTATAATGATGATATGATAAATAATAAATATATAATAATTATGAGAAAATGGGGATCAATTCAGAATGCTCAGGTGGTCTGTTCCTGTACTCCAACACCTAAACCACTCGACTCGTTAGTGCTTGGAAGACACCAATTTCTATGACATGGCCAAGCTCTCATTTGACATTCTTTTGAACAATATTTCGTTCTTTTACATTTCCTACATTTAGAAAATTCTCTTGGGAATGATTCCCATTTACCACATTCAGAATTCCCACATTGTCTAACTCCTCCACGAGTATCATTCCTTCTACATGAGTTTCTCATAATTACTCCTGACCAATAATGCATATCTGTACCAGTTAAACAAGTGAATTTTTCAACCATTGGGAATAAATTAATTCTCTTATATTCTGCTAATGAATCATCATAATCTTCATTCAACCATGGTTTATTGCCATTATCATTATTAGGAATTTCGAAATTCGTATATGTAGCATAATCCCATTTATTAATGAGGTAATTCTTCTGTTCGAGTCTTTTCTTAATGATTGATAATCTTAATTTCTTATTCTCTTTATTGATGAATTTATCCATAGTTTCATTCAATCTAAATAACTCTAATTCACGTTGTAAATCATTTTCAATAAGATTAACGTCATCAATCTTTTCATAAAAATCAGTGACTTTATTAGTTGGATACCTAAAAGTATCTAAATCAGAACCTGAATCACTAACCAATTCAGGATCTGATTCATCTTCAACACTTTCAACTGTATCAACTCTTAATGGTGCATCTACAGGATCTTGAGTATTTAATTCTAATTTATCTTGATCAAGTATATCATCTTGTAAGGAATTCATTCCATTCATCATTTGAGGTGAATTAGATGCTGATGCACTAAATCTAGACTCTTCTTCCTCTTGTTTGATTTTCCGTGATTTGGGTTTAATAACTACTCGTTCTTTCTTCATTTTATTACGTAATTGTTTCTCCATAAATAATTTGATCTGTTTATCCTTAACACTCATATCAATAAGTAAATGGGAATTTTGTAAAGTATCTTTTAAATGAGGGTACTTCGAGATATATGCTAATAATTGTAAACCCCATACTATATCATCATCTCTGGGTATAACTACTCCAGTTTCAGTGAAACTTCTTGGTGATATCTTAGAGGCGTTTGAATATTGAACTAATCTATCATCGACTAAAAATAAGTCATTGAGGAATTGTAAATTATTATCCATATTATAATCGTGATCAAATGAAAAACGATTATCTAATAATTCACTTTCCTTCTGATCCTTGAGTTTCTTCATTATGAGTAATATTAAATGCTTTCTTCTGACTTCATCACTTTTGTTAATGTTCTGTCCATTTCTTACTAATTTAACTAATTGACCCACACTTAAATTATCATAATCTTCAATGGTTAAACTATTAGTATTAATCCCATTGAAAAATGGTTGATTAGAACTCCCAATCGTTGCAATATTAGCGAGATTAGTAGCTTCAGGTGGGAACCCATTCTGGAAATTTTCAAATAAACTAATGAGTTCTTCATTTCCAGGATTAGTGGTAATTGAAGGTGTATCATTGGTAACTGATGCATCCCATGGCTCTTGACGTCCTTCATTAGTCAATGGAGGTATGGCGGTTGGTTGAGGAATATTTGTAGCTCGAATTTGTTCTTGTAATTCGGGTACGGTTCCCATCGGTGGTATCATTTGTTGTCCAACTCTTATGGTTTGCGGTGTTGGTATTTGCTGCAAAGGGGTTTGACCTGTGTTTTCCAATGGTGCCCTTAGTTGTGTGGTTATTATACCTATAGTTTGTGCTTGATTCGGTTCTTGTATCAATGGTTGTCCCTGTTGTTGTGGTTGTTGTTGTTGAAACGTTTGTCCCTGTTGATGAACTTGCTGCCCCTGCATTTGTGCATGGAATTGTTGTGTTTGTGGTTGAGTTGGGAATCCTTCCATTTGAGTGGGCGGAAACGGTTGTTGTACTTGGGGTGGACCTTGTGATTGACCTTGTGGTTGGCCTTGTAGTTGCCCTTGTGGCTGTCCCTGAGGCTGATTAATTGGACTTTGCCCCTGGGTCTGCCCCTGAACTCCTTGAACAGAACCTTGTCCCTGAACTTGATAGAGTCCTTCAAATCTTCTCCTATTAAATAAAGTCCTATCATGCAATGTTAAATAATTATCTAAAACTGTAGCTATTATCGGTAAAATTCCAGCTTTAACAACTCTTTGTCTAATAGCTTCAGTACCTCTTGTACCAATTAATACTATACATTGAAACGTTAAAGTCCATTTCCAAGCAGTTAAAATTTTCTTTTCATTATTCATAATAGTATCATTGGAATTAAATTTCAAATCGTGACATTCATGAAGGATTTCTATTAACCTTTCGATACCCCCATCAACTGATAAAGTTTCACGAACTTTTGGCAGTGATGAAACAAGGTATGTTAAATGATTCAAAGAATTTACTAATGGTTTATCACTAGTCACATCTAAAGCTCTTCTGTCATAGAGACTCGTGGTGATAGTTATGGCTGCACGATTATTACCAACAGACTTATAATTGGAATCACGCATTTGTGGTTGATATCAAACAATAACACAAACCCTGATATATTTTTGTTTTTGAATAGACAAGTTATGAAATTTGTTTATGAATATATATGATGAGATGTGACTATTGTATAAATTGGTATTTATTTGGTTTATACTTCCTGTATACGATGATTATTAAAGGTTTAAGAATATTTCCGTTGTTAGTAATCAACCACACAAATGAGCATCCGCGAATTTGTAGTGTGAGTTGCGAACCAGCCTAACGAAGGTCCACAGTAAAATGGATGACATGGGGAAGAAGGGCCGTGGGATACAACACTAATGTGTAGTGTATAGTTCGGGGTTAATTGAAAGACAGTTATTTTGAATCACCGTCACGATTGGTTGCATCCTTGTAGATTTAGCGTTACAAATTCATCGGGCCGGATTTATCGCTTTATCGTTATTGTCTATTCTCTATAAAAAAGATTCTACCTCAGCTACCAATTTGATTGATTGTTCCATAAACATTAAAGTTAAAATAGAATGAGGACCAATTCTGAATAATTGAGCCCAAAATCCTTTATAAAATGCAGTGGGACCTTCGGTTTTAACGGTTTTAATAATACAATCTATTGGACCCTTATATAAATCACCCTTTTGATTATAAACTCTAGTTAATACAACATCCCAGGGATTCATTACAATGGCAACAGCTAACCCAGCTGCTGAAGATGACATAAAATGAGTTAAAATTGAATCAGGTGATGACCAATTATTTGATACAATATAGTTTTTAGCGTAAAAATATGATGGTAATTGACATGATGAACCAGCTCCTGTTCTTAAAATAGCAGCATCAACACCTCTGAATAAACCCTTGATCCCTTCTTGTTTGAAAATTTTACTTAAACCATCAAAAGTATTTTTATAATGAGTTTGTTGACCAACAGCTTTCACATGAGAGTGATGAGTTGAGTCAGTTGATGCACTATAAGATTGCATTCTAGTTTTAACTAAAAACAACGGATTTGCAACAACAGCACCACAAACTCCAGATATGAACCCAGCAAGGACATTAATACTCATAGTTTGAGGAATTTCACCTTTAGCAAAAGATTTTGGATCAAAGATTTCAGTTAACAATTTCCTACTTGGTTCATAGAGTCCAAACCTACAACCGTTTAAACCGATTTGATAGAAGTATCCTGCAACCAATCCTTTTTGTAAACCTTTTATACCTTCATTTTGATAAATGACTCCTATGGCATGAACCGGATTCTTATATACTTTTGGAACATGTAAATCACTTTTTGTTAATTCTCCTTGTAATTGCATTCTGGTTTTAATTAACTCTATGGGATTGGTGAATGTAACAGCTCCACAAGCTGCAAGAGCTCCGGCTACAAATCCACCAGCTGTGGAAACTTTAGGGGCTTCCTTATTTGACATATTTGGTGATAGCTGTTAATCTGAAAATTTCTCACTGAGGTTTCCGATCGTTACATAATCATGGATCTGTTATCTTCAAATCCACCAACAGAATCACCAGGTGTAATACCATTACCACCATCCACTATTGATATTTCCAATGAATTGGCTAAATTCCATCAAATTAAGATTAAATCTTTGATAGTGCTATCCACAACCCTTAAATTGATTGGGAGTACCTTATCAAAATCAACGGTTGATAGTATTGTGGAACAGGTTTTACCTATACTTAATACCAAGGTTAATTATACCAATGTAGTGGTAGATGGAGAGAATTTGTTTATAGTGTTCAAGGGGGAATTTATCTTCATATTTATAACAAAGTGATCCTCTTCAATATGAACACAAATAGATCTGAGTAACACAATAAGAAAATTGAGAGCAGGACAGAGTTCTATTTGAAGAGATACCTTATAACAGGCCCACTAAGAAATACGTATATAACTTATTTCTAATTAATATAAATCATTTTTCGTTTCGATTCTAATATTCTGACTAACAAAACTTGACTCTAGTCAATACTATTGTCCAATGAGTCTTTAATAAAAAAAGCTTTCAAAGTTAAGAAGCTTATAAAGATGGGAATTTCTTATCATCAGCAAGGTTAACTTTAGATGAAGCTGGAGAAACTTTATCACCACCTCTTGGAGCACCTCTACCTCTGGTTGAACCTCTTGGGGCACCTCTACCTCTTGAAGCACCTCTTGAAGCACCTCTTGGAGCACCTCTACCTCTGTTTGAATGTCTTGGTTCTGGAACTTGATCAGCGAAAGTAGCATCGATATCTAAATATTTCTTTTCCTTGTGAGCTTTGGATTTAACTTTCTTTTCAACTGAAGAAGCAAAATATTGTTCTTGTTGTTTTACAATTTTTTCTTCTGAAGTCCATTTTGATTCATTACCTTCATTAGCAGCTCTAACTGCTTTTTGACCATCTAATTCAGCTTGTTTCAATTTTAATTCTTCAAAATAATCATTTAATGATCTTTTTGGAATATCATCAACAATGGTTTCATCGTTTTCTTCTAATTCAGCAACAGCATCTTCTTCAGCTTCAACTTCATCTTCTAAGTTAGCTTCACCATTCTTTGAACCCCAACCTTGAGAAACTTTTTTATCGGTGTCTCTTTTGTTAGATCTTGAATGTCTATCAAGAGGTTTCTTGTAATGTTTTGAAGCAGTTGATGATGGAGCACTGACAGATTTGTTATCTAATTTGGTTTTTAAAGCACCTTCATTACCACCAACTTTTTTCTTGTTTTTAGCTTTGGATGGATCAGCTTTTGATGGAGCTTCGTCAGTCTTTTTAGATGAAGTACCTTTTTTAACAACTTCTCTTGGTGTTACTTGAGGTTGTTCTTCATCTTCGACATCATTACCTAATAAATGGTATAAATTCTAATTGTTAGTAATTAATTCTGTCAATTAATTGGGGTCATATAGTTAGGGTCATACAATTCAATTACTACTATGTTTCAAATCAAATACCTTGTGAAAACTTCCTAATAAGTTCCCTAACTTCTTACATAACCTCAAACAATTCAATTGTCACATACCTTATTCTCGAATGACATGGCTAAGAAGATTGATACCTTTCAATTAAAATTTTTATGAAATTTTCTATGGTCTTTTTTTTCAATCGACGAATGGTCGCAATACTTTAAAAAATTTTCATTTTAGGTGTCAGCGTAATTATGAGTCTGTTTCTATTATTAGTAAGTGCGTATATTTGAGTATGGTACCCCATATTTCGTATTGGGTGACGGAGTTTAACTATTGGTGTTAGGTGTTGGGAACAGCTTTTAAGAGTATTTTAAGATGATATAAGCTTAGTTAAGGATTAGATAGGACTAGTTTAACGACAATTTAGGCCCATAGTATTGAAAAACTCCTCAGTATAGTTGGCCTTATCATATATTGCTAAGGGCCATTATACAGGAAGTCATTTAGTTATGATCATTTATCGAGTATTGTTGGTATTACGAATTTTCAGGTACTTTCTTACCTAATCATTCACATTCCGAATTATTGGAGTGGGTAGCTTTAGTATCTATCAACAATTGCTTAGTCTCGTAATCAGATATTAGTCTATTAACAATTCTTAGATAGTCGGAGTGATTGAAAGTTCCTGGTACGCCACAGTAATTATAGGTAAATATAGGCAACTAGAGGCAAATACAGGTAACTATTATTATATAAAACTACACTACTACACTACTTTCTATCGACTAAAAAAACATCACGAACTCTTACTAAATAATTTTGAATTGCCAGTCTTAAATCAGTTGATAAACTTTTGGTAAATAATTTCAAAATGGAATTGTATATCAGAAGATTAAATCTAATAAAATCTTCATCGTCTAATTTGGCAAATCCATGTAAAATTACTATAATTACAGGTCTCCAAGTTGATAAATTTCTTTGTTGATTAGATTCATCAAATGATGCAAACCTTTCTAAAATACCTTCACATAATGGAACTATTTGTTCGATTAATTTATTCTTATTTGGGTCGACTTTAGATTCATCACCATGAATTCTAAATACAATATTGATATACACTGCTGATGATGATGATTCTTGTTTTAATAAATTAGGTAATCTTTCAATTATTCCCGCATTCCATAACCTAACTCTTAAATCATAATTATCATTAAACTCTTTAGCGAATTTGAAACTCTTATTCAATAATCCAGCAAGTTCAACAAGGTGGTTATATGGGATAGTATTATAGAACTCTTCATTATCGAATAATTCATTGAGTGATTCAATCATTGATAACTGAAGAACACATTTAATAACAATTGACGATTTATCTTGGGTTTTCTTGATATCAGCATTCATTGAATTATTACCAACATCACCTTCATTGATTTCACGAGATTCATCATTGTCTTCTTCATTATCTTCACCTAAAGGATCTAATTCAAAGAGTTCTTTGGCCTCAGTGAGTTCGAATAATTCTTCAAAAGCTTTCACTATCAAACTCCATTCTTCTTCATTGAACTTACTGACATTATCCAATAAGATAGAATGTAAACAAGATCTACCAATTCTAGTGATTGTATCATTTTCTTGACAAATACAACTTGTTAATAAATCCAAATAATCCTTTAATCTAACTCTCAAATTAGTGAAATAATGATCAAATAATATAATCATACTTCTTAAGGCTTGAATCAATGTAGTTGATAACCACACTGAGAAATTATCATCAGAGTCTTCAATTTTACTAACTTCCCAACGTTTGTTCAATGTGGTGAAAATTGGGAATAATAATTCTTTGCATATCAAATTCCAGAATTCTGTATCGAAATTTTCTCCATATTCTAATAAAATATCGAAAAGATAACTCAATGCTTTGGCTCTTACTTCTAATTCTTCACCGGTCATAATAATATGATGGAATCCAAATAATACTGGGAACCAGAAATCACTATGTTTTTCTTTAATATACTCAACAGCAATTTGGTTGGTTAATTTTTCTAGAACATCTAATGACAATAAATTTATTTTTTGGAATCTTCCATTCTTAGCCAATTCAGTGAAACAATTGACTAAATCGGTAAATGCTTCTTGACGTTTAACTTCACCAAGATGTTTTTTAACAATATTGTCTGACATTTTAAATGTTTTATTGACCAAAGTTTCTTTATTCTCTTTAGCACCACAGATCAATACCGCAAAGATCGTCTTCCAACCACTCTTGATTTTATCCAGTTTAGCTAAAATCATATTATTTAAACATTCAAGAACCATATCTTTGATTTCAAGTGAATCATTATTAATGATAATATATTCAAATGGTTTTAAAAATTCTCTTTGGAATTTAAAATGGGAAAGTTCTTCGAGTTCAAAGAATCTCATTGATAATTGTCTTAATGAGTCCAATGCGAATACAGTAACATTAATGTTATTATGGCATCCAACTATATTAAAAGTTTCACCCATTGCGGACCAAATTTGTGACCATTCAACTCTAATACGAGTCATGTTGTAATAACAAATATCAACGATTTTTTGTAAAGAGAATAATCTTGGATTAACACTTTGTCCGGAACTTTCAATTTCTTCTAATGCTAATTTCGATAAGGCCTTGATGAAATATACGATACTTTCACCATTCAATATGGCTGAATTAACAAATACTTTATCGATGGCTGTAGCTAAATCTGAACTTGATAATAATGCAGCAACTTCAGGATTTAGGTGTTGATTATGGTACTTATTTGAAGCAGTTTGAGATGCAGTAGCTGATGAAAATCTAAAGAAACTTGATGAGTTTCTATGAGAATCAATTGAACTTCTGTTAACTAATTTAGCGAAACTAACATCCGGGATAGTTTCTTTATCAATGCCTTTAGCGATTAATTGCAATCTTTCTAATTGAGAAATTGATGTTAAAATCGCAGTCCAGGTATTATTATCAAAATGATTACCTTCATTAATGGCAATTTCTAACATGATGTAAATAGCTTTGATATTTTTGGTTGACATTTCAGAATAATTATTCAAATTTTGGAATTGAATTAAAGCTCCAATAAATGAATCATTACTATCTTTCAAATCAAACATACAAGAAATCTTAATAGATAATTTAATACCATCTAAGCAATTCTTAGCAATATCTTCGTCATTATATTCTTTGAAAGGGGCAGTTAATCCAGCTAATATTGACATCCATAAAGTATCAAAGATTGATTTAACATGATAAATACTCGATGCATGATAAAATACAGTTGTACCATTTAAATCATCTCTTGTTCTTTTACCTAAATCTCTAACTAATTTTTCAGTCTTAGTTGACATTTCTTTAGAAGCATGGAAATATGCTTCACGATTAACATCTCTACCACCAAAAATTCCTCCGGATTGATTACCAACAGTTATATCACCATTCAATAAAGCTGTATGTTGTTCACTTTGTAATTTGATTTCATTGTTACTAATTTCATTATAAATATCCTCTAAGAATTGTCTTGGGATATCTTTATTGTCATCAATTCCATCATTGTTTTTAATAAACTGTTCCAATGGCATTTTATTCTTAATTTGTGATGAATGTAAGTCAGTATTTAATAAAATAACTGAATATGATAATACATAAGCAGATTCAGCATTAGCTAAAATACCTGGATTACCCAATATATATCTTTCAGCAAATTTTAACATAAACCTATCGATTTTTTGTGCTTCACCTGGTAATCTGAAAGATTGTAAATAAGTTCTTAAAGCATCAACGAATGAACTATTGGTGAAATCCATCAAATCAGCAAATGCATGCATAATAGCTATGTTAGATTCATTACCTTCACCTAAATACTCCCCCAATTCTGCTTTATCTAACCCATCGGTTTCCAATAAAAATTTGGCAATATCATGAGGTTCATCTGATGGTATAAAACCTTTTTCAATAAAATATTTTACTCCTTTTTTACCCTTTTGATTGAATTGCTTAATACCTTCTAATAAAGCTTTCTTACGTTGTTTCAAATTTTCAAATTGTTCAGCATCATCTGATTCAAGTTCATTAATTGATGTTCTAGAATCTCCATTATTACTTGGAGTATCTGATGTAGCAGTACTTGATCTATTTCTACCTAAATGAGTGTTACTGACATTTCTTGAGGGTGTACCATTAGAACTATTACCCTTACTGGAATTCTTATTACCATTAATACCCTTCTGAGCCCATGTATGTAAGGATCTTAAAAATGCTACAATACAGTTCAAGGCTGTCATTTTCAAAGCATATTCAACAGGAAAATGATTATAAATTTCCGGTTCTGGAGGTCTTGATGCCATTGTGCTACTAACTAAATTAGATATACGACTAATATCATAAACTGATACACCTTTACGTCTGTTTTCTCTGAACGCCAATTTTTGTTGAGGTGTAACGTCAACTGGAACTAATGATAATTTAGTCAAATAGTTTATGGCTCTTTCACAGATATTTGGCATGTTGCTATCACAGTCATAATTCAAATAAAATTCAATGATGATTCTTGAATCGTTTAATAACCTTTCGATTATTGAAAGTAAATAACGTTTTTGATGAGGAGTTGAAGTTTTCATTTCACTGACTGGGAAATAAATTTCATCCCAGAAAACAGGAATTTCTCTTTTGAATTCCGAACGAAGATTTGATATTATCAACCAGAAAATTTCTAATGAAAGTTCAAAGACTGGTGCAATCGGTGATGCTGCGTTTCTTGATAATGACAAACAAAGATATTGTTTGATGGCATTAACCAATCTGGTACTTTCATTATTGGCTGATAATAATACAACATCATGACTTAAGAATATTTCAATATATTGCTTCAAAATGGTGTGGATAATGTGCAACGATAACAATTTAGATCTTACTGAATGACTTCTCATATCTAAAGTATCAGTTTCAATATCTTTGACTGATAATTTACACATTGCTCTGAAAATCAAGAATGCATCCTTAACAACGACATCTTCTTTGCTATCAGTGATATCCACACGAAGGCTATCTCTTGTTTCATCTTGTAAATTTTCTAAATTACTTAAAGTAAGTCTTTCTTCAACTGGAGTGGAAACCATATCTTCAGTACTGAAGTTACCTGGAGTTTTAAGTTGTAACACACTATCACTTCTACCATTTTTTGTTAAACCTATATCTATAACTCTTTGGAACACAGCACCGATAACTTGAGTCAAAATTCCTTGAGCAACTGATTGGTTTCTAGCATTCAATGAAAAGATAAATACATTGTAAATCAGTCTAACTGCTTTTAATAATGATGCACCATGGCAAGGCATTAACAATATACTATGCATCAAGGCTCTTACCACTTGAAGTTCAACTTCAGCGTCAGTACCTTCACCTTCAAAACATGAAGCAATAACATCGACAGAATTGTTAGTCAATTCAACCTTATCATTTTCATCTTCAAATTGACCATAATCAAACAATTTGGCAAACAAGTCAATAGCTTTGGTTTTCAAATCATTACTACCTAATTCACAAACAGTTTTCAAAGCTGAAAAGATTAAATGAGGATCTTTTGATAACGGATCATTAAGTGAATCGAGAGCTTTTTGAATTGAATTTTTCAATGATTCATTTTTCTTAGCTTCCTTGGTGTCGATAATTTTATCGAATGTCTTTTTGAAAATACTACTGTTATCAACAAATGCTGAAGAACCAACTGAAACAGTTGATGCTTGACGGGTATGATTAGCTTTAATTGATGGTGGTTCAGATGGTTCCAGAGTAGTTGAAGGACTTTGATTCGGCTCTTCAATCACAGGTGTAATTGGGAAACTACTTTCACCATGAGCACCAAGATCTGTATTGATCTTGAGATCTTCTTTTTCAGCATCTTTCACGTCTTGATCTTTATTTCCTTCTTTCCCAAGATCTTCAGGTTCAGGTTCTGTTGATTTATCGTCTTTTTCAATATTGTTTTGATCTACTTCTTTGTCCTCGCCACCATTTACCTCTTGTTGTTCAACATCATCATTTTGATTGACATCTTGTGGTTTGGTCTGATGTTGATTCGGAAGATCTGATTCTGGGTCGGCCTTTATGTCGGTAGTATCATTTGAAGCGGGTTTAATTTCATTACTTAGACTTTCCGACATATCCTAATTATTAATAAATCTATTATCTCAAATCAATTGCAGTGATTTAAATTGGGATTAATTATCTTATGTGTACACTATAAAAATATCACCGGTCTTGTTCTGTCCAAATCCCTCAGAGTGCGGAAATGATCAATACACTATCAATAGGAGCGCAGTAAAACGAGCGGCTCTACTGACATTGGTGTCGTGACAAGTGGCTATAAAAGCGGTAGAATCACGTATGTGACTGTAGTTCTGTCATTTCCTGATATAATGTAGATACAGCACCTATGCTAACCAAAGGATATTAGCCTATGCCACTTAATGAACCGTACCATGCAATCAATAAATATAATTAACTACACCTAACCATACCTTCAGAGATATACACCTACAAGTAAAACATTACATATATTAAACACTTACTTAATAACCTTTAAACCGTCGAGTTCACCTTTACTCGGGTTTAGGATTAAAATTGACTCAAAGCAACGGCAGTAGCTTGGAAATCATCATGAGAAATGGAGATACTAATATCTTTAACACCAACTTCAGTGGCAGCTTTTTTGGCATCACCTGATAATAAAACAGTTGGGGCCCCAGTAGCTTCACGAACGATTTCAATATCAATTAATGAAGCACCACCACCTTGGGATTTAACACCTAAAGCTTTGAAAACAGCTTCTTTGGCTGACCAAGTACCAGTAAATGAAGCTTGAGGATTTGATGATTGGAAACAATAACTTTGTTCTTGTTTAGTGAAGTTTCTTTCAATAAAAGTTTCATTATCTAAATTAATGGCAGTTAATAATTCAACATCAACACCAACTCCTTTACTGGATTTATTCAATTTAGCTAAAGCTTTGGCTGTTTCATTAGTAGCATCACTAACGTAATTAGATGACCCAATTGATTTAGTAGAGAATTTCAATTCCTTAACTCCATCAACACGAGCTAATGGATCTAAGTAAACAACTTTTTCTAATTCATCGGTGTATGGAGCTTTATCCTTTTGAACAAACATGGTGTTTCTAGTAATAGCATTATGCATGTATCTATAGGTCTTCTTATGACGAGCAGATACTTTAGTAGCATAGTCTTCATAAGTGGTTTGATCTAATACAGCATATAAGTAATCTGGATGGATAACAATAGCTTGAGAACCTTTTTGACCGAACCCGAATGAAGTAACTGAAACAGCTTTAATACCATCAGTTTGGATAGATCTTGATGGAAATAAAACCATATCAAATTCTTCCAAGACTTTATCAACATTATCAGCATTTCTATTACCTGGAACAATACCAGTCTCTAAAATTTGAAGAGCACCATTTAACATCCAAGCACCGGCAGCACCCTTTGGATGACCAGTCAAGAATTTTTGGAAAACACCAAATACTGGGTTACCTTCAGTTCTACCTAAATGTTTCATCATTGAATGAACGGTTAAAGTTTCATTCTTATCATTAGCTTTGGTTGAAGTACCATGGAATGAAGCAACTCCTAAATCATCGATACTTAAACCAAAAGTAGCTAAAGCTCCTCTTAATGGTGCAATTCTTGGATCACCCTTATAGAATTCGTTACCCCATTGTTTCTTAGCATCATTGATTTGTCTCTTAGCTTCTCTATTAATTTCTTCAGTTCTTTCTGATAAGAATTCATTAACTGAAAATTCTTCACCATAAGATTCTTTAGCTAAATCAGCTTCTTCATTTAAGAAATCAAATTCACTATCTCTCCATTGATCAATTTGTTGTAATCTTTGTTTCAATTGTCTTGATCTATATTTGATGTTCAATTTAGATGATGGGAATTTCAAATCACCATGATGTTCTCTAGCAGTGGTTAAAATACCTTTACCTGGAGCAGGAACAGATTTACCAATTTTATCAGAAGCAGTAGAAGCCATAGCAAGGATACCATGAATTGGAACTCCCATTTTAATAGCTAAATCAGCTGACATAACAACTTGAATACCTGAACCTTGAGATTCCATAAAACCTGATCTAGTTGAAGTAGTTGGCCTTGACATTTCACTTGGAGTTCTACCATGATCAAATTCTTCATAAGAGTTTGAAGTAGCATTCATATTACCGAATTCATGAGAACTTTCTTCTTGGAAATCATCTAAACCACCAACTAAACAAATCTTAGCTTTCTTAGCTAAAATAGTTTCAACCCCTAATTCAACAGATTCAATGGCAGTAGCACAAGCACCAACTGGAGTTCTAATAGGACCTGATGATGATAACAACAACATATTAATCCAAGCTGGCATAGTATTAATGAAAGATTCTTGTAAAATATCCATTTGAACTGGTTTGTCTTCATATCTGTCTTTGAACATACCTTTCAAAGCATTAATACCACCCATACCTGAACCAATACAATTACCAACTTCTGAAACATGAACATATTTATAGAATTCATAAGCATCAGTAATACCTGAACCTAATAAAGCTTCAACAGTAGCAACTAAAGCGTATAAAGTAACAGGATCAACTTGACTAATGATATCATCATCAATACCATAAGTTTTAGCATTCCAACCAGTTGGGATTTGACCAGCAACTAATCTATCAAATCTTAAAGCCTTTGGAATATATAAGGTAGCACCTTTCAAGATTCTAATTGAGAATTCACCACTTTCTTCATCTTCAAAGATTTCACATTTATCACCATGTTGACGTTTATATTGTTCAGCAACTTCTTTTGAACCTTCAAAAGCTTCTAAATCATGTTGAACAACAACTTCTTGAATGAATTTCTTTTTATTTGGATCATAACCTCCAAATAATTCAGGTTCAATTAATCTAATACCAGCATGATCTAAGATATGTTCTTCATATTTAGATTTAATTTCATTATCTTCAACTGGTTGTTGAGTCTTGGCATCAACCCATCCACTATATGGTTTACCTTTAATCTTACCATTATGGTATTTAATTAATCCCATAATCCAAGCCATTTCAATAGATCCTTCTAATGAGAATTCACCAAAGGCTTCCATTTCCCATCTAGTTCTGGCATTACCCCATGGACCAACTTCAGAAAATCCGGTAACAACTACAACACTTTCTAAATCTAACATACCTTCTAAATCTGGAGCAATTTGTTTTAAATCTTTATAAGATTTCAAACCTGGGAAATCGAATTTCATATTAGCTCTTGGTTTAACATTAACCTTGGAGAAATTGTCACCGTATTTTTCACCATTAATAGTTTTTTGTTCAATACTTGATTCAATGGCAACAGCTCTCTTGATGTCAGCAGAATCAACTAATTCAGATCTTAATTTACTGGTGAATTCTTTCAAGTTTTCAACATATTGTAAACCACCATTCAAATCAGCCATAATTGGTTCTTCTTGACAAATAGTAATAATACTTGGAGTTAACAATCCTAAAATATTGAAAGCCATTTCCTTTTGACTGAAAGTTCTAACACCAACTTTTTCAATACCTTCAGCAATAATGTTATTAGCACTCATTAATCCAGTACCTCTAGTCCAACCAATAACAGTACCACAAATGGTTAATTTAGTAGCCCAATCTTCAGAATACCATCTGTTGAATAAAGTTTCTAAAGCAATCTTAGATTCAGAATATAAACCATCAAATCCAAAAGTACCATGGTTTGGTGATAATGGCAAAATAACTTGAGCTGGTCTAGTATCAGATAATTTTCTGGTTTTAACTCTACCCAATAATCTTAAAACATTAGTTAACATAATTCTATGAGCTAATTCAGATTTAGAATCAATGTTATCAATACCATTACCATTCTCTGGAATAGCAGCAAATGGAATAATAACATCTAAATCCCATCCAAGACCACCTTGTTTAACATCGTCATAAATGTAATCAACTAAAGCATTAACATCTTGTAAAGAACCTTGATTGAATGGTACAACGATTAAAGTAGAACCAGTTGAACCGTATCTTGAATACATAGTTTGATAATATTCAGTAGTCTTCTTGGAGAATCTTGAAGTGGTAACAATAACTTTAGCACCTCCGCTGATTAATCCTTGTAAGACTTCAGCACCGATAGATCCAGCACCAGCACCAGTAATTAAAACTTCTTTACCTTTGAAAGTCAAACCATTAACAGCTGATGATTCTAAACCATCCAAGTACAATGAAGATAATTTTTGATCATATTCCCAACCGTCTTTAGACATTTTTTGAATGTTCAAGAATGGGATAGTAGTTGGTGGGATGTATGATGAAACTGGTTGTAAGATTGAAGTCTTATCAGGTAATGAAGCAATTTCATCATCTGAAGTTGGTGAATTATATTCTAATTCTTCAGGTTCTTCATCAATTGGGGTAGTAGTACCAGTTGCAATTGGAGCTCTTGGATCAATTTCTTTAGAAGTATCAATATAGTTGACTAATTGATCATATAATTGTTGAACATCTAATTTGGTATTCTTAGATAAAGATTGTTGTTTAACAATAGTCTTGTAGACTTTAGCTAAATCTTCTTGAATAGTTGGTTTAGATTTAGTTTTGGTCATTTCGCCACCTTGAGCCATTTCATAAACATATTGTTCTAATTTTCTAACTGAAGATTTTTCAACTTCTTCATAAACAATATTACCCTTGGCATCAATTTTAGTTGATGGTTTGGTGATTTTACTAACATCTTTGTAAGCTGGATCAACATCTAAGACTTGTTTACAGTTATCAATCAATTGTTGACCTAATTTTTTAGCTAAATTATAAGTTTCACCTTTATATTCAGGGGTATGATCAATATGATATTGCATAAATTTGATTAAAGTTGGGTTAGCTCTATTCATAATTTGAATACATTGGTTAATGGTTTCCCTATCAACTGAAGTTAATTTACCAAAAATAATATCGAAATACATTGATAAAACATCTTGTCTAGCCCAATTCCAATAAGAATCATAAGTTCTTGATTTTAAAGCCGAAAAGATTGGTTTAATACCATTAGCATAGTATTCACCATGTTCAGCTTCCCATAAATCAATTTCCTTTTGTAAGACACCTGATGCTTCTTTTTCCTTATTGAAAGATCTAGCACCTTTGTTTAAATCAACCTTTAAGTATCTTGCTAAAGTTTCTAATTGTTGTTTAGCTAAAGTTCTGTTTTCTAAAGTAATTGCATCTAAAGCAGCACTATCAACAACAGCACCACCACTATTACCACCTTGACTTGATTCATTACCTGAGTTCAATGAAATACCGGTCATTGAAGCATGTTTTTGAGCTAATCCATCAAAGAATTGTTTAGCATCATTTTCTGAACCTAATCTAGCATTTGGTTCATTAACTAACGCTAATAATAAGACAGAATCTTGTCTACCTGGTCCTAAACCAAATCTAGTACCAAGATATTTTCTGGCATTAGTAACTGAAAATCCACCAGGCATTTTAGAAGCCATTAATCTACCAATTAAACCATTAGAAATTTTACCTAATTGACCATTGAAAGAATCTTGAAATTGTTCAGCTAATTCATTCAATGGAGTTTCTTCTGGTTTTTCAGGAGTTGAACCAAATTCTTTACCTAAATCACCTAAAATTTCATTTTGAACTGTAGATTTACCATTAACTAAATCTTTAATGGCTTTGGTTAATGGGATAGCATCTAAAGGTTTTCTTAATTTTTGAGCAACTAAAACGTGTAATAATAATGAAGCAGTAATTGGGACATCATCGATTGAAGCAACTGGACCAGTTGGAGCTGGAATTGGAGCTGGTGCAGCAGATGCAGCAGCAGCAGGAATTGGGTCAGCTGGTTTAGCTTCTGTAGGAGCTGGCGCAGAATTAGCTGCAACTTTACTTTTGTCTAATGATTTGGTGATACTAGTCTTTGGAGTTTCTAAATCAGCAGAATCTGGTGTATAATAAATTTGATTTGAATCTTTGGAATAACATAAGACTTGACGTTGTAAAGATAAAGCAGCATCAAATGATTCATATTTAGCCTTGATGGTTCTTGAAGCCATACCAGCTAAAGTTGGTGAAGGACCAATTTCAACTACTCTTTCAGTTTTAAAATCTTTCAAGAAAACATCTTGAGTTTCAATCCATCTAACTGGTGAAGCAAATTGATAAGCTAAAAGCTCAGTTAATAAAGTATGAGAAAGTTCTTGTTCAACTTCTGGACGCATCCTAAAAATTCAATTAATTATGGTTGAATAAGAAAAATCTTAACAATCGATTGATTTTTGGATCTTCGCCTGTATTTAAACGATTTAAGTCTGCCAACAATTAAAGTTGAGTGTTGCAAAATAGACCCAAAATCATCCTGCAGGTAATTTTTATTGTTGGGATGAAAATGTTGGTGGTTTTGTGCGGCGCGAAACTAAAAAAAAACGGTTAAGTTGTCTCACCTCAGACTCGAATTGGTTCGCTATGAGAATGAGAAGACTAAAAAAATTTTTCAGATCTGCTTTACTATTTGATTAATTTATTAGTGTACTTTAATAATCTTGTTCTATAGTATTTACTATTTGTTCATAATATTCGAGTACTCTAATAAATATGATCATATGTCCAACACGTACGCCTTCTCATTCACCCTGATTATATTCGTTTATTTTCAGTCTAAAATGGTTTAAGAGAACACTTTCGTAGTTGGTAAATTGAAACGATCATTTCCACCCTATTTTGATGTAAGTTTTACTTATATAGTATCAAAATGGGACTATATTACTGGTCAACATCTTATTTCTATAACCTTATATTACATTATCTATACATTTTATAATGACTATTATACACTCAACTTTCAATACGTTTACCTTCACAAAGCCTATTAGGTATAATATTCTTACCAATTTCATACCCAAACCTATCTTGATTTCCAGTATAGCCTATAATAAGTGCTTGTAAATTTGGTGGTAAATGCTTAATATTAAGGGTTTCTTCTGTGATATTATTATCTGATAAATCTAGTTCTACTAAATTATTGTGTTGGATTGGATAAACATTACCTAGGGTTTCACAATCGATAGTCTTTAATTTATTACCTGATAAATTAATCGACATTAAATTGGTAGATTCAAATAAGTTCTTTTCGAAATTAAGTTTTAATTGAATCAACAAATTATTTGAAAGATTTAAATTTGTTAAAGTTTCTCTTAAATTGAATTGACCCAATTTTAGTTTATTGTTGGAAATTGAAAGGTGTTTCAAATTAGGAAAAGCTTTGAAGTAATTCATATCAAATGATTCGAATCTATTAAAATTAAGGAAAATTTGCTCCAAAGTCAATGGTAATTGAGTCTTGAGTTTCTTCAATTTATTATTAGAAAGGTGAAGTAACTTCAACCCTGGAGCTTTAATGTTTTCAAATTCGCTTAGTTCACATCCAACAAGACTTAATTCAATCAATGAGGGAGGGAATTCGTATCCTTTTGCTGAATGGATGATATTATCATCGAAATTGATTTCACATATTGTGTCAGGGAATTGAAATTCTTTGATTGTCTTTATGTTATTGTTATTGATGTAAAGTGAAATCAAGTTCAATTTTTCATTATATAAACTTGTTTTGAAATTGATGGGTTCTGAAATTTTATTTTCAGTTAAATGCAAGATTGATAAATTAGGTGGTAAATAATGCTCCTTAATGAATTTAATTTTGTTCAGACCCAATCCCAAATTAGTTAATGATTTAGGGAATTTGAATTTCTCAATTGAGGTAATATCGTTAACTTCTAATCCTAGTACCTTTATAGAATCTGGTAAATCTAGATCGAAAATATGATGCTTCAACCCTGTATTTCTCAATTCTAATCTTAACAATTTAGGCGGGAATTTTATGGGTAGACTCCAATCGATTGGGTTATAAGATATATATAATTCTTTCAAACATGGGCTGAATGCTATATCAGAAAAGTCGGTCAACGAACAATCACTTAAATCTAGTTTGACTATATTATCCAATATATTAGGAAATTTCTCAGGGAAATCCCTAAAAAGGGATTCCCTATATGGATCCCCTGAATATTTAAACGTGATTAGGTTCGAAGAATCAACTGTTGAATCAGGTAACTCACTCTCAACTACTGGATATTTTGTTATTGACGACTCTATCAACTTGTGATAATTTGCAAACATCATTCCATGGAGGCGCTTATAATGGAAATTATGGAGCCGTTTCAAGTCATCAAAAATGACTCTATTCAATTTTCCCTCTTCAACCACAAGATTATAATGAATTAGATTATAAATTGTACCTCCCCCATCTGCATCCCATACACATTTTAACTTCAAGTACTTCAAATTTCTTGGAATTTGCTTTGGTTCTTTCAATATAACATTACTCAAACTTAAATGAGTGATATTTAGAGGTAAAGAATCAATCTCAACCTGTTTGTTTCTATTGTACCCATAGACATTCGGATGAATATGGAAATCAAGCAATGCACTGTCAGAGGCATCAAGGGGAAATGTGAACTTAATATTAGAATTTATCAACCATAATCTTTGTAATTTAGGGAAATTCCGTATATCAAAATCAAAATCTTGAATAAAGTTTGTAATCATTAATCCTGAAACTGACTTCATTATACCTGACTTATGTAACATTTCAAAAAACAAATTAACATTTATAATTGCCAATATGGCCAGATCAAATTCTAATTCAATATTAAAGGTTATATCACCAAAATCTTTTAAACTTAAAACCAAGTTTGAAAATTGATAAAAATCTACTAAATCCCATATATAATAACTTATGGTAACCTCTGATCTGAGAGGGTAACCTCTTTCCTTATTGACTTTCAATAATTCAAACAACAATTTGAAGTCATGAATTAATTTCATATTAGACTTTTTTATGTATGATTTGGTTAGAATATACATTCCCAAATGTGTAACGTTTTTAATTCTGTTATTAGCACATATCGTTAATGATCCAAGCTTAGACAAAATAAGGTCTTTGATATCATTAGTAGATGATGGATGTGACGCTACTTTTATCAATTCATCTACTTCCAAATAGGTTAGTATTTCCTTGCTTAATTCCCAAGGGAATCGATTTATAATATCCATCAATGGAAGATAATCCGGATTCGCGATAGCCTAGAATATCTCGATGAGCCTCTGGAATAGATAAGCTTTTATGTTAGTAGGCCGATACAACTTGGTTCTTTACGAGAACTGAAATTATTTTGCTAATGTTCTTCCAAATTCAGGAACTTTTGATGATCAATAGTCTTAATAACAAGTAATATTGCTAATTCTAGCCTGATTATTAGCTACAAATTTAAGCTCAAAGTTCGTGTACAAAAACTTTAAACTCGGATTTTTCAGACCTATGTAGATACAAGGTTCAAAAGATGAGTTTGGTGATTGATAGTCTACTATTTATCTCAAGTTAAAAGTCTAGAAGGTCGAAAGTATGATTCTGCAACCCTTTGTTCTAAGCCGCACCCTCTCTATTGTTTATTGTAGTTATAAGGAAGTAGAAAGAAAATAAAGCAAAGATGCAATAATCTATCCTAGAATGGAATATGGCCTAAAGCTATAATTGCCTTATAAGATTTGATCATTGCATAATTAATTCCTCGATTTAAATTTGATTTTTTATTAGCAATTTGTGAATTATACATTACATTAAACATATCAAATCCAGCTCCAATTGCAACAATGAAAAAAACTAAAAAAAACTCTAAAAATTCAAGGAATACTTCTATCATCATCCGGACCAATTCGGCATATCATTGGACTAACTATTTTCCAAGAATCCAATAAAAACCTCAACAAGTGTGATGGATTAAAGTAAGACATAGTGGGGCAGTATATGCAGGGCAACAATGCTGAGCCGAATTTTGATTAACAAAATTAAGAGTCGTGTATCTATCTTATAATTTCCAAATCCAAGGAATACATTAATATATTCTAGTAGTAATCATACACCTCTGAAATACTCTTATCGTGTAAACATCGAATGATATATCCACGTATCCACGTTATCAAAAATGTTGGCACTGATAAGGATCGCTTCGCATTTTTATTTATTTTTGTGTCACTTATTTACATACACGGGTCACAAATATTAAAATGACCAAACAATATAATGATCAATTGAAGATAAACAAAGTCCACACTTCCGTAACTAAGGGATATCAATTGGGGTCAAATCATGCAACTTGGAAAAAAATCAAACAAGTTAGTATTATCCCTAATGATAAATCCCTTGAAGAAGACAATATTATTGAAGTTGGTAGATTGGGGGAAATTTTATTAGTTTATCCAATTTCTGGAATTTTAGAAGTTTGGTACTGGCTAGCAAATGATAGTGGTGTTACTCAAGATTTTAGTGGTGACACTTTATATTTTTACAATCAATATGATATCCTGAGTGAAGCTTCTAAAAAGGAGTTTGCACGTAAATCAACAATTGGTTCACAAATATCATACCCACTGGCGAATGCTACTCAAGAAACTTTGGAGAATTCCAGTAAAAATGAGGATCTCATTAAATCCATTCATATTCTAGAAGGTGATCTTTATACAGGTTATAAACTTCTAATATCTTATTCCAATAAAATCCAAATCCGTTTAGTTGGCCAAGGAAAAAACAAAGTGTTACAATCATTGACATTACCGTCCTATTTCTCCTGTGAAAGTTTGACTATCAAACTGAATTTAAAATTTATAATTATTGGTAATGATCAAGGGTTCATCTACGTGTTTAAATATGACTCAGATCTTCTCAAATTCATTCCTGCAAATACTAACGAGAGCTTGAACAACTTAACCAAAACCACCAGTTTACCAATAATAAGAAATCACAAGTTAACTTCCCAAGTGAATAGTGAAGATTTCTTATTAAAAACTAGTAGTTATAATGGTAAGCCAATATTCGACTTGAATAATAACTGGTTGGTATATTCGCCTACTCAAATTGAATATGAGCAAATCAAAATCGATAATCAAAATGGTAAGTCATTGACACCAGTTAAATTGCCAAGTAACTCAAAGCCTTTGTTAAATAAAGTATTAAAAAGTATTTCAAATTCAGCTATCGATCTGATATTCAAATTTTCTAAATTTTCAACTGCCAAGATCAATGAGTTCCTAAAAACCAAAACTGATGAAGAAAAGGAGGAAATTAATTTGAAATCTTTAACCAAAAGATTGAACAAAATCATGAATTCTACCATAACTCAGATTAATGAAACCCTTACAACTGATAATCAATTGATCAAAATTATTGATTTAACCAATGATAAGATATTAAGTACATTCAAGTCTCCTGATGGAGTATCTAACTTATCATTGTCACCATATGATTTACAATTGATAAACTGTAACTATAGGGGTGATAATTTTTTTATTTGGGACTTATTAAAGTTACCTACTCAAGTATCTTTATTAGGAAAATTTTCAAGAGGTAAAACATCGGCTGTAATTGAAGAGATCTTTTGGTTCATCAACAACGAATCCCAAGATAATGATTTAATCAAAGGTATTAATTCCGGGTTTGGTACCATCAACTCCAAAACAGGTTCAATTCATTGGTTCAATATAAATTACTTGTTAGGGAATTTGAATAACAATTTACCAAATTATTTAGGTAAAGAATTCCCCTTATCCACCCATCAAACTGATAAATTATTCTTAGATTCTTGGATATTATCAGGTAATGTTAAGTACAAAAAATTCTTGAAGCTTCCAAATTTGCTGAATTTGACCAGTCATAATTTCAAGATATTGAACCAGTTAGCAGTTGTTGATGAGAACAATAATTTGAAATTGATATCTCCTTTGAATGGTAGCAACTGTTATAAATTCGAATTACCATTATATTCAACCAATCCTTTTCTAGTTACTGGCAATGATAATTTCACCCCGATCACGAGTAAACCATATAACGAATCAAGCTCTTTATCAAAGATAGAGATTGAAACCTGTAAACCATTTAAAAGTCTAGTTAATTTCAGAAATATTAACTTTTCAGTATTTGAATTTCCTGAGGATGATCGTGAAGGGTTTATGAACCTGTATGCTAATTACAATAACGATTTACCAACTAAGAAAATTCTAATCGAAGGCGATGGAATCGGCGATGTGAAAGAAGAGAATGATTTTGTAGAACACTTGATTAGTGATTTAACAATCGAGACATGAATTTCATGTACATGAAAAAAGCATACTGGTATGCTAAGGAAAAATATATAGTTTATGTTTATGATAATATATAAATACTAAAAAAAACTTAGCGCCGCCAAGTTTCGATCCTGGGACATCAGGGTTATGAGCCCTGCGCGCTTCCACTGCGCCACGGCGCTATTTTGTGTCAAAAAAAGGGGTAGGGAAGTTTTATGCGCAAAAACTTTGCTTTTTTGTTATGCTGTATAGATTATCTAGACGAAAATTTGTTATAAATATCCGATGTAGTGTAACGGCTAGCACGGTTGCCTTTCACGCAGCAAACCCGGGTTCGACTCCCGGCATCGGAATTTTCTTTTTGTAATTTTTTCGACAATTGAATATAACAACTATATCGGATCCTGTTTGATCTTAAGTTTTTAGTGTTTAATGCCCATCAGATCATATTTAATAGAGAGACTCATAAATAATCATTAGATCGTCTCTTTCATTTTATACCAAACTGCGCGGTTTAGTGATAAAAATTGGAGTGCGGAAGATTTAGTTGCCACTATGTTTTTGACAAGAAGTGAATATGATAGAGGTGTTTCCACCTTTTCACCTGAAGGAAGATTATTCCAAGTTGAATATTCTTTAGAAGCCATTAAATTAGGTTCAACTGCTATAGGAATTGCCACCTCAGAAGGTGTTATATTAGGGGTTGAAAAGAGAGTAACCTCACCATTATTAGAACATTCATCAATCGAAAAAATTGTTGAAATTGACAAACACATCGGATGTGCTATGTCAGGTTTAACAGCAGATGCAAGATCCATGATTGATCACGCTAGAGTTAGTTCATTAACTCATGACTTATATTATGATGAAGAAATTCAAGTAGAAAGTTTAACTCAATCAGTCTGTGATTTAGCATTAAGATTCGGTGAAGGTGCAGGAGGTGAAAAAAGGTTAATGTCAAGACCTTTTGGTGTTGCTTTATTGATTGCAGGTATTGATAAGGAAAATGGACCTCAATTATATCATGCTGAGCCATCTGGAACATTCTATAGGTATGATGCAAAGGCTATTGGATCAGGATCTGAAGGTGCACAAACTGAGTTACAAAATGAATATCACAAATCATTAACATTGAAAGAAGCCGAATTATTAACTTTGAAGATCTTAAAACAAGTCATGGAAGAAAAATTAGATTGTAAGAATGCTCAATTAGCTAGTGTCACAAAAGAACAAGGATTTAGAGTTTATAGCGACGAGGAAACTGATGAAATTATTAAAGTATTAAACGAACAAACCACTGAAGAAACTGAAGATTAAATGATTTGAAAGAGTGTAGAAATCCCTAAGGGGTATAATATATATTACAAGTTATGTCATTATCTATCTGGGAAACAATTCTCTAATTTGCTAATCAAAATCAAAAATTGTTGGTTTTCTAAATCACCCAAGTTCTTAATTAAGATCATGAATTCGGTTAATGATTGATTGAAGTTTTCATAGTAATGATTAAGTAAGGTATTCAAATGATCATAACGATTATCAATATTAACATCTTCAATATCTTTATCATTGAATTTATCAGGATAAGTGATGCTATAAGTTTTGAATAATTCTTTATTCATCATAATCATTGACTTTTTCAATCTTAATAAGAAGTGATTATATTCGATGATGAGATAGTACAATTGTTTAATAACATCGATAGATTTTGAATCTGTTATGAATGAGTCACGTAAAATATTATTCAAGAAACCTCCTATTCTATTCTGTAATTCTCCAACATCTAAATCTCCAGGAAACGATTTATTGAATTGATAAATATTTATGTTCTTGAAACTCTCATGTTCTGATCGAGTTTCTAAAGTTTCTTTGTTGGTCTTAGTAACAACATTATTTATGTAATCATTCAACTGATTGACATTATTCTCAATGATTTCAAAGTTAATATAATATGAGATTTCATTCAAGAAATCTTTCAATCTATTATGTAGAATCTTACACCTTAAGATCCATTTATTTATTCTTTTATTATAATGCTTAAATCTCCAAACGCTCGTAAGATTTATTTCTTTCCAACTATTATCCATGAGGTTGGTCAAGAATTTTAGTAAGATCTGATTCTTAAATATAAGTTGATATTCGAAATTGTAACTTTGGCTTATTATTAAATTTAACGGAAACTGTAAACGATAATCCAAGTTTACACCCAAGATAGTCAAATCATCCATATCATTAGTTGAGGTAGTTGAAGACGTTAAAGATTTGTTCAACAACTGTTTAAGCACATTTGAATCAACAGTTTCTGCATCAATTGATTTAATACTTAAAATCTCCTTGCTTAAGTCAAAGAAATTACTTGAATCAATTGATAATTCGAGGTTATCGAAGTCTCTTGCTAGTTTGGTAAGTGATACTTTATACTTGTTCTTGCTCAAATCATTGAAATTTGTATCTATGAATCTATCAATATAGCTATTGTTTATAAGAAAGCTATTCAGATAAAACTTTAATAATCCATTGAAATTGTAACCTTGGAATAATAATTTTAGTAATAGCTTATTAGCTCTTTTGTAAAAGAAATTGACATTGAATTCAAAGTTGTCGTAACTATCAAGTGGTGTTAACTGTTCATCCAAGATCTCAAAATTGTCGATACCATTGCAAACTTTAAAGATATTAAGATATTTACCTGTAAGCAAAATTTTTATTTGAATTTCTTTATTTTTAAATTGACTTATCAACCCATCGCTTCTTAATAAAAACTTCTCATCCCAAAACTTCTCCATTTCATATGTCAATAAATTATTGGGAAATTTGTTTTCTTTTATCAAGAATTCTTCAAATGGATCATCAATAATACCATGAATTAACCATTGATTGAGAAAGTATAAATAGCTCGTGCTGATATCATTGAAAATATTTGTTAAGAATGTAGTAGACTGAAAGTCACCTTTGAAAGACTCAATTCTGTCTTGAATTATCTTGAGTACTGCACCACCCTTGCAAACTTTAAACGTCATCAAATCTGTTGATAATTCAACTCCTGTATTTGCAGTTTCCGGATCTTTCAAATCCTTTTGCAAATGGTTTATAAATTTGCTGAATTCGTCTCCTTGACTAACTTGACGTTTCAAAGTATCCTGATGAATAGAATTAATGATTTCATAATAATGGTTCATGGTGTTCAAAATTTTATCATTTAGATAATTCTCTAAGTTGAGTAAATTGAATCCGCTATTGAATTTGAATTGATTTTCAATTTCAACTACTAATATCTCATATTCATGTTTGAACATGATCAAGTTACTACATAATTTCTGGACGATCTTACCGAAGTCCTCAGTATTGTAGAACTCTATAAATTTGATAATTGCATTATAAAACTTACCAAACTTGATGATCTTTTTAGTTAAGGTTTTGATTGATATATCCAAATATTTAGCGATCTTGAAGTCCGGACCTTTGATACATGATGTTATATCCTTCGAATTGTACTTTTCACTGAACCGTATATAATAACCTTCATCACCTAGAAGGACAAATATCAAATCTTTTATAATAAGTGATTGTTGGATGTTTATATCATTTAATTCATTGAGACCATAAGGCTTAATTTTTTGATCTAGATTCTTATGAATTATAGATGATTGAAGTAGTTCTGGATTTTCCAGTAGTTCCACATAGTCACCCATCTTACTCGTGAAATTTTCTGTGTATTTCTATACCTATTAACTTAACTTATCTACACAAATAAACAACGCGGTTTTTCGCGACTTTTACGTGGATCAAATGTCCTACGTGAGATGTCTCACATTTTAACATTAGTTCAACCATTCATTATCTTCATCATCTTCATCAATTTCCAACAGCTCTAGGAGATTTTGTGCAGCAGCTTCCGCTTCTTCTTGAACATTTTTCAAACCACAAACTTGCTCTAAATACTTAGCATCATTCAAACACTGCCTGACGAAAGACCACTCATTTTCTTCATATTGTTGGATGACTGCTTCAGAACAACCTGAACAATATTTATATTTAGGTGCTGACAATTTGTGTTGTTCATAATTATGAAGAAATCCTCTAATTTGATGAGGTGTTTCACCCAAGATACTATCTTTAGTGCCGATTTCTACATCCTTAGTTTTGGGGTGTTGTAAAACAGAAACCATTAATTCTACTGCTAATGATGAAGCCATCATGGCTGCACCAGGTCTTGTCACAGTACACATTTGATCCAAAGTACGGTCGCTCAAACTGTCATTAGGTGCTACGACATCATTGCAATAGTAACAGCCTAAATCTAAACTTCTAGTACCGTGTCTTAAAACCACGTAACTATCAAACCCTAGGGCTGCATTTATAACCAATTTATTTTTGGCCATTCCCATGACCGTTGGAAGCCATCTTGACTCTCTCGAATCCATCAACAAGTAAATAATATCATGATCATCGAATAGTTCATTTAGTTTATCATAACTCATTTTAGATTTCATTTCATCGTTAACTGGATGGCCTATCATAGGTACTTCCATTTCAATACCCGTAGAATTGACCCCAGGGAATATTTCTTTCAAAGATTCACTTGCTCTTTGAGCTTTTGGTAACCCTTGTCCATTTTCACCACCAAAACAATCTTTGAAATTGAATAATGGTTGACGTACAGGATTTGAATACGAGATTCTACCATTATCAACAAACGTAATATCTCTTATACCCCATCCTAATAAAGCTCTCGATACATAACTTCCCAAGGTACCTGCACCAAGTAATAGAACCTTTTGCTTCTTGATAGTATCTAAATCCAATTTGGGAGCGATCCTCCATTTCATTAATTTCAAATTCAAATCAACTGCTTGAGTTGCTAATTGAACGGGGTCTATTAAAGTACCTAAATTAGCTAACTTAGGCCCCAACTTACCTTGATTAGTCCTTTCCCAACCCGTGACTACTTGTTTGGATATGGGTTCTGTTAATTTGATCGTCAACTTTATTGGAGAATTGTTGTGTTTGTATACATGGACTGTAATCTCTTCTGTAGTATCTTTGGAAAGCATGAGATAAATGAAGTTCTTTATGGACATCGACAAGGAACTCAAGTCCAAGCAGTTATCTGTGAAAATATACTTATTGTCAATAATTTGAAATTGGTTATCGAAGTCAACGTTGGTGAAATCAAATGAGCTTTCTTCTTTCTTGATGCTAATATTTGTTTGGAACGTAGGATAGGCTACCCAATAGTAAAACTTATATTTCTTCAAATCACAGAATGTTAGTATTCTGAATTGATTATTGTAATGTCCTAATTTATAATCTTCAAGCAATTCATTAGCCCATTGCTTTAGTAGCTGCTGCTTATCGAGGGACTTGAACTCTTCAATGGTATTGACATTATGTAACACACCATTAAGAATTACATTATTGTCTGATTTCGATGACACTTCAGACTCAAAGCTTTTATAACTCAAGTTTAAGATTGGTACATTGGTATTTTTAGTTAATCTTTTAGGATGATTCAAAAATCCTTTAATTAATTCGGGTTTAGAGCCTAACTTGAATTTATCAAGCTTCAATTCTGCAAGCTTAGTAAAGAAACTTGAATCAACATAGGATTGAATTGGTACAAATTTGAACTCCATTATGTAAGTCCAGGTGTGCGAATTGCAAGTAGCTGATAAATGATAAGGAGTACAAAACGAGAGGTACAAAAGTGAGGAATGTGACAACAAAACACATAAAACTACACACGAAGATTAACTTTGACTAAGAGGTGAAGTTCAGTACAATATCTAGTCATTATCAAGGTTCAATTTATGTTAGCGGATCACTTCCGCAAACTTATCTTATACAATACACTTTGGCGGAACTACGAGCGGCATACTTACTTAGGAAAGCCGCTCCCTAATAGTTTAGTTGCAGATAGAATCCTATCAAAATCTTATGTTACTAATCAATCTGATTACTTGCATACAAGAACAATCTGAATATGCATGCCTCCTCTCAATCCGTCCATAATCTCCTCAACTCATATCGGAGTCAATTTGAACTCTGGTCTACTATGGAATAATATGCGAGCCGCTAATGGAATTCTAAAAGGGGAAATATGCGATCTATGAATTTGGAGAAAACACCCCGTTATCTTATCAATTATCCGCTAGTAGTTTAATTTAAAAGCGGATCACAATGACCAAATTTCAATTTTGCATTACTAGTTAAACATCGGAATTATGACTGATATTACACCAACTGGTTCAAATTCTACACCAAACACTACTGCATCACCAAGTCCTTCAGTTAAAGAGGAAGTTAAATCACACATCTTTCAAGCTAAGGTCTCTCACAGAGTTCCTGAAATTGTTAAGGGTAAGGGAGTCAGAGTTGAAGTTAAAGATCCTTACACTGGAGAAATCTCCAAATTAATTGATGGATTCACTGGTGCTGCTGTGGGTGCTCTTGGATGGGGAGATGAAGAAGTTGTTGATTTCATTACTGAAGCTGCCAAGACCACTACTTATCAATTTACTACCGTTGTTGGAAATGAATACGCTGAAAAATTAGCTAAATTTTATATCGATCATTCTGCTCCTGGTGCATTTTCTGCTGCTTTATGGACCACCTCTGGTTCTGAAGCTAATGAAATGACTTTGAAAACCATCAGACAATATTGGATTGAAAAAGGTAAGCCAAAGAAACTCAAAACTTTATCAAGAGAAACTTCTTATCATGGTTACAGTATTGGATGTTTATCCTTAGGTGATTCTAACAGGTCTCATCCTTTCAAGGATATCTTATTCCCAGATACTCAATTCGTTAAATTACCAGAATGGTTACCTTATCATCACAAAAAAGACGATGAAAGTCTCGAAGATTACTCAGTTAGATTATTGAAACAATATGAAGATATTATCTTAAGAGAAGATCCCGAAACTATTGCTTCAATGACCATTGAACCAATCAGTGGTACTTCTTTAGGAACTCCAGTTCCAACTAAAACTTATCTTTATGGATTAAGAAAATTATGTGACAAATACGACATTGTTTTCCACCTTGACGAAGTTATGTGTGGTACTGGTAGAATTAATCCAAATGGTGCCCTTAATGCTTGGGAAAACTTCTTACCCTTAGATGAAGGTCCAGATATTCAAACTGTCGGTAAAACTTTAGGTTCGGGTTATGTTACCATTGCTGGTATGTTAGTATCTCCAAAGATTAGAGATGCTTTCGTCAATGGTACCAATGTCATTGTAGGTGGTCAAACTTATGCTGGTCACGCTTTTAACTGTGCTGTTGCTTTAAAGATTCAAGAAAAAATTATTAAAAATGGTTTAACCAAAAATGTATTCGAAGTTGGTAATTACTTAGGAGCCCAATTAGGTGAAAAATTGTTGAAAGATGATGATATCAAAATTGTTGGTGATGTTAGAGGTTTAGGAGGTTTCTGGTCAGTTGAATTCATCAAAGACAAAAAGACTAGAGAGATCTTTGACAGAAAACTCTTGGTTGGACCTGGTGTTCACAAGCTTGCATTCTCTAAAGGTTTAATCTGTTTAGGAGGTAATGATTGTCTTAAAGGTAAAGGTGGTGACTTCTGTATGTTTGCCCCATCTTTCATTGCCACAAAACAAGATGCTGATGAAATGGTTAAAATTTTCGTTGAATCTGTCAAGGAAATGCAAGATAAATTAATTGCTGATAAAGTTATTTAAGGAGCTAAAGATATGGATTATTAAATAGAGTAATCTTGTCCAATTCTACTGTTTTGGGTTTGATTTTTGTGTTAATGTAAACTTTTTTGCAGCTAATATCGTAGTCAGAAAGTGTATATTATTTCGAGCGACTTTTCCACTAGAAACTCTCTTTTTTGAGTCCTATGAGGTTGAAGAAGTCTAATAAATGGATAGCCCTAATATAGGAGCGTAATTCGGAAAATTGGACTGTGCTGAAATGGATCTCTTATCAATGACTCATTACCACTTTGAGAAGAATTGAGGTCGAACAATTCAGAGTGAGAGTGGAAATTTCGAATCGACTCAATCTCAAATTCAATTATGGTCAAGTATGTAATCTACTCAATTTACACCAAAATCAGTCTTACTAACAATCTAGGAAAGTCTTATTATTAGGTTCAGGGTTTGTCGCCAAACCAACTGTTGATGTTTTAGCTAAAACTCCAGATGTCAAAGTTACCGTTGCTTGTAGAACTTTAAGTAAAGCTAAAGAATTAGCTGGTAGCGTTGCTGATGCAGTTTCAGTTGATGTCAGTGATTCTGATGCCTTAGATGCCCAAGTTAAAGAACATGATTTAGTCATTTCTTTAATTCCTTATACTTTCCATGTTTTAGTTGTTAAATCAGCTATTAAATTCAAGAAACATGTTGTCACCACTTCATACATTAACCCACAATTAAAAGAATTAGAATCTCAAATTGAAGAAGCTGGTATCACTGTTATGAATGAAATTGGTTTAGATCCAGGTCTTGATCATTTATATGCTATCAAAACCATTGAAGAAGTTCATGCCAAGAAAGGTAAAATTACTTCATTCTTATCATACTGTGGTGGTTTACCATCAGCTGAAGATTCTGATAATCCATTAGGTTACAAATTCTCATGGTCTTCAAGAGGTGTTTTATTAGCTTTAAGAAATGCTGCTAGTTATTGGTTAAACGGTAATGTTGTCAATGTTAAATCTGAAGATTTAATGGCTACTGCTAAACCTTATTTCATTTATCCAGGTTATGCTTTAGTTTGTTATCCAAACAGAGATTCTACCAACTATAAAGAATTATATCAAATTCCTGAAGCTGAAACTGTTATTAGAGGTACTTTAAGATATCAAGGTTTCCCAGAATTTATCAAAGTTTTAGTTGACATTGGTTTCTTAAAGGAAACTTCTCTGGAAGCTTTCAGTTCTCCAATTGCTTGGAAAGATGCTGTTGCTAAATTATTAGGTGCTAGTTCATCTGATGAAAAAGAATTAATTGCTAAAATTGATTCTTTAACTAAATTCAAAGATGAAGCTGATAGAGAAAGAATCTTAGCTGGTTTCAAATGGTTAGGTTTATTCAGTGATAAACAAATCACTCCAAAAGGTAATCCTTTGGATACTTTATGTGCTACTTTAGAACAATTGATGCAATACGAAGAAGGTGAAAAAGATTTAGTTATCTTACAACATAAGTTCGGTATTGAATGGGCTAATGGTGAAACTGAAACTAGAACTTCAACTTTAGTTGATGTTGGTGAACCAACTGGTTCAACTTCAGGTTATTCTTCAATGGCCAAATTAGTCGGTGTTCCATGTGCTGTCGCCGTTCAACAAATCTTAGATGGTACTTTAAGTAAAAAAGGTTTATTAGCCCCAATGTCATCAGAAATTAATGACTCAATCATGAAGACCTTAAAAGATGATTATGGTATTTATTTAACTGAAAAGACTATCTAAGTATGTGTATAAGTAAATCACAGATTGGTTTTTTATTAGTCTTTATACTCTAGTCAGAATCACTATCATACTCGAAATCAGGTGAGTCATAATAGTTGGTTTTCAAATTATGAAGGTCTTGAATAAGCTCATCTTTATCTCCTATATCCTCGTTCAATTTGACTCTATCTAAATACTTGATGTACTGCTTGAAATCATACACCATTGAACTGTCAATTGTGAATTCAGTTTTAATCTTGGTGAACTTATGTTTAGGGAATGTATCAATCTTTGTTATGTCTAATAAATTATTTTCAGCTTTATAAGTGAACCTATCTTCTCGTAAATCATTGCTAATGAAATTAGAACTAAATTTGTGTTTGCTGCTCTTATTGAACCCATATAAAGTGTCGTTATTACTGGGTTCCATTGAATAGAGCTGAAGTTTATCTAATTGCCCCGAACTATCTGGTTCATCATTTATAGATATATGATTAACAATGTTTCTTTCGAATTCTTTATCAAGTAAAGTCGATTCAAAATCTTTCATTGTAGTAGTCTTATCATTCAAAATCTCCCATATGGAATTAATTAATATGGCTATATCAGTTGAGCTTTGCCAGTAATTATCAGAAGATCTTTGTATCGGAAAAAGAAGACTTGAATTCTTGGACAATTCAACAAGACTTTTTATCCTTGATACCCTTTGATCCATACTTGTGAATTTTGGTGATAAGTACCCATAGGTCCACATTGTAAATTTATTATTGGAAGTGTAATTGAAGAACTCATCTTTAATATCTGAAAGCGTTTCGTTAGTGAACCCTCCCCAACTGTTATCCAAATCAGTCGACAATTGTATTCCTTGAAAATAATCAGACTCTTCTAGCAATTTCCTGAACTTGTCTACTATATCTTCGGACATTGATTTGAATTCGTTGGTCCCTAAAGAAAATCTATCAAACTTCATGCTAGGCGTGGCCCTATTCAGAACTTCATAATTTGGGCCCATTTCCCAAGAATCCAAAGACACTAAACTACTAGGCTTATAGATCAATTTATTATAATCAGTCCAATATTTAGTATTATCTGAACTCAATAAACCTGAATCTGCTTTCCCTTTGTCAAGACCCTGTTGATAAGCATTTTTCTCCATTGACGGTACCGTATTTACAATTTCAATACCTAAGGATTTTGGATCAACTTCCGGTTGATAGTAATCATACTTACCTAAAGATCCAAACCCATTCTTAGCGTCAAATACAATTGATCTAGGTGAATAATTAGTTCTTCCTTTTACCTTGGACGACGATAAAAATACATTATTGTCATAGATCAAGGTTTGATTTGCTTTATAAGGTATATGCAGCTCCTGTTTATTGTATAAATGGGTTAAAACATGATTGGAAAATTGTGAAACACTAATATTAGTAATTTCACTCATAGATTGCAAAATGTGCGATGCGTCTTACACTTGTCAAAATTGAGAATCAATAATGATGTGGACAGGTATGAGATTCATAGTGCTATTGATCCTACTTGTTTTAGTCAACGCAAAAGACTTCTATAAGATCTTGGATATAAGTAAGGATGCAGATGACAAGACCATCAAGCAGGCTTATAGAAGGTTAAGTAAACAATATCATCCTGATAAGAATCCAGGTGAAGACGCTCATGAAAAGTTTATTGAGATAGCCGAAGCATATGAAGTCTTGAGTGATGATACCAAAAGAAAAAATTACGATACCTATGGAGACCCAAACGGCCAACAGCGTGGAGGTAATCCAATGGATTTCGGTGACATTTTCAACAATTTCTTTGGAGGACATGGTGGCCATGCAGGTCAAAGACAAAGACAAGTACGTAAAGGACCTAGTAAGCAAGTTAATATGGCTGTACCATTACAATATTTCTATACAGGTCAAGAAATGGGATTCGAGTTGAATATGAAATCGATATGTCCAAAATGTGAAGGTAGTGGATCTAAAGATAAGGAAAGACATCAATGTGCCAATTGTGGAGGTCAGGGTATTCTTACTATGAAAAGACAATTTGGTCCAGGAATGTTTCAAACCTTCCAAGTTCAATGTGAAGAATGTCAAGGAAAAGGTAGTACTATCAAAAATAAATGTGGTGACTGTCATGGGGCAGGAGTTGTTAATAAAGTACGTCATTATGATGTGTATATTGAATCAGGTATCCAAAGAAATCATCAATATGTTATGGAGGGTCAAGGTGATGAAGGACCTGAATTCGTACCAGGTGATGTTATTGTTAATATTCAAGAAGATTTTGCTAAAAATTGGGGATATAGAAGAATTGGTATTAATTTGTATAGAACTGAAGTGCTTACATTAGCCGAATCACTTGAAGGAGGATGGAAGAGATCAATACCATTTTTTGATACTATTGATCCAGAAATCACTATTAGTAGAGAGGCAGGTAAAGCGGTAATTAATGGTGAAGTTGAAGTTATAAAGGGTAGAGGGATGCCTCATGAACATGATCATGGTGATCTTTATATTGAGTATAAAGTGCTAGTTGGAGGAGGAAAACCTTCGTTAGCCAAAGATGAATTATAGATTAAGTACATATATATATATATATATATATCAGACAAATTGTTGGTGCCTTTTCCGTTATTTTCATTTTGACAAGCAATAAATTTCAATACTAGAATAATAAGTAGCATTAATAGAGTTTAAATGTTCTTTCCAAACTCTTCGTGTCTCTCACACAAAAATGCTCCTCCGTTTTCCCTAGAAATCACCTACAAACAATTGCTCAATTAAGCCAATCGATTAGTTACATTTAGTTTATTGTTCCTGGGTCAATTTCAATTAAAAATAACTTTTTTTATCTAATCAAACTTCGCTCAAGCTCCCTTATAAGCTCAAGTTCCCTTATAAGCCTAGGCTAGCCTCAAACCCTGAAATCACTCTAAGACTTCAAGGGGTACCAGCATATGGATTCATAGTCAAAATTTGTTGTATATTCTTCAAACTAATGAATTGTACACTGATCCCTTTTCGGGTAATTTCATATTTTTCTCTATAATTCAAGGTACCCCAAGATTAAGGTTGGGTAATGCTTGACATTTCCAGTTTAAGATGCAATTGGAAGCCCTATGATACCCTGATGGGCTTCAACTTTAATTTTTTATTCGACAGGGCCTCAAACTTGGATCAGGTTCATACATAGTGTATTGTTGCATTCTCAAACCTTGTATATTGATTATATGAGAATTAGTCGAATATATGACATAGATCCAGATTATAGCTCGTATATTAATTGAGACACTTAATATAATATCAATACAATAATCCAATCAGAGTACTTCGAAATTAATCAAAGTATTTAAAATGAATCAAATATCGGAAGCCTAATAAAATCCCATGCAATAATTAGAACAATAGATAAAAATAACGAGAATGTTACACAAACGCATTACAACATTAAATTGATAGGGCAATGATTTTATTGAACTTTATACTTTATACTTGAAGCTTCTCTCAGTATGTACCAATAACCCCTTATAAACATAAGCGATCGTACATCAGAAGCAGGTAGCTAAGTAAGAGATAAACAACGTAAATATTTTTTGGTTTCTAAATATAAAATCAAAAATTAGTTGGCTTACTACAAACACCATTAAACCATTCGATTCCATGATCTATCTTTTTACCATAAACTTGCTCGTAAGCGTACCAAGCTATATCGTCTGAAATCTGTTCCTTACCACTACCTTGAAAGTACTGGAACTCTGCTCTATAAGAAGATCCGTCTTCTTTATAAAGAACTGGGTTATATTGGATATAGTGAGCTTCTGGTAAACAGCCAGCATGGTCAAGGTAATTTTCATTGAAGGTTGCAACATAAAAGTCAAAAACTCCGAACTCTGGAGGGGTTACATACGTTCCCACATGAACACTCTTACCAGTTTCATCATCAATCATGCTACCGTCCCAAGTACTATTTCCACTAACTGGATCATACTTAACACGCTCAGTGACCATGGTGTAAAATTTATTGAATTCCCAACGGAAATCTAAACCACAAGAAGATCCAATGTATCCAGTATCAGAATTGTTAAAACAACTTGGACCGAGAGCAAAAGTATCTGGTCCAAAAACTGAAAAACCTAAATGCTGGTTGTATTGACCAGCTCTTGGTTGCCATCCCATGTATCCAAGACTATTATCCGTAGTGTGAAAAAAAGCTTCAGTGGCATAAAAGTATCCAGTCGTATTACCACTAAAGATTTGAACAGTGGTCTCAACTTTAGTATAATTAGCATCTAGTTCTTCAGTTTGCCAAAGGGCTGCTGGTGAAGTTGCAAGAGCAGTTGTTGCCATTAATAATAAGTTAAGTAATCTCATTGTGGGAATCGTTATTATTTTCTGATAATTGATCAATTATGCCAGAATTATACCCCAATTTATATGAAATTATTCTACAAGTACCCAATTACCAATCTAGTAATTAGCCTATTCATATTGCATAATTAAGAAATTTTAACCGGATCAATCCAAATAATAATTTTTGGATATTTTAAAATTGCTTGCATTTTTGGGTCAATATACTAGTTAAGCTTAAAGTTTCCAAATTTGTATGTAGGAACTTATTCTATTTTTAACTTTATCAAAGAATTTGGCTATTTCGGTAACCTATTTACTTTCGTAATCTATTACAACGTGGAAAAGTGGTATTTAACAGAACCTATTGTGGAGGAGAGCCAATCACATTGTTTCGTGAAACACGAAGTAAAAGAAGGTTTTGATTCTTTTTTTTTTACTGTATCTTGTCATAAATAATGAGGAGAATTGAAATTCTCGGATCTTTGTTGGGTCACATCAACGGCGCCATCTGAAGGCCTATTGTCATCGATTAGTGATCTGATTTACGGTTTGTAAAACAGTAAGATAGCAATCCAATTTAGGTCACATATATACTATTCTAGATCTTATAGTTGCAGAAGTTTTTTAGAAATTGACAACTCTTATGCATCTCATGATTTGAATTCATGCATGAATTAAACTTGAAATAGAACATATTGAGACCTCTAGCGAAGATCTAGAGATGTATGGAAGTTCTATACAATACAGAAATCTCATGGTAATCGGAAAGGCATTCCTCTTTAAAATATATGAAAACCCCACTTACATAATCATAGATCTCGCATCCTAAAAAGGTTAAAAGAATTGTCAATTTGGCTGCAAAATCGATACGCATTTGTGTGATTAATTTTCCTATAAAACCCTTTCAATACGTTGGGCTATATGTTGTACGAGTCACTAATTCTTTGCATGGGATTAAGTCTCCTCATCATCCTCATATCCTTTGATTTATGGGCATATGAGGCTCTATCTTAGTAGCCCTATGCCCGCCATAAAACTCCACCTCCTTATATCAATGCCTTGAATGGTATTCCTATATCTTTGCACCCCCATTTCAATTATAGAGCGGTTCTCAAACTGTTGATTTGTTGTTCAATTTGACAATTACTTTATATTATAAGACTTCATGACACCTATCTTTTGTAGGGAACGGTTTGTATTTAATGAAAAGATTTAAAGCATAACAAGCAGTTATTTCTCGGGAATTTAACACAAATTCTCTTATGATAATCAAAACATTAGTAGAATCAATTGATTGTCGTCATACTGGTATATTTCTGTCATTTGGCGGCGCTCTTTAAGTTTTAGAATCAAAAAGCCTCAATATGTCTATTTTGGAAGTCTACTTGAACCTCACCCCTTGAGTGAGTCTTAAATTATATTCTGGTAACCTCGAAAATAATAAACCGTAAGCTCCCACCAATTTTAGGTAATTTCATGTTGAATTCTTCTGAACTTCAAATTAGATCCATCAGCCCAAGTATCGTGGCACTTCCTAGTCTTTGACTTATGTAGCTCGTATCAATGTTTCCAAATAAGGCCTCGCGTAGAAGTAAAAGCCAGTAGCGATTAGCTAGCCCCTTTTCTTAATTTTGCCATTATCTGTATCACTAGACAAATTACCGCTTTCCTTAAGCACTATGTTAGTTTTATTACGTACAGTATGTTGGAACATTTTGATCTTTGTAATATTACCCAGGCCGTGAGTAGACCTTAATGAAAAGACTTGCTAATCAATCAATTCCTGAAGGTCTTGATGTGATGGTTTCTACAGTAACCTTCAAGCACTTACTGTTTGGAAAGATTGCACACATCTCATCATAACCATTGCTATTGAAATGATAAAAATTTCCGTCATTACCTAAAACTATTTCTCTTATCAACCTGACTTGCGGATTTCTAAGTGGTAAATAATAAGAATATTCTGGTTCACTGTATAATAAAAGAATCATGAGTATGCGAATGCTCAAAATCTCTAGAAACGCTGACCTTTTATTTCTCCACATATAGCCACGATTCATATCTATCCTACACGATATTAAATTCATGCTAGAATGAAATTGAAAACAGATAAACTCTATATCCCAATTATGAAAGTGCGCTATTCATCTTGTAAAACCCTGTACTTTTCTAATGTTAAATCTAAAATTCAAGATAAAGAAGGTATCGCTCCAGACCAACAAAGATTAATCTTTGCCGATAAACAATTGGAAGATGTTAGTAATTTAGCCGACTATAACGTTCAAAAAGAATCCACCCTTCACTTAATCTTAAGATAAAGGGGTGCTTGATCATAGGTTTCGGCTCATAATTCCTAACCGGAATTAATTAAAGATTCTTTATTGTTCAAAGGATCGCAAACTTGGTGGGGTTCAAAACCAATTTATTGTGGGGTCGCCTTTTGGGGATTATCAATTGTACGAGAAATTTCTAACCAAGAAATTTATAACCACAGAATATAACCCAAAAAACTTTTAGCCCTTTTGCTGCTTGTTCGGAAGTTCAGTAAACTCGATATACCATATATGGTTAACTTAATGTAGTATAGACAATGTCACTAGTATATAAATTGCAAGAATTTGATAATTTAAGTAAGGTTGATAGCATAGAAAGCTTTGATAGCCTTAGTGGTGGTAGTATTCATACCACTTCAAGTGTTAATTATAATAACAAAGACACTGGTTTAACTGTTATGGAACTTAAAAAATTGCTACCATCAATATTCAAGTATAGACAAAGGCTAGATCAATTTTTTAGTCAAGAACTCTTTTTTGCAGACAATCTAAGTGATTTATCTTCAACATTTCCCAGATTGACAGCCATTTATAGTCAAGATGATTATGAAAGTCTTAATTATAAAGTAAATCATATACGGGAGATTATTGATGATAACAACGAACAATTAGAAGCGAATTTCCAAGAGACGATCCAATTTTTGAATTTGGAAATATTTACTAATGTTAAATTTTACGGTAATTTAAATAATACAAAACCAATGGTTTTAGGATTAATCAAATTCAAGAGTTATTTCCTGGACTATTTAGAAAAGTTGAAAGATTTAGACGATTATATAGTAGAGATAAATGATTTGATAGAGCAAGTTAAGGATAATCCCTCCAATAGTGATACGAAAGTAGAGCCAATCTTATTATATAATTTGAATAACAACTTCTCGTCATTATCGGATACCAAGTTCCAGAATTTGACTCACAAATCCATCTCAATATTCGATGAAATGATAAGGAAATTTAATTATCAGAATCTTGATGATTTTGATGTATTTAATTATGATATAATTCTGTTTGACGATCATTTAAAGTCTTTACAGAAGTAATTAAAATGTATGTGTGTATGATTTATGAAATGTATATTAATTTTGTTAATCCTTTCTTTTCTGTTTAGGTTTAGCTAATTGTAGACCAATAATGAGTAATCCCAAGGTTAATGTTATCAAAGTTATAAGATTTATACCTTCGAACTCAGATTGTGGGGCAGGAATACTACCTGTTAAAGTCTGATCTTTATCCAAGTAAAAAACAGTATCATTAGTAAAGAATTCAGCAAATCCAAATTTGTCTGTACTGAAAGGACTCAAATCAAGTGTATTGAATCCTTTCAATTCACATCCATAAAATGCTAATGGTTTAATACTATAATTATTTGATGTATGGGGGAGTTGGTACCTTGTGTGGAAATTTACTTCAGTCTCCTTTTCCCAATCTTCTACTTGGATTAAAATTTCATTACCCCATTCTTGCAATTTATATTCTGGTAATTCTAAATCTTGTGTTCCATGATTAACTATAAGTTTAACATTAGATCCTAAATTATATTTATCTATGAAAAGTGATTTTGGCAATGTAAAGTAGTAGAATGCTTGACAATTAGTAATATCTATATCCTCCGGAGGAGCTGTGAAACTACTAATGAGTTTAGGGTGGAGCCCATTATGAATTAAATTGTGCTGTACTGATAATCGACGATATTTTGGCTGTATATGGAAGAGAGTTTTATGAACATTCTTTGCCTCTTCAGCTTCTTCTTCAGGATCAAAAATCACTCTCAATCCACTTAATACTAAATCGTCTCCAGTATAATCTTCAATTAAGAATAATCCAGTTTCCACGTAATTATCTTCTCGAGTTATAGTATCAGATTTATCGTTATTTATATAATTTATAGCAACTTTGTCGTCATAAGATATTTCCAATGCTTGATAATCGACTTGGTGACCTAATGTATTGATTAGGTATTTTTGGATCAATTCAGTGTCAACATCCTGTTGATGATACACAAATGAGGTACGTGATTTAACCCAATTGTGTACATCACCTGCTCCAAACTGGTCCATGAAGTCTTGTAGCTCTTCATAGAACAATTCGGGATCAGATTTCTTTGGTGTTACATGGATTGATAACCCTCTTGAATTATAATTGAATACTTTCGAATCTACATTACCAACTTTGATTGAAATCTTATCAATGGTTTTGAAAGTAGGTAATGGTAATGTAAATTTGTCCTGCCTAGTGTAATCTGAGTGGTTCAAGACGAGATGTGTGGTATTCAATGTTTTGATAATACCGTCATTTGTCTCTTTGTGATTTAGAATCGTTATCCTATGTTTCAACATGGTCTATATAACGCGAGTAGGTTATTTCTCACTTATCTTGCACTCAATAGAAAATTGTGGCTTTATTTTATGGGTTGAATATTGTGTATTATTCTATAAATTCCTAAAGTCAACTCTAAGCAAAGCTCTAATTACTGAATTGTCGATCACATCCATTATTCTTATCGCATGCCATTACTTCCTCCTGATAAAATCTCGATACACACCTTGGCCCACTCTCTTTAAAGATTCCCTTCCATCATAGATCGGAAATAGCCCTATAATGAAAAGTGTCAAAAAGATCCAAATCAACGCTACAGCAATATAACCTTTGAAATAAGTTTCACTCCAAATCCAATCCCTATATAATGGTAATGGCCATACTACCCAAGTTAGAAGTAACACAAACACAAATGCACCGTAGGCAATTTTAGTATACCTCTTAACAAGTCTATCTTTGTTATAGAGCAGATCTGAATCAATTTCTTTGAAATTCAGTTTATAGTTCTCTTTACTTTCAATTGAAGGAGTGGTGGATCCGCTGGTATTGGGTTCTTCAACTTCTATAATAATTTGGGCTTGTTTCAATATTTCCCAATCGAAATTATGAGGTCTAATACTGAAACTCAATAACACACTAACAATTGCTGGTAGAAATAAGGCGGTTAAACTCCCGTAAAGACAAGGCAACTGCTCACCTAAAGTATTGACTGTGATTTGACCATAAACTTTATGGGCCGTCAAGACCCAAATCACTAACCCAAACACCAATCCTGTAATAGGAGCCACAAAAGCTGCTAATTTAGTCTGTCGTTTCCAAGTTATGGTGAAAACTAATGGTATGACACCGGGTCCAATAATCATAGTGATGAAGTAACCCATCCAAGTCATATTGACGTTAACATAGTGCAACATCACCGAAAAAGCAGCTGCAAATAGTCCAAAACTAACTACTCCGTAATGTGAAACCCTTATCATTTGTGAATTGTTAGCGTTACTATTAATGTAGGTCTTGTAAATATCGAATGATAGAATACTTGAAACTGATATCAATTGAGCAGAAACTGTGGATGTTACTGCCAAATATACCACCAACAATAAAGCCCCAAGTGCACCATCTCCCAAAATGCCTTTCAAAACGTAAGGTAACACAAATCCACTGCCAATTTCGAAATCTGTCATAGTCCTTGGATATGTGGGAAAAGATGGTGATTTCTCTAGGATTATAGCTGCTAATCCCACTATAGAGCCTAACCCCCAAACATTGGCAAATATAGTACCTGCTGCCAACAAGTACCCGAAAACTTGATATCTTATATCGGCACTAAAACTTTTTTGCCAAAATGAACTATCCATAACTGTTAGCCCGAAGTTACCAATAGTTAAAATAATACCAAATATAATAGCACCTTGACTTTTTCCAGTCAAAAACGAACCTTGATAATTCCCTTCGACGTATCTGTCGCCATCATGTTCAACTATTGCTTTATAAAGGCCATCTAAGCCACCGATTGAATCTGACGAAAGAATAGATGTATCGAAGTAACAAAGGATGATAATAACAATCAATGAATGAACAAAATCAGTTAAAAAAGTTGCTTTGAGTCCTCCTACTGTGGTATACAACAACACTCCAAATGGTATTAGCATTGTAGTTGCAACAATATGTAAATTACCAGCAATAATAGAAATGGCTCCTGCAGCTCCTAGGATCATGGAAGAACAACTAAGCAAATTGTTGGTCAAACATAAGAAAATATAAAGGGTATGAACAATAGTCCCATATCTTAATTTCACTATTTCAAGGGATGTGTGACATGTTGGGATCTTCTTCTTGGCTTCTATTCCCAATACCGACATTAAACAAATTTGAATTGAGAGACCAGCTCCATACCAAAATGATGCCATTATTCCGTAATTATAAACCATGGTACAAACCCATAATAACTCAGTAGGCCATGTCCAAGAACTATAAATTGCCAGAGCAGTCAACCCTAACCCAATCGAGCGATTTGCAACCATGAACATTTCAGTAGACTGAGAATTCTCATGTAAGTATCTGTACATTAATTTTGTAGAAATCAAAATCATTATGGCGAAGAAAGCACCCACTCCCACGAGAACCCCATATCCGCTTGCTTGACCTAATAGTTCAACTGTTGAGGGATCTGCCATTATTAGACTACAGAGGAAGAGGAAGAGTATAGGTTTAAGTATTACAGCTGATTGCGAATTGTGGTCTAAAGCCATAGTTGTGATTGGCGAACACAGTTCAATTGATGTAATGAAGCCACTGCTTATTACCTATTGATAATTTGAAGCCACTCATATTTCATAAAACGTTGAGAGTGATATAACAAAGCCACAGTGTCTTGTGAAGTGTTTTTTATATGAATACTAATTTCTTCCAATCTTCATCTAATAATGACAATTACACAAACAGCTGTTGTTATCACAGATATCAAATCACAATTGACTTTGAAGAGCTTGCAAATCCCACATATTGGGTCTAATGAAATTCTAGTACAAAACAAAGCTATCGGTTTAAATCCTATAGATTGGAAGAGTAAGAAATACAATTTTGCAATCCACCAATTCCCCTGGATCAACGGAAGAGAAAGCAGTGGTAAAATTGTTGAAATGGGATCTAATGTCACTGGATTGAGTATTGGTGATAAAGTCATTTTAGGGAGTACTAGCTACAGAGATTTACGAACCAGTACTTTTCAAAACTTCAGCGTAATAGACTATCGTCTTGTTTGGAAACTACCTGAATTTTACACTTTCGAAGATGGAGCTTCCATTGGAGTTGGTTTAATAACAGCTGCTATGATTTTCTATGATAGCTTTAAAATAGAGTATGATAAAGTATTCCAGGGCGAGTCAATTATTATATGGGGGGTTAGCTCAGTAGTTGGGCTTTATTTAGTGCAATTAGCCAAAATTCATGGGCTCAAAGTCATTGGAATTGCTGGTAAGAACTATGAAGACTATCTCCACAGAAGAGGTGTCGATTTCCAAATAGACAAGCATGAAGAAATTGAAACAATTATTGGTATGTTAAAAAAAGAGAAAATCAAGTATGGAGTGGATTGTGTCTCCGAAACCACTTCTCTTTCATTGTTAAAAATCCTTGAAAAGTTTCCGGGTTCAGAGTTTTCAGGGATTGTAAAGATTCCAAAATGTAAAACTTCAGTTCTTGTTTCTCCTGTTGCTATCAAAAAGTTCCATGAGGATGTTGCATTCGGTCATGGTTTGGTTGAAATTACTTCTGGGTATTTAGAACAGCAAAAAGTACTGCCGGTTCGGGTGAAGACGTATCAAGGATTGGAATCAACGGAACTAGCCCTCAAAGACCTAGAGGTTCATGGTGCTCGAGCTGAAAAGTATGTTGTAATAGTTTAATAATACATCTAAAACTTAAGAACGAATGCGATTAAAGTATATGAGCAGTTATATATTGATTGATCATTGTTTGAGACTCTCTTCGAATTCTCCTTTAGGGACACCAGCTCTCCATCTTAAATTATAAGCAGGATGACTAGATGCAACAAATTTTGAATCATCGCCTTCAATGCCGAATAGATTTTCTCTGTATGTTAAATTCTCCTTGGGATAGTCCTCCCAAACCAAACCTCTTCGTTGAAGTTCGGGGATCAAATATTCAACGAGATCTTCAAATGTTCCTGGACTGATAGCATAAGTAAAATTAAACCCATCTACGCCTGAGATATTGACCCATCTTTCTAGCTCATCAGCCACTTCTTTAGCACCGCCAACTATAACGGGCCCCAAGCCACCAACAGTGATCTTTTCAGCAACATACTTCCTTGTCTTTTTAAGTCCAGGTCGCTCACCTGGCGTTGGCTTTGTCCAGTTATTAACAGCTGCTCTGATAGCGTTAGACTCAACATGAGTCAATTCCTCATCGTAGCCATACTTACCTAAATCAATACCAGTCCAACCACCAAATAATGCTTGACCCCCTTCTGGGTCTCCATATTGTTGCAAATCCTTAAATTTGGAAATTGCTTCCTCTTGGGTCTTACTTACAATAACAGTAATCAAATTAAGAAATTTAATAGTCCCTTCTTCTCTACCAAACTTCTCCCTAGCGGTTGTCTTAATATCATCGATCTTGACCTTCAAATCTTCAGGAGTGAATGAACTGATAAAAACTGCTTCAGCATTCTTAGCAGCAAACTCCTTGCCCGCCTTCGAAGTGCCAGCCTGAAGAATTACTGGAAGTCTCTGGTAAGCAGAAGGTTTAAAAATATTGGGACCTGGAACCTTAAACCATTTCCCTTCATGGTCAATCTTTCTGATTCTTTCAGGGTCAGTGTAAACTCCTTTATTTTTGTCTAATACGACTGCGTCGTCTCTCCAAGATGATAAGAATAACTTATATACCACTTGGAGGTATTCTTCAGCCCTCTCATATCTCTCATCATGAGGTGGTAAATCTTCTCCATTTAATAAATTTCTGGAAGCACTGTCTAAATAACTGGAAACTATGTTCCAGCCTACTCTACCTTTTGATAACTCATCAATAGTTGCTAATCTTCTAGCAAAGTGGTACGGGTGTTCACTGATAGTAGCGAACGTGACTGCAAAAGAAAGGTTTTTGGTGACTGAAGCCATTGATGAAATTAAAGCTCCTGGTTCAATCAAGGGAATCTGAGCACCTGATTTCAATGCAGCATCTAAATTACCGTTGTATATGTCATAACCTCCTAATACATCAGCAATAAATAATGCATTAAATTTTCCCTTCTCTAATAATTTTGCCAAGTTATTCCAATATTCGATAGAATCAAATTCATGAGACTTATCCTTTGGGTGCTTCCACAATCCTGGCGATTGATGGCCACTAGTGCCCATTTCAAAAGCATTCAAAATGATCTTCTTAGTCATAGTTGTCTAATTATTGTGACCATGAAATTGGCTACTTATAAACTCGCTCTGTGGTGGCTCGTGATTCAGCCACAGCAGAAAATGCTTTGAACTCAATTACATCATGATTGATATTCGCTTTGTCACCTTACCTGATACAATCATTAACACCCTAGCCATTGTATTATGACTGTGGCATTAACTCTTGTTTCGGGTTTCGTCTTAGCTTCACCACTCAGCTTCGCTCATACTTTCATGCAGTTCAATCAATAGAGGTCCAAATTATGAAAGCCTAAATTGGCCCTAATCTTATCTATTGTTTTCAAAAAGGATTTTAACAATTTCTATATATTTATTAAACCCTAAATCTTCAACATCTATGTAGTCTTCCAAATTTTTGAAGAGTAATGCTTGACAAAGGCTAAAGGATCAGCAATTTTACCATCCTTTGGAATTTCAACCTCTGATGCAAATGATTTTTGTGGCAATACCAAAATGTCACTAACTAATTTCGGTATTCTTAAATCTGTAAAATCTCTCCAGGTAATTTTATTATAGATTGATGATTTAATATAATCATTGAAATATGCCATTATAACATCTGTCCAAATTCCTGCACCAGTCCATTTCAATATTTGTAATTGTTTTTCATTGGAGTTTCCCGTTAATCTTAATTGCTCTAATCTTTCTCTGTGTAAAGTGGTCTCAACGATGGAACTAATAATTTCTCTTAATATTGGATGTCCGGGTTTTGATTGTACTATAAATTGACCAAATTGTAATCTTCTGTGATAATCATTAGCCCAGTTCTTATTTTTAGAATCAACTTCAATCGCTATAATCATTCCTAATTCATCTGGGCTGACATTCTCAGGAATCCAATTTGGAATTGGTTGTAATGGATACGTGTCAATGTCAGCATAAATACCACCTTTAGCGAATAATATTAAATATCTGAAGAAGTCCATTTTTAAGATAACTTCAGGTAACAATTCGAAAGTGGCAATGATTTCAGGTATTCCACTATATAAATGTTTAATGAATGAAAATGCAGTATCATCATTAAATAATTCATGCACAAAACCGGGATTTTTAACAGCCCACTGGGTTTCACCTTGTCTATATAATTGATTAAATCTTTCATCGTTTAACCCATGTTTCCATGTTTGCCAGATATATGCTGGGAATCTTACACTTGAGTCATAAGGTACTAAATGAATTAATTTATCACGTAAACTAGAATCTTCACTGATTGAATTTTTGGCATTTAACTGGTTTAATTTACTTAATAACAATTTGTTTTGGTTTTCTAAGTTGATAAGTCTTTCCTCTTGTTTTGCTAAAAGTTGCTTGTTTAAACGGGTGAACTTGTTTAACAACTCATCTTGTTTAATATTATTCTCACTTGAAATTAATTTAGTTATGCCGAGAATGTTTTCATTTGGGACGAAATCTTGCTTGACACCAAGGAATATCCTCCCAGTAACCAAAAGGGATAAACATATCACCACGAAGATCACTATACTCCTTCTACTTATATTCTTTATCATTGTTGACCCTATGAAATTTATTCGCGTTCTTGGTAACTCATCACCAGAATTCCGATCCAGTAATACTAAATTCCTCGTACATCATCAACGTTTTTGAAGCCAATTTCAACTTTCAATTTTCCAAATCCTTATACATTCTTGACAATTCAATAACAGGACTCAAACATGGTTAGTTTATTTGGAGGTGCTATAACGTGTACTTTACCACCTACTATAATTGATGTTTCAAATTTCCGTCAGGTCCCTGATAATCAAGAAGTTTTCTTGATTGAATCTAACAAGGACAAGTCAGTTATAATTGAACTACTCGAATCTCCTAGTTCGGATATTGAAAAGCTGTTGAAACTTCATTTGAGTGATATCCTAGAAATCGAGCCGGAACAAGTCAATTTATCATATAATCAACATAATAAAGCATACATAGTGAGGAATGAGATAGTGACACTAGGTTTGCTAAGATTCGAAAAGTTCAATGTCGATATATTGATGACAATAAGTAGAGTGATCCAAAAGGGTGAAACGCAGAATGTTTCAAAAGAGCAAAAGGATATCTTCGAAGATGAAGAATTAATAAAGGTTGGGTTGAATTCTTTAGAGATTAAAGACAATTCTTTATTTGGTTAATTGAACTCGAATTAAGTATTCATTTTCTAAACTACTCTAAATTTTAAATGTCATTTTTATTAGGATACCGCTTTTGCCGCACGATATGCAGCTTCATTTGCAGCTATAATCTGATTCTAGTCACAAGATAGATACAAAACGTACAAAAACTCATTGTAAATAACAAGGCAACATTAAGGAAAACTGCTTCAGTATTTGATAAAACTGGTATTGGGCTGCTATAATAATAGAATTTGTAGGCCCTTTTGATAGTGTGAACAATATCAATATTTTTGTTCGTAGTTGGGATATTCAATAAACTGTCCATTTTGATTGTTTAAACTTTTTTATAACTTTTCAATAAAATCGATCTTAAATTCTATCTTAATCTGTCTATCAGAGTTTCTGAACAACTTCAGCCGTATTTGAATGGCCTATTTATAATTTTTCTTCTCCCGCATATGCCGTTTATATACACATGTAGAGAAAGCTTATTTGTTTGGTACATCGTTAAGCATGAACTTAATTCTTAATTCTTTTGCTATTTTTAAAAAATTTCCTAAACTTGAAGTCTAGAATTTATCCGATTGAACCCTAAGATAATTAATTAGCTTACTGCCGTATATTGTAATACCGTATAATAGCGATAAGCGTATCTTGCTTCTTGCTGTCCCGTTTCATTGTGTTATTGTTTGGTAAACATTCAATTTGTTTCAGATGGTTTTTAAATTTTGCTCTTAGTTGCATTCATTTGCATTACGTTTCATAATTTCTATGACCTAACTATTACGCCTTTAATCTTACATCCAGATACACATACTTGCATCAATCGTCGTAAATATGCTTGTGAATATTATTCTGATTATATTTGTACTGAATCTGTCTTATAATCACCCAATTTCTTCGTATCATTCTTATTTACTTTTTCTTTTCCTGAATTCCTTATCATCTTGAATGAGCCGCATAGATCAAATCTCAATTATCCAAATTGAATACTACACGAAATGGTATTATGGGTATATAGAAGTAGAGGATATTGAAAATACTAAGTTATTATAATCATAAATATTTTGAATGAGGCTAGACTCAATCTAGTATCTGAATTACAAAAGAATTGGGTGATAATAGTCAAAAGACTTGGTGAGTTCTCAAATTATCTGAGACACACTTTTAATGTCCACAAATACAAACAGGTCAAGGCAACTCAAAAATTTAAGAGTTGTAAGTAAAGTTTCAATCAGACACATAAAGAATAAATACGAAACAAATAGAGGAAATTTAATCTTTTCACCATTCATTACCTAATATACAAACTAAATAATCATACATAAACTGTTACTTTAAAATCTAAGAAGAAGCAGAGGAGTATTTAGTAACAGCTCTGGTTCCTTCAGAAACAGCATGTTTAGCTAATTCACCTGGTAAGATTAATCTAACAGCAGTTTGGATTTCTCTGGCTGAGATAGTAGATTTCTTGTTGTAAGCAGCTAATTTGGAAGCTTCACCAGCAATTCTTTCGAAAATATCGTTAACGAAAGAGTTCATGATGGACATAGCTTTTTGAGAAATACCAGTATCTGGGTGGGTTTGTTTTAAAACTTTGTAGATGTATGAAGAATAAGTTTCTTTTCTGGTTTTGGTTCTCTTTTTGGCATCAGTGGAAGCAGTCTTTTTAGCGGCTGGTTTCTTTTCAGCAGGAGCTTTGGAAGCAGGTTTCTTTTCAGCTTTTGGTGCCATTGTTAAGTTAATTTAATTTAATAAGGGATAAAGCAAAAAAAATAAGGGTGAGGGATTGAACTATTTAAATAGTAAAAATGCGGGATTTCGCCACGACCGGTGTCTCTCAGTATTTGCACTCAATAGTGTAAACAAATTTCACTACGATAAGGTGAGATTGTTGAATACGTGCAAAAAAAATAAAAATGTTAGAAAACAATGACCAATAACTTGTTAGTATAGAAATTTACCAAAACAATTGAATAATTTAGTACTGAAATTGGGCGGTATACTGAAAATTACTGTATGTTTATGCGTAGTATGAGTAAATTTTGTCCTGTAAAATCGCAACGCGATCTAGTGAATCAAAATAATGCGAATCTAAGTAAGTATCTGCGTAGCGTAAAAATCATCATGATACGAGTTAATTATGGAACGTTTTTGGTGCCAGGTCAAATAACACCAAAATAAACACAATATATTTGGAATAATAATTGACATTGCCAATATTTTGAGACATTTACTTGTTAATTACTATGCTATGGGAAATGTCGGTTAGACCTACAACAAAATAAAAAACAGTTCCAAGTGTAGTCGAATCCCTGACGCAGAATTGTGCGAATTGTATAAAAGGATTCAATAATCTCCCTTTTCATTTTTCTAGTTTTTTTTAATCAACAAATTTATAAATTATAATGTCAGGTGGTAAAGGTAAAGCCTCAGGTTCTGAAAAAGTTTCAACTTCAAGATCAGCTAAAGCTGGTTTAACTTTCCCAGTCGGAAGAGTTCACAGATTATTAAGAAAAGGAAACTACGCTCAAAGAGTTGGTAGTGGTGCTCCAGTTTACTTAACTTCAGTCTTAGAATATTTATCTGCTGAAATTTTAGAATTAGCCGGTAACGCTGCTAGAGATAACAAAAAATCAAGAATTATCCCAAGACATTTACAATTAGCCATCAGAAATGATGAAGAATTAAACAAATTATTAGGTGATGTTACTATTGCTCAAGGTGGTGTCTTACCAAACATTCACCAAAGTTTATTACCTTCAAAAAAGGCTAAAGATAAAGCTAGTCAAGAATTATAAGTAATTTAGTGTAATCTGATAGTGTATATTAGTAATGAATGGTTTATATGATTATTTCCTCTTTTGCCTCTATCCCTTAGAAACAAATCTCGTACTGCTCACAAAATCTCACAGTGAAATTTCTGTATAGTGTACAATGGAAAAGTTCTCTAATTGGAGAGATAAAGGTACTGGGATTTCACCTTTCATACAATCATATCCTAAACCTAGCATCATAAGTTATTTGGTTTTAATTCCTAAATTACCAATCTTCTTAATATTATTACCTTTCATCTTTTTACCAATTTTAATGGTAAAACATTTCATATTAAGGTTCTTATTTAATTTTCAATTCAAACCATTACCTTTGAAAGGGCACGTAATAACTAATTATTCGTCGCCATTATTACTTTTATTGACTAATTTACCTATCTATATTCCCCAAAATGGTTTGATGTATTATTATTCACCTTTAAACTTCTTACGTCATTCATTGAATCAAACTAATGGGAAAGTTATTGGTAAAGCTGTAGTGAAGCTTGATGATAATTGTTTAATATTGGTGGAAGGTACTCCTTCAAATAACAAATGTGTTTTGAAATTCCAAAACGTAGATAAATATGAATTATCAAATATTTCAACCTTGATTTTAAAATTTAATCCAAATTGGGTTAATATTACTTTACCTACAAGCGCTGTATGGTTATTTGTCAATTTATTGATTAATACACCATCATCCATCAATATTAAGAATATCAAAGTCGATGGTATAGCGAAAGTTATCACTGCTTTCAGTAATGCTAATTTGAAATCAGTTAACTTAGAAGTTAGTGATAAGTGGGAATTTTACAGCTACTATAAGAAGAATACTTGAATGAGAGTATTTACACAAATAGGATTTAATAAAGGTGGTTCTTTAAGGTTCATTATTCATTACTTGCTTGCTCTCGTCTGCTTTTGGCTGTTTTCGATCTTCGCTACTACGATGACTCCTATGCCTATGATTTCTACGCTTTTCGCTTCTGTGTCTATCACTTCTGTGCTTATCTTCATGCTTTTCTCTGTGTCTGTGACTCTTATATCTACTTTTATGTGATTTTTCACTCATAAAATCAGCCATAGGGTCTCTGAATTCATCATCCTCAAGTGCTCTCTTCCTACTTTCATTATCTTCATCCTCTTCTTTTATTTCTTTTGGACTATTCTCTAGTTTCAAATCTGACGTTTCTATGAATGTTTCTTCTTCGTCTTCTTTGTGCTCTTTATTGGTCAACTCCTTGGGCTTAGGTAAATATTCTTCATAATCTATCATGAAATCTTGTTCTTTCTCACCCTCTTTCAATTTGAACCAACAATGATCAATAACCAATTTATTGCCAAAAACCTCTACTCCCTGTAAATTGTCTATTGCTAGGACACAGCTATACCAATTTTCATATTTCAAGAATGCAAAACTATTGAGTAGCTTGATATGAGTTGGTACCCCATATTGTGAAAATATTACCAATAAATCTTTCATCTTGATGGATTCATGCAAGTGGTTGATATGTATGTAATTGGAGTCAGAATAATCATTATGCCAAGATTGAGAGAAAGATGTCTTTGCTTCAAGTTCATTCTGGTTGAGTGCATTTATCCGGTTGATTTTATTCATAACGATATATTTCGTTAGCGTAAATGCTGCACTACACCAAAATCGAGTGTGAGAAAAAGATGCGATGAGATTAGGAAAATTAAAATTTTCAAATAAGATGAAGAGGAAAGATCCAGTTGAAAGTGATGACGAATTAGAAGTCAAAGGATTGATTGATGTCAGTGATGATGAAGAAGGTGACACTGTCTACCATTCACTCGAGGATTCCGACGATGATAATGATGAACCAGAAAACAGTGATAATGAGAGCCAAGATGAGGTAGATGAGGATGAGGACGATAATAACGAAGACATACTTTCTGATTCTGACTCTGATGCCGACAGCGAACTCAGTAAGCTTCTTGAACAAGACCGTCGTGCTCTTCCAGAGTCAGACTCCGAATCTGATTTCGATGAACCAAAAGAAATCAACCTTAATATCCATACAAAATATTCAGATGGTAGAGACCGTATCATAAAACCAGAAATCAACCCGGTATATGATAGTGATGATAGTGATGGAGAAACTTATAATCCAATCGGAAACATTCCTCTCAGTGCATATGATGAAATGCCACATATAGGGTATGATATCAATGGTAAGAGAATCATGAGACCTGCTAAGGGAAGTGCTTTAGATCAATTACTTGAAACTATTGAATTACCAGAAGGTTGGACCGGTTTGTTAGATAAAAACACTGGTACCAGTTTGAAATTAAGTAAAGAAGAATTGGAACTAATTAATAAAATTCAAAATCATGAAAAGACTGATGATATTGATCCTTACGAACCAATAATCGCTTGGTTCACCAAAGAGGAAGAAATTATGCCATTGACTGCAGTTCCAGAACCAAAAAGAAGATTCGTACCTTCCAAACATGAAGCTAAGAGGATCATGAAGATTGTAAAAGCCATCAGGGAAGGTAGAATCATTCCGCCTGAAAAGACTAAAGAATTACAAGAAGAATTAGAACCAGAGTTCGATTTGTGGGAAGATGAAGTTGAAATCCCAGATCATATAATGAATCTCCGTGCTCCTAAATTACCTCCACCAACACATGAACAGAGTTACAATCCACCTGAAGAATATTTATTCAATAAGGAAGAATTAGAAAATTGGACAAATAATCCAGAAGATAGAACTCAAAACTTTGTACCACAGAAATACGGATCATTAAGAAAAGTTCCTGCTTATCAAGAAAATTTAAGAGAAAATTTTGAAAGATCGTTAGATTTGTATTTAGCACCAAGAGTCAGACATAATAAATTAAACATAGATCCTGATTCTTTGATTCCAGAGCTTCCGAGTCCTCAAGACTTGAAACCTTTCCCAATAAAATGTTCTACTGTATATGAAGGTCATCAAGGAAGGATAAGAGCTGTTTCTGTTCACCCTACAGGTATTTGGTTAGCAACAGGTGGTGATGATGGAACTGTTAGAGTATGGGAAGTATTAACAGGAAGACAAATGTGGGAATGCAATTTAAGAAAGGTCGTCGTCGGTCATGATGATGACGATGATGCGGTTGAAGCTTTGGAATGGAACCCAGATGGTGAATTAGGTTTGTTGGCCATGGTTATAAGTGACAAAGTAGTTATTGCATCACCTCCAATCTTTGGTTTTGATATTGAAAACGCAAGTAAATTGAAGATTGAAACTGGTTGGGGTTACGATACCTTCGGACAAACCCGTCAAAAAGACATAAATATTAACGATGATGATGAAGCTAATAATAACAATGGAGAATCTGGTAAATCTGGCAAAGATGTAGCTAAATGGTATCCACCAAATCAAGAGCAAAAGAACCATAGTATAGCTGTAATAATTCAATTGAACCATCAATTGAAGAAGATTTCATGGCATAGAAAGGGTGACTATTTTGTCACCGTGGCACCAGATGGAAAATACCGTGCTGTTATAATCCATCAAATTTCTAAACATTTATCACAATCACCATTCCGTAAATCCAAGGGTATGGTAATCGATTGTAAATTCCATCCTACAAAACCACAACTTTTCGTAGCTTATCAAAGAACAATTAAAATCTATGATTTAAGTCAACAAACTTTGATCAAAAAATTGATGCCAGGTTCAAGATGGTTGAGTAGTATTGATATTCATCCAAGAGGAGATAATTTAGTTGCATCATCATATGATAAACGTGTTTTATGGCATGATTTAGATTTAAGTTCAACTCCTTACAAAACATTAAGATATCATCAAAAAGCTGTCAGAAGCATAGTGTTCCATAAACTGTCATATCCATTATTTGCATCAAGTTCTGATGACGGATCCATTCATGTCTTCCATGGTATGGTTTATGATGATTTAATGACAAATCCTTTATTAGTACCATTAAAGAAATTAACTGGACATAAAGTTGTTAATAGTTTAGGTGCATTGCAATTAGTATGGCATCCAAAAGAACCATGGTTGTTTAGTGTTGGTGCTGATGGCACTGCCAGATTATGGACTACTTAGTTTTGTATATATATATGCATATCGAATATTTATTTTTCTCTCTTCTATGCACTCTGACAAATCTCAAATCTCGTAGTTTATTATGTATATGTTATAAATTAACCTAGACGTGTAATTTATTGATGAAAATGGTGATTTTAACTGTAATATAGCTATAAGATTGTTTCAGATACATTCTAGAAGGTTCATTCCAATTTTTTCCCGTTCATTATATTTTTTGTAGTTTTTTCAAATATTAAACTTTTGTTTATTTATAATTGTAATTTTTGCAACAATTACTCAAATGTTGCAATTTACCAATTTTATAAAAAAAACTAAAAAAACATGCAAAAATCTATAAAGAATCGTAGAGTATATAAGAAGCCAGACCAATAAATATCAAGTTCATAAATAAAGCTTAAAGCTATCTTAAATCAAGATATCTCGTAAACGAATATTCACAGTAATAGATCGTAAAACACGGACATTGATGTTGCGATATCCATGTTAAAATCCGAGTAGTGTAAAATACAAATAGCTCATTGACTCCACAGTCATGCCATTTTTACTCCAAACTCCAGAATTACCATTGGTAATTGTTTACTGAAATTGGGTGATGTCTAATAAATTTACGTGACCTCAATTGATTTATTACCCCCTGCAGGTTAATGGGGTTTCAATTTGTTAACCTAATTATTTATTTATCCCAACAAATTCGACACTAAGGCGACATTTCCAAGACACGACGCCCTACTGTTATTTTTCTTCCAATCCCCAACGTTTTTAAATTTCTCATAACTCTGTTCACTACTAAAGTAAACTTAGAAACTATTAATTAATTTTAAACATGTCAATTCCATTCAGTGATATTCAAAAACAAACCAATGATTTGTTAAACAAGGATTTCTTCCATTTATCTCAAGGTTCAATTGATGTTAAATCAACTGCTCCAAATGGTGTTAATTTTACCGTTAAGGGTAAAACTGCTAAAGATAACTCAATTAATGCCTCAATTGAATCAAAATATACTGATAAAGCTAGTGGTTTAACTTTAACTCAAGGTTGGAACAATGCTAACGCTTTAGACACCAAAATTGAATTAAGTGAATTATTAACTCCTGGTTTAAAAACTGAATTAATCACTAGTTTAGTTCCAAATGGTAACAGAAATGCTAAATTAAACTTCTACTACCAACATTCAATCATTAACACCAGATTGTTCTTTGATTTATTAAAAGGTCCATTAACTACTGCTGATTTAACTATTAACCAAGATGGTTTCATAGTCGGTGGTGAATTAGGTTATGATATTGCTAGTGCTGAAATCAACAAATACAATGTTGGTTTAGGTTACAAGAACCCATTATACTCAATTGGTTTAACTGCTTCTAACAAATTATCTGTTTTCTCAGCTGCTTACTACCACAAAATCAACCCATTAGTTGAAGCTGGTGCCAAAGCTACTTGGGATTCAGTTAAATCTTCAAATGTTAACGTTGAATTTGCTACCAAATACAAGTTAGATAGCTCTTCATCAATTAAAGCTAAAATCTCCGATTCCGGTTTAACTGCTTTATCCTATTCCCAAGTTTTAAGACCTGGTGTTACTTTAGGTTTAGGTACTTCTTTTGATGCCTTAAAATTAAGTGAACCAGTCCACAAATTAGGTTTCTCTTTATCATTTGCTGCTTAAGCGTTTGAGTTCAAGAGATTAATCGCTTGATTTATTGATGTTTAGATTAACTATAAAGTTTTATTCATCAACTGAATGATTTATAGGTAAGTAGTCAATATTATGTTTTAAAACTTCATTTGCTCATAGTCTTACTTCTTTAAATGACTAGAAGTCAATTGACCATAAGTTTCATTCAATCGATCAAATTCTGATTTCAAATATCTCTACACTATTAGCCTTTAGTCAATCAAATCTATGCGTACTGAAAAAAGCTGCGCACGGAAAGAACTAAAACCCATCGAGATGGAGAAACCTACGATATTAGCTTTATCAAGGCCATATATAACACCAAAAGAATTGACTTATTTACATTCAAAAACTATTGCAACTTCACAAAAACTACTTTTCAATGAAAGAAAAAGGCAAATATTCAATTTTATGTTTCAATTAATCAAACTTTTAAGATTTCCTTTAAGAGTTCTTAATACAACCATGATATATTATCAGAAATTTTATCTATATAATGAATTTATTGATGAACTGGAAGACTATTCCAATTTAGAAAAAAACTTAGAACATGATCCGTTCATTATAGGGTTATCATGTTTCTTCCTTGCATCAAAAAATGAAGATTGTATTAAGAAACTTCGAGATATCCAAATATTTGCTAACAAATTAAGAGATAAATCGCTTGTAGAAGATACGAATTATTTGGATATGCAAAGAAAAATAATATTATTGAATGAATACAAGCTCTTGCAAATAATCAAATTCAATTTCAATAATCAAATAATGTTTTCCATTGATGTCTTAGTCCTACAATTTTGCAAGAAAATCGGGCTAAATTATAAATATACAATGTTTGCATGGTTGATTTGTTTTGATTTAATGATAACTCCATTGAATTTGATGCTACCACCTCATTGTATTGCATTAGCCGCAATTATTGTCACATTGAATTTTGCACCAGATGATTTAATCATATCACATAAAGTTGAAGAAACAAATAGAGCTGAAGTTGAAGCAATTCTTGACAAATTGAATTGTAGTGATTTCAATTGTCCTGAATTACTTGTAAATGAAGGGATCATCTATATACTTGATTTCTATATCCATCAATTCAAAGTCTCGATGTTGATTGATTATTTACCTCCTCTTAGTGCTTCAGGTAAAGAACAAAGCTTGAAATTCATGAACTTGAAGTCCCAATTCAACAATTTGGAATCTATTAAAGAGTATAGTGTCAATCAAGATTTGTTACAACAAGATGAATCATTAGAAGTATGGGATTACTCGTTTGCTTCTAAAGGTTCTGCCAGATTTGCCAATAGAAGAATTTAAGAAAGTAATTATAAATGATATAGAATTTTAACAAAGAATTAATATGCTATGTATATATGCTAATCTAATTTATATGAAACCTTCGTACCCACTGAATGTACTCCTGTTTTTAAATTTGTGAAATTTACTGATTCTACTTCTCCTGTTAACTTTTCATCCAAAGTATCAGCCCATTCTGACGGGATCATGTGTGTATCTTGATCTGTATAAACCAAGATGTTGAAGGTATATTCACCATCCAATACAGGCAAATAAGCTGAAGAACTTGTAATTTGCCTTATGATTTGTTGTATTTCTCTTCTAATAGTATCTTTCAGACTAGGGACTTCATCATTATTTTCTAAATCAAATTCCCATCGTTCCACCAGTTCACCGGTTAACTTGTTTATGATTATTAATACAAGCTTTTGGAGTTTTATCCCATAAACCCAACGTTTGATTTGATTTAAGAATTTATCAATATAGTCTTTAATATCCTGATCAATTACAAGAACAAGGGGTAAATCATATTTTTTAACAGTTTGAAAATCTTCAGCAGGGTATATTCCTCTCTGGAATAGTATATTATTAATGGAAAATTCAAAATAGTCACAGACTACTTTACTGGAACCTTTTAATGCTAGCTTTGACATGGGTATGGTTCGCGATTTGTAAAATTACTGTAGAAATGGTATGTAAGGAATAGAAGGCAATACACAAGAGAATACTAACAGAGTTAGTGGCATAATGTGAAGAAGCAGAACTTCAGTAAAGAAGCCAAGTTGGCTAAAATCGAAAAAGACAAGTTGAAAATTGAAAAATATCGTGCTTTAACTTCTCAAATATTACAAATTAGGGCCAAGAATGAATATACCATAGATAATTTGAATAAGATAACTGATTTATTGGGATTGAATCCTGAATTTTATACGGTGTGGAATATCAGAAGGGAACAGTTGACAGGATTATTTGAATCAAAGAAATTGAATAGAAACTCAGCCTTGCAAGATGAATTAAAGTTCGTCATGGCTCTTTTGAAACGGTTCCCTAAATGCTATTGGATTTGGAATCATAGGCTTTGGAGTTTGAATCAACTTGGTTCAGATGCTAATTGGGAGTATGAGTTAGAGATAGTATCAAAACTATTGGCTTTAGATGAGAGAAACTTCCATGGTTGGCAATATAGGAGGATTGTAGTATCTTATTTAGAAACCAATAATGACTTGGTTAAAGATCTTTTAATAAATTTGAATGAATTCAAGTTTACGACATCCAAAGTCAACACCAATATATCTAATTTCTCAGCATGGCACAACAGGTCAAAATTAATTCCTAAAATCTATGACTTGATAATCAAGACTCAATACAGTGACCAAGAAAATCGCCAGATGATTCAATTGTTTGAGGACAAATTAATACTTTTAAAGCATGAATTGAATTTAGTCAATACAGGAATGTATATGGATATAGATGATTCTTCCATTTGGGTTTATTTGGATTGGTTGTTGAATGATAAATTCTTCATAAGTAAATTATCTCAACTGGTGTATGATGAAGTGTTACAAAGTCAACTTAAGGTAATAGAAGAATTAAATGAACTAGAAAAGGAGGATAATGGTAAAGATAATTGTTGGTGTTTGAAGCTGCTAATTTCTATTAAAGATTTATTGAAAACTAATGATAAGGATACAATGAAGCTGTATTATAATAAATTAATAGAAATTGATCCGTTAAGAAAGGGTTTATATTCAGACAAGTTAAAAGACTTATAACAAACTATATAGGAAGATTAATGCTCACATAGCGAGAAGCATCTCTCATAAGGTATCATCTCATCCTGAGTTTTAAGGGCACTTCTTTCTTCCATCAACTTCTCTCTTACAACCTTGGCTTCATCTAAAGTCATTGGCCATTCAACATTGTCACCGAAAGGACTAATTGTATCCATAATTTGTTGAAAATAAGTAGGATTTGGATTCAAGAATTTCTTTTTGCAGGCTTTGATTTCAGCTTTTTCCACCATGTGTTCCAAAGTCTGATCATCCCACCATTCTTTTTGTTGCGGAGGAACATCTGCTGTAGAAACAACTTTATCGTTGTTTGGATCAACCAAAAAGAAACAAAGGATCTTACGATGTCCTGGCTTGGTCTTATCAGTCAATTCGAACGGATCTACATGATGTTGGAAGGAATTAGGAAATATCAAAACCCTACCTTGTTTGGCTTCAACAGAGCCCAATAGTTTGACCATTGGGTCTTCGTCCTCAATTCCGAAATAAATCCTACAATACACCTCATCATTCTGTTCATATTCAGGATCATCAAAGGAATCTCTAAAGGACAACTTCAGTTCAGTGATATTTTCCATATCGTAATAATATAATACAGTGGCCACTATATCCTCATTTATAGTACCTTCAACATGCCATGAACCACCTTTGTACTCAGGATTCTCTGGGGTAAGTTCAATATTAGCTAATTTGACAATAACCTTGAGCTGATCAAAATTCAATAAATCGAACTTTTCAGTAACAGGGTCTTCCTTATATTCAACATTTAATTTTTTCAAATATTTCAATTTGTCTTCGTTATATAGTTCCTCATACAAGTCATCGAATGGAGTCCAATCGATCTTACCATCAGGACTCTTTTTACGAGATTCGTCAATTAATTTAGTAATATGATCGTTCTTTGCGTGCCATTCCTCATTGTAAGCATCAGTAAAAGTGTCATATGGAACCCTCAATAGAGGAGGGGATTGAAATCTTGATAAGGTATAGTTCAAACCAGGTACGACTTGATTAAATATTTTCTCAATATTATCATATAAGGATACAAATTTCACTGGGTGTAAATTGTTAATATACGACGAAATTTTGAATTGTTGACCTTCTTTTTTCAATAAACTCGGGATCCATTGATAATTTTCTGATACACCCCAAGAGTCGACACCTTCTTTCACTTTGGATATTGAACTGTCAAATTTGACAATCTCATAGCCGTTCTTAGTTTTGATTGGGGTAACTCCATATTGTAAAGGAAATAATGAAGGATGTACTAAATCTAATACTTGATTGTTAGATCCAGGATGATAATCTAGTTCATTTAGTTGTTCAACGAAGTTATCAATATCCTTAATCAAAGAATCTCTAAGATTTGCTCCAATTATTTCATCACCGCTTATAATCTTATCATCGCATTGAATGGTGTACTCATTCTTTAAGAAGTCATTGGTAAGCTGTTCATACCATTCAAGTTCTCTAATGGCAAAATTAAAAATTTCATTAAAGTCTTTTTCATCATATTTGAATTGACCAGCTAATTCCTTCCTCCATTTAGAAACAATAGTCTTATCTTTATATTTAGATTGCCAACTTGGCTTAGCTCTGATCAATTTTGATATTTCAGTTATGTCCCATTCCTGGACTGTTTTAGGTATAGGAGCAGTGTTGGTGCTAAAAGGGTACCACCAAGGGTGTGGAAACTTCATTGACTTCACTTAGCCAAAAAATATTACAGGGGGTTGTGCCGGTAATTAAATATTTTGACATTACGAGAAACTCGTAAATCTCCATGCCAAGAATAGGAAAATCTATTTTGTGAACAATGCGGAGATATTGAAAGCTAATTTACAAATTTAACGAAAGATGGTAGATCATTGCCAAAGACATAGCCATAGATCGACAGAGAGACATGCACATGTTTAGTCTTGAGTTAAAATCTAATTAAGGAGTTTGGGTATCTGGCGATAATTCCTATTTTTATATCCATTGCAAATTCAATTCTTTCTTATGTTATCTTATCGACCTGTTGGGGAAAGTTAGGCAGAAGACATACTTTATAAGCTTAGTCTTGATGAAGTTTACCGTTTCAGTAAGTGTCAAAATCAGTCCCACATAATTAAGTGAGGACTTATCCTCAAAATCAAAATCAGACAAAAGTCGTATCTCGAGTTGAGATGAGATGAGAAAAAATTAAGTATGGCGAAGACTAAATCAAGAGGAAGAAGAGGCGAAAAAGAAAAGAAAGTCAAGGGCGTTGACTTTGTAATCGATACAGACCCAATAGAAGAAAACAAAGATTCTGTTACTTCAAAAGAGACCCAACAATCAAACGATGAGCCAGAAATAAAGTCAACTTTCTTTGGTCTTGTAGATGCCAATGAAATAGATTATTTCAAACAAGCTGAATCAACCTTAAACATAAATGCCTTTGAATATCCAGAAGAGAGACAAGGATTTGTTCGTTCAGTTTTAGAAGAAGCTCGTGGTAAGGAGTTGAAATTGGTTACCAATCAGATTTGTTCTAAATTGATGGAAAGATTAATCTTAATAGGTGATGACATTCAAATTAAATTTATTTTCAAACAATTCCAGAATCATTTTGTTGCATTGAGTAATCACAAATATTCTTCTCACGTATTAGAGACACTTTTAGTTAGAATTGCTTCTTTGGTTGAAAAGGAGCTCATTGGAGAAGAAGAAGAAGAACAACAAGAAGAGGATACCTCCAATGAGATTTATGATAATGTTAAATCCATAACTGTGGAACATATGTTCTTACAAATGTTGAATGAAATAAAACCTCATTTGAATTCTATGGTTTCCCATCAATATGCATCTCACGTAATCAGGTTGATTATTTTAATCATCTCAGGTAAAGAATTACCTTCTACAACCCTTTCAAATTCCACCTTAAGATCTAAAAAGTCAAAAATTGCAAGAAAAATGATTGAAATTAAAGATAATGAAATTTTTAATAGGTCTTTCCAAGTTCCAACTTCATTCAAGAATGAAATTGCTGAATTTCAATCACAAATCATCAAGAACAAAGATACTAAAACCATGAGACAATTTTCAATCGATAAAGTTGCATCACCAGTAATTCAATTATTATTGCAGGTTGAAGGTATTGTCGATAAAGAAAGATCATTATGGCATTTAATTTTCTTGAACGATAAGCAACCCAAAGACTCTCAAGAAGAAGCTTTCGTAGAGCATTTATTGAGTGACTCAGTTGGTTCACATTTCTTGGAATCCTTAGTTAAAGGAACTGGAGTCAGATTAAGTTACATCAACAGATTATATCAATTATATATGAAAGAAAGAGTCTTAAAATTATGCAACAGATCAACTACTGGTGTTTTCATAATCCAAGCGTTATTACATAAATTGAAACTGAATGAAGTCAAATTTATTTTGGACCAAATTATTCCTGAATTGTCTAACTTATTATCCATAAACGACAATCAAAATATTGGTTTGAGTACTCATGTTATTGATGCATCCATTGAACAGAAGAACTATAAACGTGATGAGATCATCGATCAATTATTCTTGAAATTCACCCCTAATTATGATCATCATAACTTAGATGCAAATGACTCTAATGAAAAACTAAATGACAATCCTGAATTATTCGAAAATGTATTGCAATTATCTAAATCAACTTTAGGTAACACTAGGGATGATTGGCCAACTGCCGAAGAAAGAAGAAGATCCTTGTTACTTGAAAAATTAATGGAATACGAATATGGTTTCGTGATTTGTGCTTGGTTTAACATGTTTGCATTACCTGAAGAGAGATTAATACAAATGTGCTTACATGGTGTATTTTCTCATGTTATTGAAAACTGTTTAAGAGTGTCTCCTGAAGAAACCAGAGATGTGTCCTTCTTAAGAAAGAGAGTATTAAATCTTTTCACTAATCATATAACTGAATTGGCTGTTAACTCTTATGGATCTCACATTGTTGACAAATTATGGGAATTTACCATCAGTCATAATATGCAAAAAGATAGAATCGCTACTGAATTAGTCAACAATTCCAAGAAAGTTAAGGATAGCAATTATGGAAAGATGGTTTGGAAAAATTGGTCAATGGAATTATTCACCAGAAAAAAGTTCGATTGGAAGTCACTTGTCAAGCAACAGGAAATCGAGTTCTTCGGTGATAACAAATCATCTAAACCAATTAACTTGAAATTACAGCAAATGAAAGAACAAGAAACAAAAGACGAAAAATCAAAGGAGAAATTTAATGATAGATTTAATGAAAGTTCATATGATGGAACAAACAAAAAGCAAAAAGTTAGAGGACGTAATCGTTAGTACCAATTAATATAATGTATATTAAAAGATATCTATAGTTCTCTATTAATTCCTATTTACATATTGTAGTTTTTATGATTCAGTCTTATGGTAATGATTTGATAAAATATTGTTGCAAGATGGATTCATCTACTGACGTTGGACTCTCAACTACGGGATCAACCCCTGATTGGTTCTTAGGAAATGCAATTACATCTCTGATACTTGGACTACCAACCATCATTGCACATAATCTGTCGAATCCTATAGCGAGTCCTGCATGAGGAGGGCATCCCATACTCAAAGCATCTAACAAATGCCCAAACAAATGTCTGTAATTACCAATTCTTAGAATCTTTTCAAATACATATTGTTGAAGTTTCGGATCGTGTATTCTTCTTGAACCTCCTCCAACTTCAACTCCATTTATAACGAGGTCATAGTGCTCTCCCCGGACTTTCAAAGGATCATTTGCTAAGAAGTCATAATCCTCAATCTTTGCCATAGTGAAAGGATGATGTGTCGATTCATAGCTTTGGTAATCATATTTAGGATATGTGTCATCAGAATTGCCTACTTCAATCGGATTGAATAATGGAAAGTCGACTACCCAAGAACCAACGAACACCTGCGAGGAATCATAATTAGAAACAAGTTCACCAGTTTTAGACTTTATTGGCCTTTGCCATTTGTCAGGATACTCGGAAATAGCCAATTGCCTGAATTTACCTAAAGGTGTTGGATTTTCGTAAGACACTTCCGCTCTATCTGAAATGGCAATAATGTCACCAACCTCCAAATTGAGGAGTTGATCTAGTCTATCCTCATCAAAATCTTTGGCTGCTTCGAAGACTTGTTTTTCTAATAACTTTTTGTACCATTGTATATCTTTTTCAGATTTCATGGCTATGATGTAAGGTTTACGTCTTGAATAATTTGAGTTGTCAGTCAATGCTTTGGGGATTTTATTGTTGATCAACCCTTGTTTTAATACGCATGCTTCTAACATAGGGAACTGTGGGCTCTTACCCTTCAAAAAATTACTCAAGTCAATGAAGGTTAAATTTGATCTCAAATCTGGCTTGTCAATCCCATATGAACTCAATGCTTCCGAATAAGGTATTTTAGTGAACTGAACGGAGTCATTGGAGACACCACCAAGTTCTACCAAATAACCATCTTCACTGACAACATATACTGGTAAATTTCTTACTTTTCTTATTACGTTATAAATCAAATCTTCTACCACAATTCCAATTTGGTCACTTGAATTGATATAACTCATTTCCAAATCTACTTGAGTGAACTCTGGCTGCCTATCTGATCTTAAATCTTCATCACGAAAACACTTGGCAATCTGGAAATACTTTGTGAAACCTGAGCTCATAAGAATTTGCTTATACTGTTGCGGAGATTGTGGCAAAGCATAAAATGAATTCGATGATCTGGTAGGAACTAAGAATTCTCTAGCGCCTTCGGGAGTGGATTTAAATAGGAGTGGTGTTTCAATTTCTGTAAAGTCATGATTATCAATGAATATGCTTCTTATAGAATGTGCTATTTTACTTCTCATTCTTAGGTTATGTTGCAATTCTTTGGTTCTTAATTGTAAGTACCGGAAATGTGGTGGTAAATTACTTGGATTAGTATGTTTTAAATTGTCAAGCCTTGCAGCATCTAAATTTGATTCATTAAGGATCTGATAACTGTCAACTAACATTTCCCATTGTTTACTTCCATCTTTGGTTTCCTTTAATTTGACTTTCCCACTCACACTAATAGACTCTTCGGGTACAGAATCTTTGAGTGTATTAAAGTATTTCGAGTCTGTAAAGTCAGGTGATAGCATTAATTGCACAAGGTCACCATTGACGTCTCTCATTTCAGCAAACGAGTTCTTAGCCATTATTCTTGGCTTTCTATTCAAATGCCCATTGAGTATTATATTATTGTGCAAATACGAATCTAAGTGGTGTGATACTTCACTTATAGTATGCGTGCCTTTAGGGAAGTCAAATTTAGCAAGGGTTGAGTGCTTAGGTGGTAAATTTGATAAAAACCTTCGAGATAGTATGGGCCGTATATAAAATTTCATATTAAGGGCCCCCAAATGGTTTTTGATAAATGGCACCATAGATGAAGAGCTTCGCGTCCCGCACAGGTGGCTTTTGATAGCTTTGAAATTTCCAAGAGCTTTGACAGCTTTGGGCACATAGGCGCAATCGAAGGGAATGATCTCAGCCTTAAACTTAAGACTATCCAAAGTCTTTATACTATTGATAGTTATAGTGAATATAATAATAATAGCAGGAATCGGGTCATATACTTTTAAAATCACTAATTTGAAAATTGATTACTCTCGATTCATTAAACAAGGAAATGTTACTGAATTGAGTAGGAAAGGATACCAAATTGAACCACAAAATGTTCAGTTCCAGTTCATAAACCCTAAGGGCAAACAAGGAGATAGAGAAAGCATCTTGAAGCAAAATACGGAAACTTATAATAAAGAGTTGCAACGAGAAATTTATGAACCTAAGGATACTGATCTCAGTGATTTAAGGCCTCCACTGCCCGAAGAACTTGCTAATTATAAAAGGGAAAGTGCTACAATTATTGCCTTGGTCAGGAATGCGGAGATCAGCAAAATTGCCTCTTCAATCAGAAGTTTCGAAAAGAGGTTCAATTCTAAATTTCAGTATCCATATACTTTCATCAACGATCAACCATTTAACGATAGATTCAAAAATAAAATCGCCAAAGTAACGAAAGCTGAAGTAAATTTTGTTGTCATTCCCAGCGAACTTTGGGATAAGCCTGATTCCATTGATGAAGAACGTGAATCTAAGGCTATGAATATCTTGCAAGAAGAAAATGTAGCGTATGCCAAAATGCAATCCTATCATAATATGTGTAGATTTTACCTGGGGAACGTCTATAAGATCCCTGAATTACAGAATTATAGATATTATTGGAGATTAGAACCCAATGTTAAGTTTTATAATGATATAGAATATGATGTGTTCAAATATTTACACAAAACAGGTAAAATTTATGGTTTCACTGTCAGTTTATATGACATACCTCAAACAGTTGAAACGCTATGGCCTGAAACGGTGAATTTTTTAAACCAAGGAGATAATTATAAATATGTTGACACCAATGGTGCATTTCAATGGTTGTTAGATGATCAACAAAACCCTCGTAATAGTCGAATGACAGGAGGTTATTCAACATGCCATTTCTGGTCTAATTTTGAAATTGGTGATATGGAATTCTTTAGAGGTGAAGCATATAGTAAATGGTTTGAATATTTGGATTCAACAGGTAAATTCTATTATGAAAGATGGGGTGATGCTCCAGTTCACTCAATGGCACTTGCATTATTTGCACCTAAACACAAAATCCATTGGTTTAGAGACATTGGATATTTCCATGATCCTTATCAAAACTGTCCTAATAGTAAGACTACACAAATTTGTAAGGTTGGTGAATTTTCTAGATGGGACAATATGAAAGATCAAAACTGTATGGGAAATTGGATAGATTATGGTATGGATGACCCTTCATCTATTTATTGATGAGAATTAATGACACACTTTTTATTATTACGCAGTATATAGTAATGGATACTTTGGTAATGACATTAAATACTTTTGAAGTCGCACTAAAAAATATCAACGATGAATGTTGGCTCAATTCTTAATGATGATACACCGGGTGATTCTGATTCAGGAAGAAACCCATCAATAGATAATTTACGTAAGAATTCACAAAGAAGTTCCATAGTAAGTTTATTGAACGATGAAGGTAGCAATAACTCCCCAGAACCAAGCAGCTCTGACTCTGCAAAACCAGAACCAGTTGAAGAGCCTGTGGTTAAAAAAGAACCAGAACCAAAACAAGAGCCTGAACAAGTTCAAGACCAACAACTTGACTTATTAGAGGAAGATGAAATTGCTAGATTGAAAAAATTAAAGTCAAAGAAGAAACCTAAAAGATATACACAACCACCTATATGGGCACAAGAATGGATTCCTAATAATAGAAGAAATGGCGAGGTCTTACCGAACAATATTCCTAACAATGATACTAGCTTCTCTGACAAACCGATATTCAACACCAACTCAACCACCAGTGAAGATTTAGAATGTTCTATAACAGGAGTAATACCCGCTCCAAGTGTAACAAGGACTGTGGCTGAATGGATTTATGCCAACTTCATAGAGATAACTGAAGCCAATAGACCTAATATTGAGTTAGAATTGAAATTCGGAACCATAATGGATAAACAACTGAACAATCGTTTGAATATCAATGTATCCACTGAATGTATTTTCACAGATTCATCAAAAATCTACTTTGATGCAGGGATTCATGAAGTTGGATTCAATGAGATGATCAAATTTTTTGAAGAATTAGAGAAATCTCACCAAGAAGAATCTAAAAAGATGACATCAAAAATTAAGAGGAAGTTCAATATTTTAGAATCTGACGTAACTGATTTTGTTTATTATATAAGGAACCGTAATGAACAATCTAAAACCATGAGAATATCCAAAGACAATCAATTGAATCCTCCAAGATATACAGCTATCAGCAAACATAGGATATCCGACTTATATATCCATAACCCATCTTCAATGTATGATTTAAGATTATCATTATCGTTGGAAAGTCCAGTACCAAATGAAGAAATAGAACCAACCATGAAAAAACTCAAACCAACTGTGACCAGAATTAAGCAAAGAAATTCTTTTATTCACAAGCAGACTGTTACCAGATTTGATATGACAAGAGTGACTACACGTAAAGAACAAAAAAATTCATCTACGGGTAAGAAAATGGTTGAAAATGAAAAGACTTTTGAGTCTGAATTAGAGATAGACATAGGAGAATTATTCAAAGGATTTGATCAAGTTAAAGATGGTACCAATACAATAAGATTTGAAGAATTGGTTGAAATATTTGTAAATAATGCCAGGGTATTGAATAATAGAGTAACGAAACTTGCCAAGTAAAAGAATTGTAGTGTGTGTATAGTATAAATATATTGTAGTTTTAATAGAGTATTTCGTTTTGATAGAGTATCCACGGGTAATTAAGGTTATTTGCCGATGTTATGGGTTAATTGGCGGAGTTTTAGGTCAGTATGAGAATAAATCAGAATTTAGGGTTGCAGCTATTTTTGCAACATCGTGTGCAGACGAGCCTCGACGAAAATAATATTTAACGTGTATGATGAATTATCAAATCATATTGATAACTTTATTATTAGGGTTAATAATAGGTATATACACGGTTACATATTTATTTTCACATTCTCCAAGACCTGAAGTAGGTTCTGAATTAGTGTATATTACCAATGATGATACTTATAGACCTCATGTATTACGTCCAAGAATATCTCATAGATCAACTTTAGGTGATGAAAAGTTGGAACTTAGTATAGTAATTCCATGTTACAATGAAACCGAAAGACTCAAATTGATGTTGGATGATTGCTTATCGTACTTGGAAACCAATTTCAAAGGTCAATATGAAATTGTTATTGTTGATGATGAATCAAAGGATGGTACCTCAGAGTACGCTATTAAATTAGCAGATGAATTTAAGATCAAACCCCATGTATTTAAAATAGTCAAATTAGCCAGAAATAGAGGTAAAGGCGGTGCTGTCACTCATGGCGTCTTACATAGTTCAGGTAAATATGTTTTATTTGCAGATGCTGATGGTGCAACTAAATTCTCAGATTTAGGTAGATTACTCGAATTCTTCAAAACCGAACTCAAGGATGATGAACCAGGTATTGCAATTGGGTCAAGGGCTCACATGGTAAATACTGATGCAGTTGTCAAGAGATCATTCATCAGAAATTTCTTAATGTATGGATTGCATACTTTGGTTTATATATTTGGTATAAGAAATATCAAGGATACTCAATGTGGATTTAAGTTATTCAATTTTGAATCCGTCCAAGCAGTATTTCCTCATATGCATACCGAAAGATGGATCTTTGATGTGGAAGTTTTACTTATTGCTTCATCACAAAATATCAAGATTAAAGAAGTACCAGTTAATTGGCAAGAAATTGATGGCTCTAAAGTAGATTTGGCAAGAGATTCAATTGCTATGGCCATTGATTTAGTAGTTACAAGAATTGCTTATATTTTAGGAATTTATAGATTGAACGAAAACGGGGGTATCTAATATATGACGACTTAGCAGCATTTAATATATAATTGAGTCACAAGTATCTTGCTCTCCCATACTATTTGGTTTCCTTATAGACTCATACTTCGTATACACACCTGTGTTATCCTTGCATAATGATATCTATTTATCGGGAGAAGCACACAACTGATCGGGGCCATTCACTAATAGTGAGATGGGAGATAGATTTAAAATATCCTTCTGAAAGCTTATTACTAGTGATGTTATCCCTAGATTTGTGTCTCATGTTTTTATTGACCAATTACCAATTAAGCCTTTACTACTAATTTAGTTAGGCTTCTTGTTCCAACTAGGATTTTTTTATTTTTTTAATACTAATTGTATATTCATCCTCTAAAATACTATATACTTACAAACCTTGAATTATGTACTATTCTACTAGTCAGAAAACCTAAAATATACTAGATATCTGGATGGGACCTCTTTTTTTTTTTAAACTCATTCGTATATTATAATCTATATACTAAATATCTGGATGGGAGGAAAACTTGTGATTTTTCAGTAGTGAAAAACCTCCTATTTCTTTTTGAATAAATCTGAAACAATTTATGTGAATCAAATTAATTGGTGTCTATTTAATTTTGCAATTATTTCAAAAATGCTGATTGTTTGGTGTAGGCCCCTTGAATTAAACGTAGCATTGAATACAGAAAATGATAGAAAACCTCAGTTCAAAGTACATAAATCCACTTAAAACCATCAGTTAATGATGTAAATTCTAACGAATGCTGAAAATTCGTAATATTGGGCAAAAACCTTTTTTTCAAAGACTATAATATAATTAAGAGACAAATGATCATAATCTCCGATGTAGTGTAACGGCTAGCACGGTTGCCTTTCACGCAGCAAACCCGGGTTCGACTCCCGGCATCGGAATTTTCAGTTTTTAACTGCCCCTCTCCCCTTTATTTAGGGGAAATTTTTGGTTTACGATAATAGTCAATTGATACACGTCCAAACAACGGAGCTGAGTATAATTGGACAATGCGATGTGTCAAGACAATAGAGAGTATCTATTCAACGGACAGGAATTACGTTATACTCCATTTCGATAAATAGAGCGGACTTTTGGGTCCAATGCATATTTTGGGTCAAGCACAAGTCAAAATATGATTTCATAGATAATATGAAATTCTTTCAATTTCATAGTCTAATCAAAATTCCATTAATAACTTTTAACGTCGTCAGACGCCTCGATGGGCCCTTCTACTTGTGTTAAGGTTTTATCAATAAGTCTATAAAGTTTAAAGTTTGGTTGAGGACATATTACGCAAGCAGCATACCCCAATAAAGTCTAAAAGGGGTATAGGTGTCAGACGAAAATACACGTAAATTAAGTTTATGCATAATCAAAGGATTAACGCATTACACTGTTTTCAGGATGAATAATTCACCCTCCTTAAATTGATGTCGCATTTATTTTTTTTATCATATTACCTAAATTAAAATGTCATTTGGTAAGTTTCAATGGCCGTGTATAAAAACTAACATCGTACTTACCTTCAGTTCAATATTGTTTACAAAGGATCGATGAGATATTAATTGAGCCCAGCTAAAATTGGATCCATAAAATATTTAATGGGCTTACCTACTCTCTTGGTGCGAGATTATTATAATTGAGCTCAGCCAAAATTGTTCCTCATACAACGAAATCAGTGTAATTCTACCGCGATACTACTCTAGGTCGAGAATTCAGACTTCACCGTCAGGCAATATAAATTCAGTAGACTCAACGATATTAGATGCTATACAAGGAGAATTCTTTTGAGTGGTAGATTCTGATATAATATAGATGCCCCTACGAAATGTTCGATCAGCTTTGTATGGTACTATTCAGATGATACTCGGCATTCTTATATTCAAGTGTGTAATATCATTTAGCTAGTATAAGGGTAATCTATTTGAGTATGATAGATGCGACATCAATTTAACGAGGGTGTGATATTAATCCCGAAAACACTGTTTTTCCGCTGCTATCTACAATTTATGTTACGATGATTAAACTTTGAGTGTTGGATTGTCCCCTATCCAACAAGGGATGAGCTGCATTATATCATATGAATTGTGACTCTATTAAGGTCTATGGTCTATTCGAGGATCTTGGGAATCGATTATAAGGAATGGGATAAGCATAAACTCTAACTCAGTTATAATCACATGAGAGAGAATTATAATTAAGCATATCCTTGCCATAAGAGACGCGTCCTATCATAGTTGCGTAAAAATTCTTAAAGCAGTAGTTCATTAACCCAAATAAAAAATTGTAGTAATCCGATATTTAACTAAGGCTGCATACCTGCATATTCTCATATATTTTAGGAAACCAAAAACTAGGCTGGGGGTGATAAACTCTAATTAGACGGTGATTTACATCCTTAACACATTGTATCATATTTTCACATTACCATATGCAGCAAACTATAATTAAGCTTTGATAACGGTTTGCTTTACTTAACTACTACTTGATATTTGGAATATTCTCCTGGAAAAATATATGAACGGATAAAAAAATAATTATTTTTCATTGATTGGATCCCAAACTATGGAGAAAAAGAAAAGATTAACGGACTCCTATTGTTGTAGTTACTATTTGAGCAGCGGTAAAACGGCACTCTCCCCATTGACGATGCAGGACATACGTTGATGCGGAAAATTTTCTATAGGTCAATAAATTGATTAAGTCATAAGCTAAACCGATTATGAAAACACCAAATTAGAGCTTTGACATTATGGGGAGAATCTAAACGTTAAGATGCAATTGTTCTCCTATTTTAATTTGGAATGTTTACATTATAAACATTCATTTTTTTTACATATAGTACATGAATGGGTACTGAATTAAAAAATTAATTAAAAAAAATTCTGAGACGGTTATGAGAAAGGTGCATATGCACAATTCACAATAATCATAAGTATGGTTTTGTAATTTTTCAAGTCTCCTTCGTAGTTTTGTTTATTGCATATATGAAAGCTTAGATTCCCACAATTTTAATACTCATTAACAATTAAACTCATTTGATACCCCATAATTTTTAGTGCTATTTTTGCAACCAATTTACATTCATTTATTACCATTTTTATATCAACCAATAGACAATAGAATCTTATAGATATGTCAGGCTATCTTCTTATGGTTGCACACCAAAAGAAAGACGTTCCACAAGTAAATTATTATAAGAGGAAAGGAAAATCGAAACTGAAGAATAATTATGATGATGCTAAATCAATTCAAACTAGAACATCAAGAAGATCTTCAATTTCAAGTAAGTCATCCAAATCTACTAATCTGACCAGAAGAACTGGTAACATGACTTATGATAATATTGTTTTGAATTATGAAAGGAAGTATGATCAATTGACTAGAGAATGTAAGTATCATGATATTAATGAGAATCTCAATAGGTACCTTATCAACAATGATAATTTATTTAGCGAGAAAAATGTGAATATATTAAGGTACACATTTTTCAAGAATATTACTTCCAATTATGACGAAATATTAAAAGATATGAAAGCTAGAAGAGACGATGGGACTTATAAATTAAAATATTTAACTAAATTGAAGGAAATCAAAAGAAGAGAAAAATCACCAATTCAAGGATTACCAAGTCTTTCAACTGACAATTTATTAAAATTCGATGGTGAAGATTATGAACTTAATGAAACTAATGAATCTGATGATGATAATATAAGTTCTCACTATAAACAATTCTCATCCATGAATGGAGCATGTGTTAAAGACTTGATAAAATCCAATCAATTTTGGAACAATGTTTATCAAGACTTGAAAGGTAATTTGATGGAGTTAAGTTTCAGTTTCGATTACTTTGACTTATTACCTAACATTCATCAATTACTTACATTTTATAGAGAGATAATTGAATATTTCTTATTAAACTTGCAAGATATCCATTGTCATATTGGAGATCACGAATCAAGTGAAATAAGTAAAAGTGACGTTGAAAGATTAAAGAGTAATAGATTTTATTATTTGAAGGATTTTAATTATGAATGGTTTAAAATCATGAGTAATGTCCATTTTAAAATCTTTAATAATCAATCGGTTATGAATAACAATTTAACTATTCATCAAGATAAAGATTGTTCAATGCATAAGAGTTTACTTGTTAAAATCATTGCAACAATAGTAGACAACCTCAGAATTTCACTCGGTTATCAAACTGAGGATTTGAATCCTGTATTCGAGATGTGGGAAGAATTCTTAAAATATATTATTTTTGAATTAGTTATTAAGAATTATGGTCATTATGCTGGATTAAGTAGTTCAGATACTTCATTACCTGAACCTAATTTAGAGAGAATTCCTTCAGCAAATTCTTTATTTACTGAGAATTCATTTCATAATACTACAGTAACATCTCCGGATTTGGAACAAGTGAGCATCTTATCAGATATGGATACGAATTTGAAAGTTATGACTAGAAACACTAAGAATTTATCAATCAATACATTCCAATCTGTATCACCAATTTCTAGAATTGATGAAGAAATGGATGATATTAGTTCAATCAACAATCCAATCAATAGTCCTACTTATACTAAGAGATCTGGGTTCATCTTAGAACCTCCTTCCAATAGATTATCTGACTATGAAATTTTAACTCCTGCATCGGCGACGTTTTCCATTAACTCAACTGAAACTAATAAACTGTATAGTAGTAAAAGACTGATTTTTTCAAGGTTGAAAAAATCCAAAAAGTAAATAACGTAATAAAGGTTTGGTCAATTATTCCGTAATAAAGTTAGCTAATAACATCTTTGGTATTATCTCTCGTCAAATTAGTTTTTTGGGTCGTATTGTTAGATGAGGTCAATTCCGTATTCTCAAGGTACATCAACAATAGACCTGCACATATAAGTTTATAGTGATGTAAAGCTTTCAGTTTCAGGATGGAAAAGTACCTCCTCTAACTTGGGTATTGTTGAATCTTCGCTGACATCAAATAATATTATATTCAGCTGAATTGTTAATGAAATTTGTTTGTATATTACGATATTGACGTTGGCATTGTATTTAATTGGCTCTATTTGTGTACCTTAATTTCCGGGCTCGTCTACTTCGTGCCATAACTCACGGTTAGGAGTTAAACGGTGGCAGTGATTATACTTTTAGTGATTGGCTTGTTAGACTAAGATCGTCCTTATATGTACTAAAGATAGTTTTTAGACTATTCCCATATCATACATCTCGAATCTGTAAGACTTCTAGTATTTTAACTCCTTCAACTCTTTGATGCATAACTATCCCAATTAAGATACGTTTACTGCATATTTCTCCATATTAATTTAGGCTGACTGCACACTTATCTCCCCTAAATGGGTGGACTGCATACCTATGTCTAATCAGATAGGTCGACGTGAATATAAAAAGTTGTGCGTTATTGGAAATCGTGTTCCTATTGTTAAGTATAAGATTGAAATATGCACGTCAATCATGCACCTCGCCGAAATAGGTATTGTAATGAATTTTTTGGCCTCATCGATATTCATCTTAAAGATGCCGTACACCTCTCAGAACCCTAGACCGAGTTTCTTGAAATGGCTTTCTAAGGATTTTATGGAATCCAACGTTAAAATTTGATAAATAAGCTTGGAAGGAAACTTGGTGTTCTCCATCTTAACAATATATGTATTTCATAATGAATGGACCTTCCATCCATAATTTCTATTGTGCGTAAGCGACTAAAACATTCAAAGGTACAGACGTGATTTTTTGAAATTTGTACAGCAAAGTGTTTGAAATTCATATATCTAAACTAACCAACAATACACACTATATACAAGAGAGAAACATTTAGCATTAGAACCTTTCTTCAGGCATAATTCCACCACTTTGCATGATTTTATAACCCCAAAATCCAATTATATTTAATACCCCAACTCTCCAACCATTGAATAATCCAAGGTGCATGAATCTTTGGTACATATTAGAGAATTTGGAAACTTCTGATGGGTTAGGGTTATTCCAACCGTCATTGAATTCTATTATTAAAGCTTCATCTGGATTATCGATTGTAACTACTCGTCTTTCATCTTCTTGTAAAGATTTAGGCTTAATTAAGAACCGAACTTGTTCCTTTCTTAATAAGTTTTCCACCGGTAATTTGATAAAAAATTCCATAATCAGTAATACTAAATTGAAGACTGTGAATAACCTAGGTGACAGGTATGAGTCAATATTAAATCTTATAAATAATAAGTAAGGTGCCGATTTACGGAATATACTGGTGGAGAATTGATGTAATACTGTCAAAAATGTAATCAAAGCAGGTGGTTTAATCAATAAATGTAATGGATAATTACGTATAGATTCTCTTATTGACCTAGTAGGTTGAGGAAGTTCGGGATTAGGTTTGGATCCTTGACCATCTGAAATGGCTTTGGAAGGTTTAGACTTTTCAGGTGACCTAATTGGTTTAAGGTCTTTATCTTCATTTTCATTATAAGGTCTATTGAATTGAGTTATCATTAACTTAACTTTGATCAAATCTAACGGCATAAGAATAATTCCAGTTAAAACACAAGCCAGAACTGATAATAAAAGAGATTTTGAAGGTTCTGTCAGGTGAGTCAAGTCTAAAAAGAAAGGATCAGGAATCCCTAAAAATGGAGACAAAAATCCCGTGATCCATGCTTCAATGGTATGAGATAAAGTTTGATGAATGAATTGAGCATTAATTCCTCTGAATAATCCATTTGGTCCATCTTTTGCAGCCACTGATGTCATAATATCAATGGTGTGTTTGGAAATTGGATGTATTTTACTTCTTTTCTTGACAGACTTCTTCAGGGCTTTAGTGGGTGATTTGATTCCTGAAGGAACTTTTTGTAAATCAGAATTTTCTAATTCACTGGTTGATTGGAAGTATTTAATCTCTTCAGCATCAGAATCTGAATCACTATAACTATTGGAAAGTTCACCTGATTCAGACAATAATCTTGAACCATTTTGGCTCTTCGGTTTAGGCGTGAAATCAAAAGTCCCAACTTGTAATAATAATCGTGTCATCTCTAAGGGTTGGAATGCTAATGTTTTGACATAATTCTTGAAGAAATTCCAGAATAAATTCTTCAAAAGCTCTGACAAGTTATTAACATCGAAATATTCAACTAATTCTAAATCATAAACATAATTTTTATCACCTGATGTTGCATTACTAGTTCTTATACCAATGTTACCACCAGGATTATATTGTCCGGTTTTATTGACTATAGGGCTTATTGATTTGGTTAAAGGTACACCGTTCTTGGGATTGACCAAACCAATCCCCGGTTTATATATGACCAGGTACCCAGCATCAAATGTATCAGGGTCATAGTATGGCCTCAAATCATTAGTAGACCCAACCATTATTTATTTGCTAAGTCAGTCGCGATTTTATCACCTGTTAGAGTAGGTGTGGGTTAATGATAGTTTATTATTTCTATATAAGAAATGGAGAAATGGGTTATTATGCTGCATAGGTGACTAAAGCAATTCAGGTAATTCAGTTACTGTTCAATTGAAAATCAATTGAGAATATCAGGACATGAACTCATATTATCATTATATATTATCATTGTTCTATAGATCATATTTACTCTTCTAGCCCGAATGGTGGTAAAAGTTAGATGCTATTACCATCGAACACGTAAAAGAACCCTTAAGTACACATGTAGCCATTTACTGCCATATCAACTGTTCATTTATTCAGTTTTCTCTAATTCATCAGCTCGTTTAATTAAAAATTCACCTAACCATCTTAAAGGATTTTCAGGTTTTGTTTGACTTATTTGACGTAACCCATCAAGTAAATGTGAAGTTAAGTTTTTATTCAAATATCTTCTAATTGATGAACCACCTACAGCTTCATGCATTTCTTCAGTTGGTTCATCTTTTATATCTTTATCTTCTAATTTTTGACGTTTAGGATTGGGAGTTGCAGAAATTGATTTTGGAGTGTCTGACGGGATGTCATCCATAGATTCAGGTTTGACTTCTATTCTTGGACTTTCAATGACTTCTGCTTTCACTATAGGATCTTCCATTTTGTAAATACACTAACAGTGGTTGCGAAGAAAATGAGATTTTGAGATTAACTTAAAGGTCACCACTCACAATGAATAATATCGATCCGTTTGATGAAGTGGAAGAAGATGCATGGCAACAAATACGTAAGCTTGAAGAGTTAACCCAGAAGGAATTCTCAGATAATGCCAAACTTGATTTTGATAATGATTTACAGGAATTGGAAGAAATAATTAATGATTTAAACGAAGCCATAACAATCTCAGAAGCTAACCCCCAACAATTTAACTTGAATGCTAACGAGATCAGAAAACGTCATGAGATATTAAATAACTTACAAGCTAAGAAGCAAACCATCATCAAAGCTTGGAACGATAAATCCACTAGAAGAACTAGGGATATTACTACTATGTCAAATAGAATAAGTCAAGATGACGCCAATCCTTTCAGTGACAAAACCAATATAGACAATGAATTCAATCAATACCAACAACAAGAAATGATCAGAGACCAAGACCTTCAATTAGGATCCATCCATGAAACCATGAGAAACTTGAATCAACAAGCTATGATCATGGGTAATGAATTAGAAGATCAAGGTATGATGTTAGATGAATTGGATAATGATTTAGATAGAGTCGATAATAGATTACAAAGAGGTTTAAAACGAATCAACTGGGTTATTGAAAAAAATCGTGAAACCGGTAGTGATTGGTGTATTGGAATTTTAATAGTGGCATTAATTGTTCTTTTACTTCTTATAGTGTTGGCATAACCCAATCACAAAAAATAGTAAATAATACAATAATAACAAAGTATAATACAAATAAAAATTTGTAGGACTAAAACTCTCTTATAGTTAGTAATATAATCTAAAGAACATTTAATAAACGGAAATCTAATGATTTATATCAGCCGAAAGATGGTGATAGGTAGCTTGGTTTCTTCCACATAGACCGAAGTCTCGAGCCAAATGCCTGCTTGTCATCATAATAAATCATTAGATTTGATATAAAACATACCGAAACTAATAAGTTGAAAATTTTTTACTGTGATGAGACTTAGATTTTATAGTACAAGCAAACAGGGTTACCCGCCGTCGCGACCCAAATACTTACGTGTGGAGGCTCAAATTATTGAGTCTCAATAACTAATATAAACTATGTCACAAGATAAGTATAAATATCGAGTTGAAATTCAACAAATGATGTTTGTTTCCGGGGAATCATATGACCAACCTGTAGAGACTACATCATTGGTGGAAGATATTGTCAAAGGACAGGTGATTGATATTCTTGTAGAAGCTACAAAATTAGCAGCATTAAGAGGGACAAGATCAATTATACCTGAAGATGTGATTTTTTTGATCAGGCATGATAAGGCTAAAGTCAATAGATTAAGAACTTACCTTTCATGGAAAGATGTTCGTAAGAATGCTAGGGATCAAGAAAGTGGAGGACCTGAATCAATAATTGAAAATGATGCTGGTGGAGCAGCTACTGGAACACAAACTAATGATACTTCCAAAATGTTAAGTAAGTATAAAAAGCTGAAAATAAGATTACCATGGGAATTACAGTTTATCTTTTCAGAACAGCATATAGAAACTAATGAAGATATGGAACAAGTTGATGATGATGAAAAAGCTGCTACTATTGCATCATTGAAAAGATTAAAGATGGCAGATGATAGAACGAAAAATATGACGAAAGAAGAGTATGTTCATTGGTCAGAATGTCGTCAAGCTTCTTTCACATTTAGAAAAGCCAAAAGGTTTAGAGAATGGGCTCAAATTACTCAATTATGTGATTCTAGACCTAATGATGATGTTATTGATATTTTAGGTTTCTTGACATTTGAAATGGTTTGTTCATTAACTGAAGAAGCCATGGAAGTAAAGAAACTCGAAGAGAAAATTTTTCAAAAACTGAATAAAAATAATACTCAAAATGATTCAAGTACAAGGAAGAGGAAATATTTGTTCGATAGACCAAGTGATTTGGCCAGGCCTATTTTGCCTTATCATTTAGAGGAAGCATGGAGGAAATTACAGTCGATGGATTTCAAACATAAGGCAGTTAGAGGGTTCGGCGGTGGTAAGATTACTACTAAGCATCAATTGATCTAGAATCTCAACTGCATTCGAAAAAAACTCCCTACAGGACATGTATATTAGATAATGCTAAATGATTGATGAATTTGGAAATTACTCCTTGAAATTAGGAATAGTCTTTAACGTTTTATTACTCTTATTTTGAAACTCTCTCCATTGTAAAAACGTCTTTATATTATTGCCAGCTTCTCGATCGTCTTGACCTATTTTATCTAAGGCAAGTTGGAGTCCATTCCAATACCTAGCATACGGTGCAAATTCAGTGATGTAAGGAGTTGGTGATAAATAAATTGCCGAAGAACTTTCAGATATTCCCATGATGTCAGGATTCCAGAAATCATACTTTGATACATCCTTTGACCTTGTAACTCTAGGTCCTTCTCTTGTATAATCAAGGCCACGTAAATATGTTGGTATTGGTTTCGATCTAGAGCCAACAAAACTGTTAATGCAAGCTCTAAGACAGTTGTGAGTTAATGGACTTTGCTTGTCATTATACTCTTCATATATGTCTTTAGCGTTGGCATGGATAAAATGAGTAATGTTTCGTTCATGAGGTAATAAAGGTTGTTTGAGTTTTGTAGTTTCATCAACATAAAAAATATCAATGAATTCATTCTTCAATTCAACATGATGGAGTTGTGATACAGAATTAGTTTCAATGTTGTCAGCGATTGAGTAAAGTTCTAAAGCATGAGAAATCTCTTGTAATGAAAGGTCTGAAGTTCCTAGCTGTGGAGATTCCCTGAACTTGATTTCAACCAAACCTTCACTTTTCCTGCCTTGACAAAGGTATTGACAATCGAGTAAACTTTTCCTAATATCGTAATTACTAGACTCATTGAGAATTGTTTCTAACACTCCATCTTCGACAATATACCCTTGAGTAAGACAACAACCCCATAAATAATCTTTATACAATTGTATATCATTGGGACGATCAATGTCATAATCAAGTATGGACTCTTTATCAAGAGCATATTCATACATTGGTTTAGGAATTACACTGTAATCAGTACAGGTGATAATTATAGGTCTTCTTGATATCTCTAATATCTCTTGTACGACTACCCAGAACGTACGATCTTGTTCAAAGAGAATATCGCAATCCTCTAATAAAAGTATTCCCTTTTGAAATTCACCAGCTTCGTCTTGTTTATGGATCAACTGAGTAGTACAGAGTTCTCTCAAAATTCCCGATAAATCTCTTCTTGATCTTTGTTGACTGGCATTAATTTCATAAACATAACCATTCATTTCCTTCATTGTAGCGTATACAGATGCAGATTTACCTACTCCTGTTTGACCATGAAGAATAAGAAGTGGTACGTACGTATCTGGTTCTTTTTCATCAATAAAATCATCCACAATAAAATTAGCTAAGTCATCAGTTTTCTTCTTAGTCTTTAATTTTCTTGGGCCTTTGAATGTTTCATTCTTCAACCGTTGGAAACAATTATTGATCCAGTCATCAAGTTTTGTTTTATTATTATCCAGTAATAATAAACTTGCATTCTTAAGTGGCTCAAATAGTGATGGCCAAATCAACAGTTCTCCATTGTGTTGTGTGTTTAACATGTCATATAAATGATGAAAGATTGGATTTTCAATATTGCACCTATTCCTAAAAAGAGTTTCAATTTCTGGAGGAGAAAGGGACTTTTGGCTTTGTACAAGTTCTTCTTTTGCGTTACCCGTATTTATTATATGGTTGAACAGTTCTTGTGGTTCATATGAATACTTTTGAGTTCTTGGAATAAGAGTTGATAGCAAATCGGAACCTCCCACGAGTTCTGGATCGAACATGTCATTAGTCGATTGATCTTCTTCAAATATATGAAATTCTTGTTTTGAAATTATAGGTGGTGGTAATTCCTTCATTTTTTGTAAAGGTGTTAATTTTACAGTATCAGTAGCAGCACTTTTCATCATCACATCGAATATTGATCGTTTAGGTTTACTTAGAACATTTGCAATAGTTGAGTTGGTCTTATGTTTTAATTGTTTTAATTTCTCATCTATTATCATACTGTTCTCTTTCCCTATTGGTAAACATACTTCCAACACATCTCTCTTCTTAAATTGAGTATTGTTACTGCTATATAAGGGGTTTTCAAATTTCTTGAAAAATGCTAATGCTTGTTTGTTCACATTCAATGTGACTTTGTACAGTTTTTTAGGTTTCTGAAGGAAATCTTTTGGTGAAACTTTCTTTTGGTTCTTAAATATGTTACTCTCCAAAGCTTTTACAGTGGATGATGCATTGTTGTTCAAATTCAATGATACTATCATTTGTTTCTTGGGCCTGTTTAGTATATCTTTAGCTGAAATTGATTCTTTACGTTCGTCAGTTAGCGAGGACTCCTTATGATTTGAAGACATTTTGGTGAGATCAGGATCAATATGCGTACCAAAATCATCAGGATAAACTTCATAATCTGGCTCTGATGATAATATTACCACCTCTGGAGCTCGAGGCTTACCCAAGAAGTTTCGAAGGTTAACTTTTTCAGATTTGAATATTTTCTTTTCAAGAACAGAAATATTATCTGCTTTAGTATAATCTTCAACATCTTTGTCTACCTTAGGAGCTTTCTGATTACCGTTAAGTATAGATGTCAACCCATTTTTCTTGTAAACACTAGGTAGAAGTGGTTCATTAGATATTGGGGTTTGTGGATCTTGACTCAGGTCGAAGTTCTCCAAGATATTAGAACTCTCTGGAGTATCAGAGGGTTCCATATCACTTTGCATAACTATAGGATCCAGATCTATGTCTATTAGTTGCAGTTCAGACCCTGAAGCTCGTAGGATACTGTCTATAGTATTCTTATACATGGTGTTTTGAAACGCGAAACTTTTTGTAATATATATGTTTAGTCTCAAAGGTGCCAAACCCAAAGGGAAAGGAATTTCTTTGAAGGGCAAAGGCCCTGTAAAGGCTCCCATAGTAAAGGATGGTAAAGAAGGGAAGGCAAAGAACGTGTTTAATTCAGATTCAGAATCTGATGACGATAAAAAGGTTTCTATTGAGACCTTTGAAAAGTCTAGTGATATAAAAAAACCTTCTATTATACGACCTAAGGAGTTGGTTAGTACTATAAGGGGTGTTCAAAGCACACAAGGTAATGCAAAAGATGAAAGTGAAGAAAGTGAGGAAGAACCCATACCAGTTGAAGATTTCGGAGCAGCAATGCTTAGAGGGATGGGATGGAATTCAAAACATCGTAAAGTAACTAAACCTAATATAGATAAACGTAAACAAGGACTATTATTAGGGATAGGCGCTAAACAAGTGGATAATCAAGAAATAGCTCAAGAATTATTAGGGTCAAAGGCTAAATTCACTATACCAGTGGTTAAAAGGAATACTCAAACTGGTGAAATAATGAGAGATGATCAACAAGAATAGATACGGGGCACATACGGTCAATGGAGAACACTTGCTTATGAAATACACCGCTCAGGTAGATATTAATAAATAATGCATTATATATACAGAAAATATACAGGTTATACAATAACACCCAAACCTAATAATAATAATTGACTTGCAAGTGAATGAGACCATAAACTCGATTTTTCATTGATAATTCTCTTTTGATCTAAAGTTACCTTCTTTAAGAAATCATCATAAATATCACTTATAATGACATCGAATAATTTAGTATGAGTTAAATTCTCAAGGTTATATAAGTCTGATAATTTTTCAATCACTGTAGTTTTAACAATAATTGGTGGTAAATTATCAGTGTCAAGATTATTAATATATGAAATAAGTGATCTTAAATCATGTAATGTAAGGAATGGGATATTACTAGAATAAGCCATTGGTAACTCTTTTGGTAAAGAAGCCTTTAAATTATAAAATTTTATGGTAGCATTAACAATTACATATTCACTTAATTGTTTAGCTTTAGGTTGTTTATGATTATCATCATTCATGTTGAAAGTTTGATAAACTGCTTGTAAAGCACCTTTCATTAATTTATCATCATCATCATTAGTAACGGCCATTGTAGATTCTTCATTAGTCGTCATAGTAGCAATATCATTGATTAAACCAGTAATCATATTGCTTATTCTCGTATCTTTATAATCGAAACCAAAGATTGAATCATTTTCGGAATCATTAGGAATTCTAATATCAGCAATAATTTCAGCTTTACCATTTAAAATCCAATTAAATCTCAGTTTAGGGTTAATACTAGTTAAATGTCCCATATCTATACCATCCAATTTGAATCTTATCGTATCATTAGATGGTGTATTATATTCTTGTTTTTTATGGATAGTGAACATTGAATCATTAATTAGCCCTGTAACATTAACGGCATTAAAGAAATCAATAATTAATGTTTTACCAGTAAGTTTTGGTAATTCACAATTAATTAAAGATATTTTCAAAGGTTTTTGATTACCTGATTCATATATTTCAAAATATGAATCATGAATTTTAACTTGATTAAGTTGATAATTAGCATCCATTCTTGATACTTTCCTATTAGGTGATTCATGAATAATGTCAGTTTGATCATTCATATCGTATTGGAAATGTATACTATCATGATATCTTCTGAATACTATAGGCGAAGCTTCATTGGCTACAATGGTTGGTAATCCACTTCTGTTGATTTTACCATTCAATCCAAATACTTCCAAGTCATTAATTAATCCGTTTCCATCATACCATTTCCCGAATGACAACGAAAGGTTCAAGGCCTGCACACTAAATGAAAATCTCATATCATTCTCCTCATCAGGTACAGATACGATCTGGAGATTCTTGAATATTAATTTCCCGTCTCTAAACTCCGGAAGAACATTACCTTTGAAAAAATTGATTTTGATCCCTAATCCAAATGACAAAATTGAACTGGTCAAATATGCTACTATCCCATTATCTCTTTGAGGACCTTTAACCTCGGTTTCTTCTTCATCATCATCGCTGGCAAAATATGTATGAATACTATTACGTAATTTTTCAAATGTGTGTAAGGAATAAAGAGATACTAAACCGAAGGTTGTAGTTCCAAGAACAATCCATAACAAATTACCCATCACCAACCATGAGAAAACTGCTGAGACGTCATCTATTGAGAATGGTTTATTATTTCGTTTTAAAGGCCATTTAATATGGATCAATAATCTTGATAATGGTCCTGATGCTTGAGCTAATAATTTGTTTTTAGTGAGTCTTATCTTTTCAGTAGTCTTCAAGTTTTTTTCTAACGTGAAACGACTAGAATGTAACGCTCTTAATTGTACTAAACTTGAAGTATTGCTCTTAATATGGGATGCGGGATGATTGAATTTTAGTATGCTGGTTGTGGTAGAAAATGACTTTTTATATGCATTTGGCGTCCTAAGAACACCACTAAGTATTCCGACTGGAGTATGGTGTATTCCCTTAGGAAATACACTGAGAATTTGGGATTTAGAAATTTGCCTTATCATAGACATAATTCCCCAGGATCCTATTTGTGAAAAATTTTCTGTGCGAACTGTTTCTGGTTATATGATTAGCAAGTAATGATTAGCAAGCATGAGATAGTAGTGTGCTTTAGGTCAAATGTTTGGCAATGCAAGGACAAGAATCAAACGAAAAGTGAATTCGAAAATGAGACAACTATTAAAAACTTCAATCACCTCATCATTCACCATTTTACCCCAATAATCAATAGGATAATTTAAACTACGCGGCGATTTCCCAAATAAGAAATTCGTATATGATATACACTATATACATTCTATTTACATACTACTTAGTTATACCAGATCCAATTATTTCCATTGAATTAGAATCACCAACCGCAAGATCTTTGTCATCTAAGGCATCAGCCAAACATAGCCAAGGATCTCTAGTTCCACCCCATTTTAAGATAGTTTGCTTATATTTTTCACCAGCTTGTGGACTCCATGGATCCTCAGCAAATAACCCTTTGTATACTTTATCAGCTATAGCCCTATCTAAAAGATAACTATAATACACTGAACCATAAGAGAATAAATGAAGGAATTTTCCATGCCATGTTGACCAAGTATCAGCGAATACTTTAAGTCTTGATTCTAGATTATGATAAATAGGTGTCGAATCAAAGTTTTCGAAATCTTGGGAAATAATTTCAACTATCTGACTATTATGTAAGATTTGATCAAGGATAGCCATTTTACATTGCATGAAAAGTTCACTTTGATACAATAAATTTCTATGGCTTTGGTGTAATTCGAAAACTGCTGGGTCAAGTAATTCACCGGTTTTATAATGAGTTGCAATCTTACATAAAACTCTTGGATCCTTAGCAAATGATTCCATAAGAACTGAGGGTAGTTCAACAAAATCAGTGACTGCTCTTGTTCCTGATAAATTTTGCAAATTAGTCTTCCCAATCATAGAATGCATAGCATGACCCATTTCATGGAATACTGTTTCTACTTGATCAAGGGTTAGTAAACTTGGTTCTGAATTAAAAAAAGATGATGAATGTTTTTGGAAATTGAATACTAATGATATGACAGGTAATTGGAATTCATTAGTCTCATCTAATTGAACTTGAGATTTTGCAGCCTCTAACAGTTCAGTGTTTATGTCGGTATTCAATTTACGTGAACAAACGATCGTGAAATGGGAAGGATAAACTTTAGGTGACCAGAAATCAACATACAAATACCCTAAAATTTTTTGATTTTTAGTATCATAAACTTTGATCTTTCTAACTTGATTTGAATCCCAAGTTTCGCCATTTTCCGTAGCAACAGGAACTAATTCAATACCATAAATGCTTGAGAATAAATCATTTAAACCTGTCATAATAGTACCTACTGATAAATAAGGTTTTATATCAGGTAGATATTCATCTTTTTGTTTGTGCTTGGTCATTTTTTCTAACAAATAATCACGATCCCAAGGTTTAACTTGATTCAAAATATCTTCATTATCTATTGAAGGATCATGTTCGTCTTTAAATTTGTAAAGAGCTTTGATTTCTTCTCCCAATCCTTGGTTTGAATCCATCAACGATGATTGAATCTTGTTTAAAAACGTCATAACATTCTCAGGACTTTTAGCCATTTTATACTGTAATTGGTGATGAGCATAAGATTTATAACCTAACATCCTTGCCAAAACAGCCCTATACTTTATGAAAGAATTAAGCAAAGTTATCTGGTCCTTTGATGCACTATGATAGGCCACCCATACTTTTCTTCTTAAAGGTTCGTACCCACATTCACTCAATATACTATATGGTATATAATCGATTAAAGGAATATATATAAACCCTTGTTTCTTAGTGAATGTCACTTTCAGTTGATATTTACTAATGGTACGTCTTAAACTAGAATTTTCAATTTTTTTGAATTCATATTCTTCAACTTCACACCAAAATGATTCTAAATTGTGAATCCCATTAGAATAATTAGCACCGATTAAACTAATTTCCTGAGTTAAATTGACGAAATTATTTCTTGATTCAGTGTCCATATGAATTCCTGATTTTTCAAAATCTTCCTTCAAATATTCACCAACTTTGATCTCTTCATCAGTTAAATTTTCAGTCACTGATGAATCTTCCAAGACACTTTTTAAATTCACATACAAATCCACATTGGTGTTTAATTGGTTCATATACTCAAACAAAATCTCGTGAGTTTGTTGAGCTGCATCGATCCATTGTTGACTAGGATGTGCATTTCTTATAAATTCAGCAACATCTATAACTTTACACAAACCATCACTTAATTGATCTAACTTTCTAATGTAGGTTAACTTCCCCTCAAACGTCGTGATCTCATCTAACATTTGTGAAACCAAGTTTTTGGAGTTTTGTAATGTATCCTTGGAGTATTGGATCAATGTTTCAGGATTAGAAAGGTTAGCGTTCTTGAAAAGTCCTACTGCATTATTGGAACTGACATTGAAATCTTTGAAAAATTTTTCATTATCAAATACTTTACGTAATGTGTCATTAGCAGATGTATTGAGGTTTCGACTCACACCTATATATGATGATCTAGTAAGGTGACTAGATAATGTCTTACCAATAGACGATTTTAGTAGTCGTATTGGAGCTATTACCATTGTCTTAAATTCTATGTGCGAGAGATTTGGATTACCTCACAGATTGACTAAGGGTTCATATAACCGGTCCTATTACCGACTCTAACCTAATACTAGAAAATGTCTCATACGCTTCCGACTAATTGAATTTTTTAACAGTGGTTTCACTAGATGAATCAAATTAGTGATGTCGTGATCGACCACAAAAAGAATTGACACGATTGTTTGATTCAGTGATCGTAATCCCACATTGGCGATTTTCTTAGAAAATCATTGTGGGTAAACGTTATTGTTTCAAGGTCATTAAAGAGAGTTCACTAGTTCAGTCGTTCGTCACATGATAAGGTTGGATTCTAAGATTTATGGTAATTATACTAGGTATTTTCTCATTTATCGTAGTGAAGAGGGTTCAGAGTGCTCTAGAATACTTCAAAATTACTTCCAATGACCCCGAAAAGCCATACCTCGAACCCTAACCTAATACGATACACTCTTTACATAATGTCTATAAATAAACCCTCTCCTAGTAATCCTTAGTAACCCTCATTGTATCCAGGCTGAATCTCGCACTAGGATTTTTAATTGTGTCCATTGCATTTGATTTAATTACCGGTTTAATAGAATCAACTTCTAAGGATTTAAGAATTAGAGGTCACAAACCCTAATCATATTCAAGACATTACATCCCAACCTTTATTCAAATAAACTTTGTGAATTTATATAGAAGTTGGCCTTAGATCAAACATTTACAAAGTCGGCATTCACAACTTGACAACACTATGTCAACCACCATAACAAGTCAGACTAAGAAACGATCAGCCAGGGACTATCAATTCGGTAACACTATAGGTGAAGGATCATATTCTACTGTATATTCAGCCGTCGATTTACATAATAATAAAACTTATGCTATTAAGGTATTAAGCAAAAGGCATATTGTCAAAGAAGACAAGATCAAATATGTTAATATAGAGAAGACCACCTTACATAGATTAGGTTTACAACACCCGGGGATAGTTCAATTGTACTATACATTTCAAGATGAATCAAGTTTATTTTTCGTATTGGATTTTGCAGAATATGGTGAGTTGTTATCAATTATTAGGAAATTTGGTTCCTTAAGCGAACAAGTTGTATTATTTTATATGACTCAACTTATTGATGCAGTGAAGTTCATTCATCTGAAAGGGATCATTCATAGAGATTTAAAACCGGAAAATATTCTTGTAGGAATTGATTTCAATTTAAAAATCACCGATTTTGGTGCTGCTAAATTATTAGATTTAAACGATAATAATAATAACATAGACGATGAAAAAATCGATTACAATTCAATAAGTAAAGAGATGCCAAATGAAAAAATTGAAAGGAAAGCTTCTTTTGTTGGTACAGCTGAATACGTTGCCCCAGAATTATTAAAACACAATTCATGTGGATTTGAATCAGATATTTGGGCATTGGGTTGTATACTCTATCAATTTTTCTATGGGAATCCGCCATTCAAAGGACAAACCGAATATTTAACTTTTGAAAAAATCATCAATGTGGACTATAGTTATAAACCATCGAATCCTTTACCTAATGACGTCATTCATATCATTGATCTAATTTTATTAGCTGATCCACTAAAACGTTTAACTATACCACAAATTCAAAGTTGTAATTGGTTTAAGAATGTTCAGTGGAATGATCCCAACTATATTTGGGGTAGGAAAGTTCCAAGATTCGAACCTTATGAATCAAATACTTCAAGTTACCCAAGTAATTATTCACCAGTAGTTAAAACCGGGTCCAATAGAAACATGAACAAATCAAGTTCTCAACAACATTTACATACACAAATCCATACATCTGATTTTGCTTTAGTTCCTTCAATTGGTGCAAAAAAATCTTATCAACCTGCTACTAAAATGAAGAAATTTCCAACCCCAAATGGGAATTTACCAAACAATTATTCACCACCTAAAGGCTTAGCAATTCTGAATGGTCCACAATTTTCTCCACTCCCAGGAGCTCCTCAGACTTCACAATTGCCTCCACCTCAATCATCGCCAATTCCATCGTCACAAGGTCCTCAGGGCCCAGGATCACAAACTCCAAAATCCATGGGAGCTCCTAAAACTCCACAACAAAGGTCAGCACAATCAACTCCACCAATGAACCAAAGAGTGGGATCTTATTTCACTGATGCTAAAGTATCACCTTCAAATATTCGTAATAATACGGCTTTTGCTAATATGAGTCCTATGGGTTCAAGTGTTCCCATGGGATCAAACGGTTCAGGGAATGGCCCCATTAGTGCTAATGGAGGGCCAAGTTCATTGGCAGGTCTAGGAGTTGGAGGTCTTATAAATGGAAACGTATCAACTCCAAACAATGGAAACGCTCCTAAATTACAAAGAAAGTTATCAAATCCTGCATCATCACCTTATTATCAACAACCTTCAGTTGTATCTAAACCTAATCAAATAATGCAAAGCCATGCATCTGCAGCCGCAGCAGCTGTTGGGAATTTATCATTAAGGCCAACATATAACTCTAATAGTCCGAAAACCTCACCAAAAGAGACCAGACCTGATTTACCACAGCCAAGATCTGAATCCAAAGTTCCAACCAGATCTGATCCAAAGGGATACACAAAATCAGAATTGAAACCAGAAGTGGCTCATAAAATCAAATTCAAAGAGGTTTCAGGGTTATTAGTACCAAATGAAAAGATCTTGAAATTAGACGTCATTTTCAAACTGCAACTTTCTAATAAATTCAGACCTAAGAATCAAACATTAGATGATAATTCTATTGAAAAATTGATCACTAAATACGAAACTACATTAACTAAAGAGTCAAAACCTGTGGTAACCATTGTAACTAATATGGCCAGAGTGTCCTTTATCGATGGGTCATTGAATGTAATGTTAATTGATTTAAAGGCCAATAACGGTGGTGATTATCTGATGTATGATTATGAATTCGAAAGCGTTGTAGACAATGAAGAAGAACAAGAACAAGTTGACGGAGAGGATGTCTATGGGTACCTCATATTAGAATTACTTCGAGAGGGAGGTGATCTTATCTTCTTGAAGAGAATTTCTGATGATGATATGCCTGTCAAGGATAATGTAATGGTAGTGGATAAATCAGGTAAAGAAGTTAAATTAGGAATTCATTATGGGTGGATTGATTGTTTATTGATAGCTAAAGATATGGTAGCTAAAGCAGCACAATCCCCAAAGATTGGTCAATCTACCCTGTCATCACAATCATCACAAGCATCAACACAATCCTCCCAACCTAAGAAAGAAGTTAAAAAGGTCGGTAGACCAAAATCTAATAATTATAAAGAGAAATCATCAAAAATTGGTGACAGTAAAAAGAATTTTGCATATGCAGCAGCAGCAGCAGCTCATAAGACATAGATATAGAGTAGAATACATACTTTCTCTATATACACTCTGGACTCCACAATATTCATATATACATTCAATTATTTACATATTTACAGGTTGACTACAAGGATTGACTCAAGGTAACCTTCGCTCTGCTCAGTCCAGCTACCTCTTAATGGCGGACACTTCATTAAACTCCTTTAACCAATCTTTATAATAACATTTATCATTTAAAACATTGACAGTCTGTTCTCTTATGATTGACTCTACTGTCATTTCATTATTAACCCAATTATCAATGGTTTCTACTTGATTGAACTTTTCTCTCATTTTATTCTTATGATTCACTAAAGCATAAGGATCTAATCTTAAATCGAATTCTGGAGTTTGTTCATTATCCTTAGTTATCTCCTTCCATAAACTTTTGGAATACTCACTACAATATTGAATGACCTCAACTCTTGCATTCCATTGATCTAAGATTTTCTTTTGGAAATATTCATCGCATTCACCATTTTTAATTTCATTTAAATGAGTTTTAATAGTATCATCAGTGGCAATTCTAGATAACCTTAAAAACCCTCTTAACCGTTGAGAATTAATACAATTCTCTGGGGTTAAAGGTGTCAGTACCATTGAATTGCCACTTTTTTTAGTATTTAACCACAATTTAATTTTCTATTAACACCACCTAACTCAACAGTGGGGTGTTTGTTTTAGGTATGGATTAAATAAAAGTTAAGTTACTACGGCAAAAGCTGATCTCAGTGATTGCGATAGGAAACTTGCGATCTATGGGAATTTTCTGGGTGAGCTTTTCTGTGGGAACTTTTTGTGTGAACTTTTGTGTTAGGTGCGGATTAACTTCAGATCTATAACTCGATATGAGCAACTTCATCGATATAAAATCAAACGAAGATGCTTATAAATATGCATTCTGTAGTGCAATAAAGGAGCATCTCAATGTACTTACACAGCAAATCAAATCAAGCATTAATACAAAAGAATTGAGTTCTGGTGCAAATGTAATAGATAACGAATCTAGCACACTGATAATTGAAGCTAAAGATTTGATTTATCATTTAGAACTGGTAATTGAATTTGTTATTGAAGATTTCTTAAGGTATCATGTTAAACAAGATGTTGAACAAACCAAGAATTTAGGATCTAAGGCTAAAGCATTAGTTAATAATTTCTCAAATCTTTTATTAGGACCTGATATTAATGAGTTTGATGTTTCAGATTTAACTACTTCTTCATTACTTGCAAAAACCTTACACTATCATTTCAACAGTTACACAGTCGATAGAAATGAAGAATTGAATAAAGTTTTCTATATAATACTAAATGATAGTTTAGAACTTCAATCACATAGTAACAATTTGTCATCTTATGCAGCAGCTTATTTAAAGAAATCAGTATTATCATTTCCTAAGATTTTCCATCATCGTGAATATCTCATGGAAAGAGTTGATAAAGTTATCAAACATTTGGAAAAAGGTTCATCTGTTAACACTGATGATATACCAATTGAACAATTGTTTAATACATTTGAAATTTTATTAAGAAATCATTTATCTTTACAAATTCAAAAGTTTGGTCCTTCAACCCTGGAAATTGTTACCAAATTAAGAGAACAAGGTAATAATTTGATGGTGAATTCATCTTATACGCAAGCTATCAAAGTTTATACTCAAGCTATTAATTATTGTATTGGAGAATCAATTACTCATTTACCTCAATTATTAGTTAACCGATCCATTGCTTATATTGGATTAACCTGTTTCCCTGAAGCCATTGATGATTTAAACAATGCTTTGAATCATGATTTAGTGTTTGTTCCAGCTTGGGTTCAATTAGGTTATGCTCAATTATATATGGGTAACAGTTTAATAGCTTTGAAATGTTATTCTACTGCTTTACAATGTTCAATTGGTTCTATTGTACCTTATAATTTCCCAGATGACGTAAAAGCACGTACAGAGTATCAAACTCAAAAAAGAAAGACGGTATTACCACAATTTGTTGAACTGATTTTGAAAAGTGTTGAGTTAACTGAAACAAGAGCTAAACAACAAAGATTATCAGAATTAGAAATTCAGACTACAATTGAAGCCATTCAAGATTCGTTAGATATTATGGTGTCAAATAGTAGTGACTTTGATAATGAATCATTTAATTACCCTCCAACATTAAGTGAACCTTCAAGCTTTAGAACCTTAGCTAATAGAGTTAATCAATCGAGACCTTCAATTTTGAATCATGAAGCATCTCAAGGTGTAATTGCAGGTAATGAATCTAGGACCACCCAAGTGATTTCATTCGAAAGACCAATCAGACCTGAAATAAGACCAACAGACCCAAGACCAACAGATCCACCAAGACCTGAAGGCAACAGAGTTAGAGCTCCATCAGCAGCAGCCACTGCAGCAGCAGCAGCAGCTTTTAGTAATTCTCCTAGATCTACACCAGCTAATGAAACTGAAACTAGAGATCCTCCAAGAGAAACAACTCCTTCAGTACCAGCTCCAGTAGTTTTACCAATCCCAATCCCAGAGCCAGGGACTACTGATACTCCATTATCTGTACCCGAACCAAGTTTTGTACCACCATCAGAACCACCAAGAGCATGGAATGATACTTCAGCTTCAACTGATGCATCTTCTGCAACTGATGCACCTAGTGCAAGTACAGCAGCACCCACTGCAAGTACAGCAGCATCTACCGCCTCCACCAACACTCCAAGGAATTACGCCACTAGTGCTAACCCTCACAGACCTCTCCCAAGAACCACAAACACAAATTCAAACACAAGAAATACCAACCGTGGTGGAATTGGACAACTTCCACCATTCACTGATTTAGGAGGAATATCGGAAATGATGACTAACTTGAGACAAAGAAATGATGCATTACCACCTGAACAAAGACAATTCGTTATGGGGCTTATACCTGATGATATGCAAACGGGAGTTCTAGATTTCTTCAATTCATTAGGAGGATCAGGAGGATCAAGAGTTCAAACGGGACTGGGCGTTTTTACAATCAATGCTGATGGGACTACTGATTTAAGAATGGATGATGATAATGATACCAGTGGTACTAATAGGGGTCATAGGGCTAATGGTAATGGTGGTAATAACGGCGGTAATGAAGAGAGAGAAGAGCCACCAGCTGATGATCTAGATTAAGATCTCTTAACATACAAAAACTCCTGTACTTATAACCTCGGTAATAGCATTACCTTAAAATTTCTCTGTATTTAGGGGCATCAAAATATACATAGATCTAACCCTCACATCACTAATTTGTGCTCACTTTTTGCTGATAAGATCACCTCAATCCCCAAATTAAGTACAACTTGATCTCATAACACAGAACTAAATCACCACGAAACCACAGATACACTAATAAAACAACATGTCGGGGTTAGAGCAATCATTATTCCAATTGAAATTCACAGCGAAACAATTAAATAAGCAAGCATCAAAAGCAGCTAAAGAAGAAACTCAAGAAAAGGCAAAAGTTAAAAAAGCCATGACTCAAGGTAATAATGATATTGCACAATTATATGCTCAAAATGCTATACGTAAAGCCAATGAAAGGGTGAATTTATTAAGATTATCATCAAGAATAGATGCTGTTGCCTCAAGAGTACAAACTGCAGTTACAATGAGATCAGTTACTGGGAATATGACAACTGTTATTAAAGGAATGGATAAAGCTTTACAAACCATGAATTTAGAAAGAATTTCATTGGTCATGGATAAATTTGAAAATCAATTTGAAGATTTAGATGCTCTGACTAATTATTATGAAAGTGCTACTAATAATGTAAATGCCTTAACTACACCACAAGAACAAGTTGATGATTTAATGAGTCAAATTGCTGATGAAGCTGGTATTGAAATGAAACAAGGATTGAATGAAACTAAAGTAGAAATCAGCTCACCACCAGTATCTAATATGACTGAAGAGAAAGAAGATAAATTAGCTGAAAGGTTGAGAGCATTAAGAAATTAGTGTGTGTACGAATAGATGATAATTTACCGATCCCAAATTTTAGAAAATCGATCCCTCTAACATAACCAAATCAATTCAAGAACCAATTGATGATCTAAAACTTATAATCAGTGAATATGACGTCTATAACCCCCCACGTTAATTACTTACTGACACATTTGAGCTAGACAAATCGGGTGCGGCCCGGCACAAATCTATGGAAGCAACTGCGAATGAAATTATTCCTTAAATCATTGTCATCAATTTATTTCAATTAACATCAATTGAATCAATTAGACATCAATTAAGTAAAGAAACCCACAAAATGTTATCAACTATTGCTAGAACCGGAAAATCAAGTTTAAGAAATCAAATTAACACTGTTAATGCTATTAGAACTAAAGTTTCATTACCAGATTTAGATTGGGACTTTGGTGCTTTAGAACCTCATATCTCTGGTCAAATTAATGAATTACATTACACTAAACATCACCAAACTTACGTCAACGGTTACAATGCCGCCGTTGAACAACAAGCTGAAGCTTTAGGTAAAGGAGAAGTTAAGAAATCCATCGAATTATTAAAAGCTATTAACTTCCATGGTGGTGGTTATACTAACCATTGTTTATTCTGGAAAAACTTAGCTCCAGAAAAGCAAGGTGGTGGTGAACCTCCAAGTGGTAAGTTAGCTGAACAAATTAACCAACAATACGGTAATTTAGATAACTTGATCTCTCTTACTAATACTAAATTAGCTGGTATTCAAGGTTCAGGTTGGGCTTGGATTGTTAAAAATAAAGAAAATGGTGGTCAATTAGACGTTGTTACTACTTATAATCAAGACACCGTTGGTGGTCCATATGTTCCATTAGTTGCTATTGATGCTTGGGAACATGCTTATTATTTACAATACCAAAATGTTAAAGCTGATTATTTCAAAGCTATTTGGAATGTTATTAACTGGAAAGAAGCTGAAAACAGATTTTTAGTTAATTAGTTAGTGAATTGTTTATGTTTTGATTATATTTATTCATACTATCTTAAATGTAACTCTAATGAGTTGTAAATTTAAAAGGTGGCAGCACCTAATAAAGATGCAGCATTTTTTGCATCCACTTGTTCAGAGTCATCATTATCGTTTTCGTTATCATCAATTCTCAAATCCTCTTTTAACTCCTTTTCTTTGGCTAATGATCTAAACGTTCTTGATGACCAAGCATCTCCATTATTGGTTTGAGATTGGGTTAAATTATGTCTTAAATCAGTCAAATTCTCTCTATTTAATCTTGATAATCCTCCTCTTTCATCAATAATTCTTATATCCAACCTTATAGTTTCTAAATGTTTCAAGATCTTTCTATGATGTTCAATTTTATTCAAAGAGAAATTTTTCAATAATTTATGAAACTTCAAATTAGTATGTTCAATGATTTCCTTACGTTCAATTAACATTTCTCCACTGATTCTTTTAACTTGTAATTGTAAAGATTCTTCAATCTTAGTAGCATATTCTAATGATCTAATAGCTTCATCAACTTTTATAGGGTCTAATGAACTTTTACTTTTGATTTTATTAGCATTTACATGCTTGGTTTGAGTATTTTGTTGAGCTTGAACTAATTCTCTCATTATTAAATATCTATTCGTTAAAGCTTCTTTGATTTCATAAAATTCATCAACTAAATTATTTATACCATCTCCTAATGTACCCATATCATTATACAGTTGTATTAATATCAAATCGGCTTCAATTGATTTGATTTTGGCCAATTTTTCCCACATGTTTTTCATCCCGGGATGAATCATCTCAACTTTTGATAAAGTCATTAATTTTTGGGATAGTTCTCCAACATTAGTAACTAATCCCTTTTCTAGCTTACTGTTTTTCTCCAACAATTTACCTAGTTTTTGACATGTTAAATAACATTGTTTTATAATTGGTCTGAAATCAGCTAACTCTTCATATTCATCATAAGGTATAGCTAATTGTTTCAACGTTTTACGTACAATACCACTAGCAACAGATTGTTTTCTATTTGTATTAATGACAGAGTATCCGAAATCATTCTCAATGAAGTATACAAACTCTTCATCTCTTATTATTATTGGATTCTTAGTGATTCTATCAAACCATTCCTGCCAATTTAACATACATTGTTTCATTTCATCTTCTCCTCCACTTGGATATGATGTATCACAATTTGGAATTGGTGGTACAAAACACTCTAGATTACTTATCAGTAAATATTTATTGAATTTGACTATCTCCTGATATGTTCTACGAATTTCTTTATATTTAGTTTGTCTAAATCTTGGAAGATTTTCAACCATTGCATCAAATTTTAATATTGGATTACCTGGTTTATTCTTTTCAATGCTATTCAATTTGATCTTGATCAGATACTTGTGTGAATATCTTTCAGGTAAGAGCTTTCGAAGATCAAGATCAGGTTGCGGTTCATTATTAGATTCTTCCCCATATACAGGGTCTGGCTGAGCATCATAGCTTGGTTGCTGATTTTCATCGGTGACCGGTGGTACTTCTTGACCAGTTATCACCGAATCTTGATGAATCATAGATCCAGGCTCTGCAAATGGATTGTTATCTTCGAATTCATCATATGACATAGTGTACTGACCCTTGGGAATGTTCGCACCTCAGAGTTAAAGGCTTTGTTAGGGGTTTAGGGGTTCAAGTGTCTTAAATGAAAAGGTATTAAAATCGGGGTTATTTGTTTCTATGTTAATGTATCTACCTAGTTAATGTCTTTGTGACTGGTGATAGGCCTAATTCCTATTTTTGTGGTTCATGGTTGACTGTTAAATGAGACATAGTATTTTGCGATTCTTACATAATTTATATAATATGATGTATCTAATATTTCTATAATATAAATGATAATGATTAAAGAAATTTTGTCATAGTTTAGCTGATATTTAGGACTATTAGACTGATGATATCAGTTTAAAGAGAGCAACGGTACCTACCGTCCTTTGGAGGCCGAAAAGTTCTAATCATTGATTCTAAAACACTAACATATAATAAACGAATCCATGTTTTCAAGAAAGCATTCAGCTCAGATTTAGAACTTCTTAATATTGTTAAGTAAGTTTTCATGTATCATGTAGTATTAAGTTATATCCATAACCACACAACCATATATAATACCGTATATCAATCTCTCATAGTGAGACACTGTCTCCCCACTGTAGATCTAAGATGAGAATCCGCGATGAGATAAATTTTTTCAAACATGGCAGCTCCTACAGCAGTTAAGAATATTGAACCAAAGGTTACCCCTTTGCCTAATATAGACGATAATGACGATGAAATGATTGATGTTAATAACGTCCCTACCGAAAGTAATGAAACCGAATCACAGAACAAAGAAACTCAAGGTGTAGTATTTGACCAAAGTGGTAAACCAAAGTTTGCAGCTGCTAATAAAGCTGGAATGAAAGTTAAATTAGAGAGTAGAAAAGTTGCAGTACCACCTCATAGAATGACACCTTTGAAAAATACATGGCCAAAAATTTATCCACCTCTTGTTGATCATTTAAAATTACAAGTTAGAATGAATTTAAGAACTAAAACTGTTGAATTAAGAACTAATAAGAATACCACCGATGAAGGAGCTTTACAAAAAGGTGCAGATTTCGTCAAAGCTTTCACTTTAGGATTTGATATTGATGATGCTATAGCATTATTAAGATTAGATGACTTATATATTGAAACATTTGAAGTTAAAGATGTTAAAACTTTGACAGGTGATCATTTATCAAGAGCAATTGGTAGAATTGCTGGTAAAGACGGTAAAACCAAATTTGCCATCGAAAATGCTACTAGAACAAGAATAGTATTGGCTGATTCTAAAATTCATATTTTAGGAGGATTCACTCATATTAGAATGGCTAGAGAATCTGTAGTTTCCTTAATCTTAGGTTCACCTCCAGGTAAAGTTTATGGAAACTTACGTACAGTTGCATCAAGATTGAAAGAACGTTATTAGAATAACTTGAATGTTATTAGAATAACTAGAAATCTATTTTAGCATATTTGGGGTCTTAATTGTGTATATTATTTTATAAATCATCTAATAAACTTTTAGAAAAATCATCCTCTTCTAATTCTTCATTGTTTTGTAAATGAGGTTGTAATTCTTCTAATACCAAATCTTTCCTCATAGCATAAGCATCTTCACCATCTTGATAATAAGATTTTTCAATAGTATTAACTTCAAATTTCAAAGTATCTCTATATAAATGTAATGCAGCTCTATTAGACTTTCTAACATGCAATGAAACATATTTAGCATCAAAGGATTCACATAGTACATATAATGCTTGACGCATCAATCTATCAGCTAATCCCATTCTTCTATAAGTTCTCATTACTGATAATGATGTTATATGACCATGAGGAGTTTTATCTTCAGCTTCTGGATCATCTTCCATTTTGGCCAATACATATCCAACTATTTTCTCTCCTTTTCTTATATATGCTGTATCACCTTTTGGATCTTCTTGATCTATTACTTGATCTATTTCTTGATCTAATTCTATTTCATCATACGTAGTAGCTACAAAACTTGCTTGAGGCCAAGATAATTCATGATACATGTAATATTTCAATAAATAATTTTCTGGTAAATTATGTAAATTAGCATTCTGGATTGCTTGGATATCATATATATCCGCTTGTCGAATTTTAATTCCCATTTGGTATAGGTTATATGTACAAGACTGTCGATGAAAAATTCGCACCCCACCAGCTTAAGTTAAGGTGTCGCCAGAGTAAAGTTTTAATAGGTTTGAGAGGGAGCAAGAAAAGGGAAGTTCTAGTCCTATCATAGTACCTGGCGATAGATTAGACTAAAATTCAGACTAAGGTCCAAATATCGATCAGGGAATGGACCATTTCACCACTCTATTTAAATAAAGCCCAAGACTTATAAATTATCTATAAGAACCTACCCTAATTTTCTCTCAATTGTTCCTTTAATATTACCAGTTCATCAAACTTTATTAAGAAAACTGCTCTCAAAGGATTACCGTCTTTAGGCACAGAATGAGCTGTGACATTAGCAAAAAATCCTGAAGAATCTAATGCTCCTTCAATTATACCTGCTATAAATGCTGAACAATTTAAGTTACCATACTCTTTTGGTACATTGATAAATTTCGATACTAATGGCAAATTATCAATTATCATATATTCGTTATTCACATCTTGTGATTTTTCAAGTTCATTGGCGATTTTACCAAACATTGTCTTCCACATAGTTGAGTGTATGAATTGTAGAATTTCAACAATTTTGATTTCACGTTTATTGTATTTAACTCCTTCTCTGAATTTCAATAGTTCTAGACATTTTTGTCCAATCTGGTACCCTAAACCATTCAATCTATTCTCTAAATCTTGTACACCTTTCGACATTCGATGATTGAAGCTGACAATTTCACAAAATAAATATGATAATGATGACAAATTGATTTCATTGACTTTCTTATTCAAGTTTCTATCTAAAATAGATTTGTGGTTACTTAATGTTATAGTCTTTTTATTTATAAGAATATTTGAAGTTTCTTGAGTGATTTCGTTTGAGGTCGATCCAAGAGCTGGATTATACCCAAATCCTGTTTTGGATGTGTCCTGTATCGTCATTTTATTCATTGACGAACTTATTGACGGTAATATAATATCCGACATTTTAGGTTTGAATATTTATGATGTTTGTGGTTCTTATCGAATGTCAACTACACCAAATCCATGCGAACCTTTTGGACTAACCATAAAGCGGTAAATACACGCTCACACATATATCAATTAGATTATTTTGCACCCAGCGGGTAATTAAATTAACAATGGCTTTAAACAAAACAAAGAGTATGGACAAACAAGAGTAAGATAAACCACTGTTTGGTAAAAATATGATTCTAACTATTGTAGGTAAGATTAGAAAAGTGAAATTACAATTGGATAATAGGATTGTAGGTCCAGAAGATAATACGATAGAAGATTTGAAGAAAGTGTTTCAAGACAAGAAAGGGCCAACAAAAGTCAATAGAACTCTGAAAGTAGCATCAGTAACCTCTTTTAATGAAGGTCCTAAGAAAGGTCCTCCTATTGTTGAAACCAAGCCCAATAATCCTAAAGTTTATAGTAATAGATTTGAAGGAATCACCAATGAATCTTTAAGTCAACTTTATGATGAAATAAATAAGATTCATAATATTGTGGAAAATGAAAAAAAATCAAAATCGTTTGAAATAACTCTTCAGGATAGAAAACCAAAGAGAAATGGCTCAAAGAGTACTAGTAGTTTAGTTGAAAGCAAGCAAAAGGTTACCCAGAACCAAAATACCAAAGAGGTTACTAAAGGATTGATTGAGAAAATCACGACAAACTCTAAAGAATCCAAGAAAGAAGAGACAAAAGAAGGAACAGGCGTAACTAAGAAAACGCCAAAGACCACCAAGAAGCCTATTAAACCAGCATCTCTGAAAGCATCCAAGACATCCAAAAAGTCACCAAAGAAATCGCCCAAGAAAGTTTCGAAAGAATTGATCAACACCTCACCTAAACCATTAAAGACTAAGAGAAAGAAACCCAAGGCAACAGTTGAAAAAACAATTGAGTCAGCTGAACAGGTTATTCAACCAATTGAAGAACCAACAAAACAACAAGTCGAAAGAGAAGAGCCAGTTTCCTTACCAATAGAACAAATAAATGAACTGATCCAACCCCTAAATATAAGAAGCCAAAATGTTACAGAAACAGGTCATGAGGATAAATCTATGACCGGTCCAATTCAGGATCAGCATGTCGATCAGGAACAAATAGACCCTATTTTAGAAAAACTTGATACTCCTCCTGAGCAACCAGTATTTGTCGATAGACTCATCAAAACCAAATATGGATCATACAAACTCCGTTTATACCAGCAAATCCAGCCTGAATTAGAAGGCAAATTAACCCATAAACAAATTAATCAAATGTTTAAGATCGATAATCTCATAATATGAGAATGGTTGCAAAAATTTTCCAGAACACGACTATATCATTCATTAATTGCGCAGTGGAAAATTCTTTGCTGGCTGAATCAAAGGATACTAGAAATTATAATAGTATTATTCTCATAATTTCTCAGTTAAATAACTTTATATATTTATGAAATACTTATAAGTCATTTATATGTAGAGTAAGAAACACAAGTTAAAATTGTTGGAACAAGTAAATAAACTTTTTAATTATTTGAAGATGTCATTACAAAACTCCGTCAGTCGAGCGGATATGGAGGAACAAAACAATATAGAAATGAATGAAAATAATGAAACTAATGATAATGATAATAATGTAACCGATAGTGATAGAGAGAAACTTCTTGAAAAAATCAAACATATACCAGTTGAAAAATTGAAAGAAATTATCACTAATCAAATTGATTTAGAAATTAGATTGAAACATAAAGAAATGAATATAACAGAAGAAGAGATAGGTAAATGTGAATCACAAATGATAACATTGAGAAACTATTTCAAAATCCCAAGAGAAAAGTCTATAGATTCTGAACCTAATGATTTTACTATTAAGTATTACGATTTATTAAATAGATCATTATCAGTAAATTACGATCAAAAGGAATTCAAAGACTTGGCACTTAACCATGAAGCCAATATAATGGGAAGTGCCAATAGTTCAATATCGAGTTTGAATGGGTTCAATGCAAGTTTCAGTAATGATCCATATAATATGAATGGAGGCCATACATATAGAACTAGATCAACCACGTCATCATTAAGACCATCAAGTAGCACTATTGGTAAGCCTATAACGCTTGGATGTTTATACAGAAGAACAGATGGGATCGTTGTCAAATTGACTTGTCCAGATTGTAAACGAAGTAATTTTTCATCGGCACAAGGATTCTTGAACCATAGCAGAATCGCACATACTCAAGAATATACAAGCCAAGATGCAGCAGCACTTATTTGTGGAGAAATATTACCTGACAATGAACAAGATGAAGAAGGGCTTAGTAGTATCAAAGTCTTAAAAGAGAAGAATTTAGATCCTAGTAAGAATTTGAATATTAGTGAGATTTATTTCAATGGATTAAGTAATTCTTTAAATACAGTTCATAAAGCTAATTTAGAGAAATCATTATCACCATTAGATAAAGATAGATTACCTGAACAAAGTGAATTAATGAAGAAATTAATTAAAAATGGTACTATAAAGGATAAACAAGATTTTGAAACATATCTTGAAGAATTTAAAGTTAATAAAGAAGATATGGAATCATTCCAAGAATCCGATGACGATAAAAAAGACGGACATGAATCCGTGGAAGAAAAAGAAATTAAATACGACGTCAAATCAGATGAAGGGAAATTGAAAAGAAGAAGGTCAAGAGCTGGTATTGCAACTGAGACAAAAATTACGGAAGCTAAATTTACGGAAACCAAGATTACGGAAACCAAAATTACGGAAGCTAAAATTGATCATCCACCTTTAAAATTAAGAATTAAATTAAGAAGTGAAGATAGGTCCAAACATGATGATAAGTTAAAGAATGAAGATAAAAGAGAATTAAGAAGTGAAGATAAAAGAAGGAAAGTTAGAAAGTAAATAGGTTAAAATTAGGGTAGGTTTACATATACACATATTATATGGTAAGCGGATCTAGAATTGCGGAAAATTTCCAAAAAATAAAATTATTTCTTTTAATACCGAGTGAAACCATGACGTAGTGACAGATTTATAAAATGATGAAGAAAGTAAATAATTTTGACACATTAACAAATGATCCTACGTCTAGTTTTATGTAAGTAAATTGCTATTATACCCGCAATAAATCGTGTTCTATTGTTAGTATACAAACGGACAATAAAACAATTCTCGTAACTCTTGTCTAAAACAGATGGATATGAGACGCATCTGACCCTCACTCGGCTATGAAGACTATTTTTATCTCACCCAAACGCCAATAAAAGAAATATAAATATTTTGGTATACGAAACTTGAAACTTCTTTACAACTCATATATACGTCAAGAATTTTTACATAAAAACCCGGAATTCTGGTTAGTTTAATTAGTTAGTTAAAAAATATTTCCATTAATACCAAACGGCATTTACCCTTTACCGCGTGCTGGCAGGAGACAAAGAACGAATCGAGACCCTCATATTCTTAGCAACGTAAAATAAATATATTTATTGGTGTCAAGTAATAATTTTAGTAATTTTTAAACCGAATGTCATCACATTCTTCATTACAGCATCGTAATGAATTAGAACATGATTATTTTAATGGTAAAAATGATATTACCCCAGTAAATTCATTAGATTTACAAAACCAATTCGATCATCATATTAGGCATCAACTGAAGACTCATCAATGTAATGATAGTATAGGATCTAATATTTCAAATGGATCTGATTTTACAGTAATATCTAATGATTCAAATTCTACTTTATTTGATAGTCCTAAAATTTCAAAAGATTATTCTCCTAAATTATTACCAAATGAAGTATCTCCTATAGGATATAAATTAAAGTCTAGTAGTTTGATTGATTTAAGTTTACAACCACCTAAATTTGTTCGTCATTCAACTAGTCCAAGTTTTAATTTTAATCCAAGTTTCAATTTGAATGGATCAATTAAACCTAAGAACAATGCAAAGACAGTTGATTTTACCCAAGAAATTGTCAAATTTGATATCACATACCTTGACCAATATCAAGTAGCTGATTTAATGAATAAAGTTGAGATTGTGCCTGCATTAAAATTACCAAATTTATTGGTATTGGATATAAGACCGTTTACTGATTATATTAAATCTCATTTAACTAATGCCATTAATATGTGTTTACCATCAACCTTGATGAAACGTTCAAACTTTTCATTTGTAAGGTGTATAAATTCTTTACCATTATATGAGAAATTAATCACCAAACATTATTTCAATTATCAACAATCTAATAAGGACAAAGACCTTAAACCTGCATCAACGAAAATCCCAAGTAACAAATATGGATTCCCAAGTATTTTGATTTATGATAATGTCAATAATTCTGCTAATTTATATTATATGTTGAAAAAGATTTTCGAAGAATTCGAAGATATAAATGTTTATATCGTTAAAGATACATACCCAGATATTGAAGCCTTAGGTCATCATATTAATAGAGGAAGTAAACATGATTTTGATATTGAAGAATTATTGAATAATGATACAAATGAGTTTAAACAAATTCCAATTAGTACATCACCTAAATCATCAATTAAAGTTGACAAATTAAAACTACCAGGACAGAAAGTTAGATCAAACTCTTTGAATGATATCAAATTATCACCAATTGATTCAAGTACACCCATTCTTTCAAGTTTTCAATTACCCAATCCATCAATGAGTTTTAAAATAAGACACAACGAAGAAGTCATTGATGATAAAGTATTAGGAGTCGACTTAATTGCAAAGTATCATTTAACTACAGCTAAAAATAGTCAATTGCCTAATTGGTTACAGTATCATGATGTAGAAGAGAAGGATATGACGGGAAACTTCAATCATATTCAACAAGATGAAAAGAACAGATTGAACAAGTGTTTGAACATCAACAACAATGGAAAAATTGGAGACTTTGCTATTAGTTCAGGAATCGAAATGGGTCATAAAAATAGATATAAAGATATTTTATTATTTGACCATTCAAGAGTTAAGTTAGTTGATTTTAAATCTAAATCGGATTTAGCCAATCTCGACTTGAACTCTTGTGATTATATAAATGCATCATACGTTAATTCACTTGATGATTCAATTGTAGTTCCAAGTCAACCTCAAGCTTTCCAATACATTGCAACTCAAGGTCCTTTGAAACATACCATAGGGGACTTTTATAAACTCGCTATTAACAACAACATCAAATTAATCATTGCATTGACAGATGAATATGAAAATGGTGTTAAGAAATGTGAACCTTATTGGGCACCCGGGACTTACTATAGTAATTCTGACAAGATTGAAGTAAAAATTATTAATACGGTTAAAATTCATCAATACCTTAATTTACGTAAAATTCGTTTGAATTACAACGATCAACAAAAAGATTTGTTACAAATTCAAATTTGTAATTGGTTAGATAATGAAACATGTGGAAACTTCCAGGATATAATGCAATTAGTTAAATTGAAGATGATAGTGGGAGGTGGACCAACTTTAGTGCATTGTTCAGCAGGGTGTGGTAGAACAGGTACATTCATAACTTTTGATACAATGATAAATTTGATTCAACAATTAGGAAAGGACAATAAGCAATTGGATAATTCTACGGTACCTAAAATTGTTAGTCATTTGAGAATGCAAAGAATATCTATGGTTCAAAATTTAAGACAATTCATTTCAGTTTACGACGGATTATTAAAATATTTCACTTGTCTGGATGAAATAGATATGAGTGTTATTAAGAGATTTTTGGAGCAAAATTAGAAAGTGTAGAGATATAAGATTAGACATTAGAAAACTTAAAGGTCAATAAGACCACAGGCCAAAGGCCAAATAGAACCCTAAAGATCAGGATAAGATCAAAATAAGATAAAACAATAAAAGAAGCATAAGGATGGGAAATAGGAATAATTTAATAGGATATAGGAATATAAATTCGGAATAAAATCTATGATCTATAAATATGCTATAAAGACCAGCGAATAAAGTCAATGAGAGTTAAAACTTGGTTAATAAGAAACTTCTAGTAAAGTGAAAGAATGTTTTGGGAATTCAAAAATAACACTTAAATCATCACTTTGTTTAACATCAATATCTTCTTCCTTCAATTGAACGTTATTAGGATTTTTGAAACTGTTGATGGCTGAAACATCTTCATGATTAAGGACCCATTTGTGAACCTTTGAAACTTTACAAGCAAAGGAAATCTTCGTGGTAGAATCTTCTTTATCACAACGATTAACTACAGCTACATAAGTTTTATCACCATTTTGAGCAGCACTAACATCTAATAAAGGAGCTAAGTAATTACCTGTAATCCAAGTATAATTACCGTCTTTATTACCACAAGGGCCATCATAAACTGGAGTTTCAATATGTAAATTCAACAGTTTACCTCTCATGTATTTTGAAAATAATTTCAAAGGATGATAAATTGTTTGTAAGAATAATGTTGAATCATTAGTCATAATTGGTGCTATGACATTAACAACTTGGGCAATGTTACACATACCTAAACTTTCACTTTGTCTAATGAAAACGTTTAACCATGATGCAACTGCAAGAGCATCACTCAAGGTATATTGTTCTTCAGCACCTTGAGTACCATCAGCTCTTGTAGGATCCCACACGTTCCATTCATCGAAACAAATCTTAACTTTATCTTTCTTAAGGTCACCAATTTGAGTCAACCCATTGGATTTTGGAGGATTGGCAGCAGTTGCTAAATCAATCAAATTCTTAGTGACTTGAATAGCAGCTTCTGCAGCAATTGGAGCTGTGACATTCATCATATAATCATCATTAGCAGTATAAATATGAATTGAATGATAATCAACCCAATTAATAAGTTTATCTAAAGTATAATGATCCCAATTATCAATACCAGTACAACCACAAGAAATCAATTTGACACTTGGATCTAATAATTTAATAGCTTTAGCCCATTCAGTGGCTTTTTTTCCATAATCTTCTTGATTCATTTGTCCAACTTGCCAAGGCCCCCAAACTTCATTACCTAACCCCCAATATTTAACATTATATGGTTCAGGATGACCATGCTTACGTCTTAAGTTAGCATAATAAGTATTAGCAGTTGAATTACAATATTCAATCCATCCAAGGGCTTCATCTAAGGTACCAGTTCCCATATTAAGACAGAAATAAGGTTCAACTTTCATGTATCTACACCATTCAATGAATTCGTCTGTACCGAAAAGGTTACTCTCTTCACCTTTCCAAGCCAATTCTGGTCTTCTAGGACGATCTTCCTTTGGACCAACTCCATCGATCCAATGGTACGAAGATACAAAATTCCCACCTGGCCATCTAATAACTGGCATATTGAGATCTTCAATGGCCTCACAAACATCTAATCTATACCCCTTTTCATTGACCCTACATTTAGGATTCTTACTATAATCAACTAATCCTCCATAAATACATCTACCTAAATGTTCCACAAAACCTGAATAAATTTTATCATCAATATTAGCTATGACTCTTTTAGGATCAACTGCAATTGATGAATCCTTAAGGGATTTGATTTGTCCAATCGTTTGATTTGATACTGACATTTTTTATGTAAGTATTTTTGCAACTCAATAATGGTTAAAAATTATCTGAAATATTTGGGACCAACAACTAATAAACCCTTGTATAATTAAAAATGCCAATCATTTTATTTTCTACTAAATTCCCACTATATACAAGATCAAAACCCTCATAGGCTAATCATTTGTAACGACTCCACTTTATGGTGCGTTTTCATTGTTATCAGGAATAAATCTCGTAAAATGTCAAAGTCTGGGGTAAGGTGGAGGTGAGGGAAATCTCCCACCGTTATTCTCCCTCACAGTTAACAATAGCAAGATGACACTCAGTTAACCGTATGGCTAAGAAAAATGGGGTTTATTCACTTTACCAAAAGCGGGAAATGGGGCATTCAATCAAATGGGGCAACATGTTGGTATTCCCGGTTTTCGTAAATCCACACCATATTGTATATATAAAAGCCTACAAACGATAATATTATTCCGTGAATAATTTAATTAAGGAATAATTGAACATGGCCCTTAATCCTAAATTATATCAATTTTTAATCTGTTGTTTCGCTTCAATTGGAAGTTTTGCCTACGGTTATGATCTTTCAGTTATAGCTCAAGTTATTGCTAGTGAGAGTTTTGTTGAAAGATTACATCCTACTACTAATGAAACGTCAGCTGTAGTTTCATTATTTACAGGAGGTGCCTTCTTCGGTTCATTCTTTGCAGGTTATTCTTCTGATTTAATTGGTAGAAAGTATACTATTAGTGTAGCTTCATTAGTTTTCATTTTAGGTGGTATTTTACAAGCTACTTGTGTTAATATCGGTATGCTTATGGCTGGTAGATTCATTGCTGGTCTTGCTGTAGGATCTCTTTGTATGATAATTCCATTATTTCAAGCTGAATTAAGTCATCCTTCTATAAGAGGTACTGTCACTGCTTTACAACAATTTTTCCTTGGTATTGGTGCTTTAGTTGCGAGTTGGATCGCTTATGGTTGTTATGTTGGTTTAGCTGGTAGTGAAAAACAATTCAGATTACCGTTAGGCCTTCAAGTCATTCCAATCGGTTTGTTATTCTTTGCAACTTATTTCCTTCCTGAAAGTCCAAGATGGTTAGCTGCTCATGGTAAACAAGATTTAGCTTTAAAAACTTTAGCTAAATTACATAGTCATGATAATATCAATGATTCTGAAACTAGAGCTCAATATGCTGAAATTTGTGAAGAAGTTGAATTTGAAAAGGCTAACCCTAACCCTGGTTGGTTAGGTCTTTTCTCAACTAAGACCAGAACTAGAAGAGTTATTTTATGTTGTGCATTACAAGCTTCAGTTCAAATGACAGGTGTTTCAGCTATTCAATATTATAGTCCAACTATTTTTGCTAACATGGGATTAAGTACTTCAAGAACTTTGCTTTATCAATCAATCAATTCAATCATTGCCCTTTTAGCTCAAGGGTTATGTATTTTAACTATTGATATGGTAGGTCGTAGATGGACTTTAATCTCCAGTAATGGTTTGAGTTCTCTTTGTTTTATTGTTGCTACTATTTTAATGGCTAAGTTCCCAGCTGCCACTACTACTAGTAGACCAGCTCAAATTGGATTCATTGCTAGTACATGGATTTATAATTTCGTTTTCAGTTATGGTATTGGACCACTTTCATGGATTATTCCTAGTGAAAGTTTCAATCTTCAAATGAGATCTAAAGGTATTTCACTTGCTACAATGGTATCATTTGCTTTCAATACTATGATTGGTCAAGTTACCACTATTGCAATGGAAGATGTAAGTTACCGTTACTATTACTTATTCTGTATCTGTTGCGTAAGTAATGCTGTATTTTTCTGGGCTTTCTTACCAGAAACCAAGAAAATCCCATTAGAGATTTCTGATGAATATTGGGGTGAAGCACCACTTTTTGTTCCAGGCTGGAAACCATCCAGAAACTACGCTGAAGATTTGAAACAAAAAGTTGAAATCATGGAAACTGGAAGAAACTTTGATGCTGATTCAGTTGATGATTTCAAGGAAGAAGTTGAACATCACGAGTAAAGGTCTTTGACAGGTCTTGATACTAGCTAGTCTATGTATAGTGTTATATAAGTAATAATGTAATTTTGCAGCCATTTCATATTTCCGCAAATTTCATCCGATGATTTCTAAGCGATCGACGTTCTAAAATGTTCTATACCGCGTAGGGCTTAAAGTAAGTATGGGGATGAAAGTTCATAGAATAGAGAGAAAGCCCTGGAAATTATCGGAAATGGGACCATGATAAGACATGATCTTGTAGTAGATAAAAGAGGTCGATAGTGTGTACTAGAAAACAATGACACAAGGAAACTTCTATTAATATACAATTAAGCATTAGTAGCTAAAGCTTGCTTTAAAGCACCTGGGTTAGCACCAATGATGGTTTGAACGATCTTACCACCTTTGATGAATAAAACAGTTGGCATTGATGAGATTTCATATTCTTGAGCAATACCACCGAATTGATCAACATCAACTTTAATGAATTTAACATTTTCATATTCTTTAGAAAATTTGTCCAATAATGGAGCAATGACTTTACAAGGACCACACCAAGTGGCGAAGAAGTCGACAACGACTAAACCTTCGTAAGAAAGGGTATCTTTGAATTCTTGTTCTGTGGCAATAGCAGCGACCATATTTAATTAGTTTTTGAGTTAATTGGAAAAATCTTTTGCGAATTGGATTTCTTTTATACTGAGTCAATGTCGTCTTATTAATTACCAAATGACGCGTGACACCTAGACCGCGAGCTGATAACGTAATGATTTAATTAGTAAGGCCGTGTTAAAGCCGTAATATTTATGACAGGTTTCATTACATGATCTGAAGTTAAGATTAGGTTTAGTAATAGAGGTTTAGAATGTCTCAGAATATTGACGTTTTACTGTTTCAGTCTATCTTCAGCCATATAATCTTACATATTATACATATAGTTCAGTTTGTCAGCTAAGGTACATTTTATCAATAATACAAAGGGTCATCGATTTCAGCTAATTATAAATGGTCAGCGGTTGATAAAATCGGGCATCATTCCAAATAGGCATATACTCCAAGTCAAAGTCTTGTTGATTTGATAAACCCTCAAATAATTTATTCTTATATTCAAGGTATTGACCTGTTAAACCATTATCATCAATAATGAAAATATGTTTGACAATCAACTTTATGAAATCATTGAATTTGGATTTGGCCAATGATTCATCAACTATGGCGATTTCGTTAGGTTCAATCGCCAATTTCTCTATACCTTGAATTACATCACAACTTTGTTCTTGATACTCTATGAATTTCTGTAAATCGTCTAAATTATCAAATTGGATATCTTCATCATTGATCTGGACTTGATCCAATCTATCTTTCCAGCCCAAGTACTTGAATTGTGTGGTGAATATCACCCAGAATGGTATAGGATTGAAATTATAGTTGATACCAATTTTCTTACGAGTTTTTATAAATTGGATAGTTGGTAATACTTCCAACCATTTCATGATCAAATCGTACGGAACATCTTCAGTTTGTTGGATTTCATTCATGAGTTCGTTTATAATATGAGAAGGGACCTTGATCTCGAAAAATTCTTCATTTCTTGAATAAGGAATGAACCCATACGTAGCCACGAAATTCTGAACTGAATTTAAGTCAGAGTATTTAATACACACCTCATGTTTCCCTATTGGTGCGGTACACTTTAGCACTATATCGCCATTGGATTTATCTATATCAAAATACGAGTTATTGTTTTCTTGATGGTTTGCAAAATCCAAGAATGGAACTAATGTGGTGTTTACAGTAAAATCATCCTCATTTTCAGCCACAGGATGAGGTATCTCAAGTACTCTGGATTTAATGACTTTATTAATATGATAATACTCATCAAAAGATGGGATTGATATGTCAAGTCCAGTAATTTTGAAACTTTCCACTATAGCGTTATATTTCAGTAATAATTTCTGATTCTTCTCACGTTCAACTTTCAATAGATTATCGTAATTCGTAGAGTTATAACTCAAAGTATCTACAAAAGTTCGACTTAATATCTCTAGGTAAAATTCTATTTGAAAAATTGGATAATTTGTTTCATTATAATGTTCACTAGGTTTATTCAAAAGTATAATCATAAAACTGAAGAAGTAATCGATGATCAATTCAGTTTCATTAATACCTCCACAGTTAGTTAACACTTGTTTGATGATTTCTGCATCTTCAGGGTGACTGCTTCTCACTTGCTGTTGAAGTTCTAAAAGTTGAGGAATATCAAAAGTCCCATGATAAGGTATACGAGCAATGATTACATTATCAATTGCGGTTTTAGTAGTAAGGAAAAGCCCTGTTCCACCAAGATCACTAGGTTCAATTGAAACTCTAGAATCAACCAAAATTCCTAATTTGTTCCAGTTTTCTTCATCTATACCAATTTTGATTTGATTAGATGACAATTGTGTCAAATGGCCCGCAAGGCTCATATTAAGGAGTAAAGTTAATTTTGCAATCTGTGTCAAAAGTCGCACTAGATAATCCGAGATGGAAAATTTTTTAGGAATTATAACCCTAGAACGGCTTAATAGAGAATAAACAATGTCTTGGGACGACGATGATTTTGACGTGTCTAAAGGAGCTGCAGCAGCTTCTTGGGAAGATGAAGCATTTGATGATGAACCAGTTTTAGATTCTTGGGACATTGATGAAGAAGAAGTCGCTAGACAAAAGAAGGAGGCCGAAGCAAAGAAGAAAGCAGAATTAGAAGCATTACATAAGAGACAAGCTGAAATTAAAGCTCAAAAACTTGCAGCTAAGAATGGTAGTAAAGATCCAGTTTTATTAGAAATTGATAAAGTTGATCCAAAGACTAGAGCTGAAATGTTAAGAAAGGCTGAATTGAATAGTGATTTAAATAACGCTGCTTCATTATTTGGAGATTTAAGTGTTGTTGATGAAAGTTTAAATGAACATCCAAGAGAAAAAGCAAGAGCTGCTGAAGCAGCTGCTTCAAAAGCTAACAAACCAACTAATTTAACTAAAGATACCCCATTAGATGTTCATCCACTTTTTAAACCTGATACTAAACAAGATTTTGAAAAATTAAGAAAGGGATTGAGTGGTTCATTAACCAAATTAGCTGACAAAAACGCATTAAATTATTCATCATCATTAGCTATTGATTTAATCAGAGATTTATGTCAACCTTTATCAATTGAAAATGTTAGAAAAGTGAATTCTACTTTGAATATTATAATTAGAGAAAAGGAAAGAGCTGAAAGACAAGCAAGATTACAAAAAGCTGGTGGTACCGCAACCGGTGGTGCAGGTAAAAAGAAAGCTAAACCAGCTGTTAAGACTAATGTTAATACTTCATTCAAGAAAGATGTTGCTGATGATATGGATAATGATTATGATGATTTTGGTGATGATGATTTTATGTAGTCATTAATAGAATAACCATCCATATGCCGTACAATTTTTATTGTCTATTTCTATTAATTCTATATACCTAGTCCTGCTAGATCTCTATAATGTTTTTATTAAGCTAATCCTCATAGTTCTTACAATAAGCTGGTAAGGATTTAAAAGGTTTATCAATAGTCGGTTCATCAAATTTACCATAGTTTGAAGCTTTTATGATTACTGGTACCATTCCACCAGTACTTAAGTTGTCTTTATCTTCGTCTAATACTTTCATAATAGAACTAATAAGACCAGAATGTGATGTTAATGATATAATATCATTGGAATCATTAGTGAAAATATCATTAAGTAAAAGAGTAGCTCTTAATTTACGTTCTTTTTTACTTTCATGTTGATCTGATTTCCAAAGTTCATCCTTTTGAGTGAAATTGTCTTCAAATGTAGCAAATGGCCAATTTTGTGTAATATAATCTTTATTGTGTCTTTCACTGGAAGTACCAATACCATAAGTTTCTCTGGCCATTTCTTTAACAACTGGTTTAATTTTACCATAATCGAGAATATTAGACCAGGTGTAGTCGAAAGTTTGCATAGTTCTAGTCAATGGTGATACATAGAAGGATTTTGGAATAGGAGTACCTTGGGACTTGATTTGATTTGACCATGCAGATGATAAGTTCTGGATTTGATTAATACCTTTCGAGGTTAAATTAGCATCAAACCATTGGTAGTAAACACCATTGATGTAATCACCATCCATCATTTGGTATTTACATGTCCATTCCTTGGAATCATAGTTATATGGAATTACATTATGGTAACCTTCTCCATGTCTTGCGAGGAAGAAAAGCTTATACACCGCATCACCTTGCTTATTTAAGTCTTGTAATTTGGTGGTAACATCGTTCCAAGTTAATCCAGATGCTAATCCAAAATAGTCACTTACTTCAGATACCGAAGTTTCATTTTCAGTTTTGAAGATCCCCTTAACTACACTATAATCGTTTGGCACTTTGCCATTATCTTCAGGTGCAAAATAGTCTTGTGGGATAACTTGACAGTGTACTGTTGCCAATAAGAATAAAAGAAAAACCAGTAACATTTTGACTTTATTATTATTGTTGTTGTTGAGTATAATTAGTAGGAACTGGAACCTTATTTATACATTTTATTATAAACATTGTATATACGACCTTACGAGTTATACTACACGTGCGGAATAGATGTTCTTAACCTTCGAGCCGCATCCATTCGAGCCGCATCCCATGTGCACACGAGAGATGAGCTTTCTATGAGTCAAATAGGTGGGTTTTATTGTTTAGGGAAAATTGAAGTGTGTTTCAGTTCCGGGTTAAGGTTTACGGATGTAATTAATTAAAGCTACATTAAGGGTCTTGGATATTGAATTTCATGTAGTTAATCTAGAACATTTGGCTGTTTTATTGATGAAGGAAGCACATGTAACGAGTTGTTACCAAATGTATGTATTCGGTTTGAAATGCCAAAGCAGTTTTAGGTTATGGAACTAAGGTTATTTATTTTTGTCTCATATTCTCATATCTCCCGTACATTCCCGTACATTTATAAATTAGCTATGGTTTAGGGCCCCGTTAAGTAGTAACTATGGTCTTTAAACATCTCTAGCTAATGATAAAAGTGTTTCCACTATATGAAATAGTACATATCTGTTTTAAAGAGAATTAATGACAAACACAAAACCGTCTACGAATCTGTCTCAAATGAGACTGTAACATCTCAAACTCACCTAAACTTTACGCGACATGAGTATATACTGCTCATGTTCTAATACTAAAAACAACTATAAACAAATCCTAAATCCCTCACGTCGTCATGATATAAACGATTTGCTATACTGTCCATCATGCCAATCACCGAAATGTAAATATTGTTATCAAAGCCAATACGTTAAGAAATATTGTATCAATTGTACTACTGATTATTCTACCACAAATGAATTGAATTGTACTAAGAAATGCTTTACATGTCCCGAATGTGACTCAATGCTTTCTATAGCAGTACTGGATCATAAAGGCGGTAAAGTGTTTAAGTTCAGTTGTGGATTTTGTACTTATATTTACACCACCGATACGATTCTCAAACCCAGATCAATCCATAGTATTGTGAAGAGTGAATATCAACTTGGGAACCCTAATTATGAGTTATTCCATAAAATAATCAAAATTCATAAGTATAGATTGAACAATGATATTTTAACTGATCAAATTGTGAAGGAGATTAAGTATAAGAAATTAACCTCAGAGTCTAAAGATTTAGTATCAAGGTTACAAAAGCAAGGTGTTAGTCCTATGAATGATGAAAATATTCTGGAATTAGATCGAATTCAATATATTTTAAGTACTAATAAACCGTTAGAATTAAGTAATCACGAACTGACGACCCATGAACTATATAAGAATGGAATTAGTGTATTTAATGATCAGAATTCCAATGTTTCCAAGTTGAAGAAGTTTCCTAGACCTAAAAAGTTAGTAACCAGAGATGTTATAAAGTGCTGTGATTGCAATCAAATCTTACAATATCCATCAGATGAAGCCATTTCGTCTAAGTCATTGACAAAATTTAATACCCAATTTTATGCTAATGATTTTTTACCAACACTTACATTAACTTCATCGAGGGAACCCCTAGGTGTGGAAAACGGCCAATCGACTTTTTTGATAAATATCGTCAATCCGTTACCGTCCTCAAGTCAAATAAAACTATCCTGTCCACAAACTTATGAGATTAATGGAACCGAGATTAATATCACAATCCCTAAAACTGAAATACTGTTGGGGGGTTATAATCCCACAGATCATCCTATACGAAGCATCCCTACTGCCCACCTAACGCAGGCTACAAAAATTTCTAGAGCAGAATTATTGACGAGACAAAGCAAACTCAGTTTAGAGAAACGAGACATGGATGATATTTTATCTTTAATAGAGTCTCACGATAACTGGGGTTGTTTACCAATTGAAATTCACACCGAACTCTCTTCAAATGAATTGAATATCCCTGTTTATGTCAATGTCAAATCAAAATTACCTGATCTGATTAAAGTTTTGAAATTATCAAAATCAGAGTTAAATTTCGGGTTTTGGGTTGTTTTAAACCCTTGACCTTCTCCTGTATATTATGTATATTATTATATTAGCATTTAATTATTCCGGTAAGGGCCTAAAAATCTAACATCAATACTCCAGCTATTTGTGATAAATGCCTGGCATCTAAATTATCATCATCTTCATTATTAGTTTGAAATTGTGTCATTGGATTAGATGGTTCAAATGTTTCGTCGATCGTATAGTCTGGCACTTCTTCTTCAACTTCTTCACGTTCTTTGTTCCTTACATCTTCAACATTATCAATTCCATCGACTTTTCCCTTCTCAGCTAATTCTCTTAACCTTTCTTCATTAGATCTAACTATAGCTTCATTAATGAAAAGCCGTATATATTGTCCAGATAATTGTAGTGATTTTTCTGTTATACGTGTGTTTTGTTTGAAACAAAGTTCATGGAATGTTCTGGAAATTGTTTTCAAGTTTATTAGCGTTTCTGTTGTATCTGTGCCTGATGTATTCATTATCGATAGTTCTCTATCAGTTACGCGGTATTATAAATTATCGCGTAGATCAAAAATGGAATAAATATATTCTTCACTATTTACTATAAACTTTTGTTTGTCAGTGTTAATGTGATCTCTTCTCAGAAGGGTCGATGGTGAAGACTTTATCAGGATTTAAAAGTCTTAAAGGATCTAAACTCAATTTGATATTCCTCATTAAATCAATCGGATCTTGTCCTAACTCTTCAATTAAAAATTGTCTTTTACCTAAACCAACACCATGCTCTCCTGTACAAGTACCTTCATATTTAATGGCACGCCTGACCATATTATCGACAAGTTTTTCAGCTAAATGGAATTGGTCTGGTTTATATAATATGAAACTATGTGCATTACCATCACCAATATGGGCTACTAAAGTATTTTGTAAATTGTGATTATCGATATCAGCTTTGGTTTCTTGAAGGAATTCAGGTAATTTCGAAATGGGTACAGCTGCATCAGTTGTCCAAAGTTGGATCGATTCATCTTTGGCTTTACCTTGATTAATTGTCGACCATAAAGCTACTTTCCTAGCTGACCATAATTCGGTTGTTTCTGCATCATCTCGAGCAAATTGGAAGTCTAATAACCCATGCTGTTCACTGATTTCTCTAACTTGCTTAACTGTACTAGTAACTACATCATCATTCAGGCCTCCTATCTTTAAAAAAAGGGTTGGATGTTCTTTCCATTTTCTTGTGGTTTCTCCTGATAAATTGATACATTGCATCATTTTATCATCTAATAATTCAATAGCATTCAATTGCATTCCTTGTAAGATATAACTATTGACAGCATTAGCTGCATCTTTAATGGTGTTAAAAGGAATAACTACAACTCTTTCAACTTTAGGTTTAACATATAATTTCAATGTAGCTTCAGTAATTATACCTAATGTTCCTTCACTTCCAATAAATAAACCATTCAAATTATAACCAGCACTTGACTTTCTAGGACGATTTTTGGTCTTGATGATAGTCCCATCAGCTAATACTACAGTTAAACTTAAAATATTCTTATAACATTCTCCATACCTTGTAGCATTAGTTCCTGATGCATTATTGGCACAGATACCTCCAATAGTTGCACCTGGACCTGGATCTATAGGAAATAATAAATTATCGTCATCCAAGATATCAGCCAAGGTTTCCCAACCAATTCCGGCTTCAACTTTCACATCTAAATCTAATTTATTGAGTTCCAAAACCTGATCCATTTGTGATAAATCAATACAGACTCCTTTTCTAGTGTTTATAAAATGACCTTCTAACGATGATTTTCCACTAATTGGGACTACAGACACTTTGTATTTATGGAAAATTTTCATAATCTTTGACACTTCTTCGGTCAGCCTTGGATAGATCACATATTGAGGTTGTTCATTTGTTTCCGGATGATATGAATTGAAATAAGTATCTGAATGAGATTGACGTTCTTCATCGGAGTTCTTGATTAACTCATTGATATCACCATTGGATGATTCGAAAACTTGTTTAACTTCTTCAATGGCTTTAGTTAACTCTTTGTCGGTGGCATAAGTTGGTGATTTTAAAGTTTCTACTTTCAAAGTCGATGTGGTAGTGGGTTGATATTCGGACAGATAAAAGTAACCTCCTATTATAAGACCTAAAGTGAAAATTACAGATCTAACTGCAGCTTCTTGATTCCCTTTAGGTGCTTTGGGTGGTGAAGGTGGTTTAGCATCTGATGCATAGTGTCTTATAGGTTGAGGTTTATACCCCTTAAACCCTCTAGACCTTATCAATTGATGCCTAAACAATGGCCTGATCTTGAGTACATTCATCAGTAAAATTCTCAGTCCGCATAATATGGGGCGTTTATTCATATATAAATATTTACAAGAGTTACGATTTCAAGTTTCAACGATTGTCAATCCCGGGGTAACATCCGGGGAGTAAGGGTCAATGTGAAAGAACTTTAAGGAATATAAATACTAAAGTCTTTCACATCTGTCAAGAAACTTCTGCCTGAACTCATCATGATGTTTATGGTGTTCTGAAAATGCATGGTAAACCCAACACCCAGCAATCACACCAAAGAATGGCCCCCAAAATCCTCCACGTCTCATACCTCTACCATAATGCCAAGGATGCATGGCCATACCTCTCATCCCCCAATGTCTATACATTGGATCTCTCATCATTCTACCTCTAAGCATATCTTTATAAAATTGTTTGTAATATTGTTTATAAGCACTTTCTGGATCCATCTTGATTGTAATGTTGAACTAAAATCGGATCTGAACCTCCTTATATACCCCTTGCTTTGGGTCATCCAAACCTTGCCTTTCGCCGCACAATCACCGCCGTCTCATTTGCATCTCCGTTTACGATCCTTTCCTTGTCGGTGATAACTCAGCTTATTTCCGCAACCACCGAACTATATTTAAGGCACATATAATTACTACCGGTCATCCTTTGGTCTATTTATATCTACAATTCTGAATAGATAAGTATACTATAAATTAAACCTATACAACTAATATTATAACTATGCTCTAGACTCGAATTTCACATCCGAAATTAAGGATCCGACTATCATATCCGATAATCACTATCCGATTTTTAATATCCGAACACTTTCACTAACTATATATATGTCGAAAATTCAAATAAATGGGGTTACGAGGTCTAGTTTTCACCTTCATTATTTTGATTGTTTTGTCCACCCATGAATTGATTAGCCATATTTCTTAACATTGGATTATTCATTAATTCTGACATATCTGGCATTTGTCCATTTTCACCACCTAATCCCATGTTTTGAGCCATGTTTTTCATCATTGGGTTATTCATAAGTCCTTGTAAAGCATCAGGGTTTGACATCATTTGTTGAGCAGCTTGCATGATTTGAGGATTATTCATCATTTCTTGTAATGATGGCATGTTACCACCAAACATACTTGAAAGATCTGGCATACCTGGAATACCTGGAGCAGTACCACCAGCATTAGAACCTGAACTTGAACCAGAAGCATCTCTGGTAGTTTCTAAATCAGATTTTGGAATAGATTTTTCTAAATCTTCTTCAACTCTTTTCTTAGCAGTTTCGTAACCTCTTCTCATGGCATCAGATTTGGTTTCACCTTCAACATCTAAACCTTTTTTATAAGCTTCCATGGCGGCTTTAGCATCACCTAAAGCATATTTGGCTAAACCTAATCTTGAATAAGATTTAGCGAAATTAGAATCTAATTTAATAGCAGTTTCTGCATCTTTAACAGCGAGTTCATGATTTGAATCGGATGAATAAGCAGCTGCTCTATTGGATAAATAAACAACATTAGAAGGGTTTAATTCAATAGCTTTGGTATAATTTTCAATAGCTTCTTTAAAGTTTTTACTAGCCATAGCTCTGTTACCCTTTAATTTAAATTCATCAGCTTTTGCTTTGGTTTCTTCATCAACAGTGGCAGAAGTAGTAGAAGCTGGAGTAGCTTCTGATGATGAGCTAACAGAACCACTTGCTAATAATTCTTTTAAGCTTTTACCATCAAGTTTAGTATCTTTATCAACTTCGAATGCATCTGCAATACAATCGATGGCAACATCCATTGATTCAGCATAATCTTCAGCAACAGTTTTATTAGTAACTGAAGACTTTAAGAAATCAATAATTAATTCAGCAATATGTTTATCAGACATTTCAATAATAAATTGGTGTGTGGTATTTATCTATTTAAATTATGCAATTTGCCCCAGTGGTGGTATTTTATGAAAATCAAGGCGCGCTATGCGGCTCAGAACCTACTAGAACAAGTGGGTTTGAGATCTATCACATATGATCTATCACATATGATTTTGGTCACTATAAACTGTTTTTAATGGTTTCTAACTCAAACTTTCTCAGTCTTAAAATATTCAAATCGTATTGAACGAACTGTTTAAACCCAAAATTGAGTAGTGCTGATTTGTACTTCAAGAAGTTAGAAAGTTCAAATGCAATGGACTCATGATCTAATTTGATCTCTAAATTCAATCTCATGCTAGTTTTGATCTCATCTGATTTATTGAGTAACAAACGCTTGTATCTCAGTTTTTTGTTCTCAATACCAAAACTGAAAAATGAAGATTCAGTTTCTATAGGACTTGAAGGATTTTGGGTATCTGTTATTGGGGTAGTCGGTTCTGATTCTGATGAATGAACATCAGTGTTTGAATCAGTGTTTGGAGCGTTGTTTGGGTTATCAGTATGGTGATCACCTCCCTGTTGCTCAGATAGATGAGAATCAACTTTGCTCTCGTACTTCTTCAATTCATTATTGATATTACGAATCTTCTCATATACATTCCTCCAGGTCTTCAACTTTTCATTCAACAATTCAATCTTCCTGATCATTTCTAAATTAGAAAGTTCAAGCCATCTACTGAAATTATTAAAGTCGAAATATGATGTATGTTTCTTCTTCTCCTCTCCATACCATTTGAATTTGGTGCTATATCTCACACCAGGAAGAATCAGTTCATAGCTGAGTACCTTATTCAATAATAAATTATTGACTATTTTATAATCGCTTTTCTTCAAATCATATACTATCAATAACTTTGTCAATTTACTTATAACTCTATTGTACTCTTGAAGATCATTGAGGGAGTAATTGAGAAACATTTCCATCTCGTTAATTTGACTGGATGTCAATTTGACTTCTCCTGCACCCTGTTTCATCGACTCATTGGCTTGAATAACATTTGCTATCACATCAGCTCCCAGGATTTTCTCATCAAATAATTCATAAAACTGTTCAAGTGATGTCTTGGAATAAAACTTCAAACCTATTATATACAAATTCAAAGTCTCAATAAACCGGTTTATACGAAACTTGGAATAACTAGGAACGATTTGAATATCGGTTTGAAAATTAAGAAATACTGATTCCTTATTAGGAAACGCAATAAATGGATGCAACATTTCAAAACTTTTAATCACTTGTTTGAGTTTAGTTAAACTAATATGAATTTTCAGCTGATTACCATTATCTAATCTGAAATAAAGAATCCAATCTTTTGTACTATTGTCATACCTAGCATTAGTAGCAAACAACTTGAACTCAGAATTGGCGAAAAACTTATCAAAAGTATAACCATAAATATCCTCTTCAATTTGTTTGAATTCTTCAACCTTCAGAGTGGGCTTACTGGCCAGGAAGCTTAAATAATCGAAAACATTATAAAATGTCTTTGGTTCCTCCATGAGGAAATCCAATTGTTTGACTTTAAGTAATTCATTAAGATTTTCAACTCTATTATACTTAACGTAAAGTGTTAAGGGAGTCATTGACTTATTGTTGATCTGATTAACATTTACATGTTCCTGAAGTAAATTGGATTGCTCTAATCCTTTGAGTAAAACATGCAATAAAGTATTACCATTCTTGTCAATATGATTATCGAAATTCTTGTTATTGTACTTATAGAAACAATCAAACCCAGTTTTGATGAGGTTCAAGTAATCATTATGATCATAACATCGACATATGGTGAACAAAGGAGTGTGTGAATTGAAATCCTTTAGTTCCCAATCAATTAAATGACCTATTCGTTGCATTAATTCTAAATCATGGAATATGTAATGTCCAATAGATCTTCCTGAATTATCAACTGAATTGAAATATGCAAATTGTTCGTCTATTTCTGTATTGGAGACGATGATATCCACAAGTTTGCAGGATATTTGAGGCACTTCTTCAATCAATGAAACCATTAATAAATTCTGGCCAGTGGTGGTGTTTTTGTCGAATAAAATATCATCTACTGAAAACCATTGTTCTTGATCAATAAGAAGGTTAAAGATTCGAATATCTTTGGTTTTAATAGCAAACATCAAACAACTTTCTCCATTAATATTTCGACTGTTTATATAGTGTGTCATAGATGGGTGATCAATTTCTTCTACCATGGTCTGTAATTTAACCAAATCTTGTCGTTGAATAGAAGACCAGAATTCATAATTGTTCAGGGATGCTTTGACTAATTCTTTTAAATGAGACGTTTCACTATCATCATCAGAAAGATGGAAGATTACAGCATCTAGATTACTTAAAATATAGTTGAAGTACCCATCAGTGCTATGGTCAATCGATGTGAAATTCTTAATATAATAAAGGTGGGCTTCTAAGTTATCAATTTTAGAATGTACAACAACCATAATTAACATTCCTACAAGTGTATCAGCATCTATAATCAAATCTGGCTCACCCAATGCATTCTTCTCATCTAAATCATCGTTAGGATGTGATATGGTTTTGGTCAAGATATTTATAGTATCACTTATAATAGCTCGTTTTGAGGCCAGACTTGTAACTGAAGTATCGTTCAATTGTGTAAATTTCTCAATAGCCAACGAAACTCTTCTTAATATTATATTTACATCCCATGGTTCTTCGATAGGCAAATCCAATTGGTTAAGACAAAGACATGATAATTGAGAATATTTACCAGATGTCAAGTTCTTAGTAGCTTCTGGATCATAAGTAATCTTATCCTCGTTAGACCAGTTGAATTGGTAGATAATTTGAGCCCAGATCTTATCATATAAATTCATTTCCACATACTCATACACCAATTTATTAAGATCAAGTTCGGGATGTGCCATCAAAAGGTTCTTAATTAAATTATATGTCTTTTCACTCTCTAGACTATTCTCCTTAATACTTTCCAGAATTATAGTGTATGCTTCTTCAATCATTTTATGAAATTCTTGTTTTATGAATGCTAATGTTTTTCGCTTAGATGTTCGTAATTCGTAATAACTTTGATTATTATGATGGAATAGTTTATAGAACTTCTCAGATACCGCTTTAGAAAGTAAAGGGAAATTCCTTAACAACATTTCAAATGTTATACTATCATCTTTTATTATCCCAGTTTTCGGTTTTGTGTCATTAGTGTCTTTAGGAGGGTCTCTGAACTCCAAAGGTTTAAAATTAGGATCAATATAATCTATCATGTATAAGAAATTACTACCAATTAAGGTATCCTCAATGTACATCAACATAAACTTACTTCCCTTGGGCAAATACTCTGCAAATGATTCGAAATGACCTACCCCTAATACATTCAATCTTAAACTCTTTTTGAACCCTCGGCCTGTGAATACCATTCCATTCTTGATCAAGATCTGCTTACCACTTAATGTTGTATATACCACCAGTTGATTCTTTGTACCTCCCAGAGGCCAATTGGAAGTAACCGACGGCTGACTGCTTCTTATTATATGCGATCGTATGAAATCTTCGTTATTATAACACATATCTTTGAGAAATACTTTAGTGCTAGACGATGTACCTGGATCATAGGCATTTTGGAGGATGAAAGAAGGTGGGACTAAAATCGTGAATTCATTATGATGTGCGGCTAATTCTTGGATTGTGGTTTTTATGGGGGCCTTGTTATGATGAGGGTTATTGAATAAACAATTTAGATACGGATTGAGTAATAAGGGGAGGTGACTATTAGGTTTAGTTACCATATCCTTAGTTAAATTCGCACTCGTGATAGTGTGATATCTAGCTGACAAGTTGCGATGCTCAAAGTATTTTGGTGAACACTGCCAAGGGGGCTTAGTTTAGAGTATCAAGGGAGATTACCAAATAAGAACTTTGAATAGAGAATAAACTCAAGGATGACTCAAATAGACGAATTAAAGTGACGATTAATTACTTGTTATAGGGTAAATGTATATACATGAGCCGCACAGTTGCAAAATAACTACTTAATTACTCTCTTGAATTATTGATCTAAGAGCAGCTGATCCTGTCAAGATACTTTGACTAGTCTCAATAGGATAATTGATTTCATTTTTTAAATTAGGATCTCCAAATCCACCACCACCAGGGGTCATAATAATAATTCTATCACCTTTATTCAATTTAACTGAACACATTCCTGGTAATGATACTGATTTATAAGATTCCTTGGTTTTCGAATCCTTAGTTTTCTTTAACCATACGTTTTTACCTCTTAAACCATCTTTACCGCCTAATAATCCGAATGGTGCTAATGCTCTTCTACTCATTAGACATGATACTTCCAAATTAGGGTAAGTAAATTCGATATCTCTGATTACCCCATTACCACCTTTGAATAACCCTTCACCTCCCGAACCTTGTCTTATTCCAAATTCATGAACAATTACAGGGTACCTTTTTTCGAATAATTCAGTATCAGTGATTCTAGTATTAGTGGTATGACATTGAATCCCACTCAGTCCATTCCAAGTTGGCCCTGCTCCATACCCACCACTTATAGTCTCATAATAACCAAATGAAACGGAATTTGGTTTGTCATTAATACCGAATGTAAAGTTATTACAAGTTCCTTGAGATGCTGCTGCTGCTTCAAAAGCTTTGAGTACAACATCAACAATTCTTTGTGAAGTTTCAACATTACCACCTACAACAGCTGCTTCATATGATGGATCAACAATTGAACCTTCTCTAGTGATCAAATTGATTGGTCTTAAACATCCATTATTCAATGGGATATCACTACTAATCAAACATCTTAATACGTATAAGACAGCTGAGAATATAATAGCTTTTGGAGCATTTAAGTTTCCATAGATTTCATCACCACTTGCAGTGAAATCAAAATCTGCAGTACCTTTTTCACCATCAATAGTAATTTTTACCGATATAGCAGTACCATCATCCATATAATCAATAGCTTCCATGGGTTTACCTTTGAATTTCTTGTATGCTAATCTTAACAAATCATTAACTGCTAATTCTGCAGTGGATTGAATGGCTCCCATATACAAGTCAATAACAGGTCTGGTATATTCTTCCACCAATTGATTTAATAAGGTGATCCCCTTATAATTGGAAGACACTTGAGCCTTTAAGTCTGAAAGATTATCATTCAAACATCTAGTACCAGATCCACCAGGGTGTTTAGCCGGTTCATCATATAATAAACGAGTAATACCTGGCTCATCAAATTTCCCTTCAACACATAATTTATGAGTGATAATTGAAGCACCTTCATCGAAAATAGTTTTAGAATTTGGTGGCATAGATCCAGCAGAAATCGACCCAATATCAGCATGATGCCCTCTTGAAGCTGTCCAGAAAATAGGTTCGTTGTTGTTATCTAAAACTGGAGTAATGACGGTAATATCAGGTAAATGAGATCCACCAGCTTTTGGATGATTTGTTACTAATACATCACCTTGTTTCAATTGACCTTTCCACATATCAAGTTGGGCTTTGACTGCAAATGACATGGCACCTAAATGAATTGGAACATGAGGTGCATTAGCTACCAAGTCTCCCTTACCATCGAATAAAGCACATGAAAAATCTAATCTTTCTTTAATGTTAGTGGAAATGGCAGTTTGTTGTAATGTTCTACCCATTTGTTCAGCGATTGACATGAATCTATGGCCAAACACTGATAATTTGATTGGATCAACTTTAGTGGCTGATATGGTGGTTTTCTCACCACTAATGACTTCGATAAACACATGACCTGAAAGAATTGTAGCTACAGATTCTGGTTCAATTACTAATGTTTGAGTGGCATCAATGATAATAGCAGGACCTTTAATTACATCACCTTTATTCAATTCGCCTAATTTGAAAATTTGGGTCTCCTCCCATCCTTTTGCAAAGAAAACTGATTTTTCAGCTTCACTAGTTCTGACAGTTTTAGTGGTGATTTCATTAAATTCTTGGAATGGATTATAATTCTGTTTGTCCTTATTTTCAACCACTAAAAGAACTTGAATATCATCTACTAAAATATCACGATCAAGGGTAAATCCAAACTCTTTTTTGTGTCTGTCAATAAATACTTTATCGGAGTCAGGTCCTTTATTGATCAACAAATGAGTATCTGACCCTACATACCTCATATTCAATAACACATCGACCTTGGTATCAAATCCGTCCAATTGTTGCAGCTTATAATCCTCATAAGCTAATTCAATCAAATCTTTAGACTTGATCTCTAAAGTGTGGAAGGTATCCTTATTAAAGGTAATAGAGATTGGGGCTTGTTTCTCAATAACAATGTCAGCTAATAATATCCCATAGGCTGATAAAATGGAAGAATATTTGTGAATAGCAACACTCTCAATACCTAAATTTTTAGCTAATGAAACTGAAAATTGACCACCAGATCCTCCAAAACATGCTAAATTATGATCGCTAGTTCCAAACCCTTTTGCTTCAGTAATAGTTCTAATTGGTCTAGCCATAGATTCAACTGCTACATCTAAAAACCCTATAGCCACTTCTTCTGGTGATAATTTGATTCCTTCACTTGCCTTATCCTTGTTAATGGTATCAGTTAATTCAGTAAATTTGGTCCTGACAATATCAACATCTAAAGGTTGGTTCTGATTAGGACCGAAAATCTTAGGGAAATGTTCAGGCAATAATCTACCTAAAAACAAGTTGGCATCAGTTACAGTCAATGGTCCACCTTTACGGTAACAAGCTGGCCCAGGATCAGAACCAGCCAGTTCCGGCCCAACAACAAAAATTCCATTCTGCCAGAATAACATTGATCCTCCACCTGCTGCAACTGTAGAAATATCTAATTGTGGAGTTTGTAAACTTATTTGACTTACTACAGTTTCATAAATATGTTCTAATTTACCAGAATATCTAGCTACATCTGTAGATGTACCACCAGCATCGAACCCAATAGTAGCCTTAGTACCTTTATCATCGTAACAAGTAGTACCAAAACCTACCATACCCCCAGCAGGACCTGATAAGATGGCTTTTAAACCGGTGAATTTATACCATGGACATAAACCACCATTACTTTGCATGAATAATAATTTATTACCAAAAGCCTTTAAACCACCTTCAAACCCTTTACCGAATCCTTCGATATATTTCTTGATAACTGGCGATAAATAAGCATCAACAACGGTAGAAGACGTACGGTTTACAAACCCAATCATTGGTTGAAGTTCATGAGAAACAGAAATATGAAATCCAATATCTTGACAAATTTTTGCAATTTCAATTTCATGGTCAGGGTAAGCATAAGAATGAAGTAAACAAAGGGCAATAGTTTCAATTTCACCGGTTTTGTAAAGGTCAGCTAATTGCAGTTTAATTTGATCGTAATTTGGTTTTTTCAATATCCTGATCTTATCACCAGTTATACCTTCAATTAATTCTGGATCATCGTACAGGAGGTTATTACCACCTCCCTCTGAAAATCCTTCTATTGTAACTCTTTCATCGATTTCAATAACTTTAGAATATGGATGACCTAATTTCTTAGCGGTCAAATCAAAAATATGGGGCCTAGCTTGGTTCCCTATGTTCAATACATCTTTAAACCCTTTTGTAGTAATTAATCCAACTTTAGCTCCTTTTCTTTCCAATAAAGCATTGGTAGCAACTGTGGTACCCATACGTATACTATCAATAGAATCTAGTTTCAATTTTTCACCTCTTGGAATGGTTATACTTTGAGCTTTCTCTAAGATCATTCTGATCCCTTCAGTTGGAGCATCTTCATAATTATTAGTATCCACAGAAAGAAGTTTGAAAATATAATCTGATTGCCCAGGAATTTTGGCAATGAAGTCACAGAATGTTCCTCCTCTATCAATTGCTATTTGTATTCCCATGTTAAGTTTTTCTGGCTTTGTGGTTAGGTTTTTACTAAAGGTATAATCTCACTTATATATGATATCGGCTCGATTCTCAAAAGTGCCGATACTTATCGGAATCTCGAGGAATTTGCCGCATAGATAAGGAATTATTTAGTAATTCCGTAGTTTATATTCATGTCAAAATATACGCTATATGTATCAATATGTACACTATATGGTGAGGTCATTAATTTTGTTACCTAATTTGTCGTATTGACTTTCGTCAACCAGATCCAGGTCTTCCAGTTCCTCTTCCAGTTCTTCTTCCAGTTCTTGTATTATAATATTACCTAATGCATCGATTTTATTACCCAAAGCATCATACCTCTCTTCCTCTTCTTCATCATCTTCTTCCAGTTCATCAATTATGTTTCCTAATTCATCAACCCTGTTACCTAATGCATCATACCTTGCGTCTTCTTCGTCTTCTTCCTCATCCAGTTCGTTAATCACATTACCAGATGAGTCTATTCTATTGCCCAATGCATCATATTTGACTTCTTCTTCCTCTTCACTATCTTGATCATCAAGATCTCTATTCCTATTGGTATTCCCTACTAACCAAATATCTTCGGTTTTTGACTGTTCTTTCCTTTCTTTAGCTTCCCTTTCCAAAGTATCTAAATACTCATCTTGGGCTTTGATCACACTATCTGAATCAGTGCACTCTTTATATAAATCGATCAATTCTCTATTAACCTTTAAGAAATTTAGTCCCCATGTAAACTTTTCCAATATAGTTATGGCCCAATCTTCTCTATCCACTATAGCAAGACATGCAGCTAATGCTTCAACACAATTGAGTCTCCATGGTTTTCCATAATTTACAGGATTGGTTGCAATGAAATAAGGTAACAATCTTTCATGTTTACCACCAATTTTTCCGAATGGTACTTCATCCAACCTAGCCCATGAACATTCTACAACGGCCCCACCGTATGTTTCAACGATTTCTTTATCATTAGGACAAACAACTCCTTTACCTCTTGGTGATACTACAATACCTTGAAATTTTTGTCCTATACGAAGATTCTTAATAAACCCTAATCTTTCTAATTTTTTACCTGAACATCGTTTAGGATCACAATGGTCAAAATCCCACATGGCAAGTTTAAAGGGTAAATCTTGTACCATATGTTTTGATTCATAACGACCATGAAATCTTGAATTCGATGTTTTCTTTACCATCTTGATCAGTGCGATGAGTGAAGTTTAGGAGAGCGCATTTGTAGCCGCCAAATGGATATGGCTGTTTAAGGGACATGACTGTTGGAGGGGCATACTAGCAGCCACTAGTGCTAAATTGGAGAACTATAATATCAACAAAATATCATTACTATATATTACAAAACAATCCTCATATCTAACCAGTAGTTTACCTAATCTATATATAAACAATTAAAACTCTTCATCAAATGCAAAAGTATCATTAGATTTGGTTTCAGTGGTTGAAGCCATAACACCAGCTTTTTGGTAATCACTGACTCTTTTTTCGAAGAAATTGGTTTTACCAGCTAAGGAAATATTTTCCATAAAATCGAATGGATTGTTAACGTTATAAACTTTTTTGTTACCTAAAGCAACTAATAATCTGTCAGCAACGAATTCAACATATTGACACATTAAGGTACAGTTCATACCTAATAAACTAGCTGGTAAAGCATCAGTGAAGAATTCTTTTTCAATGCTGACAGCTTCAGTGATAATTTTTTCAACAATAGTAGCATCTGGTCTATTTTGTAAATGACTGAATAAAAGACATGCAAAATCAGTGTGTAAACCTTCATCTCTACAGATTAATTCATTAGAGAAAGTTAAACCTGGCATTAAACCTCTCTTCTTCAACCAGAAAACAGAAGCAAATGATCCACTGAAGAAAATACCTTCAACAGCAGCGAAAGCAACTAATCTTTCACCGAAAAGAGCATCATCATCATTGATCCATCTTAAAGCCCATTCGGCTTTCTTCTTGATACATGGGATGGTTTCAATAGCATTAAATAAGTAATCAGCTTCTTTTGGATCTTTAATATAAGTATCAATTAATAATGAGTAAGTTTCACTGTGAATGTTTTCCATCATAATTTGGAAACCATAGAAACATTTAGCTTCAGGAATTTGAACTTCAGCTGAGAAGTTTTCAACTAAGTTTTCATTAACGATACCATCACTGGCAGCGAAGAAAGCTAAGATTCTTGAGACAAAAAATCTTTCATTGTCAGTTAATTTTTTGTTCCAGTCATGGATATCTTTACCTAAATCAATTTCTTCAGCAGTCCAGAAAGAAGCTTCAGCTTTTTTATACATTTGCCAGATTTCATGATATTTGATTGGGAAAAGAACAAATCTTTTATCGTTTTCAACTAATAATGGTTCATCTTTTTCTAATTCTTTTAATTTATGTCTGTGAGCTTTATGTTGAGCTAAGAATTCAACGTGTTTGACAGCATCTTTCTTGATTTCAGCATCAATTCTGTCCTTTTCTTTTTCGTTGTTTTCCATTTGTGCTTTGACTTCGTTTAACAATTCTTTACCTGGAACAGTGGTTTGAGCAATATCCTTTTCTTCAGCTTGTTGAGCTAATTTATCAGTTAATGAACTACCTTTCATTAATTCTAAGTTGGAGATCTTACCAGTTAATCCGTTGGTTGGGGTTTGTTGAATGGACATATTTAAATTCTATGAATTGTAATTTTTTTGAGAGACGTGGATTTAGACGTGTTTAAATATTTCAGACGTGTAAGAGTCGACGCTCATCGCGTTTTGCTACTGAATTGCATGATGCGCATTATCCGTGTTGCCCTAGAGTACACTAGGGGTTTTCCCCTCAAATAATGTGGTTACTTACTGGTATCATTAGACTGCTGATTCAAGGGTTACTAATAGACCGATCATTTCCATGTCACTAACTCAAATACTTAAATCATTAATTATCACCAACTTAATTACTCCCATGAACCTAGTCTAAAACGGGTAAGGTGCAATGTTTACAAAATTCCTGTTACGTAGTCGCGTTTCGTGTCAGATGATGAAAAATATCCATTAGTAACAAGGGCCTACTGAAATTGAGTTTATGCAGAACGTCGTAACAATACAACCTTAGTAATTGTCACAAATACGAGAGCAAATCATATGAGTTAATAGAACTTAATTGTTTATATCTATAAAATTCCTATTTCGAGATCGGTTCCCGATATCTTTGGTGGTAATTTGGCAGTAGATGTCGTTAGACACTTTGGTGATTTTAGTGCTAAAAGTGTCGATGGCTAGACATTGGTGGTTAGACACAAGTGAAGTGTCGTAAGACATGGGTATAATACATTCTAACTTTTAAGTAAGAGGACTGTTGATTCTATCCATATTATCAAGATTATCAAAATTGTCACTCTTAAAATTTGGTGAATTTAAACTTCTACTTAATGAGTTGGATTTAGCTCTACCATTAACTCCTAAACCAATCAGATGGTTTTGGCTATAATTTGGTGATTGAATATGACCAATATTATGATATGGATGTTGAACTGGTGAACCAATAGGACTTGGACTATCAAATTCAAAATTAATTGAATTATATCTTGAATGTCTTGAGGAAATTGGCGAACTTGGTGATCTTGGACTATTCAATGGTGATTCATTTGGCATAACTGTTGATGGTATAGGACTGGATGGTTCGTTAGGGAAATTGATTGATGGTTGAGATTTCATAGATTGTAAATCTTCGTTATCTAATTCTAATGATTTGAATAAATATCCAACATTTCCATCACCTTTAAACCCTTGTTTCAATTTCAGTTCAATTAATTGTTTGATTTTTACGTTCCATGGATCACTACTATATTCAGTAAGATTATTTGAAGTAATAATTGATTCAGTTACAATTGAAGCATCTGTCATTGTTAAGTATTGATATTGTGGTAAAGATGGTAATCCAAATAACAATGAACTTGGATGTTGTTTATCACTAATCAATTGAGTTGGTCTACCATATAATTTAAAACAATCCATAATTGGAATTAAATTTCTTAACATGGTTTCAATACTCATAACACCAGGATGATTATTAGGCATCAAATATATATAGTTAGTTCTAATGAATTTAGATGATGATTTAACTTTTGGTGAAGTTGGGGGAGATGAAGATATCGAGAAGAATGATGATTGTGATGTAGTTCTTCTATGAGATTGAACAGGTGGAGATAATGCATCACCTAAAACAGGTTCTTGAGGTTCTTGGAACAAGTGTTGGAAATCTTTATTAATCCAAATTTCACCATTTAATTTCATAATCGAATTAACTTCGATCATTTGAATTGATTCTGGAAAAATGTTATAAACATTAGTTAATCCACTTATATAACCAATTAAATTCTTCTTGGTTAATTTTTCCAGTTGATAAATTTGAATATTACCTAATTTTTTAGCAGTAGATGGGTTAATTACAATGAAAACTTTTAACCATTTATGATTAATTTGTGGTAACCTAATATTAAACCAATCGCTTTTTGGGTATTTCTTTTTAGATAATAAAGTATGAATATCCGATAATTTAGGACCAATTGCACTTAATACAACAGCAGTGAAACTTTCGTATAAACTGATTTTTTCAAAATTTGATAATTTGAATGCGGTTAACCATTGGTTGAATTCAATTAAATTCTCTAACTTGATAATAAGATTATAGAAACTTTCATTCAAATCATTCGAAAATTTAATCAATAAATTATCAGCATCGTAAGTAATATTATAATCAAACAAGTTAAAGTATTTTGGATTGAATTCATCAATATTCCAAATCGATAATTCATTACCGGTCAATTTACTCTCAACGTTTAACCATTGCTCTAAATCTACTTGGATTTGGAATCTACCTTGGATGTAAGTTCTTAAATTATGACAATTGATAAGGGTTATGATAGGATTAAGTTCCGGATACTTAGATGAATTCCCAATAATGTTATGTAAATTTGATGACAAATTGGTAGTCTCTTGATCACTACCTAATAATAATGAAGAGTCATCATAAACCATTGAATTTCTAACCAATGATGAAGGGGTGAACTTCAATTTATTACTGGTTCTACGTATAGATGAAGGTGAAGTGGGTGGAATATCTTCAGCCAGTTCAATTGACTCTTTAATACTTTCAAAACTATTGGAACTATTATTAGGATTACTACTACTTGAACTGTCACTATGATTTCTAGTTAATATGGATAACTTTGGTGGTTCAGGTAATGTTTTAGATTTGTAATCATCTACCATACTTGGTCCTAATTGTCCTACCGGAACAGATTTAGTGTTATCCGACTTTGTGTTAACATTTTCTGGCATTGTGGCATTGATATCGGCAAAGGAAAAATCGGCTTTTGTGGTATCCGACTTTATATCAGAATTTGACCTTAGTCTATCACTCTTGATAAAGTTTTTTGTCTTATTTAAGAAGTTCATTATGAATCAAATCTCTATCGATAATCACTTAAAAGACGATCTTTAACCTAATGAAATATGGAAAATCCGGCTCCTATAAAAACTGTTTGAAATTTCTTAGTGGCTTCGAGGGGCTAAAAAGAAAAAAAATATTTAGGGGAACTTTTTGGGTGAGCTATAAGAACACAATGGGCGAATCAATAAAATATTGGAATGGGACGATTTCACCGATATTTAAACGGGCAAGTGTTTGTATAGCAATATCGAAGATCTATTAGTAATTAAGTGACAGCCACCAATGTATAAATAAATTTATACGTTGGAGTAGTAAGGCTTTGCTTGTCTTAATTTCAGAACGAAAAAATGATGTAATGAGCAGAGACATCTTAGCCACTTGAGATTGATCAGATCTATACATCCAACTTTATACGGGGTTTTTAGTATCGACTTAAAGAGATGGTTCTGGGGAGTACTTAACAGGCTTAATACAAAGGTTTTGGTAAGACTTCATAACTAAACATATAGGTATAGTCTTATCAGTAAAGACCCAAAGTGAGACATTTCTTTTCTAAGCCTTGGCTTCAGGGTTTCCGTTCTTGACCTCTCATTATAGCAATTTCTTATATATTTTCTTAGCGAATCTTGGTCGTATCGTATACGTAGGTTATGTAAATTTTTTAGCTTAGGACACGAGGCTAGTTCAAGTTTTGGATTTGGTCAAGAAATTTATTATATCAAGAATTTAGTTTAATAGTGTATAAGTTTATTCATAATGATATTTTTACTTTAACATTAAAGTATAGCCTATGGGTTGGGTTCATAATATTTGCTGTAATTTGGTATAGCATTTTTGACATTGCTCATTTTCATTGCTATACCCCAGAGTTCAAGGAGGGGTGATTTGCTTTTGTGGAAATCCATTGGTCATTAGTGTTGGGTTGTGGTGGAATGTAGTTGATATTCGGTAGTGGTGTTCGGTACCAGTGGCATCTTTTTAAATTCTGTGATTGGTTCTTTGGCGTGACTTTATGTGCTTTCATGTTGGGTAGTTCTCTTCTGTATGATGACTTGTGTACTCCTGTGTGGAATTTGCCACAGTAAAGGTTACCTGATACTTGGGTCTAGGTTTGCCCATGTACTTCTATGCCCTTAAATCCCCTTAACTCTTGCAATCACTCGCTTAACACTATTAAGTAATCATAATAAACCCTAATCCAGTATCTAATCAGAAGAGGTTATGTACCTCCATCGCAATTGTTATCGCACTATGCCATCTGAACCCCTGGAAATCTTACCATTTGATTACTGTCCACCACTTGAGAATGTTCAAGACCCGGACTTTGATTTCCTCATTAATAACTTATTCGACCCCATTGATGGAATCTCGAAAGAAACTTTAGGGGAATTCAAGACTCTTAAATTAAAAGCTGTCTATATATTTGAGAGGTTTATCACAAACCACAAAACCCATATTGGTAATGATTTCTTCCCAGTGGCTCAATTGATCTTACCACAAAAGGATTCTCGTAAATACTTCATCAAACATGTGTCGATAATACGAATCATCTTATCAATGTATAAAATAGGTAAGCACACTGAAGATGGGAAAGAGTTGATGAATTGGAAGCGTAATTATCATCATCACCAATCCAAGGAAAGGTTACCTCAGATCATTTCCAGAGTCATCGAGAACAGACGACATTTGGAATATGAACCAAAGAAGAAGAAATTGAAACCTATCAAGGTGAGTGAAGTTAACAAATTACTTGATGATTTACCTTTGAAAACTAAGGTCAGTGAACAGGTAAGGTTACTTCGTCCTTTCTTGGATAGACTTAGTATTTCAGGAATTCGTTGGTTGTTTACTATTATTCTTAAAGAACAAACTTTGAGGTCGTATATAAGAGAGTTCCTTCACACTTATCATCCCCAAGCACCTGAGTTTATGGGGTGTTGTAAGAATTTAGAGTACACTATTCATTTTTTAAGTGATGGTAAAATCCATCCACCTCAGCAATTCAATCCTCAAGTGTTTTATCCATTTGTACCTCAAACCAGTCAGAAATTGACTCGATCATATGATCATTTAGTCAAGATTATGAAACATGGGTTTTTCATTGAAGAGAAAGTAGATGGTGATAGAATGATGTTACATTTCAAAGATGGAAAGTTTAAATTCTTTTCCAGAAGAACAAGGGATTATACCAATTTATATGGAGAGACTTTCCAACATGGGTCCTTGACTGGGAACTTAAAATTAACAGATGATGATAATAAAGACTTCAATGGACCTTTCCATAAGAGTACAAAGTCAATTATCTTAGATGGGGAAATGGTAGCTTATGATGTAGAAAGAAAGTGTATTTTACCATTTGGAACCCTTAAACAGTCAGCAATGCAAGAAAGTGTTAAACAGTTTAACACAACTGACATGTATAAAACCCAAGGAGCTCATCCATTATTTCTTGTGTTTGATGTGATTGAGTTCAATGGCAAAAGTTTCATTTACGAACCTCCTAAAGATGGCAAATCTGAGCTGAAAGGAAGTATGCAAACCTTAGAATGGAGGAAACAGTTTCTTGAAAGAGTTCTTCGTCCTGTTCCTGATAGACTTGAAATCTTGCCCTACACTAAAGGCCATACAACAGCTGATATAAAGAATGCTATGAGAAAGATCATATCTCAACGTTGTGAAGGTATAATGGTTAAAAGCACAAAAGGGAATTACCAAGTAGATACCAGAAGTTTGAACTCTATAAAAATCAAACCAGAATATTTAGAAGAGTTTGGTGATAATTTAGATCTTGCTATAATTGGAGTTATACCTGCTATTAAGAATAGTTATATGTGTGGGCTTTATGATAATGATGCCAAGATTTGGAAAAGTTTTTGTACGGTAGGTAATGGGTTTACATACGATGAGTATAAGAAAATTGATAGGATGATTGGTGATAAACTCACAAGAACGTGTCCTAAGAATGTAATATTCGGTCGTAAGAAACCAGAATTGTATATTAATCCAGAAGAATCAATCGTACTTGAAATCAAGGCAAGATCAGTCGATAACAATGTTGAGCAAACATATGCCCTGGGTACGACCTTACACAATTTATGGTGTAGAAGAATTCGTGAAGATAAACTGATTAAAGAAACCCCTACCCTTAAGAAGTTTCTCAAATTAAGACAAATCCATTCTAAAAGTATTGATAAACAACAAAGCGCTAATGTTAAGAGAAGGAAACTAGTACTGTTCACAGAATCTAGACTCACAAAAGACCAAGTTTCAGACCTTTTCAAGAACTTTAGGTTTGTTATCTTGACCGATTATGTGGCTGAAGCCAGGATCGATATAATGGATTTAAAAAACCTTGTTATCAAGTATGGTGGAGTGCTTTGTCAGGATGTGACGACACCTTCGGAACGCCAAACTGTTGTAATTAGTGATAAGTTGGTACCGGCATGCCGGACTTGGCTTAGTAAAGGGTTTGACATTTTACGGCCTCGATGGATTATTGAAAGTGTTAAAGTAATGAAGGTTTTACAGGTAGAGCCTATGTTATTATTTAAGAGTAATAATGAATTTTGGAACATGGTGCAACACAAAGTTGATGAGTTTGGTGATAGTTACTGTATAATGCCCAAAGGATCTATTATCGACTATTTACAAAACGAAATTAATGATGAACCATCAAAAGATGATGGAATGGAAGTTGGCGTAGAGGCATCAGAACTCAAAGATCTTTTGGTTGATGTGTTCAAAGGATTGAAGTTTAAAATCATTAGTGATGACTCTATACAAGAGGATATTTTAACTAAGAAAATCTCACAATTCCAAGGATCAGTTGACGATAATTACCAATATGTCGTAGTGCCTAATAAGAATAATAGAAACCGAGTTCTCCCTATGGTGGATGAATTACTGGATAAGATCTCCAAGTCATGGGATGGACAACCAATAGCTAGAATAGTCAATGAGACATTCATTGATGAAAGTATTAGTAATGGAATTTTAGTTGATCCAAAAGATCATTTATTTGTATAATCGGGATCCCGATATCAGCTAGTAGTTCATAGCTAAAGTATGTAGGGTAAAATAGGTAATAATATTAGGAACTCCTGGAGCAATGGATCATAGATCAATAGCAAGCAATTACGAATCATACACCCTTTTGAAAGGGATGTCGCGAATCACCTAACATTTTTCATCCTGAAGAGATAGAATATCTGAGACACCGACATCGCTATCTACTATTTCTGTCCTCTTACCACAGGTGCATCCTGATTTACGGAAGTTTCCGAAACTTTATATTTTAGGTAACTTGCAACTCAACTCATATAAAGATCATTGCTAGCGATGACAATCTGATTTCCATAAATAATTGTATCCGCTTGAGGTTTATAACTTTCAGTATATAACAAAATCAAATTAATCTCCATACATTAAACCACCAAGACTTCTGTCTGTTGGATATTTCACATACGACACTGATCTACGACACCCTGATAAGATATTTATCACAATCAAAAACTTTATCACATAAATATCACCAGATCAAAACATCAAAATAATGTCAGAATTAGAACGTCAAAAACCCCAACGTGCAAAGTCCCATGAATTTTTACACTTCCCTCATAGCCTTACATTCCAACTTGTGTGGTCCACTGCCATTGCTTGTCTTGGTACGTTCCAGTTTGGTTATCATTTGAGTGAATTAAATGGTGCTCAATTAATTCTTTCATGCAACAACCACAAAAAGGGCCCTTATAAACACTATGAAGATACTGTGTTTGGCAAGTTTGGTTTGCCTGAATGTATACCGATTCCTGAAGATAACATGTCGATAATCACAACGATGTTCACAGTAGGTGGGTTAGTAAGTCTGATCCTTATTGGATTGAAATATTTCGATGCCATGGGTCGGAAACTGATTTCAATTCTTAGTGCCAGCTTTTATATGGTAGGTTCCTTGATCATGACGTTAGCCAATTCTTATGCATTATTAAACTTAGGAAGACTTTTGGCCGGTTTAGGTGCAGGTTTAACTGTAGTGATTTCACCTATACTAATCAATGAAATAACTCCAATCAACCAGAGAGGGTTTTTAGGATCTTGTCTTCAACTGTCATTGGCTATAGGTATATTTACATCACAAGTACTTTCAATTTATGCAGCTAATGATCAACTTTGGAGAGTTCTTTTCCTTTTTGGGTTTATTATTGCTGTATGTCAGTTTTTATTATTATTCACAATAGTAGAGAGTCCTAAATGGTTGGTTATGAATCAGAATGATACTGATAATGCTAGTGATATTTTATCATCATTAAGATCTAATCAACACACTGTACCTCATGAAATCAATCATTGGAGGAGACTTTCAACTACTAAACCACAAACTGAACAAACTGAAACCAGCCCATTGATGGAGGATTTGAATAATGAATTCGACTTGAAACCCACTAAGTCTCGTAGAGGATCTATCGACCCCTCTGATTTATCTTTCTGGGATTATTGCACTAATAAAACATATAGAAATGAATTGGTAGCTACTTCGATTATCATGAGTGGTAATCAATTATCGGGAATGAATGCAATCACCTTTTATGGGGTTATCTTTTTACAAGGTATTGTTCCACCATCGACTAATATATTGTTCTTAACTTCAGGATTTGCGTTATGTAATGTGATAAGTGCATTATTCGTTAGTCCATTGTTTGATCGAATTGGTAGAAAACCTTTACTTTTATTTTCCGCTTTGGGAATGGCTTTGACGTCATTTATCATCTCCTTGGGGTTGGTTATGGATTTAGAAATCGTGACAGCCATCTCCTGCTTTGCATTTATTGTAGCTTATACATTTGGATTAGGTCCAGTGGTTTACTTAATGGTGCCAGAATTTTCCAATCAAAACTCTATTGGTATGTCCCAATCATTTGGTACATGTTTAAATTGGATTTCTAACATCATGATTGCATATTGGTTCCCTTATTTACAAGCCAGATTAGAAGGGTACGTGTTTTTAGTTTTTACCATTATTAATTTAGCATTATTATTTTTAATGATCTGGTTTGTTCCTGAAACCAAAGGGTTTGGATCGTATCAGAAAGTTTGGGATAATTTTAGGTATTTTTAGGTTTATATGAATATATGTATTTAGGATTGGAGTTGTAGATTTTGGGTGCAAAATTAGTGAGTATACAAAATTAGATTGAGGGTTTGTATACTTATTTTCCTGCACCAGATATGTAAAAGAATAATCCTGCAGAATTTTAAACATAAACCTGCAGAACTATAAACCAACTAACTTCATTTGATGAGTGGTATGATGGGTTTATACGATGTACGTGATGTAGGTAAGGTTATCATGAAGTCGTTGCCTCCATATTTAGGCTAGCTTGACCATTAGCCACCCTTAGCCCCAACTTCCAAGCCACTATACAAGCCTTATAAAACATATAGAACACAGCCTAATTGAACCATTAAGGTTCCCAGGCACAACCATGTGCTTAATCGCCAATTCCCTTAGTCCAATCGCATAGCAAACCAGCCAAGCTGTCAAAAATCGGTTAACAATCACTTACATAAGCAAAACTGAAATTTCGTGTCCTTAATAAATTTCACTGGACGATATCCCCAGTTTTGAAATTCTAAAAGAATTGTTGCAACAATTGTTACACTAAACTATTAACACAAAGTCAATTGAATTAAAACAAAATGGTCGATTACAAAACTTGGATGAAAGAAGTTGATGACAACACCAACATTGGTAAATTATCAATTCCTGGTACTCACAACTCTGCGGCATGTCATACTGCTTTACCATCAGTTCAATGTCAAGGTGAAAGCATTACTGACCAATTGAAACATGGTGTTAGATTCTTAGATATCAGATGTGGTAAATTATTTTTGAAAGAAGGTGATGAAGCTAAGGACTTACAAGTTATTCATGGTAAGTTCCCAGTTAAGATCCCATTCCCTGAAAAATTAACCTCAGCTTTAGATGAAGTTTATGACTTTTTAAAGGATAACCGTAGTGAAACTGTCATTGTATCTTTAAAACAAGAAGGTAGTGATGACTGGAACAATGACCAAGATGAATTTGGTAATTTGATCTGGGACAAATACGTCAACAAGAACAAAGACAAATGGTACTTGAACACTGACTTACCAAAACTTGGTGATGCCAGAGGTAAAGCCATTCTTTTCAGAAGATTTGGTGTCAGAAACCAAGACAGAGCCAGAGAATTCGGTTTCGATGCTGCTTCTTGGAAATATAACACTACTGACGATGACCGTGGTAGATTTGCCGTTCAAGATTTCTGTGAAATTGAAAAACCTGAAGATATTGAAAAGAAAACCGGTTACGTCAAAGATTTCATTAAGAACGCCGTTTCTTACAATGAATCTAACAATGATCCAAAATTATTCGTCAACTTTGGTTCAGGTGCCAATTTCTTCAACACTGACTGTTGGCCTGAAAAAGTTGCCAATAAGATGATGGATGCTAACATTCAAAAGGAATTCAAAAAGGGTAACGGTGTTGTTGTTTTGGATTATATTGAAAAAGATAACTGGAAATTATCTAAAGAATTAGTTGATAAAAATTTCTAAGTATTTAGTAATGTACAATGTTTTTATGTATCAATTGTGTTATCTTTAGGATCTCGCTATCTTTTGCAGCTTAAATATATTCATATTGGTCGATTGTGCCTGTGATAATATTGTTCCAGATGTGAATTACTTTCATATAAATTTCATTTTCTTTATTCGATTTTCATTGCCTTTGTGACCATATCATTTCCTTTTGTGTAATTATCAGAGTTGACTATTCTATTCGACTATACACACATTTATAGTCGAATTCACAATATGCAACAAATTCGCATACGGAAATGATGAGATTCAATCCTCTAATACGATTCATACGATACCAATCCGGCAAAGCAAGTGAAGAAAAACTTCAACAAATATTAAAATCAGCTAAACTAAACAATGGCATGTCAAATCCCCAAGTCCAAAAAAAATCGGACCCAAAACCAGTAAAAAATGATAATGTAAATAATACCATAGATTCAACCAAATGGACGAATGCCACTAAATTACCATCCTATCAGGAAGCTACACGAAACGAAATCTCTAAAAAAGTTTCAGGGTATATGGAATCGTTCCAGCAAGCCATTTTTAAAGCAACCACGGCATTAAATGATGTCACTGGGTATTCTGCCATTGAACTATTAAGAAAAGATATCGATACATTAGAGAACGATTTAAAAGATGCAAAGAATGAAGTCAATACAGCAAGACAAGAGTACACAAATGCAATCAATCAAAGATCAGATCTGCAAAAGGAAATCAATGAATTGCTTACCAGGAAACATAATTGGAGCTCAACTGATTTAGAACGGTTCACTGAGCTATACAGGAACGATCATGGTAATGAACAGAAAGAGATCGAGACTCAAGACAATCTACGGAAATGGGAAGACCATGTTGATTCAGTTCAATTGAAATTGACTCAGCTGATCGCCACACGGTACCATGAAGAACAGATCTGGTCCGATAAAATCAGAAGAGCTTCGACATGGGGAACATGGATGATTTTAGGGTTTAATGTTTTTCTTTTCTTCATAGCTACGTTTATAGTAGAACCTTGGAAAAGAAGAAGAATGGTTGACTCTTTTGAGAATAAAGTTAAGTTGGCAGTTATGGAATTGGGTAATGAACAAAAGGGCAAATTTGATACAATCATTAATAACCAAACCACAGATTCAACCCCTAAACAAGAATATTGGTTCCATTTCCCGATAGGTACATGGACAGAATTTAAGCAGGCTATTATAAGTAATTATCAAGCACTTCTAAGTCCAAGTATTGACGTTTTAAAGTTCGATAAGTCCCAATTTGGATGGATGGTATCCTTTTTGTGTATACTATCAGGGTCACTAGCCTCATTCATGACAATATGGTTTCGTTGATCCGTGATTAAGATTATGGTGGTGTATATGAGTTGTATGTATATAGAGTCATTGTACGTTTGACGCTTCTTAATATTTTCTGACTTAGTATTTCCTGACCCCCACTACTATATCTGCGATCTCACTTTATGTAGTCTCACTGTATTCACTCTCGCTCAGGTTCATAGATCGCGAATTGCCACTCAAATACACAATGGAAGAATTAGGAATTTATGATACAATTCAACCAATATCATCGGTATTAGGTAAGCCCAAAACCGTCGATGATACCGACGTCTACCTCAAATTAAAGAAATTAGAAAAAGAATTGGATTTATTATTATTACAAGAAGATTACATCAAAGATGAACAACGTCATTTAAAACGAGAATTAGTTAGAGCACAAGAAGAAGTTAAGAGAATCAAATCAGTACCATTAGTAATAGGGCAATTCTTAGAACCAATTGATGAAGATACTGGGATTGTTTCATCCACCACGGGGTCAAATTATGTAGTCAGAATCTTGAGTACATTAGACCGAGAATTATTAAAACCTTCATCATCAGTAGCTTTACATCGTCATTCAAATGCATTAGTTGATATCTTACCACCAGAAGCAGACCTGTCAATAGCTATCGTTGGTGATAATAAAAAACCTGATGTAACATATGCTGATGTGGGAGGATTAGATATGCAAAAGCAAGAAATTAGAGAAGCAGTTGAATTACCTTTAACTCAGGGAGATTTATATAGTCAAATTGGTATTGATCCACCTCGTGGGGTATTATTATATGGACCACCAGGTACTGGTAAAACCATGTTAGTTAAAGCTGTTGCTAATTCTACTACAGCAGCATTCATTAGAATAAATGGTTCAGAATTTGTTCAGAAATATCTTGGTGAAGGGCCAAGAATGGTCAGAGACGTTTTCAGATTAGCAAGAGAAAATTCACCTGCTATTATATTTATTGATGAAATAGATGCTATTGCCACTAAAAGATTCGATGCTCAAACTGGAGCTGATCGTGAAGTTCAAAGAATTTTATTGGAAATATTAAATCAAATGGATGGGTTTGATCAAAACGCCACTGTTAAAGTCATAATGGCAACTAATAGAGCTGATACTTTAGATCCAGCTTTATTGAGACCTGGTAGATTGGATAGGAAAATTGAATTTCCTAATTTAAAGGATAGAAGAGAAAGGAGGTTAATTTTTTCAACTATTGCATCTAAGATGGCGTTAGCTCCAGAAGCTGATTTAGATTCTTTAATATTAAGAAATGATCCATTATCAGGAGCGGTCATAGCTGCTATTATGCAAGAAGCTGGGTTAAGAGCTGTCAGAAAAAATAGATATATGATATTACAAAATGATTTAGAAGAAGCTTATACTTCGCAAGTTAAGACTGGAAGTGAGCATGATAAATTTGATTTCTATAAGTAGGCTACTTACCTTATGACTAATATACACTGGAAATGACTCTATATTTATAAAATCTCATAAACACCTAAACCCGGTTGCAAACAATGTAATGATTCAAAGTTTAAATGATCAAGATCAAGATGATAATCGTGCTTCCATAAAAGCTTGAGTCTGGCAGATTCAAAATCACAATTGATAGAACTTATTGGTGCTACAAACATAGACCCTTTGTGAGAGTCTAATAATTTATAAATGTCACTATGATCTGCTCCCATGGTATCGATTAAAACTTTGTTTGAAGATGAGGATTCGTCAAGGTGAATCATTTCCACTGAATCATCACCCAATAACCAAGTAGGTGGTGTATAAGTTCTCCACCAAATTTGAGTGAAATTTTCTGGTTTATTCTTGTAAGTGTATTCCAAAACAGGAACAACTCCACCTTGATGAAATACTCCCATTAATATACACATGATCACATTGAAAATATACCAAACCCCTATTAGCCAATTACTCAAAGTTGATGATTTAGAAACAACATCTTCAGGTTGAACCGATAATTTCTTCTTGATCTTTTCATTAGAAGTTTCTGTACCATTTATATTACGGAAATCAAAACAACTTGCTGCTAATGGGATTAATGGCATCAAGAACCTGGCTTCTTGGTGTGGGACTATAGAAAGGAATAAAAGACCACTAGTTAATGCTAAGAATGGTGTAGTTCTATAATAAGTATTTTGAAGCTTATAACCTAAGAAAATAAGCCCAGGACCAAGTAATTGTGGGAAATTTATTAACAAGTGTGTATAGTAAGGATGAAGACCATGCAATGCCAAATTATCCAGATCACTATTATAAATCAAGTTATTCAACGGAGTTATTACTAACATATCCCAGTTGACTTTGTCTCCAATAAAGTCAGACCAAGTGAATGATCTGTTATACTCTAAAGTATCAATAAGAATGAGCAAACCACAGGTCAATCCAAACCCAACAGCACCAGGTAGAACCCCAAGTTTAAACCTCCAGATATACTTAAACACAAATATTGAAGGTATAATCAAAAATGCTGCAAAAGTGATCCTATTGAATATACCTATACTTACAAGGACCCCCAAGTAGAATAATTTCTCATAATTGCAAACTCCGACTTTCAAAACATCCAATTCAAATCTAAAATCATTGATCAACATAACACATGCTAATAACAAAGGTGTCTCTAAACTATTGGAAAAGCAATGTGACTGGTGAACTAAGGTTATATATGATGTCAGGGTGAAAAAAACAGCCTTTATTCTTTCAGGTTTAGTAGGTAAGATTCTATATAAACACATATCCGATACTAACCAAGAAATGACTATCAATTCTACTCTAAAAAGGTACCATATACCAATGGGGGAGATGTTAACCTTGAAAAATGATATAAACCAAAGTATAGGGCCGTAAAATATGTACAATGGCCCAAAGCTTCTGATGGGTGTAGACGTAGTGAATTCCCAAGGAAGGGTGGTAGTATACCCTAAAAACTTCAGGGTGAGGACTTCAAAGTTTTGGAAATGTTCATCGGGGTGTATGTATGAGTTAGATAGACCTAATAGGATTCTCAAACCTATAGTGATGACGTATACTTGACGCCAATTGAGGGACATTCTTCTAGATCGATGCGATTATAGTGCGAAGCTTTGTGTGAAGCGTGTTTGTGAAGCGTGTTTGTGGCAGAATAAAAGGAAGAGTATCTGGTGGACTACAGGTATGTTGACTAGGAAATTGTCCTACTCTATCGTTTATTAAATCGTGAGTCCATTACTCATCATCACTCTCTATATAATCCTTAGTAATCATTCCAACTTCATCATCACTTTCCAATTCAGATTCTTCATAATCATCATGGGCAGGAATATCATCTACAAGATCTAAATCCATGTCATCACTATCGAACCCGTTTTCATCGATACCATCATCTAATTCCTCGATATATTCCACATCAGTATCATCTTCGCTATCAACTATAGTATTATGTTGAGTATGTAATTCAGCCGTGTCATAGATGATATTCATTTTCCCTTGTAATTGCATCAACCTTGGTAAAGTAGCAGCTTTCTTGGTTAGTATACCATGTAAATTTGATAATTTAGATGATAATCCTGGCAAGGATGATAATATACTTCCATGGATGATAATAATCCATTTGACCCAGTAAACCAATTGATCGAATTTACCAGCTTGACGGGCTAATTTCTCAGATATTCTATCCAATAATAAAATGGCTAATGATGAGTCTAATCTTGCAAGGGTGTTTTGAATTACTTGTTGATCTCTGTTTCCTAACACATTATCCAATAAAGATTGATCATTACTTTTAAGGGCTTGAGACAATATCACAGTTAAAGTGTTATTATTGTTCAAGCTTCTTTTCTTTTTTGAAGTGGTTGGTTTTACGTCAGTGCTTAATTTTTCTAATTTTTCTGCTAAAGTTTCACCTTCTTCCTCATCATCTTCAACGACATGATTAAGATTATATCCATCACTAACAGTGGTAGTACCTTCATTGTAATGACCGATTGATGCAACATCTTGGCCTTGAAGTAAATGTTTGGCAGTAGTTATTTCAGCAGCTTTTTTAGTGAGTTTGAGTGGAGTTGTAATGACGTAGTTAATATCATCAATTATCCAAGGTTGAGAATCTGATCTGATATTGATATTCTCCGACCACGAGTATAATATGGAATTGTTATGGACTTTGACTGTAGTAATGTATAATTCTGGTACCATGGATCCTTTGATATCATCATGGTGTTTTGTCAAATTGATGGAACCATTAGAATTACGAGATTTATTGGATAATTGTTGTCTTCTCTTTTTCTTGGAATTAGTAACACTGACGTCTTCAGACAAAATGGAATTGAACACTTCAATGGTACCAAGTTCGGTTCGTGCTATAAGACAAGATTTGTCGTTGATAATCCCCACGTCAATCTCAATTACTGGGGCTTCACTGACAAATACAGTCTTGGTAGTATTCTTAGATATTGAGTATAAATTAATGAACCTATCACCTACAGCACTAGTTAAGAATAAATCTGGGTGGTTTGGTAATGGCAAAATACAACTGATTAAATCTATATGTCCTGGGAAAGTTTTGACGATGGCCTTGGTTTTGATATTTACAAGATAGATTGAATGACAACCTACAAATATATGAGGAGATTCGTTATAATTTATGATTAAAAATTTATTGATTGATTCTGATACTTCCAAAGTGTCATTAATTGAAAATTGTTGAACTGGGTTATAATATGAGTCCCATTCGTACAAAGTACCGTTAATATCAGATCCCCAAAATGAGTTGGTTAAATTTGAAAATTGGAAATCGGTGATTTTGAAATTACTACGGGTGGAAAGTCTGGTTATGATTGAATTTGTGAATGGGGAATATAATAAAATCGACCCGTTGGTTAATGCTAATGCCAATAATTGTTGATCAATTTGAAATGGGACCCACTGTATAGTAGAAACTCTATTATCTTTTTCTAAATTGAACACTATATCGAGATTTTGACTATCTGACACTGTTCTTATTTGATGGGTGTCTAATGCTACTACCACACTGGAGTGGATTTGTCCAGTTCGATCATACTGTGAAGCAATCAATGGATTAGACATGGTTATAGCTAGTGCGATGAGATTAAAATTTTGAAAATTTTGATGAGGTAGTTGAGTGCGGCGTCTTGGGATCATTTACTGTGGTAATGATAACGAGCACTTCGAGTAGAGGTTTGGGGGTTTTCAAGCTCAAATTGGGGTCTATTACTGGGCCCTACGTAAGAAAAGGTCCAAAATCTCCCATTGGGTCAATACCATGGCTGAGAAACTTCCATATAACTACAAGCAGAAAAGTACCCAAAGAAGTGTTTAAGAAAGCACCTTATGAAGAATCACCAGATATCACTTACCAGTCACCTGAAGATGAAAACCGTTATTCTAAAGCAAATAATTATGGATTAGCGCTTCTACCCTTAGATTCAGTTAAAGAGTATAAAATCAAAGAGCCTCTTAAATTACACAATATCATCTACAAGAATCGTAAGAGGAATCTTCAAACGAGAGCTCCAGTGATTCTCCTTCATGGGTTTTTGGACAGTAGATCAGCGTGGGGCAAAGTGGCTAGAACGCTTTCTAAAACAACAAAATCACTTGCTGTTGCTATGGATTTAAGAAACCATGGAAGTAGTTCAAGAAGAGGACCAGTAGATTATGCAACTATGGCAGAAGACGTGATAAATACCATAAAACTCAATGACTATCAAAATTGTACTTTAGTAGGACATAGTATGGGAGGTAAAGTAGCGATGCTAGTAGCACTTAAACATCCTGAATTAGTCAAGAATTTGGTGGTGGTTGATGCTGCTCCTCTTGCCCAAGATATGAGCAAAGTCGATAGACTGTTACCACGATTTCTTATTGCATTATGTCATTGTGAAGTCCAATTGTCTGAGCTTTACGGTATGAAACAAAAAACTTATCCACCTGTATATAAAAAAGCTGAAGAGATTCTTGGACATTTCCAATTGAATTCTTATCAACATCATTTAGCCCTCAATAACATTGTCTTGAGGAAGAAGAATAAGTTGAGGGCACCAGTTTTACAATTTTTGAAGTTTGATTTTCTTGGTGAATTAAGTCAATGGCCTTCAGAATTTGTAGAGGATATGAAGTATGATAAGCCAGTGTTAGTCATGAGAGCTAAGAAGTCAAGATTTATAAAGGATCAAGACTTGGAGTCGTTCCAAACGTATTTTCCCAACTGCAAGATTGAAGATTTTGACTGTAGTCATTTAATATTTGTAGATAAGGAAGAGGAATTCATACGGCTGTTGATAAGGTTTATACGTAGAAATGAAATTGGCCCAGCCAAATCTTCAAATACGAATACTTCTCAAGATGCAAACACTTCACAAGATCCAGAAACTGCATCAGAAACCAATCGGTCAAACATCGACTAGAATCACTTCTCAGACATCAAATAAATACAACATGTGGTTCTATACTATAAATATACGATCTCAGATGACATCCATCTCCCGACAATGTCGCGCCAATTGGTTTAAATACAATTGGAAATCCTCAATGAGATTTTTTTGTAACAAAAACATCACTAACAAACCTATAAAACTAATATAAAATGTCGGAATATTCGTCTGGGGGTGAAGATTTATCATTACCCAAGGCCACTGTGCAAAAAATCATCAGTGAAATAATACCAAAGGATATAGCAATAACAAAAGAAGCTAGAGAAGCAATAACTGAGTGTTCAATAGAATTTATAATGATATTATCAACTCAATCTAATGATATAGCTGAAAAAGAAGCCAAGAAAACCATCGCATCTGATCATGTTATAAAGGCATTGGAAGAGTTGGGATTCCATAATTATTTACAAGTTATTAATAAAGTACTAGAAGAACATAAAGAATTATTAAAGGGTAAAGAAAAGAAGAATAATAAATTCCAAAATTCAGGTTTTACTGAAGAGGAATTGTTAAGACAACAAGAAGAATTGTTCAAGAAATCAAGAGAAAGATTGAACAATTTCAAAGACGATAATGAATTAGAAGGTGAAGTAAAGACTGAGATAAAAAGTGAAATAAAGAATGAATTATGAGGTGTATATTAGTATAAGATTCTTTGAAGTCAAGACTATCTCTATTTCTGTGTTTCTCTGTATTAAGTCGAGGAGGTGTTCAAGTGATTTCCTTGCCTAAACTTGAGTTCTAGCCATGTGTTGACTTAGCCCTGAGTCCTCATAAATTCTTATTCTCTTTGTCTAATCGAATGACACACGCTAGAAAACATCATAAGCGCCGATAATACATCTATCACCACAACCCTTGAACCTCTGACTTATCCAAGTAATAATAAATATAAAATGACCACGGTATTGACTAAAATCAATGGTAATCTCAGTATAGTCCTTATAGAATTTATCAAATTAATCAATCTTGATTTAACGTTGGAAGTTCCAATTTCAAATTGACTTGTTTGTGACCCCCATCCTATTCTACTCAAGAATCTATCTTCACTTAAAACGGCCACTGAGTTGACTAATAAGAGCCCTATATAAAATATGTTACCCAATCCGAACAACATGATGATTTTCGTTCGCGTTGTTTACTAGCGGTTGATATACAAACAAAGGCATAGGTAAGCGTAGAGTTACAGTGCACTATCACAGAGAGTACAAATAGAACAAAAGCTCAGTTTACATATACAAGGTTACACAAACGCAAAAATTACAAACCCAAAGATTACAATACCACAAGCACAAAAACAAACAAGTACACAAACACAATGAATATACACCTTGACAGAAAACGTAAAAAGGATTCAATAGAACAATTCATAACGTCTCCACAAATGTTTCTAGAAAACAGCTTATCCCAATTAAGATACATGATCCTTATAGAAGGACTAGCCATACCCGAAGGCTACGATTATTGCCCTTATAGGCAAATAGTATGGAGTATTCTTTGTAGAACCCCAGCATTTTCAACAGAACATTACATGGAGTTAGTCAAACAAGCATCACAGTTAAGTCCGGAATTACATCAGAAAATACGAAACGATACATTCAGAACGTTAATGCATAATAATCAGTTTCATCTGAAAGTACTGGAATCTTCTTTGATTCGTATATTATCTGCCATAGCTGTTTGTACTGCTCCTAAAGGTAATAAAGATAATCATGGCTATGTGCAAGGTTTGAATGTGTTGTTGGCCCCAATTGCATATACGTGTCAAAAATCAGAACCCCAAGCTTTTAGTATACTCCATCATCTAATAACTAAACAAATTCCACTTTATGTCACACCTAATTTGGATGGTGTTCATACGGGTTTACAATTAGTTGACGCCGTATTGAAGATCATTGATCCAACTTTGAGTGAATTTTTGGATTCTAAATTCTTGAAACCTGAAATTTATGCATTTCCTTCGGTTCTAACATTATGTGCTTGTACACCACCATTAAACCTGGTCCTCAAATTATGGGATTTTTTATTTGCCTATGGAACACATATGAATATTTTCTTTATTGTAGCACAGTTAATTTTAATGAGATCTAGATTATTGAATTCACAACAACCTATGAAGCTATTAAGAAGTTTTCCAGATTTGGATGATAATGAGATTATTAAATTGAGTTTAAGTTTTGTTCCTGAAGTTCCAAGGACTTTATATGATTTGATAACGAGGCATGGTTATGATGAGAGGGTTCCAGCCGAGTTGAAAGCTTTCTTGAGATGAGATCTCTACCTTTTAAGTCTTTGTTACATAATGTGATATATAATATACTACAATTACACAGAGATACTTATACAAGGAGTAAATACAAAGTTATGATAATACACAATGACTAATGCCCGTATTTAATAAATCCCAAGCCTAAAATCTTCCCAGTCATAATAAGAACACAATACAACTCTATCATTATAAAACCTCCCTGCTAAACCTAAAATGGCCTTGAATGCTACATCTTCATCATTGAATTCTACGAAAACCTTCCCTAATCCTGGCTCACTAAATTGTGATAACCCTGGAGTGAAATCATTAGCAGGTCTTGGAATCTTAATCTTATTCACCGTACCAAACTTTGAAACTTCTTGCATTATATCATCTTGAATGAATTTAAAATTTTCATCATTCATTAAATCTTTAGCAGTTACAGCATTGATCAATTGTATGACCTTCAGTCTTTTTGTGGTATTTATGAATTCATTTTTCACTAATAATTGGAGTGTTTCGAAATCACTTGGCTTAGATTGAATGACAGTTTGGTCAGGGATGTAACAGGAGAATTCAACTTTACTGAACATTTCTTCTTGGTTGAGTTGGTCTATTATATTGGTTAATATTGGTAAGGAAACTGTTGGGTTTATGTCAACTTGGTATTCCACAAATCCAAGCCCAATGGATTGTTTAGTGTGTTTATCGATCAATAATTGAAACTGGTTAACTTTTCCGTACTTTTGGAGGACTGGAAGGATATTTGACTTTTCAAACTCTTCTCCAACTTTAAGGGTTATTTTATAAGCACTATCTTTGACGGTAGTATTAATCTTTTCTATCTTGTCATTTGTAGACCCATCAGAAGAACCCTCAACTTTGTTTGAAGACGTATCATTTACTGAATCATCAGATTCTTGTTTAATTTCAACACTAGTGTCGGAAGAAGACTCGTTAAATCCCTGTGCTATGTACCCATGAGGTCTCTTGAATCCCAACACTACATTGTTCCCATCTATTCTCACTTTCAATCCATTCAATGCTAATGCTATAGTAGCAACTTCATTGCTCTTAAACTCAATTATCAATGCGTTGTTATCTCTAGTCTTGAACTTTGACTCAATATTATTTTCCCCAACTTCTATACTGTCAATTTTACTCAATTGCTTATTGATATAATCCACCAACTTCAAATAATCAATTTGATCGAAATTGTCTTCAAAAATCAATAACCTTGCAACTCTTGAGTCATTAGGATTGATCTTAGATGCTTCACTTAAAATATCATTTCCGTCACTGATTCTATCTTTAACTATTCCTTCAAGCTTACTAAAGTCTACAGGTCGTGGATACCCTGGAAGTGGAAAAAGTCCCGATAATTTAGCACGATGTGAAGATACATTTTCAAATCCTCTAGGCTTAACTCCCCACTTAGAGTCAACGCTAATTTCATCCAATGTCGGCGTATCCTTGAATCTTTCAAGTGCTGCTTCATATTTTGGTATGGCTTCTTTTGGTGGTTCTTTTGGTTCTTGTTTTTCAACTTTTTCTATTCTTTCAGGTTGTCTTTCTGATCTGTCTTGTCTCAGTCTGTTTCTATCATTTCTATATCCATAATTTCCTCTTGAATCTCTTGGATCTCTATCTCTAGGATCTCTATTCCTGTCTCTGTAATCTCTATAGTCTGACCTGTAATCCTGCCTACCAGGCCTATAACTATCGGATTTATACCTTGAATCATAATTTTGATATTGTTGATGATTTGGCTGGTAACTCAGTTGTTGATAACCCTGTGGCTGATAATTTTGTTGATAATTCTGTTGATAACCTTGGGGCTGGTAACCTTGTTGATTTTGCTGATAATTTTGTTGATAATTCTGCTCTCGTGATGGGTAGCTTCCAGAATGACTTGGCCCTTGTGGATATCCTTTTCCAGGTCCCACTGACCCAGGTTGACCCCCATATTGTGACCCATATTGACTCAGTGGTTTATCAGTAGGTTGACCTCCCTGTGTCCCCACATACTCATCATATCCTCTTTTTCTATCATCACTAGTTCTTTCTCGTGCTCTTGAACTATACCCTGAATTAGACCCATACGATGGATTTGACCCAGAATTAGATCCATAATTGGAATCATTTCTTCGTCTACCACTATACCCCTCTAATGATCCATCTTTATTGGTTAGTACCGGATTCGAACCGTCGTCCTTGGACTTTTTAAGTGTGAACATACTTGAGCTCATTGCGTTTTTAGTTCGAGATTTCGCGCTGTTTATTACTATATACTATAACTCATCATGGTCGATGTCTTCAGGGATTGGTTCTTCAGGAACTTGGGGTTCTGGTTCTTGATCCAAGTCAATTGCTTCATCAGCTTCAATATCGATTGGATCAGCTTCTTCACCATCACCATCGGCTTCAGCTTCGGCTTCGGCTTCAGCTTCCTTTTTAGCCTTCTTCTCTTCCTTTAATCTCTGTCTTTCTTCATCCTTTTGCCTTTTGACAATCAATTTATCTAATTTACCAGTCAATGTAGTGATTCTAGTTTTATGTGATTGTTCAACAATATATAAATCAGCTAACATGGCTACAATACTATCGGAGATTGCTTCATAAAGTTCATATAATTCAATTTGACTCTTTTTATCAAAATCTTTATCAAGTAATTGTCCTAAATTGGTGAGTTGATCCTTATATACAGTCAAAGTTTTATCTAAATTCATTAATTTTTCATCACTTCTTCCAGCTTGGTACTTAATACGATCATTTTCTTTGTCGAAATCAAAATCTTCTTCCATAAACTTCTTTCTTACATCATGAATTTCACTGCCAAATTCTAACATTCTATTTTGCATCTTCATCATCATTGAACTTCCTTCTTGATAAAGTTTAGTTAATCCTGCAAGTGATAAATCAGTAGTGGTGATCTTATCGAATTTTTCTAATTTATTTTTTTGGGAATTGATGTATTGTAATTTCTCTTCAAATTCTTCAATTGATGCATCATCACTTTCAAAATCTAACCATTCGATGGTATCGGAAATTTCCAGACTGAGTTCTTCAATATCGATATCTTTACTGATCTTGTCTTCGTTATCAGAAATATAATTACGTAAACTATAACAAGCAGCTTCGAGTGAATTCTTAACATTATCCAATCTGATTTTAAATTCATCTTGTCCATCAAGGTAATTCAATTTTTGAATACTGGTTCTTTTCAGTTGTCTTGTAAGTGGTTTGATATTAGGATAAACTGGTTTAGGTAAAGTGATACCAATTGGTCTCAATACCTTATTGGTTTTCTTTTTTGTTATAGTTTCATTTTTAGCTGATTCAGATTCTTCTTCCTCTTCTTCTTCAGATGGCTCATCTTTTCTGTTTAACAAGTTATCTAAAATGCCTTTTTCCTTGACACACTCAGCTTCAAGTTTCTTCAAACTGAACATCTTATTGCTATCCAATTCAAAAGTTCCATAAACGTTCTTCTTATAACTTTCGTCATTATTACAGGTTAACAATTTAGTTTTATCCAAAACTCCTTCAACCTTATAACTCTTGAATAATTTTCCATCTTCATACATTTCAAGACTCAAATCATCAGTTAATCCTCCTAAGAAAACTTTCTTGGTTTCTTCAACTTTAGAAAATTTAGGGAATACCATGATTTCTTCATTATTACAATTGATCTCATAGTTGTGGTAAGCTTTCTCAACAATTTCATAATCTTTGTTAATGGAATTGCTAAACTTATTCTTCAATTTAAAGGCTCTAACAGTAGTACCAATAGCACAACTTTCATCAGCATTAACGGTTTTACTGATCTTGTCTTCACCGAGTAGAGAAATGAGATGTTTTTGAACAAAAGGAACTCTTGAAGATCCACCCGCTAAGATAACTGATTCTAAGTCATTGACTTTCAATTCCAAATCATTCAAAGCATCAAAAATTGGTTTGGTGATTCTGGCCATATTATCAATATTGATTTCTTCAAATTCTTGTCTGGTGATAACAGTTTTGAAGTCTTGATCATCGAAAATGGATTCCAACGATACATGGTAATCAGAATTGGCAGAAAGAATAATTTTAGCCTTTTCACTGGTTTCTAAAATTCTGGCACTGGTTCTTGGTGGTAATTCTTTGTTTTCATCAAATGAAAATTTATTTGACAATTTTTCAAAAATCAAATTATAAATGGATTGAGTTAATCCATCACCACCAAATTTCAGATCATAACCGATATTTTCAAATTCCAATACCGTAGTCATATTCTTGAATGGAGTGATAGAGAATAAGGTGGCTTTGGTTGATCCAGCTCCCATATCATATACTAAATGGTAATGTTTCTTACCATCATAATCCTTTTGTTGTAAATTGAATTTATCGACGAAATTAATTGCTACGGCTGATCCATCATCAGTTAAACCTAAAATGGGAGAATATTCAGCCAATTCTAAAGCATCTAAAAATTCTAATCTTTGTTCTTGACTAATAAATGGATCAACTGAAATTGACACTCCATCAACAATTGGTTGAGCTACTGGGTTCTCATCTAAAGTTTTTAAAGTTCTAGATTTGATATCTCTTAAATTCATAGCTAACACTTCTTCAAGACTGAAAGCATATGATTTGTTATCGAATCCCAAATCAAGCTTGATGGAGTTCCTGTCGCCATCTTCAATCAATTTGATACCATAATGGTTGGACAAATATTCACGAGCTTCTATATCATCTATTGATTTACCAATTATTGGCTTTAACCCAGTTACACATTGACTAGGAAATCTTATACACAAAGATTGTGCTGCAGAACCATAAACTCTTTCTAAATCAGCTTTATTGCCTCTAATCGATATACCTGATAAATCTTTCCTACGAGCTTCTTCAGTTAATATGATTTCATATGATGCACCTGGGGCTAGTATGACTGCTTTAGTGAATTTTTGACCATAGTCTATACCTAATATAGCCCCAATTGAAATTGCAAGTAAGTAGAAAATACTTAAGAATTTCATCGTCTGTATGGGTTGGTGTTCTTTAAGGTTTCTATGCTGAGGACACTTGTTGAGTAGTTGAGAATTCCATAGAACGCGCCAAGCACTACCACCACTACTACCACTACCACCAATACCAAGCACCCGCTGGTTAGGGGGTTCCCTAGTAGAACTAAAGTATTTTAATGTACTTGCACACACAATATCACTATGTTAAACCAATCTTCTTCATCATCACCCCATCCCATCCCAACTTGATTTACTTCATATATCACGTGACAACCTCATGGCTGCAAAACTACTTCACACGCAGTTATCACTACTTTAACTACAGCCGTACACCAAACCCCCAACAACACCCACCTAATTCCAAACCACGTTTATATAATAAACCCTTCTTAAACCTTAAACCCTGAACCCCTTACCCCCACACCCTTCTACCCCTGTACCGCCGGAACCCTAACCTTATCACCTCGTTGGTGCCCCGATGGCATCCCGCGGAAAGTAATGTGAAAAAAATCGATGAGCTATAAACCATTGAAATTCTAATTTCCCTTAATCACGAACAACATATCAATAACAAGTCACAATGGATGGAGAAGATATTGAAGCTACCAAAATGTACATTTCCTACAACAACGTACATCAGTTATGTCAAGAAAGTGCTGAAAAGATCAAACAATTTAAACCTGATTTAATCATCGCTATTGGTGGTGGTGGGTTCATCCCAGCTAGAATGTTAAGAACTTTCTTAAAAGAACCAGGTCAACCAACTGTAAGAATTATGGCCATTATTTTATCACTTTATGAAGATATTAACTCTTATGGTAGTGTTAAAGAAGAAGTTGGTACTAAAGTTGTAAGAACCCAATGGATTGATTATAACCAAAGTAAAGTTGATTTAGTTGGTAAGAACGTTTTAATTATCGATGAAGTTGATGACACTAGAACTACTTTACACTATGCTGTTTCAGAATTAAAGAAAGATATCGAAGAACAATCTAAGGCTAAAAACGTTGATCCAAAATCAACTAAATTAGGGATCTTTGTATTGCATGATAAACAAAAGGCTAAAAGAGCTGATTTACCTGATGAAATTATGAAAACTGGTAACTATTTTGCTGCTAGAACTGTTCCTGATTGTTGGATTGCTTATCCTTGGGAATCTGCTGATATTGTTTATCATACTAAGAGAGCTGTTGAACAAGGTAATGATGTTTTTATTGAATCAACTCATTAATCATGTACATTTTATATACTAATATTCAACGAAAACTAGAGTATATTTTGCGTCTCTTGCCAAGTTTGCTGTTTAGACCCAACTTAATCAATCTCTATAAAATCTGGGCTTCTGGAATGATTCTTTAAAGAAGGATAACTACTATTCTTATCCTTCCTCTTCTTACTTCTCAAACTTTGACCTTGTCCTCCAAACGCATTTGATGATTGCTCTACCTCTTCATCAGTTACCTCAGGAGTTGGTAAAACTACTGGGAACCCAAAAAACAATTGATTTTCTGGGACAGGGAAAGGTGCAGGCGGTAAATTAAGATCTAAATCATCAACATTGAACGATTTTTGTGTCTCGACAGTTTTTCCTGATAATTTTTGTCCCGAACCTTTGAAAGATTCCTGCTGTGAAGATTTAGCCAAATTAGCATAATTTAAAGATTTTGCCATAGTTGCTGCTCCAGCTCCTTTATTCACACTTGATGGTGTTATAGCATTAGTTTGAGGAGCTTGAGATTTAGGTTTATACTCTGGTTCGACATACCCAACTGGTGGGGCGAATTCTGTTTCTAAATCGGTTTCCACTACACAGATTCCATGATTAGTATTATCAGGTTTGGTTTCTAGAACTTTTATCCCATAAATCGTATCATTATAATTAATTTCAATTATATCATTAACTGTAAGAGTTGAGAATTTCCTTAAAGCATTCTCTAAAACTGCTTTAGGGTCACTGATTTCTAAGAAATCAACCGATTGTGGTTCAATCTTGACATATTTCCCTAAAGGTAAATCACAACTTGAAATTTGAATCAATTGACCTGGTTGAACTTCTAAAGTATTCATCATCCATTGTGGTACATAAACTCTTCCTTCCTCTGCTACGAATTCTAAGACCCCACTATGGGTTGTGATCTGATTGGTTTCATTAAGCAATTCGAACAACATTGGATATCTGATATGTAACATTGTTAATCTATTTAAAGCAGATTGAGGCAAGAAGATTTTACCACCAAAATTGGCATCATCTTTACGGATGAGATCGGGCATCATTGCTACTGGGTATACACGGAAGTAATCTTCGAATTTGGAGTTCATTGGGGGGAATGCACCACCACCAAACACACCTGATCCAAAACTTGAAAACATTGCCACTTATTTGAACTGAGGGTAAGGAATTCTAGTGCGCATATAGTGTAGCATATAGTGTAGTAGAAGTAATCGTAGGCCGGTGAGAAGAGACGAACAAGAGGATAGAAAAATCGAATAGAATGGGGGGGACATATATTAAACCCCATGAATCTTTTTGAATCCTTCAAAGACATGGTTTACAATATTCTGTTGATCAGCATCCAATCTAGAACCAAATTCTTGGTAAGCTTGTGGATTGTGTTGTTGTAAACCTTGGATTTTATTAACAAATGAATCGAAGACATTAACTTGATCAATTGGAGTGATTTTCATGGCTTCTAATTCAGCATCATCAGCTTCTAAATCTTCAGGTAAGTAATCATCTTCTTCATCACCAGTGAATTGTCTTCCGTATTCTTTGTTTGTTAATTCTTGTTTAGTCTTTATGGCCAAAGGTAAAGTTTCAATATTAGAAATCAATAAATCTACTAATTCTCCAATCAAATCTTTATCTTGGATGAGCTCTAATCCACCATCACATACTAATGATAACCCAGTTAAAATTTGTAATTTACAACCATAAACACTTTGGAAATCACTTGAATGTTGAATCCATAATTTGAAGAAATTTTGAGTGAATCCTTTATCGTTTAAGAATTGTAAAGTGGTGATTGGGTCCACTATTATAGTACTGAAAAAGATACGAACAATTGATAAATCATGTAACATGTACCCATCGAAAGCATCGTCATTCTTTAATTGAATAAAGATATTATAGATTTCAGTCAAGAAACGTGGTAAGAAAGGTTTGAATCTTGGACCTAAACCAATGATGATTAATTCTAATAATTCGAAAGCACTATGAGCGAAAATTGGATCCAAATTATCACTTTTTAAAATATTGAAACTAACAGTGATCATAGTTTGAACGTAAGGATTTTCAATGGTGATACTAGGGTTGGTGGAGAATCCATAACAGATAATAGCATTGAAGAAAGTTTCAAAAGTATCAAAGAATTCTTCAGCATAAATATCAAAAGCATCCATAATGATAGAATATAATTCCCAAATTATCGGTGATACTTGTTGATTAGTAACCACTAAACTTTCTAAGATTTCCAAGGTTTCAGGTAAGAAAGCAACTTGAGCATTATGGATAACGAACGCTACTAAATCTTTAAATACAGGTTCTAAACTTGAAGCAACTGAAGGTGATGATGACATACCCACTACTAATGTAGCAATAGTGTTAAGAATTCCACTGGCTTGATATTCTTTATCAATATCAGTAGTACCGGATCCATCCCCGCTAGGATTATTAGTCTGTAACTCAACTAATTCATGAGCTAATTTCAAGAATTGTTCAGATAATTTATGAGATAAATCAACCGCATAAGGTTCTAAACTCGATGCAAATTTCTCGACGAATGATTCCATGATACTGGTTAAAGTATCACTTTCAATAGTCTTTGACATTTCAATCAAAGTCCCCATTAATTGAGGTACTTGTGGTGCAATATGTTCCGCTACAGCATCATTATCGACTAAAGTTCTTAAGGCATCAATGGCAGTTAACCTTATTGGTAATTGATCTTGCCTTTGGAAACAACTAACCACTTCAGTGAAAATGTCTTGTAATACCTTTTGATCTTGATATATATAAATGAACATGGCAATAGTATCACAAGCTCTGGCTGTTAAAAATGGGGTTTTGTTGGTAGTATCAAGTGATAACTCTGGGTATACGTAAACGTATAATAATTGATCAACTTGATCATGAACTGGTGAAGATTTCTTATCTAATTTGTAGGAAATGGTAGAAAGGATTCTGAAGGCTCCTTCAACTTGTTTTGCTATTTCAACATCGTCTCTATTTTTAGATCTTTTATCAAAGATTTCATTGATGATATTAAATATCAAACTGCAACTTTCATCGAATTTCTTGGAGCATAATCTGTAGATAAACCCAATGGATGCAACGTCAGAATTATTAGTCTCTCTATTAATATCAAAAAATCTTCTATAATATTCTTCTGGATCATCTTCATATAATTCGATGGTTTCATCAGTGGCACTTAAAGTAGGCAAGATAACATGTCTTAAAATAGCATCCAATTCACCACTGATTAAAGTCCATGCTCCGTTCTCAATCAATTGTTCAAGGAAAGAAATCATGTGATATAAAGCAGCTTCACTTAACCAGATTTTCTTAGTTGACCAATTTTCAATGATTTGCCAATAAACTTTAAGAATCTCAGGTACAAATGTAGTTAAGAATTTTTGAGCAAATGGATTAGATTCTTTATCTCTAGTGGCAAACCCACCACCATGTCTCGATAAGAATCTGTGCAAATTACCAAAACACCATTTGACAGCTTTGACTCTTGGATTTAAATTTCTCTCTTCAATCATCGATTCTTTCATCACAGAATCCGGTAATGGTTTATTGATGATCATGATTTGATACTTACACCATTTACCTAAATTGTTTTCATCTTGTAAGTATAATGGTAATGAACTGAAAGTTGTAAATTTGAAAATCTTAACAATAAGGTATAACATTTCATCACTTAAACCTGAATCATTACTTAACAAATTATCCATTAAATCTTCTAAAATCGGGAAAATCTCTACACAGATATCATTTAAAATTGGATTAGATGAATTAGCACCTTCTAAATGCGACCATCTATATGCTTTAGTGTATTGGTATAAACAGATCAATCCAGAATTGATTTGGTCAGCATCGCCACTTGTTAAAAGTTTCTTAATGATATCAGTTAATTCGGACCATTTCTCTAAATTAACAATATGGTTAATAGCTGTAGCTAATTGTGATCTTAATTTACTGTTTTTGTTACATTTGATCAAAGTTTGAATCAATTTGGTCTTGATCACCTGTTTTTCGTCATTTTTGATGCTGGTACTTGACTTATCATCATCTACAATCCAATAATGGTTGATACGATTCTTGAATAAGATAATAGCACTGATTTGAATTCCCATAGGGACATTGTCTTCAACACATAAATCCAATAAATATGCTGTGAATCCGGGTTGTTGTTCGAAAACGTGTAATTGCTGTTCACTTTCTTTTCGTGTTTGGTAATTGGTGGCATCTAATGTACCAGCCAATGCTTTTAATAATGTTTCTTTGTCCATGGTTAGGTGGAAAATTTTTCGCACGCTTCTTTGTACCTAAGCCAAGCCTATCTAGGTCCAGTCTCGCGCTAACCTTACGTCCACCTTAGGTCCATTACCTCAATCTATGTTTCTATACAGTCTTAGATCAATTTGTTTATGTAAAAAACTTTATTTGATCACGTGATGCTTTCAGTTGAACAAATATCTATGAGATCATAATTCTGTAGTTAGATTAATATTGAGTTTACATAATCTGGACATAATACATTTATTCACGGACATAATTCATCTATTCTATTGACTTTAGTCTGCATATTTGTGTCCTGTATATAGAGACGAAAACCATAAATCTAAAAAATCAATAATTTCATTGAACCGCTGAATTTCAAAAACAGTTTCATAGTGAAAATCTATAGCTAAACTGACTATGAAGTCCTCTAGCAACTCCTTATATTGTCCGAACAATTGTAGAAAGGTGTGCCCTGACAAACTTCCCCGTTCAGGTTAGTGGTCTCCTCCCACTCCCCTCGCGTGCGGCGAGCAAAACTTTTCAAGATGAGCATAACTACAACCACAACTATGACAGAAATCAAAGGATATAAAATCCTAAATATAACATTAGCCAAAGATATAAGGCATCATATATTATTCAAGAAGCATGAAACCACAGGTACTGACAAAGAAAACATAAGATCGATTTTTTTCTGTAACTTACCAATAAATACTACTCAAAAGACATTAAAGAAACTATTTGAAAAAATTAGTATAGGGGCCACTATTGAAAATTTCCAAAAAAGTTATATAACTGATTCCCTTGAAGATACATATATTGAATTAGAAGCATTAACTAGTGATTTTGAATTGAACAAGTCCGAAAATAACCAAATTAATAACAAACTCCCAAAACATTGTGGGATTTTAACCTTCATTGATAAACCAGCATTCCAATTAGCATTTAATAATTTAACGAAATTAAGTAATGAAAGTTCCAGTGTCAATTGGCCTAATGAACAAGAATTTGGCTCAAGTTATTTCTTAAATAAGTTCAAATCCCAAATCTTAGATATTGAAGATTTAACTCAAGATGTCACTTCTGCATTAAATGATTTTGATCAAGCTGAACAAGAGTCGATTGAAAACTTTAAAAATCAAAAGGAATTAGTGGATGAAGATGGATTCACTTTAGTTGTAGGACCACAAAGAAAAACCAAGGCTGGGATCTTGGGTCAACAAAAACTGGCAATTGATAAAGCTGCTAGTGACAAGGCTAAATCTAAGATGAAGAAGAAAGAAAAGGAAGATTTCTATAGATTCCAATTAAGACAACGTAAGAAGGAAGAAATGAATGAATTGTTAAGAAAGTTTAAGAATGATCAAGAAAAGATAAAATTAATGAAGGAAAAGAAGAGATTTAGACCTTATTAGTGTATAGTAATCCGATGGATTAAGCATTGTATCATAACTATATAAGAATGTATTCTAATTTGAATTGACTATGTTTTACTCTACTTTTCAGTACCTTGTATATGCTTCGAGCCGAAAACCGTCATGCTATGAGCTGACTAGAGATAGTGGGGGATTGATTGGTCTAAGGTTGGAACTGAACCGCACTATCGCTCAATAACTATGAAATCCAAAATAGATGAAATACAAACACAAAGAATTGCAGAATCATTATACTCCAGATACATTGAATCCAATGACACAACCACAAATTTCGAACTCCTTTCCACTATACGATACGACCCAAACTTAAGTTCTTCACCACCTAAATCTCCCTCAGATATCACAGAGCAAAACTTCTTCCTCCTTAAACAACACTATGCCCGGTTGAATTATACTATAAGTTTCTTCTTAAATGACAAGACTATTGATATCACCTATGACTTGATCTTGAAGAAATTAATTGAGATGTTTCGTCAATCAAAGGTCGATTTGGGAGTTCCTTATAAAGTAAGATTACTCGTAGGATTAAATGGTAGGATCACTATAGAATTACATGAAACTGCACCAATAGCCGATCTTTACCAAGGTCTTGATCCTACTACCGATTTCATTCATTCAGATGATGCTTGGGACGTTTATATCGATAAGGAAGATATTCTTATATCACCGTTTACTTCATTTAAGACGACAAATAGAGCTCATTATACTAAAGCCAGGGAAAGAAGTTTACCTAAAAAGTCACCCCATGAAGAAGTACTTGTTTGGAATACCCAACAAAGAATTATGGAAGGTTCTATAACCAATGTGGCAGTCAAACGTGATAACGTATGGTTAACTCCTGAATTAAGTTGCGGGTGTTTGTGTGGGGTCATGAGGCACCATTTATTAGTCAAGGGACATATTCAAGAGGGGGTTGTCGTTAAGGAGGATTTAAAAGAGGGTGATGAGGTTTTGTTATTCAATGCTATTATGGGAGTGGTTAGGGGGGTTATTCAAGCCTGAACATCTGAACAATGAGGTGAAGGTTCAGGGACAATTCAAGCTAGCATTGACATTGGCTTTAATCTTACACGATATAGCATAGATACATCTAATATTGTCTATTATATCTACATCTCTATCCTCAAGCATTTATCTCTTCGTCGCTGTATCCCATAATATAAAGGACATCAGCCAAAGTATCACTGTTCAATTTACCAGGAGCAACTTGTTGAACTTTCGGTTTAGCATTCCAAGCGATACCAAACCCAGCAACCCCCATCATTTTCAAATCATTGGCACCGTCACCAATAGCCATACAATCAATCAAATCAATTTCATGTTTCTTAGCAATTTCAATCAATAATTCAGCTTTCTTTTCACCATTTACAATTTCGCCAATAACAGTCCCATCTAAAACCCCATGCAAATCCACGCCTAAAACGTTAGCATAGGCATAGTTTAAACCTAGAGTTTCTTTAACATATTCAGCCAATTGAATGAACCCTCCTGAACAGACAGCCATATAGCATCCTTGCTTAGATAAGAATTTACATAATTTAGGTACACCATTAGTGATTTGAATTTTGTGCTTTAATTCTTCCCAAATCTTTACAGAGTTGATTCCCTTTAATAATTGTACTCTTTGGTTTAAGGATTCATTAAAATCAAGTTCACCATTCATGGCTCTTTCTGTGATTTCTGCTACTTGTGATTCGATATCAGCATAAGCTGCAATTAATTCAATCACTTCTTGGTAAATCAAAGTAGAGTCCATATCAAACACCACTAATTTTTTAGTCCTATTGGCGGTGGATTGTAAAACCACATCGAAACCTTGGGATTTGGTGATTTGGTGTTTGATTAATGAATCGAGATCATTATACTGTTGTTGGTTTAAGTCGATGAAATAATCATTAGCACGTGGACTTAAAGTTTTCTTGGACTTGACTTGAATTCCCCATGTTTGAAAGAGTTCAGTTGGTTCTTTTAATTTGTCGGTGTGACTTATTACTGTTAGTACGTGGGACATCTCTAATATATGAAGTATCTCAATCTCAGTCTGACTCAGAGCCCTAGCCGTGTCGTGTACGCGGGCCCAGGCTCGTGGGACCATATTCGCACTAGATCTTCAAATTCGCACGAAAATTCGCACTATACCAGCATTTGCACTGAGTCCTCAATCAATAAGGTTTACCCACACTTATCTTGGGAATTCCTAACCTATCTAATTCTAGCTCAATACCCCTATCCCTTTCATTATACTTCCCTATTTCATTACCTTAATTCATGGCCAGCTCCACTTCCGGTGCACCTACACTTATGTCACTATCCTGTATATAACATCGGTATTATAATATACTAAAAGCTTAATAAGCTGAAAGGAGGTTCGTAGCAATCCGTCGGTGTATGAGAGTTTTGTGTGAAAGAAGTATGTGAAACTTTATGGGAGGCAAATAGAAAGTCCGCCTATTAAACCGCCGGGATGATCAACTTAGTAATAAATTGATTGTGACAAATCCGATGGTCGTGTGGATCCCGTCGGTGGATTGGAAAGCAACGAAATGTCAACCTGTCAAAAGTCCGCCCACACACAAATCTCAGTGAAATCCCGCCTAAAATTACTAATCAGCCTCACCTTACTAACAGAAATCCGCCTATGAACATTTTTCTCCACCAATCTCATTATAAATACATTGCCGATTTAGTTCCAATTCATTCACTATAAATACAAACCCAATTTCCAATGTCCACCCTAATATCCATGAGAACTTCAATCATGTCAACAAGATCTTATTCAAACAAACCTTTGGCTAATACAAACCTTTTCAAACCAATTCAAGTTGGTCAAAATACTTTAGGTCATAGAGTTACACATTTACCATGTACTAGATTTAGAAATGATAATCAAGTACCAAGTCAATTATCATTACAATATTACGATGAAAGAACTAGAGCTCCTGGTACTTTAATTGCAGCTGAAGCCACTATGATTTCTAACAAGACTGGAAATGGTAAAGCACCAGGGATCTGGAGTCAACAACAAGTTGATGCATGGACTAAAATTGTTGATAAAGTTCATGAAAACAAATCCTTTATCAGTTGTCAATTATGGAGTTTAGGTAGAGAGTCTGATCCGAAATATCTTAAAGAGAACGGTCATAAATTCGGGTCTTCATCACCACTTTATTTTAGTGAAGATAGTAAAAAATTAGCTGAAAGAGTTGGTAATCCAATTGTTGAATATACTGAAGAAGATATCAAGGAAATCATCTATGAACAATATGATAAAGCTGCCAGAAATGCATTGAAAGCTGGTTTTGATTATATTGAAATTCATAGTGGTAATGGTTACCTTTTAGAACAATTCTTATGGCCAGCTTCTAATCAAAGAACTGACAAGTATGGTGGATCAATGGAAAACAGAACTAGATTTGCCTTGGAATTAATTGACCACATGTTGACCATTGTTCCAAGTCATAAACTTGGTATTAAAATTGCACCATTCCTTGATAATCCAGGATTTAAAGGTTTAGATGAAGAAGTCCATCCAATTGTTGTTTACGGGTACTTGATGAACGAACTCCAAAAGAGAGCTAACAATGGACAAGAATTAGCTTTTGTTTCAGTTAGTGATGCTAGAACTGATGTAATTGAAGCTAATCCAACCCTTGGTTCAATGGATTGGTTAAGATCTATTTGGAAAGGTAATATCATCAGAGGTGGTAATTATTCCTACCAAACTGGTGAAATGGAAACCATTGAAAAAGATGTTAATGCTGACGATAGAACTATGATTGGGTTCGGTAGACATTTCATTGCCAACCCAGATTTAGTTGAAAAATTAAAGAATGGTTGGGATTTGAATCATTACCAAAGACAATGGTTCTATGGTGGTGGTAACGCGGGTTACAATACTTATGCTACTCATGGAAATACTATTGAATATGATGAAGACACTGAAAAGAAGGTCAAGCCTGTTGCATTGGCCTGATTCTAGAATTTAGAAGGCTACTTTGTAGGTTAGAAATTAAATATAGATTGTTTTGGTTATCATTTGAATCTCTAGGAATCGTTGATTTGATGCCATTTATGTTCAATGTGAATCATAGTACCATCAGCACCACCCAATCTTTTGAAATCTAAGATTCTTTCGAAGTTAGAAGCGAATCTTCACCCCGAGCTATGCGATTACTTGATAAATAGGTAAACTTATTGCAATGATGCCATTGTCAAGAATAAAATCATAATTGACATTCTATGTTATAGATCACGCCCAATTGGTCTTCTTCAACATATAAAGAAAAAAAAATTTTAAGTTTTTTTTATTGAATTATTTTTATTTTTCAATTTTTGTATATTAATAAAGATTTGTGATTTTTGCTTAAAATGTCATTTTGAATAATTTTGGGATTATTCATGTTATGAAATAGAAAGGGTTAATTATAGTGACTGTTTATCTAAATTTCTGTAAGTGGTATATGTCCATTTATATCTATTCAATCTATCCTATGTATTTCTATTGATCTAATTTATTTGGATTGGCGTATTGGTGCATTCTTTAATTTAGCACGTCGTTCAGCTATATCCATAAACCAATCTACAACTACCAAAGTATGGTTCAAACCTTAACATTCATTTCCGGTACGTTAAGATTCATATCCCTGCCTCAACTCATACTCACTCAATCCAATATCACCTCCCAACAACTCGAAATTTTTCATATAATTCTGGAACTTCCTATCAGCCATTAGATTCATTTCCTTCCAATAAACATCATGCTCATATTGGAAATCGATTCCCCCATTGAATTCCTTATCCAATTGTTCGTAAGGGACGAATAACTCAAACGGTTGATCATAAATGGTTTTCAGCCTAGTGTAAGGATCAATAAAAGGCCCTACAACTTTAAAAAATGCTTGCCCAATCCACGGGATGTTAGTAAATAACCCACGACCAAGACGTTCTGGGTAATGGTGTTGTAAGATATGAAGTACCTGTTGAGAAATAGAAAGTGAAGGTAATTTGGCTGATAATTTTAATTCAGGTGGTGCTGCTTTGAAGTCAGTCATAAGGGCTAATTTATCCTGTCCTGGTGGCATGAAATTAATAACTTTCTCTAACATGAAAACTAAATGTTGGACTTGACGTATAGAACTTTTGGTATTTTGATATCCGTTTCTTAACAAAAGACACGGTCTGTTATCATTATCATAACCGATGATGAGACTCTTTCCACTTGTAGATTCAGCCTCAACTAAGTCTGGGGTTATCAACTCGAGCTTTTGACCTGGTATATCAACTAATCCAAACCCTCTTCTCCACACTAAAGTCTCCTCTATACGCTTGATGGCATGGTCCACTTTCCATTTTGTAGCATTAAGGTACCGTAAGAAACAATCCTTAGTCAACCATGCTAATTCTTGGGCTAAGAACGCGTGGGTTTGAGTCAGGGTTTCGTTTATAGGTAAAGGTTTAGTTATAAACTCTTGAAAATGTGACAATACTAAATTATATTTTTGTTGTTGTTGTTCGGACAAATCATAAACCGGTGGTATTACTGGATTTACTGGGGTATTGAATGGTGTTGTTCGTTTAGGAAGTTGGCTGTCTTGGCTGACTTGACTTTGTTGTGTTTTTAGACTCTTCAGCATCTGATTGTGAGATGCGATTCTGTCCGCTCCGTCCGCCTAATTTGAACCCAAGATTACTTGGAGGTATTCATTCGGACTGTATACAATGATTACTGAGCCAAATACAAAGAGTCCTGTAATATTCATTCTACTAAAAACTCCTACAATATTCATATAAACCCGTACATCCATACATAAGAAAATAGTCATCTTCCAGCTTAAGCATCCAAATGACTTTGAAAAACCTCTAGCCTTTCATTTAAATCTGCTAACCCTTCTGAATTCTTACCTAATTTCACCAACGCATCATTTAAACCACTTAGCACTCCAATCAACTCATCACCTTCCTTTGGAACAAATTCTCCCTCGTTGACTAATTCCATCTCATCTAATTCGGCATTAGTACCACCACTTTTCAAATTCATTAATGACTCTCGTTCTGCTCTTTCTTTCTGTAATTTCTTTTCATTCATCTCTATAGTTTTTTGAAACTCATTGTAATAGTTCAAATCCGAAGTGTATGTCAAATTCAATTGATTGTAGTAATTCTTCAAGTCATTCAATTGTTTGATTTCTGCATTCAAATACGTTTCTAAGAACAGTTTCCGATGCTTTAATGTATCATAACTAAGTATATGTCTATTTTCGTCATTTTTACTGCTGGTGGTATGCATTGAACTTACTTTGGGTAATTTAGTTAATTGAACTCTTTGATGGAATGATCTTGGGTCTTCCAGTATCCATGATTTCACAAGGTACTTTTGTGCAGTTTTATACTTCCCGTCATTATTGAACCTTCCAAGACTTTTAATTATACAGTAGTCCATGATTTTGTTAAGGGTTGGTAAAGTGTCATTATCAAGAGGTTGCCAGAATTTATCTATAAGTTTCCCAGGGATTCTTTTTCTTTGAGTTTCGAATTGTATTGAATCTGGATCGAATGGGCGTTTTCTGGTTTCTGTAGTGTGATTTCGTGATTCTATTTGTGATTCTATTTGGGTCTCTATTTGTGCATCAGTTTGGGTCTCTTCTTGTTGTTCTACTTCCGTTTGTGGTGTCTCTTCTCGTGGTGTCTCTTCTCGTTGTTCTCCTTCCGTTTGTACTTCACTTTGCTCCATTTCTTCATTACCCCCCACAGGTGATCGTTCTGTTTCTCTCTCTGGAGTATCTTTCTCTACAATATCTCGATCCATATTAAATCTCAAAACGCGTATATCATTCTATAAACTCACTAACTAATTTCTCAACATAATTATAATATTTGAAAATCGTTGGTTTCCTTACAAACCAATTATAACTAAACCTTTTGAAAAGGAAATCTTCAATTACATAAATATCAATTACTTTTAGTTTCTTTTGTTTACCATAATATTTTAACATTTTATCCAAGTCATTATCATTATCATTATCATCAACGTCATTGAACCCATTCTCATTAGCAAAAGGATCATTATCGGGATCATCAAAAAGCCTTTCTAATCTATCTTTCATGATCACCTTTGGATCATTGGGGTCACCTTTGGCTTCATTTTTAACCATACTATCATTCAAATAATTTAAATACTTGTGGATTTTATCATCACTCCAATTAACCAAATCATAATCTCCCTCGAAATATGGCCGTCTCATAAATTGCCTATAATCGTGGTGCTTGGAATCATACTCATTTATACTATTCAACCATTTTTCATAATCGATTTTATTGTTCAAATAAGCAAAATGAACTTTGATACTAAAGATTATAAATCCTATAATCATTAGCTCTGGCACTTTACCATACTCAAATTCATACTCAAGTTTAGCAACTAGTTTATCAATAAACACCAACAATTCAATAGAATTGGGTAACAACAACTCTTCACTAAGTATTTGGAATACCAACGGGTAGAAGTAATTGAAATGTTTAGTAAGTTTGGTGGAACACATCCTAGTCAATACATTCCTATAACTATCTTGAACCCAATAATCACTCAATTCTGGGAAAACTAAAAACGATAAATATTCTCCTGGAATCATATTTAACGTATCTTGATCGAATATATGGTATGTACTAATACTAGGGATTTTATTGGTGGATATCAATTCCATGAGATTGTTTAAAAAGATTGGGTAATAATTAATCTCTATGATTGAGAAATATATGGTGAATATTGTATCGACAATATGAGGTAATTTTGTAGTAGCTTGAACTTGGAACTTATTCTGATCATTTTCTATACTTTCCTTACTTAAGTAACTTTCCATTAGGGTGATCCAATTGACTTTAACTACCGTTTCAAGCTGTTGTTTAAACTGTTGATCATTGTTAAAGAAGTTGGCAACGATTTCCTTGATTTGAACTTTAAGAAGTCGCTGTAATACTTTCATATAAAGTTCTTTCCCTTCATTCCCAACTAACCTTTTACTTGACTTATTACGTTTAGTCTTAGGGGCATTTGCTACTAAAGTACCATCTACTTCATTGAACCTAAAATCCAATCTTTTAGTAATGGCGAAATCAACTGCATCATTATCATCATCAATCTGTACGTCCCCTTCTATGACATGACCATACTGACACACTCTAGTCCCATCGATGATTCTATACAACCGAGAAGGACAATTATTAGTCCCACATATAGGTCCTTTGATATATGATTGAGACATAATCTCATCGCGCACGTCTCACCAGATCTAAACCTACCCACAGTACGCCTAAGAGAATATTTTTATTAAGTGCCAAATGTTGTTGAATTCTCTGTAAGAGAATATTTCACTCTAAACATTTTAAGTTCAAAATTTGGGTACGGCTCCTTTCGGACTTAACCTCTAACTCTAAGATTATGGCTATAAGGGTCCAAAACTGGACTTTAAGAAGAGGTCAAATTCGGAGTTACTGTAGCGATAGTATCTGACATAAGATGAAACCTTAATGGGTATAGGCTTATCTCCTGATCTCCTGATTTATAATACTACCCCATAAAATGGATGGTCTCCACAAAAAGTTTGGGTCTATGTGAGCGACATGTCGTCAACGGTTTCGGTGTTAGGGAGGTAGGACTAGGAGTCAAGGCGAAGACACCTAATTTAGGTGAAGTCTTAACCTAAAGTTTGATCTATAGGTCTAGTGTATATATTGAGTCTAGATAACGGTTCAGAGCCAGAATAACTCTTAAAAGATTTAAACTTCTCCAGAAAGCAACCCAGTCAGAAACGACACAGTCAAAGTGCACAGTCAGACGTACCACCCAATAATAAACTCAAAGAATATGGTCGGCCGCAAACCCCGGAAACCAGTAGTGTAGTGCCAGTAGTGTGAAAAACATAACACCAATGTAGTGGCCATAGCCAAACTGAAAACCCCCAACTAAACCCCGATAATTGGTCGGCATAATGATACCTCTGGAAATTTAATATTTATCCGAATGGAATGTTATTGCCACGACCCCCCCATTACCACTGTAGTGATTGCTTAATTATTAAACCTAAAACCAATATATTGAATAGAAATCGAATATTAAACCTGAAATAAATCAATTCCCGAATATAGTAAGCATCTTGGGATGGGGGGATAATTTTACCAATAAAGTTCATAAACTCCGAAATGCACCAAATCAAATTCGGTAAGTATTCTGGAGTACATGAGACTCGGAGTTTAACGCAATTTCGTTGGCTCATTTGCTAAATATCTCCCCTCTTTCCCCTAATTATAAATAGTGTCGAGAATCACCCTAAATTCCTCACAATTGTAATCAATGTTTAAATCAGTCACTACAGTTGCTAAGGCCTCTGTTGCCAAAGGTTCAGCCAATCAATTAAGATTTAGCTCATCATTAGCCTTATCAGTTAAGATCAATTTACCAAATGGTACTAGTTATGATCAACCAACTGGTCTTTTCATTAATAATCAATTCCAAAAATCTGTTGGTGCTGAAACTTTAAAAGTTATAAGTCCATCAAGTGAAGAAGAAATTACTGAAGTTTATCAAGGTCAAGAAGAAGATGTTGATATTGCTGTTAAAGCTGCTAAAGAAGCTTTTGAAAATACTACTTGGGCTACTGGTGATCCATCAGTTAGAACTAGATGTCTTTTAAGATTAGCTGATTTATATGAAGAAAATGCTGAAACTTTAGCCTTTATTGAATCTTTAGATAATGGTAAATGTATTGCTAATGCTAGAGGTGATGTCACATTATCAGCTAATTACCTTAGATCAGCTGCTGGATTTGCTGATAAAATGCATGGTGAATTAATTGCTACTGGTGATGATTATTTGAATTATACTAGAAGAGAACCAATTGGGGTTGTTGGTGCTATTGTTGCTTGGAATTTCCCATTAATGTTGTTATCTTGGAAATTAGGTCCAGCTTTAGCTGCTGGTAACACCATGGTTTGTAAATCTGCTGAAGCTACTCCATTATCTGCTTTATACGTTGGTGAATTAATTAAACAAGCTGGTTTCCCAGCCGGTGTTGTTAACATTGTTACTGGTTTAGGTAAAACTGTTGGTGAAAGAATTAGTGTTCACCCAGATATTGGTAAAATCACTTTCACTGGTTCAACTGCTATTGGTAAAAGAATTATGAGAAACGCTGCTGAAACCGTCAAGAAAGTCACTTTAGAATTAGGTGGTAAATCTGCTAACATTGTTTTCCCTGATGCTAACATTGAAAAAGCCGTTGAAAACATTTACCCATCTATTTTCTACAACACTGGTGAAGTTTGTTCTGCTGGTTCAAGATTATACGTTCATGAAGATATCTATGATGAATTCATGGGTAAATTAATTGAAAAAGTTAAAGCTATTAAGATTGGTAACCCATTCGAAGAAGATACCGTTATGGGAGCTCAAAACTCTATTGCTCAATTCCAAAAGATTTTGAAATATATTGATCTTGGTAAACAAGAAGGTGCTACTGTTTTAACTGGTGGTGAAAGACACGGTGATAAAGGTTACTTTATCAAACCAACTATTTTCGGTGATGCTACTCCAGATATGAGAATTGTTAAAGAAGAAATCTTTGGTCCAGTTTTAGCTGTTTCTAAATTCAAAGATACTGATGCTGTTATTCGTTTAGCTAATGATACTACTTACGGTTTAGCTTCAGGTGTTCATTCTGAAAGTATTAAAACCATCAATTACGTTTCTAACAAATTAAAGGCTGGTACTGTTTTCGTTAACACTTATAACGATTTCCACCCAAGTGTTCCATTCGGTGGTTTCAAACAATCTGGTTTCGGTAAAGAAATGGGTAAAGATGCTTTAGATAGTTATACTCAAATTAAAGCTGTTAGAATGAAAAATGAGTAAATCTGATTAGCTTAGTACTATAATGTAAGGTTATGGTTTGTTTTTGTACTCTGTCTCTTTGTACTTTTTGTACTCTGTGTACTCAGGGCTCCTTTTGTATACCTTGCTTTTGTGTACGCCATATCTCTAAACTATGAACAATGCTCAATAAGAGTTAAGTCCTTTACACAATGATACAATAGATCGGTAATTCAAGAGTCTCGCTAAGATTTCGTAGTCAATGTTGAGTCCATATTTCCGTCTCTTCTCATACTTCCGTTATCTTGTCGTACCACAGTACCACCACAGCACCAGGGTACCACCACAGCACCAGGGTACCACCACAGTACCAGGGTACCACAGTACACCCACGGTACCACAGCACCACGCTAACAAAATATCTAAGACTACATTTCCCAGGTCGGTCTCTGGTCTACTACCAATTCTACCCCAGACCATGTGCACGTATTTTTCTCCCAAATAGTCGAAATCTTCCCTACTGAAATCGCTTAGATTCGGATTTAAGGTGATTGGTTTATACACTTTGATTTCGTATCAATTACCATACGACACTCTCACTGGTGGTTTTGCAAGATTTGACCACGCACCCGTACACCAAATTTGAAGATTACCCGGACATGTTTAGGGGTAGGAATTAAATGGGTTAAGAATTGAAACACTTTTAAATGTTAAGATTTGAAGTTATTCTTTATGTATTGGAGAGTATTAAGACCAAGTTTGGTGGCGATTTGAAGAGATTTGACTTAGATAATTTTGGGCTGTTACTAGTACCACACCACCACCGTCCGCACCAACATTCGCCCCATCACTGGTGCCAACCTCGCACAACCCTAGCACTAACCTCGCACTAACCTCGCACTAACCTCGCACCACCCTAGCACTACCCTCTCCCTTCGCACTATCCCTACACCCTAAATAGATGTGACTGTTTTCTCAAACTTGTCCATCCCACGACCCTCAAATTTTCTCAACCTTAACCATTGAAAAAGTTTTTCATTGAAAAATAATAGAGATATCATCAAAATGGTATGTACCATAGTTAAGAATTGATAGTGTAGAAGTTTAGTTCATGTACGTTTGTGACTGTTGAGTAGTTACTGTGTAAGTGATGTGACTGGGATAAGTGGACGATCTGTGGAGGATCAGTGGAAGACTCTGACTAGAGGATATAATCAGACCATCGAGACATTAGAATCATTAAACAGTCAAAGTAAATCGTGTACAATTTAACCAGTAGACAGACGAGAATTAGGGTTGAAGACTAAGGGTAAGACTAAGATTTAGTCGATGAGTTCATCAAGTCAAAAACCCCATCAAGTCCATAGACCAGGAAGTTCAGTAATTGTAAGTTAAGCCAATAAGTCCACCAATAGTTCGTCAGTTAATCCGACAGTTAGCCCATCACAGTGAAGTCACTATTTCAGTCACTATTTCAGTCACTAGCACAATCTTCAGACAGTCATCAGACAGTCAGTACATCCAACAATACTACGGTTGTGAACTGTATATGACTAAACTCTACCCATAGACCTAAGACCATTCCATGGCCTTGGACCACCCTCCAACACTTACTAACAAATAGAGTGATTCAGTTACTATTAGAACTCGTAAAGTTATTTCAAATCCTTTATTAGCCAGAAGACAATTCGTCATTGATGTCTTACACCCAAACAGAGCTAATGTCTCTAAAGATGAATTAAGAGAAAAATTAGCTGAAATTTACAAAGCTGAAAAAGATTCCGTATCAGTTTTCGGTTTCAGAACTCAATTCGGTGGTGGTAAATCTACTGGTTTTGGTTTAATTTATCAATCTCCAGCTGATGCTAAAAAATTCGAACCAAACTACAGATTAGTTAGATATGGTTTAGCTGAAAAAGTTGAAAAGGCTTCAAGACAACAAAGAAGACAAAAGAAGAATAGAGATAAGAAGGTTTTCGGTACTCAAAAGAAACACGCTAAGAAGGTTGCTAAGAGAAATGCTGAGTAGATGCTGTAGGTAATAATGTACGTAGCAAGAAATGATTCCTCTAAGTCTTTGGCCTCTCCTCTACCACATCTCTGGAAGTAGTGCCTTAGTTCTAGGATATCCTTTTCTTGATCTTAAGGAGCCTTCAGTGATCTTAAGGAGCCTTCAGTGATCTTAAGGAGCTTCCAGTGATCTTAAGTAGCTTCCTTAGTTCCCTCAGAGTTTATGGATCTATATCTCCTTTGCTTCTTCCCAAACCTTTCACAAAAACTTCTACCTGGAAGAGTTCATGTCTATGGTCTCATGTAAATGTAAAGTATTATTTCCTTCAAGAGCCACGAAACGTGTATACCTAAGTAATTTATATATACGGAAAGGTAATAGGAAATCGAATAACTATTCTTCCGACCCTTCGCCCAGGTTGAGGGAACCTGTATGAATAGCTCACCTACTCAACCCTTCACCTTTGCTTCGCTCAGGTTCAGGGTTTCGTTCAGGGTTAGGTAAACAGAAAATCAGTCAATGTCCCCATACCCCCACTAACCCCCTCTAAATAAACCTTTTGAATCTTAACCAACAGATTCATCATTAAATTAATCTCATTCTTTTCCATATCTTTCCTACACAAACAAATTCCTCTAATATATTCAATTGAACATTCAGGGAATGCTCCTAAAATTTCATTCTCCCACATTTGTGGTATAAATTCACTAGGATTTTCACAAGTACCTAAATCACTTAAAAATTCTATAGCTCTTAAACTATTTAATAAATATGCTGAATCCTTTCTTGTAAATAAATGTTCTAATCCTGTATAAAAAATCGTTACATCTCTATTAATAGCTTCACCAAAAGATTTAAATTTTTTAGTAACGGTTGGATCAATTTTCTTCCCATCACCATGTAAAACATTTTCAACTCCTATTCTAATATAAACCTTAATAAACATATCTAATAAAACATTAAACGTTACTGAATAAATATCATAAGTAGTATACCCTCTAAATTCTTCCATATACTCACTAATGGTTTCAACAATCATTTGGGCCATAGGTTTATCATCATCAGTTAAATGAGATTTTTGACCTCCTTCATACCAACTCTTAGTAAATAATTGTGATAATGCTGGATATAAATCATTAATGATAATTTCTACAACTGTACGACAAACGGCTGCATTTAATTCAGTACTTGGTACAACTGTATCTTCAAATGCTTGTTGAATAGTTCCCTTATAACTAGTATGAACTTTATCTTGATAAATCGGTAAGAATTTATCTTGTAATCTATCAGTATTAATAACAAAAGTATTACCTAAAGCTGCTAAATATTCTATTAATCCTTCTCTTGATATTTGTGATAATTGTTCTTGTGTCATTTCATCAAGATTTATCATATCATTATTCTTTCTCCTTTTGAAAATATTAACTTTACTAGCTTTATTAAGGTATCCTTGATTATTATAAATCGACATATAACTATCATATTCTTCTTCAATAATCACTTGATAATTAATGATTCTTTTAATATAACAATTGGCCCAATGTTCAATAACTCCTACAAGAATTTTACCATACCCAGAATCAGCTGCTACATCTGCTTGTTCCTTTAACATAGTTAAAGCTACTTTGAAATCAGGTAATACATAAACAGCGTTTTCAATATCTAATGAAACTAATTGATCATTGGCATCTTCATCATCAATGACTTGATGATAATTATATAAATCTGGTGGCGCTTGTCTTTCATTGAAAGTAATAGTTTCAGATTTCATTAAATTTTCATTCCATTCTTCCATCTTGTCAATGATAACTTTAAGATAATCATCAAGTACAACATTCTTTAAATCTTCACCAATAATTGATTTACCGGTTTTAATGGTTTTATCATCAATTGATTGTAATGCAACTAAGAATTTATTATAATGAGTATCATAAGATAAAATCCTTAATAAATCTTCAGCTGGTGGATCAGTATTAATAATATCCATAGTAAAGTTATGTAATTTGTTATAATAAACCCCTTGGATAAAACTATTGATATCCCATGATTTGGGGAAATATTGTGATAAATTATCATTGACAAATATAATTTCATCTTCTAACCAATTTAAATTATCAAATACTAACATTTTATCCTCGGAGAAATGGTTAATACATTGATCAAAAGTTTCAATTAAACTTTCTTCTAATTTATCGTAGAAGAATTTCTTATAATTTCTCTTTATAAGTCTTGTTTTACCATAATCAATGTTAACTATACTTTCCTTTAAACTAAGATTAGACTTAAGGACTACTTTTAAATCTTCATTGGTTTCATAATCAATAATCTTTACTAACTTAAACACCAATTGGGTGTTACCTTCTTTAATAGCCTCGGTAAGACTTATGATAATTTCCTTTAAAAGCTCATCAAAGTTCTTGATAGTTCTCTTTAAAGGCAGAACGATTTTAAAGATAATTGATCTTAAATCATCCGATAATGACCCCAGATGGACTTCCAAATAATCATGGAAGTTTCTAAGTTGTGTTAAATTATAATGGATCTTAAACAAATGATCTAAAGGATAAGTTATATCATCAATGATAAGATCCAATTCATTCCTAATCAAATCATCTAAATGATCTAAATTCCTCTTAAAGTTGGTGATATCATTCGATAAGTTCTTCACCTGACAGAAGAACTGATTGGCTTTAGTCATTTTCTGAATCAGATCATAATTGTCAATTGATCCAATACTTTCATCATAAATACTATTTACTCTATTAATTTCCAGCTTAATGTTAGTCAACTTAGAACTAGAATGATTCAATTTTTCAAGATTCGATATAATAGAATCGATTTGTAACTTTGTGACTGAATTAAGCTTGTTATCTATTACACTTTTCTCTTTAATGAATTGTTGTCTTAAAGCACTAATTTTGACAAGGTCGTCTTCTATACTTATGAGAGTTGAAATTCTATTCAATGCCCCTTCACTCATTGTGTTTGTGGTTTTGTGTTTGATATTTCTGTTTGTGTTTTTGTGTTTGTGTTTGTGTTTGTGTTGAGTCCGATGCTTTTGTGGTTGTCAACTTTGTTTGTGTCTCTTGTGCTTTGTTGGTAGATCGATTTGGCGATCTGTGCGGAAGACACTTCTTAACTATGGGAATTTATGGTTATACTAACTAACTCAATTTCAATCTTTTCTACTTGAAATCAACACCATAAGTATCCCCAAGAATACATTAATATAAATAACTTTTTAAAAATTCAAAAACTTGAAAATTATCAAAATCAATACCCCTTAAACTCATACCCCTAAGCATGTCCGGGTAACTAAAATGGTGTACGGGTGTATTATGGTCTTGACTATGAGAGCTTAACTATGAGAGCTTAACTATGAGAAACTATGAGAGAACTATAGACTCGAAATAACTTTTATTACCTATAAACCCAACCTAACTCCTCTTTTGAGAATACCTTCTACCACCACTACCACCACCATAGCCTCCATAATTATAACCATAATTATACGGATATTGGTACCCAGAATTTGGACTACCATTAAACATTGGTGGATAACCTGGTGGTACAAATTCAGGATATGGTACAGGTTGTGGTATCACTGGACTCATTACTGACGGACTTTCAGTATCAGGTTGTGCATCATTTGGTGGTGGTGGCGAACCATTGTATTGACCCGGTTGAAAGTTTTGAGCTTGGAATACTTGTTGAGCTTGGAATTGAGCTTGTTGAGGACTTAACATTGGATTCATCATTCCTGGTGTCAATGGCATCATTCCATTCATTCCCATCATAGGGTTCATCATTTGTACGGGCATTCCCATTGGATATTGACCTGGTGATAATGACCCTGACCCCATTGGTGGGTAACCACTATAAGGATAATTCATTCCACCGTTATAAGGAAGTAATTGAACGAATTCTGGAGTTTGGAATAATTTATCATGAGTTTCGTCAATTGTCAAATCCCAGGTTGGTGGGGTTATAAATGTCTTTTCAATCACCGGTACACCATCAGTTGCTTTAGCCTTATTGGTTATAAACAAGTCAAATGAAAGTTTAAGATTCTTAGACTTTTTGATTTGCAGGTCTTTAGTAGGAATTTTATTAGCACCTCCAAAGAAATCAGCAGGGGAGATTTGGTAATGACGTTTGGATCCAGAACTTGAACTTGATGATACTTGAGAATATTGTCTTTGGTTGTTAATTCTTGGGCTAGGATTATTTGGTGATCTATTGTAGTGATGGTGTTGATTATATTTTGGTTTATTTCCTGAAGAACTAGGTCCAGTTGGTGGTGCAGTTGAAGGTGTTGATCCAGTACCACTTGGTCCAGAAGGTCCAGAAGGAGCCCCAGGTGTAAAGACAGCAGCCTTTGGGTTCAATTTAAATGCAGGTTTAGTAGGGTCCATTTTCTTCTTAGTTACATTAGAAGTTGAATTGTTTCTGGAATTATTCCCTGATCCAGGACGTGAACCAGTTTCTGATTTCTTTAGAATCTCATCCTGTTTAAGCTTATCTTTGGCTAAAATAGGCAATAAGTCATTAGGCATTTTATGGGGTACTTTAAAAGTTGCACTAAACTCTTTAAGGGAATTAATTTCACTTTGTGCATTCAATCTGAAAGATTCATGGCTTGGCTTAGAAGGCACAGATGTTGGTTTTGGTTTATGTTTGTGGTCATTTAAGTTTTCAGTTGACAAGATCGCTGGATCATGATGATTAGTGGTTGGTTCAGGGCCTTTCTTTTTACCATCTAAATTAACTGATTTTAAAGCAGCCATTAATTCATCACCTCTTGTGTCTTTCTTGATGTCGTTTTGAACCCCTCTATCAACCCCACTATACTTATCCTCTTCATCAAGTCCACTATCGTCAATCTTACCTCTTTCTTCCATAATATGAGGATCTGAACTAATTGATCCTTCAATCTCAGCTGCCAATTGTTCGGCTCGTTTTAATCGTTGTTGATAATCTTTGGCCTCGGTATTAACTCTGGTGGTATATAAATGTTCATCATAAGTTGAATGAATTCCAAATTGTTCTTGATTAGCTTTAAATTGATCCCAATTGCCTGATTTATGACTCTTTTCATCCATAGTTAACATCATGTCATCATTTTCAGGGACCCATTTTTCCAATTCTCTTTCTTTGAATTTAGTATTTGATATATCACTATCGGTTTTAAAGTTTGATTTCTCCATAGTTATTTTATTGGTTGTTGTCTGTTGTAGATTAATTAATGTATGTTAAGTATTACGTAACTATCAAGTTTTGATAAGGCGTTTTTGGGGCTAGACTTGATCAATAAAGGCCAATCACGTGAGGATCTGAATTCTATATATAAAAAAAACTAACTGATGCCACTAAAGGATTCAATTGCGATTAATTTTGCAATTTAGGGTATTCCTTTATGGGTAGGTTTTGAAAATTTTATGTTTTTTTTTGAACGTTCGTGCGACAGGTGTTATAGTGCCGTTAGTGTTATAGTACCGTCAGGCGCTATAACACGGCACTAACACCGCTTAATCTCAGGTTTCAAGGTGTAGATTATACTGTGAGTGTAGGGGTCTGGTGTAGTCTAGGGAGGTCTAGGGAGGTCTAGTGGTAGTGATAGGTTTAATTGTATAGAATATTTAGAGCGAGTTGTATTTGTGTCATTAAGTGAGGCGTTAGTACTAGGAGCTTGTGGAATCTCTTATGGTGGCTTAAATGGTAGAGGTTTCAATGGTAGAGAATATGGAATGACACACTATGGAATTGATGTGATCTCCGTATTAGGGGAATTAGAGCTGGGATTTGTTAACTATTGTTCATTGTCATTATACGTTAAAGAATCTGAAGAGTGATAGGGTAAAGGTATGGTAAAGGTAGGTAAAACATGCAGTAAACAGTACTTGATCTGCCCCTCCCTTCACTCGGGTCAAATAAACATCGCTCGGGCATCAACAAAAGAACCCCAAACCAGAACTAACTTCCACCTCCTCTCCCCAATAAACCCTAACAAACTCCCTCAAAAAATCAACATCATCCTTACAATATGGATCCAATTCCATATCAATCAAATCTTGATAACTAAATACAACCCCCTCTTCTGTTTCATCATTAACAATCTCTGACACCAAATATATCCATTTCTTAATTAATTTATGAAAGTATCCTATAATAATAACAAATTGTACTAAATGATCATTAGTTTCACTTTCACCAAAACTTGATCTAAAATTCTGTAAACTGCTAGTACTAGAGTTGACGTTATTAGGAAGATCAAGTTGACTTTGTGAAGGACGATGTTGATCCATTTCTTCACTATTTATTTGTCCTGCTGACGCAAACCATGAAAACGCTGACCATATATAATGAGTCCATGATACTGGATAAGTAGATTCATGAAGCCACCAATTAGGTTCATAGGAAATCTTTGATTCTTTAAAGAATCGATTCATAAATGAACTCGTAGTGTTGATGGAAAGATTATCAACTGATTTATTATGAGGAACGTCTTGGTTGGTCAATTGTTCATAAATGATTTTGAATTTCGTATAATCATTAAACGTTGATTTGAGACAATGTTTGGCATTAGAAATATCATCAAATGTAAGTACTTGTGGAACGTTGTCATCGTCTATAACCACTCCTATGTCATAAACAGGTTGATACATTAAAATGTCATCATTAGTAGTAGCAATAAAACTAGGTATGTCTAATAACAGCGATTCTAAATCATTAAGACTAATGTTATATAATGGTTGAATAAACTCGTTTTTATTAGGTAAATCCACTTTAATATTATTGGGGATAAGTGACATGATCGATATAATATAATTGAAACATTGCAATACATAATTATCCTTTTTGGACTTATTAAATATAATGATACGTTTCCTTAATAAACTCAATTTGAAGATTTGGAATACTAATGGACCGAATTTATTAAAGAAATTTGGCAATTGTACTAATGGCGATGTGAACTTACCTTGAATGACTTTATCCAATTCAATCAGGTTCAATTTAGTATCATCTTCATTATTTATATAATCCACTAATAACTCGTCTAAATGGCTAACATACTCGAATCCATTAGAAACAAATTCATTAGGTTTCCAATTATCTTTTGGACCTTGACACAAACATCCAAGACTAAACATCTTGATATCATCCCTTGATATGGCTAAGTTTTGTCTGAATTTACTTAATCCATAATAAATCTGTCCATTTGTTTGATGAGTGAATAGGACCAAATCTTCATTAAATTCATGGATTCCAGATGGGAGACATTTGAATTCGATTCCATCGATATTGATTCCGGGTTTAGACTTTTGCCAAAGGATTTTATAGCCTATTTTAACATCAAATTGGATAAGAAATAGCGATACTATAGTCATGACGCACTTGCCTAGCCTGAGCCTCACTGAGTGTCCTCACCTAGTATGAGGAAATTATAGCCTACGCAACCTATAGCCTACGGAAACTATAACCTACTTAAAGTCGACTTAATTTTATACATGGGATGGGACGCATACTCTAACATTCACCTGAAGCTTTATATTCAGTATTTGAACTTAGATCTACCATTACACCATTTTAACTCCGCTTAACTCCCCTAATCTCCACTTATATCCATAACCAATTCTAAATTGAGATGAGCATCCTTAATTATTATATATTACTATTTGATTGTCTTTTATGAATAATCCAACATTCTTCTTAACACCCTTACACTACCACACTATGCAATAAATCACCAGTCACTAAGCCTAAAGCCCTAATTGGCCCTACTTAACCCTAATTGACCATTTAAGCTCTAATTCTTAAAATGAAATTAACAACTACGGCAACTAATAAGAAAATACATAACATAGTTGGACCGAATCTATCATCATATGGACCACTACCTCTTAATCTGATAGCTTTTGCTCTCCAATGATAAGTAATTAAAGCATAAACCATAGTTAACATGGCAATGAAAGTGAATAACCCAGCACTTATTCTACCAACTGAATCACCAAAATTTAATAAACCAACACCAAGAGATCCTAAGATAACAGTGAAATTTAACCATGATAAGAAGGTTCTTTCATTGGCGAAGAACACTTTTGGCTCAACTCTGGCTGGTAATGCAATTCTTTTAGTAGTTGACATGTTATAGTTAGGAAGGAAATTGAGATTGAGATTGAGGTTTAGAGTGAGACTGAGGAATTTTTCAACCACGTGGGGGTCTGAGTTAAGCGAAGGTTAGGATTTTTAGATCCATTTTGAAGCTTTTTACTGCCAATTTAGGTCGAACTTTATAACCATTTTTACGTCGATGTTCGTAATATTTTTCTAGCTTTGCTTAATATAAATTTTGGTAGATTTCGGGCTTATCAGTAAAAGACCGGTACACCAGATTTTAATTGAGTACTTTCCTAATTCGGTAGGGTAGTGGAGAGGTCTCATAAGGGTTCGGAGAATATCTATTATCTCCAGAAGGTGGTAAGGAGTAGACCTCTATGAGTGATTATAAAAGTTAGGTTAAATAGGTGAAGATTCAAGTCTAGAACCAAAATGGAGATGGTTTATCGAGATTTGACCATTTTAGTAATATTGCAGCCATCCCTTTTAGTGATTATCAGCACTCAAAGGGTCTATAGAATATAGCTACCTCCAGTAGCTCTAGTATACCTCCAATAGCTCTAGTATACCTCCAATAGCTCTCGTGTACCTCCAATAGCTCTAGTGTACCTCCAATAGCTCTAGTATACCTCCAATAGCTCTAGTGTACAGAGAAAAGAAATCAAAGATAGAGATCTCTCACACAGTCATACCATAAATAATATTAAACCAACCTAGGCTCTGCTCAGGTTGATACATTACAATAAATAAATAAATAACTAATTCCTTGATAATTGGAATACATGAGGAACTAAATAAGAATTAGTTCTATTAGCTGCACCAGCAAATGCATTATACATCCCACTAAAAGCACAAATTACACCAACAACACCACCAGCTCTAATAACTTTAACTTCACCTGACATATTACCAATAGCTAATAAAAGGAAAGTTAAAGTTAAAGTTGAAAATAAGAAACAAAATGCTGCAGTTGACTTTAATGTACATAACGTCAACATAAAAGTGAAAATAGCCCAACCTAAAAGGAAAAATCCTACAGCATTACCTAATTGATCTTCATTTTCAGCATAAGCTTTAAGGATACCAAAAGCTTCAACATAAATAGCAGAGAATGCTAACCAAAATGCACCGTATGATGTTAAAGCAGTACCACCAAAAGTATTACCAACCATTAATTCCCATACACCAGCTAATAATTGAACTACACCTCCATAGAAAATTGACATACCAACCACAACATTTGGAGTAGTAACACCCATAGCTTGAGCATTATACATAGATAAAATAAAAGTAGTAACACCAAAAGCACATAATCCTAATGGACCAGGATTAGCAAATTGATGAGTTGGTGGAGGACTTAAACCTGGGTTTAAAGAACCTCCAAATGCTTGCATTAATTCGTGTCTAAGGTATTTAGTATTACCAATAACAACATATTCATTGTTGTCACCAATGGTTTTAATTTTACCTAATTCTTCATTATTGGAACTGAGAGATAAATCTTTTGAGTGTACGGAATCTTCCATGATGTTGAAATTGTAGAGGATAAGGCTTGCGGATTTCAGTTATTTATAAATAAAAAGTGGTGTGGTGCATCGAGAAGATTTTTGGGCGTCCCCACAAAAAAACTTCGGAGTTTGTGACGACAATAATTTTACGGGTTTATTTTTTATTTACCGGTTGGGCCATGTTATGGGCTTATGATTGTTTCTAGAGATGTTAGAGAGTTGTTTGGAGTGTGTGAGCAGTGCTGGAGTGGTGTTTGAAGGGGTGGTAGTGATCCAATGTTGGACTTAAGCCAGACTGAGCTCATCACGAAAATCGTCTCATATTATTTCTAAATCCAATACTTTCGGACCCAACACGGTATAACGGGAATTATCATGTCATGGATCTGCTTGATTTTAGTATCCCTTATTTGGATTCTCCTGTATAAGATTTCTTTGATAACCTGTGTATTGTGTGGGTAGTGTCGTGGGGGACTCTTGTGTTTCAGGTGGGTTGGGTTGGAAAGCTCGCTGGATGGGTCTCTCTCATAACCTCAACAATTTTCTAATTGGTTTAGGGTCTGAGTCCATCTTTACTATACCATAGGATTATGATAAGATCCCTATGTTATGTAACAGTCCAATAGCAGCAATTTCATTCAACGACATTGGTTATGAAAGGCGATTATGTACAATATTCGTAAATATGAACGATTGTTATTTGTGGGGTCGGTAACGACACGTCCAATAGTCTGATCGGTGGTAAGTTTTCGCTAATAAGGGCCCCACCTTGAGGGCACATTGTCTTGATAAATTCTATAGTGTAAGCATTGCTTATAGGTTATTTGAGCCCTACCAAGACCATTACCAAGAACAAACAAACGGGTGAAAGTCGTGTCAGTGTCAGTTGTGTATAAATATTAATTGTGTAAGTATAAGTCGTGTACTTAATCTATATAATCTAACTAAGCTTAAACCCAGTGAGCTTAAACCCATCACCTAAACTCTAATAACCAAATTCCTTCTTGAAATTCTTATACACTTTCTTACTTTGTCTTGGATTATACCTCTTGTAAACCCCATAAACCTTCTTAAACAAGAATTCATTACATCCATGTAAAACTACATAATTAACCAAACTTAAGATTAAAATATACCAATAATACTTTGAAGGTAAATCAACCAATTGCATTAAATCTCCGAGGACCGAGTCTTGTTTAATGATGAACAACCCTAATGATACTAATAATAATACTAGCAATGTCGTAATATAAGGTTTGTTGTAAATCATTGACTTTCTATAAGGTTTCCCATCATTAAGTAATACGGAGATTAGAATATATTGGAAATTGGTGAAAAGGAACAAAATCGTGTTATCGAAACTTTTAACGTTTACGTCATCTCCTGGTACGGGTTTTACGTACCAAGTTTCATATTGAATCATTTGCCATATAACAATTTGAAATATCAATATAATCATAATATCACCAATTAAGTTGATTAAGATTTTGAAATTAACTAAATTGGCTGTGGGTCTTTTCTTAATGATTTTATCATTAGGTTTGGACCATGACATGAAAATAGCTAAAGGCAAAATCAACATCAAATCAATGTAAAGGAATTGAAAGTCACCTAAATTAACTCCTCTTTTGTATAAGATAGTGACACTAACAAATTGAATGGCTGAGTATAACGACATGAACTTGAAACTTGAAAAACTAGTAACAAGACTTGATCTTCCTTCTTTAATAACATTGATTAAACAGGACACTTCGAAGATTCTGGAAGTAAATGGAGCTGCAATTGAAGCTTCAGCTTCACTTAAAGATACACCAACATCAGCAGCTTTTAAAGCTCCGCAATCATTAGCACCATCTCCAATGAACCCAACCGTATAATTAATCCCCTGTAATTGGTTGACCAACTCGTGTTTCTCGTCAGGTGACATACGAGCAAATATACTACAACTCAAGAGGAACTTTATAAAGATTAATTCCTCTTTATAATCTGTTAATAAAACTTTAAAGAATTCTCCAGTGATGGCCAATTTGAATTTTTGGTTAGGATTAGTGGGCACAAGGGTTCTAGAATCAAGTAAATTATTACTATCGTTAATATCTTCCCAAACAAGTTCAGGAATATCAGGATTATGACTAAATCTTGGTACGAAAACCGTATCTTCAGGACCTAAAATCCCACATTCTTTACCTACACTTATTGCTGTAAGAATATTATCACCAGTACACATGATGGTTCTAATATTAGCATCAGTTAATTGAGAAATAGTTGAAGTTGTCTCAGCTTTTAACTTATTTTCAAATATAATAAACCCTAGGAATGTAAGGTTTTGTTCGAAATGGTCTCTATTATTGCCTTCAATGGAATCTTGGGTAGGTTTATACCCACAAGCAATTACTCTATACCCGTTATTAGTATAATCAAATAATAAATCATGGAAATTCTCAGGAATAGTTTCTGGATCACAAATATTAATCATTACTTCAGGAGCTCCTTTTGTGTATATCATGTTTCCTTGATGAGTATTAACAAGAACACTCATTCTTCTTAAGTTTGAATCAAATTCAAATTCTTTGATGATTTGATACTTTCCGAATTTGTTAGTAATTTCAATAGTATCAGATTCGTCCAATTTAGAATTGGAGAATTCAAACATTTTCAAATCCAAAGGATCTCCAAGGATTTCATCATCAATAACTCTTAAAGAATGACAGGTTGTCATAGCTCCAATCAAATGTGGTCCATTGTTAGAATTATGTTCGGTTTGTGTTCTTATACGTATATCACCAATATCTCTATTCAAATCACTGAAAACAACTTGTTTACGTCCTTCAGCAGTATTAGCTAAATGTACACCTAAAACATCTAACCCATCTTCAGTCAAGGTCCCGGTTTTGTCGAAACAAATAACATCTAATTTACCACCGATATTGACTCTGGTAGGTGAAATACAAAATATCTGATAAGCTTTTAACCTATTGATAGCAAAAGTAGTACCAATAGTTAAGGTGGCCGGTAATGCAGGTGGAACTACAATAGTAATAATATCTAAAGCTCTTAAAATCATCAACAGTTTGGGTGTACCAAGTTTGATGAAATTGTATGTGGAATAAATAAACCCTATGACAGCAATTCCTGTCATAACCCCAATATATTTGAATGAATCTTCATAGAATTTAAACCCAATTGGTTTAGGGAAAAGCATTGATCTGATTAATGATCCTTTGGTAGTATTGAATCCAGTTTTCACTACAAGTGCTTTAACAGGTTCATCATTAGTACTTTTCCTTTTCAAGATCTTTGTACCATTGTATAAATAAGATTTGGATAATTGAACGTTTATATTATCTTTGATATGATGCAATTGTTCATCTTGTACTTCAGTTTTAGTGATAGGAACACTTTCACCAGTCAACATCGATTCATTGATAATCGTCTCTCCGTTGATAAGTAAAGCATCACAAGGCATGGTATGTAAAGAAGGATCAAGTTCAAAGATATCACCAGGAACTAAATCATCAGAGTTGATAATCTTCCAAAACTCATTACGCCATACTCTTATTTCACAAGTGAATTTACTGATCTCCTTTAATCTCAACATTGTGCTTTTAGTCTCTAATAATGTATTGACAATGGATACCATTGAAATTATGAAAATACACGAAGCATAATAGAAATAATCATCACATAACCATAATCCTATAGAGAAGATTTGAAAGATATAAAATGGATGAAGTACTTCTTCAACTAATAAAGCTCCAATTGATTTATCTTCGATCTCTATCAGGTTATCATTGAAGATTTGTTTCCTGTCTTCATATAAACCTTGGGATAACCCTTCTTGAAGCTTTTGCATGTGTAACCAATGAACATCATACCAATTACCATTGGTCTTGAAGATATCTTCAACGGGATTATAATAAAACTTGAGATATCTGTACTCAAAACTATTGAGATTAGAGATTATAGGATCCTTTTCATCAGCTTCCAGATCCAGTAAGTTAAAAATATGTGATAATCTTTGATTGAACCTTATTTTGCTAACATTAACAATAGCTAATTCCCCATACTCATTCTCTATAACACACCAATCAGCTTTACCTAAAGCACAATGATCACCAAATAAATTGATTCTGTATCTAGGTATCCATCTTAAAATCAAGTACCCTATACCCAAAGTAACGATACATAATAAATAATATAAGATTTGCTTAAGGGTGTTATTGGTATAACCAGCTATACCAATAACTAAATCCTCTTCAGCAAGATAATACCTTTGGTACTTTATAGAGCAAGGGAATTCTTCTTGATCTCCACCATCTTGGTCATCACTAAGTAAATCCTGATGAGATGAAGTTTCACTACTTCTTCTTCTACTTTGGAAATTGGACCCTCCGTAATTAATTTGATCTTCCAAATCTCTTTCTTCAACTACTTCTTCTTCCCATTCTACTGTCCCTTCAATGGGTTGTTCGTCGGTAGTATACTTCGGATACTCCCAGTCCGTGTTGTAGTCAACTTCCTCCTCGTTATTCTCATAGGTTGACCCACCAGGAGCCAGTTGAATTTCTTCTAACTTAAAGAACCTAAAATTAGTTTCCTCATTTGAATTGTCAGTGTCGTTAGACTTCATACTACCCATTTCGAGATTTTCTAATTCATTTTCACCACTCGCTACTAGGAAAGGTGATCTAACATCTGTGAAGCTTGGTCTAGGGTTCTGACCTAAACTATGAGGGTAATGGAATGATGTAATAGATGAGGGTATAATCTCTGACCCTGCACCTGCAAAAATCTCATTATTATTATAATTAGCATCGTCACTTAAAGACGCATTGGATCTTGACCCATCTACTGATTGTCTCCTATACCTTGATACTGAAGATGACCGTCTTAATGGAGTTCTAGAACCATCTCTATCAGAGTCTTTCATTGCTAACTTAAAGCAAATGTCTGAGATGCGATAGTGCGAACTTGTATCAACGACTCACATATACACAAAACCATGGCAGGGCTTAAGTTGAAGCTTAAATTGAAGCCATCAGATTCAAATGGTACGAGTCCCAGTCCTTCTGGGGGTTCTAATTCTCCAATGCCACCACCATTACCCAAAATCAAGATCAAGGCTCCATCAAGAGAAAATGATACTGAACCACCACCTAAGAAAGTAAGAATTAATTTTAAGAACTCGAGGTCTAATACATCTAATACAATCGTTATCGATAGTAATAAACCCAAAAAAGTTCCTAGACTCAAAGTTAAACCACAACGTAAAGCTGGTGAAGGATACGATAGTGAAGCACCAGATTTAGAGGATGATCCATTGATTGAACGAGGTATAGTAATACGATTCTTAGATGATACTAATTTAGATAATATTCATAGCGCAGTTGAATCCAATGAATTAGGAGGTATAAATGTCGAATGGATATCTAAAAATAGAGCTATAGTACATGTTCATGAAAGTCTGTATTCTGCTAGATTAGTTGATTTACCTACAGTAAGTGAAATCTTTAAAACTATTGACAAAAAAAATATTTATAAGATCATGGATATAAGTGAAATACTTATAGTGATCAAGCTTATCAACCCCAGAGATGCCACAGAAGCAGATTTCGAAATTTCTCAAGATAAATTGTATAAGCATCCATTATATAAATTCTCACCAGATAAAGAGATCCAACCATCAAAACAAGTTTACAAACATGGGTTAACTAAACCTTTCGAAGATGTATATAGAAGATTCAAACCAAGGAAATTGAACCACAGAGTAATGGAAGATATAGATTCTCGAGTAGATGAGTTACTTCGATTAGATAATGAAGCAGTTGAATCACATTTTGAAATAGTTGATGCTAACAAACAACAATTCACCACTGCTGCTAAATTCCAATCACCATCACCACCACCACAACCACAAACTTTAGCTCAACCACAAATACAAGAAGTTGGGCCTAATGATTATGAACTTGTGGGACAAGACTTGATGGGATTCGATAATGATGAGAATAGTGATTTAGAAGAAGAATTAGCTAAAGCTTTGGAGAACAATGGATTACTTCAAGATGGTGATACCATACTGGTAGAAGCCGCTACACCTGGACAAACCCCAGGACCTATTGAAGATGACGACGATGAAGATGATGATGGAGTAGCTGTTGATAATGAAGATGACGATGATGAAGATGATGATGACGACGACGATGATGACGAAGATGATGAGGATGATGACCACGATAATAGAATCGATAAACAAGCCGTTAAATTATTAGAAGAAGAAATTGGAGAACTTGAGAAGGCAGTTGAAGTACATAGGAAAGGATTAACTCAAGCCACAAGTAGAATGATGAGAATGAAGTTTCAAAATAGTTATAATTCTTTAAAATCATCATTGGACATTAAAAAAAGAGAATTGGCTAGAACAATGGATGTACCCACTGAAAATAGAGAGGATAATGAAGATAATGAAAATGACGACGATGAAGGTGATGATGATGGTGATGATCAAGGTGATGATCAAGGTGATGAAGGTAATGACCAACCACAACAAGAGAATGAAGATGCTGATGAAGCTGAAGGGTTTGATGATCTTGATGATTTATTTTAGTATACGATTTTTTACTCTTTATGTTCAATTTGTATTACTTCCGCCGCATCGAAATAAGGGGTGATTTTTCTGCAACTACAAAACCACTCTGTGGTAAAGTGGGGCACCGATTATAAAAGGGAGAAACTTTCCTCCATGGTAAATTTCCCAACATTCTTCTCAGTCTGGGCATAATTCAATTTTTGGATCTTTTTGGCAATTTCAAATCTTTATTCGAAACCCTGCCAGTGTTAAGAATGGTTTCATTGATAAGGTACCATCTATAATTGAGGTTTAAATAAATTGATACAATAAAGTAAAAAGAATTTCTACATATCTTACTCTACTGACACACTCTTCCCCTAATTCAACACCAATTGGATCATACTGGTCCGTTGGACAACGCCTGCTTGCAATTATCATAGTTAATATGGTAGTGGACTCTCAAAATTTTGAAGTGGGGTGCTGTGGTATAAAGGGAGAGAAGTTCCCATCCCTTACAACCTTGCATGAAAATATAGGTCTTGATTGCAATAAATTTTTGGATCTGTTTAGATGTTTCAAATCCTTATTTGAACCCTAAGTCGAACAGGAGCTGATAGCATCTCTATCAGTAATTCTTTTCTTATAAGTAATAATTAATCTCCTAATAAACCTCTGGTCAATATCAATAACCAAAACCTATCATTTCAAGGTGGAGTAGTGTGGTATTATTCAATATATAAAGAGACAAGAAGTTCCAGCTGAAATAATAAAGCGACCATGTACCATAGTACTTGTAATTATTGGAATAATTTAGATATTTCGGATCTTTATTCAAAGTTAAACAGCTTAGCATTCGAGAGATCTATCATATTTGTCAGTGGGGAAGTGGGATCCAAATACATAAAAGAGAGAAAGATCCTCAATCAACTTGGCCCTCAGGCATAATGTATTGTGCAATTCTATTTCCAATAAGTCTATTTTTTGGAGCCTTAATAATTCATTTGGATCTTTATTTAAAGTATAAATGGTAACTGAATCCCAATTTATAATCTATGAATATTTTTCAACCAATTAGTAGAATCTGATTCGAGTAGTCCAGTGACTCAATATAAATTAATATTGAGTTGATTGGATCTGTTATCATTGAAATTGACCACTACTCAATGACCATGTACACTACAAGATTGATTATCAGCACCACTGATCAGAAATACCAACTTTGATCTAAAAATACTAACGATCTATCAAATGTGATCTATCACATTTACTCCATCGGATTGATAGTCATCCCGCGAATCTCTTCCTTTGGAAAAAATTTGTCTATGATAATTTGAACCATCAGGTTTATTATATAAAGGTCAACAATTCTAACCCCTAAAGTTTTTCAATATCCTTATATTACTACCCTTAATAGGTTACTAGTTATATTATCAACGGATATAGACGGAAACAATCATACCAAGAATGTCAACTAATTCTATTAAATTATTAACTAGTGATGTTCATAAAGGATTAGCAGAACTCGTGGCTAAAAGATTAGGTTTAAAAATTACTCCTAGTGAAATTAAAAGAGAATCTACTGGTGAAGTTCAATATTCAATTGGTGAATCAGTTAGAGATGAAGATTTATTCATAATTTGTCAAATTGGTAGTGGGATCGTTAATGATAGAGTTATAGAATTATTAATTATGATCAATGCTTGTAAAACTGCAAGTGCTAGAAGAATCACAGTTATTTTACCAAACTTCCCTTATGCTAGACAAGATAGAAAAGATAAAAGTAGAGCTCCAATTACTGCTAAATTAATGGCTGATATGTTAACTACTGCTGGTTGTGATCATGTTATTACAATGGATTTACATGCTTCACAAATTCAAGGTTTCTTTGATGTTCCAGTTGATAACTTATATGCTGAACCAAGTGTTGTTAGATACATTAAAGAAACTGTTAATTATCAAGAAGCCATTATTGTTTCCCCAGATGCTGGTGGTGCTAAAAGAGCTGCTGCTTTAGCTGATAGATTAGATTTAAATTTTGCTTTAATCCATAAGGAAAGAGCAAGAGCTAATGAAGTTAGTAGAATGGTATTGGTGGGTGATGTTAGTAATAAAATTTGTATTATAGTTGATGATATGGCTGATACTTGTGGTACATTAGCTAAAGCAGCTGATGTATTATTACAAAATAATGCTCAAGAAGTTATTGCTATAGTTACTCATGGTATATTATCAGGTAAAGCAATTGATAATATTAACAACTCTAAACTTTCAAGAGTGGTTTGTACTAATACTGTTCCATTTGAAGAAAAATTAAAGTTATGTAGCAAATTAGATACAATTGATGTATCTGCAGTTATTGCTGAATCTGTTAGAAGATTACATAATGGTGAAAGTATTTCTTATTTATTTAAAAATGCACCTTTATAGGTAAAAGTATGTATAATGATATTTGTATGGTTTTCTTTTCGTTCTTTTTTGCATCATTTATAATATTTTTTGTTTGGGTTTCATAGATTTGACAGATCAAGATTTGTGTGGGCTTCAGAGTGAAGGTGTTTTTTACAATATTTCAAAAATTATAAAGAATGTGGATATAAAATAGATGTATTGGACCTAGTCTAAGCTATATGTAAGAGAATATAGAGAGCATTAATACTCAGAACTACTATACGAGTACTGGATTATACCGAATTTAATTGCGTGTATTAGAGTGCGTAAGCCATTCAACATCAATATGAGTCAATATAAAGCATGTCTTTTCGGTATGTATGAAATAGTACTACGGTACTCGTAATGCCCCTTAAACATACTAACTAAAGACATGGATGGAACTTTGATCAATACAGAAGATCTCTATACTGAATCAACCACAGATTTATTAGCATTATATGGTACAGGTCCATTAACATGGGATTTTAAAATTAAATTACAAGGATTACCAGGACCTCATGCTAATGAATTGATTGTTGAACATTATGGATTACCTTTAACTGTTGAACAATATACACAAAAAGCCATGGAAATCCAAGAAACTAAATGGCACAGATCAAAATTCTTACCTGGAGCATTAGAATTACTCAAAGCTTTAAAACAACAAGGTGTACCAATTGCAGTTGGAACCAGTTCTAATAAAGTCAATTTCGATAGAAAAACCAATCATTTGACTGAAATTAAAGAAATTTTTGGTAAAAAAATTGTAACTGGTGATGATGCTAGAATTCCTAAAGGTAAAGGTAAACCAAATCCAGATATTTGGTATGTATGTTTAGGAGAAATCAACGAAGAACGTAAATCAAAAGGATTAGAACCAATCAAACCCGAAGAATGTTTAGTATTTGAAGATGGTATTCCAGGGGTTAGATCCGGTTTAGCTGCTGGATCTCATGTTATTTGGATACCTCATAATGAAGCTCATCCATATATTGGTCCAGTTAGAGAAGAATTAAAACAACATAAATTGGAAATTATTGAAAGTTTAGAAGGTTTTGATATAGCCAAGTATATAAAATAGGGTCACCATACTATACTTGATACTAAATCTAAATGGAATCTGTACTAAATAGAGTCTGTACTAGAAATACTCTAAAGTTATCTGCTAGGATCTCTGAGATTTTCCCCATCGCTTTGCGCATCAATGATAGGAACTGACTCTTATCATATAGTAATAGAATTCCCTAATAACAAACCAACTTCAGATTACAGATACTCCGATTTAGAAATCACATCAATTGATAATACCAAGAAGAAACCTTTCAAGAAAATGAGTAAATCAATAGAACCAATTAAAGCTAAATTCTTAGGTCAGGGTATTGTGAGGTTATATAGGGAATTTGAAGATGATAGTGATACTGAGGCGGATCCTTTAAGTTCTTTACCACAGGATAAATATAAAGATAGTAATGGTATTCAAGGTGATGATACTATGGTATCAATTGTTTCAATACCAACTTATTTCACAGCAACTGATTTATTAGGGTTTATAGGTGATACTTATATGCAATCAATTACTCATATAAGGATTCTTCGAAGTGATAGAGCCAACAGATTCTTAGCATTATTAAAGTTCAATGACATAGTCAAAACTGCCGAGTTTCAATATAAATTTGATGGTAAACCTTTTAATTCAATGGAACCTGAGAATTGTCATGTTATATTTGTAAAGTCAATAACCCTTGAATCACCTGATCCCCTTGATAAGAAATTGTTGAGTACTGCCAAGGATACTTTAATACCGTTTTTGTTGAATGATCCATTTACTTCTCGTAAAAGTGAAAAGGGCCTTGAAACTGTTAATGAAGATAAGCCGTTAGGACCATCTTTAGTTGAATTACCAACTTGTCCTGTTTGTCTTGAGAGAATGGATGCAAATATCACCGGATTGTTAACTATTCCATGTCAACATACATTCCATTGTCAATGTTTATCTAAATGGAAAGATGATACATGTCCAATTTGTAGATATTCTAATAATGTATCAAACCAAAAGGTGAGGAGGTCTATAAGAAGATTACTGCAGTATGCAAGAGTTCCAAATGGGGCTCCACCTGTTAGTGCTAGTTCGGGTGCTAGTTCTGGTGGAAACAGTTCTGGTGCCAGTAGTTCTGGAACAGGATCATTGATAGGATTAACTAGATCCTCAAGCATTGATACTTCGGCTATAGATAATGAAGCTGAACATTGTACTGAATGTACGAACACCGAGAATTTATGGATTTGTTTGGTTTGTGGTAATATAGGATGTGGTAGGTACTCTCCCGAACAACATTCATTAAAGCATTTTGTCAACACCGGACATTGTTTTGCCATGGAAATGAATACATCAAGAGTTTGGGATTATGCAGGTGATAATTATGTTCATAGACTTATTACCAATGAATCAGATGGGAAATTGGTAGAATTACCTGATAAGAGTTCTAATTCTACCAAATTAAATAATGGAAGTTTCGATAAAGTTGATGAAGTAGGATTTGAATATTCACAATTATTAATAAGTCAATTAGCCAGCCAACAAGAATATTATGAATCATTATTGAGCCAAAACAATGTAATAGTACCACCATCAAGAAGAAGTTCATCAATAGTTAATAATAAAGTCACAGATTTAGAAGTCAAAATAGATGAATTACAAGATCAGTTGTCGTATTTAACTTCAGATCTTATCCCAGCATTCAAGGAAAAAATCAAATCAAAAGATGAAAAGATCAGTTTTCTTTCCAAGAGCTTGAATGAATCTAAAGTATTTACGGAAAACTTATCCAACAAGATAGAATTCTTAACCAATTCAAAAAAGGAACTTGAGTCCCAAAATCAAGATTTGAATGAGCAAGTCAAAGATTTGATGTTCTATTTAGAGAGTCAAGAGAAGTTTAAAGATGAGCCACAAGATGTTAAAGATGGTACTATACTTATTCAACAGGATCCTAATCAAAGTAAATCTAAGAAAAAAAATAAGAAGAAAAAGTAAACGTTCTTCAAATTTTACTTGAAACACATGAGATTCAAAGTAATCATAGCCACATATGACGTATTCAATACCAGGAAGTTCAGCCCAATAATAGCCTAAACCTCAGCAAGTTTCTACCCAAAGTAGCTGCTGCAAAAAATCGCACTGGTTGCAAAAAAGGAAATTTTAATTGTAAACTTGCAGTACCTTGCCTAGAACATTTACAAAAAAGGTAACGACGGATTATATAATTGAATTTTAAAAAATTTAGGTAAGAAAGGACCCTTAATTCGAATTTTAAGATAACTAAGGAAACTTAAAATTAATAGAATTTGCCTTATTGGTAAAAAAATATACTGAGATTTTATATTGGTATTGCGCTTAGGCAAGGAATATATATTAATATATAAGTACAGTAGTTTGGAATCAATTCAGCTTGAAATGACTAATATGAAGAGTGATGGTGGATTACCGCCATTTTCGAAGTTTATTGAAAATATTCACCCTCACCAAGACCAAAGTTCCGATAATCCTACTATAAACCAACATGGTCTAAGTCCTAGTAATATAAAAACCTTCACTCCTTCGGTGTATAGAGTTAATCATAGTCATTCAACCAGTTTACCAAGTAATTTAGAAGGTAGAAATTATTTAAGAGATCCTAGTGTAAATTATGCACCACCACCTAATCCGGGATATCATAACTATGCACCAATTTTTAGAAGAGGTAATGAAGTTTATAGTAATTATCAATTCCCTCCTGTAGTTCACGGTTCTATAGTACCCATTGTACCAAACATGGTTTCACGTGCTCCCCTAGTAGGTCCACCTCAAGTACAACCTCAAATCCAACAACCACATTGGAACCCTGAAAGTACTATGGATACATTAACAAAATTCAATTCATCATCCCAAGATACGATAGAAATCCTAAGTTCAATCCAAGCATCTTATAATTATATATTTTCTCAGGCTAATACCAACCCACTACCTGGTAATGGAAGCTCACGTAATGTGAGATATGTTAATAGTGATTATTTAAGAGATGTAATTTTATCTTTAGATAAGTTGGATAAATTGATTATCTACTTCAATCAGGGCATTGAATATATTCATAATTTAAAAGAAGTTCAAGGGATTTTGAAAGAAGTACTGAGTCATGAAAGGCAGAATCCTGGTCCTCCAGGGCAGCTTCATCAACTCCACCACCCACAAAACACCTTTACGCCTTATCAGCATAAAAGAAATCGATTTGCATCCACTGGTGATGTAGAACAACCAACCAAAAAGACTAAGCCTGAATCAAGAAGAATTAATTCAACTGAAGGTATAACCACAAATGGAAAGAAATCACCTAAACAGGCGTCATTTATAAAGTTTGATACACAGAAAAAAAAACCTAAAACACCTTCAGAATGTAAGCATTGTAGTTCTGAAAAGACTCCAGAATGGAGAAGAGGACCAGATGGTGATAAGACTTTGTGTAATGCTTGTGGGATATTCTATGCCAAGTTAATTAAGAAGTATCATAGTCCCGAAGAGGCTGCCAGGATTATGGTGGAGAGAAAGGAAAAGGGGATGAAGTTGGATAGGCATGTTTAGATGAGTAAGTTTTGGTAACCTCTGATACAGTACAACTCCTAGGACCAGCCTGGGGCCACCCTGAAGTCAGTAGCCTAAAGCCAGTTAATAGGGCCAGATAAAATATGAGACAGTCTCAGAGTAGTCACAAGGTACACTACCAAAGTACACTACCTATGCACCCTACCAAGACTACCATGTACAAATATATACAAATCCAGAGACTGAATTAATTTAATATTTATTGCTATACATCAGTTTTTATTTAAACTTTTTTAGCAGCATCTTGAGGGTTAACTTTTCTTTCAGTAAATCTCTTTCTTTGAGGTGGAGCTCTGATTCTTCTGTCAGTTCTAGATCTAACTCTAACGATTCTGGCATGGATAGCACAAGAAATACAGTAGTGTAATTTGTTATATAATTTTGGTAAAGCATATTCTTGGTAGACGGAAGCTTCACTTAAATCACGAACAGCAGCGGCTTCAACCATATTTCTGATAGTAACTCTTTTGATAGCTTTATCTTTTGGTACACATCTAGCACAGTTTAAACATCTAACTGGTTTAACGTGACCTCTACCTTTCTTATTTCTACCGTTGGAAGCTCTCTTTTTAGCCATTCTATTTTGTTAGTATTTGTTAGGTTAGAGTTGGGATGGATTAAGGGTCAGTGGTTTCTTGAAAGTTTTTCGGTTTATGATTCTTTAAATGTGTATAGTTTTATGTTCACTACCACTTAAATGAATAGTACTAGTAATGATTAATTCTTTCAAAATTCTGATGATTTCTCCTTACATTACTGACAATATTATCGACAATATGATACCAACTACAACTTGTTTGAAACTCCTGAAAACTGTTTGAACTATCTAGTAACACTCCTGTTATTCATTACACTAGGGCCTATACTCCTATCACTGTTATCCCAGTCACATCCCATAATTTAATATTGGTGTTGATGATTGTACATACTTCTTTTAATTATACTGAAAAAAAAATCTGAAAAATTTTTCAACTAAATATTTTAAAGTCGTGGAAAAAATGTTTTTAGGTCGAGCTACAAACGGTGCGAATTTAGGTCCATACTTAGTGACGCTTTACTACCATTTTCCTTATAGCGCGGGTCAGGGTAACCCTCTGGTAAATCTAGTCACACAGGGTTATACCTCTCCTTTGAGGATTTTATGCGTGAGATGCATGTGAGTATCACGTGAGAAGATAGTTATACTATTTTTTATTATTTTCTTACTAAAATGTATGCTTATACATCTTATATTAATCAGAATTTTTTATTCAATATAATACTACCCTTGAAGTACCAAAAAAGACAAATTCTAGAAAAACACCCGTCCACCCATACTTAACCTAGAACCAATCAAATTTTTTGAGATTCTCACTCTTTGGTATTGTCTGATTTTTTCACCTCATTATTTATTCTACAAGACAAGGTATGTAGAGTCATAGACCATAAAAGGAGGGGATTACATTAGAAGAAAATGGTGTACGGGATCATTGATATATAGTACTATACACGATATACCAATTAGTCATTTGAAAGGTTGTGGGCTGTATGATCTCATTAGTTTTAATGTTATTATCGTGAATGATGAACATGGCCGAAGAGTCATTTCATTAATTGATAAAGTTGTGTGGGAATTTACTGTGTCAATATGTATAGAGTCATAAGGGGAGATATTCAATGATAGAACTACGTGTATTTGAAGACAATGATAATGATAATAAAATATCACGCCATTAAGTCCATGATCAAGTCCATCATCAACTCCAAAAAGTCCTTCATCAAATCCACAATCACCACCAAATGAATCCTGACCCAACCCAAAACATCCCCAACCTTCCACCAATATTAATACTAACAAATAGATGCTCTCTCGTTCAATTAGAACTTTAGCTTCCAAAAGAACTTTAACTACAAGTTCAAGATTATTACAAACTCCAATTAAAAACTCCCCAACTGCTACTAAATTAGCTGATGTTACTGGAGCTGATAGTTCATTAATTGGTCCAGGTGCTCAACCAGGTACTATTCCAACCGATTTAGATCAATCCACTGGTTTAGAAAGATTCGAATTATTAGGTAAAATGGAAGGGGTTGATGTTTTCGATATTGAAAACCCAATCTTCGAAGGTTCAGGTACCATGAAAGATCCTTACATTGTTCCAACTTACATTGGTTATAGATATGTTGGTTGTATGGGTAAAAAAGGTGAAGAACATAGACCTTATTGGTTAAAAGTTACTACTGATAAACCAGCCAGATGTTGGCATTCAGGTGTTGTTTTCCTTGCTAAATATGTTGGAAAACCAGAACATAGTCATCATTAGAGGATAGTAATGTATGCATGAACACGATTTAGTTTAATTTAGATCTTTTATTTCTACCTTGGTGGTTTTCTATTACTACCCATTTTGGGTGAAATTTCTTCCAAAACACCTCTGGAGTATCACACCCACTGTACTAATACCTTAATGCCTCTATAAGACTGTCCTACCTCGACAATGCAAGGCTACGCCCTCTCTAGCTTGGCATTGACACCCTCGTAAACCTCATAAACTCGAGGTTATACGGCACTGCGAAATTTAACCACAATGAAGCCAAAGGTCTTATTTATCGGTGATTTAAATAAACAATTGCCAGAATATCAACAATTTGCTAAAACCTACGAATGTATTGATTACACCGTCACAACCAGACAACAAGTCATTGAAGATTTCAAAACCAAATTCCAAGATATTGAAGCGATTTATGGTGCTTGGTTAGGGTTTGCATTTATTGGAGGCTTCAATGGTGATTTATTAGATAACATCCCACCAAAAGTCAAAATCATTGCTATTTGTTCAGTAGGGTATGATCCTTATGATCACAAAGCCATGAGTGAACGAGGGATTGCCTTAACTAATGTTCCAGCTATAAGTGGTAGTGACCCAGTAGCTGATATGGCATTATATTATACATTAGCCAGTTTCCGTCATTTCAAAATTACTCATGAAAATTATACCAAGAACCAACCAAACAACACTGTGGCTGTTAGAAGATCGTTAGAATCCGGGAAGTTTGATACTGAACTGGGTAAACTTATCGGTGGTGATGGTAAAGGGTATGCTTATGGTGAAACTGTAGCTGGTAGAGATTGTCATAATCCTAAACATCATAATGCTGTTATATATGGATTTGGGCAAATCGGTCAAACTATCGGTCAAAGATTATCAAGTATTGGAATGAATATTCATTACGTCAAACGTAATAAATTAACTCCAGCCCAAGAGGAAAATTTACCTTTCAAGGCTACTTATCATTCATCTCTTGATGCAACTACACCATTTGCAGATTTGATTGTAATTGCAGCTCCAGGGACAGCTGAAACTAAACATGCCATTAATGAACAATTGATCAATAAATTTCATAATGATATTAGAATCATTAATGTTGGTAGAGGTATTATTGTTGATGAAAAAGCTTTGATTAAGGGATTAAAGCTGGGTAAGGTTTTATTTGCAGGTTTGGATGTTTATGAAAATGAACCTGAAGTTAGTCCAGAATTATATGGAAGACAAGATGTTATTTTGACACCACATATTGGAGCCTCCACTGTTGAGAATTTTGATACAACTGCTATTCTGGCTTTAAAGAACATTGATTTGGTTTTGAGTGGGGAGGAGCCTTTGACTAGAGTCAATTAGTCTAAAGTGCTTGCTCTATCGTTTTTGTAAGTTAATGTATTATCTTTAAGTAGATGCGGTAAGTAGTAATAAATGCGCTTTTTGCAACCAAAAATTTACATTACACAAAAAGGAAAAGCACAACCCACCACAAAAACAACCACAAAGACCCACAACCACAACCACAACACAAAGAATGAGTGAACAGAGTGAAATAATTAATAGTGATAATAAGAAACTCTCGATCCTTCTTATTGAAAATTTAATTAATTTCAACACCCTGAATAATTATCATTTAAAAAGATTAATTTCCCAATTATCTGGTATACAACTTTCAGAAATTCCCCCAGCACCCGAATTATACTATCAAATTACAGAATTATACAACAGGTACCAGAAATACTTTAAAGAATTTTTCCATAATCACCAGGATACAAATTATTCACTTACTCTACACAAATGGAATAGCCATATATTCCTTAATATTCAGTATATGAATAAAGAGTTTAAAAACTTTGAGTTCCCATTAGGGTTATTAGAACTGAGTGACCAAGACGGTAACACAAAAGGAAGTAGTTTAGATACAGGAATAATTAGGAGTACTATACTTCAAGATTTGACTGGAAAGATCAATTTCATTACCACTAATTTCCAATTGAATAATAAGTCGAAGAATGTTTTGAAGTTCCTTTTAGTATCAGACCAACTGGATAATTTCTTATTATGTTTCCCCAGTTTTTTGACCGACACATACTTAAACTTCATTAAGAAATTATATGTTCAACATCAACAAGCTATCAACAGTATTGATAATGAATTGATTTCTAATGTCGAAAAGATTGAAAAAACTCTTGAATTGGTTTTGAAAGATATCATATTCAAGGTTAGTAATATAGAGTTCCCTTCTGAAACCTCAGGTTCAATTGTTTATAAACTCAGAGATTTAGTTCACTATAAGAAACATCTCGGTAATAAAGATTTAAATATATTAACAAATTATGAATGGCAATTGATTGAATTTCTAAGTCTTATTACAGTGATGAAACTGAAACTAGTTGATATTAATAATCGTCTTCCATACAGTCAAAGTATCTTACAATTCCTTAAATATGATTTGTTCTTAATTGAGTCAATGTGTCAACAGTTCCCTATCAGGTATAATTTATTATCATCCAATTTTTTTAAACATTTTGAAGAGTTCTATGATTTAATAATGAATTATCACAATGATATATCATTGAAGTCTAATATTTTGATATCGACTTATTTGAGTCCGAATACTCGTAAGTTCTTAAAACCTGAAGAAATTCAAATAATTAGATCTGATTTGAAATCATTAACAAAAGATAATGTGGTTATCAATAATGAAGATGATTCAATTGGTTACATCGATGCAATGGTTATGGATGTTTTCGAATGTTCAGGTAATATTAATAGTGAAGTTTTATTATTCGAAACTATTGGATCATGCACTAATATCAATGAATTTTGGAGATTTCAAACCAGCAAATTCCCTAATCTAAGTAAATTAGCCCAGAATCTTTTATCCATTCCTATTAATTCAGAACTGATAGAATTTGCCTTATTCAAATCAAAATTCGATGAAATCAATCAATGCTTAAATGGTTATGATATTTGTTGTATGGATAAGTTTTACTTCATTTATCAACTAAGTAGAGAAGTTGACTTGATTTCAATGGATCCCGGACAAGGTTGGAACATTGAAGAGTTTCAACATGATAAAGAGGTTCCAATAAGTGGTGGAATCAATGGTAGAGATTTAAGATTGCCTGATTTATAGTTGCGATTATTGCTGCAAATTCATAAATCTTGCTAGTATAGTTAACAGAAAAACAAGGCCGCCTTTACCCATACATTAACTGTACGTTTCATCATTGCCAGATTTTACTCTACAGTTATACATTAGCAAAACCTCCTCTACTATATAACAGTATAATAAATAACCATCGTAATGATCGTAAAATGATCAGATCAAGACCTCACGCTAAGGTGATCTCCTATTCCAGTACCCGCGAAATTTCAATTCAACAACGTTACAACCATTAAAATAAACCCGTCTACCTTAAAAACAACTAAAGGTAAACATTCCAAATAAACCAATCAGTATATTCATAAACCCCCACTATTAACATAAATCCAAAGATCCCGACTTTTGCCCGTGAAAATGTCGTTATATATTGGAGTTTATAGTGCGATCTATGACTATGAACCGCAAACTGAAGAAGAATTGACAATTAATACTGGTGATTTACTTTATTTATTAGAGAGATCCGACGTTGATGATTGGTGGAAAGTCAAGAAAAGAGTTTTGCCTGTAGGTGATGAAGAAGTCGACGAACCAATGGGGTTAGTACCTTCCAATTATATTGAACCGGCCTCAACTGTTCAAACCGCAGTAGCCATTTATGACTATTCCAAACAAACTGAAGAAGAATTAAGTTTTACTGAAGGTGAAAAATTTGATATTTATGATTTGAATGACCCGGATTGGTTATTAGTAGGTAAAAATGGAGAGTATGGATTTATTCCTTCTAATTATGTTCAAATGGGAAATACTTCAGCTCCTGCTCCTGTACAAGCTACAGCCCCTCAAATTCCTATTAATAACTTTGCCCCACCACCTCAGCATATAAGTAGACAAGTCAATGAAGAAAGACCGGAACCTATTGCTAAAGATGAACCAAAAGATTTAGATCCTGAAGATGATGAACCTGCATTACCTTCAAGGCCAAGACCAAGTCAAAATCAATATCAACCACCAGATGAGGAAGAAGATCTTGATGGACCACCAATGCCTTCAAGACCTGATCAAACTCCAACTAGAAATGATAGACCAAATAATAACAGAACCAAATCTTATGAAGAAGAACAAATTGATTTAGATGAAGGTCCACAACATAGTTTCGATGGGGAATTTTTCAAATGGTACATTGATGAAATTGATGGGCGTAAGAAAAAAGCTGTTGTATTATCAATAGGTAATGGATTAATTATATTAAGACCTAATAGTAAGAATAGTCCACGTAAATTAAGATTAAGATCATCATCCACTGCTAGTTCTTTGGACAATGAATGGAAAATTAGAGATTTACAAAGTTTCAGTAATGAGAAGAAACATCTATTCTTAGAATTCAAAAGTCCTACCACATCAGTTGAATTACATTGTGGTTCTAAAGATGTAGCTGAAGCCATTGTATCGATCTTAGGTGATTTAAAAGGTGCTGATAGTGCTAGAGGATTAAAAGAAGTTGAAAGAGCAAGTCATTCATCAGTAGGAGGTAATAATCGTAAGATTGGAAGATTATTATATGATTTCGAAAGTCAAGGTGATGATGAATTAGGATGTAAAGAAGGTGATGAAGTTTATATCATCAATGAAAACAAGTCTAAGGATTGGTGGATGTGTGAAAAAATCGTCAATGGAAGACAAGGAGTTGTACCATCATCATATATTGAAATTATTGGATCATCAAACCTCGATAGATTAACTGAACAACCTGATAGACAAAAATCTTTGAAAGACAAGAAAAGAAGTTCAAAGAACCGTCATAGAGATAGAGACGAACGTGATAAAATTAGAGAAAAGGATCGTTTATCAAGAGAAAAGAAATCTAGTTCTAATGAGAAATCAAGTCAAGATGGTGATAAATCTATGCCAAATTCTCATAGAGTTAGAACATGGATTGATAGTTCAGGATCATTCAAAGTTGAAGCTGAATTTTTAGGATGTATTGAAGGAAAGATTCATTTACATAAGACAAATGGAGTTAAAATTGCTGTAGCTGCCACAAAATTAAGTATTGAAGATTTAGAATATGTTGAAAAAGTCACTGGTACTTCATTAGAGTCCTATAAGGAGGAAATTCTTAGACAAAATGCTAAAAGAAAAGCCCATGCTGAAAAGAAAAAGAAAGATGAATTACCAGCTAGACCTAAATCTGCAACAGCTGTTATCAATGATGTTCCACCAAAACAACCAGAAAGAAAAGGTTCCGCCACTATAGGTGTTAGTGATCCTGATTATGATTGGTTTGAATTCTTCCTTAATTGTGGTATTGATATTGGTAATTGTCAAAGGTATACCTTGAACTTTAATCGTGAACAAATGGATGATAAGATTCTTGAAGATATCACACCTTCCTTATTACGTACTTTAGGTTTAAGAGAAGGTGATATTATAAGAGTCATGAAGTTCTTGGATACTAAATTCGATAGAAAGAGACAAGAAACTCAACCACCAACTGGCCCATTATTTACTGAACCAACAGGTGCATTAAGGAACAATTCAACTACTGAAATTCCTAAAGTTGATGCCGGGGCTTTACAAGTACCACCTCAATCTACTCAGCCATCACAACCTGAAGCTTCAGCTAGTGGTGCCGGAGGTAAATTTGAAGATGACGCTTGGGCTATTAAACCAGCTGCAAGATCAAGTGAAGATTTATCTAAGCCTCAACAACCTCAATACACAGGATCTTTACAAGATCTTGTTAATATTAAGCCAATTGAACTGACTAATAAACCAGTACCAGCTTTACCTCATGAAAAGGCCCCTGTCACTTCATCAACCCCATCAGCACCAGCTTTGACCCCTGTTAAAACTGGTACTCTCATTCAACCAGGCCAAGAGTTTAAAGTTCAACAAACTGGTACACAATTAGTATCACCACAAAAGACAGGAACTTTAGTACCGGTTCAAAAAACTGGAGGTTTTGTACCAGTTCAAATGACCGGAGGATTTATTGCTGCTCAACCAACTGGTTTCATCCCAATTACAGCTCAACCAACTGGGTTTGTACCAATTCAACAAACTGGTGGTTTAGTACCACAATTCACTATGGGTGGTACTTTAATTCCAGTACGTACTGGAGGTCAACAACCTGTAATGCCAACAACTACATTTAACCAACCAACTTTACAAACTGGTGCTATGACATTCCCTGCTACTACTTTTGGTCAACAACCAGTTTTCACTCAAGTTACTGGAGGTGCCATGCCACCAACTAGTTTTGGTCAACCATTGTCATTACAACGTACAGGTCCTTTGGTACCTGTTCAAAGAACTGGAGGAAATGCCCCAGCACCGGCACCACCAACTTCATTCGGTCAACCTATGTTTGGTCAACAAGTGACTGGAGGACCAGCACCTCAAACTTCATTTGGTCAGCAACTTACTGGAGGATTCCAACCACAAAGTACTTTTGGTCAACAAATCACTGGTGGGTTCCAACCTCAAAGTAATTTTGGTCAACAAGTTACAGGCGGTGGTTTCCAACAACAACCTCCAACCTCTTTTGGTCAGCAACAACCTTTTGGTCAACCTCAACAAACTTTTGGTCAGCAACCTTTTGGGCAACCTCAAGAATATCAAAATACATTCCCCCAGAACAACTTCTCTCAACCAGTTAACCAAGTCACAAATATGTTCCAGAGCACTAGTATTAGTAGTCCACCAACATTCAATCAACAAGCTACTTCATTTGGTCAAGCACCTGGTCAACCACCTAATAGTTTTGGTCAACCTAACAATTTTGGTCAGCCACCGACAAGCTTCGGCCAACCACCAACAAGTTTTGGCCAACCAGCATTTGAAGGATTCAATCAATTACAATCGCAACCAACTGGATCAGGGTTTGGTAATGCTCCATTAGCTAATCAACCTACTGGAAAGAGAGCCAATTTACTGGCAGCCACTCCTGATAATCCTTTTGGGTTCTAACCATGGATGTTAGATGTATGAATATATAATATAAGATGTAGATGATCTTCTCTGGCCCTCTTTACGAAGCTGCAAAGATCTCTTTTTTTAAAAATAGGCTGTCCCCTTGGATAGCTGTACTCTAGAATAGGCTGCAAATAAAATATGATACATCACTCACTTCACGACATTATGGTTACAAGATGTCGTGTGTGTGGTATAAGATCTATAACTCGATACAGATCTCCACCCCTTATATCTCAATAGAATTTAAAGTAAACCAGTCACAGTAGAACTAGAAAATGGACCCAGTCAACACCAAAGAAGTTATCAAATTCATTGAATTCTTGAACCAAAACCAAACCCTTGTGTTTACTGGGATTGGTGGTAAGTTAGTGAAAGTATATAAATTATTTCAAAGTTATTGTAAGGGAGAGGAAATTGATTTTGAAGATTATGATCTGTTTAGAGTGTTTTTAGATGATTTTCAAGAACTTAGTGGTGATAGTTTAGAATTGGTTGATGAGGAGATCAAGTATGTAGATGGTGATAAGATTGATATTGTTTATAGGGAATTACAAATAAAAAGAGGAACGCAACCAGAGACAGGGAAGACCGAAGATAACACAGAAACAGAAACACAAAGCCAAACACAACCACAAAACCAAAACCAAACAGACAAGGTCTTAGAATTAAAACAATTAATTGAAAAAAATCCATACTTCACTAATACTACATGTTTCAACTACAACACCCTTATTGATCTCCTTGATTATACACCAGCTATCACTAAATTATCAAGAAAAAGAAGTCAACTAGGATTAATTAGAACTCCCTTCTTTGAAGTATGTATGGATCAAAACCATTCTAAAGTCCTTAGTAAAGTATGTCTCTCAAGGAAAGATATGAATGGCTCTAATCCAAGACAAATTTTCCCATCATTAGAACAATGCCATAAATCCATTGATAGTTGCAGAAATCTATTCTCTAAAGAGATTTATCAATGTAGTAAGACCAAAACTCATTATTTGCCTATTATCAATAACCATACTGATATTAGTTCAGGTGATTGTTCTTATTTAGATACATGTCATAAGATGAAAAGTTGTAAATATTTACACTACTTTAGTTTGAGTCCAATTTCTACAAACTTTAATAGATCTAAAGAACTTAGTATAGTAAATTCCAAATTATATAATCAAGAATTTACTTTAGGGTTTTCAAATTGTGAATTCACTAAACTGATTCTTCCACCTCAATGGATTAATTGTGATGTTAGAAAACTACCATTCCACATTTTGGGGAAATTTGCAGTAATTATATCTGATCCAGCCTGGGATATTCATATGTCGTTACCTTACGGTACTTGTAGTGATACAGAATTAATGGAATTACCAATTAATCAATTACAAGATGAAGGAATTATGTTACTATGGGTAACTGGTAGATCAATTGAAATTGGTAGAAAGGCTTTGAAAAAATGGGGGTACAATATTAGTGATGAAGTTATTTGGATTAAGTTAAATCAATTGAATAGAACTATTGTAACTGGTAGAACCGGTCATTGGTTAAATCATTCTAAAGAGCATTTATTAGTTGGGATTAAAGGTGATCCAATTTGGTTGAATAAGCAAATTGACATTAACACTATTGTTAGTAATACTAGACAAACATCAAGAAAACCTGATGAAGTTTATGATTTGGTTGAAAGAATTGTTGGGGTTCATGCTAGAAAATTAGAGATTTTTGGTAGAACTCATAATATCAGAGATGGTTGGTTTACAATTGGGAATCAATTAAAAGGGGAGTCGATTGTTGAAAAAGAAGTCTTGGATAAATACAATCAATTCAAGAGAAATTAATTTACCTAAAGATAAATATCATAACATAAATAAACATAAATAAATAAAGATTGTATAGGGTACATTGAACCAAAGCAAACACTCTAACTACCTACGCTTCGCTTAGGTACTTTGGGCTTAATTTGCCTTCTTCTTCTTTTCTTGTTCGAATAATAATCTCTTCTTACCAGCTTCGTTTTCCATATACTTTTGAATATCTAATTTATAACCTAAATAAAAAGCAACTTCAAAAGCAACAAAATAAGGAGCCAATACAACAGCTTGTAATAAATTATCCAATAAAGCAGGAGCTCTATGTTCATGGAACGCATGACCATAAAATTGAGCTAACCAAGCAATCACATGAACTGCTACAGCACCATGGTACAAAGAATCTTTGGTAATTGAAACTAAAGGTGATTGAGTTTGGTGATAATAAATATAGTTATAAACCCAACCAACTCCATTATAGAATAAAGCGGCTGGAATACCAACTTGCCAATCTAATAAAATATAATAAATTCCATAAACTGCTGCTAAAACTGTACCAGCATTAAAGTATTCATTAAACCCAAGAGTTCTTGGTGTTAACATGGCAATTGCACTAATTAAGATAAGTGGGATACATATCAAGTGAATTGTAACGTTAGTTTCATTGGAATGGTAAGCTCTATAGAAAGCTAAGTGACCTTTTAAATCGAAGAGTGCCATGTTGTTCTCCACATTCGCACCGTTGCGCTCTTCTTGTGTTAATAGGAGTGAGACTTGAGACCTCAAACCTTTTAGAGACCTCAAACCTTAACTATAACTCCGGTATGAGAGTTTAGTGGAGATTTTAGGTTGTGACTACCACCGTTTAAGTCCGACTCAAAGTCACAAGAGAGTTCTGGTACCCAAGAGATAAAATCAATTCTTGCGTTTATTCGCTACATCCTCTTTATATACCGTAATGATTTATCAATCTTTACCACCATGTGATATGACCATTGTCTAGACTTACTCACGTAAATCAATCTTTGGCTTCTTCACAATTCTTGATCTCTTACTCTTTCCACTATCAAAAACAGTGGCTTGATGTAAATCTCTACCTATATTATCTAAATCTTTGACTTTATAAATTCTTACAATCCAATTAGTTGAAGTGAATGCTTCTTCTAAAACATTCAACTCTGGAGCATTTGCAACTGGAATAGTTTGTTGTCTGACTCTATCAGCACCATCTCTACCATTGAACAAATCAGTGAATCTATAATATGACATCTTATACATCAATGAATCTCTCATAGTTTGTGTAGCTTTATCATCAACTTTATATTCACCTCTTTCAGTAAAGAAATCACGTTCATGAACTTCATCAGGCCAAATACCTTCACTAATTCTAATCATCCATAAGAATTTATTTAAATCATCACCACTGAATCCTAAAACTCCTCCAAATATAATTAATACATAATCAACATCATGTTGTTTTAAGATCTTATAACTGACTTCTTCACTTGAACACATAGCTTTACCAACGGTAGCAATATGAGTATTGTTCCATGTGTTATTATCAACTAAAGTAGTACGGTCAGCCATACCACCAATTTGGTATCCATAATCCCACCATGACATGACTTTAGCATCTTCTGGGGTATTCATTCTTAACCAATAATAAGCTTCTCTATAATCATCAATAATGGCAGGACTTCCGTCTGGATTTCTTGATGCTAAAACAACCGATGGTGATGAATAAGCATTGGAAGTAACCCATGTACAATGATAAACGAAAAAGAATAAATAATAAGTAAATGATGATAATACTATAGCTTTAGTTAAACCATTGAAAATCTTATTTCTGGTATTAATAGCGTTATCTGAAGTTAAAATATCAGATAAGTCTAAGTATGTATCGAATAATTTACTTATAGCAATTGCACCAGCAACACAAATAATTGGAGTTAAAGTTAACATTAATCTTACCATGACTCCAGCAAAGTATGAACATAACACACCATAAATAATAACGAAAACATGTTCATCTTTTAATTCTTGGAAACAAATATAAACCCCAACTGGGAATAACCAAATTAACATTGAAGTATCAAAGAAAAATGCAGGCCAAGCAGTTGGTTGATGTTCAGAAACAGAGGCAATGATTGGAATATGGATTTTGGCGTAATTAGTATCCCAAAGTGAATAAAATCTACCAGTCCATGGAGCAATCCATCCCATAGCAGTTAATCCAATCAATCCACCAATACCTAAAATGGCAATTAAAATACTGGAGAAGATCAAAAAGGTTTTAAATTGTTTTTCAGGGATTCTGGATTTAATATAATCACCAAATGCAACTAATTGAATTAATCCAAATACTCCTAAAGCAGCCATATGATCATTAGATCTAATTGGTAAAAACCCAACGAATGGGATTTGCATGGATGCCAAAGTTCCTAAAGCGTACCAAGTGTTATAAGCGGTGTATAATTTATGATTATAACGACCCATTAATAATAACACAAAGACGTGTAAAGGAATTAAGTTAGTAATGAAAACATAACCACCCCAAGCACTAACCATATAGAAATAAAATAATGAAGTTAATGAACCAAAGAAAACAGAACCAGTTTTCATTGCTTTAATCCAGAAATAGAAAGTAGCCATAAGTAAAGTAATAGCAATGGCTTCATTATCATAAGAACCAGCAACTGATCTAGAAATATAACCTGGTGCAATTCCCATGAAAATTGCTGATAAAAGACCAGCATTTGAATCTTTCATTTCACTAGTTAATAAATAAGTGAAAATAGCTGTTAATCCAGAAAATGCTGGAGCTAATAAAACACAAATATTTCTTATATCAACTGGTAAACTTAACCATTCTCTTAATGTGTGCCAAATGATTCCTGAAGTTACCATTAACCCTGGGTATAAAGTACCACCGGTAACTCTTCCCAAAGGATACCAAGTTCTATCATCAAACCAATTCAAAAATTCATAATATGAATGGTTGACAAGATACTTAGTAGCTCTAAAGTTAAACCATGGATCGAATTCGTGAATGATACTTTCGAATCTAATTACACTAAATAATCTTGATGAAATCGCAGCACCTGCAATTGATATGAAGATGATTACCTGAAGTAAGAGTTTGATTGTTCCAATTGAGAGACCCCCAATTGACACTTTCTTTGAATCTGCTACTGCCATGGTGTTAATAATTTTCAGTCGCGGTCGACGATTTTTAATGAGGATGCACGAGACACCATTTAATCGTATGGATTAGTTTAGGAGAAGTCCAAAGTCTATTGTAACAGAGTACACAAACACGATTAAATCAATGCATATCAATAGGAAATTACAAGAACAAATTACACAAATAGAAAAAATTTGCACAAACACGTAATTGACGAGAATTTATGCGAGTGGCTATAACATGATATTAAATATTAACTATACCTCCCTATACTATGTACTAATTTATTGATGTGAGTTAAGTTTTATTTCAACCTTAACAACATCTTTCCTTCCGTTGGGAAATCTTTCGGGGCTAAAACGAACTCCAACTCCAATTGGCTGGAACATTATTTCCCACTTGTTCACTCTCAGTAAATGTCTTCTTCCTATATCCATAGTTCTTCTTATCTACATTGAAATTCTCATTCATTGGCATCGTTGGATCATTAAGATTGAATTCATGTTGAACAAAATCATTATATTCACCAATACAATCGTCACATACTCTTGAAAGTGTTCCTCTACCACCAGTAGTGAATTGTGCTAAATGGTTAATATAAAGGAAATGCAGCACATGCTCCTTACAAAAGATTCTACCACACTTTCTACAATGATGTCTTCTTTCAAAGAAATTAAACTCTTTGGTACAATGTTTGTGACTGCACCTATAAACCAATTCATCTTTAATCCAATGTTTTCTGGTAGGTGGTTGTCTTAAGAAATGTTCATAATTTTTATACTGTTTAGGCAGTCCAAATGGCAATTGTAAAAGGGTCGGTAATGGTAAAGGAGATGAAGCCAAAGAATCGGTTGATACATTTGATTCGAATGATTTCATTGATGCAGCTGATGAATCATTAGATATTTCTTTATCTTCATCTGTTCTCCTTAAAACTGCTGGTATATACATAGGACTACGAAGTCCTTTTATATGTTGAAGTTGTTTATGCATTAATTTGACTGAATTGACTCCATTGACACTGTTAGCGTTACTATTGATACTATTTGTGCTATTATTCTGAATCATTTCATCTGGTGATGTTTGACCAAGTTGACTTTGGCCAAGTTGAGGTTGTGATGCGAACCCTTGGTACCCTTGTGGTGGCTGTTGTGATTGTTGTTGTGGTGATTGTGATTGGGATTGTATCTGAGACTGTGGTTGTGAATTAGTTTGTGACTGTGGCTGTGGAAATTGACTCTGTGATGGAAATTGTGTAACTCTATTTATCAATGGTGATGATCTCCTACTATTCAAATCGTTTAATAATTGATTCTTATTCTGTACTTTCAAATTATTCAAATGAGCTTGATGCACATCATTATGATATTTTTGAACTTCTTCATTCATTGGTAATTGTTGATTTTGTGCTATTAAAGGTGAAAACTTTTGATTGGATATCATGGTAGGAGAATCATCAACAGTAACACCAGATTTAGTGGATTTCACAGGACTTTTTTCTAAAAATCTAGCATGAGGTTGTCTAGTTAAACTTGCAAAACTTGACAAATCTACTTCAGCTGGTTGGTAAGGTTCACTTTTCTTGATGGTACTACTAGATGTGCTCAGTGCATTGGTATTAGAACCACCGGTATCTATTCTTGGTAATGGTGATAAACTTAATTTTTTCAATGCATTTAATGTTAATCTTTGTTGTTGAATCATAGTATCTTCATTATAATCATCATCTTCATTAGAATTGGTTGAGTCCCCATTTTGGTTTGTTTCAACTGGTTTGAATGGTAATTGTCTACCGATTTCTACGTTATCTGGTTTTAAATTAGTTACACTTGATAATACTGGGGCTTGAATAAAACTTTGGAAATTCTTAGATGATTTATTACTAATAATACTATTATGACGATACTGACTATTGGTTGGAATATTACCTAATGATTTGAGCGATGCTGTTGATAATACTGACTGAAATGATTGGGTACGTGGTCTAATGAATTTCTTTTTAAATAATTCATCTTCATTATCATTCTTTTCATATTCTCCTTTATCATACAGTTTATCATACCCTTTATCGTATCCCCTATCATCTTGTTGAGAGTCATTCTCTATTGCTGATTCTCTTTCTTGTTCATTACTTGTGTTGTGAGGGGTATTACCATATTCTTTCGTCTGATTTTGATTATCACCATGATACGCTGTAGTATCGTATTTGCTCTCGTATTTCGGTATGTCTGAATTTGCTTCACCTTCAAGTTCTTGTTGGGTATTAGTATCCTCATGAATATTTCCTGACTCCCTTGTGGCTTCAGGACTTCCTATAACGTATTCACTGGGTTTCTTATATTGGGAAGGTCCACTTTCAACCTTCTGATTAGTTTGTGTCTGCCCCTGAAATTCATTTATATTACTATCACTCATCGTATCGATACAGTTATTTGAATGCAAATTAAAAGTCTCTCGACTCCGTTCCGTATTGATTTATGACTGTTTTTACTTAGTTCTATATATACCTGAAATGTATCAAGTTTCAAGTTATATAAACTGGTTCAATAATTACGTTATAGTTTCGCGAGTCTGGCTAACAGAGAAAGTCGTGCATGGAATATTTTGCAGCCAGTAGATTAGATAGACGAAGGTTAGTTGCTAATAATAGGTCTGAATTTTTTAGGAAAGTTTTTTATGTTAGTTAACTAAGATGTGTTTGAAGGGTTTGTGGAAGGATTTTAGGAGGGTTTAAACATTTCCAGCGGTGTAAAGTTCAGGGATTCCACACCCGTTATATTTAACTTATTGAGAAGCCGTAATCCGTGAAACCTACCGAACTCTATACAATCTCCTAAAGCTTGTAATTATTCTTAACCCTTCTAACATCACTTTCAAACACTTTCCTTCTATATCTAGAAGTCAACCATGGATAAAATTTGGTCACATGACTTTTCACATGATGCCGCGGTAATTAAGAATTATTCTATTGGATGAAATGAATAATCAAATTCGCAGTACCGATGTTATCAAGAGTAGGATTATTAAAGAGTATGTATTTAACCAAAGAATGGTACATGAAGTTCATAGGTATACTTGTAGGAATACCCTGATCTGCATAAGGCTATGCCGACTTTCCCCGATCAAAACACCCATAAATCAACTAAGTTACTAACAACTCTAGGACAAGTACCTATCGGTAAATTCTCCAACAGTTTATACAGACCACTTACCCAAACTTTATACAAAAGATCCATATCAACTGTCAAAGCCAGTCATGATGAAGAACAAACCATTTTATTAAATCAACGTAAAAATAGACCAACTTCCCCACATTTAGATATCTATCAACCTCAATTAACTTGGGTTTTATCAGGTTTACATAGATTCACTGGGGTTGCTATGGCCTTTGGATTCTATGGTTTAACTTGTGGATATGCTGCATTTTCACTTTTAAATATCCCATTAGATGTAACTGCTTTAATTGCTGGTTTCGGTTCATTACCAGTATTAGTTAAAGTTGGTGTTAAATCTTTAATGTCATTCCCATTTGTTTATCATGGTTTCAACGGTATTAGACATATTGTTTGGGATTTCGGTAGAGAATTAACTCTTCCAGGTGTATACAGAACTGGTTATGCTGTTTTAGCTTTAACTGGTCTTGTTGGAAGTTATTTAGTTTTTGTCTAGGTTGCATGAATATATTCTATTTATTAAAAAGAAACGCTAAATCTCTTACATTGTACTAATATTAATCTATATTACAACATACACTATACAATATACACTTACCCATTAATCTTGTTTAAAATTATCATTTTCAAATACGGTATGACTAGCCATAAACAAAGAAGCATGAATGATCCCTAATTTTTCAATACTTTTAAACTGTAAACTTGTTGATGCAATAAGATCATTGAAATCAGTTAAATTAGCATTTAACTGTATCAACTGACTGTTCAAATGTGACAAATGTCTTTCACTCATGTTTATATGTTTCTCCAGTTTTGACACAACAAATCTCCAGATGATAAATAAATCTACCGCGCTTGAAAATTTTCCCCATCCGATTATACCCTAGTGATATAGCTGATTTTGTAACTGTCGATAACCCAGCCCTAGAGGCCTTTGAGTAGGAAAGAAAGTTGAAAACTATTATCTGTAACGGAAAAATAATCTACGGAACAATCTAAAACAGAAAAAATCATGAATAAAGAAAAAGCTAAAGTTCAGCCCATTCAACCTAAAAAGAAGCCTATACCCATAGCTGTACTTCCTAAACCAGCAGGTAATGTTAAATCCAATTTCAATCCTAATATCAAAACACTGACATTGAAAAATGATATTGCATTAAATATAAATACTTCAAAACGTTGGGTTTTACCCCCAAGACCAAGACCCGGAAGAAAACCGGAAAATGCCACAAATCCTCCTGTGACACTAAATAGTATTGGACTTGGTCAATCTGTTTCCACTATAAGTAATGCTAACTCGGATGAATTTAAAAGCACTTTAGTAACGGCAGCAAATTCCAACAATTCAATAAATTCCAACACTTCTAATACCAATAAGGAGTCACCCAAAACTGATAGTCCTGAAATGCTTGATCTCAAAATGGATTATCTTTCCAAATTAAAAGAACAAGAACTAATATTAAATTATATTGATATCATTAATAATCAAATCAAACAATTAGGGTTCATAAAAAATGGGTATATGACGTTCGATACTTTGAATCAAATCGGATCTGATAATGATCCTAAATTAACAGAATCTTTGGGTAATGATATAAATTCCAGAATAAATTCTATGGATCTTAATGGTGATAATAAGACCGTTAAAGAATTGGAAAATATCAATAACTTTCAAGATTTAAATAAATTTTTGGATTATTTAATCAAATCTTCCAATTTAATTCACAGAGTAACCAAGAATTATCAAACTGACAATGTTAATGAGCAAATTGATAAGTATTTAAAATTAAGAAAAAAGCTTAAAAAGGCTGGAACCTTAAGTGTATCTAGTCAATCAAGCCAACCACAACTGTCTCAAGTAACGATCCAACCACAAGGTGGTGCTCCAACTCAAAAGGAAATGAAAAGTGACGCTATAAATAAGTTATCAAATAATCTAGTCAATGAACACAATTTATTTGATAAGTTAATCATCAAAGATGATGAAGGCAAATGTCCAATCTGTAAAAGAAACAGTCCGTGTTTTTGTTTAGACATTGATAAAAATGAACGTAGTTAATCTATAGTTCAATGAGGGTATTTATGGTAAGTAGGGTATATTATGAAAATGAACGAGAATCGAGATCTTTTTGTGAACTATCTCTTTTCCTGGTGACTCTTAAACTATGATAGAAACAGTTACGACTAATTACAAGTATATTCTATTTACAATGAGACCTAATTTCCATTCTTTCTCTTTTCCATCTTTTCTTTAATCAAAATATCTCTTTCGATATCTAAATATTTCAATTGTTGATATTCCTTAACACATGCCATTTGTGCTTCATTATCTGGTCTACACTTCACCATTGCTTCGATAGGGTTACCGAAACTATTAGAACAAGCAATAAATTCTTTAATTAAACCATCACATTGTTGAAAGGCTTTCTTTCTCCATCTTTGAAATACGAGTTTTTCTTCTTTTGGGGATAACAACCAAATAGGTAAGTTTGGATCTGTTGGCAACTCTACACCTTCGTATTCTGTTTCTTTGGCCATCTCAAGTACTGGCAATTATGTTAGTCTCCTAATTTGCAAAAAAAGATTGGCTAATAGTATAGGATGATTTTGTGCGCAGAATTACTGTGTACTTCACAATTGTGCGCATTCAAATCTAAACAAATATACACAACCATCTCGTATACTACGAAATCGCTTACAAAGCTACACCAAGGACTCTATAACATAACACAAGCCAAATGTTACAAGGTGATTTGAGTGATCTTATCCAGTCATCAATAGATTCGTTTGATATCCCACCAGATTTATCGACCTTGGATCGAATAAATAGTTATAGTATAAAGTTACAACAATTAAAAGCACAACAATTAACGAATTTAAGTCGAATCAACAATGAATTGAAAAACCAGATTAGCGCCATTAATGATGATATTAAGCAATTGATGACTCAAAAATTAATTGCACAAGATGATGGACATAATATTGATTTAACTGATAGTACTAATCCAAGTTCTGATACAATGAAGTTAATTAATAAGAAATTGAATGATTTGGATAATGCCAAGGTTTCATTGGCTAAAAACTTGAATGATTTAGAAAGATTAATCAATTTGAATACTATGAATAAATTAAAACTTCAAACTCAATTAGAAGAATTAAAACAAAATCATCAAAATTTAATAAACGAAAACTTATCAAAGAATAGGAATTCCAATATCATGAAGATTAAATTGTATAAGAGTTTGGGATCCATCATTGAAACAGTAGATGATGAAGATAAAATAATTATATATAATGAAAGCAGAGGTGTAGATTATTTAAAAGTGAATAATGAATATAGTGATTATTTTATAAGTAATTACATTTGGGATAGAATTTGAACTCATCAAGAGAGGTTAAATCATTATTTGGACCAAATCCTGTACTAGAATTGGATTAATGACTTTAATTATTTGTATAATATGTAATATAAGGCTTTACGTAATTCCTAATTTCTATTTATTTCATTACTATATACGATCTATTTACATTAATGATGGATTGGGTTTTCTCTAAAACTTTTCTTGGTCCATTTAGGTACTTTGAATACTAATTTTCTATAGCCTTTAGCCTTCTTATCAAATGTGGTATATTTATCTTTAGGAGATAATTCTGATTCCTTTGGGAAAATGTACTTCAAGTAATCAAGTTTCTTGAATCCTGTGGTTTTATCGGCTTGAATATTATTGTGTTTGACCGGATGTATGGTTTTTATAGTATTATCAACTCCTTTAAGAGTATTCTTTATTAAAGGTTCACCATCTGTGGCTAATGATTTGAATATAGTTTCAATATTTGAGTCAACTAATCTCATTCTTTGACGCAACCTATATTTCTGAGGTGGAGAAAGTCTTGGTGCTGACTTCCATAAGTATCCCCCATATAAAGTAAGTGAAGATCTAAATGGCCCAAACATAATTTTGACTATATAGCTGAAAAGTTTTCAGTGCGCAAAAACCTTAGCTAAAAAGTAGGTCATGTGCTAACTCACGCGAATATCATGTGCCAGATTTCGAGGTTCCGCTGTGCCTATTAATATACAGGGTCAATTTCATGTTTCAAATTTACGTGTCAAAATTTCGTTTAGGTGGAGCAACCTTTATTGATCCCAGAATATAATTTCAGGTTTTGTTTATTCTTATGAAATGTTAATAACGTGTGGGAATGTAAAAATAGCAATTTCAAAGTTTAAAGAATGTTAACTAAACTTAATCAAACGTTTCTATATAGGGGAATTAACCTAATATTAGAATGTTGGGTGTCGGTTGCTAAGCTACTTTAAAGCCGTAAACTATTATAAATTAGTTACCCACGCTACAAATACTTAAGTCGAGAACAATAGCGAAATGATCCAATTAGCCACAACCTCAGAGCCGGTAATACTTATCCCTTTCCACGTCTTCTCTAAGTGTCTAAAACATGGAGCCATACATAATAGAGTTCAAAATCAGATGTCCGAATAGAGTATTCATCCTATTAAACCTTTATTTCTATATACCCATAAACCCAATTTTCATTAATTCATTACTTTGCATACAGCAAATTTAACCATTTTTTATAGTTGGTTGAAGTACTTATAATTTCACTTGATTTTAAGTGATTTAAATTGATTTCATCAATTTCATATTCATATTTTAAATCTTCACCTAAACAATCAGTGCTATAACTATAATTATCATCATTACTATATATTGGTGATAATAATGGACTTGTGTATGTGTTTTGGGATATTTTTAAACTATTGGCTTCATCATTTAATTTACAATTGTTACTACAATAAATTGAATTACTTGAACATAATTTTTCACAATTTATACAGTAATTTTCAAATATTAAATCTGACATAATGGTATGACTATGTATGTGTAAACTATTTAGAGTACTATTAATTCCTCTAATGTTAATGCTTTATGTTTTATTTAACTTAAAAACTTTTTAGTTTTAATGTATTATTGTTTGGTATTTATAATAAATAATAAATTATGACAAATTCATTTTAATTTATATTAATGACTCAGTAAAACCCTGGCCTGCGTATAATTAAATTGTTGTGGTGGCCTTGGGTAGTGCACCTGTGTGGTAGTGCACTGTGGAGCCTAATATTGCATGTTTCGCCATACTTGCGACCACGGAAAATGTCTCTGTTGGTTGACATTTGATCGGAAATTATAGTCCAGATTGACTCATAGCTTAGAATTACCTCGTAGGTTAAGAGTCATAACTACTAAAAACCACAGTTTAAGATAGTGAATCATATGAGGGATTTATTGCGTCAATAATGATGAATATTCCCTCATCATCTGTCATAGGCATATGTTTTTTGGGTTATGTTGTTTATCATTGCTAATTGCGTGTCACCATTTTTAACCCTCTAATAGGAGCCCACGATTGTTTACCCCATCGTGGTGAAAAAAATTTTTTATTACCGGATGAGCGCATGTGTGCCACCACGATGATAGGACTAATTTATTGGATTTTCGTACCAAGCTTTCGCTCTATTTGCTCCGTTTTGGGTAATTTTTTAATTGTCAGTGATATTAGCTCATCGGAGTCTCTATTCATATTTTTAATTTTACTCCATCGTACATCGTTCATCGTACACATCTTTATTCTTACATTGTTAATAGCTAAGAGGGGATCTACAGTTTTTGACAAGATTGCCTAAATCATGTTTTACTTCGCCAAGTCTCCTTAGTAAGTCTTGACTGCCTTGCAAGTCTTTTTGACTCATTCGCATATAATATTATCTGATTATTATTACTATTACTACATACATCATAACACCTTCGCCTACTAAGCAAATATGTCGCAGATTATTAGGTTACACACTGAATATTGACTTGATACATTAATTTCATAGCCATAGGTATCAATATGTAAATGACTGTTGGTTCCTTAATGTTGGTCAAAGCCTTGAAACTCCTTTGAAACTTCTCTGGTTCTAAAAGATTCTACGATATTTCTTGTCTAACATGGCTGCAAATCTACCCCACGACATTTTTTTCAACCTTTTTTTATTGTCGCCTGCTAAAAAATTACTAAAAAATCTAGAAAATATCCATGTAAATAACTCCGACATCTATGGTTCGCCTTAATCGGGTTACATTATTCACTCCTCACATCCAGCACACGGCTAAATGTGGGGTCTTGACGTTTTAGTGTTCACCTGTTACTTCACCACTTTTCTGTTCATGGTAAGTCCACCAGAAACTGCAGTAAGTCTAGAAAGACACATTAGACAGACATACACACAAATTTGTCGCATATTCAATTGATTCCAGAAGTTGACAATTCCACGTCCCTTTGGGTGTCAAAGTTATTTATAGTTGTTTTGAGTTTACTAAATTAACCTAATCAAAACCCTGCCACAATTCTAGACCAAATTCATAGTTTAACCATGAAACAGTATTTGTTGTTGTTACCACCAAACTGGGGTATACCCTAGGTCATTCTAAAAAATTCTAGTGGTGCGGTGCTGGGTCCAGATTTGGTCAGATCTCGGCCCCTATGTTCGGCTGGCTATCCGGTAACTAATCTACTATCCAGCCCCTGATACCTTACTATTCTACCTTTAACTTCTTTATCTTACTATTGACTTCATAGTAATCGTGTATGACCATAAAATAACAGCCCCCTATAATTGGATTTATAATTAACAAAATTGTTCTCCAGTACATTTGTAAACCCCATAATACAATACTGATCGTAACCATGATCCATTTCTTATAAGACTCTTGACGTGGTTCATGAATATCATTATCCAAACTCCATTGATAGTTAATGATGTAATATATGTAAATACAATTGAGGATTACCAAATTATTTTGCAATACTGGGAAAACTTTCACAACATTGGTTAGTATAATGATTGAAATTGTGAACAAATTGAAATAATTAGTTAGTTTCAAATACTTTGTGAAATTTTGTTCATGTTGTAACAGCAACTTCTGCTGTACTAGGTTGAAATCCTGATTGGTTAGGTATTCAGACGAGAGTTCAAGTAGTGATCTATCGATATCTTTGGATCTCATATGTAGCTTGATGCGCATCGCATTGCAGCTGCAGCTGTGTGATGTTTACCACCTGCTTTTAACCAAATACAAAATTTATTGAGCTAACGGTGAACTAGTGGATAATTAGGTAATTGGTAGGGTTGGGATAAGGTTTTGTTAGGAGAGTACTATTATAAAGTCCATATCGATTTAGTAAAATTACATATAAGAGATACACTGTAACCGGAATTATAACCGTGGATGGGATTACAAAGACTGGATTACAACTAGTAGTCAAGTCAATACTATGGCTCTAAGTGTGGAGAAGTGAAACCACCACATAACCGGGACTCCTAAAAGCATAATTCTTTCTAAGAGTTTTGTAGATTCGGAATTGTAAAATGTGGAGCACTGTGGAGCATATGAATCTCTACTGGGGGAATCAAATCCACCACAAAACTTATGGCTCTTTTCAATCTATGGCTTGTTGGTAGTAGACTCAATACTCTTGGGTCAATTGACTGATGATCTTTCTTCAAACGGTGTTTGGGAAATTTTTTTGATTTGTCACTATTCATTAATTTTAGCAGTTCATAGATTTTATACCACGGAAATATTATAAAAATTGCAAAAATGAAAAATCTTAAGGAAAAGTCAAGAAATCAAATAAAATCTGTTACTACTAGAAAAAGGAAGGAACACCAAGAATACACATTCTAATTAATTACACTACCTTAATGAAGAATTAAATAAAGCTCTAGGTCAAATAAAAGTACAAGGCTGATAGTGGAATAGTGGAATAGTGTAGAATACTCAGGAATCTGGAATCACTAACGAAAAACTGAAACGAAAATCACTAGGAAAATCACTCCTCGCAAATACGTTTCTATGTGTAAAGCCACGTCAATCTATAGACCAAATTGTAGTGTCAAATCGTGTAGTTAGGAGCACTACTAATGTAGTAAGTCTATACTCTGAGCGCAAGAACCGTGTACTATCGTCAATCGTATTATTCAACACCAAACTTAAACTAATCAAAAAGTCATCAATTAACAACCACAACCAATCCAAACTTTTAAATTATAATTGATAAAATAAATCCATTAAACTTTATAAACCGTAATCTAATAGACCAACCTTACATAAGCAAATCAAATCTCGAAATTCTCGACCCGCCCGTAAAATGTGTTTACGTTTGTACCATAGAGTAAAACTAATGAAAGGTCGTAATAGAAATGCTAACAATGTTGATATTATAATAGGTCAAATTACTAGCATCAAACAAGTATAAACAAATAATAAATAACCATAAACAAACGTACTATAGGAAGAACGTTTCAAATTAGTATTTCCATTACACGAAATGTTCAAATCGGGTTATGATATCTGAGCAAAGTTGCCTAATTGAGATGGATTTATACTATTTGGGTACACGATAGATTGCATAAACAGGTACAAACAAATGATGCTATTGATTTACACGGATTTAGAACTCTGAATCTAGAATGGGTTTATATGGGTTCATGTTTGTTAAAGATACAATTGATTATATATCATGAGATCAACCATGTTAAACCTATACTTAACCAATTTGTAGTTACAATTGACACGTTAAAAAATTGATCTAACATCGAATAAATGCCCCTAATTCACCGCCAACTCTAACCATCTACCTCCAAACCTTCGACCAATTTGTACGTAAACAATCAATGTACCTCCACTAGTTTAAACAATTATAAGGCATTCCTGCACACATCTCAGAAGGAGCTCAAAAAGAAAATTGACGAAATTCCACAACAACAAAACCGCACAAAAATCCTTGAGAAAATTTTTATTAACGTCTGCCTATATATTAATACAACTATTATATAGAGAACTAACGTTAGAGATCAGATTTTTATAATCCGATCTTCTTTAATACCTCACTTGAATTACAACCTTTCGTTAATTAACTTCAGTCTTTCTTTATAGTTTCATTTATTCATTAGTATACTGTCAAGTATACCGTCATAATTAATTAATTTAATACCTTCAATATGTTAAAATATTTTATATTGTTACAAATAGTATTGGCCAACCTTCAAGATATAGGAGAAGTCAATCTTGAGATTGCCAAACAAAGAAGGGATGAACTGGATCCATTTGATTTTAGTTTCTCAACTTCAAATTCAAATGATGAAGATTCTAAAGAAAGCACAAGTCAAGACGCTACCTCATCAATAGGTCCAAACAATTCAAATTTTAATAATTGGATTAGTTCTTTATTGAATCCTGAAGTATCATTCGCATCACCAACCCCAGAGGCTCCAAAAAGTCCAACTACACAAGCTACTACTAGTTCAACTCCAACTACTAGTACTACACCAACCACAGCATCTCCAACCACATCATCAACCAAAAAAGATGACACAACTACTTCAGCTACCAAAGCTGATACTACTTCAGCCCCAACCACCACCAAAGATGATACCACCTCAACTACTCCAACTACTACTGAAAATACTTCAGTTAATAAAGCGGTTGATAATACTTCTACTGATACACCAACCACTGCTACCACTGCAGCCACCACTTCAGATGATATTCCAGTAGCTCCAACAGTTATTCTGTTTAATTCAGGTACTACTGATGATACAACTGATGGTACTACTGATACTACCGGAACTGATACCCCAGAAGATTCAACTACTTCAACACCAACCGGTATTACCACGCCAACTGATACCACTACCCCAACTACTTCCACCCCAACTACTTCCACCCCAACTACCACCACACCAACCACCACTGATGGTACTACTTCTGATACAACTGCAGCAAGTGATACCTCATTAGTTGAACCAACTGATACTAATCTTTCAGATACTGCTACTGAAACTCCAGAAAGTGAAGGTCTTACCAGTACTGATATTGATGCCATGACTCAAAGTGCTCCCGATACCGATACAAGTGCTACTGCTACCAGTGGTACTCCAACCAATAATTTAGCTGCTACTAGTGGTACTCCAACCGATACTGCAACTGATACCACCAGTGGAACTCCAACTGATACCGCAACTGGTACTACTAGTGGAACCAATACTCCAACTGATACCCCAACTGAGAGTGAAGGTCTTACCAGTACTGACGTTGATGCCATCACTGCTTCAGCTGAACCATCAACTACTCCATTAGTTTCTGCCACTGAATCCCAAATTAGTGGAACCGATACTCCAACTGAAAGTGAAGGTCTTACATCTACTGATGTCGATGCTATTACTGCATCTGATCAACCATCATCAACTCCATTAGTTTCTCCTACTGATTCTCAATTACCAGATACTAGTGCTACTGCTAGTGATACTCCAACCAGTGGGGTTACTAGTGGTACTGAAATTGCTACCAGTGGAACTGCTAGTGAACTTCCAAGTGATACTACCACTCCATTAATTTCAGCCACTGGTTCTCAACTTCCATCTTCAACTCCAATTGTTTCAGGTGAAACTTCATTAGCTGAACCATCAACTGGTGACCTTTCTAGTACTCCAACTATTTCAGAAGCTGTTGTTAGTACTCCAACTGATAGTGCTACTGAAGTTAGTCAAAGTGCTACTCAAGTAAGTGCCGTTGATACTAGTGCTACTTTAGCCAGTGCTAGTGAAGCTGAAGTAAGCAATACTGCCAGTGCTACTCAAGCTAGTGCCACCGAAGCCAGTGCAACTCAAGCCAGTGTTACTGAAGCTAGTGCCACTCCCGCTAGTGCTACTGAAGCTAGTAATTCTGAAGTTCAACATGTTGCCTCAACCGTTTCAACTCCTGAACAATCAGCTAAAACTGATTCTGAAGTCGCTGCTACTTCAGCACCAACTTCAGCTGCTATTAACACTGAACCTTCATCAGTACCACCATCGCCAGTAACATCTGAACCAAAATCACCAACTACTTCAAACAATTGGTTACCTTCAGGTCTTATTATTGAAGAAACTGATAATGGAGCTTCAGCCACTTCAGATGAACAAATTACTAGAGCTACATCTCAACCACAACAAACTTCTGGTTTACCAAAAGCCATTACACCAGCCACTACCACTGATCCTGGTAATAATTATGAAGTTGTTTATGTTGGATTTACTTCAGCTCTTAATTATCCATTTGTTGTTGAACATTCATTATCATCAGCTCAAATTTTCCAATACTTACCAGGGGTTTTAACTTTCCCATTTACATCTGATGAAATTTACAATGATGTTTCAGTTAAAAGATTAATTCCGTTTACTGCTCAAGGTATTGATTATACTATTACAGTAGCTGAAGTTTATTTCCCAGTTAATTCAGTTCCAGCTCTTTTACAATTTGTTCAAGATTCTACTTCAAAATTATACAGAAATCCAAGTGATACCGAATCATCATTAGCTGCATTGATTGATAAACGTATTCCTTTAACAGGTCTTGATACATCAGCTGGTAATGATGGTGACGGAAGTAATGATATTGAATATAATAATGGATCTATTGATGCTGGTTCAAATAGTGATGCACCAAAATCCAATGCTAAAATCATTGGATTAACTATTGGTGGTGCTGCAGGTGCTGGTTTATATATAAGTTTAATGTTCTTATTATTTAAGAAATTCCAAAATAAGTCGGTTGAATTACCACCATCAGATTCTGAATCTAACGTTGGTGTTAGCAGTGTAAATACCGGAGAAAGTGGTATTAGTGCATTATTCTACAGAATCTTAGATAGTAACAGTTCACATAATGGTGGTAATATCCAAATTAGTGAACCTGTTAATGCTCTGAATTCTTTAGGTTGGAATAATCGTTCTTGATGTAAATTAGTTTCATTTCCATAGCAAAAAGTTGCTTTGTTTTCGTGCATGTATTGATATATATTCTTTTTACCTTTACTATACTTTTTACTACTCTATACTCTTTACACTACTCTACACTTCTTTGATAAAGTCATTAAGTTCGATAATAAATTTCAGGGCATCATCATCTAACGTCTCATATAAATCTTGATATTGTAACGTGCCTTCTTCGATAGAACTGGTAAGATACAGGATCAAGTCTTCATCCTCAATACCAAGGTATTTTACAACCAAAGATTTGATTTTGTCATTGACTTTGGTTTTACTAGCATCTGAAAGAGATGAAATATCCTTGACTTGTGGTTCTGTTTCCATTTCATTATCAGGTTGTGATTTGTTTGTATCAGGGGAATTGGAATTCTTAGTTGGTTCTGGTTTCTGCTCATTGTCCTCTGGTATCAGTTCAGGATCTTCTAGAGTTTCAGATACCGACTCCTGTTCAGTGACTCCTACCAACTTAGAAGGTTTGACTCTGTCAATTTGTTCCAGAGGAAATTCAATCCTATTAACATCATCCAACTCTTCCTCTTTCTTCCTAAAACTTCTATTAACAACCAACGACTTTACATTATTCAAGAACCCCAATTTCTTATTAACTAAATTATCTTCATAATTCCTCAAATCTTCAAGTTTCAGATTGATTTGGATTTTATGTACTCTATTAATATTAAACTGTTTCAATTTAAGTTTAAATTCCCTTTCAATATCACGATTTTGCCTAGACTCTATTAACTTTAAATATTCTTCATCAGTAATATTATCTTCTTCAGGTTCCTTTAACTTAACTTCATTATCAACTTCCATATTATCAACTTTTATAGTTTGATTAAGTAACTTCTTAGAATTCAATCTATCTTGTTTAAGTTTAGCTTTACGGTTTTCAATCTCTTTTACCAAGATCTTTGATCTGAACTTGATCAATTGTTGTATGATTTCTTGTTTCATATCTTTAGGTACATCTATTAATTCATTAGGATCAACCTGATAATTCTTATAAAGAGTATTGTCAGGTTTTGATTTAAACTGTGCTGATTTAAGAATATTCATTATCTTAGTATTAGACTTGGTTGATGATTTGACAGTAGGAGTTGGTTCTTCGACTTCAATATCATCAAACAATACCTCATTACAAACACTACCAAACTCAAAGTCCAGTCTTTGTCCGTGATACTTGATGAATATAGTCAATTGATCATAGTTTATATAAGTCCATTCATAATCTTCAAAGATCTCATTTAATATCTGCTCTATGTAATGAGGAGCCAAATTTTGAAATTCCTTTAAGATCACCAATCGTTTCTGATCGTACAAATTGGTTATACTGAATTCGTCAAATCGTCTAAGTTTGGTTATTTGATAATTCAATAATTCTTGATAATTTTCAGTATTCTGTTGAATGATTTCATTTATATCAATTCCTTTGGGTACTGGAACTTTAATAGTTTCTGGTATGATTGGTTTGATATAAGGTGAGTCTGAGTCGGTGGTTTCCGCTGTTAGACTATTAGTACTGGGCCTTATGAATTGCATGTTATATGATAAAGATGAGACTCTAGTATTAAATATCGCGAAGAGTATCGTATAAGACTAAGAGATGTCACTAAACTCAGACCTACCTAGTGATGTTTTTAGTGATATTGAAACATTCCAAACCACTAAAATTGAAGAGTTCAAACCTCTTAAACAAGCAGTCATTGATTACCCCAATGATATACAAACTTGGGATAAAATATTTACAGCATTTGATAATAAGTTAAAATTCAAATCATTCAATCAAGAGTTTAAAACGTTGGTTACTCAAACATATTCCGAGTTATTAAGCAGATTCCCATATCTAGTGAAGTACTGGCAGAAATGGAGTATAGTAGAGTACAAGTTGAATGGAGAACAGGAAAGTTTTGAAGTTGTTTCTAAATCAGTTAACCATTGTCAATACTCTGTTGAATTATGGGTAGACTATTTGAATGCTTTAGAGTTACAAATCGATCAACAGGACAAATTAGGGAATATGCTTGAATTAGCTATTGATTTGAATGGATTTCATTTCAATAGTGATAAAATTTGGGATAAATATATTGAGTATCTCAAAGCTAATAATAAAGATTTACTTCAGGTGTACCTCAAACTTATACGAATTCCATTGTATGAATATTCCAAATACTTTAATCAGTTTATGGAGATTAACAAAACCTATAAACTCGATGAAATAGCTGATAGAGAAAGTTTAGGGAAATTTTTGGAAAAATATGGTAAGTCTAAAGATGAGCTATCAGTATTAGAACAACACCAAATCATAGATGAATATAGTTATGAGATATTTACAGTTACACAAACCCAAGTCAATAAGAAATGGAATTGTGAAAGTAAAATAACAAGACAGTTTCTTGACCTAACACAAATCAACCTGGATGAAGATGTATGGATAGAATATTTAGATTATGAAATCACCACTAATAACCATCAGCAGATAACTAACTTATTCGAACGTCTGTTGATTCCTAATTGTTTTAATGAGAAGATCTGGTTAAAATATTTGGAATATTTAGACCAAACTGATTTACCTAATAAGTTCCAAATAATGGATCCAATCTACGCAAGATGTATAAATAAATTCTTACCATTAGATACTAATGAAATACGATTTATGTATCCAAAGTTCCTCCTCAAACATGATAAAAAGGATATGATGATGGATTATTTGTTTGATTTATTGAAATACTTCAGTGGTCTTAATTACCTTAACAAATACTTGAAACCTCAGTTTCTTGATACTATTCATCATCTTTTAGTCAACTTGAATGAGACTCATAAACTGTTTTTGAAATTCTTGAAGCTGGTTATTGATAATTTCTTTGATGATAAAGTTAAAATAATTGATGAACTTGAACAGCAGTATCAGCATATTTTTTTAAAATATATTAATGATCAGTCAATTATAGTATTGGTACATTTTTATTTGACTCATAACGATGATGTTACCACTTTACGTGAATTCTTTAATACTTACCACAGCAAATCCCAATTGAAAGGTTCTTATTCGTTCTGGAACTTCTTTATAGACTTAGAGATACTGAACTTAAATTTCATCAACTTAGATTTAATGATCACTTATATGACCCAACATACATTTTTACCAAAGAATATCATCGACTATTTGTTGACCAAGTACCTTGCTACATGTCGTGATAATTATAAACTATTCAAGGTTCAATGTCCTAATAAAGATTTAATCGATATTTATCCGTTGTTTTCTACGTCAGTAGTACAGAACCCTGGCTTATTAACAAGATACAATAAAACTTTGAGTACATGGAGAATTAACTTTGATAATCCGGGATTAAAGATTGATAAGCCTGAATTAGTTAATAGATTAAGTTTAACTGAGTTTAGTTTATTGAATAATAGATTACCCGAATTACCTAATATAAGAAATGTCGATAAGGCTAATAGTTCCATAAATTATCCTAGAGCTTAGTTATAGATAATGTTCAAATGTATAATATATTACGAAAAATTTACGCTTTTTACATGTAATTCCTACCCAAAATTCTTTTCCCGGGCCTAGTTTAAATCCCCTTGCCTACCAATAATAATTAAATCATCTCGAGTACTAGCCCCGTGGGTACACCTGTTATTACCAAATACTTCCAAATATTTCAATTTAGGACAGTTCTTACTTAAAAGATGCAATATCTGGTCATCAACTGATCTAACAAATCCAATATCTAAGGAGGTAAGATTTGGGAAATGTAATTGGGGATAGAAAGCAAGTTGTTTTTTAGTCCCATTCTGACGGTTTCTGTTTGGTTCTTCATCATCGCTCTCACTATCATCTTCACCTCCAATTTGTTCAGGTTCTTCATCTACACCCTCATCCTCAAGATCAGAATCACCATTTTTGTACCTTTGCTTTAATTCGTCACTGTCGTCAGTTAATACTTGCCATAGGAAATTCTTAGAAAGTTCAATAGAATTCAAATTCAATTCCACCAACGTTTGACAAGAATGTGATAACACTGAGAAAACAGATTTGTCATCAAGTCCAATACACTTGTAAAGATTGAGGGACATCAATCCACCATTATCGAATTTATCGAAGTTCATTGAGCTTATCTGATCAAGGTTCTTCATAGACAATGAAGATAACTTGTCTAATTTTAACAGTGATAATGCTTCAGTGAACTTATCAGTTAAATCACTACATCCATCTAAATTGACACTTGTTAAAGAAGATTCAGATATTGATAATAAATTGATAATCATATCATCACCGATCAACTCTTCATGATGGGGGTAACTGATTTCAAGATCTTGAATATTATTAGGACTCAAATAATGAGGAATCAAATCATATACGTCTTTTGAATTTATACCATCCAATCTTGATAATTTCAAACCTGTCAAGTTACTACCACATTTCTCCAATAAACTGATTAAAGAATCATTACCAAACCTGTGGGTATTCCTTATTTCAAATCTCGTTAATCTAGACCCACCAGTTTCGAAATAATCTTGCCACATAGTGTCACTAATTAAGAAGGGCCCATTCAAATTGAGTTCGGTTAATTTGTCAAGCTTGTCATTGAAATAAACCAAATTATCGTTATGAAATTGTCCACACATGAATAAAGTTAAACTACTTACATTAGGACAATATGATGCAATCTTGTTGAATGACTCACTATCGACATTAGAACAATCCCAAAACTCTAAATTAGTAAGACTAGGGTTTAAAAACAATGTCATGGTTGAATTATTTAGAGATCTATTCTTAGATAAAATTTGGCTAATTTTAGTTAAGTTCAAATTTCCTATATCTCCTAAAGTTTCCACTTGATCGATGTTGTTGGTTATACAATTTATGCAAATATCTTGTAATGAAGGAATTTTCACGAAAGTTTTATCCAATAAAGCTTGTGCAACTCTTTTACGTCTACGTCTAGCACTAGTTTGATTCTTACGTTTGTTCCTTTCTTGTTTCTTGATTTCTTCATTACATTCTTCACAGAGGTACCCTTTCCTAAGCTTATCATACCTTGAATATACTGACAATTTAAACTTTTTTCCACACTCAATACAGTCATCATCTTCACCTTCAATTTTATATTCATTGCCAAGTTCATAATCGTCATCATCATCTTCTGGGATTTCCTTATCACTATCATCGCTTAGTCCTGCAGCTTTTCGCTTACGCCTAGCAGCGATCCTAATTTGTTCAATTTCATCATCTTCTTCAACATTTATAAGATTTCTACCACTTCTGGTGGTACGAGTTGGAGTTTGACCTGGGGTTTGACTTGCAGATGATTGCTGTTCCTCATCAGATTGCTCTTCTATAATTTCAGCCGTTTCTTCTGTATTGCCTTCTGGAGTATCTCTTTCACGTTCTCTCCTTCTTCTGAAAGCATCTGTAATACCTTCAACCCTTAAAAATTCAGTTAAAGCACTATTTGGCCCTCTAACATTAGAATTCCTGCTATTACCGTTTCTACTACGTCTGCTCATCGTATATAAATGAGGTAATTTTTAGTCCAAAATTGTCTTTTTCAACTGGAAAAAACTGTTATGACGTGCAGAATTCTCTCAGTAACTTTGTTATTGAATATGAACTCGACTAACCGAATATAACACGTTATAACACGGTAAAACTCAATAAATCTTCTGATCTGGTACAAAGACGTCTTATCAAATCCGCGAACTTTCTCACTGTCGCCACTAAATACAAAAGGAGAACTTACTATTCAGTAGAATCATCGACAGAATTAATCTTTCAAGTTGGTTAAGTCATTTGTATAAATAAACTGTGAAATGCAACTTATCTTTAAAGATTTCAAAAAACAAAAAATTCCGTTGGATGTGGAATTAACTGATACTGTATGTAAAATTGATCTTGATCCAAATTATGTCATTTACTAACAATAGGTTCTTGAAACTAAATCCAAATTAGCAAATGAAAAGAATTGTGATGTATCACAAATCAAGTTTGTGTATTCAGGTAAAGTTTTAGTTGATAGTAACGATTTACAGAGTTATAAGATCAAAGAAGGTGATTCAGTAATTTTTATGATTTCCAATAAGAAAGTCGAACCTACTGAAACCAAACCAGCTCCTGTAGGTTCTGAAGCTGCCACTAAACCTGTATCGGAAGTAACTAGTGCCAATGTAACTTCTACAGGTGTATCTGGTGCATCATCAGCACCAACCACTGGAAATACCGAAGGTTCTGGAGATGCTGGATCTGATTTTACTCAAGGCTCAGAAAGAGAAGCCACCATAACTAATATAATGGAAATGGGATATGACAGACCACAAGTTGAAACTGCTTTAAGAGCTGCTTTTAACAATCCTCATAGAGCTGTTGAATACCTCATAACTGGAATTCCTGAAAATTTACAACAACCTGAACCAGCTGCACAAGCACCACCAACTGCTAGTACTGGAGCTAACGTTAGTAGTAATCCAGAAGCTGAATCTACCAATGCCAATATAACTAATGAAGAAGAAGATGAAAGTCATGGTGAAAATTTATTTGAAGCTGCAGCTGCTGCCGCAGGTCAAGGTCAAAGAACTAGACCTGAAGGAGAATTAGATGATGATAATAATTTAAATCTTTTAAGGGCTGCATTACAAACCAATCCTGAATTAATCCAACCATTATTAGAACAATTAGCCGCATCAAATCCTCAAGTTGCTGCATTAATTCAACAAGATCCTGAAGGGTTTATTAGAACCTTTTTAGGTAGTGGAGAAGATATGGGATTTGAGTTTGAAGAAGGTGAAGGTGGTGAAGGAGAAACTGAAGGTGGCGAAGAAGGTGGTGAAGGACAAGTTAGAATTATGTTAACTGAACAAGATGAAACCGCCATTAATAGGTTATGTGAATTAGGGTTTGATCGTAATTTAGTAATTCAAGTATATATGGCTTGTGATAAGAATGAAGAAGTAGCTGCTGATATTTTATTCAGAGATATGTAATAACACCAACTTAAATATGATAAATATACATTAAGTACACCGACCTAACTTAACCTATTAGTATTCGCAAGTTAAAGTACTAAATTAGTGAAGACATTTAATACTCCATAGGCTTGGATATCTTCTGATGTGAGTGGATTATTACCTGGTCTATCAACTATTATACTATTAAGCTTGGCTTCCTTGGCAGCTTTGACTTCGTGAACATTATCACTCAAGAACAACACCTTTTCAGGTGATTCGGCGTACCCTATATCTTTAAGAATATTCTTGTAGGATGACAGTTCTTGTTTATAACCAGAAGTGGTGATATCAAAGTATCCCGAAAGATAAGGATTCAAATCAATTGATTCGGAATTCTCTTCAACGTAAGCAAATAAGAGTTTTTGAGCTTTAACACTACCACTAGAATATATATAGTTCTTACCTTTGAATGATTTAATCAAGTCAATTGCATCAGAATATACTGGAGCTTTTATATCACCGTTTTCATAACCTAATTTCCAAATAAACCCTTGGACTGATTTGAGAATTGGGTCTTTGATATCTTTACTAACTAAATCGGTGATATGATTGATCAAATTATCATAAGATGATATTATATCTGAAGGAAATTGGACTACGATATTATTGATTTGATCGAGATCATCTGTTCCTTGCACTGTAGTCAAAGGGTAGGATAATTTTTTGAAAATTTCAGGGCTTTGATTGATAAAATATGGGAACAATTCGTCTTTGACAAACAGTATAGGACATACAGTACCTTCTATATCGAATAAGAGAATTTCAATATCTTTAAACGTTGCCATGGTGTATGCAAAAAAGTATGCGATTCACGTTTTCTCATTTAACGCATTATTGTAGTGTACCATGTACAAGTGTGGTTCTTCCATAAAGGTGGCTCTGGGATTGTAGACTATTGGTCCATGGGGATTTGGTCTAATTTAATCACACTGGCCTTAATTATTCCAACAGCTTTAACCTACAAATCATCACAGACTATCACATGGTTTAATGTCGTACGCCGCCTACCAACATTCTATTGATAGAGTTGTCGCAATACCCAAAAAAACGGTTGCAATCTTAACTAGTGTGACTTGCTACACAACATTAATTAGGGTGTTATTTCATACCCTAACCACATAACCATACCCAACAAAGACTTCACACAAACACAACAATCACGCCATGGACCATGTACCCCTTTTTGAAGAAGATTTAAATTATGTTAATCCTGATCATATTCAAGCGTTTGCTAAGGCATTAGTCTGGGACGAAATAGAACACGACGATAGTAGGCATAATTCAGTAGCAGATGGAACAAGACATAATTCCGTTAGTGGAAGTAGACACACATCTGTAAGTGGTAATTCAGATCCTCGAACTTCTGAAGATCTAGAACAATTAGAACAATTAGAAGGTGATAATATTAACAATTTAAGCCCTTTAAAACCCATTAAAATTACTTCCAAAAGTGATTGGTTGCCTATACATACAAGAATGGTAGAGAAGAAACACAAAACCAGAGTCAATAAAGCCAAATCCAAGCCGGAAAGAATAACTAATGAGTTTAGAGCCTCAATAGGGTATACCCTTTTAAGATGGCCTATATTAATCCTTGTAGGATCATGGATAGTGTTTTTATGTGTACTATATTCGATAATAAGATTTGAAGTTGCATTGCTGGAATACTATTTCACATGGAGGGGTGAAAGACGGAAACTTAGAGACAATTTAAGAAAATCTACCACATATAAAGAATGGATTGAAAATGCTATAAATTTAGATAAATATCTTAATTTAGATAAATGGTCAATCAATCCAAGGTTTTCTTATTATGATTCTAGAACCATTGAAATGACTTTAAGAAGATTAAGACAATTAAAAGCTGATAAATTAGATAACGAATTATTAGTAGTTCTTCAAGGGTGTTTAAAGTCTAATTTTGCAGGTATTGAAAATCGTCAATTATATAGTCACAGATATTATGGTACTAAAAACTTAGTCGATAAATATGTTGACGTGGTAACTGACTGTATAAATCATATCATTGATAGTGAAGATATAGATTTTGAATCTAAACGTAGATTTTTTAAAATCGTACTGAAAAATTATGGTAAAGCTGCTTTATGTCTAAGTGGTGGGGCTTGTTTCTCCTATACACATTTTGGAGTTATAAAAGCACTTTTAGATAATGATTTATTACCATCAATTATATCAGGAACTTCAGGTGGTGGATTAATTGCTGCATTAGCATGTACAAGAACCAATGATGAATTAAAGAAATTACTTGTACCTCAATTAGCTCGTAAAATTACAGCTTGTGAAGACCCTTTCCTGGTATGGTTTCCTAGACTTATGAAGACTGGAGCAAGATTCGACTCTATCGATTGGGCTGAAAAAGTTCAATATTTTACAAGAGGATCTATGACTTTCCAAGAAGCTTATAAAAGAACTGGTAGAAAATTAAATGTTTCAACTGTACCGGCCGATCCTCATAGCCCTGTTATTTTATGTAATAATATCACATCACCAAATTGTATTATATGGTCATCATTATTAGCATCATCAGCTGTTCCTGGAATCTTAAATCCTGTAGTATTAATGATGAAGAATCCTAATAATAAAGATGAAATCGTACCCTTTTCGTTGGGTAATAAATGGAGAGATGGTTCATTAAGAACTGATATCCCAATAGATGCATTGAACACTTATTATAATGTGAACTTTTCAATTGTATCACAAGTTAATCCACATATTCTGTTATTCTTCTATGCTCCTAAAGGAACTGTAGGAAGACCAGTTGCCATATCAAAACGGTACACTCATAAAGAACAATTCGTGTCATTCAGAGGAGGTTTCTTGGGAACTGCTATTGAACAATTATTAAGATTGGAAATCACTAAATGGTTAAGAATTATCAAAACTTTGGACCTTTTACCCCATTTCTTGGAACAAGATTGGTCAAATATTTGGTTACAAAGATTTAGTGGTACTATAACTGTATGGCCCAGAAATAGATTAAAAGACTTTCTTTATATTTTAAGTGATCCAACTGAAGAAAGGTTAGAAGAAATGTTAGTCAAAGGGCAAAGATCCATGTTCCCTAGGTTATTGTTTATCAAGCATAGATTGACTATTGAAAGAGCCATAGAAAGAGGAAGAAAAGCATCTAAATTATCTAATGAAGTTAAATCCAGTGAACCAAGTAGACCAACTTCACCTAATGACGTTGAAATCCATAGTGTTGAATATGATGATGATGACTATAGTAGCAGTGATGAAGAATTCACAAGAATTCATCCTTCACCATTTGATACCACTTATTCAGCAAATTATTCAGATAATTATAGTAGTAGAACTGTTAGTCCTGAAGTTAGTCCTCAAGTTAGTCAGGAACCAGTATTTGGACTTTTCAGAAGATCCAGCCGGAGAAACAGTGTTTTGTAGGTGGCTTATAGTAGCCTCCAATCAAGAATTCACGAATAAATATACATTAACTATTTTTTGCAAAGTAAGCATTGACTTTATTTACATCACCAATGTCTCCCTCTACCTCTATAATATACTCTATATAATTAATAACTAATGGTAAACTTTTTGAATCTAGAATCTCTCGTTCATTGAGTCTAAATGGCGATAAAACCCAATTGGCCATAGTATCCTTTGAAGCATTGGATGGTTTAGGGCCAATACCTATCCCCAACTTATATACATTGTCATTATTCATATATTTCGAAACTGATTTAATCCCATTATGTGACTCATTTTTCTTTAATTTAGAGATCTTTACTTTTCCAAGATCAGCTTCAAAGTCATCATATACAATAACCAAGATTGGTTGGGTGGTTTTGACCAGATCAAAGTATTTCCTAAGTGCCTTATCTGACTCATTCATGTAAGTATTTGATTTGATGAATGTCACGTCATTGAGGGTGGTGTGGGAGTAAGTGGATGATTTTGTTAGCTGTTTAGCTCCAAGGGTGGATGTGATATGTTTTAGGGCTAAGTGTCCTACGGAGTGTCTGGTTATAGTCCCAGGGTTCCCTATAGAGAAGACAACTATAGGAGCCATTGTACGCGAAATTGTTGATTCACCATGAGTTTAGAACAAGAGCAAGTTAATGGAGTAGAAGTAGAGCATGACGAAGTTAGGAGTGGAGAAGGTAATGAGGATGATGTCTTGGTGATACCACAGGCCATTGAAGAAGATTCAGGTGAAGTAGAGTCAAATGAAGAACCTGAGGAAACAGCACAGATAGAACAACAAACAGAAGAACAAACAGAACAACTCGAAGAACAACTCGAAGAACCAAGCCAACAACAAGACCAAGAAGAGGAAGAAAGTGATGACGACTTTGGTTCATTCGATAATGCAATTAATGAAACTGATGATGAAATTGATATAACAAGCACCGATTTAGATACAGAACTTGACGTCATACGATTCAATACTGATTCAGATTATAATACCAAACTCGATACAGTAATGGATGAATTATTTAATATTCAAGTCAATGATGACAATGACACTTCAAGTCTTAACAACCTATTAAATGACCGCCTGAATGAAATTTATCAACAATTATCTAAAACACCACACTTGAAACCTAATTATTGGTTAAAGCTGAGGATTCGTCATAATTTACTTCTTAAGTTAGGTATACCCATAAATCTTGACGAATTAGCTCCTACCACTACTAATCTTTCAGTTCCTGTTGGCCATACCCGAAGAAAGTCCATAAATGAAGAGGATATTGATTGGCATGACTTTGTTATACCACCATATACTGACTTGAAAATGACAGAAGAAGAGAAACAACAATATTTGCTTAAAACTACAGAAATATTACTGAATTGTGAATCTGATAATTTAAGTAATTCAAGTAGAGATTTCTTAGAAAAAGCTGATAATGATCAATTATCCCAAAAACTTTTACAATTGAGAGAGAATCAACAGACTTTATTAAACTTGAGTTCTATATGGCAACATAAATTTGAAGAATCCAAAAAGAACTTTGAAATTTACGAGTCTGTGGTTCAAAACTTCATAGGGTACAGTCAGAAATTAGAGAGGGATGCATTGTTAAATAATTTGAAGCATTTAGGTAAGTCTAAGAGGAAAGTTTGGAGGTAAAACCTTATTAGCAATTGCTCTTCGCTCAGTATCGAATAAATATTTACATACAATATACAAGACATATCATGTCACTACTATAGACTATTAGAACTATTACTATTGTTGAAAGTTGAAAAATCCTCCCATATCCTCAAAATTATCAGCCCCTGATTGTAAATTCATATTAAGATAAGTATTATCAATGAAATTAGTAAATGTCCCACCAGGAGTTTGAGGTAAACCATCAGTTAAAGAACTGAATCCCATACCATCAACCTCATTTGAAGTATTATTTTCAAAATTATTCAAATTGTTTGGACTTTGTGAACGAGTAGGTGGTAAACTGATTCTTACATCGGGGAATAATTGTGTGGGTTCGAAATTCTCAAAGAAATTCTGGTTGGCTGGCATACTTTCTGTAACAAGGGAAATGTCAGGGAATGAATGATGTGATGAAGTACTTGGAGAAGTATCAGGTCTTCTGCCAGTTGGCATATCATCCATAGTTGAAGAAGCCGATTCATGATTATTTTCACCATGTACTGGTTTCTTAATTTCTTTAACTAATTTTTCAAAATCGTGCTTAGTTGGATCACTATGTGGAATATATTGTTCACCAGTAGGTGAAACTCCTGATGCAATCAGATGTGTTGGTGATATAAATTTACTTGTATCATCAGGATCATTAGAACCATTATCTTCATAATTAGAATTACCATAATATGCCTTTAAGTTCTTTTCAGTATCAGCTGCTCTTTTAGCTCTGATTAATTCTTGATTTAATGCTAATCTACCACTTCTTTCAATAACTTGAGCTCTCTTAGCTTTATCACTGGCATATTTATCGAAAAGTTTATGTAATACTGAAGCAATTGGGAAATGATCACTTAATTCTTTAAGAACTCTTCTTAAGATAACTAAACTATCAGAAGCTGTTGAACTAATAAGTTTATTGGTTGAATCAACATGATAGATTAACATAAGTAAAGCACTGTAAACAATGTATACAAATACAACAGGGCATAAATAGATTAAATTTTTCTCTAATATAATCTTAGCAATTACTGAAATCATTCTAGCAGCTTGGAAAGAAATACCCCATGATGGGTATTTATAATTATTTGGATTAGTTGAACTTGATCTAGCCATTCTAATCAAATTGGATCTATGAATTAGGTATAATCTATTATAATATTGAGCATTCAAAAGGCAACTATAGAAATCTTGTTTGCTTTCATCGTTTAAACTGAATTGTAATTGTGGTGGTAAATTAGTGAACCAAATACCCATAAGCATATCACAATGTTGGATGATTGAAAATTTGTTTTTACGTTTCATACTTTCAGCTTTGACAGTGTATTGGTGTCTTACAATTATACCAGTAATTTCCGCCAATTTGACAAGATGGATAAAATATAAAGCATGAGTTTCATTCATAGGATATTCACTAATAATTCCATTTTCTGGATCATTTTCATCGAAATCATCAATAGTTAACATTGGTACATCACAATCATTTAAATCAATTACAGTTGGACGTCCAAACGCAATAGCAACATTACGATCTTTTTCGAATAAACACCACCAAACTCTTCTCCAAATTTTTTTGTCAACAGCCAGTAAAGGACTATTAGAAACATCACGATGAATACCAAACCCTTGAGCTAATCCAATAGCCACTCTTGTCCAATAAAAGGAATTTTTGGTAACATCTTCAGGACCTTCCCAATAACTTCCAATCAAAATTAAAGTTTGGACAAGAACGATAGGATCACTTTCATAATTTGTTTCATATAAAGCTTTAGCTCTTCTGAATAAGGTAAGACAAGCTAAATTATTTGAATCATTTGAATCTAATAATAAAGGATTTGATGAAATTCTACAACCACAAAGTAAAACAGCTTGTAATAACATCAAGGGAGGATTATCATTTGGATCATTAAATTTAGCCATAAATTCTGTTCTATTAATAACTGGCATCAAAGGATGAACATGTTCAAAATAACTATTGATTAAATCAAGAGCTAATTCTCTATCAGGCAATAAGAAAGCCCCTCTAATTTTCAAAATTTCCAATTCAACAGAATCTAAAGAATTTTCACTTACATCGAAAACGTCTTCATTTAATTGCACATGGTTATCACCAACATTCTGAGCAACCAAACCAACTGATGAAGACCCTAAAAATGTAAATGAAGCTCTGGCTTTACTTAACATTAATTCTTTTTTATGAACAGTAGGTCTATTCTTATATTTTGATGATAATGATGGTGGAATACTAACTTGACTAATGTTTAAAACAGGTTCACTGGAACTTACTTGCTGTCTTTCAACAGAAGGATCTCTAGTGAACTCTGTATCGTCTTGTTCCATCTTAATTTGGGCCCCATCTCCTAAGCCGTTAACCCCGTCTTCCAGTTTAAGTTTCTTCTTGGATTCTGCACCATTACCTCTTTTTTTAGCAGCTGGTAAAATACAATCACATCCAAATGTAATACAATTTGTACAAGGAATATGGATTTCAGCATCACATCTAACTTTTCTTGATCTACAAACTACACAAGCTCTTGAACCTCTTGGTCTTTTATACTTAATAGTAAATGCTTTTGGTTTTGGGGTTTCCTTCTTATTAACCATCCTATTCTTTCCGATTTACCGTCTCTTATACTATTCCACGTACCTGCGTTGATTTTTAAACTTCTTATATGACCCTTTTGTATCGCACTTGTACTATTAAATAGTTTGAATTTTTTTAGTTTGTGGTAGTTATGTGGATGTCCGGTTTGATGCTTCTCCCTCGTTCAGAATTTCTCCAGACTCCGCGCGGATGATTCGAAGGACACGACTCGGAGTTGCTCATTTTGTCTTAGGTGAAACTTTATTTTTAGAGGGCACAAGACCTTGATAAGTTTGGTTTTAGGAAGTATCGGGATACATTAAATCAGTAAGTTGTTAGTTCTGCCTTTTGGCTGGTGGTTTAGGGGTTCTTACTTATAGAATTACTTAGAGAAGTCTCAAATAAGCATAAAGGCTAAAATTGTCTAAAAAATACGGTCGCGAAACTAAATATGTAATATACATTATTATAAATACACCTTGTGGTTGTTGGATTAGGTTGATATACTTTACTGAGGGGTGATGGCCTGGGGCAATTTTCTAACAAAATTAATTGGCCCTCTCTAATCTTCTCTTAGCTTCTCTATATAATTTATAAGTACTTAAACTACTAGCACTTAAACCAAACCATATTTGTAAAGTATCAAATGGTAATTTCATTCTGAATACAGTATAACTATCAAAGATGAAATCAGATGACCATTTAAAGAAATCAATATATGCATTAACCTTTTTGAATTGAATTTCTTCTAACTCCTTTAAATCTGAATTACTTGAATTCTCTTTATAATAGTTAATAAGGATATTATTAGAATTTGGATCTCTTGATCCTAGTATTTGTTTAGACAATTTTCTTGCCTTGTTCTTAACTTCTATTTCGATCTTCAATTCCATTTCCTTATTAGTGAAATGATTGATATTTTCAACGGCATTATAAAGACCTAATATCGAATCGTAGTACCATGCTAAGGATTCGTGTCTTCCTACGAATTTATGAACTGATTTATTGGTTAAAACCCCTAATTTGAATAATAGGAGACATTCATCATTGACTCCATAATAGAATCCAATTAATTCTCCTAAAAATTTCTTATTGAAAAGACTTTGAATTCCAATTTTTTCAGCTTGTTGGAGTTTTTTGATGATATCTTTAAATCTGAAAGGAGTTTTACCAAATCTTAAAAATTGTCTATACATTGCTATTCCTCCAACAACATTTTTGAATCTATCGTTGAACCTTGATGCTAAAAGAATTACCACAATACGGGCAAAATCAAATGGATGTTTTAAAAAATTACGTAATAAATTAAGTTGTTTGGTACGATCATTATACCTTGAATCAATTATAGAAATATTAATCAGTTCATCACTAAGATAACCTTTTACTTGATTAGCATGATAAAGTAAAAGTCTGAGTAAATATTGACCTACTTTAGACATCTTATCCTTACCAGTTATATCATTTAATAATGACCAAAAAATATCTATAATACTAACTTTATTAAGTGGTACAACTTTATCATCTTCAAAATTAGTGTGTAATTTATCAGCTAATTTTTCAGAGTTTATTTCTTTTGTATCGATGGATTTAACTTTATTATCAGTAATTGGTGTTAAATATGGTTGAAACTTCTTAGGAGTTTCATATTTTTCTTCTGTTATAGTAACACTCATATTGTTTTTAGTTGGGGATGGAGAATTTATAGGTGAATCTATCCACTCTGAATGTAAGGTATGAAGTGGGCTATTTGATCTATATAAACTGAAGTCTATACTATCTGATTGTCTTTTGGTGTCAACAATCTTGGTATCAATTTTTATATTACTATGTGATAAATTGGGTATGTGGTCTATTTGTTGTTTTTCTGAAAATTGTTGTTTATTGTGGATTACGTAACTATTACTATTAGGTGTAGTGGTATACGGTGATGTATTATGTTTTGAACTTTCAGAATGATTTAGACGTCTATAATCCTTTCTAGGAGTTTTATAATTTACTGGTTGTTCAATGGCATTCATGGGGATTGATGTCTTTATATTCCTGGGTAAAAATTCGCATTTGAAAATGTAACCAAAATCTGAGGTTACATTAGGTAGTACTATACGACATGAATATGTGACTAATGAAATTGTACAATGGTATGTAATGGTGTGTGTATAATGACTTTGATAGGTTTGAGTGGTTTAGTTTGTATATAAGCAAAGTTATGTGAAGGATTTTAGATTATTATAGGTGTGATATCCTAATTAGGCCATCAAGCCAGCAAGAGATGAGCACCATAATTTTACATAGTTTAAGGTATGGTGGGCAATTTAGGGGTAAGCGGTGGTGAGTGGAGCAAACTAGTAGTGAGGACATTATTTGGAGTAATTCATTGTATCCTTCGGTCCTTCGTCACTGTGAATCTTAGTATCAAATGTGAGGGGGAAAACAAGGTTTGAGACTAGAGCCGCAACGTTTCTCTATAAGCTGTAGAGAGGGCAGGCGGCTAAAGAGTAGGACAAGCGGTGCTACAGTCTCGTATGCCTTTAGAGCGAGATTGAACTTTGAAACCCTTCTATGCGTACACTCTGTGTAGCCTCGGAGTACAATTGTGAGGCTGAACGGATAAACAATCTTCACATTCTCTTACCTCTATTGTCTTCGCTTAAGCACATGGTAGAAAAACATAAATCATTATATGCAAATAAATACACCTCTACAAATTACCCTAATAAATAAAAAAATTAAATTAATCAGTCTCTCAACTAGTTTAGTCAATTCTATTCAGACACGGTCAAACCTAGTCAGACCCATTGGAATCTTTACCTTGTGGACCCATCATAAATGCACCAACTGATCCCAAATAACCTTCATGTCTTAAGAAATATGATTTCATATCACCTTTAGACCAGAAATTAACAGCATAACTTAATGTATGAATGGTTTGCTTGTGGCCTGATATATAACTTCCACCAAAATAGATTCGCTTTAAATCATATTTTAAAGCATGTAAATAACTGATTTGTCCAATATTATTCAGGACTGAATATAATAAACTACGAGCAATATCTTCAGGTTTGAATTTAGATAATTTTTCAGCTGGGGTTAATGCTTTATCACCGAATCTTAATTTTTTAAACACTTTAGCGAATGATGATGCTATATGATTTGACTTTAATCCGATTTTATTATAATTGTTACCATAAATATCACCAACTAATAAATCAACATTACCATTATCACCATTAGATGCCATTTCCAACATTTCATTATAATCTTTGGCATCAGTTAAGAGTGATAAAAGCCCCCATAACGTTCCACCACCTAAAGATGAACCACCAATTCTTTCAAATCCTTCAGGACCCAGTCCTGTTACTTTTATCATCGATACACCACTACCGATATTAACTAATAAGTATGGATAGATTTGCTTGTCGGTGGTATAAGGGTCAGAAATAAATTTAGTAGTGTTATCTTCTAAATCATAAATAAAGATTTCATTAGGAATTTTAGTGATAAACCAATCAAGACCTTTGATAAGACATTCCATTTCGTCTTTAGCTATTATTTTCATTGGTAATTTATTCTTAATGAAAGTTTTATTCATCAAATTGTAAAATTTTTGACTGCCTCCTCCTGTGGCCATAATATAGGTAATTGGTGGTAAAGTTTTCTTATCAAAAGATCTTCTTATTAACCTTATCATGAACTTTAATACTTCAGTGTGGAAGTTTTCAGTTTGGAAATCTTTGAAATGCAATTTCCCTCCATTTAATTCATCATTGACTTTCTTGGATTTAGTGAAATATACAAGTTTGGTTAATGTACCACCAATATCAACGGAAATATGAATAATCTCTGAATTATGTTTAGGGAGGGTAATTCTCTTTGTAAGATCAAATTCGGAACTATCGTCTTGTTCAACTGGTATGGAATTTTTATTGTTGGTATTAGTAATGGTCCCATTGGCTGCGTTAACTCCATTGATACTTGACCTACTATCATCAAAATCTTCATCGTTTTCAGGGTCACTATTATCAGGACTAGGTGAAGTACTTTGACTTCTACTTCCTTCAGGTTCAACTATTCCCAACATCTGATCATTGGCAATATACGCTCCGGAACAATCGATCTTGATTGTTCCAATATCTACAGTATCCAAATCTATCTCTTCAGCCATAAGATTACCGATTATAATTTTTCTGCCTTTGATGAGATGGATGATTTGCCTTTTGAATATGTGATACTATTACTCAAACCCTTTACGGTTAATACGGTTAGGTGTCGATTTTGTGGTTGGTCTAGATGAGTGAAAAATAGCCTCGTATAAAATTGTTGGGGTTGTGAGAAATTTTCTTTACACCGATATTAACATTTGAATTTGGGTGCAAAAAACCGGTTTATTAATTTAGGCGTAGTTTTTAAGATCATTTAGTCGGTTCTGGTTTATTTTATAGAGTTCATCAATTGTTGTTAAGAACGTCAAAGAATTTTTTATTTAATACCAGTACCTTTTAATTAGAGATGACTTTGGTATTGGAAAATGATTATTTACCAAAGAAGTATGAATTATTACTTGAAATAGACCCTTCAAAGCCTAATTTCCAAGGTAGGGTGAACTTACCATTAGAAAAAGTTAGAAGTGATCAAGAATCTTTCAAGTTAGTACTTAATAGTCACAAATTAGTAGTGTTGAAAGCTTATATCGGTGATAAGTTATTGAAGGTAAGCTATGATAAACCTTCCCAACAGGTTACATTAGAAACTGAAACCACTCCCGAGAATCCAATTGTTACCATCGAATACATGGGTAGTATTTTGAACCTTGATAAAGTCACTCAAACCAGAGGAATCTTCAAAACACAATATGATGGTAAAGTTGTTATAAGTACACAAACACAACCAATATTCTCTAGGCAAATCTTACCGTTGATTGATGAAGCAAGCTTCAAAGTTGGATTTCAATTATCTATCAAAACAAAGTCTCAATTTGAAGTTGTCTCCAATACTAGTGTTGATAGTATTGAAACTGAAGGTGGTTTTAAAGTATGGAAATTCAATGAATCTCCTCCAATGGCATCTTCCACATTTGGTTTCACCCTTGGGGATTTGGATTATCAAGAAACTAACGTGGATTCTGTACCTATACGTGTTTATGGTCCTAAAGGTGAAGTTGAGCCTACTAATGCATCAAATATTTTATCGATCTTGGAGAAACTCTTTCCAATAGCTACTGAAAAGTTCGGTAAATATCCACTCCCCAAGTTAGACATTATTGGGATTCCATACTTGACAGAAGGAGCTATGGAAAATTGGGGAATGATTACCGTAACTAAAGATCATTTATTTCAAGGTTATGGATTACATCTCAAGCAATTATTAAGTCATGAATTAATCCATCAATGGATGGGTAATTTAGTTTCATTTGAAAGTTGGAAGTATTTATGGTTGAATGAATCTTTTGCAACACTTATAGGTAATTATTTCGTCACTTTAATGGATGGTAATGATGAAGCTTTTAAGTTGGAATTAATCACTATAAATGATAGATTGACTAAGAACAACACTAATATTTGGAAGTTCATGAACGCTTTGAATCTTGATACAGATATCACCACCACTTACTTATTCAGTCATCAAGTATATGAAAAAGGTATTATCGTCCTCAGAATGCTTGTTAATATGGTTAGTGAAACTGTTGATGATTTTGATGCATTTTTAGCCATCATAAAAGAGTTTATCGAAAAGTATAAGTACAAATCGATCAATGTAATCGAATTATGGAACTTCATAAATGATAGCGTGAAGTTCGACTTCATTTCCTTCATTAATATTTGGGTCAGATACGATAAGTTCCCTTCATTACAAATCAATTATGATGAAGAATTGCATATCGAACAAATGCAAGCTAAATTATTTCATTTTCCTTTAGTATTGAAGACTGGATCTGGTGATAAGAAAGTTTTCATCAATGAAAAGAACACTAAAATTAGTATTGAGGATCTTTTGGTTATCAACAAGGATAAAATCAGTTTAATCCAAGCTGATATTTCCAAGAGGATCATCAAGAGTATCGATGTAAGTAAATTAAATAATTTGGATTGTAACGTTTATTTGAATGATTATAAAGTTGGAGAATTTAGTAAAAAATTAGCCAATCGTGTAAATAGTGATTAAAGTAATAAATAACTTATAATCGAAGAACTAAATAGCATCGTCTATATGCAATGAGTGTAGTATGAATATGGTTGAAATGCAATGAATGTATGAAGTAAAAGATTGTAGAATGATTAAATATTCCACTTGACTTCTCTTTTACCTCTATGAACAAAATCTAAAATGTTATTAGCAAACTTATCAACTGAATCAATGGAGTTGCTGCTGTTTCTTAAAGCTTGTTGATGATAAATTGTATTTGGTTTGGAACGGGAATTATGTGAATTATGATGTGAACTATGGGATCCATGGCCATGATGTTGATGTCCATGATGTCCGTGACTGTGTCCATGTTTACAGTCTTTACAACTGCAATCGATTAGATCATCGTATGTTACAATATTGGTGGTTGATGCAAATTTTTTCAATTTTGGATCAGGGTGATTTGTTGTGATTTTGGTAGCACCCTTTGATTTACTACTAACACTGGATGTACTGGCTGTGGAATTACTGGATTTCCTAGAAGTGGGTATGGTAAATAGTTTGGAGTCATTAGAATTACTTGATGATGATCTCGAATGAGTTTTGGAGGATTTTTGGGACTTGTTGGAGTTGTTTGATAAGGACCTTTTGTGATCTAACTTTAATCTAGATTTGAGGGATGATAACTGTGATTCCATAAGCCTTAGATTGTATTGGGGAAGTGAAGGGTATTATTTGGGGTATTATATAAAGACTGTATGACGTTATTAAACTATGGATCAAATAGTTTGAAATTCAATAAATTGGTGTTTTTATAGTTTAAATGAAAAATCTGAAAAATATGAAAAATCTTGATTCGATATAATGTCGCAGGGTACAATAAATTATTTTTTTTTAAGGCAATTGATGGTTAGAGGATTATGGCGGTAAAAAATTTGCCAATACGGCGTAATTTGGTAGGGAGTTGTAGAGAACTGTGACAAAAGTTGATGTCAGTGTTGGTGGGGTTTAGTATAGACCTACTAGCGACCGAAGATCACCACCATTCTATTACCATCATAGGTGTCAGATCATGATGTGAGGGTAAAAAATATTTAGATTTTAACCCTTGCATTGTGTTGCAAGTTACACTACGACATTTGAACATAGAGACTTTAGTTTTTACATTCTTGGACCTCTCATTATTAATTCAAAACTGTGCATCCAGGGGAGGTAATTGTTTCGGAATTTGCCCTATATGTCCTTACATACTATTCTTTTACATGCAATGTCATGTTACAGTATAAATCCGATGGATTCTCTAGAGTTTTGAATTTTTACAAGGAGTGTTTATGTTTTTGGTGTCAACTAAGATAAGCCTGACAACGTATTTGCTGACATTGTGTTATTAGTCCTGGGAGGGTTAGTTTACACGCCCCTAACATTTAACCTTTTTCACACGATATCGTTGTAAAGTCAATTCTCAATTTTCGTGTTCCCATTTTTGGTGTTCCTACACACTTACGAAAAAGAGAAACCTTTATCAACAGGATTTCACCCTTGTTAACTTAGGCTATAAATTCTAGACATTCTGTGATATCCAGATCATAGAGGTTTATCGTCTATTGTTATCCCGTATAGGAGCGATTTTGGTGAATATCGTAGTTCATAGTCTTATTGTATACTAAGTAGTGTCTCTCAGGGGTAATAACCGACATCTACCATTTAGACGTTTTTGACTCTTATTGTTTAAAACTTCTTTTATTGGATTATTTCCTATTACTACATACTCTCTATGTACACATCCAATCGTGAATTGGTCTCCTATGTTCTTTTACTTTTAGCCTAATTTGGCCCCCTACCCCACGGCTCCTTATTGCCCCTCCTATTTTTGGCGTTCAACATTTGGTCTTTATGTGTGGCGTCCTATATTTGGCCCCTATATATAACCTCCTCGTACAAAGTGCCGTTTAAAATCACCTCCTTAATTCTTCAACCTTTGATTCTCCTTCAACACCTTCGGCAGCAGCTTCAGCTTCAGCCTCCAATTCTAAATTCTCTTGAATGTTCCATAAATCAGCATATAATGATCCATCAGATAACAATTTCTGATGAGTACCTTCTTCTTCAACTTGACCCTTGTTCAATACAATTATCTTATCGGCATCAGCGATAGTTCTTAATCTATGAGCGATTGAAACATTGGTGAATTTAGTTTCCTTGAACACGTCTTTAATGGTTCTTAATAGACTTTGTTCGGTATGGGTATCTAAAGCACTAGTAGCTTCGTCAAAGAAGGTAATTGGTGATTGTTTAAGAAGCAATCTGGCAATGGCTAATCTTTGCTTTTCACCTCCTGAAATCATCATTCCTCTTTCCCCAACTAAAGTATTGATCCCTTCAGGTAATTCTTTGATTAGTCTATCCAATTGAACTTTCTTGATGATTTCTTCAATCTCTGAGTCTCTGGCACCTAATCTTCCGTATCTGATATTCTCTAAAATACTCTCATTGAATAATGGAGTATCTTGTGGTACAATACCTAAATTCTTTCTTAAAGATTCTAATTTCAATGTCCTTATATCTTGTCCATCAATTAAAATTCTACCACTATTAACATCATAGAACCTGAATACTAATCTTAAAATGGTCGATTTACCACTACCACTTGGACCTACAACAGCTACTTTCTGCCCTGGTGGTATTACAAAACTGGCATTCTTGAGAATTGGTCTATCAGGGTGATACCCAAAAGTAACATTTTCGAATCTTATTTCACCAGGATTTTGTTTGTTCAAGTTTAATTCTTTAGCATTAGGGTTGTCTTTAATTTGAATTTCATGGTTTTGTAATTGGAATAAATTCTCCATATCTAATAAACTCTGTTTCAATTCTCTATAAACCAGCCCTAAGAAGTTCAAAGGCATTGACAATTGAAATACTAATTGATTAATTAAGACTAAATCTCCAACACTTAATCCACCAGTCATGACTCCTTGACATCCCATATACATCATACATGTTAAAGCAGTTGTAAAGATGAAATTTTGTCCCGAATTCAAAAATGCTAACGATGTGGCAACTTTGATACTTGCATTCTGATAACTGGTCAAGGCCTTATCATATTTCATGGTTTGATAAGATTCATTGTTGAAATATTTAACTGCTTCGAAATTAATTAATGAATCTAATGCTACATTTGCAGCTTGGTTATCGGCATTATTTGCATCTCTTCTGAACTTGGTTCTCCAAGCTGTTGTTCTTATAGTGAAGAATGCATACGCCAACATAGTAAAGAAAGTTACTGTAGCAAATTGGACACCATAGTTATAAGTTAAAACCCCACATACGATACTGATTTCAAAACTTAATGGTAAAATATGGAAAACCATTGCATTCAATACATATGATATACCTTTAGTACCTCTATCAATAGCTCTGGTTAATCCACCAGTTTGTCTCAGAAGATGGAATTGTAAATCCATATTCAATAAATGATGGAAAGTATTCAAAGCTACTCTTTTAATAGCAGTTTGTGCAACACTGGCAAAGATAGCATTTCTTAATTCACCGAAAAGAACAGCTCCAAATCTTGCACCACCGTATGCAAAAATCAAACTAGCTATTACAGTTCCTGCTACACCGAGTCCATTAGACCAATCAACGTTCATACCATCAATGATACTCTTGAAAAAGAACGGAACTTGAACATTCAATAGCTTGGATAAAATAAGTAAAGAAAGAGCTATAAGAACTCTGATTTTGAACCCGTTATTCCCCTTAGGCCATATCGTAACCATCAAAGATCTGATCATATTACTCTGACTTGTAGATATGGATTTCCCGAACAATTGGTCCTTTAATGAAGGTCTTGACGTGTGAAATGATCTCTTAGCATAATTAAATGGAGCTAGCTTGATCTCTGGTTTTAAAAATTTACATGGACTTTGAAGAGGCCTGAAGAGTTTATTTGAGACTCTTAATTCAGAACCTAGTCTGAAGCTCCTAAGTCCTAGTAGTCTTAAATGATTCATGATTTATATCCTTGAATATATTTGATAGAAGAGCCACAATTACAAATTCGAATTTCGCATTACATCTGAGATTTAGGTATAGAAGGGTTTGGTAGAAGTTCAGAAATGAGAGGTGGTATTTAAGGTTTGCTGATGGACTATCCGGCACTTTTAAGTTGAGTGATATCGATTAGCCTTTTGGAAGTTAGAATGGTCTGGGATAGATTCCATTAAAATAGGATGTTGCAATCTGTCTTTTACGTACGGTAACTTAAAACTAGAGGAGCTTTGGGCTGGTTGGTGATTATCCAACATTTGGTAATGGAAACAAAATTATTAATCGTGGTATGCTTTTCCAAAATAAATACAGCTACTTCCAATTCAATTATACCCCACTAAAAAAAATTAACTGGTATAATTTAGAAAGCCACCCTTCGGTTTTTGCAACTTTGCGTGTCGTTACCACCGAAACTTCATCCTGTAATAGTGCCCCTACCGTAAACATTCATCACACCGACGAACATGTGAGAACTCCCTCGTGATCAAGTTTGGGTGCAATTTTGATAACAAAGCTAGAACCACTATATAATATGAGTAAAAGGATAAGTGAGGAACAAGGAGGTATTGATAAAAAAATCAAAAGCGACTTAGACATTGAAGGAGTACTTGCTAATCACAAAGAAGCTAATGATAGTGAAACCCAGAGAACAGCTCATGCCCTTAGTAGTTTCCAACCAACACAAACAACTTTAAGTAGTAAACCAGCACAAGGGAGCGAAGAATGGCATAGACAACGTAAGGAAAATCATAAAAATGTTGAAAAAAGAAGAAGGGAAAGTATTAATTTAGGTATCAAAGAATTAGCTGCTTTAATTCCAACTTCTGATACTAATAAATCCCAAATTTTACAAAGAGCTGTTGAATATATTAAAAGATTAAAGGAAAATGAAACCAATAACATTGAAAAATGGACTTTGGAGAAATTATTGACTGAACAAGCTGTAACAGAATTAGATAATTCGAATCAAAAATTAAAACAAGAATTAGAAAAATGTTACAGGGAGATTGAAAATTATAAGAAATTATTAGAGAAGAAATAGCTTTGGAGTCTTATGTAGTTTAGTGTATTTATAAATGTTTTGTTAAATTATAGGTAAGCCAATTCAAGTTATTTACTATGCTTATATTAATATACAATTGTATGGTTTAGATGAGGATTTTTATTCCTCTCATTTATGCAGCTAAAGCTTCACTGTCTTCATAAACTCTTACTAACTCTACATATTTACTTACGGCATCATCATATTTCCAATACTCGTTATGTATTCTGTTAATGAATGGTTCGACTTTAATAGGTTTAAAACTCTTTGGAAGTTCATTGGTTTGTTGACCATTAGTTAACTTCAAAATTTCAAGTTCATGATGCTGAGTGAACTCTCTTGATGTAATATAATTCAAAAGAATATCATCTTTATTCAAAAGCTCTAAAAGCTCTTGTGGAGAAAGATTTAAGATCATTGTGGTTTGATCTTTATTTAAATTGGTTTTCAATTCATCAGCATTTTGCTTTTTCTTCTCACGTAACTTGATCTCTAATTCAAGTTCATGCTTCTGTTCGGCACTTAATTCATAAGAAACATCGAATTTTTCATTAGTTGGATCTTGAACGGTTTGTTCGAAATTATGGTAAGCGTTCCATTTTTCTTTATCCTTTAAGAAATAATAGATGTCTTCCTCTTTAATCCAAAGCCTTAACTGTGATAAGAAAATATGGCCCTTGAATTTCTTGTCCTTCATTCCTCCTCTATATTCCACACTCAAAATATCAGTGAATTGATTAGGAATGTAACCAATTTCTCCTTCGATATTAGATTTGGTTAATGGACTAATTTCATGGAAATTACTGAAATGATTATCTCTACAGTTATATAATTGTAATTGTCTGTTAACTGTAAGCCAATCTTCTTCATCAACAGCCTTACTGATTTTATCCTTGTCAGCCTCTTTCAATTTATCAAAATATCTATCTTTTGGTTTGGTATTACTAACAGATAATCCAGTTATATCAATATAAAGACCAGTATCAACATCAATAAATCTAGCATCAATGTTATTTTGACCATTACCTTTCGATCTTGAAGTAATAAAAGTTCCACTGTCAATGAAATATCTGCCCATACCATCTTCAAGATCTTCAACAATTAATGATTGGTTGAAGTATTGTGATAATTTATGTAAATCAGCAATTGGCATCTGAACATCAATATCATTATCCCATGGAAATGCTATACCGTTCCAATACCAACTTAATAATGAACCATGAGCGACCCAAGTATTTAAACCATTCTTACGACAGAAACTTAAGAAAGTTCTGATTAATCTGTGTAAGGTTAAAACTTGATCATGAGTATCATATTGAATACCATTAAAGAATCTCCAGTCATAATGATCACCTAATGCAGTCTTGAATAATCTTGCTTCACTAAAGTATTTGCTCGGTCCTCCATTTTCAACTTTATATTGTGAATATTTTAATGATTCTAAATAATTCTTTTCATGTGGTGTTATTTGTTTAATTGATTTGGAACTTAATTCCTTAATAACTTGATCAAAATCGACTTCAAAATCTTCAGGCTTTAAATCAGCTTGGTGTTTAGAAATAACTTTGGCTTTACTTGGTGGACTTCTTTTTTGTAAATCTCTAAATTCTTTCAAGACATCTAATTGCTTAGGTCCAGTCTTTAAATAATTTTCGATCATATTATTATCCAATAATTTAGATCTTTCAGTAGTTTCAACAGAATAAGATCCATCCTTGGTTAAGAAAATGATTGATCTGGGTACTGGGGCATGTGAGTATAAATATGATTTACCGATAAGTAGGGCTTTAGGTTGACTGACTCTTCCTGGAGGAGTGAAGACATTGAAACCTGGTTTAACTTTATTACCGTCCTTAAGGTTTTCAACTTCTTGATTAGTACGGCAGAAATCTTTTGGATCATGAGCTCCTCTTTTAGCAAGATGGTGCTCATCATCCCTTTTCTCTACTTTGTCTTCTTCCTTCTTTTCTTCCTTGTTCTCTTCCTTCTTTTCTTCCTTGTTCTCTTCCTTATTTTCTTCCTTATTTTCTTCCTTATTTTCTTCCTTATTTTCTTCCTTATTTTCTTCTTCCTTCTTCTTTTCCTCTTCTTCCTTCTTCTTTTCCTCTTCTTTCTTCTTCTGCTCTTCCTCTTGCTTTTTCTTTTCCTCTTCAGCCTTCTTCTTTTCCTCTTCAGCCTTTTTCTTTTCTTCCTCCTTCTTTTCTTCGGCTTCAACGTCATACCCGTGAGCTTGTGCATAAGCTTTGAATTCTTCCTCATTTTGGGCTTTGGTCTCATCTTCTTCATCATTCAATCTTTGTTCGTCGCCTCTACTATCAACGATTTCACACCCTGGTTTATCATGTTCTGGTGCTAACAAATATTTATTCAACATCGATAAATCTACCCAATCATACCAATGGAATGGTACTTTGACAACCCCATTCCTTGATTTAGGTAAATTACGTTTGATGTGATTTATATATATACCCAAAGTTAATCTTGGATCGAATGGTTGTATGAAAGGTTTTTGTAAGCCTTCCTCAGAGTCCTTATATTGTTTATCATAATAATAAAAGGGTATATTTATCTTCATTTCATCATCATGATTAGTATTGGCTTGCCAAAACTTATGTTCGACATCGTTCTCCGATTTGGTCTTGAAGATCTTATCGACTTTTTCATCGAATGTTTCTTCGCCAGTTTCTTCGACTTCTTGAGCTGCCCAATGTTTAGTATAGATTTCATCGAAATAATTAGGCAACTTTACCTTTAAGCTAAATTTGGTTTCATTATCTATTAGCCTTCTAGTAGATATAAGGGATGTTCCTATGAACAATAATGTGGATATTATCAATAAAATTTGTACGTGTTTCCTCCTTATAGCCATCTTCCCCTTATATTATTTATGCTGTAGTTTTATTTGCAGTTGCTATTACTAGATTTCTATGGCTTTTATGCTCTATATACAATCCTATATACTATGATTTATAACTCAATAAAGTACAATAAATCAATGGAAAGGTCCCTTTACTATTGTCGATCAAAAAATATTGTAACGATCCTATAGAAAAAAAAAACTATTTTATATCTTACCACCTAAGACCTTCTAAAAAAAGAAATTCAACTTCTATTTTTCAAATTTCTAGAGTGGTTAATTTGTCGTGTGACTGAAATTCTGTAGGTTTTTGTGGTTTGTTACTGAGCAACGCTAAATTGTATAAACACTTCGGCAATGTTTGATTGTTGAAGTATAGAGTTTAATCAGGTCTTATAAACTATTTTAAGAGATACAGGCTGGACTAAAGCTTTAAAAATAAAGTTGGTTGAAAAATAATTTTAAGTCGGGGAGTATCTGGCAGAGATGAACTTTGTGCTCTGTGTGGGGCACGACATTTGGTTAAGTTTCTCGGGTTTATCTGTTTGAGACATTACCATTGGGTCTTTCGGTGTAGTCCAAACTTTTGTCATGTTAATACAGATGGTTTCTGGGGTACTTAGTGGTGAATAGAGTCGTTCCGGCTCTTATCAACAACATCTGATGTCAAACTTAAAGCTTCACCTAAAATATAATAAAGTGTCGTCATATTCAAGCCACCAATTTCTTGGTATGTACTGGTTAGGATCCACGCGGAGTTGCCTGTCTTAATCCGGGTGTCTTTTTTACCTCCTCAGTCATTTGAGGCCAAACTCTGCCTTAATACATAAGCTGGCCCTGAAAAAAATTTTGCTTATCGCCCGAATTTAGAAAACTGGCAACTGATTACAGATGATAGATTCGAAGTCATCAGAGATCTAAATTTGATGATGCAGGCCATTAGGCTTTGTATTGCAGATCGTGTGCTCTTTTTAGTGTGAGCTTATCTAATAGTACTTGATTCGCGTCACCAAGTGTCCTTTACAAAACATTTACGTTGTCATTTGGCGATCCAAATTTAGGAACTAGTCATTTGACAGTTAGGCCTCAGCTGTTGTATTCGAACAGTCATCAATTATCATCATTCTTCTTCAATGAAAGTACACGTGTTCTAGTTTGGTTCTTGTTACGTATCATTATTATTTATAATCCCTAATGCTTGTTCTACTAAGGCTGGTGACGGCACTGGTGGGGTCATTTAGTACACTGTGCTTGTATATTTTTGTTTATTAGTCCAACAAAGGAGTTCCCAAAAGTGTCGATCATATCGTATAACTGGTCTATTTAGTATTATTTTCCAGATTCGATGAAGATCCTACCAAGACAAATAATTATCTAATAAATTGACTTGCTCTTTATTTACATAACCCCTTAATAAGTAACGTACATATACGGTTTGAAAACCTAGAAGCCAGCTAAGCTAGATTTGGCTGCCAAAATAAAAAGGGTCCGCCCTAGGTACGCCGAGTGACGTTCTGTGCACAACTCCAAGCGATAGATTACTTTTTTAAGACACTGAGAGTAAGAGGTGTTAAATCTTTGATGAGAACCATCGATGTCATTCAAATGTAAGACTTTGTTTTTCAGGTACACCACGTTCTTGCACCTCCATTTGACAGCCTTTCGACATTTACTGGGGTTATTTCTCCGATAAATTTCTCATCAAATTCTTAAAGAGCATCACTATTACTTGAACTCTTCAACAGCCATTCTTTTCATAACTATATTAGCACGCCAAACCCAACCAGTATTGACTTCTCTATGGTGAAATTACACTATGATATCGTCTTTAAGTGATATCACTTATTTAGGGTCTATCCTGGCCTAGTTTGAGTTCTATAAAACCAAAGTCTTATAAGTAAATGAATGAAATATAACAGTATTGACACTATACATCCCTTTTACATATCAGTCACAAAATTATTCATAATCATACCACATTAGTGTTTATTGGGTGTTGTTCGTTTTCATAAAACTTTTCAAGTCTTGGTACATCTACTAGAGTAACAATTTACAAAGTGCAAATACAAAAAGTCTGTCAAGGTCATTTGAAGCAAAAAGTAGTGTAGCCAATCTAGAAAAGTGAATTTATCATGGAGAATGATTCCCTACCATATGAACCAGTCTTGGTTTCTTATTTTCAATTTGATCACTTTACTTTACTCGACACTTTAATCCATGTATTACTTCTTTTGTTTGTTTAATTTCTCTCTTTTACGCAAATCGCCACAAAAGTCACGATGATCAACCTCTGGGATTCAGTTTGTCCTAAGTTCGTCAGGACCAGGTCAGGCAGGATTAAGGGTCAATAAAGTTTCAAAATAGCTCAAAAACCGCCTCGAAGATTTCTAACAATAAATCATCGAATACTTTCAACGAGTTTATGAAGTTATAAGACCAGATCGACTTAACATGTGAATCTATTGAACATTCTTACCTATTCAACATGCAAGATAAGATATAATGATCAAAGGGCCAAGATTATAAACGGTAAGGGCCGTTGCAAAAATAACGACATCCGACATTGCATCTAACAACTGCTCAGTACTACCGCATTAAAGGGCATAATTATCACGACATTAAATCATTTCGGGGAAATCCATAGCTTGGCCCTCAATGATTGGATCACAGAATTTATCTATGGAGATCGCCATTGGTTGGATATGAGGATATCATAAAGAATAATAATTTTAATAGCAGATCAATCGAAACAATCGATTGTACATGAAACTAAATCTATGTTAAACATAAGGTTAACTAATAACTCTTGATACTGATAATTAGAATTTAATCAGTAGATTTAATCCTCCCTTACATATACGATACAGATTAAGATTCAATTACGTTTGTTCTGTGCGCTCCTTATCAGTTCGCAGTTGGCCATATCTCGCCTATAAACGATAATTTTATTATAGTTGTGGTCTGGAGATTTACGAAATCCCTAAATTCTAAGGCACCCGCCTGGAGATCTCCAGTTATCTTCAGGTCTTGTGATACTATTGTCAGTTAATGCTAATGGATCACTACAAAATATTTCGTACAATTGCTGTTGCGAAGCTCCCCTCTAATCAATGGCATATGTTATTCATACTCTAAGCTATACACTAATAGCTATTGGTCTTATAACATTTAAAATTTCTTATCTATATGCTTAAACATTCAAGCGAATATTATTATAGCTTAAATTTAATTTTTCTATTTTCTTTATCTTGGTATTTGGCGTGCAAATGGACATATCCTTTGGTGCTAAAAAATAAAAGTTTTTTTCCGAATTGATAACGATAAGAACGAAATTTTTGAATTTATATAAACCTGAAATTGCTCGTCTTCGAACCATTACTTACCTCCACATTTAGTCAATACAAAAGACATCATCATGGCTCCAAAGATAGATTTAAGGGCTGCTGCTACCAGAGTAGTTAGGAAATGGACAACTAAAAATGGTTTCTTTGGTGATTATGATTATACCTACTTATTCTTACCTGAATTACCATTCACCAAAAAGACTAAGAAGACACAACCATTTTTTGGTTTGAATAGTGATATGCCATTGTTTTTAGGGTTTGTTTTAGGTTTACAACATGCTTTAGCTATGTTAGCGGGAGTTGTAACTCCACCAATTATTATTGCTTCCACCGCAAATTTATCACCTGAAATACAACAATATCTTGTTAGTTCTTCATTGATTATTACTGGTATTTTATCATGTATTCAAATTACTAGATTCCATATCTATGGTACCAATTATTATATTGGAACTGGTTTATTATCAGTTGTTGGTACTTCATTTGCTACCATCACTGTTGTTACAAAAGCTTTCCCATTAATGTATTCAACTGGTATATGTAAAACAGTTGATGGGGTTGAACAAGCTTGTCCAGAAGGTTATGGTATGATTTTAGGTACTGCTATTGTTTGTTCCTTAATCGAAATTTTATTAAGTTTCATCCCTCCAAAAATTTTACAAAAACTTTTCCCTCCTTTGGTTACTGGTCCAGTTGTTTTATTAATTGGTACTTCATTAATTGAAACTGGTTTCCAAGATTGGTTGGGAGGCGCTGGTTGTTTGGAAGGTACTTGTCCTTCAAGAAACGGTACAACTCAAAACTGGGGTGATGCTAGATATATTGGTTTAGGTTTTTTGGTATATTTGACTATCATTTTATCAGAAAGATTTGGTTCACCAATTATGAAATCTTGTGCTGTTATTGTTGGTTTATTAGTAGGTTGTATTGTTGGTGCAGCCGCTGGTTATTTTGATAATTCTGGTATTAAATCTGCTCCTGCTGCTACCTTTATGTGGGTTCATACATTCCCATTAAAAGTTTATGGTCCAATTGTTTTACCATTCTTAGCTGTTTATATTACATTAATGATGGAAGCTATTGGTGATATCACTGCCACGTCTGATGTATCAAGATTAGAAGTTGAAGGGGAATTATATGAATCAAGAATTCAAGGTGGTATTTTAGCTGACGGTTTTAATGGTATGTTGGCTGGTTTAATGACTCTTACTCCAATGTCTACTTTTGCTCAAAACAATGGGGTTATCTCCATCACTAAATGTGCAAACAGAAGAGCTGGTTATTGGTGTGCTTTCTTTTTAATTATCATGGGTATATTTGCTAAATTCAGTGCTGCTATCTTAGCAATTCCAAAAGCTATTTTAGGTGGTATGACTACCTTTTTATTCACAAGTGTTGCAGTTTCAGGTTTAAAGATTATTTCTGAAGCTGAATTCACTAGAAGAGATAGATTTGTTTTAACTGGTTCATTATTATTTGGTTTTGGTAGTTTATTAGTTCCAGATTGGTTCTCTTATGCTTTCACTTACAAAGGTGATAACACTTCATTAACTGGATTCTATGATGCTATCGTCTTGGTTTTAGAAAGTAGTTTTGCCGTTGCCGGTTTTGTTGGTGTTATATTAAATTTAATGATTCCTCAAGTCCAAGATGAAGTCGAAGAAATCAATGAACTTGTATTAGAAACTGTTGGTTCAACTGAGCAAAGAGCTGTTGATGCTTATGCTTCAAGAGAGGATGCTAAGTTAGAAGTAGTAAGATCCATTAATGAAATGAATAAGGCCAATCAATAAGGTCAAAATTAGGTTTGTCTGGTAAATAAATATTTAATTCTGTAATCACTTTTCTTTTTGGACTATAACGCTTTTTTCATGTTACTGTATAATGGCATAGACATTCTTAATGTTCAAATAGAGTTTCTTGGATTCATTAGGATTTATTTAGTTTTTTTGTCACTTTTCATTATTGCTGCAAAAATGAAATATTTCAGTATTGTGGAATTTGCAATTTACCAAGAATAAATAAAATTAAATAAACACAAAAAAAATTTAAACTTAAGACTACTAACTCTAAAGATTGAAGGGATATCGATAAGACGTATGAGGCGGTTAATCTGGTCAATAGGAGATTGATATCTCAATTCGGTGTTAAGATCCAATATTTCCTGTTCCGAATCAATATATTAGTGACTCCAAGGAATGATTTCGTGCCAATTACCTCGGGAACAGAATCCACAGTTAATACAATAGTCACAGTTGTAAACAACAACGCTTGGGCTCAATTCAATGAATTCAATTTACGAACTATTGAAAATCTACCAACAAAAAATCCGGTATAAGATTAGCTACTGAAAATTTCGCAACTTTTCCGAGGTAATAGTCTATACCATACATACATTTATATTTATTTATTTTTAAGATGAACAAGCCAAGCATTCCATTAAATACATTGTTAAAGTTGAACAAGCTCTTGAACAAGACTATCTTGAGTAAGAAGTTCTATTCAGAAGTCAATGAAAAAATTTTAAATAGTACAGCTACAGTTGATGCAAATCTATACTTCATATGTTATTCAACCTTATTGATTTCAGCTATATTGAATAACAAGCCTAAGATCTTAGAATTCTTACAAAACCAAAGAATCAAACTCGTTAAGGCTATTGAGAGACTTTTTGGTATAGATTTTGATGAGTCCAACAAGTGGGTTGCTAGTTTAAAGACAAGAACGGCTATCAAAAATGAACCATCACAATATGCTAAATATTTCAAAAACATCACCGGTTATCTTTCAGATATCCGAATCTTCAATAGATTAACTGATAGTATAAAGTATATGCCATGGTTGATTGCCGAATATGAATCTTTGGTTTCTACCAATTCTCCTACTCCAAAATTAACAAGATTCATAGCATTCTTGCAACCAATAAATTGTATAGTATTGGAACTCTTTGAAAATGCTGGTTGGTTGACTGATCATAATTTCATAGGTACTAACGACAATAATTATTGGTGTATAGAGACATACGTTTGGAGTTCAAGAGTTTGGGGAGTTTATATCTTGATCGAAATTTTAGAATTATTAAGAACTGTACCATTTAGTAAATGGGATAGATCTTGGAAGATAAATATGTTCAAACAAGTTGTTCAATTACCAATGGTTTTACACTGGTCATTATATGATGGATGCTTATCACCATTCTGGGTTGGTATGTGTGGTGTTGGTGCTTCATGGTGGGGTTTCAAAGATAGTTGGAAAGCTTTAGAGTTATAAGTTTACAAAGTTTCAATTCCTTAAAATATAACATTATTTATACACACTTTTAAAAATTATTAGATACCTAGCCTGAGTGATCTTAAATATAAATAGGAGGACTTAACTCTTTTCTAATTGCCTTGATCTATCAAAGTAAAGATTTGGATGATTGATATGTAAATTTTCATTACCCTTCAATTTATGCTTATGAGTCAATTCGAAAACTCTAGTACATGCCACAGTATAGCTATTCTTATTGACGTCATCAAGAATACCATTTATATCACTTTGATCATTGATTCCCATTTCATTCAAGTTAGAAACTAAAGCTTCAACACTTAAATCTCTGTATGGACAACCATGGGCTTCTTGTTTATTTGGTTTTGGCTTTGATAAGATTGTACCACAATCCCAAGGTTTATAATTAATTCTAGCACCTTCTAAACCATAAGTATGTCTAATATTATATTTATATTCCTTGTTAAATTTCTCCATTGATAAGCCACCTTGAGTAAATTGGAAAGCCCAAAACTTTAAAGCTTCATCAACATTCAATCCAATACCTTTCAAGAAAAGACTGAATTGTTGACGCCCTTGATATCTTAAATGATGTGCGGATATCATAGTCTTTTGTAAATGAGTTGCACATAATGGATAATGTTGATTGATTTCTTTAGTTAATATAGATGCACTATTAATATCACCAACATCACCACCAAAATCAGCTTCATATTGAACGTTAGCAAAATCTTTAGACAAATTATTTAAAACTGGTAATAATCTATCATCTTCATCTAACCTTGGTATAGATTGGAATGTCTTAATTAATGATTTTTCTAAACTTGATTGGTACTCATTAGCCAATAAATTCAATTGTAAAGTTGTCGGGATGTAACCGTACCCTTTGCTTACGTAAATAGATCTTGTACTAAGTAAATGTGGGATTTTCTCAAAAGGTAATTTAATGAAATTCTCTTGTTTAATAAGATTTCTTAATTGTTCATTAGTGATTGAATTGGTTTCAGTATAAAGTTGGGATTTAATGGCATGAACAGTCGAGTTATATAAGTTTTCGAAAAGTTGATCATGTTCTTCGGAATTAATATAGATCCAGTTTAATTTATCATTATTATCCTTAATAAAACTGGCTTGTTCTTTTGATTGTAATAGCCCATATCTGATCTTAAATAAGATAGTTTCATTACGAATAAACTTTTTACGTAATTCTTCACTTCTACAGAACACTAATCTCAATATAAAATGACTGTAGTGATCTTTTTTACGTTCTTGATTAACAATTTTTTCATTACCTTTAGTCAATGGCGATAATGGTAAAAATTTATTCAAGATTGGTTTGATCACAGATTCGATTTCTTTGACACTTTTACTTCTTGCAGTACATGATTCTATTTCAATTAAGATTTTTAATCTGTCAATAGCCCAAGATTCAAATTCTTCTAATGTAAGTTCATCTAAAGGTGGTACATCATAAAATGATACTCTATGATTAAATGGTAATTTGGAAGACTGAAAAATTAAACCTTCTTCAAAATTCTTACGACCTGCTGTTCTTCTTTTAGTTTGTCTGATCATTCTCCACTGTTAAAGCTTTACAAGAAGTTGAATACACAAACAAAATCAGGTTAATAATTTTTATATACAAACAGTCGCGTCTTTTTCGCGTGTTGCAGTACACCACTGTAATTGAAAAATGAGAAATTTTCGAGCAACGCAGTTACAAGTGAGTGGTCTATAGGTGGGATAAAATGTCAAAGGTAACTATTGATTCAGACCAATTTCATAAGAGGTTGTCAATCATTCAAAAGAATTTGACAGCCGATAAGGAATTCGAAGGTTTATTGTATTTAGTCGGTGCAGGTGATGATGATAATACTTACAAGAAACCAACTGTTCTTCAAACCTGGTTATTAGGTTATGAATTTATTCATACTGGAATTTACATTACTCAAGATAAATGTATTTTCATTACTTCGGAAGCCAAAACCAAGTACTTAAAGGGTTTGACGAACAAACCAACTTCTAATTCTTCTGAGGTTGAAATTTGGACTAGAACTAAAGATATCGATCACAATAAGCAACTTTTCAAGAATTTATTAGATGTTTTAAAGGATGCTAAACCAATCGGTAATGTGGAAAAAGCTAAATATCAAGGTAAATTCATTGATGAATGGCAAGAAGTCAGTAAAGATGCTAACCTTGAATTCAAAGATTCATCTATATTAATTTCTAAATCAATGGAAGTCAAAGATCTGGATGAATTTAGTAACCACTCAATGGCTAGTAAATCTTCAATGGTAATGATGGATATTTTCACCAACGAAATGATGAAAATTGTCGATGAAGAATCTAGAATCACTCATTCTAAATTGAGTGAAAATTTAGAAGATAGAATTGATAAATCACTGTGGTACTTGAAGAACGCCTTAGGTAAGAAATTATTGAATAACGGAAACTTTGATCCTGATTTATTAGACTGGTGTTATAGTCCAATCATTCAAAGTGGTCAAGAATTTGATTTAAGACCAAGTGCTCAATCTTCCAACAAGAATCTTTTAGGAGATGGTGTTATATTATCATCCATTGGTTTAAGATACAAAAACTATTGTTCAAATATTGGAAGAACATTCTTAGTCGATCCTACCAAATCAATGGAAACTAATTTCGATTTCCTTAATGAATTACAAAACCATTTATTAACTGTTATAAAAGATGGTAAAGTCGCCAAAGATATATACCAAGAAGCTATTGATTATGTCAAAAGCAAAAACTCTTCATTAGTTGATAACTTTACCAAGAATTGTGGTTGGTTAATGGGGATCGAATTCAGAGATTCAACTTTAATCCTTAATAGTAAGAGTGAAAGAAAATTAGTCAATGGACAAATCATCTCATTAACTATTGGATTTAATGATTTAGTTGATGGTAAGAAGAAATATAGTTTGATCTTGACTGATACCATTAAGATAACTGATCTGGAACCAATAATCTTAACTGATCATTTGAAGACAAAATCAGAAGTTACCTTCTACTTCAAGGATAACGATGTCAAGGATGAATTAAACGGTACCAAGATCAAATCTGAAAAGGATCTTAAAATCGAAAAGGCTTTGACTATCAATGAAGCTAATTCCAAGATTTTGAAACAGAAACTAAGAAATGAATCAACTCAAAATGATGATAACTTAAACAATGAAAAAATTAGACAAGAAATTCAAATTAAGTTACACGAAAAAAGATTACAAGAAGGGTTATCAAGATTTTCAAGAGCAGATGCTGCCGATGATAGTGAAATCAAACCAGTGTTTAAGAAATATGATTCATATGTAAGAGAATCACAAATTCCAAGTAATGTTAGAGATTTAAAGATTCATGTTGATTATAAAAATCAAACTATTATTTTACCAATTTGTGGTAGACCAGTACCATTCCATATAAATTCATTCAAGAATGGATCACAAAATGAAGAAGGTGACTTCACTTATCTTAGATTGAACTTCAATTCCCCTGGTGCTGGTGGTAATGTTTCTAAAAAAACCGAATTACCATATGAGGATGCTCCAGAAAACCAATTCTTAAGATCTTTGACTTTCAGATCCAGAGACCGTCAAAGAATGGTGGATGTCTATAAAGCCATTCAAGACTTAAAGAAAGATGCAGTTAAACGTGAACAAGATAAGAAACAAATGGCTGATGTTGTAAGTCAAGCCAATTTGATTGAATTCAAAGGTTCAAGAGTTAAGAGATTAGAAAACGTATTGATCAGACCTCAACCAGATTCTAAGAAATTAGGAGGAGTTTTACAAATCCATGAAAACGGTTTAAGATATCAATCAAGTTTCAAACTTGAACAAAAAACTGATATATTATTTTCAAATATCAAACATTTATTCTTCCAACCATGTAAAGAAGAATTGATTGTATTGATCCATTGTCATTTGAAAACACCCATAATGATTGGTAAGCGTAAAACTTATGATGTTCAATTTTATAGAGAAGCTAGTGATATGGCATTCGATGAAACTGGAGGTAGAAAGAGAAAATATAGATACGGTGATGAAGATGAATTACAACAAGAACAAGAAGAAAGAAGAAGAAAAGCTTTATTAGATAAGGAATTCAAAAACTTTGCTCAATTGATTGCAGATTCATCAAATGGTAGATTAGATTTAGACATCCCATTCAGAGAATTAGGATTCCAAGGTGTACCTTTCAGATCTGCTGTATTCTGTATGCCAACTAGAGATTGTTTGATTCAATTAATCGACCCACCTTACTTAGTTGTCACATTAGAAGAAATCGAAATTGCCCATTTAGAAAGAGTTCAATTCGGGTTAAAGAATTTTGATCTAGTATTCGTTTTCAAAGATTTAAATAAACCAGTTGTCCATATAAATACTATCCCAATGGAATTATTAGAAGATGTCAAATCTTGGTTAACTAATGTTGATATACCTATTAGTGAAGGTCAAATGAATTTACATTGGCCAAGTATTATGAAGACGGTGTTGGCCGATCCTTACCAATTCTTCGTTGATGGTGGTTGGTCATTCTTAACTGGTACGGGAGAAAGTGACGAAGAAGAAGAAGAGGAAGAAGAAAGTGAATTTGAAGCTAGTGATGATGATCCAAGTGATGAAGAAGTTGCTAGTGATGAAGCTAGTGAAGATTTCTCAGATGGATCTGATTCTGGCCTGGAAGATTTTGATGATGATGAAAGTGGTGACGATTGGGATGAAATGGAAAAGAAAGCCGCTAGAGAAGATAAAGAAGGATACAGGGATTAATGTTATTTAGGTGTAAACTTCAGTAATATATGTTTCAAAGACGCAAACCTCAGAACCTCAGAATTATAGCTAAGCCCCTGAGTAAAGAGAAGTTGATGAGGATTGAATTAACTATTGATATCTCTGTCCTCTTGCTCCATGGACTGGTATTTCACTTGGCTTACTCAATCTTTAACTCTTCTATTGTAAAGGCTGAATCAATTTCATTATAATTAGATCGCGTCGTGTCCCTTTCAACGAAAACTTTTTGTGAGAAATTGGGAGAATCACAATACCAGATAACACTACATCAATAACAAGTGATCATACTGAATTAATTCAAAATCAGAAGGCACGTCACACATAACCTACAAGGATATCAATATTTCTGGAGTAAATTAATAGACGAGTCAATATTCAACCCTTCTCATTTCAAATATTTTAGTAAATCATAGCAAGTTACCAAATATATAATCAGAAAAAATGGTCGATAATACTGATGATTATTCATATGACTATGAATACTTATATAAAATTGTTTTAATTGGAGATTCAGGAGTAGGTAAATCAAATTTATTATCAAGATTCACAAGAGATGAATTTAATTTAGAAAGTAGATCAACTATTGGAGTTGAATTTGCAACAAGAACATTAGAAATTGATGGTAAAAGAGTCAAGGCCCAAATCTGGGATACTGCAGGTCAAGAAAGATATAGAGCAATTACAAGTGCTTACTACAGAGGAGCTGTTGGTGCATTAATAGTTTACGACATATCTAAAACTGAAAGTTACGAAAGTGTTTCAAGATGGTTAAAAGAATTAAAAGAACATGCTGATGCTAATATTATCATAGAATTAGTAGGGAACAAAAGTGATTTAGATCATTTAAGAGCTGTACCAACTGATGAAGCTAAAAACTTTGCTAATGAAAATAGTTTATTATTTACTGAAGCTTCAGCTTTAAATGCTAATAATGTTGATTTATCATTCCATCAATTATTGAAGAATATTTACGAAATGATCAGCAAACATCAATTAGATAATGATGAACCAAATCAAGGTCCTTCATCTGGCCCAACTATTTCTTTAACTCCTGCTCCTCAAGAGAAGAAGAGTAAAAACAATTCAAATTGTTGTTAGGTTTGTTGGGAGTTTTGCAGTTACGAGAGGATGGGAACAATATTTTGTAAATTTATAGTTACAACATAAATGATGATTTAGTAGAGTAAATATCTTTATCAATGTGTATTTAATTTATACGTTTTATTACTACATTTCACACTTACTTCTATCCAATTAGGTTTGACAATTATTTAACGCCTACTATATCCACTAGAGGGTTTGCTTCTGGAGTCCTCTCCACCACCGTAACTCGAATAAGATGAGGGACCACTTGATCTTCCATGATTAATACCAGGAGGACCTCTTGGAGGACCCTGACCACCTCTTGAATTACCGGGAGGACCTCTTGGAGGACCTCGTATAGCCCCTGTTGCTGACTTAATAGGCCTTGAAGTACCTTGGCCTCTATCCATTCCCATTCTTGACCTTGGGTCACTTGGAGGTGGACTTTCTATCGTTATATTAATAATTTGTTCACCTCTTAAAATGATCAATCCCAAATTACGTTTTACTTCATTGTTTTCAGTTTTGTTTGAGGCTTTGATTTCATTTAACGTTTTCTTGGGAATTCTTCTCTCTTCACAATCACCCAATATCAAGTTCATATGACTATCGAATGATAATAGTTGGCCTACAAAAGTCCTTTTATCGATGGTAGAGATGCTTAATCTCCAATTCAATAATTCGGACAACCTCGTTTTCTTAGAGAATGCTTGTGAATAGGACTGTTTGTTAGTACTAGAATATTCATATGGAAGTATCTCTGAGCCCATAGACATCCGATTAGGACTAGGGCTTGACCTATACCCCTTTGTTACACATACCATCTGACTGAAATACAAACCACAGGCGCGCGAACTGAAAAATTAACCATGTCCGATAAAACTGAACCAACTGCTACCACTGAGGCTACCACTGAAACTGTTGATGTTAAAGAATCTGTTGAAAGCACTAAAGATAGTGTAGATACTGAAAAAGGCGAAGCTTCTGAAAACGGGGATAAAAAAAGACCAATTGAAGAAGGAGAAAAGAAAAAGAAGAAAAAGAGAAGAACTAATTATGATGATGAATTACCAAAGGAAAAGAGTGAAGATGAAAAGGAAGATGACGATGAAGAAGGAGATGATGACGAAGGAGAAGAAGAAGTTGGATTGGACGATGAAGATGATGATTTAGCTGAAATTGACGCCACCAATATTATCACTACAGGTAGAAGAACCAGAGGTAAAGTTATTGATTTTGCTAAAGCAGCCGAAAAATTAGACAAAGAAGGAACTAAGGATGATGATGAAGATGATAATGAGTTCGAAGAAAAGTAGAGAAGTTCTTAACTATGTAGTTTTATTATGTAGAGTACGCGTGTAGCAATTCAAGTAAATGTAGAACGCCCCTCTCACCACTTCAACAGAATCTGACGTACATCACCATTGAATGGTAGCAACACATAGAGAAATAAGAGACAAAATAAAATTGTAATCACGATCTATAGTTATTTATTAAACAAACTTCTTCACTAAAAAAAAAACTAAAAAATAAAGAAGGTTACCCTTTCGAAATATCTAGTTGCCTAGACTCTATATGACTTACCAAAGTAAGCGACGATTTACCGAAGTAAATACTTACCGAAGTAAGTTGATTTTTAATTATTAATACTTTAACATGAAGCCATATTAAAAGTATAATAAGGATTTGTGTACCCAACAAAATTTGAGTTTAAATAATGTATTGGAGGTATTTCTGAATACGGCGTATAAGACCATATGTTATTTTGTTGTGGAATATAAGGATTTGGTTGAATATTTTTGGTTGACCAAATCAGTTCTTTCATAGGTGAAGTATTTGGAGAATAATAATCAACGGAAGGAGATGATGGCAAACTCTTATAACTTACCGGACTCGTTGGTTCAGTAACAGTCAGATATTTTTCTAACCAAGTATTCCAACATTCTTCTAAAGTGAGAATATTTGATTCAAAGTTAACAACATTTAATTGCCAATTAACTTCTTTTAACCATGTCTTTTCTTCATTATTTAAAACATCAATGTTTAATCCAGTAGCTCCACACCATGATCTATTAGTAAAAGTATTATCATCATTGAATTTATTACCCAAGATTAATGACACTATTAATTTAATAAAGATTTCATTCTCTGATAAAAATCCAATTGAAGTTTTAGAAAATCTTTGATTCATATATTCCAATGATGTTATAATTGTTGATTTTGGTAACCTGGTAGCTACCAAAACAGAATTTATTAAATTTTCGAAATCTTTTGAAGGATTACGATTTTGTTTTAACATTCCAAAACTACACCAACTTAAAAATGTTGACATATTATTTAAATCATATTCTAAAACTGAATTAATTCCACCTGTAACTTCTTGTCCTGATGGCATTGGTTGACCCATATTAGCAGTAACTGGTTGACCCATGTTGACTGGAACAGGATATTGATAAATTGGCATTTGTAAATGATTTAATTGTGGTGCCATCATTGGTAATGGTGGTTGTGCAGGTTGTGGAGGTTGTTGAACACTTTGAGGTGGCGGAGGGACAAACCCTACCATCGTTGGTTGTAACATGTGTTGATTAGGATGTAAGTTGTTGTTTGATGGTGGTAAATAATGGGATGAAGTTGGTTGTTGTTGGTAATTTGTCAAGTAATTAAATGACGATGTTGGCCTATGCCCTGAAGTACCCAAGTTATGGAAACTTTGATTATGGTACATTCTTGTTTTTTCCTAGTAATTAATACAACGAAAACTTACTGAAAAGCTCGTTGGAAAGGAAAGGATAAAATATATATATCAAATTTAAAAGATTGAAATTACTAGTTTAATAACTCATAAACCTTTATATAATTCCGTTCTTTTTTTGATACAAAAATTAGATACTAATAATCCTTAGTATATAATCTCTTCCACTTTCAAATATAAATACAGTTATGATTCTTTCAGTTTAATTAAAAACTAAAAGGGTCAATAACAATCTTTGTAAAGATGAAAAATTTTCAAAGGATTGTGAGAGTTTTATGAGAAACGGATGCGACATATACACGACACGGTTGTGTATAGTGGTCGATGTCTGGGTCGTGTAGGACATTTGCCTATCCCAAGACATGTAGTTCTAGACACTAGTCACGACTCTTTGAAAAGAGGGTCAAAATTAGGATTTTCAAGTTTGAAAAAAGATGAGTTGGTTCAACAAAAGATTCTCTAACTTTTGATACTAATATTGATATACATTTATTTTGAAATAATCAATAAAAAACCCAGTTTCCTTCTCACATGATGAATTGGACCAGTGTCGTTTGTTTTCTTTTTGCTCTGGTGACCCACCCGCACTACCCAATTGCCAGGAATCTATTTACATTTCGGTCTGAAATTTGCTCGGTATTGAATTTACTGCGATATCACACATGGGTTACCCCTATCACTCTTAGAAATATACGAGTCATCCTTGTGATATGGATCATAGTTAGCAACAGGCAACAGCCGAGTATTAAAGAGGCTTGTATTACTAAGATTTTTCAGTCACTGGTGTTGTGATGTGGACTGTAATGACCTAATTATTTATGGACTAAGGGCCTGGAATTTCATGCCACATTGAGTATGGGTTGCTAGGCTGCTATAGGGAAGTTTAAGGTGAGGAGAGCTTACTATAGTTAGCCGAGTTGAGGTTAAATTATAGCGACATAAGGGTCATCAGTGGCTGTTTTTGCAGCCATACACTCAATGATAGTTTAGTCACACGGCATTCATGTATATTGTAACTATGTAACTGGCCCAAGTCTGTATGTAATTTTTGTCTGATGTATTTGTCTATATATGATGTAACCTTTATGTCATAGTGTAAATATGGTATGATAAGTTATCTGATGGTGGGGTAGATGATTTGTCATGGTCCCCTTCTACCACGGGTCAGAGGGTTCTGTTAAAGAAGCAAAGCCTGGGGAAACTTAAGTACAAATCATGCTGATCTATGCATTCTATATCTATTGGATTCTTATATACTCATCTCTGTGATCATTACATATTCATATTCATAATCATATTCATTAACCGTTAATTCCGTGTACACTTTAAGCCGTAAACCCCTATATCATTACTCCATTAAATCATGGGGGATTAGACAGGGTAACCACTTAGGATACTACTTTGGGAAACTAAAAACTGACCTAATTGGTGGTAATTGGGTACCATTATTAGCAATAGAATTGAAGTTACCATCACTAACAACATCTACAGGTACTAAACGTGGCGATTGAGTTGGGGTTTGTAATGGTGTATCATTTGGCGATATAATTCCACCAGTAGCATTAAACGCTGGACTATTTGGTCTTGATTTCTTTATTGGTTGCATAAACTCTAAGTTTAATGATGTTGAACTATTTTGTTTGGGTATAGGGAAGTAACCATTTTGGTTAGTATTATTGATGGAATGTGGTGTGGTTGGATATGATACATTTCTTTGGTTGATATTAGATGGTTTAATTGGTGTCATTCTAATTTGATTCAAATTGTGTAAGTTATTGAACAGATTAGAATTGGACTTTAATATGCTAGGTGGCGATATTGATAAATTTGAACGATTCTTCATATGAATCAATTCTGGTAAATTATTGGCAGATGGTAAGGATGGTTTAATACTTTGGTCTGGTGAGGTACCTAATGAATGTGATGAATGTTCCTGACTGAAAATTGATGATGATGATTCCAGTTTGTTCAACATAGAACTTTTGTAAGTAGGTGATGATGGTAATGAAAATACTGCACTTCCTTGTTGAACTTGAAGATTTGGTGATGATGTGGTTGGTGGATTCATATTAATATTAGGACTTGACACAGGCTGCGATATTATATAAATAGGTTGAACTAATTGTTGTCTATCCTTTTCGAATGTTACCGGTATCATTTGACCAAGTTGTTGTCTTAATTGTTGACCCTGAATATTTTGCCCCTGAATAGTTTGACCGTAACTGATATATCCGTTTTTCTTTAAGATTTGTAAATTAGGGGTTGATTTAGATGCTATTGGGATTGGTAACGTAGTTGAAGCTCCATATTGATTATGGAGTAAATATTGATGATGTTGTTGTTCCATGTTCAACTGAGTTTCTTCTAGAATATAGTCTTGGGACTTGGTCTTTCTCTTTCTTTGAGTAGGGTTATTATGGATCCTTAAATGTCTAGTTAACTCATCCGATCTACTAAATCTTTTACTACACCCTGGGAATGTACAAGGATGTGGCTTCTCACCAGTATGGGTTCTTATATGTCTAGTTTGATGCTCTAATCTGTGAAAAGCTTTATCACACATAGGACATTGGTATGGTCTATCCTTTTTCTTATCTTCAATGGGTCTTAAATCATCAGATTTAGTTTCCCCCATTATCTTGCTATCCGTCATTATATTAAGGTTAAATTGAATATATCACTAACTCCTTATTTGATTATTTCTCTTTATTAACTTTATTCAAATGTTTTTTTTCTATGTAGATGCTGGGGTCAATAAATAGGTTTAAGAAAAAAGGAATTTTCAGTAGTCTCGGAAGACAAATAGAAAATTTTTCCCTAAAAGAAATTGTGCATAATTTGAGTGCGCTGTACATGTGCTACAAATTCTTTAAACAGGAAACTTTAACAGAGTATCTGATAAACTATAGTGTTTTTCAGCCCAAAATTCTAGCATATGATAAGAGTGATAGTTTTAACAATTTATGTAACTTTAAAAGCATTATTTAATAGTAAATCTTCATAAAATCTAATTAATTAAATTTGCGCTGCCTGCATTAAGAGTGTGGGATGACTCTGCCCAAAAAAGTTTTTCCGGTGGTTTTCTTGCCATTAAAACGGTTAGTACAGGGATCGAAACCCTGCGATTTCTAAAAGAATATTTCAACCAGGTATTTTATTTCACCTTGAAAGTTGGTGCTTCCCACTACATGAAGAATCAAAACAACCGACCATCCAGAACTAAAAATAGTTAGTATTAGAGTTATACTTCTCTCATCAGAGCATGGCATTTACGAAAGTCGAATCGAAGTCAAACCTAAATCATAAAAGATTATATAAGAAATCCCATTATTCTCAAAGTTAATTACCCCATGGGCTAATGCTTTGCATTGAATATGTTTGCATTGTTTTGATTTTACAGTTTAAAGTATTTAACTCTTGTCACTTGAAATAACCGTAACTGCCTGAGTTCATAGATTACCCCCGGGTTTGCCTACTCCAGTTATAAGTTGCATTTTTATTATTTACGTTGATGCAAACCAATAGATACCTCTCTCTACATCTCTTCATAAAGGACAAGCAAGGCTAGAACAATCTAGATCGCTTAACCCCTTTAGTTTTAGCGATAATCATTTCATAGGGATCTGCAACACCCCCTAATCTAATTAATCCCCCAATCTCCCCCACCCTCATTAATTTACAAACAAAAACATTTTTACCGCAACCCCACTAAAACCCCAGTCCACCCATACTTAATTTAACCGCAAAACCCCCCTAGAAAACCGAATTACCCGCAAAAATGGAAGTAGAATTCCGTAAGATAGGAGAATATCGAAAAAAGTTCCGTAAACGTTAATTCTATATACAAGGTTACATATAATAAATATTGTCAGTATTACCATTTTGTGGCTGATTTCCATCAGGAATAGAATGATTTGAACTATTCATAGTATTGGTGTCTGATTTGGCCACATTTGAAAATTCTGGGTTAGAAAGACCAGAGAACTGGTCTTGGAAATTTGTCTCAAGACTAGGTATGAACATATTGTCAAACTCTACATCTAACCATTGATCAAACCACGTTAAGTTATTGTAAATCTTTTTATCATTTGCTTCTTTTTCAATTCTCTCCAATTCAATCATCGAGGGGACGGAATTGGAATCATTAGATTCAACTTCTTGGGACTTCTTTTCTTTGATATCAAAAAGTTCGGTTGGTTTATCCTTTTCTTCAATCTTTCTTCTTTTACCTGTTCTTATTAAGTCCAAGAATTCTCTTTTATCCTTAGATTCTCGTTTGTTAGCTAACCCGAATTGAGTGAATGTGTTACGATTGACTTCATTTGAACCAGGATCTAGTCCAACATCACTCAAAACTTGAAGATCTTGTTGCAATCTAAGCGAGATGATATACCCAGCATTCTTCAAAACCCATAGACATTCTTCTGCCATTTTGAATCTGCTTTTAATGAGAGTCTTATTCTCGTCAGATTTTATTGAAGCTTTCTTCAATACAGTGATAAGTTCAATTGTTTTGGCATAATATTCTCGTGTTACATTCAAGAACATTCCAGCATTAATAAATATCAATAAACTCGTACCAACATGCGTCAATAACAATAAAGTAAGATGCCATGGAACATATAATAATCCAGCTTTGTTGATCTTGGTAAAGATATCAATAACATCTACACAGCAATCAAGCACGAGTTCAATTTTAAGACCTTGTGGAGCTATTTTCCTACCTACATAATTGTACAAGGCTTTACCATGAACGCTCAAGATCAAGTCATAATAGTGAAGTTTGACTTGAGCCTTTACAAGCGAACTTATAGATTCATTAGGGTTATTGAAAATTTCATTATTGTTGAACCCATTTTCATTCAACCAAGTATTCAAGCTGATAAGTTCCTTGTTGATGTGCTCGTATTGTATAAGGTCTAGTTTTTCACGTTTAGAATAATGAATTACTGTAGATAACTTGGCAAAATGGATCATAGCCAAAGCAGGTAAAGTGACCCAAGTATCGTTTGCACTTTCAAGTTTGAAATCTTGACTGGGGAAATCAATTTCTATTTCATCATTATTGATCCCTGAAAATCTACCGATCTGTAAACCAAATAATCTTTCAAATGTGAGTACAGCGAAGAAGATTCTTTTATTCTTCAAAACTTCATAAGGAGTTCCAGGCAAGACTGTTTTAGCAAAGTTCTTACCCAATCCCATGGACTTACACATAGTAACTGCATACCCTAAAGCTTGGAAATGACTAGCTTGTCTATGAGTAATTCTCAAATAAAGAGTAATTAACATCCAACATTGAATCAATTCAAAACTATTCCATTCGAAACTCAAAATGGTAACAACTCTATGACAGAATTTGAATATCTTTTCTTCCATTTCCAAATTCTCTAACCTAAAGTTCTTCTTTTTTTGGAATTCCGTAAACCTTATAGCAAGAGTTACTATTAAATATAACATAGCTTCGAAAAGCTTCAAATGTTCGTCTGTGATTTCAGTAGTTTGTTTCAATTCCTTGTAACTGTTATATTGCAAGTAGAAGACCTGTTCGTGGATGATGGCAAATAATGGATTAATCTCTTTCATGAAATATTTGATATAATACTCTAAAGGCTCACTTAATTGAATTTTTGGTAAGTCAGGTAAGGGTTCGGGGCTCAAATAATGGGTACCACTCATATTCCATCCAAAGTATTGGTGTCTGGGTAAATTGACTTTAGCCTTATTGTCTTCTGTCAAATAATTATAAGATGATCTACATAATTCTTGTAATAAAATTGGATGATCACGATTCAGCTGTCTCCATTTCATCCCTTTGGAATAGAAACATGCACCCTTCATATCTTCATAATCTTCACCATCTCTAATTGTGGTTATTATCTTCTCTCCATCGTCTGCTAATCTTGACTCTAAATACTGTATACGATTCTCCAAGTGTTTTATATAAGTACGATCACTACTCTTCGTAGCAGGCGGTGGTGCCTTTTCAGCTGGTACGCTTAGAACTGCAGGATAATCATGTAGGACTTCATCTTCTCTAGGCTTGGCTATACTTGAAGAATAAACACATTCACGTTTGTGTTTCGTACAAGTTGAACATGGGAAGGTTCCAGTGCATTTAATCTTCTGAGTTCTACACCTGTCACAAGCCTTACTGACTCTCATTCGACCTCTAGTTTCAGCTGATTCCGACATATTTGCTTTGTGTTATTATCTGGACAATTACCCCTTTAATCCCTAATAGGAATGAGATATCAACAATTTTAGAAGGGCCGTAAGTGTATACCGATTCGCGGGTTTATCTCGGACAATCAGTGCTAAGAGATGACTCAAAATTAATGACAAATTTATTACATTTTACATAAGCTACCTACCAGATCTAACTAAGGCTAATTATCACACGAGTGTGGGTTCTTCCAACAATATTTAGGAGCTAAAGGATCAACCTTATGCCCTAAAGCTACAACATATTCTCTAAAATTAAACATTCTTTGAGTGAATTCATACAATCTAGATGCCCCATTTTCCTTGTTGCTACTCCATGCTACTTCAGCAAAAGCACCAGCTCTTGACCAAATCTTGGACACCAAGTTATTAGAATCAACCATTTCACTCCATAATGCAACTTCTGCTCCAACTATATGTGAAGCTTCTTCATCACTAATTCCCTTAAAGAAATCGTAACTATAAATGTTTTGCCAACTCTTATAAGGATCACACCATGATCCAACAGATCCAGATACATTTGTGACCCAATTACCAAACCCACAGTCTAAATAATAATGTTGATAAGATGATACAATTATATCATACCCTTTGCTAGTTAAAGTTTTGATATTGTCATCACCTAACCAAGATTGAAGAATAATCTTTTCTTTATCTGGGAGTGTAGCATCTTCCGAAGATACGATATCTTCCCACATAATCAATTTTGTTGAATCATTAGCTAAGAAAATTGGCTGGGATTTATTCACCCAATATTGCACCAAACCATTGAAATCAGTATGTTGGTCTTGATAGAATTGGCTGATTGAATCTGAGAACTTATAACAGTTAGAGTTCAATTCATCATGTCCAACATGGAAGTAATTGTCAGGGAATAAGTCATTGATTTCCTTAAAGACCTTTTGAACCGCATCATAAGTTGAATCTTTAGATATATCCAATTGCCCTGGAGGTGGTTCATTAGCAATCTTATCATCCCACCAACCGTTTTGACAAGATAAAAGTGATTCATTATCAATAGTCTTCCATCCTGCATTAGCATGACCGGGGAAATCAATTTCAGGAACAACTCTAACCCCTTTACCACGAGCGTAACTAATGATTTCCCTGATATCATCCTGCGTATACTTTTCCTGATCAGAGTAGGCATCATTGATCATATCAGGATAAGTTTTAACTTCAAATGGCCAACTTGAAGTATCTTCTAAATGCCAGTGTAAAGTATTAAGTTTGGTTAAAGACATCAAATCAATATTCTCTTTTATACTATCAAGGGTCAAGAAATTTCTACCAGAATCGATCAAAACTCCTCTATGTTTCAATAAAGGATAATCCATGATATCAACACCCAGTTCGATTTTGAATTGATTATCTTCATAAATCACAAGTTGTTGCAAAGTTTTAAAGGCATGTAATGCACCCCAGATTGTAACTGAATTAATCTCGATATCATTGGTGACGGTAAGATTATAAGATTCATCTACCCCATATTGTAAATCAGCATCACAATCTTGAATGTTAACTTTAATTTGAGTCAATTCATTATCTCTCAGTTGAACATCTTGACGCTTAACCCCGGTTGGAACAGGTTGATACAGCAGTTTGGGACCTTCTGTAGCAGCAGGGTACCATTTGAGATGTTGAAGTGTCCCCATCATATCATTGAATTGATTCGTAACCAAATCATTGGGTTGCGATAATACTAATTGAATCCCATTACTCAACACTTTTTCTCCATCATTATTCCAATTAATACTTATTGGTTTAGGAAGTGGATTAACCACTATACAATTGACTAATTCTAAGATAAGTAAGAACCCAACAAGTTTCATTTTTCTTATCAGTGCTTCTTATTCCTTATCAATAAAGGCACCAATTGAACCTATTTATATGTCAGACCTTATAACTATTGTTTGTCCCAGTTTAACCCCAATGTTTTCAATACTACACAAAGCCTATCAAACTCGAAAATGTTACAAAACCTTAAACAATGGCCTGGCTTACAATGTTGCAAAATGTCACAAATGTAACCTCAAATACGCACACAAATGCGAGGGGCTTTAAACTTTAAACCCATTGCTTTTGATACATGTGACGACCTCCAATGATGTTACCCATCGTACTAACCAATGTCACTTTTATAAGCGGTACCACCGATGTATTTCTATAATTCAGGGTATATGAGAATCAACTGAAAAAATTACAACACAGGAATTCCTTGCTCTTTTGGATTGGGCCCTGGCCATGGCCCTGACCCTTGCATTCAATAAGACTTTACGAAGAGAATTACTTTGACACTTCAAAGAATGCTCCATCATGGCTTGATCGATTAGATGTATAAAGAGAGTCAATAGAGAGTCCTATGTACCTACTCCTATGTACCTACCCCTATGTACTCCACAAAACCTGTACCCCTTAAAGTGCCTCACTGGTTGAGGAAATGCTACAGCTTTCTCCGATTATCACATCGTTGTAATGTCACATTCTTAGAGACATATACTCGTGTCTAACTGGCTGCTAGAGTTCGAGAGAAACTATGCCAAGTGTCTACCCCACAATTAATCCACTTTAAAGTTTAAAGTAAATCACTGATCTAATAGATGTGCAATTGCAATTAGAGCCACTGTTGCATCAATTCATACAGTACATACAGTATACATAAAGATAAACACACATGCTGTAACCCTACATGTGATTTCATAAACCTTAATCTGTTCTTTCTCGTGATAATTTGCAGCCATTCTTATCTTTTGCTATGACTACCTGAATTACAAAACACACCTACACTTACAAAGAAATTTTTGAAATATATATCAAACTATAAACTCTTAACGAGCTTTACCATCAGCAGCTTTAACATATAAAATATCACCATCTTCAACATAATAATCTTTACCCTTTGACATCAATTTACCAGCAGCTCTAACTGCAACTTCATCTTTAAGTTCTATTAAATCTTCATATTTTATAACTTGAGCCAAGATAAAAGTCTTTTCTAAATCAGTATGAATTGTACCAGCAGCTTGAGGAGCAGTATACCATTTTCTGATAGTCCATTCTCTAACTTCATCAGGACCTCCAGTAAAGAAAGAAATTAAATCTAATTTTTGTCTCATACTAGTAATAATTTTTGGTAAAGCAGATTGAGTACCAATTTCTTTTAAATAAGCTTCTCTTTCTTCATCACTACCCATACCAACTAATTTTTCTTCTAAACAAACACTTATTGGAATAATTAAATCACCTGGAGAATGTTTATCAACCCATTCTTTGATTTTTAATAAATGCTTATTCTTCTTTCTGATATAATCTTTTTCAGATAAATTAACTAAATAAATACATGGTTTAGCAGTTAATAAGAACATTTGATTAATAGCTTCAACTTCCTTTTGAGTCCAAGTTTGGTTAGCAATTCTTTGTCTGTTTTCTAATAATTCAATGATTCTTTTAACTAAAATAGCTTCTTCTTTCTTTTGTTTAACTTCTAAAGATTGTCCACCTCTTTTAGTAATTTTTTCAATACCTTCTAAATGTTTATTAGCAAATTCAATATCTTTTAATCTTAATTCATCTAAAACGATATCTAAATCAGCAAATGGATTGACTTCATCATTAATGTGGATAATATCACTATCTTCGAAACATCTAACAACTTGGAAAATAGCATCAACAGCTCTAATGTTAGCTAAGAAATTATTACCTAAACCTTCACCAGAATGAGCACCTTTGGTTAAACCAGCAATATCATAAATGGTCATAAAGGCTGGAACTTCACTCTTAGGTTTATATAATTCACATAATTTATCGAATCTTGGTGATGGAACAATAACTCTTGCTTCTTCAGGTTCAATGGTTGCAAATGGATAATTAGCTGGGTTACCTAATGGAGATTTGGTAATGGCTTGGAAGAAAGTGGATTTACCAACATTGGCTAATCCAACAATTCCAGACTTTAAATTGTTACCTGGTCTTCCTAATAAAATTGGTTTCTCAACAGCAGCTTTCTTCTTAGGTGCCATAATGTTCTTTTTGTGTTAAGTATTGAACTGGAAATTGTTCACGATTCGCATTGAAAAATTTTATGGCCTCTCACACGACACTTGGCCGGGTGATACCTCACTAAAATTTTTCATATCTCACTATAACTCACTAGTACATACTGTAAATAGCCATGTTCAAAGTAATAACTAGACAACTTTCTAGTACTAGGACTATTTTACAATCTTCATGTAAACCTGGAACGGTTTTAAATTTGAAAATCAGAAAAAACGGTGATGAACCAGTGGCTTTAGAAGATAAAGAGTACCCTGAATGGTTATGGAATTGTTTAGATAAGGCTAAACAAGAAGAAGTTACGAAGGAAAATGATATTTTCAAGTATAGAAGAAGGCAGTTGAATAAAGTCAACACTGCCAAGATTAAGAATAATAATTTCTTATCACAAATATGAGTTATGATGTAAATAGTAATAGATGAACCAACGAAGAACCTGAGCGAAGCGAAGGTGAAGAGTCTCTATTGTCTCCCAGAATCCTAATAGGAGTACCATGCATACTAAAGTCTCTTGGGAATGTTTCTCACAGACTTACTTATGCCTCTCGAGAATACATCTACAAAGTTTAAAGAGAACGAACCAATAAAAGAAAGCTTAGAAACGAAACAATAACAGAAAACTAAAATTCATAACCTACCCTAATTAATAACCTCAATATCCTCTTCATCATTATAATTCATTTGAGCAATAGAAATAGTTTGATCATCTAAATTGAATACGGTATAACAACTTCTTAAGAAATTATCACCTAAAATGGTATTAGATGATGCAATGATAGCTAACATACATTGAGCATTACCTTGACTATCATTACCAGCATCTAAAACAACTTCAGTGAATGGAACTTGGATATTCTTTTTGTTGCTGAAGTTATAAGAGAGGTAACTTCCTGGTTGTCTCAAAGTACATGGGACTTGATAACCACCAATATCATCATTGTAACTAGCATCAGGAGCAATTTGATCTAAGATAGATTGTACTACATCTTTTGGTAAGTAAGTGAAAGTAGTACCTGAGTCAAATAAAGCATTAGAACCAACATCAATAGATTGAGTTGATCTCTTCTTTTGACCAGTTAATACGTCGATAGTGTTGTCGATAAGATTGTTGACATCATCAACAACAGCGATAGTTGGATGTGGAGTAGCACTAACTAAAGTAGTTGGAACGGCACTCGTAGAAACAGGAACTGAATTATCATTAACATCAATGCTAGTTAATTCAATTTGTAAGTAACTGAATTGTCCATTGTTTAAAACAACATCAAATTCAACTAATTTTCCAGTATATTTGGCATTATCAATACCACCAAATAAAATAGTACCCTTTTCAGATTCAGCTGGAGTTAAGTATAAAGAATAAGCAACTTTATTGATATAACCTTGCTCTTTCATTTGAACTGGTAAGTTATTATATTTGGTACTAGAACTTTCAAGATCGATTGGACCAATACCGAAAACACCAATGTTGGAATCTGAATCATCAGCAACAGCTAAATTGGCAGCTTTGATTGATAAATCATCAGTGATGTCAACAGTATCTTGACCCCAAGTTCCCTTAGCGAATGTTTGGTCTAAATATTGAATAGAAAAGTCGGTTTTGTTATCATGGAAAGTTGTAGATCCTGTTTGATCGTAGGTTCCATAAGTATCACAGTTGATGGATCCACCATTACTGGAACAATATGAATTTTCACTTGACATGACCCAAAGATCTGATGATCCAGTGTCTAACAAAACACTAACTTCAGAATTATCTGATCCGATCTTTAAACTAGCAATATAGAATGATCTTTCGTTGCTGATGTTAACTTGAACATCTTCATCTCTTGGGAGTAAATCGAGGCCTTTAAAATAATTGTTGATAACATCGATCAAATTGTTACCGGTTCTAACATCGAAGTCATATTTATGATATCCGGATGCGGCCAAGATTGGTGAGGCCAAAAGAAGTGATGTAAAGTAACGAAGGTTCATATTTGGTTGTTTTGTATAGCGATAGGTAAAAAAGTTTCTAGCCCAACGATTGACGCCAAACTCAGTATTTGTCTATGTATTTATGCTACGACCACGATTTTCACATCTTTGTAAAAGTTGACAATGCTAGTTTGAAGCGTTGGTTGCAAAAGCACAATCGTGCATTGTTCCGCGCACCAGCAATTTCAAAACAGTAACAATACTGCTCGTTTTGGACAATTGACCATTCCCCGTTTGGTTGCGATTGTTATACACAGGACAAAAGGGATCATGGCTGTGAATGTTAATAATAACTAAAGGGACTAGGGCTCTGATCTGCTTAACGAAGTTACACGGCTTTCGCCTAACATTGCACTATGTTACCAGTAGAGAATTTACATTTAATAGACTATGTATTACATTTAGTTTCATCTGTAATATGTAATTCTATATGCAAGAGACTGGAATGAAATTATGAAAGGGTTCAGATCTTATGCATAACGTCATTTTAGTTTCATTTTTCTTGGGGTTAGTCCACCCGGAATTATCTTCTGTTTATTTCGAAGCAACCTTTTAGTATTCCTAAATCTGATTTAACGTTAGGGGGTAGTTGTAGACTGTACATAAAAAATATCTGCTCAATCTAATAATTACCTATTGAAGTAGTTTTCATGTAAGATTTATCATCTACCGGTTTTACCACGGATTAGATTCGATGTCATCACCTTCTCCCCAATTTCTATGCGCCAAACTGCTAGGTAATTGGACTTGCTTAAACAATTCATCCCCCTTGAAATCTTTTGTTGTGGTTGCATCAATATCTGCATCTTCATCTTGATCGTCATCTTCTTGTTTGCTATAGTCAAATGTGTCATTCAAGTTTTTATTCTTGGCTAGGACATCATCGATATCATCAAGGACATCAATAGGTAATGATGGTTGATACTTTTTAGCTCTTAAAGTACGAAGTCCTCCTAACCCACTACCATAATTATTCACAGATTCTGCCAAATTAGGTAATGATACTTTAAATATGTAATTAGGGTTGATATAGATATTAACCTCTTTCAGTAACAATTTGTTCTGGACCATATAGTCAAGGTTGATGACCTTAAGTTGATTTTCTCCTTGTTCATTCAGTAACCTTTTCACAAGATTGATTAATTGTTTATTCAATTTTGGCTCATCCACTTCGTATTTATAATTCTTGGCCACTTTCAAAAGTTGATAATAGTTAAGGTAATCAAATTGATTGATGGTATTGATGAAACTTTCTTCATCTACTAACAGACTCATACATTGTAAGAATTGTAATAATTCAATAGTGGGTTGTAAATGAGTCTTACCTATGAAATAGATTGAGTTATAGTAGAAACTCAAATTGTGAGGACTTCTTTTATTAGACTTTGGATTATCGTCCAATAAGTTATGAAGGTTATTATCCGAAGTTAAGGATTTCAAATTCCCAATCACTTCTGGTTTATATGTTTTGTAATTCTTTGACCTTAACCAATCTTCAATGGCAGAGATATTCAACCTGATCTGTATAGCTTTGGATCTGCTGCAATACTTCGATGAGCCTATAAGCTTATTGAATATAATCGTGTTGATATAATAGAACACCTGTGAGAAACATTGGTTCCTTATAAGGTTATCGACCTGGTGTAAGTTTAAAACATAATCCAAAGCTGCCAAAGTTTGGATATATTTGAGCGGAGAAGGTTTCATTAATTCTTGTTGGCTCGGTGGGTACAACATATCGTGAATATCATCAAAAGTATTAGAATGGATCTTTGGTTTGGATTTGAACAAATTCCAATCTTTAGCATATAACACATTAGAAACATCAACCAAATTGGTGAAGTTCAATAAACAGTCATCCACTAAGAGATTTAATCTTGAGTTTATTGAAAATGATAAAGTCGATACTAATGACTGGATGACATTGATAAGTTCCTGAAGGAACTCAGGAAAGTGTTTATAAATTTGATTCTTACAGAAATAAAAGTGTAAGAATTGAATGACAGATAACCAATAACTAAGGAGAACTATATCACCAGCACCACCAACAGAATTAGGATCATCTTGAATGATCATATTGAACACTCCAGATTTGGTATTAGTGATAGTTCTTAATCTTACTATGAAACAATCGAATGTGAATTTGGTCAATTCTTCACTATTGACCTTTAAATGAGCGTATCTAATCAATTGGAATAATATAGCAGCTGGGATCTTAGAGTCATGCTGATGATTAGTCTTTTCAGATCTGATATTGAACATGAAATCTAACAAAACTGGGATATCACTATCATTAAATTTAAGGTATTCATCTGGTAACACTTTTTCATAATCGAACTCTTTTAATTGAACCAAGATATGATCTTTAGATAATTCGCTTTCTTCCCAATAATCATCATCATTTCCCTCAGCCTGTTCTTCGGTCTGATACGATACTCCAATGGTTTGGAGTTTGATTTTATTTGACAACTCATCAATTTCTTCATTATAAACTTCTCCATAACTCGAATTATAGAAATCCCCATCTGCGTCATCTGACCGAGTCTCTCTGCCCAAAAGGTTATGGCTTTTGAAATATTCAAACATTTCGGTATTCTCATGGTTTAACATCGTTACACAATTCTTATCATCATCTTTAGGAGATTTAAAAGGATCAGCTTGTTCGTCCAACAAGAGCTTGACGATATCCAATTGATTGAAGTAAACAGCCCACATTAGTGGCGTATAGTGTAGAATCGTATCATTCAAGTCAACATCAGCACCGTTCTTGATCAACGCCTCTACTACCCCGATCTGGTCAAAACATATCCCAAAGATCAATAAACTACACCCCTTGTCATCCGAGGGGTACAACTTATTGATATGATCAGGATGTTGTCTCAACAAGTTCTCTAACGTCACGATATCACCATCGCAAGCACTAAGGTAAAGCTCAAGACTCAGCTTATCGTCGGTTTCTTCCAACGCTAACTGGAGAGCCTTTTTGGCTAATACGATCTGGTTGAAATTGGGATCTGAATAATTCAATAAATTCACTACAGGTCCATCACTCCAAGCGTTCATGGTGATTGTACTAACTAAATTTATGGATCGTGTCGCACTCCTGAAAATTTTAGACTTGATTTCAGGTGTCAACTTTATCTTTTTGTGTTAACCTTTATTCCTTCGTTAAGTACTTACAGCTGTTATTATTTATAGTAGGGTAGAATTAAGAGTCACAAACCCACAAACACAAAGGAAAATTATCAAAATAGTTATATAATGATTTCAAGATTATACCAACGAATAGCTATATTACTATTTATTGTAGTAGGGGGATTAATATACTTTCTCCTGAATAAGACCACCGTAAATGGTGGTTTACAACTTCTAGACAGTTTAACTCATACTCCAATACCACAAAATCCAGTAACACCACAGACCCCATCAGTTCCTCAAAGTCCACTCGAAGAAGCAGATCCAAAAGAAGATTTTTCCATTTGTACAGTAACCAATCCATTAAGTCGAGTATTCATTGATTTGAAACCGTTATCGTCATTTGGTAATGAAGGTAAACCTGTCCCATTAGGGGTTAGAGGTTACGATAGTGGAGTTAACTTCACTTTGGGAATTTGCTCCACTCCAATGAAGAAAGTCCACGATAAATCAGAAATTAAAGATGAAATGGATTCAAGTAAAATCGGTGCTTATTATAAAGATCCAGTTACTAACCAATATGTGTCTATAGGAGAATTTAATACTCAGCCGGTGTTCAGAGGTAAAAAGTTAACATTAACATATGAAAATGGTTCGTATTGTAATTTTATAGATGAAACTACCAAGGAAAAGGTTCGTAAATCAACCATTATAACTTTAGTGTGTGATAGGGAAACTCAGAAAAAGGCCACTGTTGCATATATCGGAAACATTCATGATTGTGATTATATGTTTGAAGTCAGATCTCACCATGTTTGTCCAACTGCTGATAAGGATAATAATATGAATGCATTTATGATTTTCTTGATTATTGTATTGGCTACAATAGTAGGATATTTTTCGGGAGGTATTCTTTATAGGAATATGAAAAAGAGGACGTTAACTTAGACCTGAACTTGAACCTTAACCTTAGTGAAGCGAAGGTGAAGGTGAAGCGTGGTACTATGTAATGTACCGTAGAGTCAGTGTATAGTACTGTAGAGTCAGTGTCGTATCTGACATTTGCATTTCATTGCTGTTTTATTACTTCCAATGTACATTAATTATCTATGAAGTCATTCCTAAAACTTTCAATCTGCACTTCGTTCAGGTTAAGCTGTCGCCTTGAAAAGATTCTCTACCGTCGACTTGAAGTCCCCACTGCCAGGTTCCTCCTCTACCACCACTTTTGCTTTTTCCTCCTCTTTCTCTAATCTCTCTTTTGCTTCTCTTAACTTCTCAACCAAGATGGTCTTTTCCTGGCACTTATTTAAATACGATCTTAATTCATCACTGGGCCTTATGACATGCATGAAATTACAATGGTCACCTCTGGTACATGAATTAGTATCGTAAGCTTTACAATTTGCATCCACAAAGTTATCGACTGGTGATAATTCACAATGTATAGGTCTGTTACCAAACCATTCTTGATTCAATTGTTCTACGGCTTTGACAGCCCCATCTACAGTTTTAAACTTCACATATACATTTCCATTCAAATGATTATTCTCGTTTTCACATATAACAACATTAAGGACTTGATCGATCTTGGCAAACCTTATAAATACATCTTTGTAAAAGTTTTCGAAATACTCTTTTATCTGTTTGGGATTTAAATCTTGTTCGTTTTTATTAAGTCTTGGATTCTGGTAGAGATTGGATAGAAGAATGGTTCTGGACCGTATAGGCTTTATGTGTTTTCTAGAACATTTTTCCCCATGTCTACAGGCTCCTATTTTAGTATAGAATTGACAAGTTGATTTATCCATGTTTGAATAGTGCGCAGATGCAGATGAGCAGATAAGGCATGTATAAGGGCTTGTAGGACAGACCAGGGATTTACAGGATCCACCAAGGCATGCATAAGGATAAGGAATGTCCAAGGCCACAGTCACCCAGGTTATCTCCAGTACCAATAATTAGAGATTGATAATTTATCAGACCAAAATAGGCCACACCAAAACAGAGTAAAGAAACCTAATAGAGAAGAACAAAAACAACATCTATAACACCACTAAAAACAAAAAACTTTATCACCAGGATGGGATTTCAAAGAAGTTTCAGGCCAACCCAATTCTTGGGATACACCAATTAATGATTTCTTCATTTCTGGTGGACCACAAATGAATAATCTATTATCACCTTCATTCTTAGGTAAATATTTCTCAATCATTTCTTGAGTAACATAACCAACTTCACCATCCCAATTCTTAGGTGGATCTAACAAAGTATAATGGACCGAGAAATCTGGATATTTCTTACTCAATTCATCAATTTCTGATCTTAATAAGATATCATTTTCAGTATTATTAGCATAAATTAACGAAATTTTAGTGTGATCTGATGGAGTAGTAATGATTTCAGTGATCACTTGTAAAATAGGTGTAATTCCTGAACCTCCAGCAATTAAACCAATTTCTTTAGCCATATTAGTCTTATATTCTAATCTACCAATTGGACCTCTAAATTTAACAGTTTGACCTTCTTTCAACATATCAAATCTCTTGGAGACTTTTCCATGTTCATAAGTCTTGACCAAAATATCAAAAAACCCAGTATCAAACTTATTGGAAATTGGTGAATAGTATCTAATTTCATCTTTACCATCAATCATGAAAGTACAAGCCAAATTATGACCAGTTGGAATATCAAGAATTTCATCTTCGTGATTAAGTTTGAATCTATAGATGGCCGAGTCTTTTGAAATGTAAGTCTTGTCAATTAATTCCAAATCATTCCATTTAAGGGAATCGATTGATTTTCTTCTATTCCAGGCTTCATAAAAGTTGATGGAACACATAATGACAATGAACGCTATTGAGTATGGGAGATATTGGTACCCCATTATACAGGTTCCTACCAAAATAAGACCAATAGGGATATAAATCCCATGAAGTGGTTGTTTTAGTAATTCTCTTTTGTCTTCCATTACTGACGAGGAACGCTAAAGAAGTTTACAGAAGGCTCACCGCGATGTTTTATATTTGATGAGATGGAAAAACCGGTAGCATATAATTATGCAAGTTATTTTTATTGCATTTCTTTGTGCATTAATTGATTTATTTATGCATACTTATTCCAATTAGTATACAACATACATAATATGCATGAAACTATGCAACAAGTCACATAATCTATATAATAGAAGATATCTTATAGTTTCCTTCCCTAATAAGGAAGCTCCAGTACAAACTCCACTAACATTATATATATTCCGGTATAATACTCTATAGAAACAAGGAACAAGCAACTTACTTGACCTCACTTCAATCAATCAAGCAAACTAATATTCTTCCTCTAAATCATCTGGTACAGAGTCAGTACCAACTTCAATATAATCTCTTTCTAAAGCAGCTAAATCTTCTCTAGCTTCAGTAAATTCACCTTCTTCCATACCTTCACCAACGTACCAATGAACGAAAGCTCTCTTAGAATACATCAAATCGAATTTTCTATCAATTCTTCTCCAAGCTTCAGCAATGGCAGTAGTATTAGATAACATACAAACAGCTCTTTTAGCTTCAGCTAATTCACTACCTTTAATAGCAGTTGGAGGTTCATAACAAATACCAATTTTGAAACCAGTTGGACACCAATCAACTAATTGAACTGTCTTTTTAGATTTAGCTTGAGCAACAGCATTTTGAACATCTCTAGTAACAACATCACCTCTATATAATAAACAATTGGCCATGTATTTACCTTGTCTTGGATCACATTTAACCATTTGATTACCTGGTTCAAAACATGAAGCAGTAATTTCAGCAACTGAATTTGATTCATGATTAGCTCTATTTTTACTGAAAACTGGGGCATAACTAACTAATGGGAAATGAATTCTTGGATAAGGAACTAAATTAGTTTGGAATTCATTTAAATCAACATTTAATGAACCATCAAATCTTAATGATGCAGTAACTGATGAAACAACTTGAGCAATTAAACTATTTAATGAATTGAAACTTGGTCTAGCAATATCCAAGTTTTTACGACACATATCATAGATAGCTTCATTATCAACCATAAAAGTACAATCAGCATGTTCTAAAGTAGTATGAGTAGTTAAAACAGTATTATAAGGTTCAACAACTGAGGTTGAAACTTGTGGAGCAGGATAAACTGCAAATTCTAATTTAGATTTTTTACCATAATCAATTGATAATTGTTCTAATAATAAAGAACCTAAACCTGAACCAGTACCACCACCTAAAGAATGGGTGAAAAGGAAACCTTGTAAACCATCACATTGATCAGCCATTCTTCTAACTCTATCTAAAACATCATCTAAGATTTCTCTACCAACAGTGTAATGACCTCTAGCATAATTATTAGCAGCATCTTCTTTACCAGCAATTAATTGTTCAGGATGGAATAAATCACTATAAACACCAGTACGAACTTCATCAATAACATTTGGTTCTAAATCAACATATAAAGCTCTTGGAACAAATTTACCTTGACCAGTTTCACTAAAGAAAGTGGAAAAACCTTCTTCACCACCTTTTGGTTTGTTTTGTGTAACTGTTTCATCTAAGTAACCATCAGGTCTAATTCCATGTTCTTGAGAGTATAATTCCCAACAAGCATTACCGATTTGACAACCAGCTTGACCGACTATTTGTTAGTATTACTACCCAAAGTAACTGGTGGCAGGTGAAGAATAAGAGAGGGAGAATTAATTCCCCTTTAATGCTCCTGTAGTACACTCGTAGTACACCTTGAACGCACTTGATACATGAACACCTAACACATGAACACACCCTGAACACAGGGAATACATGAACGTGACTAAACCTAAACTATGAAATCAGAAACACACCCTTACACCACATGACTCCCCCCAACCATATGCACCAATCTTGGGTGTATCAACAAATCACTCCAGTCAACAAGATAGGAAGGATAGATCACTCGTGGGTAGGGCAGTTGATACGCGTTATAGTTGCACAGACGTATCAATCGAATCAAGAAACAAGTCACATGGTTGGATCCCTCTACTAGTATACTCTTACACCTATGAAACGATACATACCATTGATACTAATAACTTCTCTCATATTAAATCTCCTTGTATAGTTAGAAAATTTTTTGTTGTTTTCGTTAACTCGCGAAATAAAAACAAATAGACGAGGTGTTGATTGCCTAATTGGGTAGGATTCGGGAGGTCGCACTTGTACCTTTACTTGAACCTTTACCTCAGCGAAGCGAAGGAAGGTGAAGGTAAAGGTGCTCAGGCGAAGGTCAAGGTACTCAGGCAAGACAATAGGAGTATAAATAGCTCTATATTAGAATACATAAACTCTATACATCATAGCTCTAATCATCAATCTAATAGCAAATCTGTCAGCCTAAGCCTTAGTCTAATTCTTAACACTATAAGATCTTCTAAATTTATCATCAACTTCAGTTAAATAATAAGTACCTTTAACTAAATCTTCAATAGATCCAGAAGGTTTAATATCCTTTTGTAAATGAAGTTTTTCTCTTTGTTCTAAAGCTGCAACATATTCTTCAGGTGAACATTTCTTTCTACCTTCACCTAATTTATAATCAAGGTTTAAAGTACCAATGATTTTAGAGATATCACCAACAACTTTAACTGATAATAAAGTTGAAGCTAAACCTGAACCATAAGAGAAAATACCGATTCTTTTACCTTGTAAAGCATCATTACCAACATAGTATAATACAGATGATAAACTTGAATAAGCTGAAGCAGTATACATATTACCAGTATTAGTTGGAACTTTTAAAGCTGGATCTAATCTTGTTTTCTTTAATTCTTTAGTTAAACCAAGGAAAACTTTTTCTAAATTTCTATCAGTTAAAGCATCTTTGACTGATAATCCATCAACGAATTTTTTAGTTTCATCATCTAATTCAAAGCTTGAAGGATCTGATAAATAATCATTATATAATAATCTGGCATAAGATTTAGTAACTAATTTACAAGTTGGAACATGGAATGCATTGTAATCAAAATATTTGATACCAACAGTTTTATCAGACTTAGTAATTTTTTTAGAATAATTTCTATAACAATTGTCAATAGCTTCAGTATAACAACTTAATGAGAAATGACCATCAACTACTGGATATTCAGAAGTGAAATCTGGTTTATAGAAATCATAAGCATGTGCCATATAAGAACCCCTAGTTGATTCAAATACAATAGGAGCATCAGGACCAATTAAGAATGCAACAGATCCTGCACCACCAGTTGGTCTTGCTGAACCTTTAGCATAAATGGCAATATCACCACAGGCTACAATAGCATCTCTACCATCCCAAGATGAACTTTCAATCCAGTTAACAGCATTGATGATAGCTGAAGTACCACCATAACAAGCATTAACAGTATCAATACCTTCAATATCATTATTACCTTCAAATAATTGCATTAAGATGGATTTGACAGATTTGGATTTATCTAATAAAGTTTCAGTACCAACCTCTAATCTACCAATTTTGTTAGTATCGATGTTGTAGTTTTTGATCAAATTAGATACGGAAGTTAAACATAATGAATAGATGTCTTGACAATCGTTAACGAATGCCATATTAGTTTGTCCTAAACCAATGGTATATTTACCTTCAGGAATCCCATCGAATTTTTCTAATTCTGATTGGTTGACATAGTTAGGAGGGATATAGATTTCAATACCCTTGATACCGATATTTTCTGGTTTCATGTTTGTGGTTTAAGATTTGTACGACAGGTAACAATTTGAAAGTTTTTTGAACGATGTATACGATGGTAGTGTCCGGGTGAGGTTTCAGGTCAGGTGATCGAGGCTGGGATAAGTTAAGGATTTTGGGGTAATTTTAGAGGGGTTGGTTCGGGGGAAGGGGGTAGTAGTTTTAGATTATGTATGGAGATAAGGATGGGGTGTACAGTATGCATTTGAAGGTCCTGGTTTATAGAGTTTATGATAAAGCCCCGGAATTTCCCGCCATCGATTAATCTAAAGGACGCGCCTTAAGATCCAGGCGACCTTAAACGATAAAACGTCTAGTGCGGTGTACGGGAGTTTATGAGAAGAGCAAATCGCACCACACTAAACCGCACTACACAGTACTACTTCAGGCCCAAATGTCAGTACCTAAAACGTTACAATCGTTTGTAACAACGTCATTGCTCCATAAAACATGGGCCGGGACATTCTATTGTAAACCTCAGGCTATCTTTCAACCAACAAATGAGGACCAAATCAGATCATTAGTCAATGAAGCAAGGATTAACCACAAAACCATTATGACGGTAGGATCAGGTCATTCTCCTAGTGATCTTACCATGACTAATGAATGGTTATGTAATTTGGATAAGTTTAACAAGATCCTCAAACAAGAACCATTTTTTGGTCCAATTGGGAAGTCTAATGACAAAGAAGTGAAGTTTGTAGATTTAACTGTAGAGGCAGGGATCAGAATTTATGAATTGAATAATTATTTAAAACAACATGATTTGGCTATACAGAATTTAGGGTCAATTTCTGACCAATCTATTGCAGGATTGATCTCTACCGGTACCCACGGATCATCACAATACCATGGATTAGTGAGTCAACAAGTTGTGAGCTTAACTGTAATGAATTCCGAAGGTAAGTCCATAAATTGTTCATCAATTGAAAACCCTAAGATTTTTAAAGCTGCGTTATTGTCTTTGGGTAAGATTGGAATAATTACTCATGTCACACTTAGAGCTATACCAAGGTACACCATCAAATCCAAACAAGAGATCATTAAGTTTTCCACATTACTTAAAAATTGGGACACCATTTGGTTGGACTCGGAATTTATTAGAATCTGGTGGTTCCCTTATAGTGGAAATTGTGTTTGTTGGAGAGCCTCTAAGTCAGATGATGCATTAAGTGACCCAAGACCAAGTTGGTACGGAACTTGGTTAGGAAGAACCTTCTATCAAAGTTTATTATATCTTTCAGTTCACGTGTTCCCAAGATTAACTCCTTACGTTGAAAGGTTCGTGTTTAGACAACAATATGGAAACATTGAAACTCTTGGAAAAGGTGACGTTGCAGTTCAAAATTCAGTTGAAGGTTTGAATATGGATTGTCTTTTCTCTCAATTTGTAAATGAATGGGGAATGCCATTAACTAACGGTCCTGAAGTTTTAACCAAACTTAATGATATCATTAGTGAAGCTGCCGCTAAGGGAGATTACTTTGTCCATGCTCCAATTGAAGTAAGATGTTCTAATACCACCGTCACCAATAAACCTTTCATTGACGATGAAGGTAAGGAATCTTTATACCCATCACAACAATGGCTTTCTACCAGAACTAATTTAAGTAGTGGACCTATCCATGGTAATAATTTAAGACCATTTTTAGACAATACGCCAAAAGATCTCAAACACACTGCTATAGAAAACGTCACTAATGATCAATTGACTTTATACCTCAATGCTACTATGTATAGACCATTTGGTACCAATGTAAACACTCGCCAATGGTTCCAAGAATTTGAAGATATTGTTGGGGCTGCTGGTGGGAAACCACATTGGGCTAAGAATTTCATTGGTTTAGAACACCAACAATCGCCTCCTAATGATGAAAAATCTCAACTTGATTTCGGTGGTAAACCGTTTTATTCAATGATAGGATTTAATTCAGTTATGAGTAAATGGTTTGGTAAAGATTTGGTCGAGTATAATGAAGTTAGAAGAGAAATGGACCCCCATGGTGTTTTCTTGAGTGGGAAGAACTGGCTTATTAGAAATGGGATTCTTTTAGACAAGAATTAGAGTAGTTAAAGTTAATGTAAATAATGTATTCCCAACTATATACGGGCCGAATGAGCCTACTTGAAGTGTCCTTGATTAAGACTTAAATGGTGCCTTCAAAGGATCAATAACAGTCCCTTGTTTAGTAATAACCCTAGGCATAGTTAACCTTTGATGTGTATCTCTACTGGTCCATTCTTGTCCCACAGGCATCCTCAAACTTCTCTCATACTGTTCTTTGGATTCAAATCCATAAGGAACTTCAGATGATTGATATTTCAAATTCTTCTTATTAACCTTTTCGTTAATGATGACATTCTTGGCGTTCTTATCACGTCTTTTATCCTTAGCTACGACCCCATCAACAGTTCTAACGATCTTTCTCTTTTTCAGTTTTTTACCTCCTGCCCAGTCTCCCCATCCAGGTAAAGTCAAGTCTTCTTCTTTTTCACCTTCGTCCTTTATGACTTTCCTCTTTTCTTTCTTGAACTCAGACACCACATTATCACCAGCGAATGCTTCTTTAATTAAATCTTGTTGTTTGAAAGTTTCATCATCAGACTCAACTTCTATGCCCAAGTTTTGGTCCATGTCTATGTATGTATCAGTATCGAGAGTTTTTGAATTGGCTTTCTTTTTTATCTTCTGAGCTGCTTTTGATGATCTGGAGGAATCTTTGTCGACAGTATGAACTTTAGAGGATTTTTTGGTTTCACTAGTTGATATCCAAGGATTTGATTCTGAATCATCTTCTTGTTCTTTAGATTCTTTTTGTGTATTTTGAGCTGATTTGGCTTCTTTTGATCCCTTAGTCAACCTATTAGTAAGATTCTTCGACTCATCTTCAGCTACCTCGGCTGCAACCCTTTCATTCATATCCTTAACATCACGTTTCAAACCTGAAGCTGCTGGAGTATAAACCCTTCTTCCTTGATTCTTACTAACATTTACAGAATTAGAATCTTTAAATTCATCAATATCTTCACCATTCTCTAATTTTCTTAACATCTCTAATTCTTGTAAATTCTCTTGCTTTTGACGTTCTTCAGCATTCTTCATAAAGTCCATAGCCAAAACACCTTTACCCAACTTTTGTTTGGTGGCATCTTGATCTTGATCTTCGTCATAATCCCTTTCAATATCAGAAACATTTTCGTCACTTTGATCACCATTTTCGTACCCCAATTGCTTAGTTCTTAATCTTTCACCTTGTCTTAACATTTCTTCCATTTCGTGTCTATTTGATGCATCTTTAGTTAACCCACTCTTTATCATAGATTGAGCCCATTTACTATTGGTTTTGTGTTTCAAGTTCATTCTTTCTTCTGCTCTCTTACGATCATGATCTTCAGCATCACTATCGCTTCCTTCCACTAATGCTTCTTCTTTTAATCTTTCCTTCTTCTTGATCTTTCTGAAAGTCTTAGATTTGATTTTTTTGATTCTTCTAGCTCGAGCTTCATCTCTGAACATCAACTCTCTCATTAATCTTAATTCATTAGTTCTTTTCTTCATGTCTTCTGGTGATAATTTCGCTATAGCTAAATCTTCAAATGTAGCCTCTTTCTTATCATCGACCAATGCTGATTGCTCCAACACAGCATGAATTTGTTTCTCCATATCAGTGGTCGGTACGTTATCACTTCTGAAATTAAGTGCACTATCATTAGGTTTAGTGCTTGGGTTCATTGGGAACTTTAATACTTCAGCTTGACGGTTTTGTTGAACAGTATCTTCCCATTTGCTAACTTCCTCTTTAGTTATTTCATATGCAGCTTTTCTCTCATGTCTTTTTTGGATGTTCTTAGGTAATGGTGCATCTAATGCTTTAGAATCTTCTTCTAATAAAACAGCGTTTTTGGTTATTGAACCGTCAACTGCTGCTAACATTTCTGACATGGAAAGTTTGGTTGAAGGTACATTGAACTCGTTCTCTTCTATGGATTCAGTGATTAATTTCTTTCTCTCTTTTGGCTTTTTTAATTGTGACGTAAGGTGGCTTACAGTATTGGAAAGGTTTACTTCATCTTCGTCAGATTGTGCAAATATATCTTCTTCGTCTTCACCACTTTCACTTGCTTCATCATCTTCACTATCATCTTCACTTCCCTCATCGCTATCAGCTTCACTTTCGTCCTCACTTTGTTCACTCTCACTTTCCCAGTTATCATCTAAAACGACATCCTTTGACTTACCACCTTCGTTGAACTTCCTTAAATCTGCATCATCCATATCCCATGCTTCAGATAACCCAACAAGTTGATCTTCATCAATACTGTCATACTCTTCGTCATCTTCTTCACTACTAACGTCTTCACCCTTGGCTAATTTCTTCTGTCTTTGCTTTTGTTTCTTCTCCTTATCTCTCAAACTTTGAGAGAATTTGGAATTCATCACATCATAATCATCATCTGATCCTAAAGCTTCATCTGAATCAATTTCTTCATCTTCAAAATCTTTATTACTTTTATTATTCAAAAACTTACTGGCATTTAAAATCCCATCATGAACGTTATCATCATCAGAATTTACATCAACTTCCGAGTCAGATCCATTTTCTTGACGTTCTGCTATTTCAAAAGCATTCAAGATCTTTTGATTACTTCTTTTGGCTTTACTTTTGCCTCCTTTTCTAGTTGGTTTAGCCATATTGAAAATTTAACTGCGCGATGAGCCTAAATGAGAAGACCTGAGACTTGAGATGATCTCACTCACTCCCATACATAACTATATAATATCTAACTTATACCACATACATTACACCTACACTACACCTAAACTCTACAGACACTACAAAGACTCTAATCTATCATTAATTTCTTCAGTTGATAATTTTTTAAATCTTGGTCCCGATACGTCAGTTCCCTTAAACCCTAATAATTCTTCTTGTGGTTCACTTATAATGGCTATATCTAAATTATCACCAGTTAATTCACCATCAACTGATTCTTTTAATGCTAATAAAGCAACATGGATTGCATCTTCTAATTCTAAATTTTCATTCCATCTTTTTTCTAAGAAAGTCTTTGCTGAAACTGATGTTTTACCAATAGCTGTAGCTTTCCAAGGGAAATAACTACCAGATGGATCAACTTGATATAATTGAAAGATATCACTATGAGGGTCATAACCACCTACTAATAATGAAACACCAAATGGTCTTATACCACCAGATTGAGTAGATTCTTGCATAACTTTAGCTATTTCTTGTACTAAGATTTTAACTGGTGGATATTCGTTATAAATACGTTTATAATTAGTATGTGCCAATTTACGGGCTTTATCTACAAGGACTCTGAAATCTGGACCCATACCTGAATATGACATTCCAATATCTGGTGTGATTAATTCTACTTTACTATTTGTGTCGTTTTTAATAAGGTTAGAATTAACTTTACGTTCAGTAGCTAAAACTACCCCATTGGTTGATTTTATTCCGATGGTGGTTACACCTTGTTTTACTGCATTTAAAGCGTATTCAATTTGTACTAATTTTCCACTGTTTGTTAGTATTGTTCTAATGATGGCGTAGCTTTGACTAGACTGAGAAAGACTATGACTGAGAAAGACTATGACTGAGAAAGACTAACTGGAATAGTGTACACAAAAGGGACACAAAAGGACACAAAACGATTCACAGAAGAACTGACCAAATATTAACCATTGAATTGAATGATTCTACCAATTTAAGGCCATTAAGTGATTCTCTGCCTTTATTGTGCCCTATCAAGACTGTGGTCCTGTTCTACCTTAACGAACTTTACGTCAGAAAAATAGTCAATTCGTTCTCAATCTTACCTACACCTGGACATAAACCTTCGCTCAGTTCAGGTTCATTCCCTGGCGTACATGATACATACCTTGGAGAAAAAGTAGTCAAAGAAAATGAATACCTATCAGCCATTGTCGATCTGTTAACTATGGGTTTGCCTTCGAGTGCGATTGAGAGTTCTCACAAAATAGGACGTGTATCTATCAATTACTATACAATTATGAATATATTGGGGACTCAGTTTAATTACTCTTCATCATCAGTATCAGGAGGTTTTGGTGTACCCTTAGGACTACTCAACCATTCCAAATGACGTAATCTTCTTCTTTCAGCTTGTAATTTCTTATCATTTCTAGTCATTTTCTTCTTTCTTTGTCTGACTTTAATATTAGCAGGTGAATCATCATCATCAGCTCTCTTTTTAGGAGTTGGAGGAGCTGGTGAAGCTCTAGCAGAATCAACTTCACTAGCTTCACTATCATCATTATCTTCGAATCTCTTAGAATCAACTGCAGCATTACCCTTTTGAACAACTTCACCATTTTCAACGTGCCATTGTTCAGGACACAAAGCACCAACGAATTCATTGTTATGGGAAATCATAACTACACCTCCATTCCAATCTCTAATAGCAACAGCTAATCCACCTAAGGAATCACGATCTAAATAATTGGTAGGTTCATCCAACACTAATAGATGTGGATTATTCCACATGGCACCAGCGATGACAACTTTAACTAATTGTCCTCCTGATAATGATCCTAATAATGTATGGTCAGCAATATCACCATCAAGACCAACATCTTCAAAATGTTTTCTGATTACTGGAGGGGTCAATTCTCTATAACCTAAACCTTCTCTTGAAGCTTCATGATCATCGAATTTTTGAATTAATTTATCGAACCCTTCCTTAATCAATAATTCTCTTGGAACCCATGAATTGTATTTAGGTAACCAATGTTTCCATTTGACTTCATATTGGAAAGATTTCTTTAATTTTTGTCTACCAACAATAGCTTCAATGGCTCTTTTACCTCTACCATCATCGATATCAATTTCTTTCTTCATGATTTCTTTTTCTTCATCACTGATCTTTCTTGATTCTTTCAATAAAACTTCACGATCATCACCAAATCTATAACGCCATTGTAAATATTGGTTAGCGGTTTTCTCTTTGTGAAGTTCTACGTGTTGTAAAGCGTGTTGAGCGATATATCCGATTCTTAAATTTGGATGTTTTTCAACTTTACCCTCTTGTGGCATTAATTCACCAGTTAAAAGTTTAATCAAAGTGGATTTACCAGCTCCATTTGGACCTAAAATAGCTACACGAGATGATAATGATAAAGAACATGAAACATCAACTAATGAAGGTTTAGCAGCTCCTGGGTAAGCAAATGTAACATTAGACATACGAGCAACTGATCTAGTGGCAGATTTAACACCACTTAAAAGTCCAGCTCTTGGGAAAGCCATCTTAACATTTGAATCAGATAATGTATAATAACTTTTACCTTCAGGTTTTAATTCCACAAATGCAGAAAGATTACCTTTGTAGTAAGCCAATTTTTTATTTTCATAATGAATGATATCAGTACAAACAGCATCTAAGAACCCTGAGTCATGTGATACGATTAATGAAGTGATTTCACTATGTTTGACTAAATAATCTTCTAACCATCTAACGTTACCAACATCTAAATGATTTGTAGGTTCATCCAATAATAAAACATCAGCTTTCATTAACATAGCTCTGGCTAATTCGACTTTCATTTTCCAACCTCCACTTAAAGCTCCAACATTTTGAGCAATTCTTTCATCTGGGAAACCAACTTCACTTAAAGCCAGGTGGATTTCATCACGTTTAACATGACTTAAATCTGGATCAGAAGCAATAAATGTGATTAAATCCATATCACCTTCTTCACCTTGTAATCTATGTTCAACAAAACAAGTTCTGACTTCATCTGGTGAAGGGAATCCTTCTAATTGACCTTTGGAAATAGCTCTCATTAAAGTGGACTTACCAGCCCCATTTCTACCACAAAGACCGTATCTGTGCCCTTTTAATAACCTTAAATTGGTCTTATTCAATAACATACGAGATCCATAAGCAAGGGAGAAATCTGCATTAACAATTTCAACAGCACCTTCTTCATCATCGTAATCAATGGAATTAGTGGTGGTGTAAAGGGCTCTTAAATCAGCTACAAGTTTACTGACAAATTCAGGTTTATCAATAACCATAGTTAAGTATTCATTAAGACGTTTCCAATCATTAACATGTGCATCTGCTTGCAAAAGGGTACATAAGTAGTGGCAGATAATTGAATCTTCAAGGTTTAGTTTTTCCTTTACATCGTCATCTTTGACTAAATATTCCTTACACTGTTCAAGAGTTAATCTTCCATGGAATTTACCATCAGATTGTTCACTTTCAGCATCTTTTAAAACAGCCAAAGCTTTACCTGCTAATTCTCTAACTTCAGGTAATGAAGCATTGTTGACAACTTTTTCAACCCCTGGTAATAAAATTGGGATGTAAGTTTCAATTTCACGCTTATTGTTAACTAATCTAGTTAAATTTTCAGTAACGGTAACGGTTTGTCTTAATTGTTCATTTGAAGAAGACGACATTTTTAAAGATTTATCCAAAATTGGAACTAATAAGGATAAGGCTGGCTCAGTAACTTCAGCAACAAATGTTACAGATGATAAATTCTTAATACATTCTGGAACTTTCTTTGGATCTGCTAATGTTTCAACAATTAAATCGTACTTGTTTTGTAAATCAAGATTATCTAAAACCTTTACAAAAGTCTTTAAAGTCTTCAAACCGTGTTTAGCTAATTCTGGTTTGAAATCAGTAGCCATATCAGTTAAAACAGGAACGGCCTTAACGAACTTCAATTCTAATAAATCAGCAGGAACTTGGTCAATTAATTTATCAAAAGTTTCTAAACATGCAAGTTTAGAATTCCATTTAGCTGAAGATTTAAGGTAATTTAAATGTTCATCAATAATACTGGACCCTAAAATTTCAACAGGGAATATACCGACTAAAGCATTAACAGCAGTAGTACCAGAACTGACGACATTCTTATCTTTATCAGCAGCTAAATCATAAGCAGAACTGAAGAATTGTTGCAAGTAAGCTTCTTGAGGAGTTTTACCACCGATTTTCATGGCCAATTGTTGGATAAGTAATCCGGAAGATTCTCTTAATAATGCAGGGTTTTTAGGTTTACTAAGTGATTTTATTATATCAACTAATTGCCATTGATTTATAACTGAAATTGGATTTTCTTCGATTATTTTAGTGATGTTATCGATTTCTGGTTTGATTTCATTGATTTTCGTAGCCTTCTCTAAATTGAGTAAAGGTTCTTCAATTGGTAAATCCTTAAGGTTTAATTTACCTAATGCACCACTTAATGATGCTAATGAGGTAGTTGATGAGTTAGGGTTAGGTGTAGATCTACCAGAATTAGGTAATGAGTCAATTGGACTTCTGATGGATTTACTACCGAATCCTGGACTTTGTGGAGTGGTCTGATATTGTTCACCACCATATTGTCCTGGAACAAACGATTGTCCTGGGACATATTGGCCAGGAACGTATTGGCCAGGTACAAACCCTTGGGCGTAAGGGTTATAACTGGAGTTAAGATTCTTATACCCAGCAGCCCTGTTCTGTTGTTGAGCTTGTTGGGCCTGTTGTTGTTTTAAGAAATCTTCAAATGATTGTTTCTTAGACATATTAATATTGAAAAATTTTCTCACGTTTTGCGCAGAGATAAACCTTTATTAGGGTCCAGGTGTAGAAGACGTGTTTGTATACATGATGTGATTATTACATAAGAGCTAAATGAATTTATATTTACGTGTTTGTGGTGGTTTGGGTTTATATACCAGAGTTTAGGTGGACGTGTTTGTGGTTTTAAGTAATGTGTAGTTTAAGCCGCATCGCATATCTGATCTGAGAAGTGTACACATATCAGTAGCGATGCGATAACTCATCAATAAATTACGAAGATCACATGACAGCTCCAACCATATCACTTGTGTTGCGCTACCTATGTAGTGCTACTTATTCTCTAAGGTGTTATATCAAGACTCAAATCCCCATTACTCAAAGTATATGCCTTAACCCCCACACCAGCCAAAACTATATACTTTCCAACTCTATAAGCCTCCTTGAAAGATATCTGTTTTGAATCAACTATATCCATACTAGTATCATAAAATGTCAAAGAACTTTCATTAAGCTCACCAATGAATCTTTCCCTATAGACTCTCAAACTTGTGAATAAAGTATCTTTGTGATAATTCAGGTGAACGTTGAAACTTTTAGATTTAGTGAATTTAGGATTTTGAACATTTGTGGTTTTAGATAAATCAAAGGTTTCAACCCTAAATGATGTATCATCTTCAGGGCTGGTAAGGACGATTAAAGGACTATTGATCTCCAAAGTTCCATCATAATCATTCAAATAATCTGTCAATGTACAGAAATGTTTCAGATAAATATTTAAAGCATAAAGACTGTTTTCGTTTTTCACAATCAATTGATAAGGACTCAAGATTTCATCACACGTAGATGACAAAGACCTGTGATGAGTCTTCTTGGATTTAGGTGATAAAGGCGTAGATTGTTGTGTCTTGAACCATTTAACTATTTTAAATGGCGTGGTATCATTATAAGCTTTGAAGAATCCTTTATTATAAGAACCAATAGGTTCAATTTTCAAATCATGACGTGGGCCTGTCATCAATTCATAAACTTTAACTCTTTGAGTATCTTCTTCTTGAACTCCAATAGCCAATCCAAAGTATTTGGAAGAGGATGAAGATTTAGCATCAAATTCTATAAATGACGATGAACTAATTTTAAGCCCTTCAACACTTAGTATGGAACTAGATAACGGGTCTTCTTCATCAACTACAAGTTGATCAATTTCTCCATTAGAATAAATTATCAATAACACTGCAGTGCTCTCATCTTCATCATATTCGAAACAATATACATCAATGACATTATCAAAACTTTTGGTTAGCTTCGTACATGGGAAATTGATTGTCATTTTACCCAGATCAAGATTGTAAAGTTGGATTAATGCTTGTTCATTGTCGTTATAATGAACACTAACAAGAATGTTGTTCAAACTGTTGTTGAAGATTTTATTACTTTGATAATTCATATTTAAATCGAGTTCTTTCTCTATAAGAATGATTTCCTGTGGAGATTGATCTTGTGATTGATCTTGTGGTTGATCAAGTGGATTTAAAGATTGACTTTCTGGTAAATCGTCAAAGTTAAGTTCACTTCCATCATCAAGGATAACTGTTTCTCCATCACTTTCTATAATACTACCTGCTTGTTTAGTTCTATCCACTCCTAAATCTAAATCCTTTTCAGAACTTATAGGTAAATCATCTGATTTTAATTCCCCAAGAGTCATCTTATCGAATTTCTCATTCAATCCTTCACCTTCAAAATATTTTGATACTTCAGTTTTAGGGGTATCTTTAACCTCCAAACTTTTCTCTCTCTTATTGTACCCATTGAAATTGAATTGATCTTTATCATTCACAAACAATTCATCAAATGATGTACTATTCTCTATATCGGGCAATTCAAGATAATCAAGGTTGGCACTCACTGGACTTCTGAGTAAATTTATTACTTCTCTCATTGATTTGGTCAACTGGTACCTTGCATCTTTAATTATTTGTAAATCGACTTCAGGGATTTGTAATTCTTCAGGTTTTTTAGTCCCCAATTCTTTACCCTTAGTCTTTGTGGCATTGTTATTGATTTCAGTTTTGGAGGTAATATCAATATCTGACAGCTTTAAAGTCTTGATCTCATCTTGTAACATTTCAATTTGGACTTTTTGTTCTTGATTGACATATTTCAATGAATTAATTTCTCCTTGTAATTGTGTAATCCTATATTTCATTTCTGATTTCTCCAAGTTGGTCATGATTTTGAACCTCTCTAAATTGGTGAATTCGCTGGTTAGATAATTTATCACCCCAGGTAATGTATAATTGGCTATAGGGTTAGAAGGTTGTGGTTGCTGGGGTTGGTTTTGGGAGGTATTATTGGGGACTTGATTCCATTGATTGATTCTTATATTGGAGTTATTCATGGTCGATCTAGAAAATGCGATCTGGGCTAGCGAAACCAAGGTAACTAGTTTTGTAGGTGGTACTTATATGAGTGAAAGTTAGAGTGAAGTCGACAGGAATAATATAAGCTTGCCCGGTAATCCTAAATTATATAGAGATGAAATTCGTTATAGTATAAGTATTTGTTTAACTTTGAATTAGGACGGGTTAAGATTATATTGACTACTGTTATCAACATCAATCATTTTGGAACGAGTAAAATCAAATAAATAAACTTTATCTGAAACTAGGATCATGAGTGACTCCAGCACTATACTTTGAATGACTCCAGAACTTTACTTTGAATGACTCCAGCATGACTGACATCGAGTTCTTAATACAGAGAGAAATGACTAACCTAACCGGGGTTTTCTATATATTTACACCGTTCACCCTAAATAGTTCACGGATTATTTCTTACTAACCCAATCGTTCAAACCATATCTATTTCTAGCAATTTCAATAGCATAAAATTGGATTCTAACTACGAAAATTGTACCATCTTGACTATATTCATCACTAGCTTTAGTTCTCAATAAAGTACCAAAGTTATAATCTTCAATTTCATTGAATTTTTCACAAAAGTTTCTCCATTTTTCTTTACCCACTTTACTTTTCATTTCATCTTCATTGACTTGAGCAGCAAATGATGGATCTTTAAATTCTGGGAAATCATTTAATAAAGCTTCGAAAATATCATCATCGTATTTGGTTAATTTTAATTTAGATCCTGGGATTTTTTCTAACAAGGAGAAATAAGTCTCAGCTTGCATAACAGCCTTAACGGCGAATTGTTTCTCAATATCTTCAAGATTATCAGCAGTTTCTGCATTGAATGGAGTTGCCATGGTTGAAATTTTTCAGTTAATGCGCGATGAGAATCAACCTAATGAACCAACGATGAACTTGAGAAAGCGAACTTCAAGAGGTTGGCATAAATATATATAAAGTCTACATGGTCCTATTTTAGGAACCCCAAGAAAAAAAGCTGAAGTATTGACTGAACTTTCTAGAAATTTCTAGAAGATTCTACATTGCCTCACCAGTCTACTCTTCGATCTACTCCACGGTCTACCTCCACGGTCCCAACTGTTCCAAGACTAGTTCATCGGATCAACTTCAAAGTTTATTGTCCCTCTTTAAAATCCATCTGGCTTCTCTTTCTCCACTCATATAAGCACCGTGAATACATCCATCACCTTCGGCAATCGTATGTTCTCCTGCAAATCTAACAGGTCCATTAGAGATCCCCATTCCTTCAATTTCTCCCGATAATTGGACTATTATATCTTCAGGTTCATCACCAGGGTGTACTGCACTATAGGAACCTCTAATAAATGGATTAGTAGTCCATTTAGTCGTAATCACATTAATTGGGTCAGTCATAGTACCATTTACCACCAAAGGTTTAAGCATTGGCTTGAAATAGTTCCACGCATCTTCAGGATGAGATTCCATATAATTTGTTAAAGGTGATTGTGTTAACAATACAAGACTTCCACCTTTTGCCTTTTTAGGATCATTTGCATGCATACTTTCATAGTTCACAGCTAAAATAGGATACCTCAGTTTAGCTGGTAATTGTTTCAATTCAGCAGAGAGATTATCAGTGGAATGATCTTCAGGAAGTAATAAAAACCTATCAACAGATTTATCCCACCAAACTTCATCGAATTCAAAGATTACTTTACCAAGTGCTCCAAAATGAATTTTGGAAATGGCAGTTGTTATTGAATCAGGAAGTTTAGGTTCCCATGTAATACCATAATCATCACTTTCAGGTAAGGCTAAAATACTCAATGGTAAAGTTACAATGAGATATTGACTATTTACCACTAAATCTTTGGTTTGAACTACAATTCTGCCGTCACTTCTGATGATTTTCTTAACTTGATGATTTAACCAAATCCTTGACTTTGGCACTTCCTTAAGTAACTTATCGATTAAGAACGACATTCCTTTCTTATTATATAAGTCTCTTCCCTCATGAGACATTACTGCATATTTGGCACTGATTTTATCTGAGGAGATTCCAAACCAAAGTTCATAGAATCTAATCAATTGTTTGAGATATTTGTGTTGTTCCTCAGTGAGTCTATACCCAAACTTATTTGTATAAATATCAGTGATTTCTAATAATGACATATCTGGCTTATCCAAACTTTCGTAATAATAAATCTCAATGAATTTGTTAAGCTCTTCATGTACTCTATTAAGTTTTCCACTAATGTACCTAATTTCTCCTTTATGATCTACAAAAGTATAGTCTTTATCATCATAGTATCCATCGATATTGAAGTCAATTGTACCATCTTCGAGTGATTCCTTTAATACTACATTAGTGAGTGAATCATGGAACCATGCTCCACCAATATCATACGAATATCCTAATTTACTGGAGGTCTTATCAGTTACAACTCTTCCTCCAATATAATCTTGAGCTTCAAGTATGACAATATCTTCAGGTTGATATTTATCTCTAAGTAAAGTTTGAGCTGCTTTAAGTCCTGATACTCCGGCTCCAATTATACACACTTTGGTTTGAATTTCTTTCATTTTGGTTTTCGGTACCAATGCCTAGCAGGGCCTTTTGTACACTTAGAACTGAGAGCGGAGTTGAAATGGTGCGATTTGAAAACGGCTGTTGGATCCCGCATTACTATCAAGGAAGTTGAATGCGTAAACCTTATTCCTATTACTGTATATACATCTTTATACACTCTTGACGAGTTCTTATCATTCTAACTTAAGCTTATCTTAAAACCTTACTGAACTTTAGGTTCTATAACCCTAAAGATTGTTTCACGTGACTCCTAATCTTATTATTATATTCCATTCTATTATCTCTCCATAATTTACAAGCATCAATATTAGCACCACTTTCAGGGTTAGGTTCAGCTAACATCGACATTACACTAAGTAATATCTTTTCAATACTTTGTACGGGTGACCATCTTTCTTCAGGACGTTCATATTGATTAGGATCTTCACCTGGTGGATGTAATATTGAAATACATACGGTACCATCGGCATAAATATTCGGATGTAATAATGGAGGTTCGAATTTTAATGTTGGTGGACTTAATGGATAATCTTTAGGGAACTTTAAACTAGCAGGGAACACACCATTTTCATAAGGTGTATCATTAGGTCCTTCTATAAGACATTCCCATACAAATAAATCATCTTCACTTACAGGTCCGGCTACAATACCTGGTGGTGGATCTTTGCAAAGCTGTTGATATTCTTTAAGTAATCTTTTCTGTGCCGTTGTTCTCGCCATGGGGTGTTAAGATTGTTGAAGGTTGTTGAAGATTGTACGACGTTCTAGAGGATTCTGATAGTGATTTGTGCGATTTATGAGTGCCCCACTTTGAGACACCCAAATTTGGGTGAGACCCACACGATCTATGGCTGTCTCATACGTGTGCGGATTCTTTGTCCACTATGAGCTTCAGTGCTAAAGTTAAAAACGTCCTTAGTGGTGACACTATTGTACTTACCCCTTCCAAAACTACTCAATTACCTGCACCTGAAAGATTGTTAACTCTTTCCTATGTTAGAGGTGACAGTTTCGAAAGTAGGGAATTTGTAAGACAATTACTTATTGGTAAAGAGATCAAATTTTCAGTTGATCATAAAACTCCAACTGGTAAAGAGTTTGGTGATGTACAAGCTCCAATCTTCAAGTCCTTGATTGAGTACTTAACTGAGAAAGGTTGGGTCAAGTTAAAGGATAATATTGAGGAATCTGACTTTACTGATAATTTAAAGGTCTTACAAGCTAAAGCTGAATCCAAACATGAAGGTTTGTGGGCAGGCTCTAAAGTTGATCTCATTAGTCTTGATGACTCTATTATTAAGAAATCTCAAACTCATCCTATAACCACGATTGTTGAAAAAGTTATTAGTGGTGATAGAGTCATTGGTAGAATTATTGTTAACAAAACCCAACATATTTCTACCCCGATCTTATTGGGAGGTATTAAATGTCCAAGAACTGATGCTGCTGAACAACCAAAACTTTTAACCACCACTGCCCATCAAGCCAAACAATTTGTTGAAGAGAAATTATTAACCACAAAAGCTGTGTTAAAAGTTAAAATCGTTGGTGAAAATCAAGGTGGTTTACCAGTAGGTATTTTCATTCACCCTTCAGGTAATAATATCCATGAAAAATTATTGGAGAATGGGTTTGGAGAAGTTGTGGATTGGCAATCAAGTTTAATTGGTTCTGAAACTATGAGTGTTTTGAGAAAAGCCGAACAAACTGCTAAAGCTTTAGGTAAAGGAATGTATTCTACTGGTAAACCTGGTGTCAGTGTTGGTGGTAGTAGTACTGGAGGTAAGATTTCTACTAAACATTTAAGACCAGGATTGAATGTCGAAAGTATCACTATTAGTAAGGTTGTTCAAGCTGATACTTTAAATGTTAAATTACCATCAGGTGAAGAAATCACGGTTCAATTAGCATCCCTTAGAGGCCCAAAACAAAACGATACTACTATTACCACCAATTCACAAACTCAAATGGCTTTAGTTAATAGTGCTAGGGAATTTGTTAGACAACATGCTGCTGGTAAAACTGGGTCTATGTACATTGATGGATTCAGGAAAGAAAACAAAGACCTTGGATTTGCTTCTAGATTTGTAGTAAGTATCAAATTAGGTAATGTCGATTTAAGCGAACTCATTGTATCCAGAGGGTGGGCAGGAGTTATTAAACATAACAAACAAACTGCTGATGAAAGATCCTTAAATTGGGATAAATTGATTGAATTAGAAGAACAACAAAAAACTTCTGGTAAGAATGGGATTTATTTCAAAGGTGATATCACCAAGGTTTTAACAGTTGGAACCAGAATTGTTGATGCTTCTGAAAATGCTGCTAGAGCCAAATCTTTTATTGGTAACTTCAAACAAAAAGGAAGAATCAGTGGATACCATGTTGAATTCATTCCATCAGTTAACAGAGTTAAATTATTTAACCCTAAGGAAGGATTAAAATTGACTTTGATTTTAGGTGGTTTAGCCAATGAAAGAAATGAGTTTAGTGAAGAAGGTTTGAAGTTTATGGACTCTAAATTCTTACAAAGAAGTATTGAATTTGATGTCTATGATATGGATAAAATTGGAGGTTTCATAGGAAATTTATATGTAAATTCCAACAGTTTGAAACCAGTCCAAGTTAATTTATTAGAACAAGGATTTGTCAAGATCCATGATTTAGCAGTCAGTTCTAATTCATTTGAAAATGACTTAGTTAAAGCTGAAGATGGTGCTAAAGCCAGCAAGAAAGGTGTATGGAAGAATGGTGCCAATATAGCCAAAGCATTGGAAACAGTTAAAGTTGATGTTAAACCAGTATTCCATGATATTGAAGTTACTTTCATTGACGAAGATGGTGTTATCTATTACCAACAATTAGATACTGCTACCAAACAAAAATTCCAATCTTTCAAACAAGATTTTGATGATTTTCATAAACAAAATCCTTCAGCTACATCAACATCATATGATTTACCATTTAATTTAACCAAACCACCTAAAAAGAATGATCTTGTTAGTGTTAAATTAGATGATAATGGTAAATATTATAGAGGTAAAGTTCTATCTCATGATAAATCTACTAATTTATATGAAGTAAGACACTTAGATTATGGTAACGTTGATCAAGTTGGATTATCATCATTAAGGGTTTTACCAAGTTTCTTTAATCCAAGTACTATTCCAATATTTAGTCATTCTTGTAAGTTAAGGTACGTCAAGTTACCACCAACTAAACCAGTTGATTATTTAACTGAAGCATTAGATTTATTGGATGAATTAACTTTAGATAAAACTTTGGTCATCAGTGCCTTACCTGCACACGATGTTGAGTATAGTGTTATTTTATACGATTCAAAGGAATCTTTGAAAGACAAGGATTATACTATCAATAAAAAAATGATCGAGGAAGGGTTAGGTATTGTTGAGGATGTTAAGACCGACGATGAACTTTATAAGACATTGAAGGGTATTCAATTGAAGGCCGAAAATGGACGTAAGGGATGTTGGAAATATGGAAAAGTTTCTTTTGATGAAGAGATTTAAATGATGAACTGAAGAAGAGGTGAAGAGTAACTCTCGGTTCTGTCTGTATATGTCGAGTATGTTTTAGTACCAAAATCCACTACCAGTATATAGTATAAACACACATTCCCGAATTACACTTCGAATCATTTCTCGTTAACCCTTTCCCTAGTCGCCACTGTTCTTTATTCCTTCCTCATCCTTTCACGCAAATACAAAGGTTGGCGGCTAATTTACGCGGTCCAAATAGGGCGATCCATCTGAAGGCGAGGACACCGAGACCTACAGTGAGAGGCGATAAGAAAACCTTCCAGAACATACGGGTAACACTCGCATATCGTTGAAAGCGAGAAAATTCAAGCTTGAAAAATTTATACAATTTATCATGTTCGGTGTCAGTCCAGCTGTTAGTAACATTGTTATCATGTTAGTCATGATGCAAGTCTCCAGACGTTTAGATTTAGAAGATCCAACTATTTTATTCTATGTTAGAGTAGTTTACGGATCTTTACAAGTCGTCACTTTGGGTATTTATATGCTTACCAAATTAAAGATTAATAGTAAAAGTGATTTAACTACTTTAAAATATGTTGAACCACCTAATGCTATGGCCGGTGAAACCGAACCAAAAGCTGTTGTTACTACTGTCAAAGAATACGATTTAAAGCAAGTTGATGCTCAAATCAAAGGTATTTTCCAATCTTTAGCTATGATGGGTTTCATGCATTTATACTTAAAGTATACTAATCCATTAGTTATGCAATCTATTTCTGGTGTTAAAGGTGCTTTAGAATCAAACATTGTTCAAATTCACTTATTTGGTGTTCCAGCTACTGGTGACTTAAAGAGACCTTTCAAGAGTGCTCCAGGTTTACTTGATGCTTTAACTGGTGGTGGTGCTGGTGGTGTTAAAACCGATAAAGCTTCCGTTGAACAAGCTGAAGTTGCTGGTTCCGGTGGTATTAAACAAGATTAATCTATTTACAGTATATAAGTCTACACGTTTTGTACAGCTTTTTGTTCTACACCTCTATAGTCAATAATTATGGCCTTACAAGAATACACTCCTTTTCTTTACCCCTAACAAAGCTTATCATATCCAATAATCTTGCACTATAGATAAGTTGTTCGACCGTCCAGTCCCCTTTATTGAATACATCAGGTGCTGTTTGGGTTAAAGGAATAATCAAGCCCTCATAAAGTTCTTTAAATTGAACAATCTCTTCAGCGGTGATTTTATATTCTTTAGAAAGCTTATCGAACGCTTCAACAATCCATTCGGGCATAAACTTATCTTCATCAAGTTCATCTTCGTATTCTTTTTTGTTCTTACACCTTATAAGGTACAATAACCAGGTTTGATCTTGAAAGTTATGTTCTACTAGTTGATCATAGGAAGTAACCCCTAAACTGATTAATAAAGCATCAGCAAATGATTTGTCTCTTTTGAAAATACTCTTTAATGTTAATAAGTTTGGTTTGATTTCAGAGTCTACTAACATCTCTTTCTCAACACGCTTTATACCTTTGATAGCAGTTGCAAAGATCTTCTTTTGAGATGAAATATAAATCCTAATATTCTTGTGAGTGGAATTGTCAGCACTTGGTAAACTAATATTTTCAATAATATCTAATTTCTGTTCTAATGCTTGTCTGAGTTGATTAAGCCCAGCAAATTTCATTCTTGTAGTAAGAGAATCTTCCCAATTATTCTTCGATAACCATTGGAACAAAAGAATCAAATTATCAGGTAAATCAAATTTACTTATAAAGAATAAAACTCCATCTTCGTATTCTTCGTAGCCATTGGCTTTAGGGGTTGGTTCATTATTTCTAATGACCGAAGTAGTATAATCTTCAATTTTTGGCAATTTTATACCTTTGCCTTCCAAATCAGGCAACATCTCCAATGGCAATTTGATCTTTACAGCAGCAGTATCAGCGTCGTTATTTTCAATACAGAATCCATAAGCAAGTAACAATTCTTCATTACCCTTTCTTCCATAATTATTGAAAAGTTCACCAACTTCAGCTGAATTAGACTTAAATTCAAAGAACCCATCATTGACGGACCATTCTACATCCGCTTTCATGTTGTGATTCAATAAATCGATTACTGGTAATAACATTGCTTCATCGAGTTTACCAGAGTCTTTGGTTTTGATCAAATATGCTGGGAATGAACGAGATTTGAGAATCAATGAAGCCCATAAATAGTTTGGGAAAGCAGTCCAATTCTCGGTATCATATTTACTGAAATATTCATAAAGGTCGTCATCAGAATGAAATTTATACTCATAATAAAATTTCATATTAACAAAATGTTCAGTTGGTTTAGGGAAATCTGAAGGTAAGAAATTGATCATTTGCCACCATTCTTCCACTAAGAGTGCTAAATTATCCTTTAATGAGTTCCCAAGGTTCGTTCCCTTAATATAAGTTTTATCTTGAGCATTCCAACAATATGGTGAATTGATTGCCTTTAAATCAGGTAAAACCTCAAGGTAAGGTTTATATTTACTCTTGGTTATATAAGACTTTGTGGTCTCTCTACATAAATATAATTTGAGCAAGGAATTGATGTTCTTGGTTTGTATCAGAACTTGTTGGAAATCGCCATACCCTCCATAATTAAAAGATTCTATAGCATCATTTAAAGTAATGGCAAGTCCTACTGGAAGTTTAATATGTTTGTCAGTTTTGTTGTTTTTGAGTTTTTCTTCTTCACTATGATCGCCTTTGTACATGCAACCATAATTGTGGTCACTTATCTTTTCAAAAGATAATTTTTCCGAGATTATAGCGCCATTATCTCTAGCCCATTTGATTAATTGTGGTAAGCTCATCTTGAGATTTCGCACTAGTGATCGGTGATGATCATCACCTTAGTGATGTAGTAGAGAATATATATAAAAATCATAAATGAAGGGATATGGTTTCTGTAGTGTATAAGCATGCCGATCGGGAGATTTCTCTACAAGTAGCTGATGCCTTTTGGAGTCCTTATATCGCCCTGTGACGGTCAAAGGGGTATTCAGCCAAATCTCCAATAATAATAGTATCCTCTACTTCTTCTCTTCTTCTATACTAAGCCCCACCTGATCATTTTCTTAGTCAAAGATAAAACCCAAACCTTACCTTAGTTTATGGTAATATAACTCCTATTGCGGGTAACTGCCGTATAAATTAAATGCGACCACAAATCGCTAAATCAGCTTACCAATGTTAACCACTAATGTTTTACGTACAATGTTAAGGCCAGCCAAAATTATAAGGCCAGTATCCTTGGCACGTACCAATATTTCATGCCGTTCATTCTCATCTACCATCTCCAAATACAACGAAGAACAGCCCAAACCAAGAAGACCATTAAGTAGAGTTGCAATTGGTGGTGCATCTAAGAAATACGCTGCTGGTAACACTATTGAATTTGCTTCTTGGAAATCGGTTATTGTTCTTATAGTATTGGGAGGTATCGGTACTTATTTCTTCAGTAAAGAGAAAGAAAGACTTAGAATCCAAAAGGAAGTGGAAAGCAAAAGAAGTGTAGGTAAACCATTGGTTGGAGGTAAATTTAAATTAATTGACACAGAAGGTAACGAATTCACTGACCAGAATTTAGTTAATGATGAAAAAATGTTCTCCATCATATACTTTGGATTTACTCATTGTCCTGATGTTTGTCCTGAAGAATTAGACAAATTGGGAGAAATCTTGGGAGAACTTGAAAAGGATAAGATTAAATTGCAACCAATTTTCATTACTTGTGATCCTGCAAGAGATAGTCCAGACGTTATTAAACAATATTTATCTGACTTCCATCCTTCAATTATTGGATTAACCGGAACTTACGAAGCAATTAAGAATTGTTGTAAGAAATATAGAGTTTATTTCTCTACACCACCAGATGTTAAACCAGGTCAAGATTATTTGGTTGATCATTCTATTTTCTTTTATTTAATGGATAGTGAAGGTAATTTTGTTGATGTTATTGGTAGAGAAGTTGAGGGAAGAGATGGTGCTGAAAAGATCAAAAAGCATATAGATGCTTTCATTCCTGAATCAGAGAGAGAAAAGAGAAAGGAAGGATTCTTTAGTTTCCTCTATAAGTGATGTAGAGTTCTATGATGGTCAGTTTAGACCTAACCAGGTAGAAAACAATAAATCACATGTAAATAGTATTCTGTAGATATACATAAACCAACTAACACCTTACGCCAACTGACAGCGAATTAAGTGGTTTGTTAGCATTCCTTATAATTGTAACATGCATCGAAGAATTTCACCTCCAAATCAAGAATCTTCTTTGCAGCTTTATCACAATCATCGAAATGATTTTGACCAATATAATCAACTTCAGACTTGAGAAAGTTTGTCCATTTCGTAAACGCTTCACCGCTATGTAAAACAATCCATTCATTGTATTTATAAGCAAGGTCTCCAGGGACCTTACTATTGTTCAAATTCTCATCAGCCCAGCCCAAGTATACTTGTTCCATATAGTACAAAGCTGTAACTAATTCTGCATACGACTTACACTCATAAACAAGGTAGTCTAAGTATTCTAAGTATACTTGAACTTCTGGTAATGTTGGAGTATTGTTTCCTATCATTGAAGGGACTTTATCTGTAACATCCTTAGCGTCCTTTAACTGTTCAATACATTTCTCAAAATAATCATTTTCATCTGTAGATATGAAGCCGATCTGTTTCCCAATCACTAACATAGATGGCATACGATCACATAAACTCAAGGTTTTTGCAAAGAAGTTCATACCTCTTTTGAAGTACTTAAGATCTTGGACTAGATAAGTGAATAGCTTATGGTCCGGTAAAGTACCATTGCACAATTCATTAGTTAATGGGTGAGTAATTGATTTTTGGTATGTATCCTTATATTTGGTAAGTAATTGATCAGATACTGACATTTTGGTTAAGTTTCCATCAATAAATGGCCCAACATTAATAGCTTCATTTTATGTAAAATAGAGGTCTAACGCTTTATGCGCTTACGAGGCTGATAAAGATTTTCAGATTACTCACACTTAGTGAAAAAAAGAAGTCATAATCTCAAGATCTTATTGTCTGATTTTTGTCGATTTTTTTAATTTTATACTCCAAAAAAAGTATTCAATACAACAGGTGATTTCATAAAACAACTCTGGGTATAATCACCGAAGAAAATTTCATAAATCATTGAAAATACCAATATGGAGAAGACATTCAAAGGAGTAGATGAAGAGTCAGGAATTCCTGATAATGAAACTAATAAAGATCAAACTAGTAATTTAGGGTTAATAAATGAAGATTTAAGTGACACTGATTCTATGGAATCTTGGAAACCTCATAAGCTGATAGCGTGGGTATATAAACTCGATAATTTTGGGGTAGAAAGTAGAGGTATTGAAAGAGTATCACCGGAAGAAAGGTACCAAAATGCTATATCAACCCCTCATGCCAGACTCAAACAATTTTTGCATGTTATAGGGTTATGGTTTGCAGGATGTGGAGGTTTAACGTCGATGTCATCGTATTTTTTACCTACATTACTTTTCGGTTTAAACCTTAAAGATGCTATGATAAGTGGTTTGATCTCAACTATTATTGGATGTTTAGTACCGGCATATTGTGCTACTATGGGACTGAAATCCGGATGTAGACAAATGGTTAATGCTAGATTCACATTCGGTCAATGGGGAATTAAATTAATCGGACTTTTCTGTGGGATCGGTTTTGGGGGTTGGTCAGTAGTTAATTGTGTTCTTGGTGGTGAACTTATCGGTGCTATTGGTAACGTTGGACTCGAAGTTGGTATAGTTGTCATTTCAGTAGCAGCATTGATCATTTCAATTTTCGGTATAAAGATTGTCCTTAAATCCTTAACTACTTTGTCAATTCCTATCACTATTGCCAATATTTTATTCTACGTTGTGGTATTCCAAAAAAAAGGTTACGTTCACGACAGTAATGAATTAATTACCGAAGAAGGGTTCTCAGCTTTAACTACAAGAGGTAATTGGTTATCTTTCTTCACTATAGGATTTTCAGTAACTGCTACATGGGGAGGAGGTGCTTCAGACTATTATGTCCTTTTCCCTGAAGATACTCCGTCATGGCAAGTTTTCATGGTAACATTCTTAGGAACATCTATTCCTACTGTTTTTGTAGCTATTCCAGGTATGGTCTGTGGAGCTATTGCTTATGGTTATCAACCTTGGAATGACGTTTATAACACTCAAGGTGTAGGAGGATTAATAGCTGCAGCTTTTGAACCATGGGGAAACTTTGGTAAGTTTGTGGTTGTCTTGTTATATTTATCATTAATTTGTAATAACGTCATTAACAATTATTGTGTTGCGTTTGATTTCCAAACCCTTGACACTTCATTAGCTCGTGTACCAAGATGGTGTTATTCCATTCTTTTAACAGTAATTGTATTAGTATTATCATTAGTCGGTAAGGATAAATTTTCAACTATTCTTAGTAATTTCTTACCAATGTTAGGGTACTGGATTTCGATATTTATCGCTGTATTATTAGAGGAGAATTTAATTTTCAGATCTAGATTGTTTAAACATTTACACGTTAAAGAGTTTGATCCAAATCATGAGTCAACTGCTGAAAAATTGAAATCTTCTATTTATATGTACAATTGGGAATATTGGAACCAGCCTAAGAAGATCACTTATGGAATTGCTGCTATGTTATCATTTGCATTCGGTGCAGTTGGTGCGGTAGTAGGAATGAATCAAGTTTATTGGAGTGGACCAATTGCTAGACAAATTGGTGACTATGGTGGTGATATAGGGTTCTTTTTATGTTTTGGTTTTACAGCTGTAACTTATCCAATTTTAAGGTTTATTGAATTAAAGGTTTTTGGAAAGTAGTATTAATATTTAATAGAATTATCGTTAGCTCCTCGTTGTCCTCTTTAGTGCAGCCCCTCGCTCTATCTCACCTCTTATCTCACCCTCGCTTTAGATAAGAAAATAATGACATTCGAACTTACACAAACGCAACTTGAAACCTTCCATAAAGAAGGGGTTTTATGTATCCCAAACTTTCTAACCCCAGAGGTACTTAGCCAATTAATGAAAACATCACATGACCTTCTTGAAAATTTTGATATTAATTCCCATCCAAAGACTCAATTCAAAACTGGTACTGACGGTCATATAGGGGATCAATATTTCTTTGATTCATCCGATAAAATATCCTTTTTCTTTGATATTGATGCATTTGATGATAATGGTAATTTGAAATATCCTAAGGAAATGTCTGTCAATAAGATCGGTCATAATATTCATGAATTGGAACCGGCTTTCCATGATATAACATTCACTGACCAAATCAGAAGTATTGCTAAATCATTAGAATTCAAAGATCCAAGAGTCTTACAAAGTATGGTGATATTCAAGCATCCTTCAAAAAGTAAAGACGAGAGATTAAACGAAGTACCTCCTCATACTGATGGGACGTTTCTCTTTACTAAACCACAATCTGCTATTGGGTTTTGGTTCGCTTTAGAAGACTGTACTAAGGACAATGGTTGTTTATTATATAACCCTGGTACACACAAAACTCATCCTATAACATCTAGATTTGTGAAAATTGAAGGAGGCGATAAAGGGTGTGGATTTGAGTCAATTGATACAGGTAACATGCCAATACCAGAGGATAATCCTGAAGATTATAAACTAGTGGAATGTAAAGCAGGATCTCTAGTTCTTATCCATAATTCTGTTCTACATAAATCCATGAATAATAGATCTGAGAAATCTAGATTCGCTTATACGTTTCATGTTATTGATGGGGTTACTGAATATGATAATAAGAATTGGTTACAAGTTCCACCTAGTAAAGAGGGAGGTACTAAGTTTTCCAAACTTTTTTAATATATTTACATTATTTATCTATTTACATTATTTATATGGTTATTAGTTTTGATTGGGTAGTACTGCTACTGAGATTCACTTACACAGGTTGCTCAGATTCACTTTTGGGCAATCTCACTCATCAACCTAATACATACCTCAATGTTCTCATTCTTAACAGCACAAATTGGTAAAACCTTCCATTCATCATTATCATTATTTAATTTATCATCAACAAATTTCTTAAATTCAATAAATGTTTCACTTGTATCATTTAAATCTGCTTTTGTAGCAATTATCAATTTCTTCTTATTTTTCAATTTTGATTCTCCTAGCTCTTCAATAAGAATAGATATATCCTCAATAGGACTCTTCTCCAAAGAAATAACAAATACTAAACCTTTACACCTTTCAACGTGTCTTAAGAAATCAAGTCCCATTCCTTTATTCTGCGAAGCACCTTTAATGATCCCTGGTATATCTGCCACCGTGAACGGATCCTTATCTATGGTGGTATAAATGGTACCAATAGTTGGTTGTAAGGTGGTAAACTCCCAATGCCCAATTCTAGGTCTAGCTCTTGAGATTGCATTCAAAAGTGTGGACTTTCCTGCATTTGGTAACCCTACTAATCCTAAATCAGCAATTAATTTCAATTCAAGAAGAAATGATTCAGTCAACCCTCCTCTTCCTTGTTTACAGAACCTTGGATTTCTAACATCTTTTGTGAGGAAATTCATATTTCCCATCCCACCCTTACCACCTTTCAAAAGTAGAATTGGTTGCTCGGTAACCTTATTTAGATCCATTCCAAGTAGAGGAAACTTATCTTCGTATAATTCTTCATTGATTATTTCCTTATCATAATCTTTGACGGTCTTATCAAGGTTGTTAAAAAAATCACGTTCTCTGTAATACTCTTCACCATGTTCTGAGAATATCCAACCTTCTCCTGGGGTATAAGAATTCCTGAAAAATTGAATTTCATTGGTTTCATAATCATTGAGTATCTCTAACCAGATGTTGTCTTTGTTGGTTTCTTTAAACTTATCCTTCAATAAATAGGGATCTGGTACCCATCTGATAGTCGTACCAACTGGTACTTCAATTACTGTATCGTCACCTTTCTTCCCATCCAATTGTGATCCTTTACCAGGTTGTCCACCCTTGGCACTATAAGTTCTTTTGACTCGATGAAGAGAGTTAATGGAATCCACCACTTTTATATAAATATTACCACCTGCTCCTCCATCTCCACCATCTGGGGGTCCTACTGGTTTATTTATATCTTTGAAGAACGCAACTGCCCCATTTCCTCCTTTACCACTTGTTGCTCTGATTAACTTCAAATCCTGAAATGTCCTTTGTTCTATCTTTTGGGCTTTTTTTACACTCTTTTCTCCTCTTATAGCGTTGATTGATTGGTACTCATTCCCAAAGAAATAATCTGTGAGTTTTACTAGAAGACGATTGAACCCAAAACTATCATTTCCTAAATCTCTGAATATAAATTTATTATTTTCATCTAGTTCCACTTCAGTAGGTTCAATTGATTCTACATATCCTTGAATTTCTTCGTATACTTTGATTTGACTAGACTCTGTAGGTAATTTAGGTTCTTCCACTATTGGTGCAATTTCCTCCAACCATGAATCATTATTGTAGTTCTTGGGACTACTATGGAACTCCTTCGATATAAGTGGGACAGACTTATGGGCTAACAGTACCCCTGGCCTCAATAATTTAGTCGACACCCTAAACATTATAGACTCAACTCGCACTGCGATGATCATCTCAAATTTTTACCATGTCATTTGAACAATTAGGTATATCAAAATGGCTTTGTGAAACCTTAAAGGCCATGCAAATCACAAAACCTACTACTATTCAAGAGGCTTGTATTCCTGAGATCTTAAAAGGAAGAGATTGTATTGGAGGAGCCAAAACTGGTAGTGGTAAAACCATAGCATTTGGTTTACCAATGCTTCATCAATGGTCTCAAGATCCATTTGGAATATATGGTCTTATACTAACACCTACCAGGGAGTTGGCCATACAAATAGCTGAACAATTTACTGCATTGGGATCTTCAATGAACATCAGAATCAATGTTGTAGTAGGGGGTGAAGATATGATCCAACAAGCATTAAATATCCAGAAAAAACCTCACTTCATAATAGCTACACCAGGAAGATTAGCTGATCATATAATTAATAGTGGTGAGGATACCATCAATGGGTTAAGAAGAGTCAAGTATTTGGTATTAGATGAAGCCGATCGTCTTTTGAGTAATAGTTTTAGTAAAGATTTAGAGAAGATCTTTGGAATAATTCCAGACTCTACTAAAAGACAAACTTTACTATTCACTGCCACAGTTACTGATGCAGTTAGAGCATTAAAGGATAAAAATGACAAAGTATTTATTCATGAAGTTGAAAGTTTCGATAAATTTATTATCCCATCAACATTAGCGTTACATTATATATTTATTCCTTCATACGTCAAGGAATCGTACTTACATCAAGTATTGAAGTTACCACAATACGACGAGAAGATTGGAATAATCTTTGTCAATAGGACGAGAACTGCAGAATTATTAAGGAGGATGTTAAGGAAATTAGAATTCAGAGTCACATCATTACATTCAGAAATGCCTCAATCAGAAAGAGTAAATTCCATTCACAGGTTTAAAGCATCAGCTGCTAAGATCTTAATAGCCACCGATGTAGCATCTAGAGGTTTAGATATACCAAATGTTGAATTCGTTATAAATTACGATATGCCATCGGATCCTGATGATTTTGTTCATAGAGTTGGTAGAACTGCCAGAGCTGGGAAAAAGGGGGATTCTATTTCATTTGTTACTGAGAATGATATAACAAGAGTTTTGGCTATAGAAGAAAGAATTAATGATAAATTGAAGTTACTTGAAGAAGTTAAAGATGATAAAACCGTCGATGAGTATTTGAAGGTTACTACTGAAGCCAAGAGGGAAAGTTTAATGGAAATGGATAAAGAAGGATTTGGAGAGAAGAGGAAAGTTAATAAGAGAAAGGTTGAGAAGGTAAGTAAGAAAAGTAAGAAGACCAAGAAATCCAAAGATTAAAAACTAAAACAGGATGGTCAAATCCACTTCCTGTATGTAATTAGGCCTTAGTTGTGTGCAGATCATTAATTATATAATTACACTAATAGATAATATAGGCAATATAAATTGGTAAAGGCACATTAGTGTTGATAATATTCCCAATACTTTAATTAAACTTCTGTGAATATACACAACGATAGTTAGGAAAAGGGTCCCATCATTGCTCCCCCTTACCTCCTCAGCTCCATAACTTTAAATAAGGTTTGTGAGAGACTAGTGCTTGTGAGACTTGAGGTTTACCGAATTTGATAGTGAGTTCGCGATTGTTTACATTACTACAGACGAATACACAATGTCAAATTTAAGGACCCCGTTACGATCAAGATCTTCTATGAGTAACTTTCATAGCAGCAGCTCATTGTCGACACCGCAGAATCAAACCACCAAACCCAATGTGAATTTAACCGACTTGAGAAGACCACCATCAGCAAGATCAAATAGGCCTAGCTCACCTAGAATGTCATCAAATAGACCAAGTTCTCCACGTACTACAAGTGCAGGGTCGACTTATCAACGTCCCAGTTCATCTCTAGGGTTAAGAAGTAGACCAACAACACCTTCATTCATCAAACAAGAGCCATATACCGGCTCAATTCAAGTATCGATCAGACCTAATCCATGTACTTTAGATCCCACTCAAAGTAGTCAATGGTTCATTGATGAACATACAAATACTATTATAAACAACACCGATGCAAGTGAATTCCAATTTGATAATGTTTTCAGACCAGATTCAAACATTAGTAATAGAACTGTCTATGAAAAGTCATGTGCTCATTTGATAGATAAATTCTTGAATGAAGGGTATAATAGTACTGTTTTTGCCTATGGTATGACAGGTTCAGGTAAAACATTTTCTATGAGAGGTGATGATGAAGATCCTGGGTTTGTGAAGTTGGCTGTAGATGATATATTTGATAAGATCGAAAATGATATCTCTGAGAAACAATATTCGGTTTCTATAAATTATTTAGAGATTTATAATGAAAGAATTATTGATTTATTGAACTCAGGTCCTGCTATATCGTCAGATTTGAAAATAAGAGACGATGCAGTTCATGGTACTAAAATCATGGGGATCACTAACCCTGTAATAACTTCAAGACAACAAATTCTTCAATATATTAATAGAGGTGATAATAATAGAAAGACCAGTGAGACTGATTTTAATGCTAGATCTTCAAGATCGCATGCCATTCTTCAAATCAAATTAAATACAGTAGATTTGAGTTCAGGAACTGAACAAAATTGTGTTCTTTCATTATGTGATTTAGCAGGGTCTGAAAAGGCCACGTCAAGTGCTGAAAGAAGAAAGGAGGGATCATTTATCAACAAGTCACTTTTAGCTTTATCTACTGTTATTAATAAATTATCGATTTCAACAAATACAGGGGCTTTAAATGATCATATACCTTATAGGGATTCTAAACTTACTAGGTTATTACAACCAGCTTTATCTGGTAGTTCATTAGTTCTGATATTATGTACTATACATTTGGGGTCTGCTGGTATCTCTAATAGACTTGTGGATAATCAATTTGTTTCTGAAACATATAATACATTAAGATTTGCAGCTAGAGCAAAAGATATAGTCATTAATGTTCAAAAGACCAAACTGAGTTCAATAGGTGATGATAATAGAGTAATCGAAGAATTAAGAAGAACGATCGAAAATCAAAGAGCAGAAATTGCTGATTTGAAATCAGGAAGTACATCTACTATTTCAAGTATATCAGCACCCCCAAGTGAACTAGAAGCTGAAAATCGTATGCTCAATGAAAGATTAGAACATTTAACTAGGTTAACAGATCTACAAAAGACTGAAACTGTTATACTAAAGAACGATGCATTGAATGATATTTTAGGGTCTAATATCGATCCTAATAGTTCACAAATAATGATAGCCAATCTAGAAGAATTTTATAAACGTATCAATTATGAAATGGATGAGTATAGGTCATATATCAGTCATTTAGAACACCAACTTAAGTCGCAAGATAGAAAACTGGTTCATGGTCTTAATGAAAGACAAATGGAAGCAGTTATGAAAGATCAAGAGGAAGAAATAATGCATTTGAAAGAAGTCATCAAGGATAAAGATCATTTCATCAAAAGTTTGACCAAGACTTCAAAATTAAGAAGATTGGTGGACTCTGATATGAATACATTAGACAAATCAAATAAAGAGAATGAATTAAGAGAATTTAATATTGGTAGTAAAACTGGTACAAAGACCAATTTCGTTATCTAAATATGAAATAGATGTATATTAGACTGTAGTATGATTCGACTTCAAGTGGGCCTGTATATTATACCTTAATACAAGGTCTATCAGAAACATCTCTACCATAACTAATAAACCAATCTCTATACTTCCTATTGAATTTAGTGCCCTTTGATTCACATTCATTCTTGATGATCATAGCAGATCTAATATCATCGAACACAAGGGTAAACGCCAATCTATTGGAAATACCTGGTGTGACGTCAATAATATTTCCAATAGTTGAAAAATCTCTAATCACTTCATTGATGTTGAAATTCGGTGAAAAATTCATCATTGCATTAGGATAGACTTTGGCTTCATGTTTAGTGTATACCTTACCAGGGACGTCTCTGGTGAACACCAAAGTTCTTCTTGCACCATTGGCTATTTGGTTTAATAAGGATTTAGATACGGGAGGATGAACTAAATTGATATCTTCGGTATTGGTTTCATTGGCCCACTCTAAGATTAAGGAATTACTGTTAAATAATAAAAGTCCAGTTTGACCATATTGAAAGAATTCTTGTGCATGTTTGGGGTATACAAAGTAAATCTCCATACAAGGATCTTGTCTATCTTCATGGAAAACAATTCTTTCGATAGGACCACCGCAAACTCTCGATAACAATCCATTAGGTGAGATACCACGATTAAATCCCTTGATGATAATAATTCTTCTAGATTGGAGATCTTCATTGATTGACAGTTTACCTATAATGGGTTGAGGTTTAGATTTATTGGTCTTAATATTACTTAATTTGATCTCTTGGTCACTTTTATGAGTTTTTAATGCTTTGTCATGTCTTCTAGCGGCATGAATGATCTTTTTAGAATTCTCAAGTAAATAAGAACCGTAAGTTACATTAGCATCAGAAGGAGTTCTAGGAGAATTTGGTGAAAGCAATGATTCTTGTTCATCAGGTTCAAATGTTTGTGACCAAGGGTAAAAAAATCTCGAACCAGCTTTACTAAGTCTTCTGAAACTCTTTGGATCATATCTAGTATTGAATGTTTGATCTTTAAGGAGACTATTCAAGGAATGAACTCTGGTAGTATTTGGTTCATCTATTCTATTCAACATCTTAATTAGCAAAGTGTTTAGCTAGACTTTCTATGAAAGTTTGTTTAGGTAATGAAAATAATGTACCCTTACAGGTTTGTGCAAAGTCCTTGTGCCGTTTGTGTACACTTTTTGCGGCCAAAAATTTGCGGCTATTTTGATTATGTGCCCTGAAAAGTGTTGCAAGAGATGCGAATAAAACTTTTCATACCAATGAAATCTATTAGGAATTAACTATTCAACCTAACAAATAGATTCTTTCCATTAAGTCATAATTATAAACGTATAATGAGTTCAGAAACTAAAAGGGTCAATGACCTGGAGGTTGAAAAACCGGTCAAAAAAGCTAAATTATCCAATGAACAAAGAGCTTTGAATATAGTACAAGAGAAAGATGTAGGTATCACCAAATTTGTCAATGATCATAAGAGTTCAGGGTTCTCTGGGCTTCTTAAACAAAGATATTCCGACTTCATGGTGAATGAAGTTGACATGAATGGAAATGTAGTCCATTTGTTAGACACTGGTGTTGATCTTGGTAAATCGAGAAAAGAGAAGAAGATCGAAAGAAGACAAAAGGAGAGACAAGAATTACAAAACAAAACCCCTGAAGAAGTTGAAAAGATTAAAGAAGAAAAGAAAGTTGAAATTGAAAACCAACCTAAATATGAATTGAGTGATGAACACAAAACCAAACTTCTTGAACTTATTACTGAACCTGAATTAAATAATATTGAAGAATTGTTCACTAATGGTGGTAATACTGAAACTACCACCAAATTTGAAGATAAGGCAAATCGTGGGAAATTACATCAATTATTACGTGTAGCCTTCCAAGGTAAATTAGATAGTGTAACATCTCCTGAAAATACTATAAGAATTGTTCTTGCTAAGAACTCCAAAAATCCAAGAAGGAATCCTTTAGAAAGTATCAACCATGTGGATGAAAACGGTGTAATAAATTATGGGGCAGGGCCATTCAAAAATTATTTACATTTTGCTGTTTACAAAGAAAATAGAGAGACTATGGAAGTAGCATCTACAATTTCCAAATTTTTACGTATCCCTCCCAATAAGATCAGATACGCTGGAACTAAGGATAGAAGAGGTGTAACTGTACAGAAATTTTCCATTAATAAAGGTAAAGTTGCCAGAGTATCATCTTTAAACAACGGATTAAAAGGTGTCATTTTAGGGGGGTTTACTTACGAAGACCATAATTTAGGATTAGGTGATTTGAAAGGTAATGAATTTACTATAACTATAAGAGACGCTAAGTCATTAAATGAATCAGATGATTTAGAAGATATCATCACTAAAGGGTTCACTTCTTTACAAACCAATGGGTTCATTAATTATTATGGTATGCAAAGATTTGGAACATTCTCCATATCCACTCATACTTTAGGGATCAAACTTTTGAATGAAGATTGGACTGGATTTGTTAAGTTATTATTATCGGAACAAGATGTAGTAATACCAGAATCTCAAGAAGCTAGAAAGATTTGGAATGAAACTACCAACCCTGGTTTAGCTCTTAAGAAAATGCCTCCTCGTTGTACAGCTGAGTTCTCTATCTTGAAAACTTTAGAAAAGGAACAACTTACAAATGAGGAATACAGTTCACAAAGTTACTTCAAGAGTATAATGGCTATTCCTAGGAATCTTAGAATCATGTATGCTCATGCCTACCAATCGTATATCTGGAATAAAGTCGCCTCCAAGAGAATTGAATTGTTCGGATTAGATATCGTTGAAGGAGATTTAGTTATCGCTGAAAAAGCAGATACAAAAACCGTTGATGAAGATGGTGAAGTATTTGAAGAAGATTCAGCTGTTGATCTGTATATAAGAGCCAGGCCTGTAACCAAAGAAGAAATTGAAGCCAAAAAATTCACCATTTTTGACATTGTATTACCAATGCCAGGTTTTGATATAGTGTACCCAAGTAATGAACAATTAAAGCAAGTGTATGTTGAAGAAATGGCTAAAGATGGACTTGATCCCTTTAAAATGGCTAGAAGAGTTAGAGAATTCTCATTAGCTGGATCTTATAGAAACCTTATGTCCAAACCAGAGGGATTAGATTATAAGATTATCAAGTACAGTGATGATTTAGAGCCATTAGTTAGAACTGATTTGGAAGTTCTCAACGGTGAAGAAAGGTACAAAATTCCAGAAATCGGAGACAATCAACCAGTAAAAACGGCTGTTATACTTAAACTTCAATTAGGTGTAAGTTCTTATGCTACCATGGCTTTACGTGAATTTATGAAAGCTGATACTGCTAGATTCAGTGATAATTTAAATGTTATAGAGTAATGAATATCTAAATGTATTGAACTCTCACCTAGATCTGCGATAACTAATTGCGCATTTGCATAACCGATTGTGGAGATGGTAGTCAAAGTTATCAATCCTAAACAATTCCAAACATTATTAAAATCCCTGTCACCAGGATCAAGAGTTATACCTGTAGATGCTACATGGTATATGCCAAATAATCCATTGAATGCCAAAGATCAATTTTTAAAAGAGCAAAGAGTTCCAGGGGCAGCATTCTTTGATTTAGATGAAGTCTGTGATAAATCCTCTAAATTCCCTCATATGTTGGGTGATTATAAAACATTGACTGCCAATTTAACTAAATTAGGACTCAATAAGAATGATCATTTGGTATTCTATGATAAAACTGGGATTTTTTCAAGTCCAAGAGCTGCTTGGAATTTAGTTCTTGGCCTTCATAAAAATGTTTATTTATTGGATCATTATAAGGATTATGTTCTGCAAGGACATGAAGTGGATGTTGAGCCAGTTGATGGCTTCAGAACTAGTGTAAAGGAATCTTTATCCTCAGACTACGAAGGGGTAAGTTTGTCACAATATGAAGCTAATTATGCTAATAATGTTATAGAATATGAAGAATTGCTTGAATTGGTTGTATCAGGTCAATTAAAGAATTATATGTTCTTTGATGCCAGATCTAACGACAGATTCACCGGAGCTGGTAATGAACCAAGACCAGGTTTACCTTCGGGTCATATCGAATCTTCATTGAACTTACCATTCACTGATGTTCTTAACTCTAACGGAAACTACAAATCTAAACAAGAATTGACTGAATTATTCCAAACCAAATTTGGTCTTGACTTATCCAAACCAGTCCCAAATAAACAAGGAATTATTGTTCTGTGTGGTACTGGGGTTACAGCTGTAGTTTTGAGAGTTGCAATTGAATCAATTCTTGAATCACCTATCCCAATTAGAGTCTATGATGGTAGTTGGACTGAATGGGCACAAAGAGCTCCCTTGGAATTGATTGTTAAGGATATCTAATTATATACATATAATACATACCGTCCTTTACGGTTCTTCTTATATTATTTAAAGTGGTGCTTCTTCTTTATAACGCTATCTCCACAACTTTATAGCACTGTCTACACCACCACTAATAAATAAACACCTCATCTTACTCTCTATATACGCCAATAACTTTTCCTCTTCTTTGGGTGCATCATCCCACTCGAAACTTGCAAAATTTATACAGTTAACAAACCCATCATGGCTCGTTAATGTCTTTATACATTTAACCTTCCCATCATCCACAAGGGTATTTAAATCCCAAATCTTAATGGTTTTGTCATCACTGGCACTGAATATAAATCTTCCATTAGGATGAACTGCAACTGCTTTAACCCATGACGTATGGCCTAAAAGATTATCTATTAGCCAACCTTGTGAATTATTGAGGGTTGATGGTAATGGAGGTCTATGAGGTTGAATTGAAGGAGGTGGTAATAACCAAATTTTGACTGAATTATCACGTCCCGCTGATACACAATATTTATACCCTAATGTATCGGTATATACTGGTTCTGAACATAAAGTGGTAGGAATCGATTGGAATCTAGCTTGATTTTTTTCGATGAATTTATCGATATATTTATTGGAATGACAAGGTAAAAACTTCACGTCTTCAACCACATGTCCATGACCTACTAATAACGCAAGTCCCGTCCCAGTTTCACCATGGGATAACCTTATGGATTGATCATTTGAACAAGTTATAATAAAATCACCAAATTGTGATTTATCCAAATTAATGGCATCAACACCTCTTACCCAGTCACTATGTCCAATAAAGCTTTTTATGCAGTTCCCATTGACTGTGTCCCATACTCTTACATGTTTATCTCTTGATACTGAATATAAAAGCTTAGGGTTAGATAATGAAAATGTTAATGATGATATGGTATGCTCGTGACCCATTAAATTCCTTATCTGTTTATACGTAGATCCATTCCATACTTTGACAGATAAATCGGACGAGCACGATGCAAGTACATATTCAGGTTCATTGGTTATTTCTATTGGTTTCTTACTCCATACAACACAATTGACACTTCTTGTATGAGCTTTAATTATCTTCTCAGGAATCGTATCGTCCACTGCCAAATTCCATATTATGATAGATCCGTCTGAACATCCACATGCAAAGATTGGTAAAAAAGGATGAATTGAAACACTATTGATTTGTTGAGTTGATTGGGTTTTAAATGTCTGTTTGAGGATATTAGGTAACCAATTGATCTTGCCTGTGGCATTTAACACTTCAGGCTGATCACCCATTGTTGATTTCAAATTATTAAGGTCTGTTTCTAAATCTAGAATCTTCTTTTGTAATCTTAAAACTGTAGACCATTTCTTCTCTAAATAATGAGGAATTATATCACTAGATGTAGTATCAACATTTAATTTATTACGCAATATTTCAATGATTTCATTTTCTTGGTTTTGCCCTTCTGTAGATGACGCTAGTACCGGCTCTAGGTACTGTATTATAGCTTTATTCAATTCCAGCTTCTGTTTAGCTGTGAGAATCAGTAGATTTGACATTATATCATGTATAAACAACTGTCGATGCGCACTTTCACCTACGATCTATAGCTTGTGGAACTACTCTAGAACCTATGAAATTTGAGGCATATGAGACTGTTTGGTGGTTGGTAGAGTTTATTCGGGTTGTTAATGAAGGTCAGTTATGTTTGTAAAGAATTTCAGTTTGTTTTTAGTTCTAGTTTAGTCAATTTGGCAATAATTAGATTGAATTAAAATGAGCTTGCTTCAGATTGAAACGAAACGGGCATCGAAGTGGAGAGCAGTGTCATTTTCTTGTGCTAACCTTTCCTTGATTAAAATCAAGCTTATCTACGGTGAACTCATCTCTCTTCCCTTGCTTAATTGTGGGCATGTACAACTTATAGTATAAATTAACAATGAAATGCTTCGAAATTCCTTCCTTAACCCCATACCCCATAACCTGTCACATTCATACTATGAATAACTCGGTTTCTGTTGAAATCTTCAAAGTTCCATACTAATGACAAGGAAAAATTGTTCAAATTATACCTCTAATATAAAGGGTAATATGACAGAATGTGAAACAGGGAATATATTTTTCTAACCTATAAATAACCTAGACCAATACCCCGTTATGGGGTTCCGTCGTCAAAACGTTTATAGTAATCATTTACGATCTGAAATGATATTTACGGGAACGCCAAACACTAAAAAGGCTCATTTCCTTACCTCATTTCCATAAACGGGCTTTATATTCGGATTTAGTCTCACAAATTTTGACCTATTTCCGCCGCATTTGGTTTATGACCGGCCGCCGTTATATACTATAAATATGACACATTCCCGCTTAAAAAATATTATTCATTAACAATGGCTACTTATTTTATTACAGGAACTGCCCAAGGTATTGGTTTTGGTTTAGTTGACCAACTTTCACAAAATGAAAACAACACTATTTTCGCTACCGTTAGAGCTTCATCTAAATTGGATAACTTAAAAGGTTTAAATAGAAAAAATATTCACATCATCGTTTCCGATGTTTACAATAGAAAAGAAGTTTCCAAGACTGTTGCTGAAGTTAGTTCTAAAACTGATAAATTAGATTATATTATCATGAGTGCAGCTGATAAAACCAATCACTTCCAAAACCTTTTACAATTTGCTGAAAGTGACGAAGCTTTTGAAGAATTTGAAAAAACTTCAGATGCTATGACCAAAAAAAATGCTTATGATCAATTGTACTATGCTATCAAATTCTTACCATTGCTTGAAAAGAGTGATATCAAAAAAGTTATCTTCACTTCAACTGGTTTAGTTCATTATAGTCAACCAGTTGCTGCTGGTTTTGAAAGTATCATCCCATACTCAATCTCAAAAGCTGCTTTAAATATCTTAGTTGGAAGATTAGCTTGTACTTTAAAACCAAAAGGTATTACTGTTCTTGCTATCAGTCCAGGTATTGTTGATACCTCTGATATGCCACCTGAAGTTGCTGCTCAAGCTTTTGCTCCGCTTGTTAAAGCTGCTAAGAGAGTTAACCCAGATTATGAACGTCCATTAACTGTTAAAGAATCCGTTGCTGGTTACATAAAGACTATGGAATACTTCGGTATCAAAAGCACTGGTTCTTTCCTCAGTCATTTCGGTAGCACCTCTGAATTCCTTTAGGTTATATATACGGTTTTTTTTTATTCTCAAGCGTACCTGACTCCTCATCTCTTAATGAACAGACACTAATACCATATATGACTTAAGCCATTCAGAATAGCATTAGTACAATATGTATTACAGTGATCCTATGGGTATTCTTACCGCCTCATCTATAGAGAGTCCCGAGACACAAAAACTGTTTTTATTATATATTCCTAAAAAAAAAGGTATATATCTATAACTCATTGCCAGCAATTCATTATAGATTCACCTGAGCCCTTGGGGTTTAAAAATATCTAAACAATGATACATCCAGAACCAGTACCTCCCCTCTTGAATCTAATGTGGTAGTTATCTTTTGATTCGTTAGTTTTAGTTTCAGTTGAAGTTTTAGATTGTTGAGCAGCCATTGTTAATTATTGTTTGATGATGAATCTAATGGAAATTAGTGCCATTTATATAGTTTTGGGGAATAGGTGAAGAATCAAAGGATCTGCTTATTTGTGGTGCTTTCTAGTAAAAGTGTAAATCTTTTTGTTTCAAGTTGCCAAAAAAATTACTCAATTTGGACGTTTCAATAGATTTTTTTTAAAGCAGGTAAAATGATAAAATAATTTGCAGCCCACATGGTACTTTACAAGACCTATGGGGTTGAAAGGGGTGTTGGATTAGGTACACTTTTGGAGGTACACCTAGAGAGTGGAGGAAGACGATTCTCTCCCCATTTAATTTCTGAAGGCTGTATGCTGAGAAATGAATAGTTTGATGAAGTACCCCAAAACTGCTTTTTGATGAATAAAGTTACATATATGGTTAAAGTCCTTCTGAATGATAGAGTAAGAGTCAATACTTGAGCTATAAACTACCATCTAATTCAAAAAGTAGTACATAATTCAATACTTTACATAAGGACATAGGGGAGCCATAAAAATAACTCCTATATGAGATTTCTCCTCAATTGAAATATGGTAAAATTCCAGAATTAAAAGGCACAGATTCAAGTAAATTCACGTTTTCCCCATTTTCTAGCTCAATGCCACTTCTATCGTACTTCATTAAGAATCTTGGAAAAGGAAATTATATTTCCTAATAAGGAACTGATAAGAGAAATGAAAATCCTAAGAATTTAGCAAACCTCTATTTGTCTTGTTAATTGCCAAATAAACGGTAGTAGACTACTCGTATCATACAGCACATCTCCAAATACCATATCTAATTACATAATGTTATTTACGAGAACAACGCCTATTGGTGTTCACGGGCCAAGTACCATGCATAAAACAATACACCCGCTAGTCCCAGGCTAAATTCTGAGGAGTTGATCTAATCTACCAATAATCATAAGTAAACTGCCCGGAATTAGACTAATTGGGTAATATATTCCTAAGTTTAATCGTTGATCTTGGTCGTTCCCGCACCAATGATAAGATAAGACCTCCAAGAAAAATCAATTTGCAACATTATCAACTCAATATAAATATAAGATTAGAAACCAACTTGGTTGTTCTTTAACTTCAATAATGGCAATTGATTTAGCAGAACAAACAGCAGATCTTGATTCCTCGGAATTAGTATACGTTTTATTCTGTGCGTTTGGTGTATCCCTTATTACACCAGGAATTGGGTTCTACTACGCTGGTTCGTTGAAGAGAAAAAATGTAGTTCAAGTTATATTCCAAAGTTATATGACCACAGCCGTAATTACAGCATTATGGTTTTTATTCGGTTATTCTTTATCAAGTTCGCCAACCTCAAGTTCAGTTATGATTGGTAATTTCGATATAGCTGCTTTACATAATGAGCAAGCTAAACCTTTATTCGAAGGTTCTACAATTCCGTCAGTAGCGAACTTTTGTTTCAATACTTTCTTCCCTGTTGCTACTGTACAAATTTTTATTGGAGCTTTAGGTGAAAGAGGAAGATTCTTACCAAGTATGGTATTAGGGGTTATATTCACTATCATTGTTTATTGTCCTCAAGCTTATTGGGTTTGGGCTGGTAACGGATGGCTTTACAATTTTGGATCATTGGATTTTGCCGGTGGTGGACCTGTCCATATTTCAGCTGCCTGTGCTGCTTTGCTGTATTCAATCTATTTAGGTCCAAGAGATCATCCTGAAAAGAGATTCGGTCGTAAGGTTGAATTTCGTGGATATGATATTGCAATTTCAGGTGTTGGTGTTACTTTAATTACTGTTGCATGGACGTGTTTCAATAGTGGTACTCTTTTGGCACTTAACGTAAGAACTGCTTATATTTTTGCAAACACAATGATTGCAGCTGCTTTTGCTGGAATCTTCTATGTTTTGACTGATAAGATTTTCACCGGTAAATACTCAGCCATGGCAGCCTATGAAGGTATGATTATTGGACTTGTTAATATCACACCATCTTGTGGTTTCTATTGGCCATGGGCTGCTGCAGTTACTAGTATAATTACAGCTGTACTTACCAGATTATTACTCCCATTATCAGAACGTTACATTGACGATTCTTCAAGGGCATGGCCAGTCCATGGAATTGCCGGTATTATTGGTGATACTTTAACTGGAATCTTTGCTAGTAGCTCCGTTACCGCTTTAGATGGTGTTACAGAAATTCCAGGTGGTTGGGTAAGTGGTAATTTCCGTCAATTAGGTGTACAAATTGCAGGTTGGCTTTCAATTGCTTTATGGAGTACTATTTTAGTTTACATTTCCTGTTACATTGTTGATCATATTCCAGGATTGAAATTAAGGGCTAGTCCTGAAGGTGAAGCCATGGGTATGGATCTTTATGAAATGTCTGAAACTTTAGATGAATTCGGTAATAATTATGATGAATTCTTCTTAAGTTATGCTGCAAGATTAAGAGAAATAGCTGATAGCCTTGAAAAGAGATCAGTTAGTTCAAACTCAAATTCCGGCGGAGTAATTGAAGTTATTGATGGTCAAGATCCTAATGACTCTCATAGCTCAGTTGAAATTCCATATCATCAAAAGGTATAATTCAATTCTCGTAAATATAATAATATAAGTGATCGTGTTAGTTGCATAATGTGCTGTAAGGGGAAAACACTTCTGTTTTGGGCGTAGATAAGCCCCATATACAGGACGAACTATACATTTCCCCAATTACTTCAGTATTTCGATTGGTGTCTTCGACCTCTTATACTGCAGTTAATAGGGGCTAATCATTTTTGTTGTAATGATCAATTTCACCAATAATAACCCCCGCATTATGGTGGATCTACGGTTTGAAGGAACTTCAACTTGAGCCATTTAATATCCATTTTAACCATTTAGACCCTTATACCTATAGCTTGATCTTATTCACATGAACGGGCTGAACAATCATTGCAATATGTAAATATTTGATGGTTGTGGATTTTGCAACCATGCCGCACATTTGTTAATTTGAACCTGGTTACGGTTAGCTTAAGGGGAGAGAGACCTGACATTCAAGCATCGGTACTTCTATATTTCTACAATTTTTGATATTCGTAACTTGGAGTCATTCTAACCAATACAGCTGACATATTGAATGTATCAAGAATTTTATTGATACATCTGCTTGCATAATCTGCAGTATCTCATTTTGTGATCTATAACATTAAAACATCAAATGCCGAAAAGAAAAAGACTAGAACACTAAAAGCTCCAGTTAAGAAATTCAAGCCGTCTGTTTCTGGATTGGATAAATTAGAAAGTGAAGTAGATAGTTTGGTAAACGGAATAGACAATATTTATCAGTTAAGGGGGATGAAGAAATTTGAAAATGTAAAATTGATATTACGATATGCCAGTCAAGCCTGTTCAACCTTACTTGTGGAGTCTCATGGTGATAGTGATGTTTGGATTAACGTCTTGAAACACTTTCCAAAAGTTCCAGAGAATGTTCTGGTTGACAGTATTGGACGAGGGAACTTCAATAAGTTTCACGAAGTTGCAGCAGAGAACCTTAAATGCTATAGCTCTAAAATTTCCTCAGCAACTATTCTTGATAATTGGAAAAAGTTCTTAAGACTTTATGTGTCGAGTAAATACCGGCCTGGCCTAAAACGGATTTTCTTGGGTCATCTTCTTAGTGGCTATAGACGGCTTGGAATAAAAAATCCTCATATGAAAGAGGTTGATGTTCAGGGCTTTATTGGACACCTTGTTGTTAGCCCTGTTATTACTATGATGGTGATGTTTCCTGAATCAAGAATCATGGCTTTACCGAGTATTAACTTTCAACGTATATTAGATGGAGTGGGTGCCACGTCAGTTTTGAAATCTGATTTTCCTGTTCAGAACCATGAAATCTATGGAAACATCTTCTTAGGTGTGCAAATGCATTTTAGAACTTGATGAACTTGATGAAGACACTGGTCGAGAAATTTCACTTTTTGTAAAGAGTGACAAAAAAGATGAAGCCGAAAAACCATCACCCTTAGCTTAGATCCCTTGGTACATGACTGCATCCAAGTGTCCTCTTGGGTTATTGTGTGATCCTTATTCGTATTATTTCATTAAAATAATTGGTATTGAATATCGGTTTATAAGGATTCAAACTTTCAAAAGTACCGCCAAAGATAATTTGACAAGCGACCCCGAAAAACTTGAATCCCAGGGTATGTCTTATAGCTTTGATCATGATGATGTTCAGCCAGGACCCAAAAAAAAAATGAAAATTCTAACAAGTCAGCTAAGCAAGTCGATAAGTAACAAGGTTTATGATGAATTCATTTCACAGTCATTTGTCAACAAAAATTTTAAATATTACGAGAGCCATAAAAGAGTCTTAAAGGTATCAGAAGATGGTTATAAGATAGCGATCTGTAGTATAGGAAATCCAATTCAAGACGGGGTAACAAAAAATTCTTACGTGGCCAGGGTATCGGATAAAAATGTAGGTTTGGAATATAGTAACAAAAAGAATAAAGTTGTTAAAATTTTTGATTTGGGAAGAGCTGCTATTAATCAACAAAGAGGTATCCCCACGGTGGAAGATATTAGACTGAATAACTTCCGTCTATTCAGCAATGAGCTAAACGTGTACCAGTTGATCAAAGAAAGGGATTCAAGAATCAATTGTCCTGAAATTTACTGGAAAGGGTTCATAGTGATTAAATCCTCAGAGGAAGAATTGACCCGTCACAATTAAGTTGCAAGTGGTCCAGCAGTAATTTTCGAATATCTCCTAAAGAATCCCAAAACGGATGTGGATTTCATGGGAATCTACCTGCAAATCAACTTAATCAATAATGCAGGAATAACTCATAGTGATATTAAATATGAGAGTATGTTTATGAACACCCGATCACAACCTGTATTGATTGATTATCCGAAATCACATTACAGACCCACATCAAAAGAACTGAAGGTTACTGATATTGGTATTGATAAATACTACTGTATATCAACATGGTGTCATGAATTGAAGAAGCCTAGGCGTGAGGTAAATGAGTTCCTCAAGAGTGATCCAATTTGAAGTTTCTGTGGAGTTTCCAAAGAAGCAAAAATGTAAGCTGCATAAACATTGTAAACCAAGTGGGGAGTTTGTCTTGTGTTGTTGTATAGCCAAGGTAGTGAATCTTCTATACTTGTGAATATAATAATATAAGTGATCGTGTTAGTTGCATAATGTGCTGCCCCATACCTTCTCCACATTGAGAGTCCCTCACTTCATTTCGAGGCCAATCATGTCTATATTTACAGGTTGATAAATTATTAAGAGTTAGGTTTCCTTACGGAATATTGATTGAAGTTAAAATGATGCTTGTTAATTGAAAAAGATTTATATTTCGCTTGTAAATGAACGGTTCGAAATAAAGGCATTTGCCGCTAGAAGAAAAACACTCACGTAGTTTTATCTAGATTTGTGTTAGATTATTTTAGTTCAAGAGTTATCTTCTTAGAGTCATATTGACGCTTGATACATTTCAAGTTTGATACATTTGGTAGCGTCAACAAATAATAATATTTTTCCCCTTCCGCGTTTTACGACAGTGCGATAAGGAGAAAGCACTTCTGTTTTGGGTTTGGGCATAATAAGCCCCATATACAGGATGAACTACGTATTTCCCCAATTACTGTAGTACAGGATTTTCAGGATGAATGACACATTCTCTTCAATTGACGTAGTACTCAAAAATGCTTTTTGAAGTACCCTTTGACCTTTGGTATCACAATACTAGCAATCCCTTTCTTCTTTTTAATACTCATACATTAGTCCTATACAGTCAAAACATACTAACGATTTAAGCCCCTTTGGGTTTTCCACCTAGCTTGAAGCAAAGTAATGTCTGTTGTCATATGGTTCTTCGTTAAATTTCTGTCTGTATAAAAGTCTACGCAGTCCAAAAAACATAATGATGTATTCCTTTTAACCCACTTGTTCACGTCATTGAAACGTGGCCCACCTCTTGCTGAAGGTAATCTAAGTTTAAGTTTATGCCAAAATAGAATAAAATGAGGGGTATGTATACGTGTTCGTAACTGAACAAAGAAATCAGTCTATACTGTATGTTAATTCTTCCCACATTTTTAAGGCAACATTTGCCGCGTTTGTGGTATCTGCAACAATTAGCTTCCAATTGCTGTTGCGTATAACGGCACTTGAAGATGTCAAGTTATGCCTTTAATTTCTCTACTTCTAAACTCCTATTATCTATAGCAAAATATGAAGGTATGAGGGTAGTCATGATCACTGAACACTCTCTAAAATCAGCTACGATGGGCTTAATTTAGGGGGTTTTTGACAGCATTGAAGGGCTCCAAACACATTGATATATAGATAGGGCTTCAAACCCTAAATAAGGTTAAGGATGTGATGGCTTCGTACGACCAATGGCCATTGAAAGAATTCTTAAAGGAGTATCTGATTTTCTATCACAGAAAACTATAAATGGACGCTAATTTAACCTTCACCGAACTACTTCCATAGTATTATTTCTTTGAGTTCTCAGTTTCAGAATTGTCAACTACAAAGTCCATATAATAATATTAATGAAATTTTTGAAGTTCGTTGATATCAATAATTTCTGGGTAACCACAATAGATTTACTGCTCTTAGTATTAATTGTCATATTAACAGTTCTCCTGACAAACAATTTGAGACATTATGTTACCTCAAAAGTTGCTTCATTCTTCAACCTCATCCCCAAAGATTACAAAACAAAGATTCAATAAGACTCAGTTCAAAGCAGTTACGGTTAATATACAATGAATAACGTTCAATGCATCTGTACGTCTCATAAGCTTTAAAGTTTTCAACAGACCCACGAAATTCCTCCTTGAGAAAGAGATATAGCAAATCTATTTTTACTAATCATCATTTAAAGAGATAGGAGCTTGTTCACAATGACTTAGCTCAATAGTTAAAGAGTTGGCAAGTTCAAGTTCCCTTGAATATATAATGTATAGTATTCAGCACTATAAACTCTGTTTTCTACTTGTTCAGGGTTTTACTGATTAGGAAAAGCGATCGCTCTAATTATATATCACTTGTGATTTGAAAGCAATGGTTGAACGATAACTCGAGCTAGAATCAACCATATTATTACAATAGTGCAACAGCATTCAATTCATTTAGATTATGTTGCGCTCAACAGATTTGTAGTCCAACAAAATATTAACGATGCCGCCATAGTTATTGGGTAACAATCTTACGAAAGTATGTATATATAACCTTAGTTATGTGTTTTGCGTATAAACATATAATGTTTAAAAAAGGTTCCATATATATATATTCCACTCTTCTCAGTATTTCTGCCGATGTACATTGGATTACTGTCAGAATGGGTTCATAGAAGAGTTCTGTGATATCCTGTTAGTAAAGTTGCATTATAAGTCCCGAAAACACCTTACGAACTTGGATTTGAACTTTTTGACCCCTTATTCAAAGTCAGAAAGGTCGCACCTTGAAGTAATTCATCCTAAAAAACGAGAGCGGCTGCAAAAATCGAACACCAAAAACACAAACACAAATGATTAGAAAAATCAATCCTATTGTGTTCGTAGGTTTAATATTAGTTGGTACTACATTATTCCATTCGTCTAACTATTCAACCAATTCTCTGTACTATGATTTGAATAAATCTATTGTTTTCAAAAGGATTCTTGAATGTTGTGATTTAATTGATGGCAATGAATGTTTTAAAGAGAATAAGTTAAGCTTGATAGATGAAGCTCGATTTGGCAATTCATTAGCAAACCAACAATTTAGTGACTGTATTAATATGGTAGGAACACAGAATGATTTGAATCTAATGTTAAATATTCAAAAATGTTATCATCAATCACATCTTATTAATAACATGGGGAACAAGGAGACAAGATTGACTAAATTTTGTATTATAATAAGTCTAACCATACAGGTCTTTGTAGCTGTTTATTTGATAATTGATCATATGGTCAAAACTCAACAAGGTCAAGACAATGTCATAGATTATAAGAAATTAAACGCTAGCATTCAAAGTATTGATGAAAAGAGTGATGGTATAAATAAAGACTTAAAGCAATTTAAAGTATCGGTCAATTCCGATCACAAGAATTTACAAGGTAGATTAAATAAAGGTGGTGATGTTAAGACGGATCTTGAAGCATTTAAAGAAAATTTGGTATTATTGAATGGCGAGTTTAATCAATTTAAAATTGATTTTTTCACTAGAATAGGTAAAGAGTTTATGATAGTCCCACCTAGAAACGAATTTTCGATTACCACAGATGAAAATATTCATGTACCTTATTCACCGTTCCCACGTTATAACTCATCGAAAAATATGCCAAAGTATAAAAAATCTTCAGGTGCATTTTTTTCCCCACATAAAACTTCGGACTTGTGCAGTCCCAAGTCCAACAAACAACTGCAATTATTTGAGGAGAGTAAGGGTGGAGGTAAAAATTTAAGTAATCGTACTTCTGTGCTAAGAGGAACTGAACAAAATTCCGATAATTTTGATATAACAACTGAAAAAGGTAGAGATCAATTAAAATCTTATTTAAATAAAAAAATTAGATACAAGGATATCAGAAAGACTGATGGTAATAGTCAACCATTTAAAAGGATTTTTTTACCTAGTAGAGGTTGGGTACCATTAAAAGTAATCGAACATGAAGAATCGATTTACGGTCCAGATGAATTTGTTCAATCTCCCCCACTTAACGAGGGTCAAGAAAGAAATAAATGAATTTGGAAGATTAAAGCATTTATGAACTTATGAAATTCCAAAATAATTGCTAAAATACCCCAACTCTAGCCTAGCATGCACTTACATAATTCTATTGTAATTAATTCCCAAAATATACATATGATCTAAAACTTTATTCTATGAATCGGAATCTACATCACGGACCTCTAAAAAGAAAATGATGAATGGCCGTGGCTGAGTGCGTCAACCATTTGCAACCTCATGTGAACAAACTTCACATGCCCTTCTCAAAAATATAATAACTGTCATAAATTTCAGGGTTTTTTCACATTCAAGTTCTGATAAGGATACTATAGAATATATTAATTAACTCAAACAATGACAGAGTACAAGAGAAAATTGTCGATGGATAATGATGAACCACCACCATATGATGATAATAGTGGTAGGTCTACCCCAACTTTGAGCGAAGATTTAGTAGCAGCTGAAGCTTTAACGCAATTAAATAATGGAACACCACCTCCTACTACACCATTTTCTAATTTATCAATAGAAGATATTCAACATCCATTAGTTACTAAAGTAAATCAAGTTTCAAAACATCCAATAGTTACAGGAGCTTTCAAATATTATGAAGATACCAAACAAAACTACCCACATTTTAATTACGCTGCTGGTATTGTTGAAAGAGCTACATTACCAGTAGTTGCTAAAATTGAAGATGAATTAAATATCAGACACATTCAAAGTAGAAAGAAAAGGAGAGTCAATGGTGATAAAGTTGAAACTAAAAAGAGGTTACAATTTTGTTTACATATCTTAAGATTAGCTAATGATCAAATTAATACTCAAGTTAAAGGTTTACAACAAATAATGAATGAAAGAGAAACTAGACAACAATCAGAAATAACTGATGAAAAATTTAATGAAGCAACAGTTATGGTTCAAACTCCAACCCCAACACAATTATCATCAGCTGAAGTATCACCAACCAGTGATATTCAAACAGGTGATGAACCTCAAACTACTGCTGAAGTCCAACAAACTAAGACTGAAATCATTACAACTGTTAAAAAAATCATACATGTGATTTCCAATTTCAAAGCCAGTTCATTAACTAATGATTCAGCTCCAAATGAAACCAACGAATTGAAGTCAACCATTAGAGACATTATATTAAAATTACCAAATCAAATCCAACAAACTGCTAACGCTAGCAATTTAACTTCACAACAAACTAATGATAGAGTTTTCTTGTTTGCTAAAGAATCTCTTGACATGATTGGAAGATTAACTGCTGTGTTTAATGATCAATTACAAAAGGCAGAAAAATGGATTGAAGGAGATCAAACTGAATTAAAAACTCCAGAATCTGAGACCAAAAGTCCTGACGATTCCACTACCCCGGAAGTTCATGGTGATAATAAGGTACAGATTTAAGTGTATTATATATGTATAATGAATTTACGATTGTCCGTAGTTAATTCACATGTAGTCATGTGATCTGCGCGTGATGCTATTGTGAGGAGAAATCAAATACCATATCAGGTAATTGTGTTGCTAATAGGATTATAGGAGTCACTTCTTGAGTTTTTTAATAGTGATTTAGTAGTAATGAAAAGGTAGAGGTGTACAGGAGTAAAGGGGTAAAACAGAAGAAACTAGACCACCAAATCAAATTCCTGAATAGGAGACCTCTCGTAAAAACTGCATACTAAACAGATTATGTATAGGCAAGAATAACTAAAACTATGCAAAAATAGGAAAGAATTACAGGAGTCCAATTCCTAATTAGTAAACTCTCCATCAATAAACGTTCTATACACTTTCTATTCAACAACAGGTAATGCAGCCCCTTGACCCTTAAACGTTCTCCCAACATTAGCATGAGTAAAATCTCCACATGAACTTTTATCAATTAAAGGTAATTTTCAAATATATTTTATAACTTAATAAAATCCACTACTTATCAAACTACTTAAAAGGGTAATTTAATTGAATAAAGTTAAATGTTAACTATGTGTTACATAGTGAAGGGAAGGGTGGTTTGCGCACTACAATCCTAATTAAGAAATAATTAAACTTCCCAAAACGGAAAAGTAATTAAAATACCAAAACAATGATTTTATATTTATTGCAACTAAATTCTCTTTTACGTCAAACAAATTTATAACCAATTCTTGTTAGACTACTTGTTAAAATGACTATCTGTTTAACAGCTGACGAATTAAAATCAGTTAGAAACTGTTGGAACACAGTTCAAACTAATAATAAATACCAAAAAGATCAATTTATTACTAGATTATTCTCAAATTTATTGGCAGCTAATGGTGATTTAAGACAATTTTTTAATAATGACTTAATAATAAGAGAACATTCTTTATTATTCAATGATTTATTGAACTATTTAATTATTTATTTAGATAATGTTGATCGTTTAAATCAATTCTTATTATCATTCTTCAAAGAAAATTCAGAAATCATTCATCAAATTAATTATTTAGAACCAATGGGTGCTGCTTTAATTCAAACTTTCAGACAATGGTTAGGTAGAGGAATCTTCAACCAAACCCAAGAAAGCTTATGGGTTCAAATCTATATTCATTTAGCCAATAATATTTTATTATTTACTGATGATGACAACTCAAGTATTGAAGATTCTGAAAGTTTTGAAGAAACTCAAGGATTAAACATCAATAAACCGGAATCCCCAATGGTTGAAATGCCAATGACTCCAGTAAGCCCACCTCTTCAACAGGTTGAAGAAGCTGAGGAATCTGAAGAAGAGCAAGAACAACCAATTGACATTAACATGAGTGAATATCAAAATGAAAGACCAATTGATTTAACTAAAAAACCTTCAATTCAAATTAATATCAAATCCAACACCATGTACAAAGGATTCAGAAGAAATGATTCTCATATTGTTGATGTTGAACCAGCTTTAACACCAAGAAGTCCAATGAGAAACTTGAGATCTCAATCTTTAACACACTTACCAAGTCAAGAACCAATCAAATTACCACAATCTCCTTCAAGAGTTTCTATTGGTAAATTTAACAACATGAAACCAAAAGTTGTTTATGATTCAGATGATGAAGATTCTAATAAAGATAATTTTGGATTCGATCCAAGAAAGTCAAAGAAGAAATCAGTTTCAAGAATTGATGACTTCAAACCTCCTTTACCACCAAAGGATGCTTTCTATCAATCTAGAAGTTCTATTGATGAAGAAAGTGAAGATGAAATGAACATTGATGAAAAACCAAGTGATTTTGATATTACATTAAATCAAAGTATTTCTAACAGTGATCATGATGTCGATGATAATTCCTCATCTATTTACAATAGTGACCACACTGACAATTCTGAACCAACCAGTCATTCAAGTAATGATAATTCATTATCTTTACATTCATACCATTCAAGAGGTTCTGATGGTACTGAAGCTACTGAAGCTACTGAACCAATCAACCAAAAGATGAACTTAAGAACCATGTCATCAAATGATTCAATGAATAATTCAACTAGAGTTTTCTCAAGTGTATCATGTCAAAACCTTAATTCTAGAACCACATCAATTTCATCAATTGAACCAGATTTCAAATTACAAAAATCTATTGAACTGAGACAAAGAGCTTCATTAGGTTTTATGAGATCAAGTTTTATTTTAAAGAAAGAAATTGAAACTTTAGGTTATAATAGACCAGAAAATGTTTTCGTTAAACCACCAACTATGCCAGCTGCTATGGGTTCTACACCAAACTTGAATTCAATTCCAGTTAAAAACAATTCTACTTCTACAATTACCAAGGCTAATGGTTCAATGAATAATTTAACTTCATCAGATGAAGAAGATCAAAGTTATGATTTAGTCAATTCATTCATGCCAATCACTGAACTTTCTAAATCCAAACATAAAGCATTTACTTCATCATGTTCTAATTTACCATCATCAATTGCTAGACATTCACAATCTTCAGCTAATTTATCATCAGTTGGTTTCAAAAAACATTCAAGATCAGTCTCCAACTTATCAATGGCTAAACATAATAAATATGAACCAATGCATTGTGTTGAAGCTACTGCATCTTTAAGACCAACTAATAAATCAATTGGTAATATAATGGCTAAGAAGTCTTTCAAAGATAAAGTTAAATCATTCTTTGGTTCAAGTTCAAAACCAACTAAATCACAAACTCAAATCTCAGCTCCAATTGAAACTACTTATTCTACTAATTCCAATTTAGCTAGAACTCAATCAAAATTATCAAGTACTGCTAGTTTCACTTCTGTTGATAGAACTAGAAGTGAATCTAAAGATAATTTTACTAGTTTACATAAATTCGATAAGAGACACACTAGAATGTCAAGTGTAAGTGATTTAAGATCAATTAATACCGTTGAAACTAACGATTCAACTTCAGGTTTTTCATTCTTTTCAAGAAGAAATTCTATTGATACCAGAAATACCAAAGGTAGTAAAAAGAACAAATATAATGTAACTTCAACTCCTTATGATATTTTTGCAAAAAATAAATTAGTTTTTAGTAATTAGATGTGTGTATAGTGTTAATGATAATACCTAATGATTTTCGGGAAATATTTTCGGTACCTTTTTTGGAGCGATAACGGCTTCTTTGCGGCTTGCTTGATAAGTCACCGTAAAATTTTCAGGGTTCTCTAAACCTATTCTTGATGGAAGAGTTAGAAATACACAGGGAAGAAGAAGCATACCCTGAAGGAGGTTGGGAAGCTTATTTGGTTGTGGCTGGATCTTTCTTCGGGTTATTTTCATCTGCAGGATTGATTAATGCAATTGGAGCAATTCAAGATTTTGTTTCTAGTAATCAATTGTCGAATTTGAAACCAATATCAGTATCATGGGTGTTCTCGGTTTACTTATCAGTATATTATGCAATTGCAGTGGTGTCTGGTCCTATTTTTGACTATAAAGGTGCTAGAATGATTTTAATTACTGCTACCTTATTGACATTTGTAGGATTATTTGGTGCTGCAAGCAGTAAGCAAGTTTACCAGTTCATCTTAAGTTTCTTCTGCTTAGGTATAGGTAATGGTATTAGTATGACCCCTTTGGTTGGTTGTATAAACCATTGGTTCTATAGAAAAAGAGGTCTCATGACAGGAGTTGCAACAAGTGCTGGATCCTTCGGAGGTCTAGTAATTCCGTTATTATTAACCAACACTTTCGATAAATTTGGATTTACTTGGGGGTTAAGAATTCTAGGATTCTTGTGTACTGGAACATTGGCTATTTCTGCATTGTTGGTTAAGGAAAGATCATTAAGAGAATCAAAACCAAGAACCGAATCTTTCAAATTTACTCACATGAAAGACATCTTAAAGAAACACAGAGATCGTAGGTTCATTCTTTACACAGTTGGGTCTTTCATGGCTGAGTTAGGTTTAGTATTAATATTGACTTACTTTGTTTCTTATGTAGGTGCACAAGGTTACAGCCAAGGTTATATATTATTGACCATTTGGAACGCAGTTGGGATCTCAGGAAGAATTTTACCAGGATTATTATCGGATTATGTGGGAAAGTTTAATGTCCATTTCATGATGCTTTCGGGATTCACATTGTCCATCTTCGCTATCTGGTACTGTTATGGTAACGATTTACAATCATTATACATATTTGCAGTTTTTGGAGGGTTTTTCCAAGGTCTGATTTCCGGATTAACAAGTTCATGTCTTGCCCAAATCAGTGTTGTTTCAGAGTTTGGTGAAAGGTTTGGTCTCTTGAATTTTTGTTTGAGTATTGGTAACTTGGTTGGTATACCAATTGGTGCAACCATTATCGGTAATGGTTCAACTGAAGAATATTCTCATTTTGTCATTCTTTGTGGTTGTATAATGTTATGTGGAGCCTTTTTCATTTTCCTTGCCAGGTATTCCATAGTGGGTTTAAGATTAAATGTCAAAGTATAGAAAAAAAATCTTTTTTGTTGCAACCTCAAGTAAATTCTTTTTGTGTAACATAAATATTTTTACGTAACATAATGCCTTTGTCAAACCTGTCACCATTAGAAAGTCAATTGGATGTATTAGCTAATGAAGCTTCATTTCTTAATGATTTTTCTTCCGATACTGTGTCATATTCGAGTGAGTTTAATGAACATGGTTTGAATGAGCCTAATGTCAATCAAAAACAGAGTAAAAACTACCTTAAGAGTATTTTAACAAGGCAAAATTGTGAAACAGAGCCATTATTACCAATTCATACACCAGTAAGTTCACCTGCAAGTTCACCTGCAAGTTCACCAGGACCAATAGAGTACCCTAAATCTGTATACACAATAATTTTAAAATCGATTATTGATTTTTTTTGGAATTGTATCTTACCTGAACTGTTCAGAAAATGGGTCATAGATCATAGAAGTTTTTTGGGTGTTTCGTTGTTGGTTCTCCTGATGGTGCTTATGATAGCCTTATTGTGGACGGGGAATTTAACCATGTTCCTACAATTCGTGAAAAGTTCTTATTGTTGGATAGCACTGACTTTCTTACCTGAATCACCATGGTCAAGAGTTTGTAGTGCTGAAAATTAGGGTTTAAAAGGGTATCAATGCCCAAATCTAAAGTGCAATTATGAAATTAGAGTATTGAGATGGAATCTTAAATATATATACATGATCTACTTCTCCCTTCTATCCTTAACCTTATTCTTATTAACATGCTTGAATTTTCTAGTCTTGGCGAATTTCTTAAGTCCCCACATAGATTGAGAAACTTTATTAGACTTAGATTTACCTCTACCACCTCCATGAGGATGGTCATGAGCATTCATGGCAACCCCTCTCGTCATTGGTCTGAACCCTAAATGTCTACTTCTACCAGCTTTACCTAAAGAGAAAGCTTGATGTTCTCTATTTGAGACAGTTCCTAAAGTAGCATGACAATTAAGATTAATATAACGATGTTCACCTGAACTTAATCTTACAATAGCTTTACCTTTTTTATCGGCATCTTTACCAGTTGCAGAAATCTTTGACATTAATCTTGCAAAAGTACCAGCAGATCTAACTAATTGACCTCTTCCACCAGGGTGTAATCCAATATTATGAATAATAGAACCAACTGGAATCATTTTTAATGGTAAACAATTACCTCTTTGAATAATACGAGCATTTAAAAGAGCATCATCAATTTCTCCATTATTAGTTTCCTTCATTTGTTCAATGAAATCTTGTGGAATACCAGATCTAAATGATTCAACTTTATCACCAGCTCTTAAACCATTGGATGCTAAAATATATGATAAATTACCGGTTTCATCATGTTTGATTAACGCAATATGACCTGATCTATTTGGATCATATTCTATTCTAATAACAGTTTGACTACCAGGAAGTAATCTATGACTATCAACTAATCTGATTCTTCTTTTATGTCCCCCTCCTCTACCTCTTACAGTAATTTTACCGGTATTATTTCTACCGGCAGTTTGCTTTTTGGCTACTGTTAATTCTTTAATCGGTCTACCCTTATATAAATGTTCATGAATTGGTTTTTTATAATGAGTTGAACCTGGTAACTCATGACCTCTGGCATAACTTTTAACTTTGGTTTGAGCTTTGGCTAATTTACGTTGTTCTCTATAGATTTCATCTCTTTTTTCTAATTCAGTTAATTCATCTGAATTCAAATTTGAAAAATTTAATGATGGTTTAACACTATTAGTGCTGACAGTTGATTGGAATCTTATACTTATCCTTAAGGACTTTAAAGATTTGAAACTCATCATGGTGAGGTTTCTATGTGCTATGTATGGTGAAGAGGGTCACTGTCTGTAAGTTACTTATCACTCACAATAACAATAAACCTTTATAGTATATACAAGTTCTTCACTATAACTAGTAGTTGTAGTAGCGCGACAAATGAAAAATTTGATGTGCCAGTCTCAAGTTAACTCGTGCTCAGCGTAAACCTGGTCCATCCAATAATCTACGTTGTGAGAATCGTTGTGAGAATCGGATATTGAAATTTTTCAACGACCACACACTAGTTAAAACAACTAAAGTTAAAATTAGGAGATCATGAGTTCAAGAATCTTTTTACGTTCATTAGCTACTAAACCAGTTAAACCACCAATTCAATTATTTGGGGTTGATGGTACTTATGCTAACGCCTTATACAGTGCTACACATCAAGAAGTTGAAAAGACATACCAAAGTTTAGGTAAAATTCAAGAATTAATCACTAAAGACCCAAAAGTTAACGAAATCTTAACTAACCCAGCTTTAACTAAATCTGATAGATCAATTGTTATCGATACCATTGCATCCAACTTAAAATTGGATAAATCAATTGTAAACTTTTTAGGAGTTTTAAGTGAAAACAACAGATTAGGTGAATTCCCATCAATTTACGAAAAGTTTGGTCAATTAAATGATGCTCATCAAGGTATCGTTGAAGCTAAAATCACTAGTGCAAAACCATTAGATTCAAAGATTTTAAGAAGATTACAAACTGCCATTAGTAAATCATCATTCATCGGTGAAGGTAAAACTTTAAAAGTCTCAAACAGAGTTAACCCAGATATCTTAGGTGGTTTAGTTGTTGAAGTTGGTGACAAAACTGTTGATTTATCAATCTCTGCTAAAGTTGCTAGATTAAATAATACTTTAGGTGAAGCTTTATAAGCAGATCTATATTTAGATTTTAAAGAAGCTTGAATGTTATGGTGGTTATTATGTATTGAGTGAAGCATGTCAATTAGAATTCTAATAAACGATAAATGAATCTTTTTCCCTCTTTTTCCATAATTTCTCTATCAGCATCATATGATTTTCCTCCACATCAATGTGATGATTCAGTTGTTGAATGATTTCGCACCACTATGTTTAAGGCATTTAGATATATACTTATATTAGCAGCTATTGTTCTTAATATATTTATATATTTCTATCCAGATCTTATCAATGATCATCAGCAATGTAAATGGAATGATTTTACGGAATCTCCGATCAAATCCAATTACAATTTGCAAAACTATTTACCTGAATATATAGTTGAGAAATTGATATTAAACTTCCCAAGTTTAAGAATACCTGATGATTCCGATATCAAGAGTACTAGGGACTTAAACGGAAGTATCAAAGATATACATATGTTGACATTTGGAGATCCGCAAATCAATGGTAATTGGCCAAGTACGCCTTACGTTAAACGTTTGGATAACTATGGCAACGATTATTACTTAGGTCATATTTATTCCACCATGAAAAAGAGATTAAGTCCCAGTCATGTTGCCGTTATGGGAGACTTATTTTCTTCACAATGGATCTATGACAGTGAATTTTATAATCGTAGTAATAGATTTGTAGAAAGATTATTCCCGAGATCTTTAGAGTACAAAAAGACTGTCATTGATACTTTTAACAAACATGAAGATTACGATTGGAGAAATTGGTTAAACCAAGAGGTCAACATGGATCCTTTACACAGGTTTAATTCAAGAGTTTATAACGATGTTTATGATTGGGTTTATGAAGATAATAAGTTTCCAAATCATCAAGAACCTTTATTTATTAATTTAACTGGTAACCATGATATAGGGTACAGTGGTGATGCTACTTGGCAACATATGGCAAGGTTTCATCTTTTATTCGGTCAGAATAATTATGTGATCAATTATAACTTGGAAAACCAAGAGCAATGGAGAATAGTAGTGCTTGATTCTTTAACTCTTGAAGGACCGGCTTTACAACAAGAATTTGTTGAATATACCTGGCAATTCTTGAACTATTTAAAAGAGATTGAAAATCCTAAATTCAATGGTTCAACAATTTTATTAACTCATATTCCATTTTATAAAGAAGCAGGTCTTTGTAAAGACGGTCCAGAACATATCTACTATAAAGATTATGAGAAAGAACCTTATAAAAATGGGAAATTGAGATCACAAAACCATTTACTCTATGAAACAAGTCAAAAAGTTCTTGATATAATATTTCCTAATAGTGATCAAAACGGGATAATATTAACAGGTCATGATCATTATGGATGCGATAGTTGGTATAATTATGAAAATAATGAATGGGTAGCCTCAAAGCAAAAAAAATATGGTGAACGTAACTCAATTCATGAAGTAGTAGTCCAGGCTATGATGGGAGATTTCGATGGCCAAACTGGTTTGGTTTCAGGTCATTATAATTATGATAATAAGAATTGGGATTTCAATTTCACTTATTGTTCATTCACAGTTCAACATTGGTGGTGGGCTACAAAAGTTGTTACTTTGATTGCTATATTAGTAGAGTCTATTACTTTCTTAACTCATATAGGTAAATAGGTTCACAGCTTTACATAATTGCACGAAAAACATATATTTAACTAAAAATTGGAATTCTTAATATCTTCTAAAGCAGTATTGAAACTATCTTCAGGACTAATTTGAATCTTTTTAACTTTTAAAACACCATCAACAAAGATCCAGTGAGATCTGATGATCCCAGTTGGTTGCTTTTTAGCTCCTAAAGGACCAATTAATTTCTTTTCAGGGTCTGATAATAAATGATATTTCAATCCTTGCTTTTCAACGAAATTCTTTTGGGCTTTTGGAGTATCAGCACTTAAACCAAAGATAGTTGTATCTAAATCAGTTAAATCGGTCAAATTCTTTTGAAATCCACAAACCTGTCTAGTACAGCCAGGAGTTGAAGCTTTTGGATAAGCAAAAATCACAACGTATTTGGTCTTCTTAGCAACTTCTGGTAAATTGGTCTCATTTTCATCTTCATCTAATAAAACTAAATCAGGAATTTTATCACCAACTTCTAATTGTTTTTCAGGCTTTGAATCGGTTGATTTTGGTTCAGTTGACATTTTTTTGGCTTTCTTAATTGGTTTTTTAGTATCAATTGGTTCTGGTTCCGGTTTTGCTTTACCTTTATTTCTTGTTGAACGACGTAATTCAACCATTGTGTGGCTGATTGCGCGACCCCAGACTCCTATTATACTGGGTGAGCTGTGGTGATTGGTTATCTTCTTTGATGTTGGGTGAAAAATAGTTCAATTATTCATTCGATCCTTTTTAAAATTATCAATCAAATTAATTTGTCAACGTATTGATGAATCTTCTTTATTACGAAGTCTTCCTCGCTCAAGTTAATATTGCTATAATAATTATGGTGTCTTAAGGAGGTACTGACCCCTAAATCTAAGTCAATTCTTCAGTGAGTTGTTCCTACTAACCCATTATCAACATCAATAACCCCTATTTCCTCTATACCCAATCTTCAACCTATTCTGACCCCAGTGTAAAGGTTACGGGCCCCCATAAATACGAGTTATTTATGCAGGAATTCAAAATGGTTGTAAAACGAAAATGGTGGTAAAAATGATCCCAAAACCAATATGAATAATAGATACAGAATGGATTCATTACGTGTATTATCAGAAGTTGCCCAGGTTTACGAGTCTATCAAAGATAACTTCTATGGTGACTATAATCAACCAGAATGTACAGATCAATTAGTTGAATATATATTTTCTGATTCAGGTCAAGGTGATCATAAACCTATAGCAGGAGAAGATCACTTAGAGAATAAAAACGATGGAAAATTAAGTCAAACTAGCATCATTCTGGGCCGTATTTCAAGTCAAGAATCAATGGATGATACTGTTCCAACGTCATCAGATTTTGAACCTAATAAATCTTCATCTTTTGACTATGTTTTGAAGGAGAAAGGCTTAATTGGTAGACCAGTATCTAAAATTATCAATGCTAAGTTTTATTTACACTATGACCTTGAAACATTTATCACGTACTTAAGAAAGCCAGCTAGTTTAAACAAAATTTCTAGACCCAAAGTGAAATGTATCTTGTTCAACAATAGTAAAGTGGTTGCAAATTTATGTGAAAATTTTGGTATAGATAGCGTAAGTTTCACCAAAGTGTTTAGAAATTCAAATGGAAAAGTCATTAAAGTTGAAATCTTGAAACCTAGTGTTATTACAATCGAGAAGTTGAAAAGAGAAGTTTGCTATCCACGTTATAAGACAGGGATGTCATTACATTTAATTAGGGGTGAGATCAAACCTCAATTGCTTTATTTTGATTCAGACACTTATGAATCTGATAAAGAAAATTTTACTACCTTCACAAGGTTAATTTAGGTATATAGGTAATATATGAGCTGCAACGAAGTATGCCAGGGGAAAATCATCAAGGGCTAAAATTGTGGGGTATAGTATCCTATGACTAACTCGCATAGATCGATCTAGGAATTGATAAGACGCCGCGCAGACTACTATGGTATCGATATTTAAAAAGAAGAGATCTAATAGTATTCCTACATCTGAACATGAACCTGTTGATGATGATATGCATTTTGCTAGAAGGTTCTCTTCTGGTTCTATATCAATCGACGAGCCAGGGTCAATTAGAAACCTATCAGAGCCTGTCATTGAAGACTCACCAACGCCCCTTGTAATAAGAGATGAATATTCATTATCACCCGCAAGTTCTGTACCATTATCAGAAAATGAAACATTGAATGAAACACGGACACATTATATTGAATTACAAGAAACATACATTGACAATTTCGATCATTATTTACCTTTTATGTTAAGGAGACTTCGATTAACTCAAGCCAGGCTCCGTGCTGAAGAAACTCAGGCCCTCAATGAAAATGTATCTACTGATAATACCAACAGTCATACCAATTCACAAGCACACTTACAGGATCTTCAATCTAAGGATTTTGATGATGATGACTTACCCACCATCCTAAATGAACCAATTGGTGATGTAATAACTGAGCCTAGAGATTCGCTTATTATGGGTAAGAACATCTCTAACTTTAATTTGAAAAGAGAATGTATAATAATCAATGAATTCATAAAACACAACACTTATGTGTTCACTTCTGGGCAAGCATTTGAGACTTTCAAAGAATTAAAGTCGAAAAAAGTCAGGAAATCTTCAGTATCTTCGATTGAGCCAGATCAAAGAAATCATATAATTCCAGTGGCTCATAAGAAAAAAGGAGTAGGATTACCTCTATTTAAAATATCTGTACCTTACATGTCAAGTTTCCGTAAAAACATCCCATTTGTGATATTTCACAAATATTTAGAAACTCCTTTACCACCTAGGTATACCGAACAAGGTAATTTGATTGATGATGATTATGAGACTTACCAATTCTGTACGGTTAATGTTAAAAGATCACAGGTAACAAGACGGTATAAGTTTGAGTTTAACTTACCTAATGGAGATAGACAGACAATTTTAGCATTTCAACATAATTTCAAACCATTTGCTGACTTTACCTATAAAGGTACAAGGTTTAGAATATTAGGTACTGCTATTATCAGTACAGCTGCTGTTTTCTATATCCCTACTTTGAAACTATTACTTGTGGATAATAACAAGCCATCATTATGTGATGATATAATTAATAAGAAACCAGGGTTTGAATTAAGTTCTCTTATTAAAAAGCTGCCGAAACCCAAGGTTTTGAATGATGAAGATCTTAAGAATTTAACCCCTGAACAATACCCTAACCCACAACCGAATCCATCCAATGAATTGTTAAGGGATGATTTTTACTTCTTAGCTGAATATAGCCCTAATGCAAGAGATTATATACCCAATAATTTACCACCATTTGGAGCGTTCAAGGATTCTTTGGTTTATGATGAATCATTGAATCTATTACCCAAGAAGTATTCGGAGGTGGGTAAGGTGGAATTGTACCAAGACAATAAGGACAACCTTATAACTGGTCATCCTAGAAGATCAGATGAAGAAGACATAAACTCTACCAAATCCTTAGATGTGGACACTTTGATCTTGAATTGTATTTTATTGACGTTCAGAGAAGTAGGGATTAGAACAAGTACTAGACCCAAAAATGTTTCACTTCTTGGTTCAAGAATTGGTGGTAGAGTTTCAGTTACTGGTGATATAGGTACATTAATAAATCCACTTGATTAGTTTTTAGAGATTTGATTATATATTCTAATATCATATATCCTATGTTAGGGTTCCATTTCTGCAATTCGTGACCTTTTACTATTTGTGGCCTTTTGGGTTGACTTTAATTCTATGGTGATCTGGCTGGTGATCTATCTCTGACAGGTGATCTGTCTCTAACAGGTGACCTTGATGGAGATCTTGAATATCTACCACGATTGTAATTACCTTCATTTTCATAAGACTCATTAGCTTCTTTTGGTTCATGATTTCTTTCATTTTGATACGAATCTCTTTCTCTTGATGAGCCTCTGTATCCTCCTCTTCCACTTCTATCATAACCTCCTCTACCATATCCTCCTCTTCCTCTGTATCCACCTCTACTTGCATATCCGCCTTCGTAACCTCCTTCATATCCTCCCTCGTAGCCACCATATCCACCGTAGCCTCCGCCGTAACCTCCACCATAACCTCTGTCATAACCGCCATAGCCACCGTATCCACCTTCATATTCACCTCCATAGCCACCTTCATATCCTCTATCATAGCCGTATCCACCATAACCACCTCTTCCATATCCATAACCATATCCACCTCTGCTTCCTCTATATCCACCTCTACCTCTACCTCTACCTCTTCTAGCTGAATAAGGATCAGATCTGGCAATTTGTACAACTAATCCATCAGGTAAACAATATGGAAGTTTTTGACCACTTAATTCAAGGGCTTTTTCACAATCTTCAAATGTTTTATATTCAACAAATGCATATTTTTCACCGTCATCAGTTCTTGGTGGTGGGATATCTAATCTGACTAATTCTCCAAATCTATTGTGTTAGTTTCATTGATTTTATATTTTTGGATCTTGATTTCTTGGATTGATTATATTGAAGAGGAAGAGGATTATGAAGGACCAATGGACATATTTAGGAATGATTGAATGTGGGGTTTGAAAAAGGAAGGGTTGATGGGATGTTTTGAGCCTTAGTTATGGATGAACATTACAACATGAAATGAATGAAGGGAATGTGACTATCACTGACACTATAAGCAGCAAACTAGAACAACAATTGAAGCAACTGAAGGAACAATCAAGGAACAAAATGAACAAAAATGAAGGGAAAAAGGAATAAATGGATTAGATGATACGGACAAGATGACATGGGAAGAATGAATGAATGTGAAATAATCAAAATGATTGAAAACAGGAATCAAAAAATTCTTTGAATCAAGCAATAAAGGTAATTCTTATAATTGTCAAGGTAACTCTATGAGATCTAAGAGAATATAACCAATCTATCAAATTCCTAAAAGTTAATGAATTGATACGTACTTTTCAAATTCAGGAGCCAAGTCAGCAGCTTTGGTGTCTTTAGTAAAACCAGTAACATATAACGTGTTCTTTGGCATAGCGTTAAGTTTGTCAGTTTGATTAATTCGCACTAGTCCATAGAATTTTCCATTGGTGTGTGACTAAAAGAGAAAAATCCCGTGCACCCATAATTAATTTTTTAGTGAGCGGTTAAGTGTAACAATTGAAAATGAGACAATAGAAATGAGAAATGGAAAACTGAAAAATGATTGTCAAGTCAATCATTTAAAATGTCGCGTGATCTCCTCTTATGTATGTCATGCATTAAGAGGGTCGCGTCACTTGGCGAGACATTATTTTACCCAACAATTTTATTTTCTTTTTTACTCAACCAACTTTGACCTTAAATTTAGTACGACAAATACTGGAATTTACTACGGTTCCGCCTCATTTACAACCATAGTCACGGACCAAATTATTTCACACCTCCAGACTCCAGACTGCGAAAAAAATTAACATAAGTGATTTATATCTATTACACATTTAAATAATACTTCCTTATTAATTAATCTGTTAAGTTAACTTACTTTGTATAAGTGATAATATTTAGTTCAACCTGGAAACCGTAAAGATTTTAAATTCATCTTGAATCCTTACGTGTATAAAACTTATATAGTATATAATCATGCAATTCAAGGAAGAATTTGAAGATATTCTAGATGAATTTTTAGATCAAAGAGTATATGAAAACTGTTCTCCTAAGGAGGAACCTGATTATCAGTTCAATAATCAAGATACTCAATTTGATAATCAGTTTCATAATCAATTTAATAGTCAATTTAATAGTCAATTTAGCAGTCAGTTTAATAGTCAATTCAATAGTCAATTTAATAGTCAATTTAACAGTCAAAACAATAGTCAATTTAATAGTCCAAGAGATTACAGTATTTTTGAAAGTGTTAGTCCAAATAGTCAACAAGTTAAACCAGACAACAAGAATTATGAATTTTTAGAAAATGTTAATAATGCTAATAATCAAAGACTTAAACCTGAGACCGATATGAACGATTATGATTTATTAAGAGATGAAATATCTAAATTACAATTTGGTAAATACAATATGAACTTTATACCCAAAACAATCATTCCAGAACCTGAAGTAATGGATTTTTCACCTTCAACTATGGAAAATTTACCTTATAAACTTAATATTTCAAATTTACCAGATTATTCAAGAGTTGAAACCCAAATCAAAATCAGTTTAAACTTATCACCATCTCCAGTGGAAAATTTATTGCATTTACCTCAAGATTTGATTGCTAAAAACAAATTTTGTCTTAGTGATGATCTTAGTAGTTTAAGTCCAGTTATTTTGAACAACTTATTATATCTAGATTGTTATGTCATGACATCAAACTTATCTAAATCATGTAATATTTGTTCAAAATGTATTAAGCGTGAACAAAAGAGAGCATCAAGAAGAAGACTTGGTAATGAAGATCAAGAAGAGTCCCAAATCTCCATTAATGAAAATACTAATGGTATCGTTAAGAATAATCCAAATACTTGGGCTGATGAAAAAATGATTAAAAAGGCAATTTTTTTTAATTGTAAAGAAATTGTTTCATTTCCTCCACCAACTGGTTTATCTAAATCAAAATCTATTGATTTAAGTGCAAGATTAATTTGTTATTGTAGACATCATCAAGAAACTGAAGGGTTCAAATTATTATTCGTTGTTAAGAACTACAAAGGTGAGATTGTAGCCAAAAAGATTACTTCTAATATTATGATTATGGATAGAAAGAAACCTAATAATTCTGAAAAGAAAGTTAGTGTTAGTACAACTGTTAACACTCCAGAACTTCATCCAATATCACCAAATTCCATTGATGAATCATCTGATTTAACTAATGAATCTGACCGTAAACGTAAGAAATTATCTATCGATGATTCTAATAATAATTTAGATAATCCAATGTTCAATGGTTCAAATGGTTCAAATGGATTCTCCCCAATTAGTAATAGTGACACCAATACCTCCGTTAATAAACTATCATATACCAAGAGTTCAAGATTCCCAAGTATGTTGACTACTAATCCAACCATACTGAATGTTCCAACTATTTTGAGAATTATTCCAGCTCAAGGTCCAATAAGAGGTGGAATTGAAGTTACATTATTAGGATACAATTTCAATTCTAATCTTTCTGTTAAATTTGGAACTAATTCTGCATTGGCTACTCATTGTTGGTCCGAAACAACTATAGTCACATATTTACCACCAGCATCACAACCAGGACAAGTTTTGGTTAGTTTCGAAAACCATGAAAACACCACTATACAGAATCAACAAATTTTCACATACACTGATGATACTGACAAACAATTAATTGAATTGGCATTACAAATTGTTGGTTTGAAAATGAATGGAAAATTAGAAGATGCTAAGAATATTGCTAAAAGAATTGTTGGTAATGGATCTAATCCAAATTCTCAACCTAATACCCAGACCAATACTCCACAAACATCTACTCCTGGTGCTAATATTACTAATTTGAGCAAAGATGAAGATTCCGCTGAAAGCATACCATCAAAAGCTGTCGAAGATTGGTATAATAGTGCACAGGGAATTGTTGAAAAGTTAACTAAACAAAACTATTCAACTGAAGAAATCTTGGTTAATTTCCTTAAATTAGTTGACTTACCAAATTGTCCTATCATAATACCAAATTGGCAATTGAGTAATTTGGAAGGTCAAAGTCTTTTACATTTAGCCACTATTAAGAGTTATCATAAACTTATTAAATTTTTAATAAATCATGGATCTAAAATTGATTTGAAAGATAATCAAGGATTAACTCCATTATTCTATGCTGGTATTACTGGTGATAGAGATTTAATCAAATTGTTCTTGGGTTGTAACTCCAGTGTTAAGAGATTATCAAATAACAAGAGCATCAAAGATTATTGTGATTTGAATGTCCTTGATATGTTTGAAGATATTGAAGATGAAAAACCAATTGGTAAAGTCAACTCAATTGATTCATTAAACTCATTATTTGATGTTAAAGGTTTACATATCAGTAAAATGGTACCTGAATTGGATAATAATAGTGAATTAGCTGATAGTGAATTCAGTGAAATTGATGATGTTTATGATTTGGAACTGAATAGTCCAAGTGGTGCATTCGTTGAAGGACTGTCATCTCTGAACATGGGAATTCAAAATCAAGATATAAGTAGAGAAGTAATTCTTAATATTGATAATGAAAATGATAGTGCTAATGAAGAAGCTACTGAAAAAGGTACAATTGTAGCTGAATCGCCAGTTGAAGAAGAAGATAAAGTCAAGAAAGGACTCTGGCAAAAGGTTAAAGATGTTTTCAATAATTCAGATGAAGATTTACCAAATTATGATGATTTATTCCCATTTGGTCCTTCGTCATCATCATCAAGTAAACCGAAGTCAACAGTTGAAAGACAATTGAATGAAATTAATAATTCCACTGGTAATAGTTCTCATAAAGAAGTTGAACATGATTCTGATAGTTCTGAAGATATGATAATTTCATATATTAATCATCCTCGTAAGACTGTTGAAAATGATAAAATGTTGATTTTCTTCTGGTTACCAATGCTTATAATTATAATGTCATTATTTGTAAGTATTAGCTTAATGGGATATAAAGTGGAAATGATTGAAAATATCAAAATGGGAGTTAGAGATACTTTAGGTAATTTAATGGTTGGTAGTGAGAGAATTAAGAGAGTTTTTGATACTCCTAGAGCCTGAACCATCACCTGAGCTACGTGGAGGTGTTTGTGCCCATAATTGCCAAAGACTCAATCTCTCAATAGGGGTAATGAATAGCATAATGAATAATGTACATCGTATATAGTAATATAAGGTTTTATAATAAAGTTTTGAAACTATCTCAAATAGGAATGATAACAAGGAATTTCAAGGAATTCCTAGAATTCCTAAAGGTTATAGCAATCTAATCCAGACTAACTTCATCCATATCCTTAAACTCCACTATTAATCTAAGATAAGGGATTGAGACACCGAGTCGTGTGCAATTCCAAATTGAGGCTTGGTTGAGTCAAGAGCCAACTTCAGGCAAATTCTCGAAATACACGAGATTTTGACCAAACTGGTAAATTAATTATACCATCGTTACTATCAAGGAACATCATCAAGCATGAGATACAAATCTGAGCATATGGTCTGAACCCTTTAATAAGCCTTTCGAATTATCCATGACCTACTAATGAGCTAAGCAGGTAATAACATGACCTCTTGAAATTAGTAAACAAATTAAAGGCAATGCAATTTAGGAAATTTTTTTCCTCGAACACAAAAATAAACACACAGTTCGTAAACAAGATATGTACGTTGTAATAGTAGAATTCGTATAATAAAGAGATGACAAGTAAATGACAAGTAAACGCAATTATTTATTAATTAACTAAAATTAAAATAAAGCAGCAACGGCAGCTAAACCAGCAACGGCACCGACAGCAACTTTGTTACCAGCATTAGCGGTTTCAACAGTTGGAGCAGCGGTTGATTCAGCAGCAACAGTGTTTGGAGCAGCAGTGGTTGGAGCTGGACCGTTGGTGGTATAAGTGGTTGGGATGGTACAAGCACCAGTGATGGTGATGGTGGTAGCTTCGGTAACAGTGATGGTAGCATTGTTAACAACGAATTCGGTGGAGTATGGACAGTAGGTGGTGAAGTCAGTAACGACAACATCGGTGGTAACGGTAACGTTAGCAGCGGAAGCAATTGAGGCTAAAGCAGCGGCAGATAAAACAGTTTTGAATTGCATAGCGAATGAATATAAATAAGTTCTGTTAAACAAAAAAAAAATTGGGAAACAGGAATTAAGGGCTTTTTATATCGAAAATCTGATGATAAAAAAATAAAAGAAAAAAAAAACAATTAAAAAAAAAAAAATGAAAATTTTTACTGGATGGTAAGTGCACGGAAATCTTTTTTTAGGTACAAAATCTACGAAGAATGGGCAATTAATCCTGGTGAACTAGGTGACATTTTTACTTATATACAGGAACGCAGCTGTTGTAGTGGCAAGACAGGCTCTTGACGAATAATAACTAATAATTTACTAAGACCAAAATTAGTCTAAAATCATAACAAAAGAATGAAATTTTTTACTGAAAGTGCCTAATTGAGTAAACTGTTAAACAATGTTGTATATTCCAGTTTAGGTAGGTTTAATTAATTATTGTAAGCCTGTGTGTTACCTTATGTCAAGTCTATCACTATATGAAAAAGAATAATCCGCCTATTGTCTACTTTGAGAAAAATCTGTATCTCACAGATAAAAATTTTCGTCAAAAACTCGGGCAGCATGCAAGTATTAAATTTTTTCCCTATTGAGAAATCACTATTAAGAATTGAAGTTTAACTAAGGGGAATGTAGTAAATTACTTCTTAGTAGCTGTAGAGTTTAACCAGTTCAATACCGTAACTAGTAAGATGTTTTAGAATATAATTAGTCATAATTCAATTTAAACCACTATAAATCTGAAGTAGTTATAAAAGGTAAAATAAAGTTTAAACTTCAAGACCTCACCCCAATTTGGTAAGAACTATACTGTTTTGGGGTATAGGGGTAACGTGCTCATACCCAGTCTTGAAATTCACACTAAATGAACGGCTCGGTACGACACTGGATAATGCGACATTTAAATCCGCTGCACTCAATTTCCAATCAAATTTGTTCCCTTACTCAACTTTCTACACCCACACTACATAATCTCGTAAGTACCCCGATTACGCTGAGTAAGTTTTTATTTCCTTAAGCTCCTAATCTGTTAAAGTTGCCGATCTTTCCTTAATTGGTTGCATCTAGGTCTTAATTAAAATCGGCCAAGAATTATTGCTGCGATGCCCTCAACTTTGAGTTATTTAATCTATTATTGTTACATTAGTTTAAACATTCATTGGTTATAAGAGAAGTTCATTAATAGATAACCCCCTTAGTTAATAAAGGGATTATGCAACCTTAGGTATATTGAAGTATTGTGCTGTGGTTTGAAGTCGGAGTTATAGTGAGATAACCAGCCATTTTACCTGCTTTACATGAAACTTCAACCTCATAAAAAAATCACAAGACCTTAATAATAACTCGGATAAAGATAATCCATATTTCAAGATTTGTACTGCGGTCGATCTATAGTCTATAAGCAAGTTACGGATTTGTGAAAGAGTCAAATTTGTCAATATTCTCTTAAATTATTTTAATTACCTTTCTTAATTGGGATATGTAATGAAATACATGTAAAAATTCTAAATGACAAGGCTTTGAGACATAAGGGTTCAAACCTGAATTTGATGACTTAAGTAATTTGGTAACCTATTTAGGATGTATCAGTGCTTATAATATGTTTCAGATATGTAGGTGCTTATAATGTAAATAGTCCCTTTGTTCGGTGCTACTATTCAGGGGTTATTATCTATATTTATCCGGTTATAAAGTGAGTCTAATAAGTTAAGCTCAAAATTCATACAAATGGATCTAGCCAGCTTTTTGGGAATCTAAGGTTTGATGGATACCTCTTAGTTTGGCTTGATTCAGCGTATTTTTCGAAATTCTTCAAAATGAGAGTCAATTGAACCAATTGGTATACATTTCATTCAATTGTTTCGTCCAATCCTCTTCGTGTCTGTTAATCTTCAATACTCTTTTAACTACTTGAATCTCCAGACTCAAATACCCAAAAAAATATTAATAATTATCAAACAATAAATTATTAAGAATGAAATCAAAAATTATGAGACCCACACTTCCTAAATTAGAGATCTAATAAAGGCAAGTTGAAACTAATATTCTTTGTAGCGAAGTGCAATGCAAGCAAAGATTAGCTGTTAAAGAACTTCTTGATCTTCTTTAACGTCTCAAGGTAAGTATAAAGAAAAAAACTTAGGACGCGAATTCGATGAGTTTAAATAGTTCGAAAGGTCGTGTCCATGGCAGTGCTTTTGCAACCAAGAATAAATCATTACAATGCTATGCCCAGTGTTTGTACTTCCAAGAATATAACCGGAAATAGATTTATTTTTTCAGCAGGAGAAGTGTTCATCGTATTTGAGGGGTTAATATTGTTATTCTATATATTATTATTTTAATTTGTTGCCACTATATACACGTATGCTCTTATATTTGAAGTTTTGTCGGATAACCTTTAGATTGACCCAAGTTTCTAACTACTAAATCATCACTATCTTGATCTGAAAGTATATATCCAATACCAGTACTCTTACCTTTATTCAAGTTATAACAACCTGATGTAATAAAACCGACTAAATTCCCTACACCGACTTTATTTGAATAAATTCTGGCAAAGTCCTCCAATGGTCCATTGGTTTCTATTTTAATGAGTTTAATTTGTAATTTTCCATCTTGTGGTTTATTCAGGATACAATTCTTACCCGTTCTTGATTCATTTATATTTTCAATAGCATCATTCACGGTATTGACTATTCTTTTTGTACCATCGAATTCACTGAATTTTAACTCAGTAGACAACTTATTAAAATCCACATTTAATTCCTTCATACGATACAAAAATTCCCAATCACATCCTGGTAATAACCCATGCTCAAAAGTGAATAGGTTTTTTTTGCTCTTTGGTAACTTATCATACTTTTGTAATTTAAGATTCATTTCAACTTGTGCTAAATTCCATGCTTCATCGAAATAAGGATAATCAGAAGGATAGTTTAATCTACCATTTTCAAAATTAAACTGTGCTAATTGTTTCTCTGCTCCTACTTTAACTCCTCTTACTCTCACCAATTCCATCCATATTGATGAGACAAAATAAAACGGTACTATCAATGTCCATCTTTGTTCAAATTTAGTTAATAACAAGGGAATCCTATTTCTTTGTACGTTCCTGTTGGATTTTTCGTGTAGCTTAAGCAGTTTAAGTGATCTTTGGTCCAGATAACTCTTAGTTCTGCCTTCACATGTCAACAAGTTTGCCAAACTCTCTAAATCTATTGACCCTTGTGAGAATTTTATTATCAAATCAAGGTAGTCTTCTGCTCCTACTGGTGGGAAAGTTTTGGGTTTTAGGTGAAATGTATCTAAAATATTGAAGCTGAACGTAGTTCCCTCGCTTAGACCATCATTATATATGCTTAACTCTTTGAAGTCCTGGTCAGTACCATGAAATATTTGATTGAGTGAACTTAAAGATTTAGGCCCGATTAAATCAATACTACCCAATGAATATCTACAATCCTCTAGACCTTTGACTAGTGGTGATAATATTTTGAATAACCTTTCATAGAATGAAGGGTGGACTCTGATAATTATTTTAGATACTTGTTGATTACAATATATCAACCCTTCTCCAAGCTCATTATCTTCGTGATAGAGCATTCCATAGTAATTCTTCTTACCTTGAAGTATAGAATTAATGTTGGTCCTTCCTATTAAACTCTTCATTATATCTTCGTTATACTCAAATGTTAAACTGTTGTAGTATGAGGTTTCTAAGATGACAGTATCCAGCTTGAAAGCTCTATTCATAGACTTGAAACACTTTTGTGTAGGTCTAGCGGGAATCTGATACCCCCATTGTTTCTTCATGTGGAATCTCTTTGCATGCCATACATGGGTAGGCAACCAAGTGAATTGCCTTTGACGTTTATAATATTTTAAATTACCTTTTGGTTTATCAGCTAATTTCCCAACCCCAGTGTTATCGTAAGATCCCACAACATTATTTAATGTAGGATTTGCCCTATCTCGTTTAAGATCCTGTAATTGTGCATTTAAACTGTTGAGTTTGTTTTTATAACCTTCATGGTCGAAATTGGGGATGTCTTTCATCAATTTAATTCTCCCTGCCAATTTTAATAATTTCTTTGACATCTTTAATCTATATATATCTCTTCCTGTTTTCTTATGTAATTTCGTGATATTGGTATCTTGCATTTCTCTTAATGCTCTTTTTCTAAGACGTTTGGGTATTCTTTTAACATTGTGAGATGCAGTACGCCTTCTAAGAGTTCTTGGTAAACTTTGAAATACTCTTGTTGATGATGCAAATTTAGTTTTTAATTGACTTAATTCGAATGATTTGATTTCATACTTTCTTGCATCTAAGAAATCAGGTATGTTTAAAATTCCATCTTTATATGAAGGATCGGAGTACGCCGTTCTGATTGCTCTTGTATTAAATATCTTACTCTTCTTGTCCATACTAACAATTTCTCATCTCTTCGCACATTCAAGAGATCTATATATCTTACTTAGTCTATTTTATATATACATTAATTTACACTAAACACACTAACTTTCTATCAATAATAAGCAATCGTATAAATGGTTTGTAAATGACTATGTTCCTTTTGCCAATCCGTTAAAATTTTCATCATTTGATCTTCTAATATAGTTTCAGTCTCGTCTTCAAAGGTCTCTTTTTCCTTTGCTTGTTTAGAACTCCTTTTGAATTCATGTATCATGTTAACGAGTCTAACAATTCCTTTACCACCAATAACGGCATTTTCATTGTCATCTTTGATATCTATATTAATGATGTGAACTAATTGTCTGATTTGATTATCTTTATCATTTCCATCATCTTCATTTAATCTGAACATTAAATCATCAACTACAGAGTCAAAACATCTTTCTTCACAAGTAATTACAAGGTCGAACTTTCCAGCGTATGCATTCAAATGCCATTTCTCTGGTGCAGTTTTGACATTTTTATTACGGTTTAACATATGGAATAATCCATTTGATTCGTAGGTTTTACGATGCTCTTGTGACATTAAATCTTGATATATTTCTTCATAAGGTGTACCAAATTCATAAACATTTGGTTTATCGATACTAGGACCTGGTAATCTAACAGCTGAACCTGTACCAAATGAATTTATATTATATCCAGCATCTCGAAGTTGTTTATGGGCTTCCATAGATCTATTATTATTAGCTGCACAAACTGTACATATCCTCAAACTATCAGGCACAGTTACATTGGGTATAGCAGGAAGGGCTGGGGCTTGGGTTTTAGTTGCCATCTTGATTAATCAAGTCGTCTCTATGTGTAGTTCACTAGTGCGATTCCAACTTCTCACTGTATTTGTTTGGTCAGGGCACGATGTTCTAAATAATATATATATTTGTTTAATTATTTATATTTATAATAAAATACATGTAACCGGACACGTAATTAAATCACTTTTCAACAAAATCATATGATTCAGATTTTACATCAGTAGAATCACTTTGCATCAAATCAATGGGCTCTTCTACCTTCTGTTCTATGTTAACAGATTCTTGTATATCATCTTCAACCTTTACAACTTCTTCAGATTCAATATTGTTATTAACTTCAACAAAGTCATCAACTTTTACTTGACCCTTTTTGGTATCAAAATCGTCCTCGTCATCTATATCTATGTCAAAATCAATATTTGTATCCACTTTGTTAGTTATTGTATGGAAATGGATAATCTTGTTATCCTTGCAAACTTCCTTGAGGTTTTTTAAATCTTCGTCACTACTTAATAACAATCCAATCATCATAGAAGGATCAACATCTTCTATCTTCAAACGTTGATAATTGGAAGTGTGGTATGAATCGTTGATATCGAAGGAAGGTTGATTATCTGGAGGTTTTGATGTCTGAGGATAATGAGGATCTAAATAAAGCAACTCTTCTGTAGTTTCGTCATAACCAAAAAAATAAAAACTAGAAGATGGTCTTCCACCTGCTATACCGACTGAAAAAGGTAAATTCAATAATTTTAAAATTGAATCATAATAAAATTTATTAGTCTTATCAATCCCTAACCTTACTGGGAACAATACAAGCATATCGCCTTCAACATGTCTTAGTTGATCTTCATACAAATCTCCTTCACTAATTATGACCTTTAATCGAGGTAATTCTTGGGATTCCTTATTACATAATCTTTGAATCGATAATGATGCAGCATTTGGCCCGAACCATTGCCCCGGCATAACTTGTAATGGCAGTTCTCCTGCTACCTTTATAAAATTATGAATGGAAAACGATGATTTTGATTCATCTTTGAAATAGTTTATAACTTTCTTGGGTTCTTTACATATCTTATTGAAACTATTAGCTAATAAACTTTGGGATGTTCTAATCATACAGCCCCACCCTACATCTGTAGTGAAATTGTCGTTATCGATAAAACTATGAAAATTTGAAGATAACGGATTTCTATTAAATACCATTGAACCTATGAATTGTAAAGGGGACGGGCCATTGACAAACCTAGGGATTGGTTCGAACCCTGTACGATATGTTAACCATATCAATTCCTTGACTCTTTGTTCAATAGACTGTTCATCAGTAAATGAGTCTCCTAATATTATGAAGTTCAAAGCTTTATTCGAATCAATTTGTGGTTGGTTTTGAATTTCTGGGGTTTTTTGCCTTTGTGCTTCCTTATCAATTTGTATGTGCAGCCAAATATCTTTTATAAACGAGAATTTGTTAGAAGTTTCGATATTATTATCAACAGTTGGTTGATCCTTATTATCATTAACTATGGGGTGTTCGGATCCTGAATCTGAACTCTTATCAATTGAATCCCCCAGTGTATCCTTATCTGGTTCCATAATTAGATGATACAGTAGGTTTCTGTACACGCACCGCGAAATTAAATATATAGAGATAGTCATACCTACAATTTGTACATATACTGATTAATAGAATAGATTCATAGATAATGCCTAAACGAGGTAACGGTAAAGTCAAGGCACTTCCTAATGGTAGGTTCAGGCTAAATAATCGTAAAAAACGGAAGAGCAAAGGTACTTCTAATAGTCATCGTAAACCTGCTAATAATGCACAATACCCTGAATTAATGGATCTCGAAAATGGCGTATACATACCGGAAATTGGATCCAAGGTTCCCAAAAATAGTATGAGGAATATGGGTAGAAGACCAGGAAGGCATTTGATGAATGAAGTCGCCTATACTAGTGAACATAGGTCTGAGACAATGAACTTGCCGTTAAGAAAGAGACCAATTGAGTTTGTAAAGGCCAAAGAGGTTTACGATCCAAGTAAGGATATCAATAAAGAAGAAGATATGAGAGAAGAAGTTCTTAAAGATCTTCAAGATATAAAGATAGATGAGTCAGATGATGATGAAGATAATATGGAGGATAATACAGGGAACGTGGTTGAGAATGATGTTCATGATAAAGTGATAGACAAAGAACCAATTGAAGATGTTCACCCAGAAGTTATTCAAATAATTAACGACTTTGAAGAACCTGAGGAACCTGAAGAGGAAGTAAAAGAAAAGGTGCAGCCGAAAGATATTGAGTTCCTTATCGATGATGAAGGTGATGAGTCATTAGCTGCATCAATAAAACCACATACAGCATTGGTAATAGAAAAACAACCTGAAAACTTGGACCATGATAATGTTCTTAATATTGGGAAAGTATCACTACAAACGAAATATGAGAATGGTGAAATGTATACAGAATTAATGTCAGCTGAGAAGTTAAAGAAGATCAAACCAGGATTTGTTAATGAGTCCCATGGTGTAAGTTTGGAAGAATCTGAAGATGATTTTGAAGATCAAGATGATCCCCAAGGGTACCAGGATTACATCTCAGAAATTATGAGGCAAATGAGAGAAGATTCAGATGAATATGAGAGTGATACCAATTTTGATATAATGGCAGAGGATTCTGATCTAGAAACGGATGAGATACGAAGTGATACGAAAGGAAATAAAACAGAACCAACTAAACCAAAAGAACCAGAAGAACCAGAATATGGTTTCCTTGAAGAAGATTACGATTTCGATATATCCAAAATATCTGTATCTAACATCAGGTATGGGGTTAAAAACCAATATTATACCACCAGTATGGAACTTCTTGGCTCAATGGACCCTATTTGGGTTGAAGAAGATGATATTATTGATTATGTTTTGGAGAATGGTGTAAGAGAACATAGGCTCAATAGTTTTTTCAGATTTATAACCAAAGATTTGATTGATGATGAACCTGAAATCGAATCTGAAGTTTACATTTCTGATTCACTGGATGAAGACGAAGAAGAAGGTTTCAAAGATGAAGACGAAGATGGTCTAGATGAATTACTCAATTTCAGAAGTCAAGCTGGACTTAACCCTTTCGATATTGAACCTACTTCAAGTATCAAAACTAAAGGAAAAGGTAAGAACAAGAAATTGGATTTTGATCAAATGGATTTAGACAACGAATTGAGAGAGTCTTTACAAGAGCAATATTTATCACAAAGGCAAGCCAAGAAATTGCGTAAACAATTGAAAGAGGATGAAGCAACTGAAGAAGGTATAGCATCAAATGATTTACTTGTCAAATATCCTTACTCATTGCATATTAAGGACATAAAATATGAAATGGAATCTTTTCTTCACGATGGCACGAGAAGTACATTAAAATTTCCACCTTTGGATCCTCATGGTAACAAGACGGTTAAAAAAATGGCTGAATGTTTCAATTTCAAATGTAAAAGAGCAGGGGGTAATGGGCTTAAACTGTTTATGGAATGTGTTAAAACCAAGAGAACTTTCCTGTATCTTCCTAATCATAATGGAATTTATGCTATAACTAGACAAAGACCAATATTCAATAGAGTTGATGTTAAGAGACCCAAGGATGAATACATCGAAACTGATGGTAATAGAGATAAGGACCGTAAACGTGGTAGAAATAAAACTTCTAATGCAAATGTTAGAGAGGGTGATATTGTAGGAGAAAAGGCACCAGAGATTCCATCTGATAATATCGGTAGACAATTATTAGAAAAGATGGGTTGGAGTAAAGGTTTAGGGTTAGGCTTAGGTAACAAAGGTATTAACGAACCTGTTGTTGCAAAGGTTAAAACAACTAAACTAGGATTGAAGTAGAGATGACATTAAATATTTATTACTATAATACATATGCATAATACCACATTAACGCTTCTTTGACTTCTTCTTGGGTTTGACCTTGGGAGCTGCATGATTAGTTTCCTTGACATGATGAAATAATTTGTTACGCGATGGGAAGGTTTCTTTGCAAGTACTACATATTTCTGTATCTACAGTTTCAGTAGCATTACCCAATGTCACAGGGGGAGGGGTAGAATTCGCCTGTTTCTTCTTCTTTTTAAGTTTTTTCTTGTTCAGACTACTCCAGTCATTGTCATCTTCTTCCATACCTATTGAAGTAGCTAAATCTGATGATAATTTGGCTAATTCTTCATGCAACTCTAATTTCTTTTTTGATTTAGCTTTTGATCTAGTTGGTCTAATTGGCCCATCTTCTGATGGTGATGAATCTTCCAAGTCTGATTCAATATTATCATCCACTTCAAGGTTCTTAATATCTAATTCCTCTTTGTCTACTTCATTATATTCTACAGCCTCACTCTTTTCTGAATTCATATCCAAGTCGTTTAAGTCCTCTTCTAGATCATCCAAATCATCTATATCTTCTACATCGCCTAAATCGTCTATATCATCTTCAGAATCTTCACCTTCTGATGCAGTTTCAAAATCATCTATACCAAGATTCCTGCCTTCTTTTCTCATTTCATACTTCATTTTGTTCAAAGCTTTCCTGTGTTTATTGGACTGTTCATGGATAGTGAACTGCTTTTCATTCTTAAAGAACTTATCACATACTATACATTCGAAAACCTCTTCGTCTTCAGCTTCATCAAACTCATCGAATTCACTATCATCTGAATTATATTCTTCATCAAGCATGAGCTCCAATTCGTTCAATTCATCTAAAGATAACTTCTGCCAATCTTGGACTTCGAATTGTTTTAACTCTTGTAATCTTGCTTGTTTATCTAATTTGATATTTTTCTCTATTTCTTCCAATTGTTTACGCTTCTTCTCTTTCTCTAGCTCTTGCAAACCTGCCTTTATTCTAGGGTCTCTTTTCTTTATGAATTGAACAAAATTTCTGATTGTTTCATTATATTCCTTTCTTGCATTATCTCTGAACTTTTTGTTTTCCTTCTCCATTAATCTTCTAGTCTTTCTATCAGGAGCAGCTGATAACCTGTATTCATCTTTCCACGTAAAGTTCTTACAAGTTTGGAAGGATGACCATATATTATAGAAGTTCCTTACTTGAGTACTATAGTCTGAAGAACTAGTCCCAAATCTGGGGTACATCAATACGGAATCATCTAAAGCATTAACATTGGCTGAGTTATCCTGATATTTCTCATAATCTGGGAGTTTTTGATACCTACCGTGACTTATCTCTTCTGATGCTAATCTGCCAAAAAGACTTCCTACAACATAGTAGAACCCGGATTGAGAATCATCTACTTTAGTATAATATGAAGGGTTGAAATATCTGTATAACTCATCAACAGAAATACTGGGGATGAAAAATTCCTCTTTTTCTTGATCATAACTAACTTCATCGTCATTCAATATTTGAGTCTTATGTGAATCATACCAAGATCTTTCTTGAGGATCTGATAACACCTCATAAGCAGCTCTTACAAGAGCAAATTTTGCAGTAGCTCCTTCGACATCGTCGGGGTTTTTGTCTGGGTGTAACTGAAGGGCTTTTTTCCTGTAAGCCTTCTTTAATTCAGAGTCATTAGCATCTGTCGCCACTCCTAACAACTCATAATAATCAACCTTCATAGTCTAACAAAAAAATTTTTTGCGATCTTTTTTAATCTTTTTTTTGTGAATTTTGCAACCATACAAACACTATCAAAAAACCTTGACAAGATACAAATTAAGAATTATTAAAAAAATCCTGAAAAACCCTTAAAAAATAGTGAACAATCTAAAATTGAATAAAATGGCTCGTTGAAGGGTATAATACTTACAAGGATATATTTTCAAGATATTTACAACTATTTACATAAAAATAAAATTAAGGAGATACAGTAGCCTTAATTTCATAACTTGGAGCGGGCATGGCTGCTAATTCACCGTCAGTATAAGAAGCTCTGAAGAAAGAATAATGCAAGACAATGTCATCAATAGTTCTTAAGTTAGGATCTTTGGCAAAATCAGGATCAATAAAGAAGAAAACAGGCATATCAACTTCCTCACCCGCTGCTAATCTTTGTTCTTCAAAACAGAAACATTGAATTTTATTAAAATAACCAGCCGCTTGTTCAGGAGTTACTGAATAGGTAGCCATACCAATTATATCTTCTTTTGACATGTTTTTAGCCCTATAGAACGCTAATGCAGTTTCTCCTGGAACAATATAAACTTCTCTTTGTAAGGGAGTGAATTTCCAAGGCAAGATTCCTGAACTTTGACAAGTAAAAGATACTCTGATTCTTCTATTTGTGTCAACGGGAATAACCTTATCTTTAGTAAACTTTTTATTATCAGTAATTGGCACACCACTCCAACCGGTTCTTTGACATAATGCTCTATACAATGGAACAGCAGCAAACGCCAAAGCCAAGAAAAATATACCCAAAGATGTAGCATAATATGTCGTGGTTCTCATTCTATACTGTTGTTGTCTTTCTCTTTCCTTTTGAATGGATTCAAAATGGTCAACGTATAATTTAGATTTTTGTTCTTTACTAAGCAGATTATTATTTTCGGTAGTTTTTGGTGCTTGTTGTAATAAAAACTTATTCGTACTAAACATCCTCATGACGTTTACCGGTTTAATGGGCGTATACATCAGATGACTAACTAATTTAAGTCCTCTCATATTGATTGACCTTAAACTCATGTTAAAAAATGGTGAGAGAATTTGAGATTCGAAAAGTGTAAAAAAATGTTAAAATACGAGCTCTATAAATCTATTGATTATCTAAAACTTGTTTGATAGACTCAACAACTGATTGTTCCAAGCCAATGAAAGAACCAAGATATTCTCTGGTCTTGGCATTGTCGATAGTGTAACGATCAGAAAAATCTCTAACCAGACCTGGTTCTCCAACTGGAATCTTGACATCAAAATTTTTGTGAATCAAATCAACAACCATTTGGTTACTGAATCTTTCTTGATAAAGTAAGAATCTGAAATTAGTGGTATCAGTTTCATATGCAAATATATGTGCTCTTGCAGTATCTCTGACATCAATGTATCCACCAATCATTGGAGGAATGGCATCCTCAGGTTTTAATTTTAAAAGACCACCAACGATTTCTGCTGAAAAATTCAATGTAGTTTTAACTTCACTATCATATGCTTGTGGACCGAAAACATATAATGGACAGACAGCATTAACAGTGAAGGAAGGAGATTCTTTCTTGATGAAATCCCAAACTGCTCTCTCAGCATAAGTCTTTGAAATACTATAAGCATCAAAAATGTTAGTAGCACCATCTCTGGAAATTTTGTTCCAATTGTCTTCAGTAACAACAGTATCTTTGTCATCTTCGGCTGAACCGACTGCTACATAAGAAGAAGTGTAAACGAATCTCTTAATGTTTTTACCGAATTTCTTAACTGATTTGAGAGCATTTTCAGTTCCTTTAATTGCTGGTAAAATCATATCATCTTCCAAATCATTGACTTGAAAGTTACATGGACTTGCGGCATGGAAAAATCCTTCAATCTCAGGATGATCTTTCAATGCTTGATCAAAAGCAGTTTCATCCAAAAGATCCGGGACAATCACATATTTGAAGTTAGTACCAGCATTTTGTGCTAATTTCTCTCCCTTTTCTTTAGATCTGACTGATCCTACAACTTTATACCCCTTAGCGACTAATTGCTTTACAATGTGTTGGGCAATATATCCATTAGCTCCTGAAACGAAAACTGTACTCATGTTTAGTATATATGAAAATGGAAAAATGGTACAATAGAGGCAATTTTATAACCGAAATTAGGTACGGCATACAATGCGATGCGGATTTATAAGCAAAATCGCCGCCAAATGTACGTCGTATTTATTAAACATATAGACTCTAATTAATAAGCTTTTGTAATTGTTCAATGGTATATTCATCATTCAAACTTATTAGTTGATTAAAATCATTTTGAGCGACATTTTGTTTGATGTTATTAACAACTTCTACTAAATAAGTACTGACTTGTACTTTGAAAACTGGGTCATAATTGTTCAATAATTCCATGTATCTGAGTTTTTCACCATTTTCTTTGATGTCTGGATCTAAATATCTGTAATCATCAATATCTTCGTAAATGAAATCCAGTTTGTATGCGTCAACTTGACCATTAGACTCTTGAACTTCTTCCAAGAATAATAAAGTATTCTTAATGATACTTGGGAATAATTCAATGAAAGTTTGTTCGCCTCTAGGCAAAGTAAGATTAAGTAACGATAATAAACCCAATAAATTGATTTTCTTATTCCTTGGGTTACCATTGTTGATGTAATAATCTAACCAATGTTTCATGAAGTTATGAATATCGTTGGACAAGTAGTTTAAAATCTTTAAGAATACTTCATTGTTACCGAATGATAATCTTGACAAGATTAACAATACTTTATTGATATTAACAATGGATTGGTTTTCATCTATAACGTACAAAATAAGCGAGTTAACTAATCCACTATTAACCAAAGAAGATAAGAAAATTTCGGTATTATTTAACTTCAAGATCAATATATCCATTAATGAAATAAATATATTAAATGAATCATCTCTCAAAGTACTCAAATAGCCCGAGAAGATTTTGAATATTTCGTTAATAGAATCAATCTGAAATAATTCTGGTGATAATAATGAATAACTTCTGATTATCGATAAGATGGTTGGTAAAACTTCAGTTGAATTCATTAACCCATACTGAATTAAATCAAACAACTGTATTATTTCAATGTGTTCTTTGTGATGTGAAGGACAAAATTGTAAAAGTGATAACCACAAGTCGTACCCATCTTCACTCAATAATTGATACAGATCACCAGGTTGACAAGAACTTCTTATTAAGGCAAGACTTATGGAGTAAGTTTCAGGCGAATTCTCATTTAACGATATTATCAAATTCTTCAAAATTCTTATTAAAGAAGTTTTCAAGATCATTTCATTATCGTTTGAGTTTGAGATGTCCCAATACTTTGGAATGATTGATAATAAACTGATCAATGTATCATAATTGATAAGTGGGTTACATCTTTCAATAATGATAGCCAATGTATTCAAAATGTATAACTTAGATTCTGTGAAATTCATTTGATTCAAAAGATTAATGAATTGGTGTATGTAGTTTGTTAAATAAGGCTCAAAATCTTTTTTGTTGAAATCCCAATCATCAATAATAGTTCTTAAACATTGAACAGCATTCAATTTTACTACATGATCGTTAATTTTATTAGAATCATCAAGTAAATGGTTCAAGAATTTATAAATGGAAACTCGACTTTCGTTAGAACAATTAATTTTAACCCATTCGTTAATGATTAAACAAACCCTACGCTTTAAGATTTTGTGTTCGACATTATCGTTCTTAAGTCCAAGAGGGATGAATGTATTGATTAGCAAATGGTTGAAGTCAACTTTATCAGCTATAGAATCGGCCGATAATTGAAACGTACACAATATGGAATCTTGTATCAATATATTATCGTCATTTAAGTTATTCGATATCTTGTTTAAGATATAATTCGACAAATTGTCCTTGAAGAACTTCACCAAGTCTTGGAAGAAGTTTTCAGCACAAGGTCTGATTTGATATTCCCAACTGGATTGTAATTCTTCATTACACCATTCTTCAGGTTCTAAAAGCCAACTTTCTAAATCACTAGGCTTTATAAGTAAATACCAATTTATTATTAAATCGCAAAGTTTTTCAATAAATTCATTAGTGAAGAATTCTGTAGTTAATTTCTTTATGCAATTCTGAATATCAATTTTGTTCTTGGGTTGTTTCAATGTAATAGATCCTTGTTTGTATATATAGTTCACAATCTTCTTTAAAATTTGGAAAGCTTTCAAGGCAATCACTTCCCAAAAGTCATTTTCTTCGGTACTTTGATAGATTTTTTGGGCATTAACTTCAAGATAATTCAAGTAGTATTGTAATATCTTATCGCATGATGGTAATAATATGAAACTTGTGGGGTTAATGCTCAAAATATTATAATACAATTTACTGTAACATTTGGCATATCTTTCTATTAAATCAGATGAATACTTATCATGTTGATCTATGAGTAGTTGAAGATGATTGACACTCACTTTCAAGAATTCACTTATATCACGATTTGATTCAGGTTGTTCAAAACCTTCAGGAATAATTCTTCTTAAATTCTTTAGACACAAATAGCATATTTCCATTAACCCCAAATCTAAATTATTGGTCCATTCATTGAAAAATTTCATATAAAGTTTGATAAGAATTGGTACAATGACTGGGGCTTTACTTTGCATAGCATGTCTTGCTCTACCAATTCTTACAGCTGATAGACTTTTAATGATTTGATTCAATATCAATAATATATTGTTTGTAGAACTCAAGTCTTGTTTCACAAAGACAAAATCGTGTAAACTCTTCTCTATTTCTTCGAACAAATTAGGCCATTCCAGAGGGAAATCGAATCTAACAATTTTTCCAATTGAGTATGCAATTTGAAGCATTAATGGATTATTCTTTTCATTAATAAGAGTGAATAACCGACCTTTGATTTGTGACTTCTCCTCTTTACCAATGGCATTGGTTCTTGAACTCCTCCAATGACGTTCTACCCCATTCTTAAAACAAATGACTGCTAACCATCTAATTTGAAGTGGTAACTCAAGATTCAAATAAATCGATTGTAAATTATAATGATAACCTGGTTCACTTTCCCATTTTTTCAATTGGGCTTCAGCATCCCTTTGGTCAGCATTTCTTTCCAGTTCATTGGCCCTGGTCAATATAGATATTAGACTATCAGTATCCAAGTCCATCACACCAACCTAAAAATCTCGCGCAGCATGAGCCTACGAATAGGATGAGGCATAAGATGAGCTAACATAAACTACGAATAAAATTATCTATATCAATTCACTAATTATACATACAAAACAATTGATTCACATTGAATGAAGAAGTTCAATTAAGTCCATCTCTTACTTTCATCACCATCTTTCCATTCATGTTCTTCGTAACCTAATTCTTTCTTAACAGCTTTAACAACTTCAGGATTACCCATATTTTTACCTAAATTATCACTAATTTTGATGGAAGGGTGACCACCTGCTTCCTTCAACTTGATAACAATATTGAGAGGAACAGACTTCACACTAAAATCAGATTTCTTATGGAAATCATTGGTGAAGAAGGTTCCAATTCCAAATATTGGTATAAGACCTAAACTCTTTGACCTTTGTTGATACTTCAAACATTTTTCGATGTTCAAAGAGTCACTAAAACAAATGATCTTTGAAAAATCTGGATACCCTAAGGATTTATAATGTTCGCTGATCCTTTCAGCATAAAGTAAAGGATCACCAGAATCTTGTCTAACTCCAGAATAAGCATCACTGTAAGGTTTACCAAAGGACTTTAAGAAGGAAGCAGTACCAAAGGTATCGGTTAAGGCTAAACCAGCATTTTTTTCACCGAAAGTATCAACCCAATATTTCATGGCTAGGTAATTGGCTTCTAAATAATTTTGACTAATCGAAGCTATACCCATAAACCATTCATGAGCAACAGTACCAATTGGTTTTAAATTATATTTTTGGGCTAAGAGGACATTAGATGTACCCAGTAAATATTTAGCTTGTGCCGGGTTATGTTTAGCAAACTCGGCTAATGCCTTAACTACTATATCTTGAGTCTTGAAAGATCTTCTTCTTCTAGTACCAAATTCACTAAAATTACACTCATTATCGAAAAGGGCTTTACATTTACTAATGGCCAACTCTGTTTGATTTTCATAGTCCCAATCAGTATCTACAAACTTGAAATAAGCTTCTGACACTATAGCTAAAAGGGGAATTTCATACAATATTGTTGATTTCCAATCACCAGTAATTTCAATACCAAATTTACTTAAATCATCAGATTCGAGATACTTAACTTCTTTTGATGGATTCAATTTTAACAGACTCAAGAATTCAAGATACCCTGGAGTCAATTGAGGTAAAGAAGTTTTCAAAAACCCGATTTCTTCCGTGGTAAAGTCTAAATCACCAAGATGAGTAACTTGTAATTTAATCCAATCAATTGCTTGTTGATTTAATACCATTGACGGCGTACGGTTAGTATAAGTATAAGTAACTACCGCATCATTGAAGTTCTGATATACAGCATTTTGCATAAGCAATTTATAAGTATCAGTGTCAAGCAATGATGTTATTACAAAGTTAGACATTGTGATTATTCTAAAAGTTCGTAAATTTTCGTTATCGCAGGATATTTTACTGCGGAATATTAGTCAATTTATATGTATGACTCCAGATGACTCTTAGGTTTAAATAGATGACACTGAAGGATTTACAGTTCCATCAGTTTACTGTCCCGTGACTTTTTCTTCAAAGCACACGCAGAATCGCATACTCAGTCTACATATATTAGATATACTTATTTATTTATAATAAATTTTTAGCTTTGAATTCATTTAATAATGAGTTACCTAATCTAGCTGGGGATTTTTCAACAATGACACCAGCAGATTCTAAAGCAGCAATCTTTGATTTAGCATCACCTTTACCACCAGCGACAATGGCACCAGCATGACCCATTCTTCTACCTGGAGGAGCAGAAACACCAGCAATAAATGAAACAACTGGTTTTGGAACATCTCTAGTTAAGTTATGTTGTTTTAAGAATTCAGAAGCATCTTCTTCAGCAGTACCACCAATTTCACCGATTAAGATGATACCTTCAGTTTCTGGATCATTTAAGAATAAAGTTAATGCATCAATATAGTTAGTACCTGGGAATGGATCACCACCCATACCAATAACTAATGATTGACCTAAACCAACTTTAGTAGTTTGAGCAACAGCTTCGTAAGTTAAAGTTCCTGATTTGGAGATAACACCAATTCTACCTCTTTTGTGGATATGAGATGGCATAATACCAATTTTACATTGTTCAGGAGCTATTAAACCTGGACAATTTGGACCAACTAATCTAGTTTTTGATTGAGTTTTTAACATTTGGGCAATTCTAACCATATCATGTTGAGGAATACCTTCAGTAATAGCAACGGCTAATTCAATTTCAGCTTCAATAGCTTCTTCAATAGCTTTAGCTGCAATTGATGGTGGAACGAAAATTCCAGTAGCGTTAGCACCAGTTTCTTTAATGGCATCTTTAACTGAAGCGAAAACTGGTTTATCTAAATGGGTAGTACCGGCTTTCTTTGGATTGGTACCACCAACAACTTTAGTACCATAAGCAATGGCTTGTTCAGCGTGGAAAGTAGCTTGTCTACCGGTGAAACCTTGATAGATGACTTTAGTATCAGCAGTAACTTTCAAGTTTTTGATGGTAGAAGCATAGTTGTGAATTGGCTTGGAAGAACCAAATTTACGAATAAATTGTTTGTTTAACATTTCTATGATTGAATTTTAACAATTGACTAATGGAATGTATTAGGGTAATTGATTCAAGTTTCGAAAATTTCAACGAGTTTTTTTATTAAACCGAGGCCGGGTAAGTACACGACTTACTTTATTGTAGTCCGAGAAAAATAGGTCCTTTGGCCGGGTCGAGCTTCCCCTGATCTACGCGTAACTAGGTCCACGATTTCAACGACCCGGGTCTCTGTTGGCCTCCTCTGCGACTCGGGGTTGCAAAATTACTTAGATCACATCAGATTCTTGTTTATTCATTACTACACTACTAATAACTTATCGTCCACAGACTAATAATTAAACAAAGTTTTATAATATAAACACCTACTCTCTAAAGTTTCCCAGTCATTTCTTGTTATCCACATTTCATTAACAATTTTTAACCTACCATAAACGCTACCACCTTTCCATGTTAACATTTGAGGATCAAATTCTCTTGGTGGTGGTAATACATTAACTGGTATTATTTGTCCTTTATCAACTATACCATCGATGTAATCCAAATCGAAGGTCAAATTCAATTTTGATTCAATTTCATCCATTTCTTCTTTCAGTAATTCTATATCTTCACCTTTAGTCTTTTCATCAATCAATTTCTTACGTTGGAAATCCAATTTCTTTTCTTGGTTAGAAATATACCCGAAGATTTCTTCAATGTTGGTAGTGGATAAGAATTTAGGTCTCCAAATATTGATTCTATCGGTTAAGAGTAAATCATAACCTGGAATTTTACTCAAACCTCCTCCTACAATTAGTAAATTACTGTAGAATTTTTTGACTTTATCAAAATCGGTAGCTAAACCTGAATTAGTTATTGATTCTACAATGGCTCTTTCTAATGGGAAAAAGATTTCCAATTCATTCAAATCGGTATTGGTTAATTTGGCCTTAGAATATGGATTATTAGATTTCAAATTTTTAGATTCGTCATTCAATTTATTCAATAACTCTTCATCACTTAAATTGGTGAAGTTTATACCATTCACCAAGTTCTCTTGTGACTTGGAAATTGGATTATCTGATTTCAAGGAATATTGATCAACTGATGGTGGGAATATCGTGTGTTTGTTGTTAGCTTTATTGGTAAAACTTTCAGGATAGAATAGTCCTAAAGGTGCTAAAAACACTTCATCAAATACTTTAAATTCATACTTGCTGGTGTTTTCAAATGGTTTACGTTTATAGAAGTTATAAAGTTGAACAGCAATATCAGCATCTTGGAACGTTATGAAATTATGCTTTAAAGTTTGAGCCAATTCCCAGTCGTAATTGTAATTCAAGTTGATTTCTTGGTATGGGAATTGTTGTTGCAATAAGAACTTCATGAAAATTTCAGTGATATTATCACCTCCAAAATTCAACTTAATTCTTGAATCATTGATAACCAATCCTTCATCAATACATGATATGGTGGTGGTTTGACTACCAACATCAACTACACATGCTGATGAGGTCCCGGCTCCAAAACTTGCAGCCAAACTTTCTTGAATGATTCCAATTCTACCAAATCCAACAAGTTTGAATAATAAATCAATCCATGTTTCAACGTTCATCTTGTCATATAAATCAGGTATGATTAAAATACATTTGTACTCTTTTGCTTTGGAAGTTTCAATATCTAATTTTTCCAAACCGTACTTCACTAAATTAGTTAAATCACCTAAGATTTCTTGCTTGGATCTATAGACATTTTCTGCTTCATTGAATTTACCATTAACGATAGGATATCTTAAAGTCCAATCCGTAAATGATTCACAGATGGGTAATTTCAAGGCATCTTCTCCGAAGAAGAATTTTTCATTTGCATGCTCCTTCAAATCAATCCACTCTTTTCTATTAGGATCATTGTGTTCAGGAATTGTTTCAGGCTCTTGTTTTTTATTATAATTAGCAGCGGATTCCCTTGAATTGGGCAAAATTCTTCTTTTATAGAATCTCATTCTTGCTTTAAAATTCTTGGTCATCTCTGCCTTGACAGAATCGAATTCTTCTCCAAATGAAACAACACCTTCACCTTCTTCTTGGACTTGACGTTCTGGTTTAGGTGGCTCGTACTCTGATTTAGGCTTTGGTTGATTGTAAGCAATTACAGTAGGGATCGTCAAAGGTACAGCATCAGTAGCCCTACCCATCCTCAAGTTTGAAGAACCTGGTTGAATGACAATGACATCTGATCCAATCTTCGCTTTTTCGGCGATTACATCATCATTTTCCACTTCATTATCAACATCAACATCGTCATCGTCGTCATCATCATCGTCGTCAATGTTTGCATTAGCGTTAGTGGTAGTCATGTCACCCGAGGCATCTAATTCCTCTTGTTTCCTCTTCATTTCTTCTTCAATTTCATTCAAATTGAAATTATCAAAGTTTTTGATTTCAATTTTTTTACCACTATCATTCAATTTCTTAATCTTTTGTCTTAAAACTTTCTCTGTTCTCCAATTACGTATGAAACTGATTTGTTCATCTTTTTTAAGATAATCTGTAAAATAATTTTTTTGATTTATCAAAGGTATTGGCTGAATACTAGTTAATCTGAATCCGTTTTCTTCTTCGACTCTCATGATCCCAATTTTCTTCAAGTTGGATGCCATAGTGGCAGCAGCCTTTATTCTACCTTCTTTACGCTTTTGTAATACTTCAGCACTTGGCCTTTTCCCTCTTCTTTTAGTCTCTTCTGCCATGGTCTTGTCGCACACTTTCAACGAGTCGAATTGTAGAGAATATGAGTATCCACAAATACTTAGGGCGTGTCATTACGAGTCAATTTTTTTACTATATACAGAGTTCTAATGGAATTTCTTGAAAACTATTGAACTGTTAACACCTCCAAATCCGAATGAGTTATTTAATGCATAGTTGACGTTTTTTGGTTTCGATTCATTGGCAACGTAATCAAAGATAAATTTACCATTATCTTCAACTTTATTTAAATTCAAAGTTGGTGGTAACTGGTTGTCTTTTAAAGCTTTAATAGTAAGTATTGATTCGACTGACCCTGCTGCTCCTAACAAATGGCCAATTGATGATTTGGTAGACGAGACACTCAAGTCTTTATTACCATTGAATATACTATGAATAGCATTATTTTCAGCGACATCTCCTATTTTGGTGGATGTAGCATGTGCATTGATATAATCAATATCATTAGGGTCAATTCCAGCATGTTTCAAAGCCATTCTCATTGACAATTCAGCTCCTTCACCATTTTCAGGTGGTGCTGTAATATGATGCCCATCTCCTGATAATCCATATCCAATGATTTCTGCATAGATGTCATCTTCTTTAACACCTCTAGCTAAAGCGTGTTCCAATTCTTCGATAATCAATATCCCTGCACCTTCCCCTAATACAAACCCATTCCTTTCTTTATCAAATGGTCTTGAGGCTTGTGAAGGTGTATCGTTGAAAGACGTCACAACACTTTTAGCTCTAGCGAATCCTGATAATGCCAAGGGATGTATTGACAGTTCGGAGCTCCCACTTATCATTACTGAACTGTATCCATTCTTGATGAAATTATAAGCATCACCTATTGAGTGTAATCCTGTAGCACAAGCAGTAGCTACTGAATGATTTGGACCACGGAGACCGTACTTGATGGAAATATTACCTCCAGCCATATTGGTAAGTATTTTAGGTATGAAAAATGGATTTACTTTCCTATGACCTCCCTCTTTGAAATTATTGGCATTGTCATAAATATCATGAAATGATCCAATACCTGAACCAACATTGACCCCAATCTTTGTTTTATCCATTGCCCCCAAATCTAACTTGGAATCCTTCAACGCTTCTTCTGTAGATACCATAGCATATTGGGTGAAAAGGGCTAATCTGTTCCTTTCTGTCTTTGTGAAATGTTCTGTTGAGTCCCATTTATGATCGTCTTTAGAACCTTCTGGTATCTTTCCAATTACTTTACAAGGGATTTGTTCCCATTCAGGACCTAACCCGGAGGTATTTATAAGACCACTTTTATTCTCTATAACATTCTTCCATGTGGATTTGACTCCTAAACCCAAAGGTGTAACAGCACCTAATCCAGTTACCACTACTCTTCTCATGCTCATTTTTTTTGCAACACAGTGTGTGCTTGTAGACACTGATAGGAGAGGGAATATCCAAAATAATATAAATCTAATATACAGGTTATCTATTTACATAACATTCCAACCTTTTTGTGTCACCTAGAATCCAATTAATTTCATTCTCGGCTATATCTTCTGATAAATTCAAGTCATTACATAATGCTATCCATTTATTGAAGTCATTATCACCACCAGCCTCGTATTCCTTAGATACTCTGACCTTATGACTTTCTAAGAACTCAATTAACTTCAACTTCTTAAGATTCACCAGTTGGTCTTTAGACTTGTCTTTCTTATACTGTTTTTCGAAACTCGTTTGTTGTGAAAGTAAATTCTTATATGTAGTAAAAAGAGTTTCTTTATTGGAAACATTGTACTTTGCTAGTTCAGTTTTATAATCAAAATAATACGAGTCTTTAAGTTTTGATTTGATGCTGAATAAGTGTTGCATGAATTTTTGCTTTTCACTGGGATACTTTTGATCATTTATTGTAATGTTACTGGCCCATTCATTATATATCTTTTCACGTTGATCGAAGGTTAATGAGTAAAAACATGGCAATTGACTTAGTTCTGTGATTATTGATTCTTCTGTTATACTGTAAGGGTTATAAATTGATATTTCACTTTTATGGTTGTTCAATAAATTAATAAAATCTTCAGTGTGGTCAACAGGGTCTTCATCTTCAGAATCAGATTCATTGTTCTCTTGATTGACTATCAGATTGACTATATCATCCACATTGAATTCTTCGTTACTTTCTTCGTTAGGTGATTCATCATCATGTGCTTTGTTATCGTTATCCTGGTCTATACTTTGTTGTATATATTGTTCTTGATCTTCCTCCACACCTTCTTGTTCCAGATCTTCTTCTGAGGACAGGTACCCAAGAGATATACCTTTGTTTTGTTCTTTATCTGAATTCTGAACATCTGAATGAGTTTTGGTTTCTTCTGCCTCTATTGGTACAATTTGCTGTGATTTATCTTCTATCTCTGTATCTTCATTGACTTCTTCATTGATCTCTTCATTGACTTCTCCATTGACCTCCTCATAGACTTCCCCCAATTGTTCATGGTTCTGTTCATCAACATCCATCGAATCACCCTCTATATCCACTCTAAACCCATTAGACTTTGCCACCAATATCAGAACTTCATTCAAATCAATATCCGAAAAGTTCAATTCCAAAGGTAACTGCCAATCAGATTCCTGGGTCTCAACGTTATAATAATAATGCTTCCCTGGTTCTATGATAATCCACCACTTTTCATTCACTTTATAAATGAATTTCATAATAGAAAACAAAGAGTATCAAGAGCTAAATAAATTATTCATTCGCTAATAAATAAATTTCTCGTTTCTCATAAAATTGTACCAGACAACTTGGTGATGATTAAGATTAAAACACCTTGATCCACTCTGATATTTTCAAATATACCTTTGTTCCAAATAATAATAAAAATGATCAAATTGGGAACAACACTCTAATAACTTTTATCAAGAGTATCAGGTAATCAACATGTTAACTGACATTTTCAATTTGTTGTTTTGTTCAGTAGGTTTGTCATCTTCCAACAAACTTTCATCATTTTCCATTAATTCAACACTTTCTAAAGATTCACCATCATTTCCTGTGATATAATTGGAAGGTTTCTTCAGTTTTCTAATTCTACTGATGGATTTTTCCAGTCCTTGATGTAAATTTTTAGCATGTCTTAATAATAAATCTCTTCTTGAAAAAGGTCTTGAACAAATCCCACATATGAATGGTTTCAATTTATTATGAGTTGATAAAACATGTCTACTTAAATGTTCTTCTCTTGTGAACGCCTTATCACATTTATAACAATTAAAAATTCTGGAATTACCTTTGGCAGTTTTACTTCCAAAATCACTCATCTTTTACTATGAACTTACTGATATATTTACTAGTTTACTTACTGGAATACTTATAGGGTTAATACAATACTTATTAATGACAATATAGATACAAAAATCAATCAATACACAGAAGGGGAAAAATGGAAAACTCAGAGTTTAAATAAAATAAAAAGAGGGGTGGGTGAGAAAGTGGGACAGATTAGTATACCAAAAACCTTTAAGTCATACGGAGTTTAGACCTCTATCATCAATCAGAAAAGGGGTTAGTTCGGTTTGGAATGATTTATGTAGTGCTGATAGAGTTGGGACATCCATAATATCAGCTAGAGTTATTGCTTCCAATTAAGAGTTAAGCAATAATGATATTAATTATATGGGTATGTTATCTTCCCCACAAAAAGGAAAAAAATGCCCTAAACTGAATTTCTTGCAGTCGACCGACCCGTCGACCGAGCCTAGTCGATTTCTGGTAATTATACCGAGCTCATTGGGCCCAGCCAAGTTCGAAGAGGTTGCGGCTAATGTCGGTAAGCACCCCACCTCAAGCGACATAACGGTAAACCTTAATTATAGAGTTGCGACATTGTGTTGATTGTATATTAGCAAATATATATAACACTAAGATCCTGGTTAGCGGAACTTGAATTAAAATTTTTAGCCAATCCTAACGGACCGGCTGTTAATATGAGTCTAAGACCATCACCTTTTTAAGGACAAGCACGTTGTCAGTGATTTTTATTGGGCTTTTTTTTGACTTTTAATGGTTACTTGAACAATTGTTTTAACCGAATCTTGAATATGACATGGAACATATTCATTACATACCAGGCACACTAGGTGTACAAATATGTCTTATTGTAATCATGAATTACATAAGTTGTTACTGTTTTAAGGTGGAAAAGCTCTAATATTTCTGCTCCTATATTTTGACTTATCTTAAAGCTAAATAAGCACTAGCAGAAGTATAAATAGTCTTCTTCTTTGGAGATTTATTCTTATTGAAAACAAAAAAACCCTTTCTAGTAGTTGAAGTGGTCAGATCACTATAAATACTAGCATTATCAATAGAATTAGTAGCAGTATTAACGGAACTCTTACTAAAGACTTTTTTTAAAGTTGAACTCATGTCGAATGGTTAATTTAATTTAATAATTGAATATACTTAAAAGTTGAAAAACTTGAAAATGTTATAGTTCAAAACCAAAGGAATTATCTCCCCTTTTATAATTCAGAGATTGCTGGTAAAACATGCTGCAAAATGCAAAACTATCAACTGAAGATGGAAGGACAAGTATACGAACCTGAGTCACACGGAATAGGATCCTGATTTGTAATCCGTGTTCAATACATGCCTATATACAAGCCCCAATTGCTGCATAGAGGCCTACAATAGCAGGAATATCGCAGGTTGTTGTAGCCAATTTTTAGAGATCTCCTGTATGTATGAAATAACATGAGTCACATCTATTATTTTTGAAAAAAAAAAATTCCAAAATTAAATAAGCCCCACCTATAGAATTCGTATTCCATTATGTCCTTACTGTTGCAAGGCCACACGTTACAAAGCCGTTTTTTCGTGTAATTTCTTGGAACTTTTCTGGAATTGCATTAGAATTTTATTATTATATAGTTAATCTCAATTAGGCGTGCCGTTTAGCATTCATTATAGAAGTAGAAGTAGAAGTGGCAGACAAGTAAAGAGAATGTTATAACCAAACCTGGATAAGACGTGTCTTCAGGCGACACTGCATGTGGAGTAGATACAGATCAGACGGGTTTTAATTACAAAGCAGCAATTACAGAAATGGAAGTAAAGGCATATACAGGATGAATTAAGTTACTGACTAATCATGAAGACAACTCATTCTTTCTTATAATTCAAGGTCTAGGCCAAATCTTGTTCGGTACTTGTTTAATGGTTTGGAAATCACGTGGAGTCATCATTGTTGGTGATTCTTACAGCGAGAGTTTGAGTTTAGTGATCAGGTATTAGTGTTCAATCTAGGAGAGTATCCGAGATGGATTACGATATTCAAGGCCAACGAATTCCATAGTTAATGCATAAATTCCTTTATTTAAACCTTATGGGGCCGTCAAGATGAAAAAGATAATCTATTTGGGATACATTTACGGTTACCGAAATCTCGTTCCGATAAATTTATTATTAGCTTGTGAGAGAAAAATGTCAGAAAGCTCAAGTTTCGGGAATATTTACGTGTCAATCAAAGTTCTGATCATATTACAGATGTTTAGTATGTTTTTCAAGTCTTTCCAGGAGTCAAAATCCACAAAAAATGGCCTACTAAAGACTAAAAATGGCCAATTTCGACTTTTTTGCACCAAAGGTGAATGTAATATTATGCAGTTGATGGAAATGATAACATTGAATGCATCATGCATGATTGCCGTGTATTTCAGGATTATTATGTGTCTAAAAGATGTAAAAGATAATTTTGCAACAGTTCCGTATTTTCGGTCCGCAAGTGGCTGCGGAATGGCGGCGCTTCTGATCGGTTCAGTATAGAAAGATCAATGCGCAGGGTTCATAAGCTTAGAGTTTAGATTGCAACCATTTAAAAATAGAAGAGACGATACCAGGGTTGGTGGTACTGCCACTAGTTCTGGTTGTGGTAGAGCTCGCCAAGTCTCAGTATTGCAATAAATAAAACATACATTTATTCCCTAAAGGCAGGAGGAGGCATTCTTTCATAAGCTCCTTCATAATGACCATTAGCAATAACAGGACGACTTCTTATTTTCAAATTACTATAGTCAATTAATTCCTCATTCAAATCTTCGATTTTATCCACTCCAAGTAATTTCATGTTGTTCTTTAATTCGACGCGTAAGATATCGAGAAGTTTATCTACACCTTCTTCACCATATCCAGCCATAGCAAATAAGAAAGGTCTTCCCAATCCTACACCTTTAGCACCTAAACAAATGGCTTTGATTATATCAGAACCTCTTCTGATTCCTCCGTCTATATAAAGGTCTATTTTGTCTTCAAGGTTATGTTCTCTTAGCATTTGTTTAGCTTCAGCTAATACTTCTAAAGGAGGTCTAGAGAAATCAAGTTGTCTTCCACCATGATTGGAAAGTACTACGCTTTTAATACCCTTTTGAGCTGCAATAACTACATCTTCACCTCTTTGTACTCCCTTAAGTGAGATAGGTATACTGGTCATACTTTTAAGCATATCAACTTCTTCCCAACTGAAATACCTTGGATAATTGACTTTACCATTATTAGCAATGGCCACTAAAGCTTCAGCTGCTTCTTCATCATCAAATCTACGTTTAGTATCCTTTTCTCTATTACCTAAATCTGCTAAATCCACATTGATGAAAAGCCCCTTAACATTCCCAAATGATTCTAATTTCTTTATATAAGTACCAGCATTGTCTAATTCTTCTTGAGTATCGAAATGCAATTGCGCCCAAAGTTTTTGATCTTTTGGTACTTCACTGAAGTATTCATCTAAAGTTAAAGAACATAATTTAGGGATCATATGAATGATACCATTAGAATAAGCTCCTTGTTGTAAGTTACGTTCTCCAAGAGGATGAGCCCATTTGGATCCAGCAAATGCGGTGATATAAATTGGTAAGTCAACTTTAGTCCCCAGGAAATCAGCAGTAGTATCAGGTGGTTCAATACGTTGAAGAACTTTAGGTCTGAAGAAAACTCTACTGTAAGCATAATGATTTTCCCTCATGGTATATTCATCAGAAGACCCAGTGGAAAAGTAAATGTAAGTAGTGGCAGGAAGAACTTTTTTGGCAACATATTCAAAATCAGTAAGATTGAAGATAGCATGAATACTTGGTTTGTTTAACATATTCTTTCTGATTTGGAGTAATTCTTCAGTTTCCACTTCAACAAATTCACCATCCAATGCTCCAACTTCTTCAACATGTTCTACCATTCTTTTTAACACTTCAGATGAATGCATTTGGCTGAACTCTTTACTGGCATCTTTACCAGCATATTTGAAGATTCTTGCCATTCCACCCGGGTGCAACGCTAAGAATTTACTGACATCGAAAACAACACCATTAATGGCAATCCAACAATCTTCTACTGTGTTATGTTTCATAACTTCACTAACAGGAATCAATGGCATATGATCATTTCCAATTGGTTTTGTGTCATTAGTATAGTAATAAGTTAATCCTGTGATAGTCAAAGTTAAACCAGCAGCTCCTGTTATACCTAACACGTTTTTCCATTGCCATTGCAGACCTTTTGTGTCTTTGAGACCTGTCAAATTTGATGGAGATGAATAATGTCTCAGATAAGACCCAAATCCTTTGATAGACTTTGATAAACGAAGGGTTCGTCCAAATTGCTTACCAACACCAGTTAATTTGTTCATAAATGAGTTGTCGAGAATAATTTACAAAATGATTCAATACTCAAGAAAGTTGATGACTTTTGTCTTAAACCATAGTGGGTTCCTTATCAAGGATCGGAGTTTTTTATTGTTTCGGCATTTTGCCGACAGGTATTATACCGAAAGGTTCTCCACGATTCAAATTAGGAAATCATCGCGCAGATCTAACGGAATCTGGGTTTGATTTACCGTGAACAAGTCATTAAGAGTGACGATGTCAGGCGTAAGCGACGGGTACTAGTACCCTCTACCCGTTATTTTCGATTGGCCTTATTTTATGAAGAGAGATGAGATCTATGAGCCGCACCATTTTCCGAATATTGTACCTCTTCGAGACTAATGATCTACAGTAGGAAACGACTTAAGGATGAAGACGAAGCTAGGCAAAGAGTCGAAAAGTTTTCAATACTAGAAATTTATATTATCTAACTAATAAGTTTTCTTACTAAGAATTTTCTTGAATTTTTCAATTTCTTCTGGTTCTAACGGAAGGGTTGGAAGTCTAAGAGGACCAGCTGATTCACCAATAATGTCAAGACCAGCTTTAATACCAGCAGGGTAATTGACACTTTCTAAGAAATCACTCATAGCCCAAAGGAATTTCCATTGTTCTCTAGCTTTGACAAGATCATTCTTTTGGAATGAGTTCCAGAATTCAACAGTTTCTTTTGGAACAATAGTACCAACCCCCCAGACACAAGCACCAGCACCATGAGCCATAGCGAAGAAGGTTAAAGTATCCCAACCATTGAAAGCTGAGAAGTTATCAGATGGGTTGGTTAAAAGATCAGCTAATTCTTTAGCATTACCTGAAGTATCTTTCATATAGTCGAAACCTTTGATTTCAGCTAATTCTCTAACTTGAGCAGCTGTAAGGTGAACACCGGTAGCGTGTGGTAAATTGTAGTACATCAATGGGATTGAAATTGATCCACAAACATCTTTGAAGAATTGTTTAAGGGCTTTAAATTCTAATGGATCGTAGTATGGTGGGACGGCCATAACAGCATCGGCACCACATTGTTCAGCATATTGAACTAATTCAATGGCTTGAGCAGTACTGTTAGCACCAATACCAGCAACAACAGTAAGTCTACCTTTACCAGCATCGACATAAGTCTTGATGGTCAATTTATATTCTTCAGTAGTTAAAGTTGGGAATTCTCCAGTGGTACCAGTGGTAACAATACCATGCATACCAGCTGCAACTAATCTATCAACTTGTTTTTTAATGTTTTCAGTATCGACATTTTTAGAGTCGGCAGTGAATGGGGTTGGAACAGCAGCAATGATACCTGAAAGTTTAGCCATGTTTATTAATTATTTCAATTGTTAAATAACTTGATGAAAAATTCGGGGCATACAACATTATATATAGAACCTTTTCGGCAAATCACCGAAGATACCTCACAATCCCGTTATCAATTCCCTTAGGTAAATTTCGGAAAAATTCCGCGGAGCCGCTAACTATTAACCTTTTTTGTTATATAAGGCCATAATTTCGAGAATAATGTAATTATGTCGATTACAATTGATACCCCATCAGGGCGTTCTATTAAATTAAACACCGGTCTTTTCATTAATAACGAATTTAGACCTGCTAAAGGTGATAATGTCTTCACTACACCAAATCCATGTACTGGTGAACCATTAGCTACCATTTCTGGAGCTACTGCAGAAGATGTAGATGATGCCGTTAAAGCTGCAAGAAAAGCTTTCACCACCAGTTGGGGTAAAAAAAGTACCCCAGGAGATCGTAGTGGAGCTCTTTTCAAATGGGCTCAATTAATTGAAGATAACATTGATCTCCTTGCTGAACTCGAAAGTCTTGATAATGGTAAACCAGTATGGATGGCCAAAGAAGTTGATATTGTCGATAGTATTGCATGTATCCGTTACTACGCTGGTCTTGCCGATAAGATCGAAGGTCGTACCATTGAACAAGAAGAAGGTAAAAGATGGTCATTTACCAGACTTGAACCAATTGGTGTTTGTGGACAAATCATTCCATGGAATTATCCAATTCAAATGTTTGCTTGGAAAGTTGGAGCTGCTTTAGCTGCTGGTAACACCATTGTCATGAAACCAGCTGAACAAACTCCATTGAGTGCTTTAGTATTAGCTGAATTATCAGTTAAAGCTGGTTTTCCACCTGGTGTTATCAATATCGTTAATGGTCTTGGTGCCGTCACTGGTTCTGCCATGTCAGCTCATATGGATATCGATAAAATTGCCTTCACCGGTTCAACCATTACTGGTCGTAAGATTATGGAATCAGCTGCTAAGAGTAACTTGAAGAAAGTTTCACTTGAGCTTGGTGGTAAATCTCCAGTAGTTGTATTTGATAATTGTGATATGGATCAAACCGTCAATTGGGTCGCCACTGCCATTCTTTTTAATCACGGTCAAGATTGTTGTGCTGGTTCTAGATTATTCGTTCAAGATACCATCAAGGACGAATTCCTTGCTAAACTTAAGAAGAATTTCGAATCTCACGTGATCGGTGATCCATTCGATATTAAGACCTACCAAGGACCACAAGTGTCTAAGCAACAACAAGAAAAAATCCTCAGTTACATCAAAGCTGGAGTTGAACAAGGTGCTACTCTTTTCAGTGGAGGTGAAGAGAGAATTGCTCATTTACCTGAAAAGTATAAGAACGGTTTCTTCGTTCCCCCTACTATTTTCACTGACTGTAAACCAGGTATGAAGATCGTTGATGAAGAAATCTTTGGACCAGTTTTAGCTGTTCAAACCTTTAAAACTGAAGAAGAAGCCATTGAAAAGGCTAATAACACCGACTATGGATTGGGTGCTGGTGTATTCTCACAAAATGCCAGTCAATGTATTCGTATGGTTGGTGCTCTTCATGCTGGTACCGTTTGGTGTAATAATTACATGGCCTTAAGTAATGCTGTACCATTTGGTGGTATGAAACAATCTGGTTTTGGTAGAGAATTAGGTATCGAAGGTATTAAAGAATACACTGTTACCAAAGCCATTCATTGGAATTACGGTGAAGAAGCTGTTTGGCCACAGGATGGTACCAACTGTTAGGCAAATAGTCAATACAGTTCCAGAGTGGTCAGATAGAGTTCGGAGTCTATAAATATATATATTACAAATATTACACTATAAATAAATTCGATCACCTAATGAGGTTCTACAGATTCTGATTCTCCAAGAAAGGATAAAGGAACCAGCGATCCAATTCAGCCTCTAAATTAGCCCAAACTGTAGGATCTGTAGTTTCCTGAAGATTAATGCCAGGGCTCATGAATGCAGGTTCTTCATAAGGAGGATCTTCCAAAGTCTCTGAATTAGTAAAAACCGTTGCATGACGGAATCCCTTATCCTTCAGAATCGTATAAAGATCTTTACACGATGATAAATCTGGAATCGTGTTGGTGGTCGATGCATCAATATCATGCTCATAAAAATGCTCTTCCCCAGTACTATCGGGACTAGTAGTATCGTAGATTTTCACTTGTTCAAGAATTTTGGATTGTTTTAGTACTGGAATTTCTATACCTTCAACATTGTGGGGTCTATCACTTGAAATGTTGTCGTATTTGGCTAATTCCGACCACACACAACCTTTTTGATTATTATCGGGGACTATTGACATGTGAGTAACAGTTTGAAGTACACCTGATGAAATTTTTTCGAAAGCACTTCTTATTTTCTCATAGGCACCATTTTCAAGGGCCGATAACGTCTCTAACATAGAATTACAGGTTTGGATTATCAAGATTACTTCATATGACGTAATACAAAGTTTATTTCCATTTCTGCCTTCTGCAAGCTCTTTCAATGAATTGACAAACGTGAGTCCACACATAAAGAGATTTTGGACTGTGAGCCATGTGAAAACCGCCGAACAATCCCTTTGCATAATCTTAACCAACTTTATAACTTCTCCAGCAGAATGGAAGGCCACATGAAGCGCTTCTCCAGATAATTTGAGCCTTTTTGGCGAAGGACGGAATAAAAGCACTACTGCTACATGGAACTGTAATTCAGTCCATTCTTTCGTCAATAATGGTGTAGGATATGTAAACGTATCCCTCCATAAACGAAGCTGATCATACATTTGCCAACTCCAAACTGCAAGATCTGAGTCCAGAAGTTGTTGTCCTAAGGTATACAATTGCTGATGGATTTCTGATTGTAATCTGAATACTCTTATGTGTTGGATCTGGGCTACTTTAAGATTACAGACTGGCCCTGGTTTAATCCCGTCCACCGTTATAGCCTTATCTTCCATCAAGGAAGGATGACCTGCTGTTATCCAAATATCAGAAATTCCACTAGGACGTCCAGTGACAGTACAAAGAATACGATCCACACAGTAGCATGACCAAAAGATTCTTCTTCTCAAATCTAATGTCAAAGGGTCGAGGTTTCTTGAAGGATTAGGTTCAGCATTTAGTCCCATTTCTGTGGCTAAACTCATGGCTGTACCCGATAATTGCCATAAATTTCCTGCCTTGGGAACAAGTAAAGTATACTGTAAGAGCAAAAGACAATTTTGAAGTTTTTCGATCCCATGACCGAACGAATGTTTCTTGGTGATTTTGATGGCTGATTTCCAAAACATATGAGCAATATGACCAATCTCTGACGTGGATACATGAGCTCTGTTAATTGAGGCTAAGGATACTGCCATCACCATTTTCACCTGGAAAATATCTTCATGTGAAGCTTCCAGAGGATTGTTCCTACATCTGTCTAATTGAAGGTGAAGACTATACTCATGAAGAACCGGGATAGCACTATGCATCCATACAAAATATCTCTTGGCTAATTTGGTAAGCAAAGGATAATCATACGCTGTGATATTAGCGACTTTATTTTTTGTATAATTTTTACGGCCCTGTTTAAGGAAATCACCACAAAGTTTGGATATAGCCTTATTTTCTCTTTCTATGAAAGCTTCTTTAGCACTCTGGAACGAATCTGCAGTTATAGGATTGTTATTGAGGGGTTGACCTTCTCGTACTGGTCTGCCATAAACATTTGATCCTAGAAGGTAATCCATTGCATCCAGTTCGGAATCACTATTGGAGTCACTATCGGATGACAGGTACAGAGACTCTTCTTTATAACCTTTAGAGCCGGTTCTAGACCTATTGGAAGGATGTTCAGGGGTACCATTAGTAGGCGGAGATGGGTCTGTATTAGTGTTTCCATTAGTATTGAGGCCTGTACTCAATCCATTCAATGCATTTGTGACGGGTAAACTATTTCCTGGATTTGTGACGTTTACACCATTAATTGGGTTCGTGTTTGTGGTTACTCCGTTCACTGAGTTCGTGTTTGTGTCATTATTCCCTAAATTTGAAGGATGATAATTTGCTCTTGAATCTCTTAAGGACCAAATATAACGTCGCTCAAACGCTTGACCTAAAACTTTATCAACATTGGTACACACAGTACCTGCTTTAACACAATTGGAACATGACGGAAGCTGAGAGTCACATTTAGTCTTCCTCAGCCTGCATCTTTGGCAAGCAGGTAGCTTTCGTTCCATATGATAAGAAGTGCGATCAGAAACCAAAAGATTGAGCCTCATTTTGTGAAACATTCATAAGCAGTTAAAGTGTTTACTTGACGGTTAGTATTCGGACAATGCAATGTGTGATGATCACCAGAGCTACTTCAGATAAGACCTCGAACACTCAACACCAAAGTTGATGGCAAAAAGGATCATCTGAAATATTCACTATAAACACTATAAATCTTAGTCAATACATCTTCACCATCTAATAATTTATCTAAATCTTTAGCCAAAAGTGCAAACACTGGAGGTGGCAAGATTAATTTACTTTCAATCTTCAAGTTGATAATATCAATTAATAAAACACCTTTCGATTTAGAATCTTTAGGTTGAGTTAAATTAACCAAATGATTCAAACAACTGGATTTCAAATCCTTACCACGAACTGTGAAGTTAGGTTTGGTTAGGTATTGGAACAACAAATAAACTATTACTAGGGAAGGACTTACTGAAACTATTCCTAATAACAATTGTTGAGATTTAATCAACTTGTCAATCCCACTAATCACCACATCTCCATCGACTTTAGTCTTTTGGATTTGAATCAATAAACTACGAATAAGTTTACCTCTAATCAAATTGGAGATTGGACTTTTCAATTCAGTTTCATATTTTGACATTAAAGTCGTCAAGTCTCCTGCTGCTACTTGTTCATGGATATTTGTAGGCACTTCGATATTGGAGTCCTTTAAGTAATCAGTTACCATTCTTTCTAACGAGTTCAAGTCTGAGTTCAATGCATCTTTTGACATAATAATGTTATCATCTTGTCTGATAATATTGATGCATTGTTTAATAGGAGTAACGATCCAATTGTCCCAAAATCCTTTAACAAGTCCTACCAAATTGTCATTGATCCAATTGACTATATCGAATTTATATTGGTTTAATTTTAAAGACACTACTGGACCGAAAAAGATTAAAAACCCAACAGGGAACCAGTACCTCGTCCACCAGGATGGTTCATAATTCTTAACTGACAGCTCTTCTAAACTTTTTAAATTGGCAGGATTTTCGATAACGTTACCTAAAGTCTCATAGTTCTTATTTAACTCTACAGATATCTCTTCCAAATTCCGTTTAATATCGTCATTGATTTCTTTCCAGAAGTTAGGGACTTTGACTGACCCTAAATCATCGAAATCAATAGTTTTAACATAATCATAAACTTTAAATGGGAGAATTTGGAAACTATAAATTAATTTAGCAATCCATGATGTTTTAACCTTAGTCCAATACTTATAATTTTCTCTTAAAAGTAAAGCCTGATAAACCAATTGATTAGATATGGTACTAAGAGATTTGGAGTCTTTATCTAAGGTCTTATTTATGACATTGTGTTTATTTATTTGTGTTAGTATGGAGGTGGAGCTATTGAAGATATCCATCGTTGCTTTTCGCACCCACAGAAGGTTCGATATAAATGGAGATAATAATGGGAAGAGACCCAGAGGGAAGGGAATTCAAGGACAAGAGATAGGACTATGACTATATATAGTACAAATGTGACTCGATACTCGGAGAAGAGGGATTGAGACTATCCAAAGTCTTAAAAGTGTGATGTTGTTTCCTCAAGTTTATATATTATTTCATTCACCTTAACTATGCTCAGGTTAACTTACTCTTCATCATCTTTCTTATCTAAAACACCTGTATCCTTAATCAACAAATCAATATCATTATCATTCCAAATCTTATGAATTACCTTTCCACTTTTACTCTTTGATAAAGTTGCAAATTCTAATTTATCACTATTTAAATTGGATGCATCCATGGTTTTGGATAAAATCTTAATGGCTAAATCACAACCTTGTTTTAAAGTAAGATCATCTTTATAATCTTTCTTTAATAAAGTTTGAGCTGCTGAATTATTAGCTCCAATACTTGTAGCTTTCCAACCACTATAATTACCTGAAGGATTTGAAGTAAATAATTGAAATTCATATCTATCATCATAACCAGCATAAAGGAAACTTACCCCAAATGGTCTTAAACCACCATGTTGAGTATAACCTTGTTTAATATTACAGATATTCTTGATTAACATTTCACAAGGTACTGATTCATTATAAGTTTTTAAATATTGTTGACCATAAACTCTGGCACTGTTAACCAATATAGATGCATCAGATGTCATACCAGCAACAGCTGCTAACATTTGATCATTAATTATATATAATTTTTCGGCACTACCATCGTTGTCTAATAATTTAGAGGTGACTTTTTTTTCACAAGCCAATACAACCCCTTCAGTAGTTAAGATCCCAATTGCAGTACCTGCATTACTAATAGCTTCTTGAGCATATTCAACTTGATATAATCTCCCTTCAGGTGAAAAGATAGTGGTTCTTGAATCGTACCTTCTACTCATGTTGCCACTAATTTCGAAGTCGCGAGGATTTGGTTTGAGGTTTTAGTTGACGCCGCACTATCCTCATCAAGTAAGGTCTTCACATATAAGATGGAGCCTGAGAAACGACGTAAAATTTACGATCTAGATGAAAATTTCGACCTGCTACTAAACTTAGAACAAGATTACTACGAACAGGGATTTAAGCAGGGCCAAGATGAGAGTACAAGGCTTCAGTACCTCGAAGGTAAAGAGTTTGGATATCAGACTGGATTTCAAAGATTCTTAATTGTAGGATACATTAAGGGATTGATAGACTACTGGGAGTTGAATTCCAGCAAATATGGTGTCAATTCATTGAATAATCATATACAGAGCCTGAGGCAATTACTTAATCAAATATCAACAAGTAATAATGAAAAGGATGTAGAAACCTATGAGAAAGTGATTATTAAGCTTCGAAATAAGATAAGAATTATATGTAATCTTGTGAAGGAACAGGATAAGTTCAAAGATGTTGATAAGTTAATTAAAGAGATTGGGGGTATTATGACTTTGAATGAAAATGCTGATGATATGTGGTGATCTTCTTTTTCGAAGGCATATAATGACAAATAAATACAAAATAGGTCACTAACTACGCTAGTACAGAGCCAAATCATAGACAATATATTCACTTCATTCCCTGAACCTCCACCTTCGCCTAGGCATATTAATACCCCCAGAAACTTAACTCCTCCTACTATACATTAGTCCTTATATACCTAAAAATAAAAATCAAAATCTAAACATTTTTCCCTACTGTTCAAATTATATGATAATATTCCACCTAACGGACAATCATTAACCCCAATGATCAATTGTTCACCGTATCCATTCTCGTTTGAAATAAAACTTAACCCTGTACATTTTCCTGTGAAATCAATAGATTGAATTCTATCAATTTTATTATTATCAACATCTTGTAAATCATTAATGTTGACTACCCCTATATGATCCAACGTTTCTGCCCAACTGATAAAGTCACCATTATTACTAAATTTTGTATTCCTTACAGGACCACCTAATTCTGGAGATCCAGTACCTAAGGACCCATTCCATGTAAATAATGGCAGTTGATCATAACGTTTATCCCATATTCTTACACAACCATCTTGATTACCACTTAATAACCAATTTTCATTATTGGGCGACCAATCACAACTGAAACTGAAATCTTCTTGACCTTTAAAGCTTGTGAGTTTAGTGATATCCAACGGTATTCTTTGATCTATGATGAAATTCTCGGTGCTATCCCCCGAGACGAAAAATTCATTAGGATTGAATTTATTTAATGAAAGGCAATTTATGGCGAATGGTAATTCCATTTCAAGTTTATGATTTTTAGATAAGTCGACATATCGTATGAATTTATCATTTGACGATATTATTAATTGATTTTCTTCCTCTTTGATTAGTATACTATTGGTGATACCATCGTAGTTATTTGTGAGATGATATTCACCTAGTAATTCAGTTTCATCGAAATTCACTCTATTGAGGAGGTAGTTCCCTTCAAATGTTCCTGATACTAAATAATGAGGTGAACATGCTAATGTACTAATTCTACTATTAGAATTATTTAATAAATTCCTTGAATCTATTATACAATCCAATTTAGATTCTTGACTATTGTTATACAACAAACGATTGATTTTGAAAAATGAATTGACAGTCTCGTTAGAATCGATATTCTGAACAGTTTGAAGGTTATAGTCATGATAATAACTTGAGGGATAAAATATTCCATTAGTTAATGATGAACTACATACCAAATTTCGTAATTGAAAATGGGTTATATGAAGTTTGATTTTGCTATAGAATTTATCGAATTGATAAAATTCTGTTAATTTATCAAATGTGTTTATATTTGTTTTCTGTTGTTAGTAAAGTTCTTCTTATTTATCATCCCAAATTTAATCAAACTTAGTAGGTAAAATTCGGTGTACATACTTTATTAGCCAAGTCAAAAGATTTTGGAATATTATGAAACCAATTATTCATCCCTATTCTTTTCCTATCCTGATAAAACTTAGTTCTTAAACCCTCCGGCCATTTAACACCTTGAATGTCCTTATCATCACTAGTTGTGAATGAAAATGGTAAATTCTCTTCTCGTAATTTTAAGGAATTTAAAATATTCAAAATGTCAGTTTTCGATAATAACGAATTATCGTCATAAAGCAAATTGTATAAAAAAGTTAAAGACTCACTTTGGTCTAATTCATATTCTGTGTCTTGATTTAAAGTTTCACTATTAGTGGTTAATTCAACCACTGACATGATGGGTATTGGTGTGCCAGTTCTGGATTATGTAGTTTCTGTATACAAGTCCAACACTATACTATTGGATGCTGAATATAATGACTACTAGACGGTTTTTGTGGTTTTAAATGGTTTTTAAAATTTACTACGATAACAGTTGATATGTTAACTTAGGTTAAAATCTAAAGATCATTTTCTCAATTTTAATCGTGTCGAATGTCGTGTGACTGTCAGACATAGACATATCCGGAGTTAAAACGGCTCCTAGGAGGTAGTAGTTTCGATGTAAGGGATCCAAAGTTGTTATAATTGAAGAATGTTTCTTGAGAAGTCATTTTTGTGCCAATTACGTACTCACTAGAAGTAGAGGTGGAAGTAAAGGTAGAGATTACGGGTGCATAGAGTAGACAGAAGTGCCCATTTTTTTGGAGTGATAGCTAAAAATTCTTTAATGGGGATCAGTATTGACTATCTTCAACCACAAACGGAAACTACACAAACCCAAAACTCTACCCATCATAGGCTTACAAACAAAAAAAAAACCTCTAAATGATTATCAGACTTAACTCATCTTAGCAAAAATCACGCAGTGGAAACTGTGGAACTTTGTGCGGTAAGCCGAGATTATAAATTCAGTCAATTCCCATTACAAATCAATTCAATGAACAAATTCCACTTCGATGTATCCATGTCCTGTTCAGGATGTTCCAATGCTGTCAACAGAGTCTTAAGCAAATTAGACGGGGTCGAGAAAATCGATATTTCTTTGGAGAATCAAACTGTAGATGTTGAGACCAAAGCCGATTTGGACTTTGATACTGTTTATCAGACTATAGCCAAGACAGGTAAAACTATTAATAAGGGAGTCGTTGTTAATTAAGGTGCAATGGGTGCAGGGTTAGCTCTATAGCATACAATAAGAAATACCTTAAGATAGGGAAGTAATGTTAATATAAGAATAATGTACTATACAAGGCTCTTATCAGGTATTAATAGGGATCCTCCATTTTCGCTTAGATCAAGTCAGTGAAGTTTAATCCTGAATATTTCTGAACTCTATAATCTCATTAATGTAATTATCTCTCAAATCAGACTTGACAAAACATAATTTAATTATATGGATCAACTCTTCTGTGGATAAATCATAGAATTCTCCTTGGTAAAACCTTTCAATGATTTCAACTAAATGACTACTGACCAAAAACTTATAGTTCAATAATTTATTCATTGACTCTGGTGGGTCTTCGTGAATGGCCTTTAAGTTTTTAGAGTAAATCATTTCAAAATTGTCGATCAAATTAATGATTTTATTAGACGTCAATTCGGTTATATCATCATTGGAAACTATCAATTCAATCAACCAATTATTGATAAATTCAATCACAAAATGGACAAGTTCTTTGAATTTAAGGAGATTTGTATACTTAAGATTGGTATTGGAAATTCTTTTGAACCATTGGTCAATACCTTCAAACACTTGTATGTTATTGGAGTGTTCATGAAGTTTGATCCCAATAAGAATTTGACTAATTTCTTGGTTGATTTGCTGTTGTAATTGTTTAATTAATACTTCTGAATTGGCTTGAAATTGACCATGTTGTAAATTCTTGAAAAGATATTGAAGATCGTTATACTGAAGAAAAGATTCGGTGATGGGTGGATACGATACTGAGGACATGGAAAGGATTGTTGATACAAGGAAATCAATTTCTTGAACTGAGTCAATTTGAAAGTCATTGATTATTTCAATTAAGTCGTTGGTAAGTGGTGATATTTTTATAGTAGTTGTTTCTGTACTTGGTTGGGGTAACGATTCGGGATTGGTAAGTTCTGGTTGACCAGGGTCTCGTTCACTTCGTTGACTTGGCCCCTTAATAGGAGCTTGATGTTGAGTCACATTTGCCGGCTCTTCAGTATCTTTTTCCCAATCATTCCAACCATCATCCCATTCATCTTCATTCCAGCCTTCTTTTTCTGAATTTTGTGGTCCCCTTGTCTCTGGTTTAGGTGGTTCAATAACTTCCTGTTCTGTCTCCTTAGGGTCATCCCAATCATTCCATCCATCATCCCAATTATCTTCTTCCAAGTTCTCACTTTGACCCTGATGATGGCCAGTAGGTTTGTCACTCATAGTGTTCTTAATCTTTTTTTCCATCGAACTAATCTTCTCTTCGATATCACTAAATCTCTTCTTATCAATTGCCCACTTAATATCAATCAATTGAACTTTACTCAATTCAGTCCCGTTGAATTTATCTCTGATTCTTCCAATGTAATTATCCATCAACCAATTCAGATAAATTTCATTCAATTTTTCATTAACGTTTGTTTCGGTTAATCCAATTGATAAATTCCAATCGGTTTCATTCAATATCCTAATCACCTTAATGAATGACCCATTAACTCCATTAGGTTTGACTAAAACGTCAATATTCTCCGAAATAGTGTTGGTGAGTTTATTACTCAACCTGAGTTGATAAAATGCTTTCAATGAGGAGATGTTAAGTTTATTGATAAAGTCCACAAAGTTTAATAAAGAATTAAATACAACTTCAACCGATGCTGGTGCTTTAGTGAATTCCAAATTTTCATTCAAATGATTTGTTGAAGAGATTTCTAAAAGATATTTCTCCCATGTGAGTTTGTGGTTCTGAAGTAAAGTATTGACATTGATTTTCTCTGAAATAGTATTGAATTGCTCTACTACACTTAAGAATTTATTGAATTCTATATCATTAATCATAGCATGGAATTCTTTGGAGCTAGGAAGAAACTTATCGAATACCAATTGTAAGAGAGCCCAAATACCATCAATCAAGTCATTGAATTTATTATTGAGTTCAATTTTAATAAGAAAATTTGGATCTAAATTGGCCAACTTCGTTTGTAATTTATTCAAATTAGTGAATAAGAAGTCCAACTCATTCAATTCAAGGTCTCCTTCACCATAAACATCGATGTAACTTTCGATCTCATTGATTAATCCTTTAATGACCCATAAATCATTCAAAGTATCTAATCGTATATTCAACTCAGTTAAGTTGTCATTCAACTCTGATAACGATACAGTTGACTTTTTGGAATTTTGAAAGTTGGGATCTTCTATTATATTGAATGACAGTATGGAACTGTGGTAGTCCTGGATTTGGGAATGAATATCATTCAATTGTTGCGTGTTCTTTTGCTTTAGTTGTTTGATCATAGCATGAATTTTCCGCACAGCTCACACAAATACGAAGCACTTAGAAAACGTATAAACACAAAGAGATCAAAAGAAGGCCCAAATAAGGGAGAACACGCCAAGAGCTATAAACAATAACTTTAACTTAAATTCATAAACAGTCTCAAAAGCCCTAAAATCACTCCTCTGAATCATCAACTCCATCAACAGTTGGAATGAAATAATAATAAAATGCAATGATCAGTAAATGATCTTCTACAGCACAGAATTCATTAACGGAATGGATATTACCAATTTCTCCAAGAGTACCACCAGGTGCGTACCTGAAAATGTTTGTAGTTAAATCCCAATAAGATTTAGTATCAGTGTTACCAGTCAGAATACCTGGTGAAAAATAGAATATGTCATCTGATTCTGGAAACAAAAGGTCTTCATAGAGGTACCTCAAACTTCCAGCGAATAAATTCCAAGGTTTTGAGTTTGGTGGAGTAATTGGAGCTGGTTCTAAAGCTCCCACCAATGAATAATTGAAGTAACCATTTTCGGTTGGTTTAACTAATTCTTTACCATCTACAATGATTCCTAAATCGAAGTTTTTGGCAATAGATTTAATATCACCAACTATCTTATCAACAGTGGTTTTAACAGATTCTTCAACTGTGATTCTATGATTTACCAACATGGATACGTGTTCAGGCAAGGCATTGGCTTTTACACCACCACTAATCATATCGATAGCTTGACTGGTTCTAACGAGAAACTTAGTTCCTAAATCATTATCTAAATAATCTAAAATTCTTCTATTAGCCTTGACATCAAGATGTGCTTTCAAGATATCAGATTTTAAAGATTTGTCCAAGTGTGAATATTGGGCATAACATTGTAATTGGTTCAAAGCAGGATTACTATTGGTTAAGATATTGTCAAATTCTTTAGATTCAATTTTATCGGCTAATTTCGACATAATTCCAATTGATGTATGTTTTGGTGGTATTGAAGAGTGGCCTCCTGGAGTATACAATTCAATTACAGAATCCAAATATCCCTTCTCACCTGTAGCTGCTGGAATGAATTTCGTACCTTCATATTCTAAGAAACCCTCATTACCTTCATCAATGATCATATAAAGAGAATCAGGTCCATACCTTTTCAATAAGAATTGCCCAATGGCTCTAGCTCCTAATCCTTTACTTTCTTCGTCATACCCAAAAGCTAATAAAACAGTCCTATCAGGTTTGAAAGCTTTTTCTTCTAAAAGTAATTCAACAGCTTCCAATAACCCCATCAATAAATTCTTACAATCACTGGCCCCTCTACCATACAAATGATTACCTTTTACAGCACCTGAAAATGGTGGGAAATCCCATTGGTTTACAGTCTCTGACTCTACAGGAACCACATCTTGATGTGCAGCTAAAAGGAGCGGTTTCTTGTCGGATTTACCTTTCCAGGTATAAACCAATCCAAATTTATTGACCTTTTCTACCTTCAAGTGTTTGTGTACCAAAGGAAATGTTTCTTCTAAATATTCATGGAATTTTTGGAAGTTCTTCCATAATGGTTCCAATTCATATAATTCTTCTTTGGTATCAGCAGAATCTGGTGGGACAGTATCGTCAAAAAGAACAGTAGGGATTTGGACAGCACCTGCCCATTTGTGAATTGAGCTGTTTCTAAAACTAGGATTATTCAAGATTTTGTCAATGGTAGATTTATCAACTTGTGGTTCGATTTTAGCTGCTAATGGACATAAACTATCAGGATTTTCAGGATTTTGATTGTTGTTAATTGGTTTGAAAAGGAATTGAATTGCACCAGTGAAAACGACTACTACAGCAATTATAATAGTTACTAACCTAGTAGTGTTTCGTTTAGCGTCATCTCTCATAAATAACGGTAATTCTGACATGGTCTTATAAAGATGCAATCGTTATCAGCGATTTTATTGTGCGATAGAGAGCCGTGCACTCAAGGCCATGCCCCACAATTTACCCAATCCCGAGACCCTAAATAAATCATAAATAAATATATTAACTAAACTCTAACTATATTAAATCTTCGGTTATATCATCATCAATGTATTCATCATCTTTGTTCATTCTATAGATGGTCATCATCATACTTGTAAAGTTCAATGTATTCATAATCCAATCAGGTACTGCTAAACCATAGAACTCAATAAAGTTAAAGACCAAATCTAAGAAATTACCGAATAATTCTAAAATCAACATTGTCTTATCGAATTTCAAATCTTTTAAAACTTTTTCATATTTCTTGATTACTTGGTTCTCTACTACAGTTTTTGAAGTACTTTGTAAAATGTTTAATTCAATCTTAACTTTACGTTCTTTTCTTATAACGTTAATTAACTGAGATACGGTTTTTCTAATCAAAAATACCAACAACAAAATCCATAATTTATTGGTTTGTTTTAATAATCCTAATAATTTTTCAGGAAACATTGGAAGTTTGGAGAATAAATGTAAATTATCAAGGATATTAGCAAGGGTTTCAAGGATATTAATTAAGGTATTTTCGATTTTTTTGAAACCGGATGTTTTGACAAATTTCTTAATAGGTTTTGGTTTATTAACTGGTAATTTAAATTTATCAAAAAGTGGACTATGTTGTTTAATTACTTTAGGTTGTGGTGCTAAATTATGGTTAGAATGAGGGCTCGGTACTGGATAATATTCACTATATTTATTTGAGGATTTGTTATGTTTGATGATATGACTACTTAAGTTGTCTAACTTTTCTTGAGTTATTGACTTGTTACCTTTCTTTTGTTCTTTTTCAGCTAATTTAAGTAAACTATTTAATAGTTCTTGTCTTTCATTCATTACATATGATTTTCGCACCTCCTCCTTTCTTTTTAAGTGAGTAGCGAAGGTTAAATAAAAGTCGCGTACAAACTGTACACCATAGTTTTGGTTTTAGCCGAGTCAGTGGCTTTAGATAGTTCAAAATTTTATTTTAATTTTGACTAGCAGGGAATGTAAATTACAGAATGTTTTCTATCAATGGTAAAATTATTATGAATATCAATAATATCTTTTTCAATTCTATTATATTTTTCAAAGTGAAGTAAAGCGGGGCACATTAAATTCAATATAAAAAGACACTTCGTATATTATAATCTATATACTAAACATCTGGATAAAAATAATCAAGTTAGGCGATTAGTCTGCGACTGTTAGTATGTTAAATTTTTGGACATAGTTTAAGACACGCCAAATCGTTCTTTGGTATCTACAAAGATAATTGGTAATTCTCATTGAACTGTATATCTTCAGTGATTTCGAAATCTTAGTTTCTAGTAATCCGTTTGGCGTGGTGGTTTTTGTATAACACTTTAAGATTGACCGATATTTAATTAATGGAATCTAATTCGATATTCCATGACTCGATACACGTTAACATTGAATTGATAGGATCTGTTCTAATTGAAATTGATATCACTCTACGGTTCTACACTTTTGGATGATGCTTCACCCTTGTTGATGTTAAAACAATAGTTTGAACACAAGTAAGTTTGATGATTCATCAAATGTGATCTATCACAATTAGTTATAAAGTCTCCGTTAGAATATTCATCTACTATACATAATTTTGTTTATACAGAACAAAACAAGGCACTCGAAAGAGTTCCTCACCTTCACTGAATTGTTTCTATGGCTCAGACTCAGAGTTCATTGGCATACTTGATCAAAATCTCCAGTATCTTTCCAACCTTATCTCCAGTAAACCATCCTTTATTGATGTCACAATTATTATCGATTAAATTTAAATTCTGCTTGTTCAACTTTATGAACTTATCACCAAATTTCAATTCAATATAATCACCTACTTGGACATCGAAGTCAATAGTTGAAAATTTACTTAAAATCTTTATTATCTCATTGATCCATTTACCTAAATTATTATAATCACTTGACCCATTTGTCTTTGTGGCAGTTAAGATCAAATCTTGTAAGTTTGGTTTTAATTCATCGATAATTCTTTGTTGGTCATTTATTACAGTACTATTATACCTAATATCATCATTGATTTGATTTAATCTACTTCTATCTGAATTCAATTTATTATTTTCCAATTGTAGATAAGTATCAAAGTTACTAAACTTGGAAATATCTATTTCATTCAAAAGTTCATGATCTACCGTTTCGTTGTTGATTTGAGTCTCGATCTCAGTTATTCTACTTAACATTTCATTAGTTTGTGATAATTTAGTTTCGAAATTCGTATGTAAATCCACAATTTCATTAGTTAACTCATTGATGTTGGTTTGTTTATCATTCATTTGAGTTTTTAAAGTCTTCAAATGTTGTTTAATCTGTTGGTTTTCGATTTGAATCTCATCTAAATCTTTGTTAGCTACAGAATCATTGTTAAGTAATATTCTTAAGAATTTATCTCTGGTCTCTTGTTCCAAATATTGGAATTTTAATTTATTGAAATTTGATTTCTGTTTATTGGTTTCATCATTGATAGTCTTAGGGTTCTCTAACTTTGTTTCAAATTCTTCTTTACTGTTCAATATCAGTATGTTTTGATTTATAGAGAGCATTATAAACAAATAATTTCGCGTTTGTGGTCTGCACTTTAGGCTCATCAGTGAAATTATAAAGGTTTTGTAGTAGCTCAGAATTATACGATAGAGTGAAAGAATGGGTTAGATCTCTTCACCTTAACTCAGTCGGCAAAATGCTTAATATATCTTTATTCACTATAATTACTTACTTACTTACTAAATTACTTGCTAACACCAACATCTTTAAGCTTTTCAATTTGTTCATTCAATACAACTGGAACTTCAACAGATTCATGATCTAAAATAGCACTTGAATCTTTGGCTTTTTGGGCCTTATCTTTATCACTTGGAGTCATAACCAAGTCATTGAAGTTCAATTTCATCACGTTTTCATCATCATCAGCAACTTCATTCCATTCAGCCAATTCCTTTTCATGTTCACGTTCAATGGCATATTTCACGGCATCTAAAACGTTATCAACCAATTTCTTTGGTTTATATTTTGGAACTGTACCTTCTTGGTAAACACCAGTTTTAACCAAGATTGAGTGCCATGAAATATCGTGAGAATTGGCAAATCTGATATCACTTTCTGGAGTATCACCAACGAAATAAACAGTTGAAGCTGGTGGTAATTCTAAAGTAATAGTATCTTTCTTTTCAACTGCAAGTTTTTTAGTTTGGTTCTTCAAGTTTTTGATTTCAACATCATCACCTTCATCATCTTCAGAATCAGAATAATGATAACTTTCTAATTTACTTTGATTTATGATTTCTTCACCATTTTGGTTGATTAAAATATCAGCATCTTCAGCATTTGGATCATCAATTGATAATTTCTTTAAATGTTCATCTAAAACACCTTGTCTCCAACTAGTCAAGACTTTATTGGCGAATTGGAAAGTACCCTTTTGAGGCTTACCAAATCTATTGACTTTTAATTCTATACCAGTGTGTTCACGATATAAAGCAGCAATAGAAACTTGTAAAGCTCCCATACCGTATCTGGATAATTTATAGTTAGTAGCCCAAATGAAATCAGAATGAGCAAAATAGATTTGAGGACCCTCGTCAAAAGTTTTGGATTGAGTACCCATAACCCCATTTTTACTCAATAATAATTCCAAGATGATTTGTTGATCAGCAGCCCAATTTCTTGAATCAGCAAATACTAAAATAGCGTCAATTTTGACTTTGGAGAAATCAACATCTTTACAACATTTTAATTCATCTTCAGTTAAATCATGATACGGACTTACAGCTGGATTCCATTTTAAAACATCTAATGGGGTATAGACATTTTTGAATCCATATGATTCAGCAACGTTTCTACAAACGTTACCAACACCACCGACTACTAAAACAGTTTCATAAACTCCAACTAAATCTTTCATTGGAGTATGACCTTGAATAATTTGATCTGGAGTAATAGTACAATTTAATCTCTTGGATAAATCAGTGGATCTTGCACTTTCAGGTTTACCACCACCGTTAGTAACGAAAATTGATGGAACTTTGATATTGTATTTGTTTTCACCATTCAATAATCTCATAGCTTCAACAGCTTCTGGGATAGTATTTGGACCCCTTAAGATAACACCATCAATATCGAAACAGAAAGCGTAACTAGCAACTCTAACATGATCTATAATGGTTTTCTTCTTACGTTTGATGATTGATGAGTTTCTTGACAATTTGGCTAAACTATCAATTTTATTTAATTGAGTACTACTACTTTTGTTTAATGAAGTTGATGATGACAACTTGGTTAACCCATTCTGCCATTGATTTAAATCACTAAGACTTAAACTACTAACTCTGTGTTTCCTTAAAGCAGGTTGTAATTCATCAATTCCATCGTTATTAAGATAACTTTGATAAGCTGGTGATTTGTCTGTCATTTTTTATTGTTAATTTGTCTAGGAACTTTAATTGGACATTACAGGAGTGGGAAATCTGATAAATTTATAGTCCTTAATTATCTCAGACACATTACGTAATCACAACCTCGAGTCATGACGACATAGAATTTTTTAGAAATGTCAAGAAAAGTGGCTAGTGTAAAGTCGACGCTTTTAGGCTATGGGGGTTAGTTTACGATTTATAGCTAAAGCGTCCACATAGACTATGCTATTAGACATAGTGCTAGAAATGATATCAAAAAAAGAGGGTCAGTTCAATGAATATTGCCCCACTACAAAAATTAACCATTAGCCTGAGTGCCAATGGTTTCCAAGAACTATCAGATCATCATCAAGTCTGCATAACCATAATCTTTATTTTTAGGTCGTAAATGTAAAACCTTGAATTATCCTACCCACATGTGGACGAACTCCGTAGTTAACCTTATGTGAAGCCGCGAGACATTTTTGTAGTAGCAATGGTTGCTGCCATAATATTTTAAGTATGGTTTGCTATTACATCAAAATGAGGAAAATGAAACGAGGTAGATTAGACCCAATGCATTTTTTTCGACATTAATAGCAATTTACTCCGAGTCATTAGAGTTTTTGCATAGGTTGGATTGACTTCAGTGCATGGGTCTGAGACTGTTGTTAGGAGCTCTTAGAGGGTGGTTGTGCGGTAGCTCTCGGACATTATTGCCTCACTATTTTGTCAGTGGTCCTGTCTGACACCTCCCCCTTGATGTCCTTATCCTCACAAATTGTGCCAATTTCTCACTAAATGGCAGTAATTGTCCCTAAATCTCATTAATTTCTCACTAAGTCCCCTAAACTACCACCACCCTCACTAAATCTCGTCCTACCCTCCACAACTGATACTCACACTAAACCTCACAAACCTCACCAACACACCCTCACCCTCACAAAATCGACAAAAAATTTTCAATCAACATGTCTTCAATTACCTTATCAGACGAATCTAAAGAAAGAATCATAAAATTATTAGACTATTCTAGAACCATCACCCACTATGGATTCATCCCATTCATTTTATATTTAGGTTGGTCTGCTACTCCAAATAGACCAAATATCTTAAACTTATTAAGTCCTTTCCCAAGTGCTTAAGTAATGTTATAATGTTTGATCGACTAGATAGAATTGGTGGAATAAAATGGTTTTATTATCCATTGACGAAGGATTTCAATCGATCTATAGTTTATTCAAGAGATCTGATAATCAATCCAATGTAAATAATAAATGTATATACGCATAAGTTAAGTCTCTTAGAATTCATGAACTCTAGAAATCGTTGTGATCTAATCTGATGAATTCAACTGTACATGCCTACTTCATATTTCTGAAAATAATCGAAGCTGAATTCTAACCCTTAAAGTGTAAGAACTCTTCATCTTAGCTTGGTTCGGGTTCATTGTGAATACGCACTCATCTCATCATTGATGCCATTATCTCCCTACCAAATAGATACTATATCTGGAGTAACGGCTGGTATAACATCTACAGTGCTAACGCATCCCCTAGATCTACTCAAAGTAAGACTACAAGTATCAAATATACCGTTGACAACAATCTTCCAACATTTAAATCAAAATAATCATTTCGTTAAATCTATATACCAAGGATTAGCTCCTAATTTAATAGGGAATGCAGTCAGTTGGTCATTGTATTTCACATTATATGAGAAGCTAAAAACCATAGATACCAGAAAGTTCTTAGGAGGTGAATTAAGCGCCAAGATAGATCAAGGATCTTCAAGTTCACAAAGACTATTGACATTCTTCACAGCATCAACCGTTTCGGGATTATTAACATCGATCCTTACCAACCCTATATGGTTTTTAAAAACTAGATTGATCAGTGAAAACAACCCATATACTTCCTTGTACCAATCAATCAACCATATTTATAGAACAGAAGGTATTAGAACATTTTGGAAAGGATGTATCCCATCATTTTTCCCCGTGTTTCAAAATTCACTCCAATTCACTATCTACGATCAATTGAAACATCATTTGATTACTGAAGAAAGCCACCAGCACTGGTTGAATTACTTAGTCCTTTCCAGTGTACTGAAAGTAAGTAGTATGGTGGTGATGTACCCATTCCAAGTTATACGATCAAATTTACAGAAAATCAATGCCCAAACCGTACTAATAGAGATGCATGATTTATGGAAACAACGGAGGTTATATAGAGGGTTTGGAATTTCTTTAATCAAAGCTGTTCCTAATACGCTGATTATATTTGTAACGTATGAGACAGTAAAGAAATATTTGACGCATATTTGATGCATATTTTACGCAAAGAAATCTTAGACGCGTAAAGAAAATGAAGAGGTCAAATCAATCCACTCCTGAATTGGAGAATATTGATGATGAAAGACAACTCAAAAAGGATAAGTTAGATGTATGGTTACCTAAAGCATTAATGGAATTGAACCCGGAGTTTAATTCCATTACTTATAAATCAAATATTCCCAAGATCAATGAGCCTATTATTTTAGGTGTCGATGAAGCAGGTAGAGGTCCTATTTTAGGTCCTATGGTGTATAGCTTAGCATACTGTTCTGAAAATTTCACACCTAAATTAAGAGAATATGGATTCGACGATTCCAAAGTCCTTAAACATGATTTTAGACAACTGTTGTATAAATTAATTGATGAAGATGATCATGAGTTAAATAAAGCCATAGGGTACTTAACCACTATTATATCAGCCAAAGATATTTCTTCAGGGATGTTAAGAGTCCATGGTAAAGGTGCATATAATTTGAATGCTCAAGCTCATGATACCACCATAGACTTGATTAAGATTTTGGTAAAAGAGAACTTCAACATAAGCCATGTTTATATAGATACAGTTGGTCCACCTGAAAAATACCAAGCCAAATTATCAGAACTATTTCCTGGGATTCAGTTCACAGTGGCAAAGAAAGCTGATAGTAAGTATCCTATAGTAAGTTGTGCATCCATCATTGCTAAAGTTACTAGGGATTTATATTTACACAATTATAACCAACTGGAACAATTACTTATTGGTACAAATGTGGGTTCTGGATACCCCAGTGATCCTAATACAAGTTCATGGTTGAAGGAACAAATCGATAAAGTTTTTGGATGGCATTTTGGGTTATTAAGATATTCATGGCAAACTGCTAAAGATTCTTTGATAAATAATGGTGCAGTTAAGGTAACTTACGAGCAAGTAGATGGTCCATTAGATTTCAAAGTTAATAATAAGATATTCGGTGGGGCAGTAGATATATGATTGGCACTGTTATAGATGTACATATGTGCAACTCAACTGTACCCCAATGTACACCCCAATGTACACCCCAATATAGGTACGCCTTAAAAAAAATAATGTGCACCCGTACACCAAAGCATATAGATAATACGATAAATCGGTAGCTGCATACGACAATGTCTGCGAACAGGTCGGGTTATGATTGAGCCTTAACTCTAACTTACTTTGTCACCAAGCATATGTTTACTCTTACTGTTTCCATCTAAAGGATCCCCAAGCTTCGGTAAGGACTTTCCATAAGTATTCACTCCACCTGAACTACCCAAAATTCTTCACCCCGTAGAAAACCGTGTCGGACATTATTGTCCCTCCCGGAAAACATCGATGCGATTCTCACCAAAAATTTACCTGGAAAATTATTTTGACAGTACAATTGTTTAGATATATTCAAAATGTCAGCTATCATTAACAGTAGTAGAGCCATGAGCCTCCGTTTCGGTAAGATGGGAGTAAGATCATCTATGATCAACAACTTCAGAATCAATGCTTACCAATTGAACAGATTTTATTCATCTAAATTCCCTGAACATACAGTCATTGCCATGCCAGCATTATCACCAACTATGACTCAAGGTAACATCGCCAAATGGACCAAAGCCGTTGGTGATCAATTAGAACCAGGTCAAAGTATTGCTGAAATCGAAACTGATAAAGCTGTTATGGATTTCGAATTCCAAGAAGATGGTTACTTAGCCAAGATCTTATTAGATGATGGATCTAATGATATCCCAGTTGGTAAACCAATTGCCGTATATGTTGAATCATCTGATGACGTAGCTGCTTTTGAAAGTTTCACTGCTGCCGATGCCGGTGATTCAGGATCAGCTCCAGCTCCAAAGGAAGAATCTAAACCTGAACCAAAAGAAGAATCAGCTCCAGCTCCAAAGGAAACTAAATCAGCTCCAAAATCAGCTGCTACCACCTCAGCTCCAACTGATAGAATAATTGCATCACCATTAGCTAAAACTATCGCTTTAGATAAAGGTATTTCATTAAAAGATGTTAAAGGTACTGGACCAAATGGTAGAATTATTGCTAAAGATGTCGAATCCTATAAAGCTCCAGCTGCTGCTGCTGCCCCAGCTGCTTCTGCCCCAGCCGCTGCCACTTACGAAGATATCCCATTAACTGGTATGAGAAAAACTATTGCTTCAAGATTATTATCATCAACTAATGAAATCCCATCATACTTTGTTACATCCCAAGTTTCCGTCAGCAAATTATTGAAATTAAGACAATCATTAAACGCTACAGCTGAAGATCGTTACAGATTATCCATTAATGATTTATTAATTAAAGCCATTGCTGCTGCTGCATTAAAGGTTCCACAAGTTAACAGTGCTTGGTTAGGTAATGAAGGTGTTGTTAGACAATATTCTAACGTTGATGTTTCAGTTGCTGTTGCCACTCCAACTGGTTTAATTACTCCAATTGTTAAGAACGCTCATATTAAAGGATTAGGTTCAATTTCTAATGAAATTAAAGAATTAGGTAAAAGAGCTAAAGCTGGTAAATTATCTCCTGAAGAATACCAAGGTGGTACTATCTGTATTTCTAACTTAGGTATGAACCCAGCTGTTAATTCATTTACTTCCATCATTAACCAACCACAATCAAGTATCTTAGCCATTGGTACTGTTGACAAGAAAGCTATTCCATCTGACGTTAACGAACAAGGTTTTGTATTTGATGATGTTATTACAATTACCGGTACCTTTGACCATAGAGTTACTGATGGGGCTGTTGGTGGTGAATTCATGAAACAATTAAAGAAGATTGTTGAAAATCCTTTAGAATTATTAATTTAGAGTGTAAGTAGGCTAAGGTGTTTACTAATAAAATTTATATGATTTGTTTCTTTGTAGGTGTGAGTGTAGCTATTATTCCTGCTACTTTACAACGATTTCTATTATATGTTTATTGCAGATAAAGCGCAATTAACTATATAAATATTAGCTAATTTATACATTAGCGCATACATGCAACGCACTCGTTGCATCTGCGACTTATCGACAACATATTTACGATGACCCTTAAAACAATATATATAGTTAGACATGGATATAGAATGAATTGGTTACCACCACCTCATCCTCCTAATCCCACTGGAATTGATAGTGATCCACCATTAGCTCCACATGGTGTTGACCAAGCCAAAGAATTAGCCCAATATTTAGGATCAATACCTAAAGATCAACAACCTCAATTCATCTTAAGTTCTCCGTTTTATAGATGTGTGGAAACTGGTGAACCAATAAGTCAAGTATTGGATATTCCAATAGTGTTAGAGAGAGGAGTTGGTGAATATTATAAAATCGGAAGATCTGTGATTCCTGAACCTGCTAATTATAATACCCTTAATAAGTTTTTCAAACATTTACGTAATGAAGATGAATGGCACAGAGATAACACGGTCGGAGTTATTCCAAGCTTGAACGGTGAAAGTGAAACTGATATCTTCGAAAGAGCTAAAACTTTCTGGTCAAAATTCATACCGATTTTTGAAGCCAAACACCCAGAAATTGAAAATATTTTGATCATAACTCATGCTGCCACTAAGATTGCATTGGGTATGTCACTTTTACAACTTAGCAGTGTTTTCGATTACATTGACGACAAAAAGACACTCATCAGAGCAGGCGCATGTTCTTTGGACAAATACACAAAGATCAGTACTGATAAGTGGGACATCAAAATCAATGGAGATTGTTCATTCTTGAGTGGTGGTGAAGAGATGAATTGGAATTTCCATAACGGATTCGAAGCAGGATCAGATGAAGATATCAAGGCAAGACAATTAGAAGCTGAAAATGAAAAGAAAGAATTAGAAAAGGCAGAAGGTAAGGCTAAAGATAAAGAAGAAGAATTTGAAGTACGTAATAAATTTTAATAAAGTGTTATTGAGCGATGGTTCTAGTGCTACTTGTTGGTGTCAATGGTATTTAGTTGGAACTAATGGTGCTGGCTTAGGGGTAAACCTAATAAAGTTAGTACTACGTTTGGCACTTACTTAGGACTGATACCACTAAAGGCACCAATGACCGGCAAACTCTATGAATACTAACAACAGGAATTTTACGTAACAGTAGATTTACCTAAATACGGTAAGAACAATGAAACTATCAAACCAACATCAACCTTCCAAATCACCGATCTCAACGAACCAAATCCTTTACTTAAATTATCGAACTCCTTATATGACGTACCGGATAACAAAGAATTATCAATCCTCAATGAACAAGTTTATAAGTTTGGATGGGAGAAATTGATTGGTACAGATTTAATTATTGATGAGAATGGGGAATTAGTAGGGAAAGTCAAAGATCATTTGACTTGGGTATCTAATACAAAATTCGGTGAAAAGCGTGAGGAGACTAATTTCCACAAGGATAAAGATAACAATTATCTTGAAGGTACGAGTTTCTTTCAAATGATCCAAAATAAAGTTAGTCAACAACAGGCTGACAATAACTCAGGGGTATAATGACGTAAGTAATTGATTTAGAAGTGACTCATGATTTACCATGTCTGGAACTATTAACCAATCAATAATGATTCGGTTATAGATGGATGATTGATAAGGAACATAAGGCTATGTATTATTAGATTTAACCGAGATCTAATTGTGTGACTAGGTGCACCTTTGTTAGGAGGATGTCGCACCATACATTCCATAGACATAGAAGGTCCACATATAGTTAACACTTTATGGGTTATGTAGAATTTAAAGTTAAAATGTAATGATAAATGACCAGATATCTTCTTATCAATGCTCTTCATCAAGAATCTCCATCCCAATAAAAATGATCTCCCTCTCTCCCTTGATAGCGGCCAAATCGTAAGACCTTAAAACTGCAATGTGCGACATTAATGCAAATCTTACTAAATCGGTTTCTTGATTATGCGGTGAAGTTGAATAATAGAATATAATTAATTGGTAAATCTAATTAGTACTTCACATTAGCGGGACGGAATTATTTCTTCTTTTATTGTACGCTATTCCTTCCCCATTGATGTGATTATTAATCGGAATAGTTCCCTTTTTTCCTGAATACTTTCTTAGACTTCAGAGGAGAAAGTGCCTGACACTCTGCATCCTGCCTGATAAGGTTATTAACAAAAACTCTACTACATCATGTAAATCAATTACATGTTAAGAATAGGAAATCTTCATTACGTTTTTAACCAATTTGTGTCATTGATCCACTCTACAATAAATCTATATCAAGCAAAGTTCAGTAATTTCAGGATTCAAGAATACTGTGAAAGAGGTTCTTTTTCCTAGAGGGATAGTAAAGTACACTGGTACATAATCACCGATAAATGATATTATCTCTAAGCACAGTATAAAGATTTACGCGACATCCTAATTTTAAAGGTGTATGAATATTTATGCGGGACTGATCTGGGAGGCTTAGTCTGACTCATACTAAGACTGCCGATCCCTACTAAAACATGGTGCAGCAAGGGGTATGAATTCCAACTCGGTTCTAAGAAATACAGATTACAACCGAAATTGTATACTGTTGGTAAGTTGCTGGCACGATGTAAAAGCACGATGCTGTAGCACGAGTTATTGGCACGAGTTTCTAATACTCGTAAAATCTCAAATCTCGAAAAAGTTTCTCGATCGAGTAACTGACGCACGGTCTCTAGCACGGTCTCCCAGCACGGTCCTCACCACGAGCATTAATTGCTAGCACGGTCCATAACACTAAACCTAATCTATACCACAGTTAAGGTTTCTATGCCACAGTTAAGGTTTCACACATGTCTGACCTGATACATGATTGACTAATCATTACCTACAATGACCAATTAACAATAGAGTTATCAAGGAATTTACCTCGTAAATGCACAATAAAACCATTCCGTAAGGCTGGGTCATTAAAACTTTATGATCTCACAAACCGGGCTTATTTTGTTGCCGACTTAGTGCGATCGGACTTATCTCACTCTCAATATAAATGTATCAATGGCTGCAAAAAGTACATCATCAATTCATAACAATTGGTTATTGATTACCCAATTACAGAGAAAAGTACAAGTTAAGTTACATAAAGTTAAGTTTACATGCAAAAAAGTATAGCTCCCAAAGTCAATTCGTTTATTAAGATTCTTCAAGAATCACCAAGAGTTTCTACAGATCAACCATCAGTTCAAGAAAGTGTAGCCAATTTAAAATTAATAAAATGTTTCAATGTTTTAAAGCAAAGAATTTTATACGATTCCAATCACAGTCCAAATGTATGGCAAAGTTATTTGACAATCGCTGTTAGGAAATTTATGATTTTCGTTAACTCATTAATGGATTTAGATATTATGAACTTGACTTCATTTATTCAACAGGTTTTACCACCAATTGATGTTGTCTTGGTTTGGTATACATTTTTATTAAATCCTGAATCAATGAGTGAACATTTTTGCAAGAATGGGTTTGGTCAATTCTACTCAATTGGCTTACCATTGATGAATATTGTTAAGTATATTTCCAATACCAGTTTCATTTATAACCCTCCAGATGCTTATGTTGCTAAGTTTCAAGAGTTAGTAAAAGGTTATAATTCCAATGAGTTATTTGAATTCGATTCCTATGGGTCTTTCATCCCTTCAATTATTGATATTTCAATTTACTGCCCTGTTTGTAACAGTTTCCTTGAAGAAACCACTTTGTCAAGTGATGAGTCATTTACAGGATTTTCTAATCCCGAATTCACTTATATCTTATTACAGAATTGTCAATGTGGGTTCCAATCGATTTTAACTCATGATGAGTTACGTAAGAGAAAGATCTGGAAAGAATTGGTGATTGATCAATTTTACCCTTTGATATCAAGCCCTTTTGAAAACGAAATTCAATTTGTTAATGAAAAGGAGGAACTAGACAAATTGAGGTGTTATATCCAAAAGAATATTGATCACTTTATTTCAATGGACTTGGCTAGTTTCATTATTTATTCCATAGAACTTGGTGAGCTCAACTCCAAAGCTATTACCAAACTTCAAGAATACTCCAGAGCTAGTACTATTGATTGTACCTTCAAGTATCCAATGTTCAACTTGAATGAAGATTTAGTCAGTGCTATCAGTTGTCAAGAAAAGTTTATTGAACAAATCGAAGCTTTGAATTGGTTATCTTCCAATAATTTGAACGAAACCATGACCGAATCAATTGAGAGGTACGGAAACTTCATTAGGCTATTCAAGAGTCAACCAGATTTCCCATTGATTCCAACTTTAGACGTTGACTTGGTTTGGCATACCAATCAATTATTCCCAAAGAGATACCTTACATTTACACAACGGGTTTGCGGTAAAAGTGTAAACCATGATCATAACATTGAAGAACTGGAAGCTTTTTTGGGGTTTCAAAAAACTAGTGCCAAATATAAGACTTATTTTGGCAAACCATTTTCCATTTGTGTCTGTTTAAAGTGCACCGAACATAGAGTCAAGCTGAATGGGTTCAGTCTTTTCGATAAAGTTCCCAATCTGCCAATTTCGCCATCATCACCAACTTCAAGTGAAGGATTCAATATGACTCATTACAGTTCTCATGAAGCTGTCAAGGTTAGTTCGAAACAGGAATGGTTCCAGATGGATAATGAAACTTTATTAGATTGGGGAACAGTATGTGATTACCCATTTACCCCAAGTTCAAGTCCTAGTTCTGAATTTAGTTCTGCTTATGCACCAACTAGTCTCAGTTCTGTTCCTAGCACTGGGTCTATTAATTATGGTCTCGATATGTGTGGTTACCCCATTGACTTTGGTATGGATTACCAAAATTTTAGTTCCTGTAGAGGTTTTTAACCCTTGAAGGGTTTTTAGTTCCTGTGGGTTTTTAGCCTGTAGGTTTTCAGGTGCTGGTACACTTATATAGTATGATGTTTTATATATAAACTACAGAGGATATTTCTGAGAGGTATTATATGAGAAAGAAGCAATATAGGATAGATCAAAAGTATAGATACAATTCAACAGATAGAGGATAGTACACAATTAACTAATAGGAAATTATACCCACATTGATGCATTAATAATATATTGTTGGTGCATTGTTGGTGTTTTTTTAAATTAGTACATCGACAAAACATTAATAGTACATTAACAATGCATTAATTGCATTGCATGAAATTCATAAAGTAGTGTATAGGGTAGATTGTAGTGTAGTGTACTAATATAAGACTATCAGTGAGATCTCAAAAATCAATGTTACATAACAAATTAAATAACTACGGAATTGTACTAGGCAGTTCTTCGGAAAGAAGGAAACAAATCCTCCAGGAAACATTGAAATTTAAAGAGATTCAAATCATCAAACCCAATTTTGAAGAGAATTTGAGTAAATCATTAGATCCTGAAGACTATGTATCACAAACTTCTAACCATAAATTAAAGGCTATACTTAACGATAACGAATTCCACAAACCAACAGTTATAATTTGCTGTGATACTATAATTTCATGTAATGGGCACATTCTAGAAAAACCTGGTACTAAATCCAAGCAATTGGAGATGTTTAATAAGTATAAGGATCAACCAGAATTGAGAGTAATATCAGCAGTACAAATTGCTAAAATTGATCATCACAAATCCATAACATATACAAACTCAACAGTGGTAACTAAGCTAAGGTTTGATACAGATATTAAAGACGAAGTACTTGAAGCATATTGTGACACAGAAGAAGGTTTAAATGTGGCAGGAGGGTTTAAGTATCAGGAGTTAGGTAATGTACTTTTCAAGTCAATCGAAGGAGATTATTTTAATGTAGTTGGATTACCCGCTAAAGTAACATATGATTTATTAGATTCTTTAGTATAGGTCTATATATGGTCGTAGCTCCAGTATCTTGTAGAGTATGATAGCACTTCGTCTCGTATTAAGTCTCATCTCATAGTGGAGCCTCATCTCTGAATACGTCCACAAAGAATAGAGACGTACAGTCCCAGGACTCTCAAAGCTTGATCATATATGTACAAGCAAATATAAGTACATGACATACTTACTGGAGAAATCTACTTCTATACCTCAGATTACCTAAATCAAGGAGACCTAAATCAATGAGGTCTCACCTTCGCTCTGCTGAGACTCAACTCGCAGCTCATCTCAAAAAAAAAATCTAGAGAGAACAAAATGGTCAAGGCTAAAAAAACCCAAAAAGCTGAAAAGGTTCCAGTCAAGGAACCATCACCTGAAGTCAGTGAAGCCAGTGATGTGGAAAGTCAAATCAGTGAACCAAGTGATGAAAGCGATGAAAATGATAGCAGTGAAGTCGAATTAAGTGACGAAAGTGACGATGAGGTAGAACAAGAAGATGCACAAGAAGAAGAAATTAAAGGTTTAGAAGATTCCAATAAGCATGTAGTTATAAAACCTAGTAAGAAAGTTGATATAACCCACTCCAAAGATAAGAAAGGTGTAATATATTTAGGAAGAATACCTCGTGGATTTGAAGAACCAGAGATGAGAAAGTATTTTCAACAATTTGGTGATATAACTAGATTAAAATTATCCAGAAACAAAAGCAGTGGTAAATCCAAACATTATGGGTTTATAGAATTCTCCAATAAAGAGGTTGCCAAGATCGCCAGTGAAACCATGAACAATTATTTGATCTTTGGTCATTTATTGAAATGTTACCTTGTTGAAGACAGTTCCAAGAACGATTTGATTTTCAGCAACAACAAGTTCAAAATCATCCCATGGAAGAGTATAAGCAAGAATAGAAATGATAAGCCAAAATCATTAGATCATTTAAACAAATTAAGTAAGAATTTTGAAAACAACCAAGTCAAAAGAGCTAATAAATTAAAACTGAAAGGTATCAACTTGAATTATTTAGATAATTAGATGACTCCAATACAGTCAATTACTCTAATGATATAATGAATACATATACATTTGATCATTTTTTCTCGTATTTCAGTGGTCTTTGGGAGGTATTAGTCAAGTCTTGGTAGGGCATTTTAATGTATATAAACGCAATTCAGCTCTTACCATCTTCGCAATATATCCCGGTGTAAGTAGTTTTGGTCGAATCTTATCAGAATTAAGCTCAGCTTCGCTATCAGCCTTCGCTATCTCTGTGGTAGATAGATCATTCCCTAAACGGATAAATAATCCGGTACGCGCACTTGCTTACTTTAAATAAAAAATCATTGGCTTCAAACTTCACATGAGAAAATTTCCATTTATACAAAATCAACTGATTGAAATATTTTAACTGATTTTCTCAATATAAACCTCGACAGTCCCCATAAATAAAATTAATAATGAGTCAATCTAACACTGAACTTGCTGATTTAAAAGTCTATAAAATCGAAGAAATTGCCAAACATAACAAAACTGATGATATATGGATGGTTTACAATGGATTAGTCTATGACTGTTCCAAATTCATCGACGAACATCCAGGTGGTGAAGAAGTCATAGTTGATGTTGGTGGTGCTGATGCCACTGAAGAATTCGATGACATTGGTCACTCTGATGATGCTCATGAAATTATGAAAGGTTTATTGATTGGTAAATTAGAAGGTGGTGTTACTAAAGAAATCAAAACTCAAATCAACTTTGATCAAGAAGGTGGTATTCCAACTCCTTTAATTCTTGGTGCTATTGTTGTTGTTGCTGCCGGTGCTTATTTCTTTTTAGTTAAATAAGGATTTTGAAGGCTTAGATTGGTAAACCAAAGCTAAACTACCAGAGATCAATAAGACTGTAATGAATCATATCGAATAAATAATATAATTGTCTATTGAATTAAGCATTGATACGGAGTCCGAATTTAGGGTATTAATCCATTTATAGATTAATATAGATCATAATGTTCTATACGATATACGACAGAGATAAAACTATGAGCTGTTTATTTAATGTTTAATCCTCTATTACTAAAAGAGAATCTAACCACCTTGATTGGTGAAGTGAAATTCTGAGATGTCATCGGCCTGCATTTCCATACATATTTCATATGTACACTCTAAATATTCACAGCTGTAAAGAGGGGTCTTAACTCCACTTCTCAACAATTTTTAGCACCATGCTGGCACCGCAAGCACACGCCGACCTCAGCACACGCCGACCTCTAGCCCCGTCCCATCTCTCCTGTATGCAAGAGTGGTTAAATCCATACAAAATTCATGCAGAAAATGTTATTAGTTCTTTATCTAGAGATGTTCTATTCATTATAGAGGCCTGAAGTATCTCCTGATCTGACATATATTAGTATCTAACAAATCTAAGCAGTTGGGAAGATTGAACCATCATAATCAACTAATTCACCATGGTATTCTGGTTTAGAATTAACAATAACGTTTTCAATATGAGAAGCTGATTGTTCTGGTGATAAAGCAGCAGCTAAAGCTTCTTCTGGCATGTTACCAATAGTGAAATCAGTTCTAACTAAACCTGGACTAATGGCAAAGATTGAAGCTTCTTTGAATAATTTTTCTGATGAGAATCTAGAAACATATGATAAAGCGTTAGCAAGGTAGTTAACGGCAGCTTTAGCACATCCATAAGCAATTGGTCTCCATGGAGCTTCAAATTTGGTTGATCCAACGGTAGTAGAAACTAAGATATATTTTTTTTGAACTCCATTGTCTTTCTTTAACCAGTGTGGTTTGATAGCATTGTAAACTTTAAGAGCACCGAAATAGTTGATGTTGAAACTGTCTTGAACGGCAGCGATATCAATTTCTGGTTGTTTCTCGTTGGATAAGATACCAGCATTGGAAACTACAACATCAACACCATTTGGAGCTTCAGTTTCAAGAACATCAATACATTGTTTGATCTTTTCTTCACTATCACCATAGTCAAGTTCGATAAGGTGTAATCTATCATTTTTGATAGCTAATAAATTGTTTTTGGTTTTATCTCTAACTGTAGCAATAACAGTGTTTTCTTTAGTTTCTAATAATTGTTTAACAAGAGCTAAACCAATACCTCTGTTGGCACCTCCGATGAAATAAGTAGTCATTGTATGTTTGTGAATTATAATGATGTTCTACAAGACTTGGAGATCTTATATACTGCTTAGACGGACTCGGGTTAACTTATTGATGCCCGTTTATCCTACTAAATCAGGTTTCTGGCGGATGTACAGTCCTTTTTTGCTTTTTCTGAAAAAGTGAACGTCTACGAGTGCCGGATTTATCTCAACTTGGAAGTCCCGAACTCCTTTTCGGGTCAATATCCGAGCCTTAAATCTGTCTCATCAGGACGTCAACCTGTGGGTTTCAACAATAAATACGAATTCGTTTTCTCGAAATACCCATCAAACCCCTTGATTTTGACATATTTTCGTTTTTTATATCAACCTCCCATTTAACCGTATACCCTTTACCCTTTACCCCGGAAATGATTTTGCGAACATTTGCTCTCCACATATTAGTCATTAGAATATGAAGACGTTTAAACAATTTATTGAAGTAGTAGGGATTAAACATCCTATCATCCAAGCACCAATGGCGGGAAATACCACGCCAGAAGTAGCTGCGCAAGTTTTTGAAAGTGGTGGATTAGGATCGTTACCATTTGGGCCATTCTTAAGCAACCAAAAAAAAGTTGAAGATGAAATGACTCAATTCAAAACATTGACAGGGTCCAATATAGTCAATTTGAATTTCTTCTGCCATGAAATTGACAACTCAAATGATTCGAATAAGGTCAAAAATTGGCAAAAGCTTTACAATGCCGAACTTGAAGAATTGAAAAATGGTGGGATTTCATTCTTAGAATTTGAACAAAAACCACAATTCAAAGAGTTTCTTGCAAGACTATTGGACTACAAGCCTAAGATGGTCAGTTTTCATTTTGGTACACCATCTGATAATGTTTTGGCCGAATTCAAAAAGAATGGGATCTTAACTTTGGCGACTGCTACGTCTTTAGAGGAAGTGAAACATTTAGTTCCAAAAGTCGATGGTATTGTATTACAAGGGTACGAAGCAGGTGGGCACAGAGGCCATTATTTAGGTGAGTACGATGAAAACTTATCGACCTGGTCTTTGTTCAAACAAGTCAAAGAATTGAATCCTGATTGTTTTATTGTTCCAGCTGGTGGAATAGTACATAAGTCAGACATTGATTTCTATTTACAACAAGGTGCAAGTGCTTGTCAGATTGGTACGGCATTTGTAGCAGTTCAAGAGTGTAACGGTAAGGGTAATGCGGCTTTTTTAAACAATGCTGGTAAACCTACAGTTATGACGGATTTGATTTCAGGAAGAAACGCTAGATGTGTGAAGACTGAATTCATAGATGAAGTCTTGGATAACAGTACTAAGATAGACGGAGAATTACCACCATTTGGATGGCTGTATTATGGATATAAGCAATGGAAGACATCCCAAGGTCCTGAAAAGACCTTTTACCTTATTGGTACTAATTATCAACTAGTAGAGCATGGATTGAGTACTAAGCAAGTTATGAGTAATTTGATTGGGAATTAAACAATAAGTAAATCTACATAAGTAGATGCGCATAAGTAAATGTACGTGAATCCAAAATACATAGAAGAATAGATAAGTGAATATACATATATGTATTTGGTCTATAAGGTTTTTAGTGAGTCAATGCATATTTGAAATCTTCAATCAAATCATCGATATCTTCAACACCAACACTAACTCTCAATAAACAAGTATCAATGGATTTATCGCTGATAGCTCTCCATTCAATCAAACTTTCAGCACCCCCTAAGGAAGTAGCATGGAAGAAGTATTTCAATTTACCAGGGAACTCTCTTGCCAATTGTTCAGATTTCAAAGTGATTGAGAACACTGGTGATTGAAGGTTTGGTACTTGCTTGGCAATATACTCTTCGGTTTGTAAAGAGCCATGATAAATTTTATCTAAATTAGGGAAACTGGCTTTGTTCTTGTTCAAAAATTCAACTAATTTTTGAGCATTTTCAGCTTGTCTTAAAATCCTTAATTCATAAGTCTTTAAACTACGAACCAATAAGGAACTTTCTAAGTTCCCAATATTAGTACCTAATAAAAGTCTATCATAGAGTAATTTTTGAAAGATCTCATCATCTTTAGTAACTAAAAGACCTGCTAATAAATCACTATGACCACCGAAATATTTAGTGGCAGAATGCATAATGATATCAACCCCGAAATCAAATGGATTTTGTAAAGGTGGTGGAGCAAATGTTGAATCTACCAGAAGAATAGCCCCCTTTTCATGGGCTTTCTTACTATAGTATTCTATACTGTAATTTGTACCATATGGGTTAACTGGAGTTTCCAAATGAACCAAATCTCCCTTCTCTAACTTATTGAAACTTTCTTCGTCTTCCAAGTCCAAAATTTCCAAATTATGATTTCTATTCCAGATCTCTGCAATTCCATGACATCCATGATAAGCTTGACCTATAAGTAATCTTTTAGGGTTATAATGAGTTAATAATGCAAAAAAGGCACTCAAACCTGAATTATAAACTACTACATTACCCTTAAGGATTTTACTAAGTAAAGTTTGGATTAATTCATTATTAGGGTGACTGAGCCTTGAGTAAGTTAAGAAATTACCATTGAAGTAATCTTTAGGATCTCTATCAACCGCTTTTACTAATTGATTTGGATCTTTGGGATACTTATAAGTGGTAGTGATATTGATTGGTGGAGTCACATCTATGTGATTATATTCAGCACCATGAATCAAATTTGTGGCGATCCCAGTCATAGCGTTGAGTTTTACAGTGCGACAATATGGATCAATGATAAGGCACCAATGACAATAAAGGCACCACAATATGATCCATATAGCAATACCATAACAATAAGACTTTACCTTGCTATAGCTAAGATGTTAAATAAGGTCAGAATTTCAGAGTTAAGAAACCATTGCTACTGCAAGGTTCATATTTCGGTAGTTTCGTTTACTTGTCCGGTTTGACTAGGTGGAAAGTGATAGCGTCTCTATATCGACTGATAGATCGTCGTATAGATCCTTAATACAACATATGTAGACCAATTTAAGATACGGGTCAAAGAATCTCGGGAATGGCAACTAATTAAAATTTTCAGCATTATGACGTAGTGGTTTTCGGCAAAGTGCGACCTAAAAGGGTTGTATTCGCCGACAAACATATGGACAACACTTTAAGTAAAAGCTACCACCAAACACTCAATTCACTTTGGAAATGAGATGAACCGATGAGCAATCCATAACTTAGCCTAACCCGACCGAAGTTAACTCAAACTCTAAAAAAAAATTGCACAAATTCGGGCGATCCTCCTATCCACAGTTTAAGCAACCTACAGACATAAGCCACAATTTACGTATTCAGTGGTAATTAACCCCCATGACCCCAATGAATAGTTAAGCTATTGAAAACAGACAAGAAATGGAAAGGGCCCGTACTAACGAAATCCACGGTTAGAAGTCCCAACTAAAGTTTTACCATAAATAGTAATAAGGCCCCCCACTTAAAGACTCGGACTAATTTCGTCATCGTAAGATGGGACATCTATGACGTGCGATGGTCAATTCGAGGCTATTGGGGTTATGAGAATGGTATTCCATGTCGAGAACAATTAGGTATTACCTGTTCTCCAGAATTTAAGTTATTTTGCTATTATACGATACTATACTCTATGAAACCCTGAAGATCCATTCTATAATCCCGTATTAAAAATTTTAATCTAGTACCTCTACTCAGTTATCACTATCGCGAGCAATCAATTGCTGCAAAATTTCATTGAGGTAAGAATAAAAGAAAAGAGAAAATAACCCATCTTCACAGTTTTTGCGAGCTAAAGCTTGGTGTTGTGTCGAAAATATATAAAGTCCACAATCTCGTGCAATTTTAAAAAATAGTTACTTTTATATTCTTAGTTTTGTACACCTATTGTTTAAAACCATATGAATTAAAGTGTAACTAATATTTTAAATTTTTATACTTAAGTAATATAACTATGTCTCAATCTGGGGAACCACCACGGGCTTTATTTGATGAAGGTCATACTAATGAAGATGCCCAAGACAAAAAAGAATATGATACTGATATTAGACTGACCAGTTCATCTTCAAGTGGTACAGATTTAATGGACTTAGAAAGTTCAGATGTAGTATTAGCAAGGAAAATGAAGCTTATAAATAATACTATTGATGAAATTGGTTTTACCCCATATCACCTTAAATTATTTTTCCTTAATGGGATGGGGTATGCCACGGATTCCCAACTTTTAATGATTGAAAGTACTGTCAGAACTTATATCAACTATCAATTTGGTCAAGATTTCCCAGTATCTAACGAAGCTATGGTTATTGGGGGTATAGCTGGAGCCTGTTTTTGGGGTTTCGGGGCTGATTTAATTGGAAGAAGAACTGCTTTTAATTTCAGTCTTTTCTTCTCGGCCATTTTCACTATAATTACTGGTGCTATGAGTAATTTAGGTACCTACTGTCTTTTTGTAGCGTTATCTGCATTCTGTTTTGGTGGTAATTTAGTATTAGATACTACCATTTTCTTGGAATTTTTACCTTACAAAAACAATATGCAAACTTTAGTTACATTTATGGCCAGTTGGTGGGGTATTGGTCAAACTGTAGCCGTTTTAGTAGCTTGGGGATTCTTACCAAATTATTCGTGTGAAGGCCCAGATGCAGCTCATTGTGATTCTGCTGATAACAGAGGTTGGAGATACGTTTGGTACGTTAATGGAGGAATTGTTTTATTTTTAGCTATTCTTCGTGTAACAGTAGTACGTTTAGAAGAGTCACCTAAATTTTTAGTTGCCAATGCTAGAGATGAAGAAGCTTACGAAAATTTAAGAAGAATTGCCGTTAAATATAACCGTCCGTTCACTCTTAGTTTACAACAATTAAGAGACTGTGGTGATATTACTTCCAATTCTGATTTCAGACAAGATCAATCTGTCAAAGGGACTTTAAAATTATTAGGTAGTCATCTTGGATATTTATTTAATAATGCTAAAATGGCAAGACAAAGTGCCCTTTTATTTTTATCGTGGTTAATCTTGGGGATTGCTTATCCAATTTTCTATGCTTTCTTACCAGAATATTTAGCATCCCGTGGTGTAAATATTAGTGCTAGTACAGTTTCTGGAGTTTATCGTGATAATGTTATAAGTAATGTTGTATCAATTGGAGGTCCATTTATTGCATGGTTATTGATGTATTATATACCGATTTTAGGTAGAAGAGGAGTCTTAGCTATTGGTGCATTTATATCGATGGCATTCTTCTTTGGATATACCCAAATTAAAAATCATGCACAAAATGTTGCCCTTAGTTCTGCTGCTTATGCTGCACTTTATATCTATTTTGGAACAATTTATGCGTTCTCACCAGAAATTATGCCATCAGCTGTTAGAGCTACTGGTAATGCTTGTTGTATTATGATTACAAGATTTGGTCAAATTTTCAGTCCAATTATTGCTTATTATTCTGATACTTCATCCCAAGTTCCATTATGGATTTGTGGAGCATTATTAGGAGTAAATGGGGTATTAGCTTTATTATTCCCATTCGAACCAAGTAAGAGTAGACCCGGTTAATCTTCTGTGAAGGTTGTGTATTTTATAAACGTATACTATGGCGTTTCTCCTCTTTGTTCTCTGCTCTGTTTATCCTATTTGAGCGTACAATTTCTTACTTGCAGTTGGTACTTAAAACTCGCTAGAGCATTCCTACTATTGTCTATTCTCTAAACACCGTACACTATCTGAGCCCCCTTGACACCAGTCAGGACCATTAATTAATTGGCTTCAAACAATACATCCTAACAGGATAAAGTTCCCTTGGTAACCCCTTTTGTACATCACTAGCTATCAACTTATAACCAGCCCTAACAAACAATTCCCTAAACTTTTCATCTGATCTTGTGACGGAAGAGTCAGTTTCATCAAAAATATCATCACCTGGTGAAATATTCTCCTTCACTATTAATGTACCATCAGGTTTTAAACATTCCTTGCAATGAATCCAAAACTTTACTAATACATCATCTGGTAATTGTCCTACACACCATTGACACCATACTAGCCAATATTTGCCGAGCTTTTCAGGTGGACATACCCAATCTTGCATTCCAAGGTTATAAATGTCACCTAATTTCCCACTAGCTTTGACTTGACCTAATTCATTATTCATTTGTTTAACAAATGGTACTACAGGTTCTAATAAATCGACTCTGTCACTGACTTTCCAGAGTAAATCTCTAGTCACACGGCCTATACCGGCACCCATCTCTATAGATAATTTGATTTCACCTTCATTTACAGGCATTCTCGTCAGTAATTTCCTTAAGAACGTACCGGATCCAATAATATCAGCTTTTGGAACAGACGTTTGCTCACCATATCCTCCCAAAACTCCATTCACAGAAGCAGGTACACTTGACCAATACTCTATAGCATCATCATAATTGATTTGGGAATCCGCTTCCCCGTCAAAGTCATTTATATCATCATTAGCAAATTTTGCAGGCATCTCTAGTTCAGTCTCACTCTATCTCTCACTAAAAATTGAAATCTCAAATCTGTTAAGCTCTAATACGCGTATGGGTGTGGATTATTATGATATAGATGATATACTTTCGTCAGGGGAAAGAGTACCCTGTACGTTCAATATGACCATTCCTGGTCTAGGGTACCTCGAAGGGAACCCCGGTAAACCAATTCAAAAGGATGCCAGAATAGAATTACCCCTTTGGTTAGCTGAACCTTTAGCCATAACTGAAGTCCATGAAAAAGAAGAAGCGTTTGTAAATTTGGACAAACCAGAATCTTTGGGAACAAAAGTAATGAATGCTATCAAGGCTGATCCTGTGGCGCTTGACGTTCATTCTATATTGCCTAATTATTATAAAATTGCTGAGAAATGGTGTGGTTTATTCACAGATCAAGAATTGAGTGAAATTGTAAGGCAGATGTTAAAGGAAAGGGCTATTGAAATCCATAGTTATGCTAATAATGCCAATAAGCAGATAAATAATAATTTCATGTTATCATTGGATGAATTTGAGAAGAGGTTGTTTAGGTTGTCGAGTGAATCTAACAGGCAATTGAAAGCTTGGTTGAAAGAGTAAACTGTAATAGTCACTATTTGAGTGGATCAAGGCCTAATTCCATGTAATACTATAAATGTACAATAATTAGATCGTTCTTTTCTCTTACTGTTCCCTTTGTTGTCTTGAAACCGAGAGAAACGCCTGGTAAATACTACTTATATTAAATTACATAATCTATTCATCTTTTTCTTCCTCTCCTTTCTCTTCATCCTTTTCATCAAATAAATCATCATCTAATCCTTCATCACTATCTTCAATAATTGCGTTAGATTTAAATTTCTTTCTTCTAGATCCATTTGATTCTTCTGCTTTCCTCTTTGGTTCCTCTTTTTCGGCTTCCTTGTTTTCTTCTTGATCCTTTTCAGGTTCCTCATCAGTTGGTTCAGGTTCTTCATCTTCACTGTCTTCAATGATATCCTTCTTCTTTCTGCCCTTTTTACCTTTCTTCTTTTTTGGCTTTTCTTTATCTTGGGTCTCTTCATCAAATAATTTATCATCATTATCAACTTCAACTGCCATTCTAGATTCTTCGGCCCATTGTTGAGCTTGTTCTTGTAATTTCAATCTTTCTTTGGCTCTTTCTTCTTCTTCTTCCTGTAATTTCAATTGTCTAGCCTTTTCTAATTCCAATTTCTCAGCCAATTCAAAATCTCTTATCTTCTTGGCTTCTTCTAATTTATCTTCAATTTGTTCATTATATTCTTTGGTTTCTTGTAAAGTTTGAGTTAATCTATTCAATAAGGTATCACCAAGATTAGCTCTGGTCTTTAAATCGGTCTTGGAATATGGTGGATGTTTTTCATCTTCTGATCCTAATTCCTTTAAGATTTCTATGGCTTCATCCAAACTTTCAATACTTTTTTGTAAATCTTCAATCTTACGTTCATTAACTGGAGTCTTAATAAGGAAATCAGCTATTTGAAATTCAACGAATGAGATGTTATATCTAAGGGAATTGTTCTTAGACTTCAATGAAACTTTCAACGCTTGTCTACTGAAATCTAACGCTTTGTTTAAGAATCCCAAATTCTTTTCACTTATACCTCTTAATAACCAAGCTTTACCTAAAAACGTTAAAATGGAGCCATCTTGACCATCAGTAAATCTAGATAAGGCGACTTCGAAATTTTCAATGGATTTGGTGTATTGTTTCAATTCCAACAACACATGACCCAAGTTTAAGTAGATGGAAATATCATTCAATGAATCTCTGATTTTTCTTAAAATGTCCAACCCTTTATTAAGCTCCTTGTTTTCAATGTACACCACGGCTAATCCTTGAGCAGCATAAACATTCTTAGCATCAATAGAAATCACCTTAGTGAATAATTCAATGGCACGGATGTAATACTTCTTACGTTTCTCATCATTAGACTTTAACTCACGTGCCATTACACAGTAAATATTGGCTAAGGATACAAGAGCATAAGTATCGTGTGAGTTGTATGATACTAAGGTTTGCTTTTGATGTTCAGTATCTTCATCAGGTTTAAGACCAACTTGTTTACCAAAGATTTTGACAAACCAACTGTAAAAAGTTCTGATTTCTAAATTAGAAGCATTCAGTTCTAATAATGTCAAAATCTCTTGTTTAATATCTTCCTTAGTGGAAGCATTAGTGCTAACTAAATTCAAGAAAAGTAATCTTAATTTGGCAGAAAAGTAGTTTGGACAACTATTCAAGAATTCTTCATAAGTGGCTATGCTTTCATCTTGTTTAGTGACTTCCAAAGTTCTGGCCAAATTATAACGCAAAGTGATGTTCAAATCTTTAGCCAACACGTCAATACCTTCTTGGTCTTTATCCATACGTTTTATTTGATCGACTTTCAAGTTGCCTAACGCCAACTCAAAATTCTTAGTGGCCAATTCTGTGTTTTGCTTATTGAATTGGAAAACCCCGATATTGTTATAAATTTCTAATGGAACGTTCTTACCAATCTGTTGTCTTGATTCAACCGCTTTATTCAAATAGTTTAATGATTGGGTTATATCTTTACCTTCATACAATTTACTTAAAATAAGGTAAGCATTTAAAATGATTGGTTCTTTATTCAAAAGAGTGACATCATCATCGTTGTTGGAATTAACAGCACCTAAACCTCTGTTATTGGATAAGTTTATATACTTTTCTAAGATAGCAATGGCAATTTCCAACTTCTTCTTGGATTTGGATCTCGAGTATAACAATCCAAGACAATAGTTGACTTCTAAATTCTTAGGGTAAAGTTTATTCAAATTCTCAAATGTTAATATGGCTTCTTGGATCGAACCTCTAGCAACTTGGGACTGACCTAATCCTAATCTTGATGGTAAGTTATTTTCATCGAACCTGAGGGATTCATGGAAGTATCTTTGACTTTGATTGAAATCGGCTTTATTGAAGTAAATTCTTCCTAACCAAAATGAACTTTGTGATAATAAATTCGATTGGAATTTGGATGGTTTGCCTTGGGCATTTTCTTGGATGACTTTATTACAAATTTTTTCAACTAGTTCATAATTACCTTTGGAGAAGTAATAGTTTACAAACACCAAAAGTATGACGGGATTTTCTGGAGTTATATCATGAATCAGTTTGAGAGTCTTCAAACAGTTTGTGTAGTTGGTTTTGAACTCTTCATCACTTAAAGAATAGTTGAATGCATTGTTGAAGGTAGACAAGTTCAAATAGATCTTGGCTGATAAGTTGTTAGGATCTAATTCTAAACTTCTTTCCCAACTTTTGACTGCCATTTTATAATCTTTCAAATACCAAAAACATAATCCAATTCCTAATCTTGGGTCTGGTTTCATTAATGGATTTAATAATAATACTTGTTGATATAATTTCAAAATCAGGGGATAATCTGTCGATTTCTTTAATAAAAGTTGAGCTTTACCTAACATTGCAAAACAATTAGTATCATCAATAGTTAAGAGAGTTTCGAAATATTTCAAGGATTCTTCTTCCTTTCCTGTATGAAGACCATAAATGGCTTTCAAAGACAATAATTCAACATCTTTTTCACTACCATCCACGTCAATAAGTGATTCAATATATTCTTGTACTTTACTGATATGGGTCAGTTTATCTTTACCATTTGCGACATATTTCAAACTCAACCAATACGAATACTTCTCTAATTGATCGATTTGTTCATTACTGAATCCCTTATGATGTAAACCTTTGTCTATGACCATTGAAGCGTCATCTAAACGATTCAAATTGGCGTAAGCTTGAGAAATGCTTATCCAGAATTTACTTGGACATTCTTCAGTTTCCAAGAATGTGATCAATTCATTAGGGTCATCGGGTAATTCATCCACGAGGTTGATGGAAACGATTTCTCCATTACTCAAGGGGATATCTAAGTTACCTAAAGTTTCACCTTTAAGGTAGTAAGATATGTCCAGCATGTTGTGAAAATTTTCAATTCGCACACTCAACTGAGCGATAGACTCAACTGAGCGATAGCGTTGAAGTCTCATCATTAACATAAACCCAAGGCAGCGTTTACTCTACAATAAACCTTAAAGGCGTGCTACTATCCAATATATTCTACATATTATACACTTATATTATTTAAAATATCATTAGAACTGTGACAATCCTTAATTAATTTACTCATTAAATCTTCATTACCTTTACCAGCTTTAATAACCTCAGTCTTGACCAGTATATTCTTAGGGTACTGTAAGATATCATCGCACAATCCAATCTCAAAATTGACTTTCAAATCATTTTCCATTGAATAATATCTAATTATGAAATTATTGTCATTCTTGTGGATTATAGGGAACTTGCATGAGATCTTAAAGATATCGAGATCAATCTTCTTAGCTGTTATTATCATATCATTAAGTTTTTCACACTTTTCAATAAACGTTAAGTCTGTGAGTCTACTGAAATTGTCGATGATATAATTGCCTATCCACGTATTACGGTACTCATTATTTAATAACTTTAATGAGGTTTGAGAGTTTTTAAAATCAATATCAACCCTAAAGTTCTGGAATAAGAAACTTATAACATCATCAACTTTCGATAAGTATTTGATTGAGGTGATGTTTTGAAGTATCTTGAATTTAAGATTCAATGACTTGATTTCATTCACTTCATAATTTTTATTATCTTCGACCTTTTGTTGATTGATTTTGATTTCTTGATTCAATTGGTTAACATATTGTTGGTTATTGGAGATTTGCTCTTTGATGCCATTCAATTCTATAACCCTTTCTTCAATCTTAGATTGTACGGCTAGTATTTCATTTTTAACATTGACTAATTCTAACTTAATATTATCGATTTCAGGTTGTGAGTAACTATCATAAATGGTTTTAAAATCTGATACTTTTGATAATTTATTCTTCAAAGTTTGAAACTTCTCCCAATTTTCATTGAATGTGTTGCTTACAGTTTCCAAATCTTGTAAAAGTAATTGTTTATCATGACACAAAGTATCATATTTTTCATCCATTTGTACTAATAAATTCTCTAATAATTGTATTCTCCAATTATACCAAACTTTCTTTGCTTGGAATCTACTGAAATCTTTAATTAATAAAAATTCTGATTTAATCACCAATTTTTCATTATCATTAGATCCATAAAATTCTTTGAACAATTTAGGATTGTTACTCAAAATCGATTCATTCAATTGATTATAGATCCTTTTACCTTCAGTGATATTGTTGATCAACTCCTTGTTACTGAATTCGAATAATGAGTATACTAATAATTTACTGGCACCTTTAACATAATCGTTGAATGTAAGGGTTTCGTTTATAGTGGATGATATACTAAACCTATCAAGGTTATTAATTTCTAGATCGTCGTAGAATTTAATTCCTAAATCTTCAAGGAAATTGGACAACGATACATTCACATAATTTGGATCCTCTTCATCCTCGTCATTAGAATTCAATGGAATTTTGGTGGTATTATCAATTTTAGGTAATTTACGAGGTGAATTAGTAATTTCCAATTGTCTCTTATTGGGTGTCATTTCTGGTATTGGAATTTCTATTTCAGGGAAATGTGGTGTTAGTGTTGATCTTGGGGTTGATAATCTGTAAGGTTTCTCTTTATTTTCAATCTTTTCCAGTTGTTGAAGTTCAATCGTTGGTTCGATTTGTTGAACAGGTTCAGGGTTTGATTGAATAGGTTGTGTGAATTCCATTCCTTCTTCAGTGACTTCTACGTCTTGCTGGGCTGAGTTTTGAAGTGGTATTGACTTAACAGGCTGAGTAAATTCCATTTCTTCTTGAGCTTGGTTTTGTAAAGTCGATACAGGTTGAGTTAATTCCATTTCCTCTTGAGATTGTTGAACTGGTAGTTTAGAAATTGGTTGGGTAAATTCCATTTCTTCTTGAGTTGCTTGATCTTGTGTATTCTCTTGAGTTTCGTGGGTCTTGTCTTGAACTTTTTCAGTCATATGGTTGATAGGTTGAGTGAACTCCATATCTTCTTGTACTGGGACTTGTACATTGGAAACTGGTTGAGTGAATTCCACCTCATGTTCTTTCTCTGGCTTATCAGATTGGAATTGAGGAAGTTTAGAATTTATAGGTTGAGTAAATTCCATCTCTTCTGGTTGAGACTCTTGACTAAGTTCTGACTCTTCCTGTATCGGTTTAAGAATTGGTTTAACAGGTTGTGTGAATTCCATTTCTTCTTCGACTTGTGGTTGTGGTTCTTGAACAGGGTTTCTTAAAGTTTTGAATTCGACCCATTGAATAGGTTTAGTGAACTCCATATCTTCCTCAGTAGTTTCTGCATTATGTGAAATATTGGATTCAGTAACGACAGCATTTTGAGCAAAGGCGGTATTGATTGGGCCTGTAAACTCCATCTCTTCTTCAAAAGATGGCCCAGATTCATCAGACACTTGAGGAGGCTGTATGGATGTTACTCTAGGCACTTTAGTTGGAGAATTCAATGCAACTCTAGTAAATGAATTAGTTAAGGAATTTTCGTCAACTCTGAGTTCTTCTTGGGTGGAAACTTGGGTATCATCTCTACTAGAATTTTGTGAACTTTCTCTACTAGAACTCTGGGAATTTTCTCTACTTGAACTATCATAGAAATACCCTATAGTTTCTCTTCTTGGTACTAAGTCTATTTTATGTAAAGTAACTTCAGGAGCAAAACTGACCCTACGATTTAACTTTTCACTTGAAGTAATAGGCATGGTCCTATTCTCCCTATCATCATGTTTGATAATACTGGTCAAATCTTCCGGATCAATATTCTCTTTATCCATCTTGAAGTTTATACAGTGAGGATTGAATGTAAACACAAACGCGAAAATATCTAAGTCGTGTATAACTCACTGAGGATAGACTGTTCGGATATGGTACTTAATACCGAGATCTATGGTAGTTTAGAGTAAGGAGGTGTTAATAGGTATAATATTCCAGAGGGGAACCCGGGATCACACGGCAGAATACATCTAGACTTGCTCCCAGTACTACTTTTAGGCTTCAACATTGACCCAAAATCTTAGTATAACCAATGGGAAAAACTCACGTGGTAATGTAAACCTAAGACAACACTATTACCACTGAAACTAGTACGGTTAGCTCCCATGAACAACAAACGGTAGTCGTGCCCCTCGCCGCAATCTCATGAAAATGTAATCCCTCGGATTCCTTTTATCCTTTACCCCAGACACACAGTTGCGAATATTTAAGATAAATCATTTGTCTGTGAAATTTTTATTTTATAGCAGAAACGGTTTTAATAAACACAAACATAAAAATCAGCAAAAATGGTCGCCGATGCATTAATTTATCATCCAACTTATGCAAGAGTATTGAAATTCTTAGATACCACTCCTAAAAGAGAAAAATTATACAGATTAGTTGCCTATTTATCAAGATTCTTAGGATTCTATTTACATAGAACTGGATACCCAGCTGAGATTGTTGATATTGTCAAGACTGTTAAGAGTCAAGTTACTTTCTTAAGAAAGGGTATGAGATTCTTAAAACCTTTACATCATTTAGAAACCGCTAGTAAAACTTTTGATAATAAATTAATGGATCCAGTTTTACAACAAACTACTGTTATTAGAAACTTAGGTTATGCCGGTTATTTAACCATTGATGGTTTCATTTTCTTAAAATTATTAGGAGTTGTTAACAAGAAAACTTGGACTAACGCTTCAACTTGGGCTTCAAGATTTTGGTTACTTGGTCTTATCGCCGGTGTTATAAATTCTCTTAGATCCTATAAGATCAATTCTGCTAAATTAGCCTCAGAAGATGAAAAAGTTGATGTTGCTGAAGTCAAAGGTAAGATCTACAAAGCTAAGAGAAAATTAATCTGGGATTTCTTAGATATGTTTATTGCATTAAATTCATTGAACTACTTACACTTTACTGAAGGTGATGTTGGTTTAGCTGGTGTAATTACTTCAGTTATGGGTTTAAGTGATCAATGGGCTTCTACTTAAGTATGATAGTAATAGATAACTATTTATTGGTATAGTTTTAAACTGGATGGAGCGTTGAAGATAACTTTCTCGATCACTGTATACCATTAAGCGCCTCTTTATATTATCTAGTTCTAGGTTGTGCAATAGCACCAATTATCACCGCCAAAACTTAATAATGACCTCCTAGGATTCTATGTCATATGTGGCCCTATACCCTTATAATATCCATGCCAAAACCATTCCATTAGCAAATCCTTCAACTCTTGTTGTAATTCATCCTTATTACTTTGTTGATCTATTAATTCTTTCAATTGTTGGGGCACATTGACATCGTACTCTATATTTTGAAACTGTTCATCTGGTGGTGGTTTTTGTGGTTTAGTTTCTGTTAGTATGATCCCTTTGTCATAAGTGTCATTAATTTTATCATCTAAGTTCATTAGTTCGTTACTAGTCGCAATTTGAGATCAAGGCTACGACTTATAACACTAACATAAAGGCCCCCCAAAATGACTGAAAATCGGCCAATTTCTAGCTTAATGTTATTTTTTATAGCCATAGAGAGTTTTGGTTACTAATTGACGATTTTTGTGATATTGTTTAAAAAGATAATCATTTTTTAGTTATTTGTGATTATTACCTTTCGGACCTTTTAACTATTTACAGATATAATTAGAGAATCAAAGTCTAAAGATCAAAATTAGACTTAACTTCAGTAAGCTCGTTTAATTAATATTCAGTTTACATACTTGACATTATATCTACGAGTTACTTGATTTCTCTCTAAATCCCCTCAACAACCCCCAGGTTTCCTCTCCTGCTCCAGATCAACTACACCATACTTGGGATAGTGCGAAAAACTCATCTCATCCCATGTCTGAACCGGAAGATATAAGAATTCATATAGGTAACATATCGCCGTCGTTGATATCCAATATCTCCAGTTTCGAACAAAGGCTAGGTAAATTTGGAACAATTTCCCAGCCGTTACAAATCTTTCAAAAGCCAACCTTAGAAAATCATTTCGGTTACATTACTTTAAACATCACATCTAAGCAGTTTGATAAATTAAGAACAACTTTCAATAATGTCACATATATGGGAACAAAACTAAGTATATCCAAGGCCAAGGCTAATTATAAAGAAGCTTGGGCCCAAGATAGTCAAAGAAGTCTGCCGTATAAGAATAAGGATAGAGTACAACAAGAAAGAAACCAAAGAATAAAAGAAGCATCTTCTACAGTACATATAAATCCTATGACCAATGAAGTAACTTCAATAAAATTATCTACAGGGTACAATAAATCACCACACACCTTTGAAAATATGTCAGGGAACATTAAAGGGTCTGCACCTACCCAGACATTGATTGGATCTAAATCTTACGGAGCCTGGTCTAATCCTTCTAAGTTTTATAATTTAGGATACGCCAAAATTTCAGGAGGAAGTGATGTTATAAGGGGAAGGATAAGAAAACAAGAACGTAAAAATATAAAAAATCAAACTTTAAGAATTTTAGTCAATGGACAATTAAAGGAATTTAAAGGATTCAAGACCAAACTATGGGGGTTTGAAAAGACCAAAACCGTTGAAGATTTAACATGGAAGTATGAAAATGGTTCATGGAAGAGTGGAGATGATCATGTGGTTGAAAGGATTGAAAAAAGACAATATTGCAGTTTTGATAGTCAAAAAGTGAATGATTATGGTAAAGATCTTGAACACAAAGAGGATGAGACAGAGTCTACTACTATTAACAAGGCCAATACCAAATCATTAGCTATTTTGTCATCGATGTTGTCAAGTTATGATTTCGATAAACCGGCAGTTGTTGATCAAGACGAGGATGAAGATGAAGTGTTAGTGGATAAAAAAGGTAGAAGAACTGTTGTGAGGTACGATTATGAGGCCAACACAGAGAGAGATTTCGATGGAATGGATTTGGATATTGATAGAGATGTTATTGAAAAGTATAAAGGGGATGGTCAGGTAATGGAAGAGGTTTATTATAGTGAAAATGATGAAGGAAATGAAGTTGATTTTGAGTCTTTAAGGCCCCAAACTGATGGTGATATGGATATAGATGAGGAAGTTGTTGAACAAGTGGATGAAGTCAACGAGGAAGTGAAGGAAGTAAAGGAAGAAAAGGAAGCAAAAGAAACTGATAGTGAAGACAGTGAAGCTAGTGACTCTAGCAGTGAGTCTGATAGTGAAGATGACAGTTCAGAGAGCTCAGATAGTGAATCTGAAGAAGAGGAAGTAGAAGAATCTGAAGCGGCACATAAAGTTAAAGAATCAGACCCAGACTCAGCAGAAGAAAATGAACAACAAGAAGAAAAGGAATCAAATCCAGAAGAGGACTCCGAACCTGAATTTATGCCTAATTTTGGTGAAGTCCCAACACCCTCTGAAACTTCAGGTCCTACCTCAAACACAGAAACCTTAAGAAACCTTTTCAACCCAGGCGAATCAACTACGTTTAGTTTGGGCTTAGCCAACGATGATATAGATGAAACACAAGAACCAGAACCACAAATTGAGCCTAAGATCAAAACCCAAATTCCAAAATTGGATATCATTCCAGATTCTGATAAAGGACTCTTTTGGGTTCATAATGATTCACCCTTTTTACAAACCCAGACCCAATTAAGTAAATTAGGTTTTGTGGGAGAAAAAACCAAATTACCAGGTGAAGATGAAGAGGTTGATGGTGATGAAGACGAAACTCCCTATGAAAGATGGTTTTGGAAAATGAGAGGTGATATAACTAGAGAGTGTAAGAGACGTAGGAGAGATGTTGTTAGAGTATTGAATAAGAAGTCCGGCAAGAATGTGACTATTTAGTTGGAGAGCATTGTATAGCATAATATAAATTAATACGACTTGTAGGACGAATCTTCGTAGGAATTGTAAAATCACTAGTTGTATCGTCTCCCATCATAGCGTATCTCATCACTACAAATCGAACGCGAAATCACTATGGAAGAACCACAACCACAATCCCAGAGAGAACAAAAAGAATTGCCACCGTTCACATTGGCGAATGTCCTCGGTGACATAAAGGACGCCTATAATGCCATGATGTTCGACCCGTTTTATAAAAGAATCGTAGGTCCAGTAATCATCCTCCTCAGTTCTATCATCACCAAATTCGTTATTAGCTTAGTACCATATACAGAGATCGATTTCTCCACGTATATGCAACAAATAGAAATGGTCAACTCGGGAGAGAAGGATTATAGTGAAATTAGAGGAGACTCGGGGCCAATTGTTTACCCTGCAGGTTTTGTTCAAGTATACCAATTCATTTATTGGTTATGTGATAATGGTAAAGATATCAAAGCAGCTCAAACATTATTCAGTTATTTATTCACATTTACTATCATGTTGACTCTGTTCACATTTACAGATGCACCACCATGGACTTTGGGGTTATTATTAGGATCTAAGAGACTTATATCGATCTATGTGTTAAGATTGTTTAATGATTGTTTTACTACAGTAGCTATGGTGGCTGTAACGATAATCTTACAACAATTGACTGTATGGTATAATGATTTAGGTGGTTTAGTATTTTTAGGATCTTTGGTTGCTGCTGATATCTATAGTATGGCAATTTCCATCAAGATGAATGCACTTTTATACTTTCCAGGATTCATTATTATTATATACTTTTTAAACGGGGAAAATGCTTTGAAAACAATTTGTGTATTATTAGTTATTCCTATAATTCAAATTGCCACTGGTTGGAACTTCCTCGTGCCATTATACAATGACGAAGGTGCCAAATATTTAAGATGGATGTATTTGACTAATGCCTTCAAATTCGATAGAAAATTCCTTTATGAATGGACCGTGAATTGGAGATTTGTTCCTGAAGACATTTTCCTTTCTGACCAGTTCAGTAATGGATTATTGATAGGTCATTTATCATTGATTTTGGTATTTGTTTTTACTCGTTATTTATCACCTAAACTTACTGGTAAACTGGTAGTTGCTCTCATTAAAGATGCGTTTGTACTTCATAAATCCACCATTTCACCTGCTAATAAAATAGTCACTAGCCCTAAATTGGTTATGATGATATTAAGTACGTGTAATTTAATTGGTATACTTTTTGCCAGATCATTACATTATCAATTTTTATCATGGTACTGTTGGCAATTACCTTATTTACTTTATACCACCAATTGGCCGTTTATAGTGTGTATTTCAGTGTGGGGCTTACATGAATGGTGCTGGTTAAGTTTTCCTTCAACTCCATTGAGTTCAGGTATTCTCATTACCATTTTAGCAGCTGTTTTATTAGGTGTTTGGAATAGTTCCATTTGGAATCTAGACCCTAAGGAGACCACCACTGAATCATCCAAAGTGACCCCTGCCACAAGGTCATCCAAACCTAACAACAAATAAGCTCTGAACTACAATCACAAGAAATAGATAATGTACAATGTATTAATCCCAATAATATTACATGCTATAAATCCTATACTAAGACATCTATACTTAGACATAACTCTGAAGTTTTAATCTTCATATTCAGTCAATCTTCATCTTCAGCTGTTTAACTTCGCTTTCGCTCAAGTTCACGTTTACTCCCCTTCAATAGCATCCATCCCACTCCAATTAAAATTATTAATCCCATCATTAGCATTTCCATCTAAAAATGAATTGAAATCAAAATCAATCTCTTCTAATCCATTATTACCTCCAAATAAACTATCTTGATTATTTTCCAAAACGTCCATTGAAAACATTTGATCATTATGACCTAATTCTTGGAAATTAGATGCAACCATTTGTGGGACCATTGTTATGTTTTTATTATTATTATCATCTTCCTTCTCTTCTTTAACCTTGTCATCTTTATCTTCATTTTCTTCTTTAATAGTATTTGCTGCAAAATTCTCCTTTTTAACTTTTGTATTACCCTTCTTAGGTGAATCTGCATTCTTACGTTTACGTTTCCCAGCTGCTTCATCTGGGGTTTCAGAAGCTGGAGTTAATGGTGTAGGTATATCTTTCTTACGTCCTCCTGGAGTTGGTGCATCGTTAGTTGTGGCATTATTATTAGAAACACTTGGCTTTCTACCTCTTTTAGCAGCAGGTTCTTTCTTCTTTTTACCAGTTCCAGGTGATGGTTTATTACCTATCACAGGTGAAGGATCAGTTGATTTACTTTGTGGAGTTTGGCCAACTGATGATATACCTTGACTCATATTCATCCCATTTGGTATGTTATTAGGCATATTACCCATTCCATTATTCAAAGCTTGTTGAATTTGTTGTTGATTAGGTGGGAACATTCCTTGTGAAAGTGAATTCAATAATCCTGGATCATTGCTTCCACTATTTCTAGCAATGTCCAATCTTTTCTTATTCTGTTTCTCTAATAACATTAATTGCATTTGATAATCCTGAAGGGCATTAACATTTTTATTGCCTTTATTTGTATCATTACTGCCGTTATTTTCCTTCATTCTGGGATTGGCTCCCCCATTAGTATAAGGAGTTGAAGCTTGTGAATATGGTCTTGAATTAGGCCCTTGTCCTTGTACTTGACTTTGAGGTTGTCCCATTCTATTTGGTGATTGACCTTCCTTTTGTTGTTGAGCTTGAGCTGCTTGTTGCTGTTGAGCTTGAGCTGCCTGTTGACGTAAATTATTCATTTGGTTTTGTGCTTGTTGTTGAATTCCATTAGGATGACCCTGTTGTAACATATACATTTGTTGTTGAGTCATATTCATGGGTCCTCCTGGACCTGGTTGAGGTTGTCCCTGTTGAGAAGCTTGTCCTGGAGGTCCTTGACCGGGTTGACCCTGACCTTGCTGCTGCTGTTTCAACATATATTGCATCATTAATCTTTGTTGTTGAGGATTGATAGCACCGGTACCACCAGTTTGAGGTTGCATCATCCCTTGTCCCTGAGCTTGACCTTGACCTTGGGCAAGTTGTTGAGGGAAATTTGGCATCATAGGATGTTGACCACCTGTTAAAGAATCTTGATGTTGTCTTTGTTTCATCATTTGTAATTGATAGTATTGTTGAGCTAATTGTGATCCTGAACCTTTCAGATTAGGATGGTTTTTAGCTTGGAATACATCCCAAAACACTTGCCACCATTCAAATAAGAATCCTTGAGGTGTATCCATAGAAACCTTCAGAATTGGTAAATTATTATCTTTATGAAATTGTAACATACTTGGACTGGAAGGTTTCAGGTTTCCAGCACTTTTATTACCATTTTTGTCCTGGGCTGGGATATCAGCTTCATTAACAAAAGTTTTGGCAGTTTGGGGCAATTTGGATTTAATTAAAAAATCATATACGTAAGCATTTAATAATTGTTTTGGGTTTGTGGCCAGTGAATCACTGATATTATTATTCAAATCAAGAAGCCTATCAGATTTAGGAGTGTTTTGATGACTCATATTTCCTGTGGTTCTATTTGTTCCTTATCACAGTACTTCTAACTTTTGAACACTTTGTGTTAAGATATATTTAGTATAAATATGTTATCACCTTGTTTTAGAAGGGTTATGAAATTTTGAAGAAATGAACTTTTTAGGGTTTTGAGTGTTGAATGTCACTAGGAATTTATCTATGATTTGCCTTGCTTCAGACCAATTATAGACCTCCACTATAAGTTCTGTTATATTAAGTTCAGACCTTTAAGGTGGGTAGTGTTTCCTAGAAAAATTTGATAAAAATTGAGGGTTGACAAAGGTGAGAAACGACAAAGGGAAAATCTTTGTCGGTTTACGGTACAGAGGTAGCGAGTGGTTGGGGGAGTTGGACATAGAAGTCGTTGGGCGGGGTGAATCTGTTTAATAGTGGAACGGTTTTTTTTGTTCTTTGATGTGTTGGGGTCAGTTGCTATGGGCTCATCGATGGGGTTTTATTCAAAAGCCTGATGATAATGTCGTGGGTGGGGCAGCTGGTTCGCATATATATTATTATATAGTATGAAGGATAAGACACCATGTCGTAGTAGTTACCTGCCTTTCCGGTTGGTTTGAGTGTGGTTTCATAATAGTATAATTCTTTTTGATTCTTAGTTTGTAACAGAGTTTTTAAGTGTTTATTACTTCAGTTGTATTGTTTCGGTTATTAACTTCTACCCGATACGCAGATTTATCCTCGACCAGGGACCATCGGCCCGAACACCCTCTCACCTCTCACATCAATCTTCAGAGAACAAGACATTTGACGACAGAGACACAGACATTATGAGAACCTATCAGACACAACCATTACCCTGAGGGTTCAAGACATCTAAAGATCAACACGTCTTACCCAAGGTTTCCCTAGGATTGTGTTCTACATGAAAGAGGTCCTAAATCTACATCTAAGAGCTGACCGACAGAGCTTCTACCATAACCTCTAATTATATTATACTATTACACCTACTTTTAAATACCAACGATTGTCCTCTAAAAACTCTATCCAATCCAAAAACAACGAAATGTCAAATTTTATACATAATTACCCCCAAACTGTTGCATCATTAATAGTTTGATTTGAACTTGATGTGCCCCAGATATTATTGTTTTGCTTAAGGATTAAATTGTCTAATCCCAAGTCTAAATTTAATGTATTAGATCCAATATTAGATCCAATAGATGCTGAAGATCCACTATTGTAATTGGTGTCAAATGGATCGAAAATTACTGGCCGAGTGTAAGTTTTGTCTTCGAATTTATAATCCAAGAAACTCTTGTTTGGGCCTTGTCCTTGGCTTTGTCCTTCATTCAAATGAAGGCCTATTGGTTGTCCTTGACCTTGGACTCCAATTTGACTGGCTACTTGACCTTGACCTTGACCTTGACCTTGACCTTGAACCTGACTTTGAACTTGCCCTTGGACCCCTTGAACCTGTCCTTGAATCTGTCCTTGTCCTGGTCCCTGTACCTGGCCTTGTACCTGACCTTGACCCATCTCATATTGATATTGTGGGTACATATTGTAATTATTGAACTTACGGGTATATTTCCGTTTATAAATTAATGGTTGATTTTGTATTTCTATTAAGCCTTTGTTTACAATATCTGCTTGATCAACAAACGGTTCCTTTAGAAGGGTTCGTTTTGGGTACGTCATATTTAAGCCTTTATTGTCCCTGAGGATATGGCCGATGCTTATTTTGCAAAATAATGAGTGGTGAAAATTTTGTCAAGATCGCAAAATTATCAGGGACACGAGAGTGTGTGAGAATCAAATGCTAGCTTAGACTATTGATCTTAAACTATCTTAAGTTACAGACTACAGAGTTAGAGACTAGAGTTCCGATGATATCTACATTATATATTCGTTCACCTTCAACAGTCTCAGGGTCACAATTACCTCTTTTTCTTCTGCTTGATCTCATTATCATTGGTAGGATGTAACTTAATTTGATTAGGATAATCTTGTCTATTACCTTGATGACCTTGAGCCCAATCATAACTTAAAGCATATGCAAAAATTGTACCAGTTTTATTGAAACAAGTAGTTGGAATTGAATAATTCACTTCTGGGAAACTCTTTAATCTTTGTCTTGCATCTTTATCCCAGAAACAGAATGTACCATCACTACCAGCAGTACTAAAAGTTCCATATACTGGATGGAAAGCAATTGAATTTACCGCATAAATTTGTGATTCAGTTGATGATCTAAGGGCACTAGTTGGATTGTTTGGAGTTTTACGATGACACCTAAATGAGAATCCAAATTTGCTTTGTTCACTCTCATCAATGTACTGGAATGCACATCTTCCTTCAATACTACCAATTGCGAATCCATTCCCTTGAGGGTAACAACTTACAACTCTAGTTTGCCATTTTAATGGTGATAATGATGTCTTGAAGATTTGTTGTGGATTGTTTAAATCAATTACAACTAAATGTCTTTCAGCACATCCAACGACTAATAATTTCTGTGACAGATCCATAGTATATGCTCTCTCTGGTAAATTTATAGTGGTTATAGGTTGGGGCAGTCTTGTATCCCAATATTTTAATGTTTTATCCCAAGAAGCTGAAACTACAGCTGGTGTATTGGTAGGACCACATTCAACAAATCTAACACTTTTGACTGGGGCATCATGAATCCCAATTTGTTGAGTTTGTTGACTCGCTATATCAAATAATTTAACTTGTTTGTCAGCACCACCACTTACCACTCTTTGTCCGTCTCCCGAAAATCTGGCGGAAAATACAGGTCCTTCATGTTCAAACATGGCTCTACCTTGATTTTGACCTGAATTAGGATCGATTTCATAAATTCTAACTTTTTTATCCCAACTGGCGGCCGCAAGTAAATCTTGAGTTGGTGAAAAAGCCAAATCACTTATGGAATCTTCTGGTGGATTGTTAAGAGCAATGTCATTGACCAATTCTTGTCCTGTAGCTGTTGATGCAGCTGTGGTTGTATTTGTGGTACTTCTATTTAAAAATGACATGGTGATGTTGAGATTTTCGCACCTTCTGTACTACGTATTGAGTTAGGCTGTCTTGTTTAAACTATCACCCATTGAGCAATTAGGAGTCCAAGATGATCGAATACGAAGATGATATTTGCTTCATACGATATGATCACAAACCTAGCGATCATAATCATACCAAAAAGAAATCTTATGATAACAATACATTCATAGATTGGTATTCTGAAACAATGAATATCCCATTATCTTCCACATACACCTCCAAAAAATGGCTTACGATCATCATAGCAGCTGTGACAGCAGGTTATATCGTTACATTCATTGATTTAACATCAGTGTGGCTCAATGATTTGAAAAAAGGATTGTGTTTAAGTCAGATCAATAGATGGTCGCTTTTAAATCCTTACCTGACTTGCCCAGTAGATGACTGGAACGATTGGTCAGAGATCTTATTCAACCTGTCAAGAGTTATCACATCTGCTTTAATCAATTACCCAATTTACGTAGTATTAGGGTTAGTTTTGACTATATTTGCTGTATATATTTCAGAAGCTGATCCGTATATTCAACAGTCTGGTATCCCAGAAGTCAAAGAAATTATTCAAGGTTTAAACTATAATCTTGATGCTTACCTTGGATTGAAGACCCTCTTATACAAAACTATAGGTTTGATTCTTATGGTAAGTAGTGGGTTCTGGCTAGGAAAGGAAGGACCTTTAGTTCATGTAACTTGCTGTTTAATTCACTTTATATACAATCTCTTGTTTGGTAAGCAAACCAATGAAGCTGTTAGGAGAGAATTGTTTTCAGCTGCCACAGCTATAGGGATAAGTTTAGCATTTAATTCCCCAATTGGTGGAGTACTTTTCGTGCTTGAATTAATTCCAAGTTACTTCATCCCGACAAGAATCATGTGGAATTCATTTGTAGGTGCTACTGTGAGTTTAATCGTTCTTGTAGGGTTTAGATTATTTACTGATGGAGGTGATTTCAATGAACAGGATTTATTTAGTGTAGAGTTTGGTAATTTTAGCTGGTTAGTTATGGAACTCATTCCTTTCATTTCTATTGGTATCTTAGGAGGATGTTTCGGATATTACTTCATAAAATTCTACTCCAAACTTCTGTCTAACAGTTTCCGTTCAAGAATCCAATTTAAGTTGTGTGAATTGTTACATATAGATCCATCAAGAGGTCAATATGTGGAAATTTTAGGAATCTTCTTAGTGACATCATTATTGAATTACCCTTTAACTATCACCAGATTACCTTTAAGTGCATTTTTGAAACTTTTATTCAAAGACTGCCCCCAAAAAGAAGCCGGCGATGATAGTAATTCTACTGATTTCATGTGTTCAGCATCAGATTTTGACACTTTGGTCAAATTATTATACATTTCCATCCAAGGATTCTTCCTTAGTGTGTACACGTTCGGTACCATTTTACCTGGTGGTGTTTTAATGCCATCTTTAGTACTTGGTGCAACATGTGGAAGGTTTATTGGAATCCTTTCAAGGTTATTCCAAACTTATATTTTTGGATCTTTAGACACTTGTACATCCAATTCATGTTTGGTTTCACCACCTTCCTACGCTGTAATAGGATCAGGGGCTTTTGTGACAGGTATAACTAAACTTACAATGTGTGTTGTTGTAATATTATTCGAATTGACGGGTGCAGTTTCTTATGTATTACCAATCATGATTGGAGTTATGATTTCAAAATTTGTCAGTGATTATTTATGTAGTGAAAATATTTATGATGCTTGGTTGAAATACAATTTCAATTCTTCCACAGGCTCAGGAAATTATAATGAGGGTAAAGGTAATGGATTATGTAATTATTCCCTAAAGACGTCAGCTTTAAAATCAAAGCTTCCGGATATAAATGTGGATAAAGTAATGATTCATTTCGAAGAAACAAAGTGTATTTATTTAATACCTAAACTGCCTTACACAGTTGGAGACTTATACAGCTTTCTTGGTGATGATAACCATGAAGGTTACCCTGTAGTATCCAATGACGAGTTACCTATTAGTTTGGGATACATTCACAAGCAGAAGATTTACAATGCCTTAAATGAACATCAATTGAGTAATGACACAATAATAAGCTTCCAAGTTTTAGAGTGCCCTTCAGAGATCTTGTCCCAACAAGTACGGATGGAACAAGAATACCCTGGATGTGTTCATATTGATATAGAGCCTGAAAAGCCCTTCATCATTATGAATGAACGTACATCATTACGATTATTAGTAGATGTATTTGAAAAGATGTATTTGAATTATTTGATCATAAATAAAAGCAGCCAAACATCCAATGTCATGGCTGGCTTTATTGATCGATTCATCTTGGCTAAATTGATAGATAGAGGTTTTGAAGGATTGGAAATGGCTGATGAGTTTATTCCTCAATTTGATATTGAATCAGAAGATCGGGAATTATTGATGAATGATAGAGAGAGAGTTAGTATTGAGTTGATTACATAGGTTATGACTTAATGTTTATAGACAATGAATGATGTATTTATGATTTTTGCAATCATCTAATAGTTGCAGATTTGCAGCAAATGTTGCAGCAATTCGTGCAAACGAGGCAAATTTGAGGCAGTACATTTGCAGCCAAATCACATGACAATGAAAGTGATACTATCTCTAACTCGTTGTTACCACTAGGAATCCTCTAATACAACAGTACGCATTCAGAAATAGTCATCCCTAGATGGAAAACCTCGGACTGTCTCAGATTGTCTCAAACTGTCTCAAACTGTCTCAAATCCTTGCATCCATCACAAATTCGCAAAAACCAAATGGCTAAACCACCCAAATCAACGATAATCTTCACCAATGTCCCCCGAGATACTACCAATTGGTTAGTGGGGATAGATACGAAGTTCTTCAATATTAACCAACTATTAAAAGGTATAAAGCAAATACCAAAAGGGTTACACTTAGTTCATTATTCATTACCCACTATACAACAATCCATAGAATCAAGTATACGATATGGGACCTGGATTGATTTCCAGGATGAAGTAATAATATTCTCTTGGGATTCGGTTATAGAGAAATTTCATATCATAGACGATACGAACCAATTAGAAGCCTTGAATTACCAAAAGTATATGGAAACATTAGGTGAAATCTATCCTTATACTATTACATATCCTGAAGATAATAATGTATGGAACCAACTTACTCTGTATATCGATATGGAGTTGGTCCAAGAGTTCTTACCATTTACCAATAACAAATTTACATCAGAGGTTAATACTATAACGCCATCGAAAGAAGAAAACATGGTGTTGTTAGACCAATTACATAATAAAGATGCGTCAAGGCATTATGAAGATACTACTGATGTAGAGTTGAAGTACACCGTCATTCAGTGGAAATTGAACAATCCAGAAGCAAGTCCTAGTGATATCAGTGTAAATTTCTTGGACAAATCATGGTACATAGAGAAATTATTCGGTCATGATCCTGAGCTTTTATTAGGTGAATTACAATTAAGTTTCCTAATGTTTATAGTGATCGGGAACAGTTGTTCAGGATTAGCATGGATTAATTTACTAAAATTAATATCAATGTCGAAGACGTTTTTGACATCAAAGAAGTCGTTGAATTTACAATTTTTAACAATTTTTCATGCCCAATTAGAATCAATGCCTTGTGAATATTTAGGTGATATCAGTGCTGCAAACGGTATTGATTCTACAACGTTTCTTCTGATTTTAGAGAATTTTTATACGGATATATACCCTAAAGTATGGAATGAAGATTGTTGTGGTAAAATGAAATTAGGGGGGATGATCAATAATAAATGGATGGAAGTCGTGGGAGTTCTTAATGATAAGTTTAGTATTAATTTGAGTAGTTTGGATACGGAAGTTGATGAGGATAATTTTGAGGTCTATAAGTTAGGAGATGATGAAGAGGGGCCAGCCATAGTTCTGGAGGATGTTTAACGGTATCCATGTGGTGAGGATGGCTATAGATCACGAGTTTAAGGTTTCATTAGATCGGCCGTAATTAAAGTTTATACATGTTCGGTAGTTAACCACTAATCAGGGCCTATATTATTCGACTAAGAACTATCCCATAGTATAAGGAGTAAGAAGATATTTATAGATAGATTTATAGAATTTACTATTTACACATAAATTTATAGAATACACTATTTACATTTACACCTTCCTCTTTCTAACATACCTTTGATATTTCTCTTTCAAACTAATCAATTCCCCTTTCTCATAACTCTTACCCTCCTTTAACAATTGAATATACTCTTCCCGCACAACCTCCTTTTGTTTTTTAGTCATTGACTCCCATATAGTCGAGGCATTAGATTTACTCTTTGCGGGATCATCACTTAAATAATTTTTAGCATAAAAGTGATTCCAAGCATTAAGCATATTGATACTATCAAAATCATAATCATCGGGTAATTTACCGTATTCGGCAATATATTCATTACTTTTTTGTTTTAACTTAGCATGGAGTTTCCTTTTCTCTACGATTTCTTTAGCCTTTTCCTCCTTAATATTTTCTTTCTCCTCAGGTGATGACTTATCAACGTTTCTCAATTGGAACTTATAGAGTTGTAAATCTTCTTGTTGTTGTTTATCTTTCCGGGTCATTCTTGTATGCGCAGGTCTTGTATTGGTTGGAGTCTTGGCCACCCAGTCATCTATGACGGCTTGAATCTCTTGATATGTAGGCGGTTTGTGATCTATATCCGGGTACTTCACCAGGAGTTGTTGATAAATTTGGGGTAATGTCCATTCATCCGCATAATGTTTAGTGGGGATAGTGAACCAACCATATTTAGTAAATAATCCAAAGTTATTATTGGGATCAACTCGGCTTAACCTTCTAATAAAGTGTAGGCCACTTTTGGACCTTATCATTTTTTGCGTCTCTAAAAAACGTCTCTAAAAAACTGCCAAATGGTCTGCCTTTTGCGCGATAGTTTTATCTAATTGACATATTAGAGCCGACCACAATCTCATTTAAAATTTGCATATTCTGAGGTCACAAGTTACACAAAGCCCACTAAGGATTTTTTATTTATTCACATCAACGGTAGTATTACGTCAAAGGAGTTTGTGGTATATATAGTTAGTCCATTTTCTTCTAAATTTTTGATCAGGTGTTAAGGGGTATAGTATGAATTCTCCATTATTCACCAACCTGCAATTAGCACCTGTCAATACAAATGCATCAGAAGCTTTAGTTCCACAGTTACCAGAAAGGCCTCATGCTGCTACTGCTTCTATGCAATTATATATCATCCCCACTGAAAAGACTCTTTATTTTCAAGGATTTGATGCTAATGAATATAGTGAACGTCAACCTGTTTTATTGAGAGGGTGTCTTTTCCTTAGGGTGTTGAAGCCAAGTAAAGTAAAATCGATTTCATTGACGTTTCTGGGTCAACAAAGAACGGATTGGCCCGAGGGTATTCCCCCAAAACGTAATCTTTACTATGAGGAGAATGATATAATAAATCATACATGGCCATTTTATTCGATGTCGAACCCTTTGAACGCCATAAATGGAGGGGCTGATATTTATAGTGAATTACCTAAAAATCTTGATCGAGATATTTCCCATTTGAATTTGAATGATCCAATTCAAAGATCACTGAGTCCTACAATAAATGCTCTTGATAATGGTTATGGTGGATTCTTAAAGAATTTAACATCTTCTATTAGTAGACAAGAGTCAGAAGTAAATTTAAGTGGTAATTTAGTTTCAGTAGATTCATCAAATGATTTAACCACAGTATTAACTACGGATAGTGAAATTGGTAAACCAGGAAGCTTCTTACCAGGAGATTATATTTATAATTTCGAACACCCTTTGAGACCTTCATTACCTGAATCTACACATGTAACGTTTGGTGAGGTATCGTATAATTTAGAGGCTACTATAATAAGAGCAGGAGCATTTAAACTGAACTTAGTAGGGAAATTACCCATGAAATTAGTCAGAACTCCAAGTGAAGAGAATCTAGAAGAGAATGAACCAATTGTAATTTCTCGTAATTGGGAAGATCAATTAAGGTATGATATAGTGATTGGAGGTAAATCAATCATTTTAGATTCTTATTTACCTCTTGCTTTTAGATTTGTTCCATTATGGGGAAAAGTTGCATTACATAGGATAAGAGTATACCTCACTGAAAACCTCGAATATTATTGTCAGAATAAAAAGGTTCATAGAATGGAACCAGCTAAGAAATTTTTACTTTTAGAACACAAGGCTAAACAAGGTAAGAGTCTATTAACTAAAAAACAAGATGGTGAATATGGTAGTGTTACAGATGAATTATTACCAAGAGAATTGGAGTTTCAACTTTATGTGCCTCAAACTTTGAACGGTAGAATCAATCATGTATTACACCCTGACACTTCATTTGAAACTATTCAAAGTCATCACTGGGTTAAATTGTGTCTTCGTATATCGAAACTTGATCCTGAAAACCCTGAAAAACGTAAACATTATGAGATTTCTATTGATTCGCCCATTCATGTGTTATCACCATTATCAGCTCATGGTAACACTTTATTACCAGCTTATGATAATGGTTTAGGGGATGAACCATTCTTACCTGAATATGAAGCTAAATCACCTCCATTATCTCCTGGAGTTGAGCCTGTTGATGGTACTAATGCTATGGGTAAATTATTTTCTGTATTGAATAGGTCTGATAGTGTAGGGTCTATGAGAAGTACAAGGAATCCTGAAGAAATTGCAAGAGTCTCAACACCAGAAAGATTTCATCATATTAATAGTTTAAACAATAACGATGAGCCAATTGAAAGAGATGCTGATATGCATTTAGATGCCAATTTATATAAACCAGAAGAAAGTGATTCAAGATCACAATTAAATAGTCCACAAGCCATGCCACATCCCGGGACATTTTCGCCAATTAATTCACCTATAATGAGACCAATTCATATGTTAAGGAAACCATCATATAATCCACCACCATTTGACGCTGATACTTCACCACCTCCTCCTGATATTGGTGTTATACCACCACCAGCCTATGAAGTTGAAGATAGTGGGTCTAATAATTCATCTGCGGCAAGATCTAGGACTAATACACTTCTAGGACCACCACAAGAAATATCCATTAGAGATTTATTGACCAATAGTTTCCAAAGTTCTAAACGTAATTCAATAGGAAGTAGAAGAACTCATAGTTCGAGTGAACTGTCTCAGAAACCATCATTAGATGAATCGTCTCAGATCACTCCTAGTTCAACTAACAACCCGGGATTGAGATCAACGTCTTCTCATTCGTTGATTAATTCAAGAAAATCAAAGGAATTGGATGATACTGAAGCTTTAAGCCCTAAATTAGAACATGACGAAACTTATGATCAAGACCCAGAACTAGTCTCTAGCCAAGCTGTACCTCAAGCCGTACCTAAATTAGAACATGATGGATTAGAAGAAAGTGAAGATATAGTAAACATGGGAACATCACCGATCCCACCTCAAGCTGTTAGTCCAACATTAGTACCATTAAGTACTAGAGCAATTAGTCCATTAATTGATACTAGTAGACCTAGTAGACCAATCAGTCCTATTAATGATGAACCACCAAAAGAAGGATCAGGATATCAATCAAGTGTTGAAAGTTCATCACGGAAAGGATCAATTGCATCAGAACTTTCTAACGATTTAGGACAAAACATTCCCTTATTAGGACTGTCAACTCAATCATTATTAATTAATCCTCACCCTAGAACTGCAAGTGTTGGATCAATGTTATTTGATCCAGGGAATCGTAGATTAAGTTCCACCAATAGACCATCAGTTATTGATATAGTTGATGGTGATTTAGGTGGTGATTTTATGAGACACAATTTCAATACTAAAATCTTCTCAAAGAGCCCTCAAGAAGCTCAACAGGATAAGGCTAGAAATCCAAGTTTTGGAATCAGTAATATAAGAGGAAGCGATTCAGATGCTAGCGACGGGACTTTGAATAGAGATCAAGAAACCCAAACCTATAAGGGGAAGAAAGATATGGAAGTTCCAGGGTTTAATGAAGGATATGTACTTAACTAGAATAGGAGTTAGGAATAGATATATATTTTTAGGGAGTGCCAATTTTACTCAGTTTTACTCTATTTCTCTGAATTTTTCCCTTTATTTCTGTCGATTCCTAAAGACCCTTTACGAATTAGTTCTTTTTCTTCTTCTGCTCCTTTAAAAATTCACCACCATGTTCTTCATCTATATCACCTAACCATTTATATAAAACAGCCAAATCCTTGTTAGCGATCTCGTTATCTTCACAAGCTTTATCGTACCAGAATTTACTAATATCACCTAAGAACAAAAATCTTTTGGTTCTTCTGGCAGATTGAGTAGCTAAAACAAGATCTTTTCTGGTCAATTTAGTAACGAAACCTCCATTATAATCATCATCAGTTGGGAGATTATTTTCTGGGTAAACTCCTGGAATTGGACAATTATCAACTGAAGCCCAAGCTTTACCAGTTGAAACTGCTACTAATTTAGCATAAGAATTCAAATCAAGACCAAATGATTTGGCTAATTGGAATGAATCAGCTACGGCTAAATTTGTAACTGCCAATAAATAATTATTTGATAATTTTGCAGCCAAACCTACTCCATGTTTTGCACCACAAGGGAAGATATTCTTACCCATTTTCACCAAAAGATTTCTAAGATCATCAGGAATTGATTCTTGAGTTGGTCTAGATAACATGAATGATAATGAAGCCTTTCTAGCACCAGCTACACCACCACTAACTGGAGCATCAATGAAGTCAAATGAAGGTACTTGTTTAACCAATTCATGAATTTCAATGGATTCAAGCATATCAATAGTAGATGAATCAAGAAACGTGGTTTTAGTAGTGGCATTAGTACTTAATGCTTTTTGAACTAATTCTTCAAGAATTGCTTTGACGTGTTTACCTTCTGGTACCATAGTAACCACGAAATCAAGATTGAGATCAGCATTACCAAAATCACCAATTGAACTCAATTGTTGGAGTGATTTGGAGTTTTGAGATGGACTTTGTTTAGCATCTTGAACAAATTTATCAGTGACTTCTTTGGATACATCATAAACGTATAATTGATCATTTGGATCTAATTTATCGTAAATATGTCTAGCCATATATTGACCCATTTGTCCCAAACCAATGAATCCATAATTAGTGTTAACTATGGTGGTAGATGTAAAACTACGTACTCCCTTAGGAGCTCCGAATCTAATAGCGTTAAGCATTTTTTAAGTTGGTGGTATTGAGAAATCTTTTATATATTTTCGATTTTCAATTCCGTGTAATACCCGTATGTACTTGTGAAAGTTGTTCCCCACAATCGCACCTATCCGCTAAATCTGGGGACGAAAAAGGGACTAGGCGGCATCGGTTTCCGCTCCTTAAACTTCCATCCCCCTAAGTTTCCCACTAGCTTAGGGAGTTGGGGGTACTTTAAGTCTGAATATTCTCAATGTCTTGAACCCTGTTTTAGTAGGGACTCTCTAGAAAGTTTTCGCTTAGGCAGAAACAGATAGCGATGTGGGGCCGGCTAAAATCATCTATATTCCGATAACGAAATACTATATATACATTCTCACTCATAGGAATTCGAATCCCTTTAAATGTCTACATCATCACAAACACCTAAAAAGACAACCTACGGTTTACCTAAACCAATACCAGCTTATTACCCTCATCCAGGATCAAGGCTTTATGCTGATAAATCATTATATGAAGCAATTGCCAAAAGTCCCAAAACCCTAATTGATCAAAAAATTTGTAAGCCTAGATCTGGGTTATCGTTTACAGTTAAAGCTAAAACCGTGTTCCGTTTAACGTTACCTGAAGGTCCTCAAGTCTGTGATTTAAATATTTGGAACTTACATAATCCTCGTGAAAGATTTTGGGCAGCAAGAACCAGACAATTACATTCAGCGCATGTTTCTACTTACGATAGGTTATGGTCTAATCTTCCATATTTGAGACCATTGGTCACTATAATTGGGGATACTTTAAATGCTAGACATGATGAATGGGGTGGTAGAGCTCATGATACTTTAGGAACGCGCTGTGATCCTTATGTAGATAAATTAATTAGTGGTGAAGATAATGACCTTCATTGTCATTCAAATTTAACTAGGGCTATTATGCCTCATGGATTAACTGAATTCGATGTTCACGATGTATTGAATGTTTTCCAGATCACGGGTTTAACGGATCAAGACCAATATTTCATGGAAGCTTGTCCTGCCACTAAAGATGACTACTTTGAAGTGTTTGCGGAACAGGACTTGTTGGTGGCTATAAGTGCATGTCCTGGAGGCGATTTATCACAATGGGGATGGGGAGAATCCGATTTGGAGGAATCCAAAATGGTTGACTGTTGTAGACCTATTGGAGTTGAAATTTATAGTGTTGATGAAGAGGTTTTGAAGAATTGGTCTGAACCTGTTTGTCCTAATTATAAGGGTAATCACGGTCTTAAAGGTCCTTAAGTCGTCTTAAATATATTTACAATCATATTTACACTGTCTAGTAAGGAAGAATCCCCTTAAAACAATACAGGACCAACTACTTTAAATAGTCCCGTCAATACACTCTCCTATCCAATCACTCAAAGCATCATTGGTGACAAAACCTGCGATGTCACTACCCTTATACTTCAACTCCCCACTATCAACCATCAGTCTTAAGAATTCAAAACTCTCTTCGATCTTTTCCTTACTCAAAACCTTTGGTGTTATATCCAACTCATAATCTTCAACCTTGGCTCCTTTTCCTATAATGAACTTTATCTTGACACCGTACTTTTCGTTATAAAATTCATGAACAAATTTAGGGGTATTTCCAAACTTCCATTCCCATTGTCTTAATTCATTTGCAACCTCTAAGATCTCGTCATTATACTTTGTATCCCTATCAATTACAAATATTTCAGTTTGCTTGGATTGAACGAAATCTTCTAATCCTAGCATTGAATTATACTCTTGTTCTTCCTTTGATAATTCCTCTTCACTACCGAACTCTTGCTTGAATCCGTTCGATACTATATGGTAGAAATCTTCAGTACCCAATTCAATATTGGCTACTTTGGATTTAACAGAATCAATTGATGTAGTCTGACTAACTGATCCATTTTTTTCAGGACTGGTATGTAATAATTTACCTAAAATATCCAACTTCAGATTGAGTAACATGGTTCCATGATGATATGATTTCCCTTTGGATAATTTATATGCTGATCCACTAATTTTATAATTTATACCATCAAGTTGTTGAACTGTAGTTATATCACCTCTTTCATTAACTTGTAATTCATATTTGGATTTATTGGATTGGTTTATACTTTTGACGATCAATTCCACAAACCTGAATCTATCGAAATCTTTCTTGGTAGTCATGAAGGAAAAGTTTACATTTCCCGTATCATGAACTACAGTTCCACCACCTGACTTTCTTCTAAGTAAAGGGATATACAATGAGTTCAATAATGGCAAATTAACTTCTTTCCATGGATTCTGATTCTTACCCACGACCACACAAGGTGAATTGACATAAAACATTAACCTATTGTAATTGGGTGTACCTTCACTAGTCTTCTGGGGAAGTGGCATTTTATTATATATATAGTCTTCTAAGGCGAGATTCAAATAGGGGTCTGTTTCTTTAGATATGAATATCATTGGTTCTTTCTTTATTACTGCATCTTCAAGACTCTTTTGGGGATTTTCTTGTGTATCTAATTGTGTTTGTGGTTGTGTCTCTTTAATCAATTCACCTTTTGACCTTTTTATATCCTCAGACTCTTTATAATGTTGAAAGTCCTCGAGGCCAAAAAGTTCATTATCTAAAGGAGTCAAATCATCATGGAATGGGGCACTATACCATCGTACAGTCCCTCTCCATCTCACTAATGGTTTTGATAATCGTCTTAACATCTACTCACAAAGATGCGAAATCGATGAGATGAATAAGAATAATGAACTTGAGAAACATCTCCTTACCAGGAGTTATGACGACCCAGAACGAATAGAAGAACTCTTGGAAACCCGATATTCGCTATCAGGATCTCAGAAACCTTCTTTGATTCTTCTTCCAACCGGAGTTGATGCTGAAAAGCCCAAATCTTTACTACACACAGACAACACCAAACATGATAAATTAAACTTAGAAAGAAAGGCCAATACAAGGCTAGAAGTACGGAATTACCTCAAAAAAGTCAATAATAACCAAAAGAAACTCATAAGAAGACTCCAAGAGTATAATCGCCTGAAAATGAAGAAACCTTTCCCATTAATGAAACTTATACAATATTATGAAATCCCTAAATATGAAGAATTTCAATCAATTCATGAATTATGGGTACTGTATATACAAAATCTTTTATTCCCTGATATGAAATCTCCTGAACAGAAACTTCCTGCTAAGCAATCGATACTTTCCAAGTTAGCTAGTGCTGAGTATACTGGATGCCAATTGACAGTTTTAGAATCTAGGAATTCTAATGTGGTGGGGTTGAAAGGAATAGTAGTTTACGATACTCAATACTCATTTATAATATGTGTTCCTAGGCATGAAAACCCAAATTCGGCACCTGCTAAACAAATAGGTGGGTTTAGAGTTATACCCAAAAGGTTCACATTATTCTCATTTGATGTTGTGTTACCTAATGAAACTAAGGAAGTCGTTGATCAATGTTTAAGTTTCACGTTGATTGGGTCAAGAATAGAATTCAGATCGGTAGATAGGTCTACCAAGAAATTCAAAAATCATAACATTGATGATATTTTATAGTATTAATATATTTACCCAGTAACTGCTCTTTATGCGTGCAATTCTCTCTTTATGAGTGCAATCCTCGCTTGATGGATTGAAGTTGAAAATTAAGTAATTCATCTTTAGATGTTAATAAAGCCAAAACTTCATCGATTTTCTTAGAAAGTTTGGATTTCTGTGATGACAGAAAAGTCCCAGGGTCTGACAAAAGTAAGTCGATCTCTTTGACTAATCCATTTTTATCTACAGCTTCGGGGATTAGAGACTCATCTAGCACAACCCCTTTCATGCTTCCATTTGTATCAACATCTGTACCATCATAATCCTTCTGTAATCCGCTTATCACCCCATTGAAGTCATGGTGGAATACACTGGCCTTTTTCTCCATGAAATCTTTAAGGTCATCAAGAGTACCTAATATTTTGGTTTGGTCTAGTTTCTCCAGAGTTGTGGTTTTTGTGAAATTATTCATTATATCATTATTGTCTTTGGTTTTTGGATTATTCAAACTTTTCAAAGTATCATTCAACTTTATCAACTCATAGTAATTGTCATATATAATTGATTTCTTCTCCAGTTCATGAGAATTTAAAGTATTGGTGACTTTATTTCGAAGCTTTAAAATATCTTGAATATCTGTATTCCTTATATAGTCCTTATACTGTTGAGGATCCAGGAAATCTATATGATCAGAAACGGATTCTTTCCTGGGTTGTGGAGCGTGTTCTTCTTGTGGTTCCTGTGAATCTTGTTTAGATTGATTCTGTAAATGATAGAACTCCTGTAAAGCTTTTCTTCTTGATGATACTTTTCTTGTATGATTTTCTGGAACATTCAATCTTGGCGAGTCTGGTGGTGAACTTACATTACTCAATTGAGGTGATCCAGGGTCTTTTTTTTGTGGTTTCTTGTATGATAATGGTACACTCATGGTCGCGAGTCTGAGATTTTAGTTAGAGTCGATTTTAGTTAGAGATTGAGAATTATGAGAACACAAAATCGGATTATATATTAATTATGAATCCATGCATCAAAATATACTACATCTTCTTCCTCCTCATCTATAACATTTTCACTTCTATTATTAAATATTGAGAAATTCTGATTATCTAAAATCCCCTGAATTTTTGGTTCAATATTGTGTTGTAAATAATTCTTACCATACCCAGCATCCAATATACTTTGCCATGTGGCTTTATACTTATCGGTGTGTTCTATGTTCTCCAATTTGTCTTCGTAAACTAATACGTCACATAATGCTCTTATATCATTATCAGCAAGGGTAATGGTTGCAATATTAATACTTGATATATACTCACTTATATTATTAATATCAACGTATCCTGTATAATTATAAGGGTAAGACAATTGCAATACATTGATATTTCCAGCTGGTGGTTGAAATGCTGAAGGGAATGTCAGTTTGGCAACATAATTCCAAATAGCTGTAGTTAAATGATCAATAAATTCACTATCTAATTCTGAATCTGTGAACCATGGACCACCTGTTACATCTATTGATGGTTGTAAATTATATAACATATAGATTTTCCTCGTAGGATGTTTGACTGACTTAATGGATTTAATATATCGTTGACCTTCAAGTGATTTCAAACACCTCATTACGACATGCTGATGTAAATTGGTCTTAGCCTTTATAGTTTTAGTCCAAATTCCTTCTCTGCCTGATGCTTCGATATATGAGTAAACCATTTGTTCTTCAGCTGACATTGAAGATACTTTGTTGGCTTCCATGGATGAAAGAGCTTGGAATTGTAATTGATCACCGGACTTGAGTAACTTAATCATCTTTCTACTAAGTAATTCTTGAGCGAAATCTAGTAAAGTTTTTTTGTCATGAACATCTATCATGTCAGATAACTCAAGCTGGGTGTACTGCTGGTCTGGTTCCCCAGCCACCATTTTATCATGGAGTTCTTGAGCTTTTAGTGATAGACTCATAGTGCGATGAGAATAAAATTTCGCTTGATCTTGAAGTTTTGAGAACTGAGATGGAGGATGATTTATTGAATGTGCCTTTGAAGAAGCCATTATTCAAGAAAAAGCAATTGAAGGGAAAATCACAAAGAAAAGCTAAAGAGTTCAATGAGTCGGAAGTTGGCGATGAGTCTCAAGAGCAGAGTACGTCGTGGAAGTCAAAGACGAAACCATCATTTGTGCGGTCCACCAAACCAAAGGGTGGAGATATTCTGAAGTGGAAGGTGAAGGAGACCTATACGGAGAACGATTCAGATTTAGGAGATGATATTAGTGTACAGGTAAATAAAGGAGACTTTAAAGAAGGTGACATAATCACAGTGGAAGATGAAGACCCTGAACCCGTAGATAATAATAAAAGATACGTACCTAAACTCGATATGGAGGAAAAGGTGTCTAACAAAGCCATGTTAAACCAAATTAGTAACGAATATGGAGAAGATGAAGATGATTTTGACAATATAGAAAATAATCTTGCAACTATTGATGCTGAACCAATTAATGACTTACAGATGAACAACGATGATATAATAGCAGATGACGAACCTAATGACTTAATGATGAAAGAAAAACCAAAGATTGATGAAGACAAATACGATCTACAACTCAGTGACAATGAAGAAGATGAAAACACTATCAAAGTAATAGAACCTTTAACAATTCCTCAAGAGATTGAACGTTTAGCCCAACTTTTAACTAAGACCAAATTGGAAGAACAAAACAAAAAAAACCAATTTGACATCAACCAACAAAGATTAATCGAGCTCGAATCTAAGAGGACGACCATATTGAATTCTTTAAACTCTTTATAGAAATCTAATAAATAGTATGAAAATTACGCGTGCTTCAAACCTCCTACAGTAAATCTCAGACAAACTGATCTTTCATCGCGGTTAACCAACGTCCATTACCCAATCGGTGAGTCATTTTTCAAACTTATATAAAGTAGGTGAAATCCCCAGTAAAACCCCAATGATTAGAACCAATTTATATACAAGTGTTAGACATATTTCAATGAGCAACGGACCTAAACATTTAGTCAGTATTGGCCAATTAACCAATGAAGAATTAGCAGCTTTAGTATCAAGAGCCGGTGCTTTTAAGAAACAAATTAAAACTGGTGAACCTGCACCTTTCAAACAATTTCAAAGATTATTAGGTAAAGTTGTTACCATGTTGTTTACTAAGAGATCAACTAGAACCAGAGTCAGTTGTGAAGGAGCTATCTCATATTTCGGTGCTACTCCTATGTTCTTAGGTAAAGATGATATTCAATTAGGTGTAAATGAAAATATTTACGATACTACCAAGATCATCTCTTCAATGACTTCATGTATCTTTGCCAGAGTTGATAGCCATCAACAAATTTTAGATTTGTGTAAAACTTCATCTGTTCCTGTTATTAACTCATTATGTGACAAATATCATCCATTACAAATCATTGCTGATCTATTAACTATTAAAGAAACTTTCGGTAAAACCAAAGGCTTGAAATTAACTTGGATTGGTGATGCTAATAACGTTATAAATGATTTAGCTATAGGTGCTATCAAATCAGGAATTTCCGTTTCTATCTCCATACCAAAATCTATTAAACTCGATCAAGATATCGAAGAGCTTGCCGTTAAATTAGCTAAGGAAAATGAAGTTGAATTTGAAATAGTAAATGATCCTTTAGTTGCTTTGAAGAATGCCAATATCGTCGTCACTGATACTTGGATTTCTATGGGACAAGAATCTGAAAAAGCTGCTAAATTAAAACAATTTGAAAATTACCAAATCACTAATGATATGTTAACTAAAGGAGGTGTTCTGTCTGATTGGAAATTCATGCATTGTTTACCAAGACACCCTGAAGAGGTTGACGATGAAGTTTTCTACGGTGAGAATTCAATTGTTTTCCAAGAAGGTGAAAATAGATTATATGCTGCATTGGCTGCTATCGAAGGATTTGTGCTCAACAAAGGTGATTTATTAAATGCTCTTGATGAAGAAATCTAGAATTCAAGTTTGATTAGGATTGTGTATTAATGTATCTGTAAATATTTTCGTGATCCATTTTAGGAAACTTTTTGCAGCCATTCTCAATAACATATTTTTTTAGAGTCTCTTTGTACCAGCATGAGGAATTTGTTTATTTCAACCGATGTATTATTCCTTTTCTGCTATAGATATATATAATGAAAAACTAACAGATAGAAGAGAACCCAGAATCATTGAGTATAAAACTGAAGAAGAATTTGAAGCACATAGTGAGTGTAAATTTAATGAGGAACCCAAAGATTTAGGTGATAGCAGTCCAGAAAGTACTTACCAGGATTGTGAATTGAGTATTCTGGATGATGCAACTATTTTCTTTGATGCTTCTGATGTGTTGCACAAGTATAAGATTAAGGGAGTTGAAGGGAGTTATGACATAAATAATGCAACTGGTGCTGAAATTCATGCACCCGATGTAATAGGTGAAACTAATGATGAAACAAATGATGAGAGGTATAATTTGAGAATAGAAGTAGAATCTACTGCAGACTCTGGAGACGAAAATGAATGTATTGCAATTGATCAAGATGATGGTGAAAAATTTTTTGACGCAACTCCATTAGTTGAACCTGACTCACTATTTAATACGCCAGAATCTTTCAATGAATCATCAGTTTCAGAAAATGAATCTTTAGATAATTATATCAAAGACACAACTCTAAATCGTATGATAGGAACTGGCAGAAAAGTTTTTGTTGAAGAAGTGGTTGCAGAAATGATCAATGCTACCAAATTCTCCAATGCATTGACATACTTTTTAACTTTGATAAGAGACAATGATACATCTTTGCCAGAAACAGTCTATAAAAGAGCCTACGGTAAAGGTCGACTTCCCTCAATGAAGACAGGGAATCCAAAACATGAGTTTTCTGAATGTTTTAGATTCGAAAAAGTTAAAACCATGCCAATGCATAAGAAATGTTATAAAACAATAATGAAACAAATGACTGTGATTAATATGGTATCAAATATCCCATTCAATTTCAAGCCAATAATCCCTGATACCAAAAATCCTAGAGCTAGAGTGGATTTTAGAAAGAAATACGGACCTCGAAAGTGGTTCCAACCACATAAAGTTGTTTATTCACCTAATGAAAATAATGTTAAGGGATTGAACTTAAGGCTTTTGGCTATAAGTAATTGTTGCCACAGTCTATTACACCACTAAAACCATCAAAGCTGACTAATTTGCATCAATTGATGAGCGGCTCGAATCGGTTACTAAGCATAATTAGCAGTGCGGCGTCAACAACCTTAATTACTGTCGGAATGCCACAAAGGGTTAGATAGCCGCGAACTTTGCTATAAAAGGGACACTATTCCGCCAATTAATTTCCAAAGTATTAAGGATAAAACTTCCTAAAACGCAAATTAAATATAAGATTAAATCACAATGGCTACCTCAGTATTTGTATCAGGAGCATCAGGATTCATTGCTCAACACATTGTCAAGCAATTGATCGGAAAAGGTTATAAAGTAGTTGGTACTGTTAGATCAACTGCTAAAGGTGAAGATTTAAAGACTAACCTTAAAAGTGATAATTTCAGTTATGAAATCGTTGAAGACATTGCCACACCAAATGCTTTTGACAATGCTTTAGAAAAACATCCAGAAGTCACTGTTTTCTTACATACAGCTTCACCATTCCATTTTAAAGCAACTGATATTGAAAAGGAATTATTGAAACCAGCTGTTGAAGGTACCAAGAATGCATTGAGTTCAATCAAGAAACATGGTCCTCAAATTAAGAGTGTTGTTGTTACTTCATCAGTTGCCGCCATTTCTCCAGCTACTGAAATGTCAGACCCAACCTTGACTCTTACTGAAGAATCTTGGAATCCAACCACTTGGGAAGAAGCTTTACAAGATCCATTTCGTGGTTACAGAGGATCTAAAACTTTTGCTGAAAAGGAAGTGTGGGAATTCCTCAAGACTGAAAAGCCTAATTTTGTTGTAAACACTATCAACCCATCATTTGTCTTTGGTCCTCAAGCTTTCCAATCTGGTGTCAAGGATACTTTAAACACATCTTCTGAACTTATAAATGAAGTTCTTAAAGCCGGTACTGATGAAACCAAATTAGCTAAAAAGGCTGGTGGTTTTATCGATGTAAGGGATGTTGCCAGAGCTCATTTACATGCATTTGAAAGTGATGTCAAGAACTTCAGATACTACTTATATGATGGTAGATACACCACTCAAGGGTTATTGGATATCATCAAAAAGAATATTCCAGAATTAAAGGGTAAAGTTTTAGAAACCATCCCAGGTGGAGGACCAGAACTTCTCGCTAAGGCCGCTACCGTTGATAATTCTAAAACTAGAGAATATTTAGGTGATTTCATATCACTTGAAAAATCTGTTGTTGATTCAATTAGACAAATTATTGGTTAATAGGAATATAAGTTGCAACATCAGTCGCACTTAATATTTTATTTGTGTTTTTTACATATTTCTCATATTCTCTTGTCTCAGAATTTGGAACTTGTATATTGTTAGAAAAATGTCAATTTGACAGATTTCGAAAAAGTTTGAAAAATTAAAAAATTCCAAAGAAATGGGGGAACCACAGGAGACAAAACATAGAGGCTGGGAAGGATAGAAGGACACCGAAGGATCGAAGAATGTTGAAAGTAGTGAAAAAAGACTCGAGACCTGAGTACCACCTAGACTACCAAAAACAAGAGCCAAAACAAACCAAAAACAAGAGCCAAAACAAACCAAAAACAAACCAAAAACAGCAATACGTCAACTCTCAATATCAAAAAGATAAACATACACGCCAAATTCCCCTTATTCTTATACCCCTTAATTTAACCTAAACTATATAAAACATTTCTCACACAGCCACATCTTAACTCATTTCACTCGCTAAGAAATCCAAGACAATATTGAGATGCCAATCATTACCAAATTGGGATGACGTAATCGGATGATGTCTTATCATTCTGGAACGTCAAAAATATCTCAAATTACATCACATGATTTGGGCCTTCAACTACAAGATCTTAAAGATCGACCCCATATACCCTGATTAACCTCCTCTTATAATCAACTCTGAACACATTTTACGTAACTTAAACCTTAAATATAGCCAATGAAATTTCATTGCTGTTATCTAACCTGTCAAGCAATCATGCACACCAGCTCATACCTTTTTGGGTTAGTTATGAACCTTTCGCAATCAGGGCATATAATGGAGGCTATAAAGATGCAAAATGAAAATTCTTCCAAACATCTTAGTGTAGTATGTTGAAGGCCGTTATCAGTCATAGTAAACAAGGTTTACTAAGAGGCAAACAAAGCTTACTAAGGATGAAGTCTTGGGTAGGAGTTGCAACAGTTATTACTTTGCTCATCTGTGTGGTAGGCTTATTTAATCAGATGGAGTACGTTATGGATGCTTTAGCAATCCCTAGAGGTTCAAAACTGTTCTATAATGTGTTTAATAAGAATATCATTTATCCAAGAACTTTTGGGCTTGTCAAAGGAAGAAATGATTTATTATACCACTACAATCTTTACTTCAATGAACTGTTCAATCAAAAAGATTTTGATCAAGTCAATGTCATCAAATACGATGATTCTATAGATTGGTCGAAATCATTGTACGAGAAGGAGTATCACACCAAGAGTCTTTCATTATACGAACACAAAGAGCAAAGTTGTGATAAAAACAAACAGAAGTTCAATTTAGATATCAGTGAAAACATTGAGTTCGATTCTAACTTAGAAGAAATGTCTAAAGTATTCGATAACCAGTTGAAGAACGATCCATTATTTGCTGAATTGAGACCTTATTTCAAAGATGATATACTGTTACAATTAAAGATCGGAAGCACGGCGAAACATTGGTATAAGTTTGCTGGAAGTTCAGTATGGCTAGAAGAATTTGGAGTTCATTTCATGATTTCCAGAGTCATTTATTCTCCAGTGGGTAGTAAACGTAAACCAATTTTGAGTTTGACATACGCCCAAATCTTTGATGAACATTGGAGAGAGTTAAAGGACGTAGAGTTGATTGTACCTTCTATTGATGAAAATGAAAATCAATTCTTCAAGGATATGAAATTCCCTGCATTCTTACCTATCCCATTTTATCATGATCCTAAGTTTACTAGTAAAGTATTCTATGGAACAGAAGATCCAAGATTGTTCTTAGTGAAGAATGAGTTTGATAAAATGGAACCAATGATTATCTTCAATGCTCATCATAGAAAGATTGTTAGTAATGAAGTGGTTGATATCAAGTCCATGAAGATTGGGTTTGACTACTACAGGTCTATGTTCCTTGCTTGGCCTTTTAGGTATCAAAAAGGAAAGATCAACGTTGATGGGATGTACCATAAAGAATATGAGAATTTCAATTATAACAAAGTAGTGGAGTTGAGAAGAACTGATGTACCGAGATTAAAGGTCCAAAAGAATTGGACACCTATGTTGAGTCATTACGAAAGACAAGAGTATGGGTATGATAAGTACATTTATTTCGTGTACAGATGGTCCAAATTAGAGATTTTGAAATGTAATTTAAACGGATTCATAGATGGTACATCAAGTTGTGAATATGACTATAAAAGAATGATGGATCTGTCACAGGAAGAAGTTGGACCGTTGAGAGGAGGAACCGAAATGATCAATATCAGAGACATTGTCAAGGATAAATCAATAGCATTACCAGATAAGGAAATCTGGATTGGGTTCCCAAGGGCTCATATAAAAGCCTGTGGATGTGGGAAAGATATGTATAGACCTAATTTAGCCGTCATAACCAAAGAAGCTGATGATAAGTATAAAATCACCCAATTATCATCATTCACATCTTTTGATGTTGAAGTATATGGTTGGACTAACCCTAAAATATTATGTGCATCACGAGATCCTAATGCCTTGATTTCCAATGGTGTATCAAATTGGGAGTTCAAGAACGGCCATGATATACTAACACTTTCATTATCAGTAGCCGATGCTACTAATAACATTGTCCATATAAAAGATGTTTTGCGTACGCTTATAGATAACACATCGATCTTGGATAATGATCCAACCAATGGGTACGATGATGTGGTGGTAGATTGTGCTTTAGCAGAGTCTACCAAATTTTGTAAAGCATATGGTGAAGAGATGAAGGCTTTGGGTAAGTCTTCACCTCCTGAGCCTGAATATTAGTCTCCTTAGAGGAGTATGTAGGAATAGATATAGACAAGATTTCTTCCTCTAGGTTCAAGGCACTTTTAGGCAAAGTTATACCAGGCCAGGCCCTTTCGAAATATACAGACCCTTATGTGCCATTAAGGCCCTAGATCTTAGTAGCCTCTGTACCCTCAGGTCCTCTGCAAGGTCTCTTCATCACTCCATAAGGCTCTGAGCATTCAGTCTGAAAGCATCGCATCGCGGCTCATCTCAACACCATGTTAGACATAACTAAACTATCATTAAAAACATTGTCACCCAAAACTCATTACGGCCCTGTGACTGCCCTTAAGTTCCATAACAACTTAATACTTTGCGGGTACGGTCCAATCCTCAAAATCTTCACTACTGACTTCAAATTAGTCAAATCTCATCAAGTATTCAAAAGGAATAAAATCCATAATATATCAGTAGACCAAGCCGGTACGAAAATCGTTCTTTCTGGTGGAAGGTCGTTCTGCATAGTAGATATAGATAATATAGAGGCATGTGTAGAGAAAGCCATCAACGAATGGATCATCACTGCCGAATTCTTATCATCCACTATGGTATTGATCTTGACGTCTCATAATGTGATATACAAAGTTGAACTCGGGGATTTCGAACTTATGGAGAAAGTTCATTGCAATGAAAAATCCATTCTATACAGTGGTTCGATACTTGTAGGTGATAGAGTGCTAATTGCAGCAGGAACGGTTATGGATGGAGTAATTATATGGGACCTCAATACCAAAGAAATTGTTCATACTCTCACTGATCATAAGGGATCTATTTTCGGAGTCAGAATCGACCAAACTTGTAAATACATAGCCACATGTTCTGACGATAGGTCCATAAAGTTGTATGATTTCAAAAGTGGGAGTTTATTAGGTGAAGGGTGGGGTCACGGGTCCAGGATATGGAACTTACAATTTTTCACTAATACTGGTGAGAATGTAAGATTAATTAGTATGGGTGAAGATTGTACTATGAGAGTATGGGAATATCTTGACGGTATACTTGAGCAAGTTGACGTTGTAGAATGTCATTTAGGTAAACATATCTGGTCAGGTGATTTAAGTAGTGATGATAAATTGGCAGTAACTGGAGGTGCTGATGGGAGAGTCATCGTTCACGACTTGACACCTGATAAAATTGCTATTCATTGTTTGGATAAATTAGGGGTTGAAGTTGATTCCAAAGATGTGATTAAACAGTTTACTGAAGTTTCAGGTTTATTGGTGGTATTGACAAAATTAGGTAAGCTTTTTACAATAGGTGAGACTGTGAGATTAATAGTTTCCGACGACGAAGACGCCAAAAAACTTCAAAATTCCATCATGAAGTCTTACGATGACCAAGTGTATGTACAAAACCAAGAAGGTGAACTTTTGGTCATGGATATGAAGACTGGCCTGAAACAATGGTTCAGCAGGGGACATAAAGTAACAAATTTATTACTCGATGAGAACTATATTATGAGTGTATCACCTAATCCTTCTGTGCCATATGAGGTTAAAATTTTCAACAACAACGAAACCACTTCAGTGATTCATTTAGAACAACAAAAAACATTCACCCCAACTTGTATAAAATATGATAAAGTCAACAACTGGTTATTGGTATTTGGAAGACATGCGTCATTTGTAGTTTATGACTTGACCACAAATACAAATAAATTTTATAAGAAAATCACTGCTGGTGACACTATCACTTCAATTAACATTTTGAAATCCACAAAAGGGTCAGTACAATGTCTTATCACTATCAGAGATGGAGTTTATATGATCTTCAACTTATCAGATACTATTAATATTGTTCATTATAACAAAATTGCCAGAACTATTGAAGGTGGGTTCTTCAACCAACATGATCTTATCCTCTATGGGTTTAGATCAGGTTATTTCTTCATATGGAATGAAACAAAGCAGTTGGAAATTGGGAAAGAATACTGTGGAGGGGCTCATAGAATATGGCAATTTTTTACCACTGATCAGTACAAGTTAGCTTATATAAATAATTCCCAATTGTATGTTAAGAACTTCAAGAGTATCCCAAACTATGGGCTTTTGGAAGGGGGCACTCATGGAAGAGAAGTTAGAGGGGTTTCTTTATCACCTAAGTCAGAATCAGATGGATCTAGACTCATCTTGACAGCATCAGAAGATACAGTGGTAAGATTAGGTAGATTGGAAAACCACAAAATCCATTATTATTGGTGTATGAATAATCACGTTTCTGGAATGCAAGATGTAAAGTTTTTCAGTGAAGATTATGCTGGGAGTTCTGCAGCTAATGAAGAATTCTTTATTTGGAAAATTGACAGATCAGGTGATATTCCTTATATCAAACAACACGCCGTTTTAACTCCAAGTACATCTATACCAGATTTGAGAATCATGGACTTTACTTGGAAGGACACCAGTACTGGGTTTATAATAGCAACGATATATTCTGACTCCAGTATCAAAGTTTGGGATTTCAACCATTCAACACGCCATTTCACACTCAAGAGTAAAGGATTCTACAGTACCTGTTGTGTACTCAATGTGAACTTTATAGATATAGCAGACGTCACATATTTATTAATAAGTGCTACTGATGGTCATATAGGGGTATGGAAGTTAGAGGGAGAAACCCTTGAAAATCCAATTATTAAACAACAAATCCATCAAAGTGGTGTACAAGGATTAGTGATGGTACAAAATGGTAACGAGGTTAAATTAGTGACAGGTGGTGATGATAATGCATTGATTGTTTCTAAGCTTACATTTGGTGAGAATATTGTATGGGAATTAGAGAGTATGATGGAAGATGCAGCATCTGCTACTATTACTTGTATTGCCAGGGTTGGTAGTAAAGTGGTAGTAACATCAGTAGACCAGGTGGTTAGATTATGGCTGTTTGAGGGGGGTTTAGTTTGTGAAGAGGAGATTTATACAACTGTAGCTGATACTGGATGTGTTGATAGTGTGGGTGATAATGTTGTGATTGGAGGAGCGGGGGTTAGTGTTTGGTGCAATAGTTAGAGCCCACAGACCGTAGTCTCAAGTACCCACCGAAACCACCCTTAGAGAGACCAGGGACCAGAGACCATTGGCCCACGCCAGAGAACACTAAATAATTTATTAACACGATCTATACACTACTCTAAATATGTAATAATCTCAAATTGAAAATCGTATCATTAATATTCTGTTCTTCTTCAATAATAATACCTTTATCACCTTCAAAATGAGTAATTGGTCTCTTGGTGGATTTCAACAAAATCTCATGTTGTTGTTTGATCAAATCATCTAAATCAATGGTGTCCTTTACCACTTTATATTGCACTTGAACATCATCAGTAGTATTCAAACCAGCCTTTTTACGTAATCTTTGGATACGGTTAATTAATTCTCTAGCCAATCCTTCGTTTTGTAATTCTGGATAACTCTTAGTATCTAAGATAATCAAAACATCGAAATAAGATCTGGCTTCATGACCTTCAGCAGCCTTTGATTCTGGTAATCCTCTTAACACTTGTAAATCTTCAGTGACCAAATCAATACCATCAACGGTAATTTTACCGGTTTTGGCAAATTCTTGAACTTCAGCTGATGTAACATTAGGTAAAGCAGCTTTGACTTTTTTAGCATCTTTCTTTAATTTTTTACCTAATACTGGCCAATCAGCAACGGCAGTATATTCTACACCATATTTAGCTTCATCAGAAGTGATGATGATATTTCTAACATTCAATTCTTCAACAATGTAACTCTTTAAAGATTCAATATCTTTCAAGTAAGCAGGATCCGAATGTAAAATAACCAATTCCTTTAATGGAGTTTTCAAAGAGATCATTTTCTTTTCTCTGATGTTTCTACCTAAATCAATAACTTTTTGCATTCTAGAAACAGCAGTTTCGATTTTTTCATCAAATAATTCTTTTCTGACAGTTGGATAACTTAAGAAATGAACTGATCTGTAATCTTTATGTTTAGGATTAACACATAAGTTTTCCAAATATTCTTTAGTGAAATAAGGTTTAATTCTTTGGTAAATACCATCAGCAAGGTATGGAGTGAAAGGAGCCATAGATCTTGATAATGTTAATAAAGATTCAAGTAATGTGTTAAGACCCATTTTGGTGTCAGTGATACCATCATCAGTGTAACCTTTAAGACGACGACGATTGAATCTAATATACCAATTGGTTAAAGAATCAATTAATGATAATAATCTTGGAACAACAGTATATAATCTGTAACCATTCATTTCTTCATGAATAAATTCAATTAATGATTGAAGAGAGGCTAATAACCATCTATCCATAACATTATTGGAGATTAATTTTTCATCATAAACGAAAGCTTCACCGTTATCCTTGTTGAAGATATCAGCAGAATCTTTAAAAAATTTGAATGAATTGTACCATGGCAATAATACAGAAGAAACAACTTCTTTGACACCTTCTTCTTTGAATTTCAAAGATTCAGCTCTTAATACTGGAGAATTGATCAAATATAATCTTAAAGCATCAGCACCAAATTTATCTAAAACATCAGCAACGTCAGGATAATTCTTTAAACGTTTGGACATTTTCTTACCATCACCAGCCAAAACAATACCAGTAACAATAACGTTTTGATAAGGAGCGGTATTGAATAAATGAGTACCTAAAACAGTTAAAGTATAGAACCAACCTCTGGTTTGATCTAAACCTTCACTAATGAAATTAGCAGGGAAAGCATCATGGAAAGTGTCTTTCTTTTCCATAGGGTAATGTTTGGAAGCATAAGGCATAGAACCAGATTCAAACCAACAATCGAAAACTTCTTCAATTCTCTTCAAATTACCTTTACCTTTTTTAGATGGGATGACAATATCATCAATACTTTCACGATGAATATCAGTGATATCACTACGGCCTGAAAGTTCTTGTAATTCAGCAATTGATCCAACACAAACAATTTCTTCAAAATCTTCACTTACCCATAATGGGATAGGTGTACCCCAATATCTGTTTCTGGAAATATTCCAATCTCTAGCATTGGCAATCCAGTTACTGAATCTTTTTTCTTTAATGTTAGAAGGAACCCAATTAGTTCTTTCAACATTCTTCAACATATCAGGAATGATTTCAGTGATTCTAACAAACCAAGCTGGAACGGTTCTGTATAATAACGGAGTATCTGATCTCCAACAGAATGGATAACTATGCTTGATTTGTGTACTTACCAAAAGGTTACCGGATTCAGTTAATTTCTTAATGATTTGTTTATCGGCATCCTTGACGTATAAACCTTGGAAATCTGGAACTTGGTGATTGAATTTACCATTATCATCAACCGGGTTTGGAGGAGTTCTCTTTTCATTAATAACACCAGCTTTGGTGGCAGCTTCAAAATCAATTTCCCCAAAGGCTGGAGCTTGATGAACAATACCAGTACCTGAATCATCAGTAACGAAATCACCAGTAATAACTCTGAATCCATGATCTTTGAAATCTTCATAAAAGTAATCAAATAATGGGACATACTTAATTCCTTCTAAATCTTTACCCTTGATTTTTTCAACAATCTTAAACTTGGCACTAGCTGGTTTCTTGTATAAAGTCTTCAACAAGGATTCTAAAAGGATAAAATGTTTTTGTTTTTCTTCATCAAAGATTTTAATATATTCAAATTCTGGGTTAACACATAATGCGATATTTGATGGTAAAGTCCATGGAGTAGTAGTCCATGCTACTAAATAAGTATCATCTTGACCTCTGATTTGGAAAGCAATAGTAACAGCTGGATCATTAACATCTTTATAATTTTGTTGGGCTTCAAAATTAGATAATGGTGTGGTTAATCCAGTAGAATAAGGCATAACTCTTAATCCTCTATATACAGAATCCTTATCAAAAATTTGTTTAAATACCCACCAAACTGATTCCATGAATTCTGGGTATAAGGTTTTATAATCATTTTCCATATCGATCCATCTTCCCATTCTTTTGATGGTTTTCTTCCAATCATCAGCGTATCTCATAACAATAGAACGACACTCTTTATTATAGTTCTCAATACCTAATTCCATAACATCTTGTTTACCAGTGATACCTAATTTTTTGTCGATTTCATGTTCTACAGGTAATCCATGAGTATCCCAACCGAATCTTCTTTCAACGTGATGACCGTTCATAGAAGCATAACGAGGAATGATATCTTTAACGGTAGATGTTAAAAGGTGTCCATAATGGGGAGCCCCAGTTGCAAACGGAGGACCATCATAAAACGCAAAAGGTGGTAACCCTTCGGTTAATTCTAATTGGGTCTTGAATGCATCTACTTCGTCCCATTGTTCAGTGACCTTAAGTTCTTCTTTAGGGAAATTGAAAGGTTGATTCCCTTCAGTTTCAATTTTATCAGTCATAGTCGTGAGTCAAATTTTTCACTGAAAATTTTGCTTACGCACTAATTGAGATTGAGATTGAGATTGAGATTGACAGCCCCACTAACATTGGAACCATACACTTTGAGACTAAGGCCTAACTATAGACTACAACACAGGATAGAACACAGTCATGATCAGTATAGAGTCCCTAAGTCGAAATCTCAGTAAATATGGTCTAAATATTCAGGGAAAGAAAATCCTCATAGCATTATCTGGTGGGGTAGACTCCATGTGTCTAACATACCTTTTATGCAAATACCGAGATAAATATAATCCTCAGCTTCAGATATCGTCAATGACTATTGACCATCAATACCGGGGGAATTCTAATGAAGAAGCCGTGGAAATCGGTAAAATCGTCCGTCAATGGGGTATAGATCATCATATTCATAAACTAACCTATGGGGGATTATCAGCAGGAAGTATCACTAATTTCGAAGAAACTGCCCGTGTTAAACGGTATGAAGCCTTTCAACAGAAATGTTATGAATTGGGAGCAAATGATTTATTAGTGGCTCATAATTATGATGATCAATTAGAGACTTATTTACAGAGAGTTCAACAGAATTCTACAATTTTAGGATTAAGAGGATTGAAATCACATTCTTTACTTCCAATTCCAGAACCGTGTCCTTTCAAGTACCGATCCCCTATTAGCGTATTAAGACCACTCCTTTCATACACAAAACAAGATATCATAGACACATGTAAAGCCAATGAAATCCCGTGGTTTGAGGACCATACTAACAAAAACATTCACTTGACTGATCGGAATTTATACCGATATTTGATTAACGATTACATCCCCAAACACCCCACATACCAAATCATTAATAAAGAGAACCTTAAACGATCACATACTCAAGTTTTAGAAATCACCGACTCGGTCCAGGACCAATTGGCTCACCTTCGTAGTAAATACGCGAGTCGAATTTTTTTGCAGCCAAACCATTCCATACTTGAACTCGACTTTGACTACGAAGATATTGATGATTTGGTTCTCAGTAGGTTCCTTTATGAACTCATGTATCCTATATCACCATCCAAGAACTATCATTGGTCATATTCCAAGATGTTGAATAATTTCATGCCCTCGTTTAGGCTGTTCATTGATTCAGATAAGGACACAATCAAGCTCACATATTTAAATGTTCTCTTTGAAATTAAGAAATCCAACACTATACGGTTCAAATTATCACGTCAGCCTATCATAAGGTCTATAGTGCCTGAAATCAAACTCACGTTGGGGGCTGGTGACCTCAATAATTGGCAATTGTTTGACAGAAGATACTGGTTATATTTCAAAAGCAATTCCCATGATAATGATATAGAAGTTGTTCCATATGATTCTAAAACTCATAAAAAAGTATTGAAGCTGCAATGGGGAAGAAATTGGCCGAAAAAAGTGTCAGCTGGTGTACCTGTTATAAGAGTTGGAGAATTGTATGGACTTCCCAGTTATGATTTAGTACCAGAGGGAGTGGACGTTGAGTGGTGTTTGAAGGATAATGTTTATTTGGGGGCTTCTGTGCCGGATCTAGACCCAACCCTGGAATCAGACTTGGAGCTACTGGACCCATAATTTTTGTAAATAGCGTAATAGCCTGTACATAGTATTATAGACTCACTAACAAAATCGCACAGAAAATTACCCGGACATGTTTAGGGGTAGGTAATTTGGGGGTACTGAAAAGTTCAATTTTTACTTATTTTCATCCAGGAAAAACGGCAACCTACTAATCAAAGTCTCTAGAATATAACCCCACTTTTCCTGAGTAAAAAAACCCCAATTGACAAACCCACACCCAAACCTACAACCTTCCCCAAGTCGCGAAAATTCAGAACATCACCAACCACAAAGACAATGCCACCGGTAGCTTTAGACCTTTACTCAACGTCTAATCATGCTCCAACCCCCAGGACGTACAAGGCATCCAAAGCAAGGAACAACTTGTCGACCCAGAACCTCAAATTGGGTCATCAGCGTGTGAGTATCGACGTAGATTTACCAGGCAACAAACTTAGTGGATTAACAGAGTTGACAATAATGCCCACCACCAGTCAGCTTAAGTCCATCAAATTGGACTGTAGAGAGATGAAGATTAAGGAGATCCTCATAAACAACCGTAAGGCCAATTTCATCCACAAAGATATGTTGTATATCAACGACGATAGCATATTTGAAGAAGCCCTTGACAACAACGTAGTCAATGTGTTTGACTTGTACAATAACAACTTCAGTATTCACCAACATCATATTTTAAGGCAAAAATTGAATTATTTGTTTGGAGAAGCCAACGAAGACCCAAGAAAAGATAATGAGATTCACCATGGGAATACTGAAGAATTGACAATTATTCTTCCTGATAATATGAAACTTCATCGTGTGGATATAAACTCCGTGACTCCATCCAGTCAGCCTAACACCGTGACCCCAATGCACTTAAAGACCAAAAACACCCATTCAGATTACTATACACCTATCACAGTGCTTATTGAATATGAGGTCAAGAATCCTAAGAATGGGATAAGATTTGTCAATACTGGATCGTTATGGCATGCTTATACTACCAATTCAGAGTATAATATATCGACATCATCATGGGTTCCATGTATTGATAATCTCTGGGAAAAAAGTACATGGACCGTAGAGGTTAGTATCCCTAGAACCGTAAAAGATATAGGACATCCAATTATCATAGGAACCAAAGAAGCTATAGAGAGTAGGAAATCAGAATATAAAAGACGTAGGAAGGAAGAAAAGGCCAAAAGACGTGAAGAGTCGAAAATTGTAGAAGAAGATAGTAGTGATGATGATTATGATGATGATGATGAATCACAAGATTTAATGGTAGCAACTGGAGATTTCGTTGAGACTAAAGAAGTTCCTCATGCTACAGATTTATCTAAGAAAACCGTAGCTTGGTCCATATATAATCCAGTTTGTGCTCATCATATTGGATGGACAATTGGATGTTTCCAAAGTATTGAATTACCTGAACAAGAAGAAGAAGATGACGATGATGAAGTTACAACTGATGAAGTTCCATTGAGAATATATTGTTTAGCGGAACAAGGAGATATGGCTAAGAATACATTAATATTCACTAAAATGGCATTGAAGTATTTCCTGAAACAATTTGGACTGTTTCCATTTAATTCCTACACGATTATATTTGTGGCTGATAGTGTTTATCCTATTCTGAATTATGCTGGGATTAGTATAATGGATCTGAGTTTACTTTATCCATCGAATTTGATTGAACCATCGTACACTACCACACCATTGATTGTAGAAACCATTGCTAGTCAATGGAGTGGGATCAATATCACCCCACAACAATTGAATGATATATGGTGTGTGATAGGTATAGCAGGGTTTATGACGTATCTGTTTTTGGCGATTTTAATGGGTCATAATGAGACCAGGTTTAGAATCAAAAAGAATGTTGATGAAGTTGTAAGGCTTGACACTGGTAAAAAACCAATTGGATTATCATTCTTTAGGTTCCCTGTATCAGAACGTGACTTAGATTTCATCAAACTCAAGAGTCCTTTGGTATTGAATATCCTTGACAAAACAATGATAAAATCAGATAAACTGTTTGGACTCCATAGGGTTTTACCTAAGCTTTTTTTACAGGCCATGTCAGGAGAATTAATTAATAACACATTAGCCACTCAACATTTCCAATACGTTTGTGAAAAAGTTCATAGGAATAGATTAGAGTCATTCTTCAAACAATGGATCTTCAGAGCCGGGTGTCCTGTATTTAATGTATCACAACGATTTAATAGAAAAAGAGGAATGATTGAAGTTGTAGTGAGACAGGTTCAAATGCAGGAATCCAAAGTCTTACCTACCATGGAGAACTTTATCGATAACTCTATAGCATTATTAGATGATGAGCCTAATTTCCCACCCCAAATGGCGTTCGTTGGACCTATGACCATCAGAGTTCATGAAGTTGACGGGACACCGTATGAACATGTGGTTGATCTTAAAGAACACACTGTAAGGATTGATATCAACTATAATTCCAAATTTAGAAGAATGAAGAAACATAAGGAAGAAGCAGCAGAAGGTGGAACTTATAGAAGGTTTGGTGATATCATTCAAAACGAAACAGAGTTAGGGAAATGGAATTTACAAGAATGGGCCCCTATTGATGATGAAGAATTATACAACAACGCTTTTGAATGGATTAGAGTCGATACAGATTTCGAATGGTTAGCTAAGATTAATGTAAGGCAACCTGATTATATGTACACTTCCCAATTACAGTACGATAAAGATGTTGAAGCTCAATATGAAGCGGTTAACTTCTTTGGAAAACAATCAAAACCAACTATTCCTTATTGTACTACACTTATCAGAACCATAATGGACTCAAGGTATTATTATGGAGTTAGAATAGCAGCTGCTCAAGCGTTGGCTACTTTTTCCAGATCCGATAATAATTTCATTGGTCTTCCTTATTTAATTAAAGTGTACCAGAAATTATTCTGTTTCCCCGATAGTTCGATCCCATTAGCCAATGATTTCAGCGATATCCCATCATTCTTAATTCAGAATGCTTTACCAGAGATATTCTGTTCCATAAGAGATGACGATGGATATACGCCACCTGAAGTCAAAGATCTTATATTGAATATGGTGATCTATAATGAGAACTCCAATAATAAGTTCCAAGATTCACTTTATATGAGTAAACTCCTTGAGACTTTAACCAAGAGTGTAACCAGAAAGAATGCCCTCCCTACTACCAATTTACTTGACGATGTGGAATATGATGAGTTCAATGAAGCTGTATATTCAGAACTCGACAGACAACAGAAATTAGATGAATGGGTTCCTTCTTACCATGGAATCATTTCTGTGATGTGTGTGAAACAAAAGGTCAGATTAGCATCGTATGGGTTGGTTAAAGTACCTCTTGAAGAATTGATGTTCTTGACATCTCATGATAATGTTGATATACGTTTACAAGCATTTGAGGGATTACTTATTTTAGGAGGGTTAAAGAATACCAGCATCATCAATTATTTCCTCAAGGTTTGTTTGCTTGAACTGAACTATACTTTACAATCCAAGATGGTACAAATCTTAGTGAAATGTATTAAGTTTGCTGCTATATATGGAACCTGTTCAAGTGTTGATGATCCTGAATTCAAGACCCTTGAAAAGCTTTTAGATGGAAAGAATTCTATAGTTATAGATGAATCTTCCACTGCCAGACGTGATATGATAGCTAGAACTAATATTAAAGGAACCATACAATTACTTAGACGTGATTATGGGGTAGGCAAAGGTCTTAAACGTGTAATGTGGGAATTACTTCATACATCCTTATTAAATATTTATGATAAGAGAATTCTTTTCTCAATTTCCCAAATCTTATACAAGGAGATAGATTCATTTATTGTTAATGTACCAATTCCTAGTGTTCCAATGAACGAATTGACCAAAAAAATCAAAGCCAAGAATTTGGGAGATGGTAAGGTTTTGATCCAAAGAGAAGGAAGATTCAAGATTCAATTACATCCAAGGATAATTTTAAAGACTAAAGGTGGAGATAAACAGAAATTAAAGATAAAAGTACCTGAACCACCACGTCCCATGCGTGCTCCTTCAAGTAGAGCCACTGGGATTGCCCCACCAGCCCCAGCCCCAATTTCTATTCCTAAACCTACTGCCAAGGCTGCACCACCTAAAGCTCCAAAACCAGTACCACCACCACCACCACCACAACCATCTTCAAACTATGTAACTATTAACAGAACTTTGGTGACGTTCCATCTTGGTAGAAGAACCCTTAAAGGAATAAAAGAACCAATAAGAAATGGAGTTACTGTGGTAGGAACAATGGTGACAATTCCTATAAAAGGAAGTATTAGATATGTTATGATTAAGGATGGGAAAGTTTTTATTTCTAGGATTCCATTTAGTAAGGGATCTGAAAAGGAGACACAGGGAATTGAATCTGAAGAAAAGGGGTCTAAGAAAACTTCTGTTAAGACTGAACCAATAGAATCAGAAAAGATGGACGTAGAACCAAAAGATTCAGAACCACAACCAGAAGTTCCTGAAATAGACCCCGAACTCAATCCAGAAATAGACCCAGAACTCAATCCAAAAGATTCAGCTCTCAATACTAAAAAACACTCCTTAGAACCAGAACAACAACCAGAACAGAAAAAACCAAAATTAAAACTTAAACTTTCAATCAAACCTGAAAAACTGTAAATCTGTAAACTGTAAAATTACTGTACAATATACGCATACTTAGCCCTGGCCTTCATTTGTTCACAGGTCAATACAACTCTATTACGTCAATTCGGTGGCATCCATCCCGGTGACATCTACCGGTGACATCCACCCCGATCTAACCAGCCTAAGTTAAGGTCTAGATTAGCTCATTTCGGTAGAATGAACCAACAGGTTATATAAAATGCGCTTATGAGGATTTCCCTTAAATCTTATTCAAATTTATAGTGCATTTATAATGATAACCTTATGATCATACCCCTCTCGGGTGATGTATATGCAACTATAAGGCTTAAAGGTAATGTGGCGATGTTTAAGGATTTTACTATAAATATTCGTAGTTTTCGCCATTTTTATACCTTATCCTTAGAATTGGAAAGAATTCAAAGAAATATCAAGTAAGACTTTAAGAAGAGAAAAATGGCACCATCAACAATGACTGACACTCGTCCTACCCCTAGTACTGGTACCAGCACCAGAACTAACGGGTCCGGAATAAACTTAACCTGTAATTCTAAAAATGTTCAATATGCAGATTGGGATAAATTTAAATTTGCACCCATTAGAGAATCAACGGTTTCAAGAGCAATGACTAAACGTTATTTCGCTGATTTAGACAAGTACACCGAATCTGATGTGGTAATCATTGGCGCAGGGTCTGCAGGGTTATCAGCAGCTTATGTTTTAGGTAAAAATAGACCTGATTTGAAAGTGGCTATCATTGAAGCTAGTGTAAGTCCAGGTGGTGGATGTTGGTTAGGAGGTCAATTATTTAGTGCCATGGTATGTAGAAAACCAGCCGATATGTTTTTGGATGATTTAGGGATTGAATATGATGATGAAGGTGATTACGTTGTTGTAAAACATGCAGCTTTATTCATGTCGACTTTATTATCTAAAGTGTTACAATTCCCTAACATCAAATTATTCAATGCTACAGCTGTAGAAGATTTGATTACACGTAAAACTGATGATGGGAAATTAAGATTGGCAGGGGTAGTTACCAATTGGACTTTGGTTTCACTTAACCACGGAACTCAATCATGTATGGACCCTAACACTATCAATTGTAACGTTGTATTATCAGCCGCAGGCCATGATGGTCCATTTGGTGCAGGCACTGCTAAGAGAATGGCTGAATTGAGTCAAATTGAATTAGGTCATATGGCAGGTCTTGATATGAATAGTGCTGAAGATGCCATTGTTAAAGGTACTAGAGAAGTTGCACCTGGTTTAGTTGTAACTGGGATGGAATTAGCTGAAGTTGATGGTTCTAATAGAATGGGTCCAACATTTGGTGCTATGGCTTTATCAGGAGTTAAAGCTGCTGAAACTGTTTTGAATGTTTTTGAAAAAAGAAAATTAGAAAATGAAGCTGATATTAGGAAATTGAATCATTTCCCAAAGTAGTTTTTAAACTACTGAGTTTTGTAGGAATTTGTTTAATATAGATTGATTTGTATGTGAGGTCTATGCGATTACGAGGATTTTGCACTATGCCACTACGGGAGGTGCCACTACGAGCACTACTAGGCACCACCAGAATAGCGCGACCTCACAACTCTCAACCTTCACTATGGATCTACTAAAAACTGAACACTCCAACCCTAGAGGTATCCCTGAAGCTCCCTTCATCGATAAAGTCGAACAATTTGTTAAAGATGCCGAAACTGATTTCGACCACGTGATGAAAGCTTTCCAAGATAGATTACAACAATATAAGTATATGGAATTATCTAAGAAGAATCAACTTAGTGATTTGAATAATAAAAGACCTGATATTGAAAAGAATTTAGATATTATCAAGGTATTGAAAGAAAAGAAGTCACAAGAAGATGAAGATGAAGGAGTCATAGAAACTAATTATGAATTAAATGATTCTTTATATACTACTGCAACTATTGATACTGAAAAATTAGATTCAGTTTATTTATGGTTAGGTGCTGAAGTAATGTTGGAATATCCATTAGATGAAGCTGTAGAATTATTGAATGAAAGGTTAAGTAGGAATTTAGAGAATGTTAAGATCATTAAAGAAGATTTGGTTTTTTTGAAGGAGAATATTACTACTATGGAGGTTAATACTGCTAGGTTATATAATTGGGATGTTGAAAGGAGAAGGAATGTCAAGGTGGAAGAGGCTACGAAGAATTTGAAAATTTAACCCTTTACCTGAGCGAAGCCAAGGTGGAGGGTCTCCTCAATTGTACCCCCAAGTTTTAAGTCAGATAGACCAGAAGAGGGAAGACTACGGCCCAGAAAAGGGAGCCTGCTGTCCAAACTAAATATCATACACGTATATTAATAGATAACCCGTATTACTTGAGGGCCTTCCTCGACTCTGAACGAAGGGTCAATCAGTTCTAAACGTATCTAAAAATTGACTAGCTAAAGGTCTAACCGGAGTTTCAGCTCTAATTTCATGTTGTTCATTTCTTTCATCTATAACCTCTTCTCTCTCTTCTTCATGTTCTTCGGGTTCATCATCAATTTCATTATATGGACCAACTCTTCTTCTAATTGAATTAACAAAAGTATTAGTGGTTTTCATAGGACTAACAAATAATCTAAATAATGGATTAGGTAATAACCATGTTCTAGATCCTGGTAATAATTCATTGGTATAAAGTTTGCCTATGAAAAGACCTACAAGACCGGGAATTATTGATCTGAATCCATTATTGATGAGTAATAATGTGAAGAGGATATGAATTTGGAAATGATCTGTAAGTATTAATTCTTTACTTTTGTGTTTACCCAAGGTATCGGTACCAGACCCTTGGGTACCACTGGTAGTACCTGCACTGTCGATATCTTGGGCACCTTCACTGTCGGTTGGCCCTGAAAGTAATAACTTAAACTGATACGAAATCGGTATATAAGTACCATGACAAATATATAAACTTGAAATAACTCCTAAAGGACCTGGAACAACCGAATTCAAAATAGTAGTAGTATAGGTAAACTCCCCTAACTTGAAAACCGTGACTACTGAATAACTAATAAAATTTATTAACAATTGACCAAGACTCATTATTAAGAAAGTCATGATCCCATTATATAATGATAAAATAATTATAAGGGAAAGGTATTTTTTAGAGCCGTAGAACCGTTCAAGGGTTTTAAAATGGAACCATAATATCACCGATAGTAAGTAATCTGATTCATTTATTACCGATACTTGAAACGTTATGATTCTCCAATATTGATTGAATTCTAATATAAAGGGATCTATGGAAAGGGTGAAAAGGTATTTGATTTGAAAGATTGATATTAGTACGGCGAGGACGGTGACTCCTATACAAATGATTTTTGTGACTGGTGTATTTACGAATCTTCTAATTGGTGTTATTTGGGGCATGTTCAGGTGTGTGGTGGGAGTGTGGAGGGTGTCAGTGTGGTAGGCGACTATGTGTGCGACCTAGAGTATGGCGTAGAGAGGGCGTAGAGAGGGCGTAGAAAGGGGTGGGTTAATTTAGTCAAATTTAGGTTTTTTGACTCAGGAATTTGACCATTACAATATTAAGGGTTATATAAGTAGGAATTCATTTTTTTTGAAAGGAAATAATTGAAAATTGACTTTTTCAGTACCCCCAAATTACCTACCCCTAAGCATGTCCGGGTAATTTAAGAATACATGTGATACAGCACGTGAATTATTGGACGTGTCTCAATCAATCAATCAATTACCATTACCCCCGTACACCATTTAACCCTACTCTATTTAACACCTCACCTCTAGGTCTCAAATGTCGTCCCGTAACCAATAATACTCACACTCCTGAGTCGTCCCCCTACCAACTTCCGCAGTCACGAACTCACCCCTCCACGACCCGCACTCATCTGAGTGAAAAACTTTTCAGAATTTTTTTCACTTAGTCAATCACATTCAATCATGGGTAGAGATCATTTCACTAAACAACATGCCAGAGCTGGTCGTAGAGAAGCTCCAAAATCTGACAATGTCTACTTAAAGATGTTAGTCAAATTATACGCTTTCTTAGCTCGTATGTATATTGGAAATTAAACAGAAGACGTAGTGGATAGTATTGGTGGTGGAATATCACCAAAATTACTAAACTAACAGAAAAGTGACTGAGGATAGCTATCGTCGATGGAGATATTGACAGAAGATAGGATCCACAGTCATGTCCACCTAGTACCAGTGAGCCCAGCGACCTGGTGTAGGTGATTAGTATAGGGTTACTACTAGTAGGACTTGTAGGACTACAATACAAGTAGGACTAGCACTAGGTTGCAACTAGTACTAGCCCTATACTAATACAACTAGCACTGGCCTAGCACTAGGCTACGCCTAGCACGCCTAACACTAGTCCAGTACTAGTCTTGTGCTAGTTGTGAATCTGCGAGTACATTTGTGCGTCTTCGAGCAGAGAACCATTACTAACTTTTTAGGTCGTACTGATGCTGCTTTCAACAAAATCATCTTAAGACAATTATTCTTATCTAAAATCAACAGACCACCAGTTTCTGTTTCTAGAATCGCTAGAGCTTTAAAACAACAAGGTGCTGCTGATAAAACTATTGTTGTTGTTGGTACCATTACTGATGATAACAGATTATTAGAATTTCCAAAAGCCACTGTTGCTGCTTTAAGATTTACTGCTGGTGCTAAAGCTACCATTTTAAAGAATGGTGGTGAAGCTATCACTTTAGATCAATTAGCTTTAAGAGCTCCAAAAGGTCAAAACACTTTAATCTTAAGAGGTCCAAGAAATGCTAGAGAAGCTGTTAGACATTTCGGTATGGGTCCACACAAGAACAAGGCTCCAAAGGTTATGTCTAAGGGTAGAAAATTCGAAAGAGCTAGAGGTAAGAGAAGATCAAGAGGTTTCAAAGTTTAAGTAGATTAATAAAAGCGAAGACTGATAGAAGTGAAGCCTGATAGAAGTGAAGCCTGATAGAAGTGAAGCCTGAGAGAAGCGAAGGTTGAGGTTAATCTCTGTGTTTGTCTCTATATATCATCCTAAAGTCTCTATATGTTCGTCCTGTAGTGGTCGTAGAGTACTTAGAGTGGCCTTAAAGTGGCCTTAGAGTAGCTTAGAGTAGCCTAGAGTACCGTAGTGGAGTAAAGACATATTAGGGTAACACTGGGCTACTTTAGGGCTACTATAGACCCAGACCACCCCTGGCACCTTCTAAACATTCTCTCCTTAACCTACGCCATCTCTCGATGAGTTATGTCCCATACCCTTACCCCTGTAGTTATGTCCCCCTGTAGTTATGTCCACAACTAAACTCCTGTAAGTATATCAGAGATCACCAGGGTAAAACCCCAACTACCCTACTCTGAGACCCTCTCCCTCCAAGCTCAAAAATCTCTCCCTCCAACCTGAAGTGTTTATGGCATTTGGCCCTTCCTTCATATGTCTAATGTCTCATATCCATGTCCTACGGTGCAACATACATGTCGCAGTACTTCACCAAACACCCTCAAAAAAATTGACAACCCTCACGCAGTCACCTTTGCACGTGAGGACAGAAGGTGAAAATTTTTTTAAAATATTCTCACTCATAATCTGAAAAAAAAATTTAATTAATACAAATCATTAATATGGCAGGTGTATCAGTTAGGTACGTAGATTAGAGTTAACATAGGTGTAGTAGTCACAGTCACAGTGGTGTATTGTAGAGGAGAGTCACATTGTATGATCATAAGACAGGTATCCTAGGAAGATATGATGTTTATAGAGATGGCATAACAAAGAGAGAATAGACATTGAAATATTCAGTCAGACAAGTTTAGTATATGTGGGTTGTACCGTGTGGATTTGTGGGTCTATGATAGGTCCATTATGAGTCAATATTAGGTTTTTCTTGGTCCATCATAGGTTCATAGACAACCTATAGACTCCTATAGATTCCCCAAATAAGTTCATAATATGTCCATCTAAGTCCACAGTCAGTTCATTAGACCCCCACTTTAGTTAGTCAGTTCAGTATTGATCAGTCACAGTCAATGTCCCTCTTCTCCCCAATATACCACCTTACTTCACTTACTTACCTTGGCACGCCAAGGTTCATAGACTCATACTAACAATTATAGAGACGTTCCAGCTCAAGAATTCATCAACGCTTACGCTAAGTTTTTACAACGTCAAGGTAAAATCGAAGTTCCAGGTTACGTCGATATCGTCAAGACTTCAGCCGGTAACGAATTACCACCACAAGAATCTGAAACTTGGTACTATAAAAGAGCTGCTTCCGTTGCCAGACATATCTACTTAAGAAAACAAGTTGGTGTTGGTAAATTAAACAAATTATACGGTGGTGCTATCAACAGAGGTTTCAGACCTCACAGACATGCTGATGCTTCAGGTTCTATTAACAGAAAAGTTTTACAATCTTTAGAAAAAATTGGTGTTTTAGAAATTTCTCCAAAAGGTGGTAGAAGAATCTCCGAAAACGGTCAAAGAGATTTAGATCGTATTGCTGCTCAAACTTTAGAAGAAGAAGAAGATTAATCCATGTAGAATAGTTAGGAATACATGAAAATTAAGTATTGCCCTAGTTCCCGGCTCTCTGGCCCAACTTTGGGTCTGTTCTCTGGCCCGACTTTGGGTCTGTTCTCTGGCCCGACTTTGGGTCTGTTCTCTGGCCCTAGTTTTCCCTACCTTCCTTATATCCCCTACCTTATACCTCGTCCTTGACTTCCCAATAGTTGGGTGTGCCAAAGTAAGGAAACCATCTCCTACTCTCTACAATTCTACAATAAATCAGTACCAGACAACCTACTAAATATACAATTGGAGAATCTTTGTAGAACTATTCTATTGACCTCTGTACTGGGTAACTTGGCTAAGTATAAGTGTGCTAGGTGTGTAGGATAGTGGTAGTGGTAGTGGTAGTGATGGTGATAGTGGTAGTGGTAGTGATAGTGATAGTGGTAGTGGTGGTGTAGCTGCAAAAATGATAGTGCGGCGAAGTTAAAGGTATCTAAGTGGGATCACAAAACAACACGAAATGGGTGAAGTCTTTAAATAGAGGTACACAAACAGTTGGGAATTCAAACCATTAAGTGTTCACCAACAATTAGTGTGGCTTTGACTTAACAAAATAGGACCTAGGGACCCCGAGGAAGAATAGGGGGAAGATAAAGAGTGAAACCCAGATTTAGGTTAGATATGAAATGTGTTTGATTAATTTGTTTGATGGAGTATTTAAGGTTGGGTCTGTTATGTATTGCTAACCTGGAGCTGACTAATTTGACTAGTTTGACTAACCACGGTATCAACTAATATATTTAAGGTAGGCAATAGTCAATAACTCGTAGAATTGATATAACTCGTTGAATTGATATAACTCGTAGAATTGATATAACTCGTAGAATTGATCATATTACTATTATATATTTGTACTATATTCTACTACTATATTCTACTACTACATTCATGATTATATTATGGACTAGAACTGACTAGCACTGGGCTAACGTCCAGTACTTGGACTACTAGATCACATACCTCCTTATACTCCCTCAGTAACAAACCCAATTCAATATCCTCCTCAAGCCCTAACCACTCTAAAGGTATCAGTTCAGGCAATTCCTCAATCCATTCATTATAAACTTCAATACTTATTCCATCGGGTTTACCTACATTTAAACCCCGAATTAAACTGAACTCTGATTCAAATGATTTTATGGTAAATAATGATTTTGATAAATTTATGAAAAATTCATAATCTTGGTCAGTATCAATTTTACCACCATAAATAAGATCTACTACCAAATTAATGGTTTCCCATGGTATGGAACTTGGTGCTAAATTACTACCTTTGATTAATGGCTGCAAAATATTATCAATACCATTAACACCACATTGGAAGTCACTTTCATTAATATCATATTTCTTAGTAAATGATATAGGTGCATACTTAAGACGACCTAAGATTATACAATGGTACCAACAAAGTAAGAAATGGACGTATTGTTGTTCAGGAGTTTGGTAGACATTTCCTCTAAATAATTCTCCTAATAAACTTTTGAAACTTGGTTGGGTTTCGTAAACTAATACTTTACTATCTTCAATAATGGAGTTAGGAATTTTGGAATCAAGGTTAGTGGTTAAGAAAACATTATGTTTGAAATCATTGACATTGAATTTATTAAGCCATTGTGGTGACATTTGAATATTTTGAAGGAGAATCCAAGAATCGGATGGTTGAAGATGTTCAACAGCTTGTACACCTTCTTTTGAACCGAGGGAGATGATTTGAAGTTTTTGGCCTTTAATTTGAGCTAACTGTTCTACTTTGAATGTTGCATCATAACCTTTTGAAGAGGCGAGGATTATTGGTTGGTTGATGAATTTTTCAAGATCGTATGGGGTTGGTGATAAAAATGATGTTAGTGTGGTTAGTCCTTGGGAGAATTTTCTCCAGTCTATTTTACCTTTACCTTTTTTCTCTTTGTGTTCATCGTCTTTATTATTAACCTCTTTGTGTTTTAAAGAACCTAAAACACCTTGGAGATGATTTAAAACTTCATTATCAGGCAACTCATCCAAACTTACATCTTTAAGTAAAAGTATATCAAATAATGAATCAAGTCTACTATAATCCCCACTACTAATAACCCCCATCAATCCCTTGAAAAAATCACCGAAATGATTCCCAATCTCATGACTATAATATCCACAAGCTAATCTAACACCAAAAATTATCCTATGAACTTCTAATAAAGAAACAGATATAACCGAGTAAACTTCTCTATAAAGATGTACTATCAACTCTTCAATACTCAGCTTAGATTCCACCAGTTTAGATTGAATAACTTCAGAGAAAACCAGGAGAAACTCATTCAATGGAAACCTATAGAAATCATGAAGATTTCCTAAATCTTGTAAAGTCGAGTAGATCAATGAAGAATGACGTGCCACGTCATAAAATTTATTTCTTACTTCATCAATGGTTTCAAGAACAGTTTGTGATTCTTTCATTTGTGTATCAATTGACAGTGATTCGTCTTTAAGTTTCTCGAGATTACTTATCACTTTATCATCATCTAAAATACTATCAACGTTGGTTATAGAGTCTAGAAGTTGAACTTCTAAATCTTTGAGTCGTGTCTTATATTGACCCTGAAGTTCAAGTAAACCTGCCCGTTTGGTTTCAATATCAGGACGTGTATACTTCAACGATAAGTTCAAAATTTGGGATTCTAAGTTTTCAGTAGTGATGGTGAAATTTATCGTAGTAACTCTAGATTTCACAAACGATGACAAATTGATATTAGCGTCTCTAGTATGAAGGTAAAGTTTAAACTTGGCATCATAATCAATAAGATTATGACCTACATTGATCATAATTCTACCACCAGTTCTATGGACTTGGTTTCGAAGAATAGTGTCAAGAATTGGGTCATAATGTTCACAATCTTTTACAAGCAATGATCCTCCAAACCTTATAGCATTCTCCAAATCTCTGGTGAAAGATTCCTGGAGGAAACTCGTGTTACTGAGGCGTGGTATATCAGGAATACTTTCGGTATTAGGATCAATAATCAATGGAACTTTACTGGTATTGATTATAGATTTATTCACTTCATTCAAGTCTCCTTCAACGTATGTATCGAATACAATTCCTTCTTGTTGAAGTTTCCCCCGCCAATCTTGTGTCAACCTTTGTCTAATTTTCTGATCAAATTGTCCACAATAAATGAAAAACGCCGTTTCTAAAACAACGTTCCCTATTATTTTCTCATTGACATCATTAAACTCAGCCACTGTTTTCTTCCACCGGTCTTTCTCTATAGTCAAACTATCAATTAATTTTATACTCTTTTCAACCTTGGCTTCTACAGTTTGCATTTCCATCTTAATACTTTCAGTTTCCCTAATCAATGCACTATAATCATCTTTATACTTTTCAATACTTTTCTCTAATTCTTTAACCATTTGTTGAAGAGCATGGAATTGAGCTTTGGTCTTCCTTGCACCAGTTTCAAGTACTTTCACTTCCTCTTGTAGTGGCCCTATACTATCAAGAACTGATGAATAAAGTAATTGGGCTCTTACCCAAAGTAATAAAGGCCCACACGCTTTACTAGCACGATTAACTACTTCAAATGTAAAGTCTTCACGTGATAAATATGTTTGTTCCATATACTCTCTAATGTCTCTACCAAGTTGTTCTTCATTATTATAATTGACAATGTTAGGTATAAAATCATCACTTCTGATGGCAAGTTGAACATCTTTCCAACTACTCACTTGATACCCTAAAAGTATACAAACCGATTCCATTGTCATTTTCACAGCTGCTGGTGGGTTCCCCATACTTCTAATTTCTGTCAAATGTTGTTTTTTGATATTTTGAACACCTCTACGAGCTTCAAGAATAGCTGGCGTTGCTCCTTCTAAATCTTTCATAACGATCTTTCTTCGGGCTTCAATTTCAACCTCTTGTTTATTGAGTTCTTGTTGAGCTGTTATAGAGAATTCTTGTTTCCTTTCAGCTTCATTTTGTTCCGATAACATCGTATTCAACATTTCTCTAGCCTGTTGATCTTTAGACTTTAAAGCTGCTTGCTTTACTGAAAGGTTCTCCTTAAGTCTAGCGACATCTAGAACGGTTTCTCTTAATTTATTAAGCCCAGTAGTGGTATGACGTTGATTCTCGTCCATTTCAAATTGTTTAGTTCCGAAATTCTCTATAAACTGTTGAACCAAAAGAATGAACTTTCCAGGGTACGTAGCCACCGATTTATGTATATACAAAAGACAGTCCACCAATATAGCCCTGAAGTTCGGATCTGGATGGCTTACGGGCAAATCTTGAATATACGTCGTAGCAACTTCAATCAAACTCTCATCTGACCAATCACCCATATAACTCAAAACACATCTATTGAAAAGAGCAGGCGATGATATCACATTCTCTTGGAGCCCTGTCAATGTGAACACAACGTGTAAGTTCTTAGAGATCTGATGGGAGAACCACGTATATAGTTCATCATCAGAGTCTAATAAAAGACCTTGAGCTTGAGATTCCTGAAGACACAAATTCATTAATGATTTATGATCGTCACCTTCAAATAACCCGGGGACTTCGGAATTGGCAAGTAAAGTATTCATTCTTTCAATAAATGACGTTTCCATTATACTGCTTTCATCGATTATATAACAGATCTGTTCCGTGACACACCGGGTCAAAATTGATCTTAAATGTTTATCGAATTCCACAATTCCATAATTAGTATGAACATGAAGTTGAACTGTTTTCAAACCATTCATCCATGCTACAAATTTGGCTAATGTCGTTTTACCACTAGTAGATTCTCCTACTAAAATCATATGACCTTGTGGCTGTCTTAACACTCTATCGATTTGTAAAGCATGTACTAACAAATCTTGGTAAAGTACCAATTTCACATCAATTTCCTCTTCACTGAACGTAGCAAGACGATGGGATACAAACTTATAAAGCTCAGCTTTATCAACACTCTCATAGTCCAGGGAAAGCCAATCAGAAAAAAGTACTGGTTGTTTCATTACTTGGTCGATTTCTTTAAACGGAAAGTGTTTGGAGATCACGTTCTTGAAGAGGTCTTGGGTCCATGATCTATCTTCCTCCGTGACCAAACGGTCGTAGAAAAGTCTAAGCCCTTCATGGTACCATAACCGTACGAATTGTTGAAGATCCGTATACTCTGTAGTTTTCAAAGCTTCAAGTAAACCTCGGGTCCATCTTGTCAATTCTCTAGGTGAATAAATATAATGAGGTTGGACTTGGGATAACCGAAGTTTACTCTCGTCATAAATGTCAATCATTGCTTCAGTGATTGGCCTTACGTAACCCTTTAAACTTGGTGCACATTTCATGATAGCACTAGTGAAACTTTCATAAATCTGGTGTAAGGATTGACGACCTGGGTAGTCTACCATTATCAACGTCACATGTCTCATAAACCGTTCAGTAAGCTTATTACGGCCAGGATCGTTAGGTGAGTTACAAGCCCCAACGAATTGAATGTTTTTCATCGTCACCCATTGGTCTTTCTCCCAGTACCCATTGTATTCGATCATCTGTCTCATGAGAGAGATTACGGTCTGACATCCGTACTTATCGGTTCCAGGAAGATTGATTTCATCACAGAATACCACCACCCATTTCCCAGTAGCTTTAGGAGCGAACACCAACCCTTGGGACGTCTTTTGGTAAACACAATGTTGTTTCAAAGATCTCATCAATGACTGGGGCGATGATTCTTTAGAAAAGTTTAATTGTAGAACGTCAAGCTGAGGTGATTTCTTAAGCACTTCAAGGAACGTCATGGTTTTACCTGACCCAGGAGGTCCACAAAGTAAAAGCGTATTGTGTTGAGTTAGTACTGATTTTATTAACCTTTCATGACGGATAGTATCGGTGGTAGGGATGATGATATTAGGTTCTGCCACTTTATGGGGTTCTAATTCGGTGAATGGGACGTTCCAATTGGTACCGGATTCCATATCATAGTCAAATGGATCTTCTGTGAGTCTTAATAACTCGGCGATTTTTAGACTGAAAGTTTCTCTTTGTGGTGTTGGACTATCACCAGCGAAGGACCAAATTAAGGAGAGGGCTACTGCCATTCTGACCCCATTTTCCTTCCCAGTGTCCTTAACTACAGTGTCCTTGAACGACTTCAATAAGACGAAAAAAGACTTCAAATACCGTTGGATATTAAACTCCATTATATGCTCGTTCCCCTTAGCCATCTCTATAACTCCGCCTAAAATTGGACCTACAACTTCCCTACAAGCCTCAGCATACTTCTCATCAATATCATAAACCTCACCAAACATTGACTCAAAAACCGCCTCCGTGCCGACACCTCCTTCAAACCATACCATGCCACATCTACTGACAGTGGCCGGAGTAGTGGTGTTCAAATTATCGGTTTCAAACATTATCCGAACGTTTTCAGGAACTTCAAGTCTCTCTCCATTAGGGAGGGTAAGGATTTTGTTATCGTCCAAAACCGAGTTCAAGTTTTCTGCCCATTCTGGGTCGATATCCCCGTCGAACACAATCCATGACACTTTATTGTGTTCACCACGAAGATTGGCCTTAATACGACGAAGGATATGAGTAAGGAGCCCGTCAGTCCATTCTCTAGTCACAGTGTCTAGAGCCCCGTAGAGCTGTTTTTTACTGAGGACTTTGGCATCGATAACATATTGCACGTGTTCAATCCCTGTGAGCTGTTCTAAAGCTTTCAGAAGAATGGTTCTACAACTTGACTTTCCGGATCCAGATTCCCCTACCAACATGATCCCATGGTGGCTCTGGAGTTGGTGGAGTTGGAGGACTTTTTGTTTCCAATTTCCGTTGAAACTGTACCGGTTTTCCTTACAGAGGGTCTCTAAGACTTGAAGGAGTTTTTCGTCATCAAAACCATTTAAGTTTACTGGGAGGTATTTTGTTACGAGGGTATGGAAGATTTGTTCATCGTTTTTGGTAAGTTTTGGGAGCACTGTTTCGTGAACAGATCTGAGGATAATCTCTTGTTCCCTCTGTTGTACCTCCTGTTGTACCAGTTCCACGGCCAGGACGAGCAGCCTTTTCAACTTCCCACAATTAGTCAACATACTCTTCAAAGCCCTGAGTCCAAAATCATAATGCCTTTGATCAGAACACCCAGCCTGGAGTTCACTGAACAACGGAACAATACTCCGTGCCAATTGATTTGAGGTCTTAAACCCTTGTGAGGTTAATAAAACATCAACAATAATTTCTTTATCGGGTTTCTCCATACTGAAACTTCTAAACAATTTCTTTAAATTTTCAGGCAATTCATTTCTTCCAACGTATCCAGGATTCATGGTCACAAAGATCCCAGTATCACCGTTCACCATCACGGGTTTCCCTGATAATTCTATACTAACGTTGGTCTTAAGCCCTAGTTCAATGTTTTCTATCTGAGACGACACTGCTGATAAAAGACTCTCATCAAGTCTATTGAACTCATCAAAGCACCCCCATGATCCAACCTTACAGAGCCCTAGGAAAATCCTACTCATGGCTTGGAAATCAAACGTTTCGTCACAACAGAACACCGTCACCATTCGTCCAAGACTTTCACCTAAGGCTTTGATACTTTCGGTCTTACCTGTCCCTGCTGGTCCAAACGGCGACCCACCAAGTTTCTGACCAAGGGCCTGGGCCATGGCTGCAAAACATTTACTGATAAGTGGTGTGTACACGAGTTTAGTTGGTACACCGATATATTCAAACCCGTAATCGAAGGAATAGTTAAATACGGTGACTTTAAGGTTGGTAAGTAGGTCGGGAGTGTTGGTATAATGGTACTGGAGTTCCATATCTAGGTCGGGGTCGCCTTGTTTTAGGTCCATGAGGTGTTTTTGATGAATTAATTCTACTAATAAGTTTTGAGCTTTTTTCCTTATCAATGGGGAGGTATTGAAAGTGTATGAGCTGAGGAGATCAATGGTTTTCTGGGGGTTCATCAACCCTGAGGAGTCCATTGACCCTGTAGCGGTGCTGAACTTAGCTGGGCCCAGTTGGGGCAAGCTACGGGCACGAGTCCACAAAATCTGCGTACAAAGTATCCCCACTTGACCAGGAACTTCAATAATAACCTCCCTAAGCTTTTGCTCTGTTGGATCCTTATAAAACTCTTCAAAAACAGTCAAGAAATCACGGGTCAAACATGAAAGTGTTAATTTTATCTCCATCTCCAACTGTTTCAACCAACCCACAAGACCAGGGAATTTCACCAATGAAACTGGCTGTTTTAAGGCCACTTTCTCTCCCTCACTACTTTCAATTGCAACCACACTCGATGAATCCTTATCAAAATCAACCTTAGAAACCCCAGCGAAAATCTTACTGATATGGCCATTGATCTTAACGAAATCAACGTCACTTCCTATAAGTTCTAATAAATCTTCGTTCCCCATAAAGTAAAATCTGGCGAAAGATTCACGTTGTTTTTCAAGGAAATCAGCCAATGACCGTTTAAGTTTGGCGAAACTGTCCAATAACTTTTCAAGAGTTGACTCTATATCACCTATCAAAAGCACGTCAAGGGCTACGTCCACCCTATAAACTTTCTTCATCAATTCAACCAATTCAAATGTTAAATTATTGAACCGGGCAGCTTCTACCGGCAAGAACCCGGCGATATTGTTCTTGGATTCAAACATTCCTTCGAGGTAAACGAATTGTCGTTGGACTTCAATCCATACGTCCAACACGATATAGAACCCGTTCAATTTAGCCACAAGTTGGTTGACGTCTTGTTCAAAGGCTCCGTAACTCGAGGAATTGTTCATACTGGTGAGTTGACGTAAATCCTGGGCACATTTTTCGAATAATCCATCCCATGATTTGATCAATTTTAACTTTGGATTGAAGTTAAAGAATTCAAACGTTACTGTCTGCCAACTCTCTTTGATAGTGTGAATACTCTCCTCGAGAGTGTGTTCATTGTTAGCCTGTGATACTATAGATTTAATGATACTTTCGTGGAGAGGGAGGTTAAGGCCCCAAATATCACCAAGAGTGAATAATTGGAAACTCTTCCCATGATGACCTACTGACCCAAGTAATGTCTTCCAATGACGGTCCTTTAAATTATCATTCTTCAAATCTACGAGGAATTTGTGTTGTCTCATCAAATCTTTAGCCTTTTGTTGTACACTATCAAACGCAGCATATTGTCGTACTTTGATAGGTAGAAGCCTACACTCTTCAAGCAAATGTTCAAGTTTGATTCGGATATCTCTAGGCTTGACTTCAGTCCATTTCATGGCTTTGAAAGTTTCAATTTGCTCGTGGAGGGAATGAATAGAGTTCCAAACTTGTTTGAAATCACCGATCTCAGTTTCTAAGTCATTCAAAGTATTGATATCTACCTGAGGGATATCTATACCGAATTCTCGTGATACCAAGTCTAAACCCTTTTTATGACTAAGGTACTGTTCACAAGTAGCCCCGAACTTATCTAAAGAATTTAAAACCATTTTAGGGTTCAGATCTCCTGAAATTGGTCTCTTACTATACCAATCATCTTTGAACGAAAGAATATCTTCAGATAAACTATTAGTCTGGCCAATGAGTCTAGACTTGATGATTTCAAAACTTTCATGGATAACAGTTTGTTTGTTCTCTAATACTGAAACGATGGTAGCAATGTTAGTGTCGATTTGATCGATGTAGACCCAATTTGGCGGGAATGTATACTGGAACTTAGGGAAGAGTTTCGAACATTCGTTAATGATTTGTTGGTGGGAATTCCATTCCTTTACACTATGTTTTACAGTGATAAATGTTGTCAAATTGGTGATGAAGTTAGTGGAATCCATAGGGTTGAAATTCAATGATGTAATACTATTGGTCAATTGGTCTTGGAATTTAATGATTTCTTGTTGATAAGCTTCAGCGAAAACTCTAACAATTGATCTTTGAAACTTATCAAACCCTAGACTCATTCTAGATTGAACTGATTCTAGGTTTATGACCCCTCTACCTATGATTTTCGAGGAACTATAGAAATTAGACCGTAAACCAATAACTCTGGTCATAGAGTCGTACCATGATGATAATTCAGGGCCAGCGAATAAGGCAATATCTGATTCTAGGTCGAGGTTTATCAAGGTTTCTAACTGTCTCCAGGAATTAAAGTATTTTTGGATGTTTTGTATAAACTCTAGAGCTTTTTTCATGGCCCTAGAGACACCTTTACCTATGGCATTACCTAGGCCACCTTTGACCGAGCCCAAACCTCCCTTAGACCCTAATAACACCTGACCCTCAGCCACTTTGACAATATGATTAATCTCACCAATAAGATTAGTTTTGAGGTCTTCTATTGAAGGTTCTATGGATATTTTGGAATCTCCTGTGATTAATATATTGATAGGTTTTGTGGTTTTAGTACCAGATCCCAGGTCCATTTCTCTAGAAAATTCGGTTAGCTGGGTCCCCACCCTTTCAACCAACACCTCCAGAATCTCCTTATCCAAAACCTCATAAAGTTTACCCACATCATCATAAGTATAAATATCCAAAATCTTAGCCCTGATTCTCGCCAACACCGCCTGAATACTTCCAACCTCATACTCACAACATTTAAGCTGGTGGTACTCCGTAGTAAGGAACGAATTCAATTTCGATATGGTATTCAATTTGGCCGTGAACTTCTCAAGCAACGTCAGGAATTCTAGAACAGTTTTAAATGATTGAACTTCAATCAAATTCAGGTCATGGTCAATGGTTTCTATATCCAATGCTTGGGAAAGGTACTCCCAATGAACTCCATTTAAGTTGACGAAAATTGCCTCCAACGAAGCCTTCTCTGGTTCTACGAGGAACTCAAATTTATGGCCGTAACTCTTGGTCAAAGTATAGTCAAAGATCCTTTTAACCACCGCCAAATTTCCTTCTAAATCTTTTATTAACGGCACTAGCTTATCAATAGCTTGGAACTCTAATAAAACACTGGTAGGGACTTTGAACCCTAAATTCATAAAGAACATTACCGTGTCTTTATACTGTAAGAGTTTTTTGTCGAAATTTACGACGATATCAAGTTCAGGAGTTCTTCTAAGGATCTTTCCCTTGATTTGAATCTTGTTACTACCAGTGTAGGTCACCAACAGGTCGAGGAAATCTGTGAAAACCGCCTGGACGTCGTTATTCTTTCTGAACACATCGATTTGGTCTTTAAGTTTCTTTCCTATAGAAAACTTATACCATTCTATTCCTACTAACGATGACATGGATGTTTCGTAGAAGTCTAATTGGTGGGAGGCACTGATTGATTTTGAGACTCGTGACTTGGTGTCCTCGTTAGAAGTTCCCCTAGCTGGGTAACCACCCAAATAATCACTCAACCTCCCTACTAAATCATCACCATATTCACTATTAAACTTGATAATTCTTCCAACCTCTAGCCTAGCAGTCTCTAAAATCTTTAACCTTAATTCCTCTCTCATCAACATCAGCACATCAAAGGTATTCTCCACCGTAAGGTACTTATACTTCTCAGCCACTGCCACATAATCTATAACCTGTTCACAATGAGCAAAAAGACTATTCAATTCTAAGGTTATGGAGTTTTGAATCCCGGTGTAAACCGAATTATATAATTCTTCATTGTTTCCGTACGACAACTGGCCTAATTTCGACAAATCAAAAGGATTTATTAAAGCAAATCGGTTATAGGCATCTAAAATCTTTGCTTCTTGGTCGACATTTTTAAGGAAATTTCGTATAATGAACAAAAGGTTTTCATGTTTTAATCTGAACTGTTTAAGTCTATCCACCATGTCTTTAACTAGATCAATACTGTCCTGGTTGATCTTTACTATGATAAACTTCTCATGTCTTTTCCTAAGTAATTCTCGGATTAAATTCACCATATACTTTATGTTTAAATCTATGGTATTGAAAACTCCCAGGAGATGATCGTGGAAGTCTAGGAACTCATCTAGGGTTATGGCAAACAAATTAGCATTGGTTAAGATTTCTAAAAACTTCCGCTCTATATCTTTCAAACACAATTCTATAAGCAATAAGGCGTTCTCTAAAGGGAAACTGATAGTTCTAAGTTTCTTTAAATGATTGAATATATCTACCACCAGGTCTTGAAGTTTAACGAGACTTTCAGAGTCCTTAGGGTTTATATTTACCAATTCATCGATAGGCAAATCCTTAAGTAAAGAAAGATTCAACTTGGCTTCTTGGGCCTTAGCAGTCAAATTTGTATCGTTACTGAAACTAAGTGTGACATGAAACCTTTTGGCTCGGTTAAGCAATGCAATAGAGTTTTTAACCTGATGGGAATTGATTTGTGATTCTATGGCCGTTAATGAAATATCCAAAGATGTCCAAAATTCGATTTCATCTTTGATGGAAGATTGTGTTTGTATATCATTATGAAGAGTGGTGATGGTTTGGATCTGTTTAATCCATCCATTGACAATTGAAGTCACTTCATTCAAGATTTCTGTATCTAATAATTCCTCAGGAATATCACCATCTAAATCTTTTAAGGAAGGATGCACGGAAAGTAAAAGGTCAGGGACTTGTACTTTCTCTTGAAGGTTCTGTAATGATGCTGACAATTCATTGAATTTCTTACGGGTGATGTTGACAAACGAATCATTACTTGAGATTGAATCATTAACTGACTCAAAAATTGGCAATAATCCGAGATTCAATATAGCTCGGATCTTATCGAACACTTCATGCTCTGAGTACGGCACCAATATAAGATTCAATTGACTAATACTGGAAATTTGGCCTTTTTGTTTAATAATAATGGCAAGTTTACAATCATCTGTTAATGAGACAGAATTAAGATCCGGGTATAAAGTGATGGAATCCGATACCAACCAAGTCAATGAGTCGGGGATGAAATTATGAATGAATTGGGTGATTTGTTTTTCATCGAATTGGAGTTCTGTATCGGGATTGACGTTCTGAATTAGGTTTAGAACGTCTTGTGTTTGTATTAGATCCATTACGCGTATGTGAGGTTTGATTGAGGATGGGGATGAGGTGAGGGTATCTACACCTCCCTGACCTTATGGACTCTTCCTAGGGAGGGGTGGGGAGGGCCTACCCAGAGTTAGGGTTAATTCTAGGGAAATTGGTAGGGAATTAGTAAGATAGACCACGTTACCACAGAGTTGGATAGGGATATATTTATCAAGTAGGTCACGTGATAGATGATACAAATAGAACTTAAAGTACAGACAAAATTCCAAATCTAAGAATCTATCCGAGGATATAGTACCAAAGATGGAGTCTAGTACCATGGTCCACTGACCTCATATCAAGTCTAGGGAGGAAGACTTCATTCCCTTTGCTAACGGAGCCAAGCAGCTCACCAAAGCTCACTTACTCACTCACTCACTTACTCATTCAAACCTCACTAAACCTCACACTCAGTGAAAATTTTCTCATGTCTACCGAAGAGAACCCAGTATACACTGGTCATTTACAACGAAAACAAGCTCCTGAAGGTAGTGCCGAATGGTACTTCGACCAAACTACCGCCTGGATGGGTAACCATCCATGGATTACTGGATTTGGAGTATTAGGGGCCGCATTTGTTATACCTGAACTCATTAAATCTAAACTGCCCCAATATGGTGGTAAAGCTTTTATTAAAGGAGCTTTTGGAGCTAAAATGTCAGCCAAAGAAGCTTTACAAATACTAAGCTTGAAAGAGTCTAATTTGTCTCAGGCTAAATTAAAGGAACAGCATAGAAAATTGATGTTGGCAAATCATCCTGATAAGGGTGGGTCAGCATTTTTAGCTACCAAGGTTAATGAAGCTAAGGATTTCTTGGAAAAGAGAGGTGGTATGAAGAAGAAGTAAGAGTAGGGGAGTAGGGTAGAGTAGGAGAAGTTAGGAGAGGTCTTGTGAATAATGTATAAAGATTGGTCATAAAATTAAGACAGCTCTGATCTCTAGTCTATGTAAGAAGTACTTAAGGAGGATTTAGCCTATAGGTTGAAGTATGTGCTGCTGAAGTATGTGCTGCTGAAGTATGTGCTGCTGAAGTATGTGCTGCTGAAGTATGTGCTGTTAAACTCTAATGGTCCTCAGGTCCCTCAGGTCCACAAGCTCTATGGGTGTTTTTGGTGTTATTTGGTTCGTATTTGTACCATAAATAATGGCAACGTCACTAGCTCTATTACGCTCTACTACGGTCAGGGGAAGATAACGGGAAATTTAATGACGATAGAAGAACAGAACACTATCCATAGTAGTATAACATGGCTTTGAGTGACTTTGGGCTAAAAATAGGACCTTGGGAAGTAGAACTATATGCTACCTCGCTACCTCGCTACCTTCGCTACCCTCGCTACGCTCAGTTATCTCAAGTAGCTCAGTACCTCAGATTCCCCTATCCGATTCGCACGTCCACCATGACAACTTATGAAAAGATAGTCAAAGGAGCTACTAAAGTCAAAGTAGCAGCTCCCAAACTGAAATACATCGAACCCATCCTAATCGCCACCCTGGTTCATCACGACACCGAGTATGAAAACTTTAACACCGTCATGAGAACTTTACAACACAGATTACAAGATAGTGCTTGGTCCGTGGTGTATAAGCTGTTGATTGTCATTCATATTATGATCAGAGAAGGTGATAGAGATTTCACATTGAAGTATATAGGTGAAAACATGCCCAACCTTTTGAACCTTGACCAATCGTCAGTATCACGAGGCACGGGGTATAATAGTGATGTAAAGTTTATCCTTAAGTATGCGAAATATTTACTGACAAGAGTTAAACAATTCCATGCCACAAAAGTAGATTATGTTAGAGATGAACGGTCTAATAACTCTACTGACCAAGCTGGAGGAAGATTGAGGTTTTTAACCGTGGAAAAAGGGTTATTAAGAGAAGCAGAATCTGTACAAAAACAAATCGATGCTTTGTTGAAAAATAGCTTTATGGAGAATGACGTTAAGAATGATATCATATTAACCTCGTTTAGGTTATTAGTCAATGATTTACTTTCTCTCTTTCAAGAACTCAATGAAGGAGTTATCAATTTACTCGAACATTACTTTGAAATGTCAAAATACGATGCTGAAAGAGCTTTAAAGATTTATAAGAAATTCGTTGATCAAACTAAATACGTTATTGATTACCTTAGAGTGGCTAAACATCTCGAACATTCTACCAAGTTGCACGTGCCTACCATCAAACATGCCCCGACTGCATTGACTTCATCTTTAGAAGAGTATTTGGATGATCCTAATTTTGAGATTAATAGAAGACAATATTTACTTGAGAAGGGTGATAAGAATGTTAAACCGCCTGGTTCAGGCCCTGGAACGGCCCCTGGAACAGGGGCTGGAACACCAGTCAATGGAACTACTGGTACTGGAGCTGGCCCTGCCCCTAGTACTGAAGGACAAAGAACTCATTCTTTGATTATTCAACAAAGTACCTATAATCCATGGGAACAACAACTTATGCAACAACCTTTTAGTAATGTTGGATTCCAGGGCCAAGCCATTCAAGCTCCAGTTCAGGCTCCAATTCAAGCTGTCACAGCCCCAGTTCAGACTTCAAACCAACCATTGGTTCCAGCATTTACAGGTAATGGGTTTGGAGGTTATGGACCACAAGGAGCACAAGGAACCAATCCATTCCAACAAGTTCAGAGCACCGGTCAATTCCAACCAATTCAACAACAAAACACTCAACAGTTCCAGCAACTTCAACAACAGAATACTCAACAGTTCCAACAACAACAACAGCAACAACAACAGCAACAACAACAGCAACAACAACAGCAACAACAACAGCAACAACAACAACAACAATTCCAAGGCCAACTCCAATCTCAATCCACCCAATCCTTCCAACCAATCCAATCCCAGTCAACTTCTTCTTTCGGATTACAAAGATCAAATACTAATCCATTTGCATCATTAACCAACGGAAGACTCGAACCACAATCAACCAATCCATTTGCTAATAGTAGATTTGCAGCTGGTAGTACCACTACAGCATTAACTGGACAAAGATCACCAACTCAACCTGCTCCAATTCAAGCCAATGCTACTGGTTCTAATCCATTCAAAGTGTCCGAAACCACCACCAATTTATTCAATTCAGCTGCTGCAAAACCTCAAGAGATTCGTCGTCAACCCACAGCTGGTGGGTTAGAGAATTTACCAACGGTTGCAGTTTTTCCCCAAACTCAACAAGATCAACAAAAGCAGCAATATTTGAATCAAGCCAGGATGGGACTTCAACCACAGAGTACTCAACAGTTCCAGCCACAAAACACTCAACAGTTCCAACCACAAAGCACTCAGCAGTTTGGCCAACAGAACACCCAACAATTCCAACCACAAAATACACAACAATTCCCAGGTCAACCTAGTGCTGGAACTCAATTATTTGGCCAAACCACTAATAACTTCCAACCCCAATTTCAACAACAAAACACCCAACAATTCACACCATTTAATCAACCACAAGGCCAAGGCCAGTTCCCCCAGGGACAACAATTTCCCCAAGGCCAACAGTTGCAAGGCCAAGGCCAGGCTCAAGCCCAACCGGTATACAACACGTATAACGGTCCAAGTTTAATATAATTGCATTAGAGTTGTATTTAATATATGTATTAACTATTCCCTACCCTAAGATCGATATAAAAATGATAAAATATTTAAGCCATGAAGTTGCAGTGGTAGAAGCTCCAGAGGCTTGGCTTGCCAGTGATTCAGCTGCAGCTAAAGAAGTTGAAGCTTCGCTAGTGCTAGAAGTTTTAGTGGAGCTAGCAGAACTAGCTTTGGAACTGGAGCTGGAGCTGGAACCTGAACTAGATTCATGAGAACCAGAACTCTCATCGGAGCTTGAACTCCTAGTGGAACTGGAACTTTGATCACTGGAACTTTGAGTAGAACTGGAACTAGAACCCCGAGAACTGGTACTAGAACTAGAACTAGAACTATCCTCACTAGAACTAGTACTACCCTCACTACTCTCACTATCCTCAGCCTTATTCTTAGTATTAATATCACCACTCCTTCCTAAAACCTTCCCATTATTAGCCTTAATCGACTCCCAATCTCCTGATTGATCTGAATAACTATAAGAATCCCCAGTGGAATAATCACTGATAATCAAACTCTTGACATACATTGAAAAAGGAGCTTTACTGAAATCAGTAGCACCACCAGCCCATTCCACCGTACCAGGATCAGAAGATGAACCAGCAGCCCAAATACCAGCGTAAGTTTTCATAGGTGATTGTGGGTACCCTTGGCTAGAATCATTAGTCAACGTCCTAACAGCTTCACCATCAAAGTACCAAATAATTCTTTCATTAGTCCAATCCACCGTATAATTATGATAATCAGCTTGAGGACTACTGACATCGTGATAAATTCCTCTATCATAAGTGGCCGTATTACCCTTGACAAAGTAATTGGACTGGAATTGGGTGGTATCACCACCAAGGGTTTCCATTATATCAATTTCATCTAAATCATCACTTTGAAGAAAGAATGATGACACCACACCTTGACCAGGTGCTGCTTTTACTGAAGCTTCAATTCTCCCAAACATTATATAAAATGCACTTTCAACTGCAGGGTTGTCGTACTGTTTTGCTACTGTCATTTTCAACCCATCATCACTATATTCAATTTCATCTTCAGCTGATTTGGCTTGGAAGTAATCTGATTTCTCAGTAAAATCAACTTCTATATCAGTAGCTAAGGCCTTATCAGGTGAACAACTAGTAGAAAGTGGATTACAACTAGATGATGCACCTAATACAGTGACAAGGTGTAATACAATAGTAATGAATTGCATAGTATGGGACATTCAAACAATGATTTCGTGGTGTTTATAAGGCTGCAAAACTTCTATAAATAGGAAACTGAGTGCGGGTTCTATACAGGATCAACAATAAGGAGGCGGTATACGAAAGTAACGACAATTACACGATTGACACGACAACAATTAGAGTGGGGCATTGCGGTGGCGAGGTGTGTGACGAGGTTCTGTGACGAACATTAGACGATGGTACCATACGACAGTACGACACTATCAACCGTAATCTCGCGTAATACGTGGGTCACTCCTTTGTAGTGATAGCCTCAAACGCGTTGGTTGCAAAAAATATTGACGCCTGCAGATCTGTACTTCCTGACTGCACTAGAGTAACTAAGAGTGTATAGAAGTGTTTGTATTTATTTACGAACTGTTGACATTGGCCGCCTACGGTCCCAGCTTCGTAGAACCTAGACTTGGATCCCTTTTAAAACTTAAACTCGAATCGCTAGAACCTAGACTTAATGAGATTCGATTATAGTGCCGACTTAGAGCCGCGTGGCAGGAGTGAGTACTGAGGACCATATGAGTCTGGTGTCTAACTAAAAGTGATCCATTGGGAGTGATTCCTTTCCTTTAGTTTTCGTCGCTTTGCCTTAACTTTGCTTTTGTTCACTTTGCTTTGCTTTGCTTTTGGTCCCTTTCCTTTGCTTTTGTTCCCTTTCCTTTGTTTTGTTCCCTTTCCTTTGTTTTGTTCCCTTGGCCTTCGCTTCGCTCAGGAAGCTAGAACTCCCAAATATCCTTCTCATATCCCTCAGTAACACTTTCATCCTCTCCATAATCCTGTTGCCAAGCTGTAAACCCACCCCTCAACACCCATACATTCAATTGATTAAAAAACTCAATCTCCTTAGGGTTCTTTACCTCCTCCAATGACCTCAAAAACTTTAACGTGGATTTTGGACCTCTCACCTGTGATAATGCACAATGGAATATAACATTCTGACATTGATTCGATATTAACTTCTGCCTTAATTCAGGTAAAGTATATTCAAAATTCCCTGCTGGATAATGATAACTTCCTCTGATGTGTCCCCCTACATAATCACTATCTCTTACATCTACCACCATAAATTTACCAGCACTATTCCCTTTGAGCCATGAGTATAAAGTTGAAGGTTTGAGAAATTTAAGATCCGAGAGTGTGTATGATACCATTTTGGACCCTTTATTATTAAACCGTCACAATCTTTACCGTCAAATCAGAACTTACCCTAAACTAGTTCAATACTTGAAAAATGCCTAAATTACTGAAAATTCACTCTTTGTTGAACCTAAAATGCAATATTCAGCAACAATAGAATTTCAACTGTGTGTTGCGATTCGCACATGTTGAAAATTTTCACAAAACCCAAAAGGATTGTGAGACGATTCCATACAATATTTAGGGCAGCAGCAGTATGAGTGATAGTAGTATACTGAAAGGAAGTCCATTAAGTAGATCCATATCTATGGAATCCATTGCACCAAAATTAACATCATTTTTCGCCAAAAGAAAGAGATCTAGACGTGATGCTGAAACATCTGATTCTAGCCATGATAATAGTGAAACTAGTGATAATGAATCAATTGAAGCTGAAAATAAGAAAAGAAAAATACTAAGTGAAAAGGCAGAAGAATTCTTAGCTAATGAAAAGAAACTTGACGCTGCAATCCCTGAAGAAATCAGAAAATACAGACCTAAAGGATTCCAAATTAATTTACCTCCTTCTGATAGACCTATTAGGATTTATGCTGATGGAGTATTTGATTTATTCCATTTAGGTCATATGAAACAATTAGAGCAGGCCAAAAAGTCGTTCCCTAATACACAATTAGTTTGTGGTGTACCATCAGATGTTGAAACTCATAAACGTAAAGGGTTAACTGTGTTAACTGATAAACAAAGATGTGAAACTTTAACCCACTGTAGATGGGTTGATGAAGTGATTCCTAACGCCCCATGGTTAATAACACCAGAATTCTTAATTGAGCACAATATTGATTATGTTGCTCATGATGATTTACCATACGCATCAACCGATTCTGATGATATTTATAAGCCAATTAAAGAACGTGGAATGTTTTTAACCACCCAAAGAACTGAAGGTATTTCTACTTCAGATATCATTACTAAAATCATCAAAGATTATGACAAATATTTAATGAGAAACTTTGCCAGAGGTGCTACTAGAAAAGATTTGAATGTCAGTTGGTTGAAGAAGAATGAATTAGATTTAAAGAAACATATAAATGATTTTAGATCCTATTGGGTCAAAAATACTGCTAATTTCAATAACGTTTCTAAAGATTTATATATTGAAGTCAGAGAATTCTTAAGAGGTAAAAAATCCGATTTCCATAGTGATTTAGATGATGATCAAAATAGTGAAGAAAGTAAACCATCATTCCAAAAAGGTTTATCACCAATGGCAGAATTTGCAGCTAAATATATTGGTAATGCTAATAAAGATTTGAATAAATCAATTTTCTCGAATATGACTAATTGGATGAAACGTGAAGATCATCATGATGATTATTCAAGTACTAATGAAAGTGATACCGCATTGATAACGAAGAAGTCTCCAAGAAAGATAGCTAAGGTTAAGGATTCCAAGCCTAGAACTATCAAGAAACCTGTTAGTAGAAAGGCTCTTAAATGAGTGATATCTAGTAATATAATGACATTTATTTTCTATAGTATTCTCGCTATAGTAATCTCGCACACAGTTCTCAACTCTCAATCTCGCTATCGCAGGGTCGATGAATGATATAATACTGGCGGACTCTAGTCCAGACACTCCCGACATAAACCTTCAAAGCCTTCAAGAACAACTTAAAGTTCAACAACATGAATTCATACAATTACAAAGAAGTCTCGTGGCAAAAGAACCCAATTCCCTCAGTTTCACCCAAGGGTTAATTATTGGTCAATTGAGTGTGATATTGATCATCGGAATTTTTGTCAAGTACTTCGTGTTTCAAGACGCCTCCAATGTGTCTGCCCGAACCAAAGACTCCTCTAGTGTAGTGAAAAGAAGAGACGACCTAAAAAATAAAGAAAATGATCGAGATGACGAGAACAACCAAGCAGTAATATCCACAATCCTAGAGAAAACATACTACGATGTGAAAAATCATAGCCCGGAAAGTCTTGATTGGTTTAATGTGTTCATTGCCCAGTTCATCAATCAAGTCAGGTTCGAAGCTTTAGTGGCTGATAATATCTTCCATTCCTTAAACGATTATTTACTAAAGCTGAACTTCCCTGATTACTTGGATCCAATTAAAATCACTGAAATAGATATAGGTGATGATTTCCCTATCTTATCAAATTGTAGAATAGTACAAAGCCCGGACAATTCAGGAAGATTACAAGCCAAAATTGATATGGATTTGTCAGACACTATTACTTTAGGTATTGAAACCCGACTTTTAATCAATTATCCAAGACCTTTGACTGCTGCATTGCCAATTCATTTATCTGTAACGTTAGTTAGATTTTCAGGGTGTCTTTGTATATCGTTGGTTAACCCTAATGATGAAGAGTTCAAGAAAGACACTGAGGAACCTGAACCAGTTAAATTAGCTCAATCCACATCCAATGGTAAATCACAAACCATGTCTACTGGAAAATCACAGGCCACTTCAACTGGAATCAAATTATCACAATCTACCTCAACTGGTAGTGTTAATAGTTCACCAAAGAAATTGGCCACAGAGTTCAAACCAACTACCCCAGTTAAAGCCAATTCTAATGTGGCATTAATGTTATCATTTTCACCAGATTATAGGTTAGAATTTACTATAAAGTCCTTAATAGGATCCCGAGCTAAATTGGAAGATGTTCCAAAGATATCAGCTATGATAGAAGCAAGATTAAGACAATGGTTTGTTGAAAGGTGTGTTGAGCCCCGGTATAGGATCATTAAGTTGCCATCTTTATGGCCAGAGGAGAGGAAGGCTGAAGACAGTGTTTAGCCTGTAGTTCGTGTATATAGTCAATAAAAGTTTTTGGTAGAAGAAAAGGAGTACAAAAGTACCACAATCACGAACACAAACACAAACTTGTATAGACAGAAAATAAAGAATAATTAATATATAATCGAAATATAAACGGATATAATGAACTTTATAAGTTTACCAAAAATAAGGTGAATTAAAATTAAATCTAAATTTAGATACTGAAAACGATGTAAAGACCAGCCATTAAGGTAGCGAATGAAGATTTGATAGCATTACCGGCACCTTCGAAAGTTGAAACGGATTCAGCAGCAGCTGAAGATGGAGCTGAAGATTGAGCAGCAACAGTTGGATTAGCTGGAGCTTCAGATTGAGCAGCAGCAGTGGTAGCTGGAGTACCAGCAGTAACCATGGTTGATGGAGCAGCTTCTGATGATAATGGACAGTAAGTAGTGTAAACAGTGTTTTCACCACTGACAGTAGTAACACCAGTAGTAACTGGGACAGCTGAACATTTGTTTTCTGAACATGAAGTAATAGTAATAACAGTGGTTGATGGACCAGCTGGTTGTTCAGAAGTTAATGGACAGTAGGTGGTGTAAACGGTGTGTTCATCACTAACAACAGTGACACCAGTAGTAACAGCAGTTTGAGAACACTTGTTTTCGGAACATGAAGTGATGGTGACAACAGTAGTTGATTGATCAGTAACAGTAACAGCAGCGTTAGCACCTGGGTCTGAAGCAGCTGGGAAAAGGGAAGTAGATGAAGTTAAGTCACCGTTAGAATCAGTAGTTACAATAACAACACCAGATTCGGTTTCAACATCACCATTTGGTTCAGTAGTAGCGAAGGTAGTAGTGTATTCGGTACCAAAGATTGAGGTGGTAGTGTATAAGCTTCCGTTAGAATCGGTACTGATAAGGACATCACCGGTTTCAGTTTCTGGGTTACCGTTAGCATCGGTGGTAGTGAAGGTGGTGGTGTATTCAGTACATTCTGGACAACCAGTGTCAGTAGAAGAAGCTGGAGCGGAAGAAGCTGGAGCGGAACCAACTTGAGCTGGGTCTGATGAAGCTGGAGCAGATGAAGCTGGAGCAGATGAAGCTGGTTCAGAAGAAGCTGGAGCAGATGAGTCAGCAGCACTTGATGATGGAGCTTCAGATGATGATTCAGCAGCACTTGAGGATTGAGCTTCACTGGATGATGATTCTTCAGATGATGAAGATGGAGCTTCACTTGAAGATTCAGCTTGAGATGATGATGATGGAGTTTGAGATGATGAAGTTTCACAAGCTTTCCAACAGAAGTTTGGTAAGATGTTGTTTGGAGTGATTAATGAAGTAGCATTGAAACTTCCGTGAACATCAATGTCAATTAAAGCTCTTTCTTCAATAGCTTCTCTTGAAGCAAGTTGTGATAAATCTTGTTGGATAGTATAAGCTAAGTCATCTAAGTTTAAGAGTTTTTCTAAAGCATCTAAGATTGGACTGTCAATGGTAAAACTTTCGGATTTTTGTAAAGAAATGGAGAAACCATCTGGTAAACAGAACATATCACCATTAACTTGAGCTTGGACAACAACGGTATAGTTCCATGAGAATAAGTTACCAATGTTACCGGTTGAAGAATCAGATCCAACAGCTTTAGCGGTAGAATCATCAACACCTAAACCACTAACTAAAGCGGTACCAGCGTTGTCACCGAATAAGTTACCTAAATCAGCTGAAGCAACGGTATCGAAACTGAAGGAAACTTTGAATAAACCGTCACCAACTTGAACAACTTCGTTAACGTTGAATTCGGCTTTTAAGACTGGATTGTCTCTCTTTAAGATATCGAGGGAAGCATCGAAATCTTTAGTCCATTCGAAAGTTGGGTCATCTTCTCTCTTTAAGATGTTTAATGAAGCATCCCAAGTTTCGGAGAAACCAATTTGTTTGATATCACTGTCAACAGTACAGAATTCTGGGAATAATGAGTTTGGATCGAAACTGGCTGAGAATGATTTGTGGTAATCAACTTCAATTAAAGAAGCTTTGGCAATTGATGCAATGGCACCAGTAACTGCAAGTCTTGAAAAAATCATAGTTAAGCGATTGTAGTTATGAATTAATTAGAAAACTTTAATTAAGAGGAATCTTGATGATAATTTATATTAAAACCAGCATTGTTGATGTTGGAAACAAAATATTTGTGTAACCATACATTGACAAGTTTTACCCAAAGTTCCAACAACACTTGTATTTTGCATAATAGAAGTTTTATCCCCGACAATGAAACCCAAAGGTAAAATTCTTGAAAACAAGGGGATTGTATAAGTCGAATAATGATGATGTCTTCATAAAACAGGGAATCTTGTTACTGAATTAAGAAGTCCCTTGTCCCTCAAACAATAGAACCAGTCGTCTTTGGGTAAAAAACAGGGAGTCTTCCGTTTGGGTTCTCACCACTAACAATAGACCAGCCTCTCTCTGCGTGAAATTTAAGAAAAGTTTATACGAAATCTAGCTCAAATTCTGCTCATAACCGCATCTGATGTTTCAGGGTGGGGCCCTTAAAACTAAAATTATTTTTTAAAGTTTAGACTTATTTTTTTGGCCTTACAGCATCATCAGTTTAGCGAAATGCTACTAAAGACTTTCATGATAGTATTTAGTATTAGTATGTCGATGGTAGTAAGGAATTGTTAATTAAAGTTAAAGTAATGTAACGAATCCTTTAAAGACAATAAGAATCCAATTTTAGTGCTTCTCCAAATATTTGGTCACCATCGTACAAAGGATGCAAACACCCGCGTAAAATTAACTCTCTTCTAAATCTAGGTGTTATTGTTCCTAAATAGGAATGAAGGTCGCGCTCTCAATGGATTCAAACAAGTGAGTTGATGGTTATGCACATTGGAATTCCTATAGTTCAGATAATCCCTGGAGCATTTATAACCTCCGTTAACAGAATAACCAGGCGACATTCCTAAGACGAACTCTCTCTTATTACAAGCTTAATTGATGGCTTGGGGTTGACTGATGCTAAGTATGGATTGAAATCAAATCAATCTGTAAGGCCGATCTTTAACATCTGCATTAGATAGAAGCCGCCAATGCTACGTCTTGTGGCCTAGCTAAATGGCCTTTTGCATCCAAATGATTATTTAAAGGGGCTTAGAGAGACGTGCATTGAAATGATCTCTGCTGATTAAAGAGATTAAGTACTGATGTACCATACTGTTACAAAGTAGAGATTAAGAGTTTAAGTCCACCATAATTATCCTCTATATTCTTCTCTAGGTAGAAGCAGAGCAAATCAAAATATTTCCATGATATTCCTCGTAATGGACCTGGGACTAGAAGTGTTTATGATTCTTTCAGCGTAGACATTCCTTAAATGGCAGTTAAGATTAGACGAGAATCTATTATGAGCCACCGCGTCCAAAGCACTATTGTGAAGTTTTATACAAGCTAGAATTGATCAGACTGGAATAAACTCTTTAATTATAAGTTCAATATAGTAGCTTCTCCCAATAATTAGACCTATACCCTCTACATACGAACTACAATCAACTGCTTGTAAAGAGACAAAACTGAGACATCCTACTTAAACAGGTGCGATTAAATGAAACTGAATGTTAAACAGGTTAAATATAGCCGTACAGCGTTTTTGCGAGTTCATCTGAACTAATGGAATTCGATGTAGATGGTTATGAGTACAGCGTTGGGTTAACCAAAATTATATAGGTTATACCCGGCTCCTAATCGTTGCTTACTATGAACCTATGAACCCTCTATAACCTTATTTATTCCGTAGCCTTAGATCGGAGTTCCAATACTTGCCTTTTTTTATTAAGGTGTAGCAAGATTTAGAGTTAAAGGTTAGTCTCGGCTAATGTTTTTCTCATGTAAATAAATATTGACTGATTATATAATTCAATTGTATTTGTGTTAATGTTTTGAGAGTAAACACACTTAATTAGGGCAAGGGCGGTCCGTGCAGGTTACAAGGGATATGTTATTTCTTGTCAACAAGGGACTTGTTATTACAAAGATAGGAATCATTCTATACCCACCAACCAAATTCCCCAATTAGTATCGTAACCAAGTAATGTGATCAAGGATACAGCATTTACATTGGTGGGATTTACTCATATGATACCCTATTAGGATGTTGTATTATAGAATTGCCCTTTTAGGTTAAATTATTACCAGTTAAATTTTATTTATAGATATCAAAAAAATCAATTTTTTCCATGCTTGAAATTCCAATTACTGTATACTGGAGTCTTTGTGGGATCTTGTGAAATCTGCGCTTCTGACAATAGCCAACAATAAGTCCGTTACATGACATAATAATAGATAAATACATGAATAGATGAATCTGAAATACCCCTGGTGCTTCATATGCTTACCTAATGATTTGAAATAATCAACAAATATGCTTTTAGGTGACCTGGTATCCAGCATTCTTAGGGTAGGTTTGACTCGGTCAATTTTTTGGTCTTGATCAGATTTAGGTTCAACGATTATCACATGATCTCACACGTGAGGGAAAATTTTTTATGAAAGAATCTCATGGAACAAATAGAATCAAAAATTTTCGCATTCCTGAAGAGGTAGAATATTTGTAATCTGTGGTTGATAAATTTATAAATTCTTACATTTGAGTGATTTTATAAAGCAAAGGCAAAGTTCCCGATTTAAACATTATAATCAAAAAGTTTCAGGATTTTATAGACAACGATGGTTAAGGAAACTCAATTTTATGATTTATTAGGAGTTGCACCAGGTGCAAGTGATACCGAATTAAAGAAAGCTTATAGAAAAGCAGCCTTAAAATATCATCCAGATAAAAACTCATCACCAGAAGCTGCCGAAAAATTCAAAGATATTTCCAAAGCTTATGAAGTATTAAGTGATGATCAAAAGAGAGATATTTATGATCAATATGGTGAAGATGGATTAAGTGGTGCTGGTGGTCCAGGTGGTATGGGTGGTATGGGAGCTGAAGATATCTTTAGTCAATTCTTTGGTGGTGGATTTGGTGGTATGGGTGGTGGAGCACAAAGAGGTCCAGCTAAAGGTAAAGATATCAAACATTCTATTAGTTGTACTTTAGAAGAATTATATAAAGGTAGAACTGCCAAATTAGCCTTAAATAAAACCATATTATGTAAAACTTGTGAAGGTAGAGGTGGTAAAGAAGGTAAAATTAAACAATGTAGTAGTTGTCATGGTCAAGGTATGAAATTTGTCACAAGACAAATGGGACCAATGATCCAAAGATTCCAAACTGTTTGTGATGTTTGTCAAGGTACTGGTGATATTTGTGATCCTAAAGATAGATGTACCACATGTAAAGGTAAGAAAACTCAAAGCGAAAGAAAGATTTTACAAGTTAATATTGATCCAGGTATGAAAGATGGTCAAAGAATTGTTTTCAGTGGTGAAGGTGATCAAGAACCAAATGTTACTCCAGGTGATGTTATATTTGTTGTTGATGAAAAACCTCATGACAAATTCACTAGAAAAGGTAATGATTTATATTATGAAGCTGAAATTGATTTATTAACTGCTTTAGCTGGTGGTGATGTCGGTTTTACTTCAGTTTCAGGTGATTTTGTTCAATTTCATATTTTAGCAGGTGAAGTTATCGCTCCAGGTACTACCAAAGTTATCGAAAATCAAGGTATGCCAGTTTATAGACATGGTGGTAGAGGTAATTTATTCATTAAATTCACAATTAAATTCCCATCAAAGAATTTTGCTTCAGAAGAAAAGATAAAACAATTAGAAGGTATTTTACCAGCTAGAACTAAATTAAATGTTCCAAAAGGTGCTGAAATTGATGAATGTGATTTAGTTGATGTCGATCCTTATAAACATCAAAGTGGTGCTAGACGTGATGCCTATGATTCAGAAGAAGAAGAAGGTGGTCAACCAGGAGTTCAATGTCAATCTCAATAATCCAGATTTTATGAAAGCATGAGAAATTTTATTTATATAGTGTAAATAATAATATTACTTCTTTATTGATTCTATTTATGCGATTATGACCTTTAGGTCGATGTTTTCTATTATACACAAAACTTTTACCTTAGCTACGCTCAGGTTCAGGTAACCTCAACACGATCAACAACAAAACACTACTTACTAACCCTATACCAGCACAAAAAGTATAACATCCACCAAGACCCATAGCTTCTGTCATCTTAGCTAATACACCTGCTCCAAGAGCTGCTAACAAACATCTAACTAAATTCATACAGGAAGCTGAAGTTGATGCTTTATTAGGGTGTAGATCAACCATTATAGTAGTACAAATGGACACAATTGCAGTTGAACTGAATGATATTAAACATGTACCTATTACAACTGAAGCTACGTGTTGTTTATATTGTAAACACCATCCAAATATTACTAGTCCAATGAATGAAAAAATCACTGGTATAATACAAATATCAATTCTAGTTCGTAAAACATTAAATTTAGGCTTTTCAATGACATTAGCGTATTTTTTATCATATTGATCTTTACGGAAACGGTAATATCTATTTAAAAGTCTACCGGTGATTATAGACCCCACTAAGCATACCAACCCTTGAGGTAAATAGAAATACCCTACCTCTTTTACAGTATAATTGTAGCCATCCTTCTCTAACAATGTAAGTGATGTTAATGACATGGTCCAGAATGCAAACTGTAAACCTCCTGGTAGTAGCACACATATGGTTTCTTTATGAGCTAAGATTTTAAAAGGACTTAAAATGTCTAATTTCTTTCTAGGCACTAAAGTCGTCCTATCATTAGTTAATCGTTTCTTATAATGATTCAATAAGAAAATAGGTGATATGTTAGCAAAAGATTTAGGTTTGATAGACCCATTTCCTACTAAAGACCTAACGGTTTCTGGTAGTATGAATATCATAAAGAGTAATGTAGCACCACTACCAATTGCTAAAAATGCAAAGATTCCTCTCCAACCATATCTCCCCACTAGAGCAGCTCCTACTACACCTCCCATAGCATTACCTAGTAATTGTAAACCACTCAAAGTTCCAACAAACCCTCCTCTATCTGCTACAGTACAAACATCACCACTGACTCCTGAAGTTATAGCTATCACGGGTCCGATCCCGGCAGCTTGTACACATCTTAAAAGTGCCAATAACCAATACACATTGGTCTGGGTCAACGCTACACAAGCAGCTATATAAATTAACATAGATATGATGATAATGGGCCTTCTACCGAAATAATCAGCAAGATTACTTGAGAAAGTAGGTGCTATACCTTGGAATAGAAGGTACGCTACTACTGATAAATTTGTTATAGAACTAGATAAATTGAACTCCTTTTCTACTGTAGGCAATGCTGGGAAATATATGGGACTTGAAAAAGTACTCCAAAACCCTACAAATGCTAGAATTATCATAAGAACAGTTTTTTCTCTCGGACTATATATGGTGAAAGGAGGTTCTTTATCTCGAGTTTCTTCGTTATTTGAATCCTTGGATTCTTTGGATCTTTCCATATTGGACATGTTTTAATATGAAAGGCTATTTTGGATGAATTATTCAATGTTACAAAATCATGAAATGCAAATGCTGGAAATAAATAAAATGAGTGATGAGTGATGGTTTAAAAGATAATTTAAGTTTGACAGATGCAACGGCTTTTCCGCACCATCAGATGCGGCCGATAAGCTTAAGCCACGGCAAAAGAAGATTTGACGTTTTTGACTAAAGCCCCTAGTTAATTGCAGTTGCAATGAAGTGTTTGAATATGCTGTGGCACTTTAATAATCAAACGTCCTTAGGAAACAGTTTTCACCCTAGAGGAAAAAAAATTAGATCGAGAAGCCTCTAATGCAGCGGAAACATCGCCGCTATTCCGAGAAATGAGAGTAAGATATCATAATTTATCGTATATATATGCAAAGTTGATTATTTCTCTTTAGGATTATTATATTTTCTAGCAGGAGGATTCTTTGGAGTGCTAATCATAAAATTAATATTATTCTTAGTCATATTTGACTTTTGACGTTTATGGGTATTATGTTCATCTAAAATTTCTTTAGATTCTGAGGGTATAAAAGAATAAGGTGGGAATGGTGGAGCAGCCGAACCATTATATTGACCTTTATTGTTAGGTTGACTTGCTGGTACATAATAATGATATTGTTGAGGAAGATAACCTGGTGGGGGAGGGTATGACCCTCTTGGTGGTGGATAAAGTATTGGATACTTTTGTTGATATGGCGATCCAAGTTGCAGTTTAGTACCAGTACCTTGTTGATTATTGGATGGATTTGAAGTGCTAGATTGACTTGCTTGAGCCTGCTCAGAAGGAGTTTGAGGGTGTGATGTACTAGCTGGTTGTTGTGGTTGTTGTTGTTGTGATGGTTGATGGTGTGGTGGTGGAGGTCCAGGGTGGTAATAAATTGGATACATTCCAGGAGGTGGTCCTTGGTATGATTGGGGTAATTGATTTGGAGAATGCTGTTGAGAATATGGTTCATAATTTGGATAAGCACTCGATGGTGAAGGAACATTACTTGCAGCATTACTCGTTACATTTTCACTGTCATCTGATTTATTTCTTCTATGGGTATTAGGAGATGGCAGTCTTTGAGGTGGTGATACCAGTCTTTGTGGCAGTCTTTGTGGAGGTGGTGATCTTGTAGGTGATACTAAGGAACTAGTTGATTTATGATGAATATGATCTGATTTTATAGTATCAGAATAACTTCTCTTTTTAGTTTCAAAATTTGAAAACAATTCATTAACGTTAACATTAGGATTTGAACTTAAAAGTTCTAAATTCTTCCTCAAATCAAAACTTGAGTTATTAAACAAATAAGGAATAAAATCTGGATTGAAATCCATAGATTTTGCCAACGTTAATAATTGTAAAGCAGTTGAAGCAAATTCATTTCTCATTTCTTCTTGTTTGGTTTTTTCTTGTTCAGTCTTATATTTTAATAATTCTGAAATGGTTTCATTAGAAAGGGAGAAAAAATCATTTCTTGATAATCCCAATTTTTCATAAATTTGATCATGGTTCTCTTCATCTTTTTTATCTATATTCATCATCTTATGTAACGATTGTGCATTCATTGATGATTGTTTACCATAATGTTTATATTTAGATTTATCGATATTAAATTGTTTAATATTTGGTAATAAATTATTTGGGCTATCTTCTTGACTTTGTGTCTTATCCTTATCACTATCACTTAGCTGAAAATCTTTCCTCTTGACTGGATCACTTTTATTAGGATCATTCATTAGATTGATCAACGATATCACTTTGGAAACTTATTATTAATAAAAGAATATCAACATATATTAAGATATTTGATATAAGATAAAGAAAGTAACAGTAAAACACAAACTAAATTAACTTAATAATTAACTTGATGTTGAATCAACACTTGAAAAAGGCTTAAAGGATATTTGGGAAAAATCGTTGGGAATTAATTTCTATATATAAGAAAACCAAAAATTCCCATTTTAGTTATTAATTTGCAAAAAACATTCAAAAATCTACTTGAAAAAATCTGAATTTAATTACTTATCCTAATTAGGAAACTTTGGAGATGCACTTTGCTGCACTGAGGAAAACCTATTTTTTTTTTACGAGCGGCGTGTCATAAATGAATAAAGGGGATAATTCCCATTCATTTAATAATAAAACAACTACTGCCTAATCTAGTTAGTAAGATTTAGTATTGTTTCCTTGAAAAAAATTGGTTAAATACTTAAATTTTCAAATGTTAACCGTTATCTTTGTCTTTAAGAACCTTCCATGTGCATATGATTTTTTCACTTATCTGTCATAATATCGATGGTTATACCTTAAATGAATTAATTAAACCTTAACCCCCTGCACTAAAGTTAAATTAATGTACAAGTTGAGATTATTTTCCCAAACGGCATGCCCTTTGCTGTCAATATGGGCTCTGCTAAATTTCCTAACGCGGTTATAAGTTGCAAAAAAATTTCTGCGTAATTGATTTAACAATAAAGCCTAAAATCATAGTTTGATTGGACATTAACCAAAATGGATTAATGGAGTAATAATAATTTTAATTGATATTTTGTATTGTTTAGTGTTAAATTTAGTTATATTAAGCAGGGGACAAGATCTGCTGAAGTTTATTAGGAATGTACTTGAACCTTTCAGTAATTATTTTATGTGTAGCGATTTACAATTGTTTTGCCTCTTATAATTATTATTGTAATTATCAGGACACGTAATGGTAACTTGCATAAAGGCAGGAATTATTACTAATTACAATTACTATTTGAAGTATAATTAATCACATTGCTATTATCAATTAACTACGGATTTCATCGACTATTATTCCATCATCAATTTCTCTATTGTTGAATTTCAGGGGTCTCCTCATTAAATGCAATTTTCTTTTAATTTGTTTCTTTTGGTTCGTGTATAATTCCCCCCAGTTGTCATTAAAGTTCGGGCAGATCTCCATCTTTGTTATTAAGATGTCGCAAGCCTCAGTCATTACCTGAGGTTAGAGACCCTAGGTTCGTGCTTGCCATCTCTTAGTTACCTAGTATAATACACGGATTTATTTGACCGTATTTTATAGGTATGACACGATCCCACTTACAAAGCGCACCTACATTAACAGGATGACGTTCCCTTACAAACTTGAACCATCAAAAGAAGTGCTGAGAGGGTCTAAATGTCAACTAGAGTGGAAGAAGGATTTTCATCAACAATGTCATCCAAGTAATCTTTTTGCTCATCATTAAGCTTTGGCTTAGAATTACCTTTGATTTTTGGGAGAGAAAGTTCACCATCACCGGCCTTTTTGTATTCTCTAACCCATTTTTGAGCTGTACGGCTCAGAATCCCTAGAGATTGGGCAATGGAGTAAATATAAATTCCTGGTTTTTCTATCCATCCAGAGAAAAAAAGCTTTGGAGAGAGTATACACGATATATTCTAGTTAAATGACCCAGTTCATCTTCGTTTTTGGGGTTTCTTTTCGTTCTTTTCCTTTGAAATTTTATCAACTTCCATACGTTTCAATCTCACGATACTTCGTCAAATTGGCCAAAGTATCTGAAGGAAGGCAATCAGACATATCAATAGCGTCTATAACAGGATCACCTTTCTCGTTTACGAGTTTATCATCCCCATCGTCAAATACAAATCTATACTCCATTTCTCAAGCTAATAGAAATATACCTACTTTATATTATTTTCGTCGGTCTTCAGATTGTTTAGGAACTGCTTGAACCCATTACAAGAAATTATAAATTAATGTTGGTAGATGGTAATTTAGTTGAGGGGATACTGAAGCTATTAATGTAGATGGTCATTTTACCAAAGGACTCTAGAGGCTATTTTGAACTGCATCATAGTTTATAATAGAGGACATGATTTGAGCTAGCTAGTATCAGTTTAAAAGATAATAGTCTGTACTTCTTGCAAAAAAAAACTTCAAATTCAAGGTCAGTGTCTCTAATACTAAATAAACACCTACTGAATCTTCTAATCGTTCAAAAACACTAAGAAAACCCACTCAAAGATATAATCCTTATACTTCTCCGTAAATTAAGGGTAACGACATATGGCTAAATTTGGCGCGGAATTTGTAGTCTTGTGCATATCCTAAAACGTCTTTAATGGGGAAACTCAACAATAAACCTGCTGCCAACAATTTAATTATAATTGGTATAGGCGGTCCTTCCTCTTCTGGCAAGACCACTGTAACGAAAAATTTGTCAAACTTATTTACCAATTTAAGAATTCTTCATCAAGATGATTTCTATAAACCCAATAATGAATTACCTATCGATACCAAAACTGGGGAATTAAATTGGGACCACCCTGATGCAATAGATTTTACAAAGTTTAAACAATGTATTAAAGCAATTAAAAACGGACAAGATTTACCAGGAAAATTAGATAGCTTAGAACCTGACGTTAATCTTCGTTTAACTCCGGAACAAACTCAATTTCTAAAAGTGGAGTCCGATAGATTTACTCAATATGATATAGTGTTAGTTGATGGGTTCATGTTATTTCATGATGAGGAACTCTTGAGTTTGTTTGACGTGAAGTTATTTTATTATGCCGATTACGAAGTCTTGAAAACAAGAAGAAGTAAACGACAATATGCCACTTCTGAAGGTGTTTGGGTTGATCCTCCTAATTACTTTGATGACATTGTATGGCCAGCCTACGAGACCTACCACAAGAAATTATTTGTTGATGAGGACATTCATGGGGATTTGAATGACTATTCAAGGAATTTAGGTATTAAAGCTCAGAAGAATGATGATGATACAAGTTTGAACGACATGATCCAATGGACTTTAGATCAATTGGCCGAGTACGTTAGGAGCAAATAAATTGTTATGTGCCTCACTTTGAACAAAGTATAGGCTGGGCTGTATATAGCATATCATAGAATAAAATAGAGTACAGAATATAGAACTATTATTTATTACACTAATGCTTCTTACCCTTCTTTGACTTTTTAACTTCTTTCATCTCTTGTTCATAAATATCATTAGCACTTTCTTGCTTCCTTTTGATATTCTTATTTTTTATACTTACAACTCCATTACCTTTGATTGCTTTATCTAATTTACCGGATTTCCATTCATCATCATCAGCAATGGCATATTTATCCAAGTTAAGAGCGTTGATTAATTCTCTTTGTTTGATTTTCAAATCACTTAAAACTTCTTTACCTTCTTCTTTAAGATCGTCGTCATTGATTTCTTCGAATTGTTCGAAAGCATCTTGTTCTACTTCAGGCATGGTTTCAGAGATCGATTGATTTAACATACCTCTGAAATAGTTTGAAAACTTTCTAATGATCTTAGCAAACATAGCAATAGCTTGATTGTTTGGTAAGTTCAACTCTTTGGAAATATCATCAATGTTTTTGTGTTGTAATCCAATAGCTAATAAGATAGCAGCTTGAACTGATGATAAACTAACTTCTTTGGTTTTATCTTTGAAGTATAATTGTGATAAAGTTGGTAACATATCGACAATAACATGATAATCTAATAAATTGTTAGCATAAGAATCTAATCTCTTCAAATCAAATGGTGATAATAAATCATCTAATTGTTCTTTAGTTAATTGTTTAGTGATTTGTTCACCAAATTTAGTAGACTCTATAATACTTAAACTTTGAACACAAGAGAACTTTCTGAATTCATATGACATTAATTGTAAGAATCTCTTGTGGAAATCTTTAGTAAATTCACCTAACCATTTGTTGTCACGGTTTTCCAATACTTTTAACATTACTGAAGTATGTTCACCAGTCAAATCATTTGCAGTTTGTCTCAAATATACAGGTGAAAATCCACTCTTTTTCCAGAATTTATGTAATTGTGGAGTTAATCCATATGATACACCTAAATAATGTAAATAATATGGAGCATGTTCAGATAATTTCAATAACAAAGGTGGTAAAGATTTGGCGTCTCTTAATTTAATTTCATCCTTTAAGCTGGCATTCTTTAATTCCTTATCACTAACTCTAGTGATAGTGTGTTCTTTACGTTCATTACTTTCATCAATATCCGTAAATTTACCTTCATAATAATCTTGTAACAATTCTAAAGCTCTGGAACCATATCCCATACTTGAATATTCAGGGTTAGTAGCAATTCTGACCACTCTGGCTCCTGATAATGATGCAAATTCTTCATCTTGGAATTGTTGTGATATTAACCAAGGAATCAAATCTCCTCCTGCTCTTTGACCTCTTGATAATGATTTACGTACACTGTCTTTTGAAATTTCACCTTCTAATGCTAATTGGATGACAACCAACGGATCTGGAATTCTATTATCTTTGGGATCAATTGGTGGTAATAATACAAATAATTGATGAGCTGGGGCATCACTCATTAATTGTAAATCATTAGGTGAATTCTTATAATGAGATGCTACATAAAGGGCCATCATTTTTTCAAGGAAAGCTTCTGAAACTGGATGGTATGAGAATAATGTGTCTCTATTGACGTAGAACAAATTACATTCAGATGGATGTGGAGTCCCTTTGGTTTGAAATTTGGAATTCTTACTTAATGAAACATCAAGACAAAGTAATTTATTTAACCATTTTTCAACTGGATCACCTGGAGCGTATCTAATTGGTTCATCTAATACGACTTCTCTTAAGCTTCTAACTGAAGAAATTGAATCTTTAGTCTTTTCATCCCTCGATACAATTACGGTATCTTTATTAGTATCCTTAGTCAAAGATTGATCTTTTAATTGTTGAATCAATTTTAATGATAATGATCTACCAGTACCTTCATACCCATTAATAGTAGAAGCCATGAAAATCAAGTATGGTCCCATTAATTTTTTAACCACTGGTAATGGAATAGCAGCAGCTTCATCAATAATAACTAATTCAGCTTGTGATAAAACATGGTAATCATTTGGTTGGATATATTGAATGACTTGACGATGGTCTCTTTTGATATCAACTCTTACAATAGCATTATTGAATGATGCACTGGTGGATTGAATAATATCATAGTCTAAATGTTCAGTGTAACCAAGAGCATCAAACCCTTTGAAGATGAATTCGAACAAAGTCTTTAAATTTTCTGGCGATGGAGATGTGACATAAATATTAGAATATCCTTGTGAAATAGCAGCTGCAATAGAAATACCTAATGCAGCAGACTTACCTCTACCTCTACCGGCAGTTAAAGTAACAGTTGTCTTTAAGGATTTTTCAGTTATAACATCAATAAATGTTAAAATAGCTTGAGCTTGGTTGACGGTTTTAGCTAATGCTACTAAATTACCAGCAGGTTCAACATCAGCTAAACTTTGTTTTAAATCTTTTAATTCTTGAGCCTTTGGAGTGATTTCATCATCATCTCTTGGTGGTAATGGTTTAACATGTTTACCACCAGAAATTGGTAAAACGTTCAACTCATCATCAACAACTAAACAATTGGCACAAGTTCCTAAACTTAATAAGAATCTTTCATTGAATCTAGCAACTACATCATTATGAGCTTCAGTTCTGTAACGACTATGAATATCCATAGTCATAGTATAAAGTTGTTTTAATGAAGTCATTGATTTTAATAAGATTACTACCAATCCACCACCTTCAACAGTTTCAATAGTTCTGGCAAGTAAATTTGGAGTTATGGCTTCAAAATCTTGTAAAATACACATTCCATAAGTATTACCTAAAATCTTTTCAGTTTCTTTATAATAAACGTATCTGATATTTTGGTTAGAAATAAATGCTTCAAATGGATCTTGTTCATTGACTTCTCTAATACCTCTTTTGATATCCTTCTTGATCTTGGCTTCTCTTTTCTGTCTATGTGATGTGAATCCAAGTAATTTCTTCTTATAAGCCCATAATACTGATTTATTCATCTTCAAATCAGCTGACATCATTAAATAGTGTAAGTTTGGTAATTGATTTTTGGCTTTATCACCAACAATGAAGAAGAAACTTCTTTGGTTTTCTTGAACCCCATTACGAATCAATGCTGGGATTCTTGAATCAATAGCTTTTTTACCCATAGTTAAGTCAAGTTACTCAGTTTAAAAAAATGAGAATTAAAGATTTTGAGATGAGTAGTGGATGGACCGTGTCTTAACTATGGGGAGGTATCGATAAGGTATAATAATGGGATGTTTTATTTGGCTTATAAAAACTATTACTACTTCAATGATATGGATGTCCTATTAAAATGAAGCTTTGAGGAAAGTGTTAGCTAGTAGTATACCCCTCCTTTAGGAAAAGAAATATTTCCCCATGTTTGAGATAATTCAATTTTGGTTGCAAATTGTGAGATCCACAAAACAAAGTTACACAAAACCAAAAATATCGAAAAATCATAAAACATGGCAAGATATAAGAAGAAAACCAAAAAGTCAAAAACTCCAAGGAGACAATCCAAAAGACAACAACCACCAGCACCACCACCTAAACTAAAAGTCGAAATTCATACTTCAGATAGCTGCAATGATAATCCTTTAAGCGCTGATACTCAAGACAATGTTACATTCAGTGATGCAATTGATTTCAAAGATTTCCCTAAACAATTGACCCTTCAAGAAGACAGCACTGGTAAAACTCCTCATGATAAGAAGAAAGTGGCACCCAGATCAAGTGAGCAGTTCAAAGTAGGTCCAAAATTTAGTGATACTGAAGTGAACCGAAAGATCTTTATTACATCGACTGCTGAGCAAGTGATTCCAATTTTAAGCGCTAGAGTCGATAGAGGGTTCGACTTAATCGATCGAGAATGGATTGGGTATAAGAGAAATTATTTTACTTTGGTTACATCATTCAGACTCTTAGACAAAGATCATAAACTTTTTTATAAAGAGAAGTTTCATGTTCTAGATGATTCAGATCAAATTTTGAATATTACTTGCTTTGCTCTTAGATTGGTATCAACTTGTTGTGAAGATGATGTTGAAGTTAGTTTAATTCAGCATACCGCTAAGAGAGATAGAGGTCCCCAATATCTACCACCAGTATTTCCAGCAATCCCAGGAGATTTGCCAAGTCATATGGTAATTAAACAATCATCAAATATTAGGAATGATACCAAGATCGATCAATTCAATAAATTGTTCTTTTTGAATGCTGAAGATCTCGCTAATGAAGAAGTAAGTTCTGACTCAATTATTAAAACATACCCCGAAGGTAACATTGCAACTGTTGCAAGATATGAGAGAATGCAATTTTCAACTTCAATCAATTATAGGAAACCTGCTTTAGTCAATAGGCACTTCATATTAAAAGTCGAATTATTAGGAGTTTTGGAAGATGGTAGATATACCGTATTAGGAAATATTGAAAGTCCCCCATTAATAGTTAGAGGAAGATCACCATCTAATTATAGTTTGACTAAAGATCAACTGAAATATTTACCGGCTTTTGATGCTTTGAGTAGAAAGGAAGATTCATTATTCAAATCATCAATGAGATCATCAGATTTTTCAGATTATAACTTATTACCATATGACCGAGAATTTCTGTCAAGGCCAAATACGAATTTCAAATCAAGTCCAATTTCCAAATTAGCATTTGAAAGATCTTCAATCAATGATCTCCCTAGTTCAAGTAGTTTCACCAGATTACCTCATATTTATCAGGATGATCCAATTTATGCTATATCATCATCACCTACAAGGTCTAACATTCCGAAAGATATTCTTAAAGATTTAGTATCACTGAATAATTTACCAAGTTTTCCCGACCAATTAGATGAAGTTGATTGTATTTTTAATCCATTGAGTGATAGTTTTGAACGCAGTCATAAACGTAAGCATAAACGGAAACATAAGCATAAACATAAGCACAAGAAACATAAACATAAGGACTCACGTCATAAACTTCAACTTCAACCTTCAAGCCCTGTTGATGACAAAGAAAACTATGAAAGTGAAGCAGATTCTAGCTTCAATCGTTTCAAAATTGAAATGGAGGCATTACAGAATGAAGTTTAGGATTAGCAGTTTAAGGTTGCAAATATATAATCATGAAAAATTTGTGCGCATTTTTGTTCGTTGAAGGTTTAATATGTTATTCTTTAGTTTCTTTAAAACCCTCGTAGATCAAGAGGTTGTAGTTGAATTGAAAAATGACATAGAAATAAAAGGGGTATTGAAATCAGTTGATCAATTCTTAAACTTAAAATTAGATAATATATCATGTACAAATGAAACGAAGTATCCTCATTTAACATCAGTTAAAAATTTATTCATTAGAGGTTCAACTGTTCGTTATATCCACATAAGTCCTAATGCTGTTGATTGCACCTTATTACAAGATGCATCAAGAAGAGGTATGTATTTGAACAAAAATTTATTGGGTCTAAACACTTTACTAACTATTTTTTAGAAGCTATGCAAGCTGCCAAGTAAACAAAATGTATTATAGTATTCGTTAATATATACACAGTTATGAATCATTATTTGGGGTCACTTTTTCTTGATTAAGTCTTTTGAAACACCTTGCCCTTACGTGTCCTGTTTTGTGGCAATATGAACAAACTCTTTTTGATTTATCATGTTTATGATTTGATGGAGCATTAATAGATAAGTGTCGTATATCAGTAGCAAGTTCGATATTAGGTTTTTCAGGGGTTTCTATCTTTTCTGTCTCTACGGTTTCAACTCTTATTAGTGATTTGGGAATTATAACAAAATCTCCTTGTAAAGGTTCCTGGCATTTGTTACACTGTTTAGGATTGGTAATGGCTTTTATTAAATCGTCTTCATTTATTTCTCCTTCTTGTTGTATTGGTAGAGTTTTTAAATATTCATTTAGTATAGACAACTTTGAATTATACAGGGCCTTCAACTCGTCCAATTCTTTGGATTTTATACTTACAGCTTGAGCTAACGCTCCTAGACTTTTCAGTATATCTGCAATAGACATTGAGAAATTTGAGAGTTTTCATCAGATGGTTATCAAGTGCTTTTTTTTTTCTGATTTTAGTTTTTTGTATGGGCAAATGAGTAGGAACTAAGGCCAGAATTTTATCATGTATGTTTGAAGATCATTGAATTAGTACTATTCCAAGATTGGGGAAGATTCCAGTCGAAGATTTTTTGTAACTAAGAAAGTGGCAGTCCAGAAACACCTCTAAACCACGTTATTGTTTCTTTAAAAGTTGTTGACAGGTACTATATTGGCTAATAATTATGCTAAGGGGCTCAAATAGTTCATAAAAGGCTTGAAAACAAGGAAAATTCCAAAATTTTCAAGACTCACTCATCTTCATAGATCAAAAATTTCTTCTTTTTTTCCGCTGTGATGGCATTTGGGGGAAGCGCCTTGATTGCGTACTTTTAGTTTACTAATACAAGGCAGTGTCCGGTTCGATCCCTGCGGTCGAGATTTAGTCGATTCGAGTAATCAATCGTACCAATCTCAGCAATGAGCGTCAGTATCACTGGAGGGAAGTAATTCAGCACAGTTTGTCGCTCCGTAGTGGAGGCGAAACGGATGGCATTTCTTTGATCATGTAGTAAGTTATTAGTACCTAACGTTGCAACTTCTGTTTTTTTTTTTTACATCAAAGATATTTGACTTTGTGCTAGGAGTATAGTACTGCTTGTGTAAGTGAAGAGTACGTTTAATGCTATATATTATGCTAATCTTGTTTTCTACGAAATCTCTTTAGTATTGGAATCAAATCATTTCTTACAGTGAATAACATCGACATCAAGCAGGCCAAACAAATGAATGCACTGATAATCAATTTCTTGAAACTTTCAGTTTTACCCACAGTATAATTTGTGTAGAATCCTAATGATGCTATGATAAAATGTTGGAACACGAATACCAAGATCTGTTTATGATGAATTGGGATACCGTTTCCAGTAAAATAATCATTGATGAATTTCGTACAATAAATAATTCTAAATGACATATTACAAATGTTAGCTAAGATAAGGCCCAGTATACCTAATGCCAATTTTTCAATAAAAATATACAGAATGACTAGGACAACTATACTCAGTAAAGTCATGAAATATGAGTAAGCTTTGGTCTGATTTGAATTAGCAATTGACATCAAAAAACCTTCTAAAACTCCATTGAATGCTAAGAATGGGATATAAGTTATGTAGAATGGGAAGATTTCAAATAAATCAGTTTTGATCCAATTAGATGATTTGCCCCCTAACAAGAACTTCAATAAGAATGAACCGTTAAAGAACCCCCCGAGGAAAATGATAATCAGGAATTGTAAATAGAAGATGAAAATATACTTTACAGTTCTTAATGCATCATATAAATGAGGTTTGTCTTGTTCTGTCTTGAATTGTGATAAGATTCTGGTGAATGATAATCTGACAGACTCTTCAATTGGTTGAAAGAGAAGCCTAACGACGATTGAACCATAATTACCCATGACTGAATAAACTCCTCTTTCTTCGACTGAAAAGAAAGTATTGACCAAGAACTTGTCCCCTTCAGTTAAGAGTTGTTTGAATATCATCTGAATGAATGAAATTCTCCAGAAACTTAACACATCTTTATCTAAATAGGAAACATCAGATTTGGTTGGAATTTTTGCTACTTTAAACTCATAAGAACTCTTGAAATAGCACAAAAACAATGTAAATGAGTAAATAAATTGGCCAATCCCAAAACTCAATAATATCAATCCATTCTTATTAAACGAATCTTGAGCAAATTGTAAACGATCAATATTCGAAACAATAACCACTGTACTAACACATCTTGCAAATACACTAAGACCTTCGTATTTTGATCTTTTACTGAAATTCAACGTATACTGATTTAAAGCGTAGAATGGCTCTATAGTCAATTCTAGTATGATCAGCACCCAGAACAATCCTAAAGTGTAATTAAAATAATTAGCAATGGTTCTGACATGTTGAGACGTCTCACTATTGAATTGCCACCCTATTATCCCTATAGATATTGGGATACCTATTAGTATTGGAATATAACCAAAGTTTATAATTGATTGGTAGGTGTTGTGGATGTTATTTGAAGGTTTAGTCCTTTGAATTGATAATCTTTCAGCTTCTCTACTGAAAAATAAAACCGTGGAATAAAGAAACTCCAAGTACGACGAAACACCGAACAAAGTTGGTGATATTGATCTTACTAGTAATTGATTTAGTATGAAGGTTAGAAGTTTCGATAGTATTTGAGTTAAAATTAGAAGACTTGCTCCTTTAGTTGTATTATTTTCAGGGCTATTCCCCTTATTTGTGGTATTATCAGGTTTATCATCTCTTATTGGTTTTTTCTTATTAATTGACGTAATGCCCTTAGGATTCTTGTCTGTAGCCATACCTATAGTGTAAGTACAACTGCGAAGTCCAAAATAAACGCGGCTACCTCAAATCGCACAGTAAATTCTATCCCATGCTGCTGAATTTTTCTCACTAAAGAAAACCATTAGATTAGCCATTGATAGATCAGATAAAAGTAATACATCTTAGTGAGGTATTATTGATAAGGTGAGATAGATTAATTAGTGTTAATATTTTAGACCTAAGTTTAATAGATATTCATAGAAAAACGTAATATAAGGTATATCCTCGGGAATCTTGTGAATTTATAAAAAACAGTAAAGATGGACCCCAATTTAAATCCACAAGAAGTCGAATTAAGAGAACAAGATCGTTGGCTACCTATCGCCAATGTGGCTAGGTTAATGAAAAATACCTTACCACAATCAGCCAAAGTATCGAAAGACGCTAAAGAATGTATGCAAGAATGTGTGAGTGAATTCATATCCTTTGTAACAAGTGAAGCCAGTGATAAATGTCTTCGAGAAAAACGTAAAACTATTAATGGTGAAGATATCTTATATTCGATGCATGATTTAGGATTTGAAAACTATGCTGAAGTGTTGAAGATTTTTTTGGCTAAATACCGTGAACAACAAGCCATGAGACAAGAGAGAGGTGAGGTTAAAATGACCAAAAGGCAAATCAAAGCTCAAGCTGCTCAAGCTCTTGAAGTCCAAAGACAACAGGAAGGTGAACAGTTGAATGAAGAATTGAATCACGAACCATTGGACCACGAACCATTGGATCATGGAGCACTCAATCATGATGAATTGAACAATGAACAATTAAACCATCAAACCGAAGAAAATAATGACGAAAAAGATAATGAATCAAAAGAAGATGATGCAAAAGAAGAACCAGGATCAGCAGAATCATTCTTCGATCAGTATGAGAATAATGAAGATAAAAAATTAGAGAAAGATTATAAATATGATGATTTCATTAATGATCCTAATGATCATGAAAATATCGATGATTTAGCTAAACAATTAACCAATGATGAACCAGATATTGATACATTAACAGCTGGTATCACTAATGGAAATGATAGTAATTATTTTTAGGGATTTTCTTTTCAGTTCTTGTAAATTATGTATAATAAATATGTACCTATGAATTTGAGCGAACTCATTGCTGTGTAATGCTAGTACTGAGTACTATGTGTTATGTTGTTTCTTTTGTGGTATTCTTTGTGGTATCCTATATTAGTGTCCTAGTAATTTCTTATATAATCGAAGAGCCAACTCCATACTAGAAAGGTGAGCCATCGGGCTCATCTAGCCCTTCACTACACTCTTGACCTCCAGCCTACAAATAGGACAATCATTAGAATAATTTAACCAATGCTTTAAACAAGTATAATGAAAATTATGATCACATGATCCAAGATATTGAATCCCATCAGTGACATTATTTAAATCATCAAAACATATTGCACATTTAGAATCAGCATCAATTTCAATAGCATTGAATTTCATGTTCTTTAATTTGTGACTTATAACACATCTAACCTTGATAATCAATAATCTCAAACTCAAATATGATGATGGTAGTATATGAAATGGAAATGTATAGGAATATAAGAAAACGATTGAAAATAAACCAGTCATTGACAATCGTATTAAATTGACATAAATTTCAATTATGTTTAAACATTTCCCTTCTAATCCATAGTAGGAGAAATAAAATTTTAACCCTGTAAAACAGAGCAATGGATAAGTATGAAAGATTTCAAACCCGAATAATGCAATGAGGATATTATCACTGAATGATAAGTTTCCTTTTTGTGATGTTTCATTATAAGTATAATGAACCTGGTATAAGAAAGAACCGATTAATAATAAATCAATACAATTCGTTACAAGGATTCCGTAACCTAATTTTCTAAACTGTTGCATTTTCAACTTATCGTCAGGGTTTAATTTGTTAGCCAAAGAAAACGTCCTGGCACTTAACAAGAAGTGAAATGACTTAAGTAAGAATACACAAAGGAATAAACCGGAGTATTTTATGAATTCGGCTTTGACAATTGAATTTAACGGGATGCTAGTTTCAACATTTTTGGCACTAATTTCTTTCAAAAAGATGAAGAATCCAAACCAAAATTCCCATATGGTATAGCCGATCTTGTCTTTAAGGTTATCGATTTCGGTTTGATCCAATTTACCGAAAATAGTCCATTTGAGTAAATTCCCTATGAGAATGACACATATTATAACAATATCAAGGAGAAATAACCCGGAGGATTCTGATAATAATGTTGATATAGATTGTTTGATCTCTATTACAGGACTTACAAAAGGTTTTATTTGGAAATCTTTGATTTGGAACGGTTTCATCTGAAAGTTCTGATCAGCCTTCGAGTAAGCTGAAAATGTTAATAGTATCCCGAGCTAATGTTAGTAAATTTCCAGGCAAATTCATTCGTTTGGGTTTACATAGGGATATTCACAATGTATTAAAGGATCTATAGGGGAATACATACAATACTAAACCGTAATTTCCATTTATTATTGGCCATTTTGATTAAGGTATAGCCTATGCAAGGATGAAATTTTACGCGGCTCACGAGATGAGTGATGAAGGGTCTGGGGTGATTTGGTCTTAATTTGATTTGGCGTTATTTGGCCAATTTTGGGTTTACAAGTGGTTTAATATGGTTGGGTGTATATAGGGTATGTATTTGAAAAAGAATTTTTGGGAAATTGAAAGAAGGAGTTGCCCCAGAAGCCTCTGAAGAATGGTTGCAAAAGATCATGTGATCACGGGAAGGTCCAGTAAATTCAGGTGAACCTGGGTGAATCAAGTGAATCCATAGGTTCAACAGATTTTAAATCAATTTAATCGGTCATCACATCACCAATTCGATGGTCACACTAAACACAATTACTAGGCCTCTTCACCTTCGTTATCTCAGCACTCAGACCCAGGCTCAGGTCCTGCACAAAACTGAAAAAAACAAAATCGATGCGATGGAATATATTCCTACTACAAATGGGTAAGAGAAATTTTAGAAAGAATAAAACCGACAAAAAATTCGGTAACAGAGCCCCATCAAGAGGAGGCAGTTGGGCTGAATTACCAAGAGAGAATGAAAAATGGGAAAAATTCTATAAATCCATGAACATTGTGTCAGAAGATGAATGGGACAATTTCAAGAAACATTGTCAAATGGACTTGCCTGTAACTTTTAGAATTACTGGTTCAAGATCTCATGCCACTGAAATCAATGAAAACTTTATCAATAACCATGTTAGTAAATTACAAGATGTTGAGTTTGAAGGTGCTAAATTACAACCAAGAAATTTAGCTTATTACCCTAATAAATTAGGTTGGCAATTAGATGTACCAAAATCAGTTATTAGAAAGAATGCCCAATTCTCTGAAACCCAAAGATTTTTGGTTTTAGAAACCGATGTGGGTAATATGTCAAGACAAGAAGCTGTTTCAATGATTCCTCCTTTACTAATGGATATCAAACCTCATCATTCTGTTTTAGATATGTGTGCAGCTCCTGGTTCCAAGACTGCTCAATTAGTTGAAGCTTTACATGCCAATGACGATGAGCAATTACCAACTGGGTTTGTGTTAGCTAACGATTCTGATTACAAGAGATCTCATATGTTGGTTCACCAAGTCAAAAGATTAAACTCACCAAATTTCGTCGTAGTTAACCACGATGCCCAATTATTCCCAAGAATTAAATTAGAAGGTGAACATGAATACCTCAAGTTTGATAGAATTCTTTGTGATGTTCCATGTTCCGGTGATGGTACTATGAGAAAGAACGTCAATGTATGGAAGGACTTCACCGTTGGTAATGCTATTGGTTTACATTCTTTACAATTGAATATCTTAAATAGAGGTTTACAATTATTGAAGAAAGGTGGTAGATTAGTATATTCCACTTGTTCATTATCACCAGTTGAAAACGAAGCAGTTGTTGCTGCTGCTTTAAGAAAATGGGGTGATCAAATTAAATTAGTTGATTGTTCAAATGAATTACCTGGTCTTGTAAGACGTCAAGGTCTTAGTCAATGGAAAACTTTTGGCAAAGATATGGAAGAAAGACAAAGAGGTGCTGAAGATGTACCAGAATCGATTTTTGCTCCAACTGAAGAAGAAGCTAAAACTTTCAATTTACAACATTGTATCAGAGTTTATCCACATTTACAAAACACTGGAGGATTCTTTATTACTGTTTTTGAAAAACTCGACCCAGAAGCTAATTTGAAGAGACCTGCTGAGGAGGAAGAAGAAGCTTCTAAGAAACAAAAGACTGAATCTGGTGCTGCCACATCTACCACTACCACCACTGCCCCAGTTGCTATGAAGAAAGAAAAACTCCCAAGAGATGCTAAAGAAGAACCATTCATCTTCTTAGACCCTAAGAATGAAGAACTCGAAAAATGTTTCAAATTTTATGGATTCAAACCTGATTTCCCAAGAGATTGTACTTTAGTTAGAAATGCTACTGGTGAACCATTAAGAACCATTTACTACGTAGCACCAAACGTGAAGAAAATCTTAACCACTCCAGACCAAAAATTAAAATTAATTCACGGTGGTATTAAATTATTCGTATCTCAAAGAAATGATACAGGTTCATGTCCATGGAGAGTTCAAAATGAATCCTTACACACTATAAATAACTACTTAGATGATAGTAGAAAAGTTTCAGGTAACTTAAAATTATTAGAAATCTTATTCCAAGAAGCATTCCCAAAGATTCATTCATTAATGGAAAGACAAATTGATCCTGAATTCTCTGAAAGACTTGCTACTTTTGAAGAAGGTTGTATGTTCTTAACAGTTAAGAGAGGAGGTGAAGAATTAGAAGATTTATTCTTACCTTTATGGAAGGGTAAATCCAACCTTAATCTCATGGTTAATAAACAAGATACTCAGGAATTATTATATAGAGTTTTCAATATTAAAACCAGTGCTAAGGATGAAGGTAAAGAAGCTGTTTATCAAAAGAAAGCTGCTGAAGAGAAGAAAGCTCGTGAAGCCGCTGCCGTTGAAGGTACTACTGATGTCACTGAAACTGAAGTTGAAGCTGAAACTGAAGGTGCTACTGAAACTGAAGCTGCTGAAACTACTGAAGGTGAAAACGATACTCCTGAACCTAAATAAATGCTTGTATATTAAATGTTCATTATTCATTATGTATTCTTCTCTATTACTCTACCCTTGGGAATTTAAGACGACCGGAACTAAACATCCTCCTTGACCAATCCTTCATCCTGTTCACTAACCTCCCCTACATCATCTTCACTATTATCAAATTGAAACTCAAATTCATCAGGTTCAATTGGCCCCGATCCTTTAAACCTTTCGGCAAACATAGCACTAGACCGTTCACTAATAGCATCATCAATCCACTTTTCCACCAATAAACCCATTTGTAATAGAGCGGTTTCATCAAATTGTCTCTCTAAGTACCAATTCTGTTGGTCCAGTCTCATACTAGCATAATAATGTAATACTTTCAATAAATCTGAATCAGGTAATTTTAAACCGGTAAACTCATCCCTATGCTTGATTGGGACCTTGACTAATGTATTGGTCATTAACCCTAGCAGTTCATCTGCAGATATAATCTTCCCACGGTTAACAAGGATATCATTTAATTCCCCTTGAAATGTGTGTGAATCTATAGTTACTTCATTATCATGCAAACTGACACCTGCAAGATTCCCGTTTTGGTATCGGGTATTATTGAACGTCATTCCCCTTCTTAATTCGTCATTAGTTGCAGCATATACATTAGCTTTATTTGGAGCTACTTCTATAGTTATTCTTTTTTGGTTATGGTTATGATTTAGATTAGGAGGTTTGAAGTACCTACTTCCGGGGTGAACACCTCTATGGCTAACCCCTAGATCCCCTCGTATTCTGTTCTTACTCTTACCACCTTTGTTGCCCCTGGCCCCTATAGTTCCGTCGGTGGACTTAGAGATGCTCCCTGACTTGGTTCTCATCGTCCTGTATATTCCTACAGAATGTTTACAAATACGCACTTTGGCGTACATAAATACACACAAACACTAACACAAACTCCACTACCATGTCGGATATAGAACGAACAAGGCTATTGGATAAAATAGAATACAAAGATGAAATCAGGAAACATCTTATACGATTAGCAGTCATGAAAGTCAAGACCTCGATCCCTCGTAGTGTAGATACTGTGGTACCTGAGACTGAAGACTTATTAAAGAAGTGTCATAATTTTGAACTAACCATTAACAAAATGAAACAGGAGTATACTACCAAAGAAAGGTTGAATGAGTCAAAGATGGAGAAATTAAGAGATGACGTGGTACGGTTAAGGAAACAGTTGAAAACTCAACAATCTAAGCCTGTAACCAAGCCAGGATTAGGACCTAATATCACACCATATTTAGCCAAAACCGTAGGCCTGAAGACGTTCTTGTCACCAACCGCTAGTAGTAAACAAAAGTCGTCGTTATTTTCAACTTTAGGAGTATCGGCGTCAGGTGTTAGGACAGGAATTCTCTCACCAGTTCGTGGTGTAGATAGAGCTATACATAAACCAGTGACTAGAAGTAGATTCACCACACCTAAGGGATTCGGATCCCATGAGATTATGAAAACGCCCAGGTCGACTTTGAGTTCGAAGTTATTGGTTGATCAAGCGGAGACTGTTAACAAAAATCCAGTAAGATCACCAGCTAAAACTCCATCGAGGTTATCGTTTGTAGAGAATTTCGATGTAGAAGAGTCTGAGAAATCCCAATCACCAGATTTCACCCCTACCAAGAGGACACTGGGAAAAGGAGAAACCACGCCAAATGAAAGAACACCATCTCAAAGGACGCCGTCACGTACACCACCAGGAAAACTAGGTACTGGAAGGCTGTTCAATGGACCTACATCTTCACAAACCATTGATGATATACTAACGTCATCTTCGTTTGCAAGAGCAGGTAAGGCTAGTGAGAAAGAAGAAGGGCCAGATGCTAATTCCACTTCAATAATGGATGATCCAGCTGATACTGATGCTCAACCTAATTCACAGCCCAATTCCCAATCCAACTCCCAAAATGATCATTCAAAATCTCAAGACAGTGATATATTTGCCAGTGCCAATTCCAGTTTAAATTCTACTGTTATAATCTCCCAAGAAAACGTCAAAAAGAAGAAAAGACTCAACTTGGCAGGATCTTTATTAGGATCAAGAAATCCAAGCAAAAGTCTTAATTTAGAACAAGAAGGTATTGATACTGTTGATTACTATAAAGACGATAATATTATGGACCTTAGTGATGATTCACCTCGTAAATCCAATACGACGTTTGAGAAGAAAAAAAGGAAAGTTTTCTCAATTACGTAATATACGTTTTATTTATTTCTCCTTAAATCTTTTTAAATGAAGCGTTAAAGCCCCAAACATAGGAATCTTTAGGTAATCAGTACCTTTACAAAATCACTCTAGAAAATCAGACCTAATCTCAATCTCACGCGACTAATCCGAGACCGAGTGCTCGCAAAATCTTCCAGAACCGCACACTGTCATTACTAATAGTTCATCCAAATATAGTGCTGAAGCCAAATTCAAGCAGAAACCAACATTGAACTGTTCTTAACAATTAACATGATTAGATCTAGAAATTCTTTGATCAATCTAGCTAATAATAAACCGTCACACAGGGTTGCTATAAGGTTTGCCACTTCAATTGTAGGACGTAATCTTGAAGATTATTCAAGGATTCCTTATGCTCCTTCGTCTTATAAACCTTATGATAACACCAAATATTTAGTTAAGGATAGAGGGTTACTAGATCATGAGTTTTCATGGAAGGGTCAGATTTTGAAGAGTAAAGATATAGATTCAAGCAAGGATCAAGATAATGAGTCTGAGACTCCAGATTCTAAGGAGAAGGTTCCAGAACTGCCTAAAGTACCGGAAACTCCTAAAGAAGTACCAGAAACCCCTAAAGAAGCACCAGAAGTGCCTAAAGAGGAACCAGAAGTGCCTAAAGAGGAAACTCCTAAAGATTCAGAAACCGAAATCAAATCACAAAATGATCCAAATTCACCAGCTGGTCCATCAAGTGCCAGTTCAAATGGTCCTCCAGGCGCACCACCATCAAATAACAGCGGTAATGGTAATGGGAATGGAAATAATGATGATGGTGATAAACCACCTGAAACTGATCCAAATGGTGTATACCCTCCATTATTAGCTATTCCAATGAAAGATCGTCCTCCATTACCAGGACGTCCGTTTGCCATCAATCTTACTGATCCTGATGTCATAAGGTCTATTTGTACGATTGTCGAAAAGAAAGAGCCATATTTCCTCTTATTCCATGTCAAAGATTCTGAAGAAGCAGACTCTGACGTCATCAACAGTAAAGAATCAATTCATGATATCGGAGTTCATTGTCAGGTTGTTAAATATACAACACCAGGATCTGGATTCTTTAATGTGGTTGCTTATCCATTGGAAAGATGTAAATTAGAATCACTTAAAGGACCAGAAGATAAAGAAGATCTTGATAATGAAGAATTTCCAACTTCATACTTAAAAGGATTAAAAGTATCTTATGCTACGGTTAAACCCGTAACCGATGAACCTTATGATAAACAATCAGCTGACATTAAATCATTGGTTGAATCTTTAAAGACATTATTAGGTAAAATGGGTAATAAGAATCCATTAGAGAAACTTCAAGTTAAACATATAACTGAATTAGTTAATGATCCTTCAAAATTTGCTGATTTCGTTGGAGCTGTAGTCCATGGAGATCCTAAAAAGATTCAAGAAATGTTAGGATCTCTTGATGTTCAAAAAAGATTACAAATGGCATTAGAATTATTAAAAGTAGAATTGAAAGCTAGTTTAATTAAAGAGAATACTATTCATAATTTAAGTAGTAAAGCTGATGAGTATCAAACCAAACTATTCATCAAAGAGTTCATTAAAGAATTACAGAAAAGAGCAGGGATTGTTGAAAGTGAAGACAAAAAAGCTCATAAGTTTGACGAAAGGTTAAAGAAATTAAAATTGACTGAAGAAGCAATGGAAGCTTATAATTCTGAGAAATCCAAGATGGAAAGTCAAAATGAACATTCCTCTGAATTAGGAGTTAGTGAAAGGTACTTGGATTGGTTAACTTCTATACCATGGGGGGTTTATTCTAAGGATAGTTTTAATATCAAAAGATCAAGACAAATCTTAGAACGTGACCATTATGGATTAAAGGACGTCAAGGAAAGAATCTTAGAATTCATTTCTATGGGGAAGGTTAGTGGTAAAGTCGACGGGAAAATTTTATGTTTAGCTGGTCCTCCAGGTACTGGTAAGACATCGATTGCTAAATCAATTGCTGAATCATTAGATCGTAAGTATGTAAGAATTGCCATGGGTGGTATTCAAGATGTTCATGAAGTTAAAGGTCATAGAAGAACATATGTTGGATCGATTCCTGGTCGTATTATCTTTGCGTTAAAGCAAGCTAAAACTTCAAATCCTTTGATGTTGATTGATGAAATTGATAAATTGGATTTAAGTCGTGGTGGGGGTGCAGCTGCTGCCTTTTTAGAAATCTTAGACCCAGAACAGAACAATGCTTTTGTGGATAATTATATTGATGTCAAAGTTGACTTATCGAAAGTTTTGTTTGTGTGTACTGCCAATTATTTAGGAAATATCCCAGCTCCTTTAAGGGACCGTATGGAAATTATTAACGTTCCAGGATATACTAATAATGAAAAGTTTGAAATTGCCAAACGTCATTTGATTCCTGATGCTTCTAAGAAAGCTGGTTTAGAGGGTCAACATGTGGTTATCGAAGATAGTACTATTAAGAGGTTGATTGAGAAGTACTGTCGTGAAAGTGGGTTGAGAAATATTAAGAAATTGATTACCAGAATTTTCAGTAAGGCTTCTTTGAAGATTGTAGAGAAGATGGAGGAATTAGAGCCTTCTGAAACTGAAACTGAAGCTCGTCAACCTAAAGTTGAGGCTACTGAAGTTGTAGCTAATGCTAAGGAAACTGCCACTGAGGCTAAGACAGAGGCTAAGACTGCTTGCAAAGCCGAAACCAAGGAGACCAAAGCTAAAGCTGAAACCAAGGCTAAGGAAACTTCAACCGAAACTACTGAGGCCAATAAATCAAAAACTGACGAAGAAATCAAAGCTAAAGCTGCTGAAGCAGCTGATGAAGTCACTGAAAATATCAAACCACAATCCCAATCTGAACCTCAAGAAACCAAATCTGTAGAAACAGAAGAGGAAACCACAAAAATTCAAATTCCAGATTCAATTAAATTAGAAATCACTACTGAAAATTTAAAAGATTACGTTGGTCCTGAAATCTATATTAGAGACAGAATCTATGAAACTTTACCACCAGGGGTCGCCACTGGATTATCCTATAGTTCATCAGGTAACGGTGATGCGTTATATATTGAATCAATCTTAACTCGTCCAATCCGTTCAGGATCTGGTAATGCAGGAATGCATGTCACTGGTAGCTTGAAAGATGTAATGAAAGAATCAGCTTCGATTGCTTATTCATTTTCTAAAAGTTACCTTTCCAAAACCTTCCCTGAGAATAAATTCTTTGAAGCAGCTGATATCCATGTTCATTGTCCTGATGGAGCTATACCTAAGGATGGACCATCAGCTGGTATTTCATTCACATCATCATTAATTTCATTGGCTATTAATAAATCAATTCCAAGTAATATTGCCATGACTGGTGAAATCACTGTTACCGGTAGAGTTTTACCAGTTGGTGGATTAAGAGAGAAAACTCTTGGTGCTAAACGTTATGGATGTGATACCGTTATCTTCCCTAAAGATATTGAAAATGAATTAGAAGAAATCCCTGATGAAATTAAGGAAGGTGTTAAATTTATCCCTGTTGAGTGGTACCAAGAAGTGTTTGATATTATTTTCCCTAATACTTCAGTTGATGAAGCTAATCAAGTGTGGAAGTCAGAGTTTGCAAAGATTGAAAAGAAGAAGTAGGCTTGGTGCCTAGTACTGTATAGAGTGTATATACTTTTATGTAAATATCATTATTCGTATCTTGAACCTGAGCGTTAGCGAAGGTGAACAAGTCTGGGTTTACCAAGTCTGACTCTACTAAGTCTGAGCCTAAACTATCGAGTGGGATGCATTTCTACACATCTAAGGCTTATCTTCCTTTTTCATATTCCCAAAAAACTCTCTAACCTCCTCCTCTGTAACTACCTTTCCCTGCTCAGCAAATGGTTTGAAAAAATCACGTAATCGATCTCTAATCTTATCATAAGCTTGTAAACCTTCAACAGCTTGATCTCGGGGTAAGGTCAGTAAAGCTTCAGCTCCTAAATCAAGTAATGATCCCGATCCAGTAGATTCATTATCATCATCTTTAATTGGTTCATATATTGGATCCAGCATGTATAAGTATTCATGATTGGTAAGGAAACTTTTGAGTTGAGGGTTTGTGGTGGTGTCTTTAAGGTTAAGGAGATGAGGTTTGAACCCATATTTGAAGAAATAAGATTTGGGAGTTTTAATAATTTTTCTTTTCTTCATTGGTTGGTTTTCTTCGTCTTTGTGTTCGTCGTCTTTGATTTCTTTGTCCTCTTTGGGTTCTTTGTCATCTTTGAGTTCTTTGGACTCAGACTCTTTGGGGGCAAAATCCCTATACAATTCCTCCCACTCTTCCACACTCTTCACACCATCAAAATGAGGAAGACTAGTCAAAACAATATTTTCATTCTTTGACAACTGTTCAAAAACTTGTTCAAACTTCAGTACACATTTCCAACATATGAAAACATCAAAATCTGCCAATTTAGGAAAATATGGAACTTTTGTCTCTTCTTCATCATCATACCCACTGTCATTAACATCATTGATAGAAATATTAGTCAATGCTTCATCTTCAGGTTCAGTTAATTTATCCAATACATTGACTGATTCAGTCTTTACGGCTTTATTCAAAACCTCATGTTGATACCCAAGAATACAATCATCATGGAACCAATCTTCACCACACTCAAACCCAAAATAACATTGAAACATTGTGCCTTCCTCTTCTAAAGGATTATAAGGTTTCTCACAACTACAGAATAACCCTTGATAATTCTGATTATATTGATTGGATCCTGGTACATCTTCAGCTGGTAATTCTATGGTTTTTGTCCCCCATGATTGAGATGAAGTTGAACCAGTTCTTGGTCTAAACCCTGATTGTTGGGAGTTTAATGATGATTGAATTCTTAATTTACATCCCCCCAATTCAGTTTTGGCCATTCTGGTTGTACCACAGTCACAAACAAACCCTCTTTTAGAGAATAATTCAACTAAATCATGTGATGAATGGCATTGAATTGAACATGAATAACAAACCCCAACTGGGTTTGCATTTTGTTTAGAGCACGTTAGACATGCAAATACTGATTGTCTCAATTCTCCTTTTTCAAAAGTACATTCATTAAAATCAAAGGGCATTAGCCGCCTAGCTTCTTTTTCTAGAGCATTCTGTTCTTTAAGAAAATCAACTGCTGTTGTTATATCTTCTTTCATAATGAGTGTGAGGTGTTAGGTGTGAGGTGCGAAATTGGTGAACTCCGGGGAAGACAAAGACTCTGAAAGGTCTTACTTAGATCACATAATAATTCTATAATGATTTTCTACTACTGTGTTCCATATTCTTCAAGATTCTCTGGACATAAATATGGATAGTGGAGTCAAATATCTCAAGTACTTGCAGGACATTGATTGTTCTATTAACTCACGTGACCTTAGCCTTGTGAACCTTGTACATATGCACACCCACCAACTATACTCGTAAATACAATTCATGCACCTAACCTTCCATTAACCCATTCACCCCACAATAACAATATAAACCCGGCCGATTAGAATTTCCTATATTGCGCCCTTGCATTAAAACGGAATTGAACGCAATTTGTATTTATGGTGATAAATGCGAGATATTTTGCAACCATATATAGGGTTCCTCTTTTCCACATTGAACTGGAGATACGAAGGTGATGAATGAATGCAACAGGACTACTTTTGATGTAAGAAGTATGAAGGCTTAATATGTTGCTGCTAGTCTATGGAGCTAAGAGATGTAATGATAGCAAAATCCAGTAAGGGCCTCGTTAAGGGTCTCAACTAATTAGATACACATAGAGTCAGATAGCACCGATGACATATGAGTAAAACAAGGGCTAAGTAAAGAGAGAGAGCCTTACTCAGGTAAAATATACATTAACCTAAACCTGCTGAAAAGTATAAGAATGGTCATAATCTTCATGAACAGATCCTACACCAGATACACTTGAAGTATATGAACTTTCAGAATAAATTGGTGACCCAAATTTATCCTTGGCCAAACCATCTTTAACATCATTTTTTTGCTTTTTCTTATCCTTAGCTGATTTAGGAGTATCTTCAGATTTGGTAGTTGGCACTGAAGGTACAGTAGGAATTGATCCAGGCACGGACCCTGTAGGTACTGAATTTTGAACCGATTTAGGAGAATTAATGTCCTCAGTTGAAGATTCCAGTAAATGTTCAACATTAGCAAGTGACACACCTCGTATATCGGTTGGAGTACCATATTGATATTGATTATATTGATTAGGATGGAATTGATTAAATTGGTGTTGTAATTGTAATTCTAATTGTTGCATTTGTCTATTAGATGGTGATAATGTATGGTTAAACGTTTGAAATCCAATATTTAAATTGGTCAAGTTTGGTGATCCTTGAGCTAATCCATTGGGGGTTACTGTACCGTTATTAGTGAGGTTAAGATGGTTGAGATTAGTACTGGAAGGAATTTTAAATACGTCGAAATTGTAATCTTCAAATTGTCCTGGTGATAGAAGGAATGAATTAGCCATTTGTGTGAATGGGGAGCCATTCTTTTGTTCTCCTTCTGTGTCCCCTTGGGGGTCTTGTGGTTGTGCCTGGCCTTGAGTATGGCTTTGTGCCTGGGCTTCTGTCTGTGTATGACTCTCTTGAGTAAAAGGAGAAAGCCCTGGTACTTGCATTGAATTAAAGTATTTGAAATCGTCTTTTTTGCCATTCACTGCTTGTTCACTTCTATTGTCACTTCTATGATCAGTCGTGGAGTGATGTGCTTCATGTTGGTCATGATGATCATTGTCATGACGATCAGAATGCTGAGAATTATCACTAATTGATTCCCCATCCTCATTAACTTCCCTTATATATGATTTCCCATAAGGTGAAGGAGCAGTTTTCTTATTAACAATTGATTCAACTTTTGTATACAATTCTTGAGTAATGGTTATATCACTCTTGAATTTCGATACAAGGTTAAAAATCGATGTCAATATATTATATGCCGTAAACGTCTCCAGTTTATTTATAATACATTCATTGACGGAATCAGCTACACCTAAAGCCAATTCTAATAATTTTACACAAACTCCCGGTCCATTAGATTCAAAAGCGAATAATGGTAAATTCTGAGTCTCAATTAAAAAATCTTTTGCGATTTGAATAGGGTATTGATAAGTGATAGAATCATCATCATGAGATTTAGCATTTTTTATAAGTAACCCATTTTGACTTGAAATATGCCATGCTAAAGATTTCATCCAATATTTAGAAAGAATGATGTTTAACTTTTGAGTGTCTGAAGAGCTGTTTGTGATTTCAATTTTACTCAATTCATTTTGAACATTGGTGATCCATTTCCTAGTTGGTGACCCATTACTACTGAAAAGGTTTTTGAAATTATTAAGGTTAGATGGGTTCTTCTTACTATAATTTATCAAGTTATCGAAGAATTTCTTATCAGGGATTGAAAAGATTTTAACTAATTCAATGAACCCTGTCAATAATCCACTATATTCTTCATCTTCTAAAGCTGGTAATGGGATAGAAGGTTCAAGACAAACTGGAATATTATCCTCAATACACATGAACCTTTCAGTTACTAATAACATATAATAGATTTTTCTTAATCTATGAACTTCAGCTGATGGTTTAGAAGTATAAGCTCTTGGATCATGTAAACTTAATAATTGAGCAATTGAAATGGCTTCTTTCATATACATTACAGCTGCATGAGTACCACCTTTAATGTTTACATAATAAATGTAAAGAAAGAAACTAATCAACAAACTATCATGGCTTGGATCTAACCTATAATCGAATAAGTTTCTTGCTCTTATGGCTTCTTTAGCATAATCACTAGCATCAACATTATTAGGAATATCGACTATAGGGTTTGATCCAATAGTTAAAAATGTCAATTGCCGAGTTATAGCTGCACATACAGCACAACATAAACTATAACTGGTGGCATTTTCTGCTGTTAAAGTAGAATCACTTGATGGATTCAATTGAATTATTCTACTAACTAAATGTGCTACTGATAATACTGGCCAAATTCCATAATACCATGTTTGATAGATTTGTAAACAGGGTAATAGTTTATCAATAGTAAGGATTTCATTAAAGTTCCCTAAAGTATGAAGTTTAAGATTCCCCATAGAAAGGTTGTTTATTGAATCTCTGGTCTTTTTATGAATATGTTTAGGTCCACATTTCTTTCTTAATCGATTGTCTGTACATGGAACATTATGTTCTATACACCTTGAGCAAGGTTTCCTTTGATCACAACGGACTTTCCTTAAAGCACATCCATCACAAGGTCTTGAGTACTTGGCTCTTACTGATCTTTTTTTAACTTTCTCGGACATTCTCCGTGGTGAAAGTTTAGATCTATTCGGTATGTGACTGGTACTAGTTTAGGTCGGTTAGTAGGTCTGACAGACGTGGAAAGTTAACTAAAATATCTTTAACAATATAATTAGTAATATCAGTACTGTGTGAGTATAAATTAAAAAAAAAGAATGCGTATTTGTAAGGTGGGGTAGTCAGAAGGCTATAGAGAGGACAACACAAGAGGATAAGATCTCGGAGTTTAGGGCGGTTATTGGTATTAGTACCAAAATCTCCAGGGGTATGGTACTAGTTAGGGCAGTGTCACTATTGAATTCCCAATACCAAATCACTAATATTTTGAAGTCTTGACCAAATCTAAAGAAACCAATGAAGCCTTCTGTGTGCGGTGCTCGCGCCATGGATTTTCCATGACTGGTACGAGCACTCAACCTCTCAGGTGTATAACAATTCGGTTAAATAGTGGGGTAACCCAACGTTTTGTCTTCAACTTTAATAGCTATTGTTTTGTAGTAATAGGTTAAACAGGTTCAGTGCATGGATTGATTTGACCGGTGGCCGATTCCCGAGATTTAATCATTGGCCACAAACCATGCGAATGTTCGTATATTCTTGGTATCGGGTTATGAGAGTTTCATTGGTTTCGGCACCTTACCGGAACATCGGAGATTTACCGCCTTATTTTAAGTTATGATTTTCATATAGACTTAGGCATTTAACGATATCGTTAAACGTTAAACGTTGGGGATGGATTGTAAATCTTAGATGTTGGATTTTCGAGTGGACCGTATACCTTTCACATAACTGTGAGCAGGTTTGATAGAAGCATAACACCACACATTAGGAACTTTCACCTCCCTAATACACTGTATTATTCCTGTTTTACAATTGAATATGGCTATTATCCTTGCTAATCCCTTAACCCTTACTTTAAAGGAACTCAAACTGCCCCAAAGTCATCAAACTATAATCATCTTTATTCTGTATTCCTTGCTACTTTCATTTATCAAATATTGTATACACATCAAAGGTAGTTGATTCCTCAATGAGTATTCGAAAATGATTTTAACTCTTTCCTTGTTCACTTTGAACTTCTTGAATTGTGAACTCCACCTTGATGAACTTCACTCAATGAACTCTCCCATGACGTACTCTCCAATGAACTAATCTAATCTGCGAAGAGTAAGTCTAATTTGCAACCATTTAATTTTTTAGTGCGCTTAACTATACTCTATTTGGAACGATTTACCTATACATATACTTCTACTACTATAAATCCTTAAATACTTTATTTAAATATATTTAAATCTATTAATTCTATTTATTGTATACGTGTTTGTATTCTTTTAAAATATTTAAAATTTACGTGTTTGTGTACATACTATCCTAATTGTTCTCTATTATTCTATATTCTCTATTAACTCAATGTAAAAATCACAATTAAAAATTATTCTTTAATAATTCATATGTATAAAAAATAACAGCATTTGCAGGTAAACTACGAATCAATGTGATAGTTAATCCATTATATAGTCGAGATATTCCTAATCTTTTGATTATAGTTAAATAGTTCACCCTTGCACCACTAATTTGCATATTTGATTTAATAGTATCAATAGGGAAGGTTATTAAATTAAAAGTTAAACCAGCACAACCACCACTAATTAAAGAATTTAATTGAGATTTAGGCATTAGGGTTTCAAAGTATTCATTTGTGACTTCATAAGTTCCAAACCAAATGGCTGTACCATTAATTTCTCTCATAAGAGTTGAACCTAGACCTTTCCATAAACCTGAGATTCCTTCTGATTGGATGACTTGTTTGATAGTTTTTATGTACATGTTGGAACCCATACTAGCTGACTTAGAATTAATACCAGTGGCTTTAGAATTAGGACCAAGATCAACCCCTAAACTTGATCTAACATTAGCCACTTGTAATTGACATTTAATCAATTCAATTGGTGATAATACAAATGATACCATAAACCCTGAGATCCCCCCACTTATACATTTATGAACCAACCCCACATCTGTGCCTCGTTGTTTCATATAATCTAATGATGCATTATAAGTAGTAAAGAGAATAGCATTCTCTAAACAAGCACCTATCAATGGAGCTTTCACACCTTGGTAAAATCCTGTGAAAATTCCCTCATTTGTATAAGTATGACGAATCATCGACCACGTCGAAGTGGTGGTGGCAGACGACTGTAATCTGACTTTGATAGTATCGAATGGGAACTCTATTATCTTACCACATATTCCAGATATGGCACCAAATGTTAGTTCTTTTGTTATATCCATGTGCGACTGAGAGTAAGGTTAAGGTTTACTAACTTCTATTTAACCTCTGTTAAGGCTAAATGTATTAGGGTTTAGGATTGTTTTATAGGGTTATAGGGATGAATTATAGGGTTTGGGACTTTTTTAGGGGTTTTGGGTGTAATGACAGAACTTAGGTTGAAATAGGGTTAAAGTTTAGAGATGAGTAGTGAAATTGTTGGCGCCCTAGGTTGGAGCTAAGTTGGAGCTAAGTTGGAGCTAAGTTGGACTAAGTTGATGTAAATCGACCTAGATTGGACCTAAAATGAACACAATTAGTCTTGAATGAACAAATTACATGTAAATGACAGAGAACTAGGGATCTTCACCCCATCGATTAACTCCCTTACTTTCGCTTCGCTCAAGTAAGGCTTGTTATATAATTATATATTTATGATACTTTACAGACTTATCTTAATGGAATAAATCTTGAAGAAGCATTACCAGATTTACCATGTCTAACAGGAGTATAAGTGATTGAAAATTCACCTAAATATTTACCAACCATTTCAGGTCTAATTTCAACATTATTGAAAACTTTACCATTGTAGATACCAACAACTGAACCAATCATTTCTGGAACAATAATCATATTTCTTAAATGGGTCTTGACAGCTGGTGGTTTTTCATTTGGTTCAGCAAGTAATTTAGCAGCTCTTAATTTTTTGATTAATCCCATTGGTTTGGAATCTAAACCTCTTGAAAATCTTCTTCTGACTCTAGCACCACATAATTTGGTGAAATCTTCAGTTTGCATTTCTAATAAATCTTTTAAATCAACACCTTTGAATGAGAAGGTCTTGAAGACTCTCTTTTTTTTATCAGCTATTTGTTAGTATTAGTTGGTGGGGATGTCGGTAGGATTGTAGGGGGTTGTATATCTTCATTCGTTCTTTTGTTTTTTGTTTCGTTCTATGATCTAGTTCTTTTATTCTATGATTCTGTTATTCGTTGTTGGGCTCTTCAATAGTTTGACTTGATGTATCAACAATGATTCCTATCCATTCCTCTATTCTTCTCTTGTGACTACTTCTTGTGACTACTCTTATACTCTTCTACTTATGGCTCCTCCTATAACTCCTCTACTATTCCTTCACGGCACTCTTATACATACTTGCATCAGCCATATTCAATAAATTGTATAGATGAAAAATTCAGAAAAAACCAATTGGTATTTCTCACTTAAAAATTTTCCGGTCGTGGCCATCCATTTCCTTCGTGACTGTTTTTCGCAGTCTAACCTCAGTACTTTAAAACCACAAACAGCCATGTCGCACGTCGCACCATGATTAATGTCTCTATATACTGTCAACCGCACAACTAAACTGAAAAATTTTTCTACAAAGAATAGTCTGCTTCATAAATAGCTTAAACGTGATTATTCTATTACCATAAAATGAAATACTTAGCTGCTTATTTATTATTAGTTCAAGGTGGTAACACTGCCCCAACTTCTTCCGATATCTCCTCATTATTATCATCAGTTAATGTTGAAGTTGAAGAATCAAGAATTTCTGCTTTATTAAAAGAATTAGAAGGTAAAGATATCAGTGAATTAATTGCTGAAGGTAACACCAAATTAGCTTCTGTTCCATCTGGTGGTGCTGCTCCAGCTGCTGCTTCAGGTGCTGCTGCTGGTGGTGCTGCTGAAGAAGCTGCTGCTGAAGAAAAGGAAGAAGAAAAGGAAGAATCTGATGATGATATGGGTTTCGGTTTATTCGATTAAACTCTGTATTATATCTAATAGATAATCAACTGAGTTTTTTTCTCTGGTTTCTGTCTCTGTTTGTCGCTGGTTTAGTACTCTATTTAATTCTCTATTTGTGTGTTTGTGTTGTTACTATGGTAATACACAGTACGCCATTACTAGGAGTGCGTGCACTGACAATTGTACATAGTTCTGTGTAGTTCTATTGAGAGGGTCTACCATTCCTATATATACTCATACACTTAGACTATACACCTGCTACTATACACCTGCTATTATAAACCTGCCCTAATATACGGCCTAATATATGGCCAGAACTCTCGTTTCGCTCAAGTTCAGTCGCTCGAGTCAGGCACTCCTCAACTTAGCTATCACCTCCTGCTTATTCTGTAAATTCATCTTATAATTAATACTATCAACTAAAATCTTAAACTTATTCACCTCCTTAACTTCATTATGATCAACCACCTGTTGTAATTGATTCTTCAACCCCTTCAAATATTGTAATTTCTTAAACTTATAATTTAAATCTTTATTGACACTTATTAGTTTTAATCGTATATCATCGTATTGATTAATAAGGTATTGATTTCGTTTAAGTCCTTCATTGACTTGTTTATATAATTGGAGTTTATGTCTTTGGGTGGTATGGATTATATTTGATTCTTCTAATATCATTTCTGAGTCATCTTGTACTAGAAGGTCATCTTGTACTAGGCCATCTTGTAGGAGATCCTGTGGGTTTTTTGGGGTCTGTTGTGGTTCTTCTGGGTCGTGTTGTTCTTCAGTTTGGTCATTTTCACCTGAGGTGGTATCAGGTTCCGGCCGAACAAATAAATACTTCAGCTCAGGTAATTCACTAATCAAAACATCAAACTCTTTCAACTTCTCAATAGTTAACCCATCAATATTAGGCAAGATCAACGGTTTAATCAATGTCTCTACCAATTGCAATCTCTCATGAACATTATCCAACTTTTCACGTTCACTTTTCAATATTTGGTTAATGATTTGACTGGTGATTCTAGGCTGGAATACATGATTATTATGACGTTTTATCATAACTATGATTTTGGTTATGATTAGTTTCAAGTCAGATAAACTTATACCTTCATCTTCAGCAAGATCTTTTAGGCGGACATCTATAGGGATGGTCAGGTTAAGTTGTTTTATTTTCCCATCAATAAATCGTTTACAGTAGATGTAACTCTTGTCCATCTCTTGTCTCAATTTACGCGTTTGTGTTAATCCGTTGTACCTGAATACGAGACGGACAAAATACGGATCGAGTGCGGAGGATTGCTTGTATCATCACAAATACAAACACTACAATCACATGAAGGCAAACAAATTCGTATTCACTTACGATATAGATACAACCCTTCTTAAACTAATTCACAAACATCGTCAGGAAATTTATCAACGAGGGTCAACTTGTAAAGCATGGCAGTATATTTTAGATGAGTTTAATGCTTTGTTAGATACGTCAATTGCTCAAAGCAGAACCCTTAATAATAGGTTTAGAAAGTTAAGGAAAGATATCAATTTACGTATAACTAATGGGTTGGTGAATACTGAACATTCATTGAATGAAAATGAAAAATTGTTAATGGTATTGGGGGATTACTTTAGTAGTAAACCGGGGAAGATTACTGAGAAAGAGATTCAGAATGGATTTTTAATAGCAGGTAATGATGTTGGTTCGGGGTCAGGTGTAGGCTCAGGTATGGGGTCAGGACTAGGTGCTGATAATCAGAGTGATCTTGATATTAAGATTAAAAATGGTTCTGTAGGTAGTTATAAAAGTGGTAGAGAGAATAGTACCAGTTCTAGTAAGAATTCGATGAGTTCTAGGGGCAGGAATAGCGTACAGAAAATAACATCTACTACTGGTACCACTACGGGTGCCAGTACTGGAACTGGAACTGGAACTGGAACTGGAACTGGAACTGGAACCGGAAAGAACCAATCAAATGAATCTCATGATAATGATAATGAAACTAATGATAATGATACTAACGAAACTAATGATAATGAAGGTAATGGCCATGGAAACCAAGTACCTATAGGTCCTAATGACCCGAATAAAGAGAAGAAATTTCCTATACCACCAATAAACCTTTCAATACCACCAGTTTTACAACATATCCCACAACCAATTTATCCCCAATTCAACCATAATCTTCCTGAAATGGCTCATAGAGGTCTGATCCTGTTAGAACAAGGATCACCATTGAATGTGGCTCCATTGGGTCATCATTATTATCCTGAAGAGGAAGAGTATTATCAGTATTCACCTCTCAATCGGAAAAAGAGAGGACCAGTCGTTCCAGGGGTTGGTTCAGTAACAGGAGTGGGGAGTGGTTTAGGAACGGGATTCGGGTCTAATGGTCCAAAGATCAAAAGAGTTAAAGAAGATGATTTCACACCAGATTCACTCCATATAGAAACTCATAACCATGAACATTATCATGGTGAAACAAGTCCTGGCCAATTATATAAATTCATTCATAATTTGCAGCAGACACAAATGCAACAGACGAATGAATTCAATGAGTTTAGGAAAGAATTCTATGAGTTTAAGTATGAGATGGGATCGACTTTGAAACAGATTCAACAAATTGTTCAATCTATTCTGGGGAAAGAAAGGGGTTGATCGCCCTTTTCTGTATCCACCCTCAACCTTCTATACCCACTCCTAACCGTACATACCCATAGTGTACCACTAATTTTTCCTAATTTTATTCCAATCTAATCCTAATTGGCTATAATCAGCTTAATAGAAAATATATACAAATCGCAAGAATCGCAACCTTCGTCAATTTCCTTCAGTATGATAATCTCAAATTGGTGGTAATGGCAACCAAACTCTCCCTAACTACGTTCAATCTCCATTCTACACCCCACATATCTCTAACCCCGACCTAAACTACCTAGCCGGCCTAGTTACTACCATCACTCGGTACCACTCCCTCGGTACCACACTCTCTGAGTACCTCATCTTTGTGTCACACTCGCGATAACGCTTATCACCTTATCATACAAACTTCCTAAAGAATGGAAATATCAAACACCACCAGCCCAATACGAGATCCCCTGGTCTACAGAGGAGCAGCAAAAACTGCCCGTGTCCAAATTGTAATATCAATCATCCTCGGTTTATCGGCATTCCTAACATTTGCTATATTTAAACTAAGGTACCCTAAGATATATGTAGCCAATTTTAATCAAATTAACCAAAACTATCTCCACAGTAGTTCGAGACAGAACCTTCCAAAACTACCGGCTCATTCATTGTTTGGGTGGATTCCAATTTTATACAGAATTAGTGAAGATCAAGTCCTAGAACATGCTGGGTTAGATGCAGTAGTATTCCTTGGATTCTTCAAAATGTGTATAAAGATCTTGACAGGGTGTGTAGTACTAGCATTTGGAATCTTATCACCAGTTAGGTATTATTTAACTGGAAGGGTGGACCAAGATTACCCTCTGTATCAGGCTGGCATGTCTGATTACCACACAGACAAACATAAAAATAACGAATATTTATTATGGCTCTATGTATTATTCACATACCTTTTCACCATAATCGTGCTTCATTTCCTTTTCCAATATACAAACAAAATCATCAACATGAGACAAGTTTACTTAGGAAAGCAGAATAGTATCACTGATAGGACCATAAAGTTATCGGGGATTCCGCCGTATTTAAGAGATGAAATCGACTTAAAACGTCATATACAAACTTTGGGGTTAGGAGAAATTGAAAAAATTGTTATTGTAAGAGAATGGGGGCCTTTGAATAAATTGTTTAAAATGAGACGACATTACTTGAATTTGGCAGAAGAGAATTGGGTGAAGTACTTTGAAATGAATGGTCTTGATAGTGGTAAACTTTCCAGGGACTTGATTGGAAGTTTAGGTGAATCGTTCAATATGAGAAATCTGTCTGGGGGAAGTCCAGGGACAGGAAGTCCAGGGAGAATAAGTAGTCCCAGGGGAGTAAGTAGCCCTAGGGGTATTGGAAGTCCACAACGAGAATCTAGTAGACCTGGAAGTCCTTCTCAAGGTGACAATCCATGGGAACATAGAGATATTTTAAATATCCTTCCTGAAAGTGAAACTTCCACCATAAGCATAGAATCAATCAATAGCCTTCCTCTAGGTGATGATTCATATAAAAGACCTAAAATACCCAAAACATGGTACAATCCCTTCAGTATTAAAATTGACGCTTTAAGCCATTGTACCGAGCAATTAGATATCATAGATAAAGAAATCATTAGAGCTCGTAGTAGAGAGTACCCTGCCACATCTCTGGCCTTTATCACCATGAAATCAGTGGCTGAAGCTCAATTAATAGCACAAGCCGTTCTTGACCCTAAAGTCAATCATTTAACCACCACATTGGCTCCAGCACCTCATGATATCAGATGGGATAATCTTTGTATGACCAGGAAAGAACGTAACACAAAAATAGGAATGGTTACACTTTTCATAGGAATAATTAGTCTTTCCTTAGTGATTCCTGTAAGTTATTTAGCCCGGTTTTTAAACACTAAAACCATCAGTCAAATTTCACCTAGATTAGGAGAATTCTTAAAGAATAATGAATGGGCTGAAAGTTTAGTCACAGGGGTATTACCTCCATATATCTTTACATTATTGAATATTTTAATGCCGTATTTCTATATATGGATTACTTCCAAACAAGGTTATACGTCTAATAGTGATGAAGAATTATCTTCAGTATCCAAGAACTTCTTCTACACATTTGTTAACTTATTCTTGGTGTTCACGTTAGTAGGAACTGCTTCATTAACTGATACCATTAAAATAGCTTACCAACTAGCTCAATCATTAAGAGAACTCTCTCTTTTCTATGTGGACTTGATTATCTTACAAGGTATAGGTATATTTCCTTATAAATTGTTATTACTAGGAAACTTACTTAAATTTGGGTTTGGTTCATTATTCTGGTGTAAAACCCCAAGAGATTATATCAAATTATACAAACCACCAGTATTCAATTTCGGATTACAATTACCCCAACCAATTTTGATCTTTATCATTATTATTATCTATTCAGTAGTATCGACCAAAATCTTAACAGCAGGATTGATTTATTTTATTATAGGGTATGGAGTGTTTAAGTATCAATTACTCTATGCTTGTGTCCATCCACCACATTCTACGGGTAAAGTATGGCCATTAATATTCCATAGAATCATTCTAGGTGTTTCTATTCTACAAATTATGATGGCAGCTACGTTATCATTACAAAAAGCTTATTTCCCGGTATTGGCATTGATTCCCTTACCATTTATTGTAGGAACATGTTTGTGGAATTTTGAAAAAAATTATGTTCCTTTATCGTACTTTATAGCATTAAAGTCTATTGATAATAATAAACTTTCGGAGTATCATGATGAAGAGACGTTCTTGGATACAAGAGAAGTTAATGATACACTTAAAACATTAGATGAAAGGAGAGAAGTTGGACAAACTTATGAGTATCCATATTTGGTTGAGAGTTTAGATGGACCATTGATTGGGGTTGATAAGAATGATATTTTGTTGGTGAATAATGATGGGATGACAGTTAGGAAGGTTAAGACGGCTTTGCGATAAACCAATAAACCAATCAACCTGAGCGAAGCGAAGGTGAAGAGGTTGTTCTTTAATCCGCCCAGCTAGTAGTCTAGTTTTCATCATAGTACACAAAACCAAGTACACCAATGCAAGTACACTCAAAGACAGAGTCAACTCTTCAATTTGACCTCGTTCAAGATAAATAGCAACAACTCAAGGCAAGAATATACCAAAAACTAATATACATTAATTTACACTACTACAACCCACCAAAACCATACTCGTATAACCTAAATAAATCATCATAATTACTTGTAAAAACCTCTACAAAATCAAAATCACTATTATAACTGATAACCCCCGAAACCACAAAAGCACTAAATAAACTCTGTAGAATACTACAAACCACAAACACCAGAATTATCTTCACATAACTAACATTTGATATATTCTTTAAAGCTTCAATTATATTAAACACCGATATAGCAGCTACAATATTCAGTGATTGTAAGGTCTTATCATAGGGCCATATAAGCATTAAGATCGGTAGTAGTTTAATAGAATTTGCTACCAATACACATGTCAATAGCACGAGATGATGATAAATGAACTGATATTGAGAATTGATATTCTTATTCACAAGTTTATCCCAACCTAATATTTTGAAGAACATTAATTGAATTAATACATTGAACACCAAGTGATTCATTGCCAGTTTTAAAATGAATGACATATATTGAATTGATATATCTTGGGTTAATAAGTACCCCATAACTAAGGAATGCTGTGATTTCTTCTCTTCATAGGCCCAATTAAGGTAAACTTCAAATAGGATAATCATAGTTATGAATCGAATAATTTTCCCATACACTAAGAAGAACCCATTCCACCCCATTTTGGAGGGGGCGTCGGTGTTTTTAGTGCCATTGACTTGGGTTATTTGTGATTCTACCGTATTAAAACAAAGGTGTCTATAAGCTTGAGGTTTTAATAAAAGAATGTCGAGGAATAGAAGGACATTATCGTACTCGATGTATTTATCTACTACCAGGGAACATTGGGAACACACTGTAAGTTTTATATAATCTTTTTTATATTTGTGGTAGGATGATGAAACGTTAGGGTTTTTGCATTCCACACAGATCATGGCAACAACGCGAGCCTACTGGTGATTGCGTAGAGTTAGTGAGGGAGTTACTCTAAGTTCACCTACGTAGAATCACACTAAGTAGAATCACACTGAGTAGGGTGTAATATTATAGAAACTCACATTCAACAACACGTTACGTCTTGGACTCTGAATTAAGACTAATGTATTATATAATTTGCATTAGCTTTCATAAGTTGATTAAGTTGTATGATTGGTAGTTTTCTGAAATGGTAATCGCCGCACATAAGAATACAATCAGGGACTTATCGATGATAAGAAACTATCCGTTACTATACATTAATATACATGAGGATTATCTATTCAAGTCTATTGGTCCTATTTGATCTTTTTAGCATTTTTGTGCTCACCTAATGAGGACTCTCAGACACAAATAGATGGTGGAGGTGGAGTATCTGGAACTTTGCCTAATTCGAATTTAGTTTTGAGGAATCTTTCATCTATATCGTCAGGATTTGCACCAGTGTTGGTGCTGGATTGTGACTGTGGCTGTGACTGTGGTGGTTGGGATTGAATTGGTTGAGCAGGTTGTGACTGATTTGGTTGTGGTTGAGCTGCTTGAGCTGGTTGACTGCCAAAAGGTGATGGATTAGATTGTGAAGCTAGTGGATTGGTGATGGTAGCTTGTGTTGGCGTAGCACCAAATGGTGAAGTATTGTTGCCTGAATTACCACCGAATGGGGATGGGTTGGAATTAGAAGTACTACCAAATCCTGTAGACTGTTGATTTCCAAAGCCACTTGACCCAAATCCGCTAGAACCAAATCCACTAGAACCAAGTCCACTAGAACCAAAACCACTCGAGCCGAATCCTCCACTAGCATTAGTACCAGCACCCGCACCAGTACCAGTGGCCGTATTAGCAGCGGTAGTCGCAGAGGTATTAGCAGTTGTGGTGTTCCCTAAAGCACTAGAGCCAAAGCCACTAGAACCGAAGCCACTGGAACCAAAACCAGAACTTCCAAAACCCGAGGTTGCAGGTTTCGAGCCAAAACCACCAGAACCAAAACCAGAACCAGTTGCAGGAGTAGTAGATGATTGGCCAAATGCAGAAGTTGATTGACCAAATGCAGTAGAAGTAGCCGGCTGACTACCGAATGCAGAAGTTGTTGCCGTGGGTTGACTACCAAAACCAGAATTGCCAAACCCAGAAGAACCAAATGCAGATGTGGAGGTTGATTGGTTTGATGAACCAAATCCAGAAGATCCAAATCCGGAAGAACCAAAACCAGATTGTGCTGGAGCAGTATTTGAACCGAATCCTGAACTATTATTGGCGGAGTTATTGGCGGTGTTTCCAAAGGCACTACCAGTACTAGAAGAACCAAAAGCACCACCGGTAGAAGATCCGAAGGCAGATCCTGAAGTAGTACTACCACCAAAAGCACCACCAGTGTTCGTGTTAGTGGAACCAAAAGCACCACCAGTGTTTGCAGCACCGAAAGCACCACCAGTACCAGCACCACCCGTAGAACCACCAAACCCACTCAGACCAAAAGCACTTGAACTTTGTTGGAAAGGATTTGAATTAGCACCGAATGCTGAACTTCCTGATCCTGATCCAAAACCACTGCTACCAAAACCACTACCACCAAAACCACTACTACCAAAACCACTACCCCCAAAACCTCCAGCCAGTCCAGGGTTACTCATAAACTGACTGATATTCTCTTCCACAGTCTTGGGTATAAATTTCTTAGTAGCTATCTGATTCACACTCATTTGCAAGTACCTTGCAGCATTTCTCTCTGACCCCTTAATGGTATTCATACAAAATTCCATATCCTGTTGCCTGGCGTTCATCTCTTTCTCGAAATTGGCCAATGTATTTGTGGCCATAGCTTCCATATATTTTACACGAACTTCTTCATACGATAAGTCTCGACCTTCTATAAGGTTATTGACGGCTGGGGAAGGTAACCCATATGATGATAAAGCTGGTTTACTCGAAAAAGTTGGGAAATCTTTGACATCTTGTTTAATTTGATCAGCTTTTGAATCTAATGTAGCTTGACTTGTGAATGATGATAATGTCTCGGTCTTTCCATTTCCCGTAGGTCCAGAATTGGTTTGGTTGGTACTGGTCGGGTCATGGGAGAATGGACAACTCGACCCATTTCTACAATTTGGGTAGAACTTACAAGGTTTCTTGTTATTATTGAAGTTATTATATCGAAACATGGTTAAGTCTGTGCGACTGAAGTTTGAGACTTAAGTCTGAGACTGATGAGTTTGTGTTTGGCCTCGCTGAGAAAGGTAGGCACAAAGGGGTGAAAATTGTACAAATTTGGGGGTAGGTTATTTAATAGAGATCTACACAAGTATGAAGTTGTTCAAAAGTAGTTGTTAGAGAATAAGCTGTCTGATTTAAATAAATTAATTTATACAATACATCAACGTCAGGTGATATTTCACGTGACTATAATTCGTTACATAACTATTCGAACATAGAATCATTTAACTTCGCTTTGCTCAGTTTCATAGGCTCAAGATTGATACTTCCTAAACTCATTTAACAAAATAGCCCTATTCTCTGCAGTAACCGCAAAAACCTTCTTGTACAATTCAACATTTTCCCGTAATGCTGCTTCCTTGGTAGCCGTACCCTGTTCGATTTGCGCTAATAAAATCTCTAACCTTTTCCTTAAGAATGGTTTCGACATCGATACGTTATTATCGAAATTGATGTTACTAAACCCTTCAATCAAACCCATGCCAATTTCCGTAGGGAGAATGATTTCTGTCCCCCCAGTCTTCTTTTTAAGTATATACAGTCTTTGTTCGATTTTATGAATATGTTCAGCAATTGTAGCATCTGTACCAATCCCATTAGCATCCATTAGCCCGATTAGTTCAGTTTCAGTCATGTGACGTGGTGGTGAAGTTTTCCCTTCTTTCAATTCTCCTGATTTTAGCTTGATACTCTCACCAGTTACAAACGGTGGTAATTGTTCAGTCGACAGCCATTTCTTATAAGTGTAAACATCCAAATAATTCAATTCTGAAACTTCAAGCCCCAGTGCATGAAACAATTCATTCCCCCATTGCAAAGTCACAGATGTTTGGAACCCTTTAGCATCTTCTGAACAACACGCCAAAAACCTTCTCACTACATACTCATAAACTTTCTTCTGTTTAGGATCCGATATACTATCAAGACTCGTATACTTTACAGGATGAATTGGAGGATGTGATTTATCATCATTTTTACCTTCCCTGGGTTGTTTATACTTCCCATCAAGTAAATCTTTAGCAAATTGACCCCATCTAGGATCCTGAACATGAGTCTTCACTATATCTTTTAGTTTCATGGCTTTTGGGAACTTATCGGTTTCAGTTCTAGGGTAGGATATCCATCCTCCTTGGTACAATTTTTCAGCAGCATCTAAAGCATCTTTTGCACTCATTTTGAAAAAAGTAGCACAATCCTTTTGTAACAGCACTGTAGTTAATGGGTAAGGTTTATAATTACTTGTAGGTTTCTTAGTAACACTTTTGATAGTGCCAGTTTCAGTTTTCATACAATCTTGGTACAAAGTCGTTACAAATAAACGATCGAATAAATAATTTTTACTCCAATTGAATGAAGCAGTTTTCCCCTGTTTTTCAGCTTCAACTTTTATGTACCAGAACTTTTCTGATGTGAAATTTTTAACTCTTTTATACCTATCCACAATAAATCCTAGCGTTGGGAATTGACATGTTCCATAAGATATTACGTCATCTGCTAATTTTTGACCTTTCAATAAATCAGTTAAAAGTCTAGTAAAACTAGCTCCAACTCTTAAATCAATTTCTTGTCGACAATGAACAGCAGCTACAGATTTCATATTCAAGGTCTCAGGGTTCCTTGCAGCATGAAGGATATGATTCCTTTCTAAATGTGAAAAATGACTTCTCCATGTATTTGCCAATGTTATATTTCTATTCCCCTTGACAGCTGCTTCGAAGATTTCATACCCTATAGCTTCACCTTCACGATCACAATCTGTCCATATCATAAGGTAAGCAGCATTTCTAGCTTCGGTGGATATATTCTGATGAATGGCTAATTTGGATTTATCTGGCGAAACTTTGATTGGCAGTTCGAATAACCTCCCTGGGGGTATTTTCCCCCATCCATATTCGTCAGGGAAGTTCATCGACGTTATATGACCCGTTACTGATGTCATTGTCACGTCACATAATCCAACACCAGGGAACTCAAATTTAAAGTCAAAGTTAGCATTGAATTTACTTTTGGAGGCCCGTCTTGACAGTCTCCCTCCACTAAGGATACTTGTGACTTCTTTTGCAATTGAAGGTTTTTCAGCGACACAGAGTACTTTCATATCATTCCTTGATCTAAAACCTTATGAACTGAGAACGCGGCTCGCGTTGCGGCTTGATGAGATGAGTAATATAAATGATTTACTAAAATGGATGAATACTACCAATACGGCAGGAACACAGAAACAATCATTTGTATCACCTAAAATAGAAGCAAGAGCGTTTGAAATTGAAGGTAGAGGGTTGGCAGCAAAGTCAATAATTTTCCCTAATGAAGAAATCATCAAGATCCCTCATACGTTCTTATTGAATACTCATTCTATAATACGACATATTTCCCAATTCAATCCTGATATAAAGCTACCTTCTAGTTATGGGAATGTAGAATTAGATAGTGAAATTGGATCACAACATGATGACATCACTCAAATCTATTCGACGATTCAATATGAAGAAATGATTCATTTATCATCTTTTCAACTCTTATCGTTTTATTTGTGTATGGAACAGAATAGAAAAACTTCGTTTTGGGACCCATTCATTAGTCTGTTGCCAAGTATCGATACATTATCTATGGCCCCATTAGTCTGGCAGGTTTTGGAGATTAAGAATGCTCAACAGTACCTTGATTTATTACCTTCAACCACTAGAGTCCATGCTGGAAAGGTTTATGATAGATTCACGGCAGATTACAATAAAGTCATGATTTTTTTAGCTTCAAAACTCGATGCTTTGAACCCTAAGGAAACTTCTGAAATTGATCAAAAATGTAAAAAACTAATTAAGAAACAAACCTTTCTTTGGGCTTGGATGTGTGCAAATTCTCGTTGTCTTTATATGGACCTTCAAGAACGTCAAGATATTGCTGATAAATTTACTATGGCTCCATATGTAGATATGGTGAATCATTCTGATCAAGATCATTGTAAACTTGTTATCAACGCCAAAGGGTTTCATGTAATTACCACCACCAAATATCAACCTAATGATCAAATCTTCTTAAGTTATGGGGCTCATTCTAATGGATTCCTATTATGTGAGTATGGGTTCGTTATATCTGAAAATCGTTGGAATGATATTGATATAACTGAAATGATTGTAGAACAATTAAGTACTACTCAAATTGAATTTTTAAAGTCTATAGATTATTTTGGTGACTACACTATTGGTTTGGGGTCAGGGGTTTCTTATAGAACTGAAATCGCTTTAGCTGTTTTACAAGAACGTCAACCTTCGGATTCCAGAAGATTAGCTGCTTATGTTAAGGGATTGACCGAAGGAGAATCATATAAAGTTGGAACCCAACAGTATTTACGTGGGTTCTTCAAGGAGAAATTGAAGGAATGCAATGTTCATAAAGACTTAGTAAACAGTGAAGATCCTATTAAAAAAACTATAGGGAGGTTATATGAAGATATTAGAAAAGTCATTAATAAGCATTCTATTTAATAGTAGCATATTTACAGCGTTATATACAGGTATTATATTAACCACATTTACTCTATAAGGGTACCTAGAACTAAGCGGATTATAACGACAACCTAGCAGCACTTTCCTCTAAACTCTTCTCAATAGATACTTTAGACTTTACCATCAACATCAACATATTATTAGTTGGGGTAGGGATCAGATGTTTTATCCCAAGCTGAGATATATACCCATTGATATAATCAATTTCTGTTTGTTGCAAAGCTCTCGTGTCTTCTCTCATTGATGAACTATTATTAGACGTTAATTTTATAACATCAAACACCACATTTAAAAGTCTTTCTGGTGAAAACATCACATTGGCTTCAGGTACTTGTTCAAATAATGGAGCATGACTTATCCTTATGACATCTACAGCTTCATGTAAAACTCTTTTCATGATATTTACTACTTTAGTTCCATGTAATAAGTCACCATTCAAACAATCTAAAATGGCAGTTAATGGATTTATACAAGCATTTACAACTAATTTCTCTAGCTCAGCTATAGAGAATTCATTATATTCAAGAACTTTGGCATTTAAGTTTGGTGTTTGCGTAATTAAATCCACCATTTCACACAGTTCATGTTCAAACCTTTTCGGTATATAGGCTATTCTAATATTACCAAATCCTACATGATTTATTATAGTTGGTGAAGACTTATAAGCTCCATGTGTAACCACAGCTTTGAAGAATTTAGGCCTTTTAGGTACTATGGGCCAAAACTTCTCTGATACTTGATCTATAAGGCCCATCCCATTATGAACAAATAGCACGTTGGATTGTTCATCTAGGTAGTCTATATATGGTGCTAAAGCTGGGACAGTTTGATATGTTTTAGTGCTAATGATAAGGTTTTGGATTTTATAGCCGTCTTCATTTTTTTGAATGGTATCAAACGTTAACCCTGGAATGTTCGTTACTCTAGTTGAATGGTTTCTATTAGGTTCTATTCTATTTACAGTTAATCTTCCATCATACCGATTTAGACTGGCAAAGTTCCTAAATAACAAATTAAGATTTAATGAGGATTTATGAGCCGTTTGGAGTTCATGAGATATCAATCCTCCTATAGCGCCTACCCCTAGTACATGTATATCGATTGGTTTCATCGCACTAGTTGTATTGCAAAATCGCAGCCTCTGCAAAATCGCAGTGGTTTATGTTAGTGGTAGGACTTACTGGTGGGATAGGCACAGGTAAATCAACTGTTTCTAATACGTTGAAAGATAAATATAAATTGAAAATCATTGATGCTGACTTAATAGCTAAACAAGTCGTGTATCCAGGCAAAAGTGCCTTTAAAAAAATCGTACAAACCTTTGGGCAAGATATCCCCAACCTTATAAAATCTGATAAATCTTTGAACCGAGAAGCATTAGGTCAACATGTGTTTGGAAATAGGGAAAGATTGAATAAATTGAATGGAATTGTACACCCAGCAGTTAAATGGGAAATTGGGGTTCAGATTCTTTCTGGGTATATACATTTCAACAAGTTGGTGATTTTGGATGTACCTTTACTTTTTGAATCAGGCTTACATTTGATATGTGGTAAAACTGTCACTATAACTTGTGATAGGGAGATTCAAATTCAAAGGTTATCAAAGAGAAACCCGGAATTATCACCAGAAGATGTAACCAAAAGAATTGATAGTCAAATGAGTAATGAGAAACGATGTTTTATGGCAGATTTAGTACTTGATAATAATTCAAGTTTAAAGGATTTACAAGATCATATTGATTCAATTGTAGCTGAAATCCAACCTAATTGGATATTGACAATTTTAGATATGTTTCCTCCATTTGGAATTTTATCAGGATTTCTCACAATTGCTTTTAGATACTTTATGATTAGTTTTAAGGATAAAAAAGAGAGGTAATGGATTAAGTTTATGAATTTAGACAAGGACCGAAGACGGGGATTTATAGGGAGAAATGTATGATCAAGTTATCGTTTTTGATCTCTTTAGCGTATATTCATCTGTTGTTGAATTGAGAGTACCTGAAATAATACTGGATGGAACTTCCAACACACAGTTTGGATACGTAACTTAATGGGCTACTGAGCATAGAAGTTTTGATTTTATTTACTTCGAAGAAGTTTGCAACAAGAACAAGAAGGTTGTACCCAGAATATCGAATTTCTTGCGAGATAATTAGATAAATTTAGCTATAAATATAGGACCAATCGAATCACTAGACTCTCATATGTAACTTGGCATAAAGACCTCTAAGTTTTTCAGCAATTGGTAAGTTCCTATTTAAACCATAGTACGTGGTCATCCTATCAATGGTAGCATCATCAGCATTTTGTAATTCTAATAAAGTTGATGGGAATTGAGGAGTTGGATTATTATCGACAGAATAATAATCAATTGGATTACTTAAATCTGTGTAATCGGTAAAATCGTTGTTAGAAAGAGCTACCGACATTTCCGAATAACGTTGAAGTTCCCTTTGAAGTCTACCGATTCTTTGTCCAAGGTCCTCACGGCTTTCACCAATTTCTATTTGGACTCTACTGATTCTTTGTCCAAGGTCCTCACGGCTTTCACCAATTTCTATTTGGACACCATCGATTCTTTGTCCAAGGTCCTCACGGCTTTCGCCAATTTCTCTTTGAAGTCTACTGATTCTTTGTCCAAGGTCCTCACGGCTTTCACCAATTTCTATTTGGACACCATCGATTCTTCGTCCAAGGTCCTCACGGCATTCACCAATTTCTCTTTGGACACGGTCAATTCTTCTAGATAAGTCACCGCCAACTGTTTGAATTTCTTGAGTATTGGACATTATCATTCTTCTGAGTTCAGCAACGGATTCGTTTACAGCAGCAATTTCATTCATTAATGAATTGAAGTTGGATCTCATAAATCCAGATAATCCTCCTGCTCTTGTCGACATTGCATAACCTATGAAGTGAAAATAGCAAATCTTGGATGGGATTGTTTCTCCTATTTCATGTTCCTCCAATGGATTAAAAATAAATATGGATGCAATGTCATGCAGTTCGAGGTTACCATAGCATCTTCGCAAATTGGACATTGACCTGTTGTCGTTCACTTGATCCAAATTGGTGAAATTATTAGTGAAAACACTACAAGATTCACCATATTCATTCAATATGGGCCTGAAGGGTTCTTCAGGTCTTTTACACAAATTGTAATATTTGTGTTTGATGTTATACAACTTAATGATTGATTTTGAATCGACTCCTAATGCCTCAAGGATTGCAGTTGTTGCTTGATTACTAAACTCACTGACTCGTAAACTATAGTGTCTTATTAACAATAACTTTTCATTTCGTGTTAATCTCAACATTTGTCCAATACTCCTTCTCCTAAGGTTATCCGGAGGGAGAGTACCTTCTGAATTAGGCACATCAAGAAGAATTTCGTCAGGCTCAATCTTAAAGGAATTAACTATTTGAGCTGGGAGCGTGTATCCAATTGAGCCTAGTGTTTGTTGGAGTTGTGACAATGAAACGTTAATAAAGCTCAGCGTCAAAAAGGTACTGGCTTCGGGGTATGCTTCACGATATTCATTGTATACACCGGCAATGGATTGAAAAACCCCACTAGGCTCTGGAACAGGCTCTGGAACAGACTCTTGAGAAGCTTCTGCAGAAGCATTATTTGTTGCTTGATTCATGTTGTGATTTTGTGGTTTTGTGTTTTTGCAACCTTCTGAGATCTATCATATTGTCGTAATATACACGACATAATAAAATAGCGACATTAAAAATTGATAGTATAGAGTCGAAACAGTAAATCCAATAAAAGTAAATTAGTATACTGTTACCGAATTAATATCATACCACGAGATGTACCGGTTATTCACGTTCACTAAGCGCTCAGTTCACCAAGCTCTCAATTCACCAAGCTCTCAGTTCACTAGCTCACTAAGCCCTCCAATATTGTGCTAAACTATGTAACCTATCAATAACCACTGGCAAGAAAGCATTGACACTGTCATTAATTAAGCTTTGGAAATGAAGAATTGCCTCCTCCTCTGACATATCTAAACAGAATTTTTCTTCAACTTTTTCAACTGCTCTATTTGGATCACTCTTTATATCAGGTATATTAGCATCTAACATTAATTGGAATAAATTAAGAATTAAATTAGAATTTTTTCTTAATGTAGTATACGTTACAAAACAATAATTTTGGAAAACGTTAAAATTCTCATGATTTAAACCCCCCATCCCATCAATTACTTGAATAGGTAATTTCATTAACGGTGGAAAAGGTTTAGGATCTTTACCTAAAATATAACCAAAATCTGCATGCCAAAATTTCCCATTCGGTGATAATAAAAGATTGTCTAAGTGACGATCACCTACCCCTAACAAATAAGTAATAACGCAATACCCTGCACATGATTTAACATAATTATCTAAAACCGTCGAAGATACTCCTAAATCAGAAGTCACTGCGTGTTGTTGTAATTGGGTATTAGGATCGGTTTCATTACTTAAAACACTAGTAGCTATAGGTTCGGCTGGTTGAAGTTCTTTACTATGATGAATAAGGTAATTGAGGATTCCATTATTTATAGGTTGAGTATTATTACTACTTATAGTGTTGAACCCATCTTCATTATAATTTTTCACCAAAACACTATCTAAAGTTTCATTAGCTACAAATTGAATCATTCCGGCCACCGGACTTGTGGCTAAAATTCTATAAGGAGTTAATCTAAGGTCCAAATTTTCATTCTTCAATAATTGGTCCATTAAATCAATGATTTGAATAACCAATTGATCTTGTCGTAAATCATCACCTATTTTAAACATTAACGTATACTTGCCGTATTTATGTTTAGGTTTACCAAAAATATTAGAATTTGGGTCTTTGATGACAGTTTTCAATGTGATCTTAAGTGGTGATAATGAACTCTTGAATACTGAACTTTCTTCAGGATAACACCCACAAATGATTATAGATGGATCTAAAGGTAATGGGAAATGATGTGGGAATTTAAGGAATTCATTGGATGAATCTGATAAATATTCTCTTAAAAATTGAATTTTTCTAGCTGTAGATTCATTCTTTTTGAATGTGGTTCTTAAGAGCTCTACTAACTGAGTGAGTTTTTTGATGAACCAAACTTGACGTTTTAAGTAATTATAATTTGGTAATTTATTCTTTGACGAATGAGTTCTTAACGTCTGAATATACTTATTAAGTACAATAGAATAAATCTGTACAGAATTAGAACTGGCATTAAGTTGATCTTCGTTCTCTACCTTGACATACCAGTAAAGAAAATTACCCAACTTTTCATTTTCAATTGATTTTTCAATCAAAAACGATGCCAATGGAGATTTTTCTAAAATCTGATTCTCTTTGATCTTAGTGGGTTCGTTGATATCTTCATCTTCAATACTATTCACATCCAATTTACTTAATTTGTTATGTAATTCTGTGTCCACTATAATACTCTCGTATTTTAATGCTTGTACTAATTGTAAAAGGTATAAAAGTAATTCATCACCACTTGCTAATCTAAGTCTATCAACTGCAAATAATCGAAGTTGTCTTACATATTTAAAGATTTTATCGATTCTAGATTCCTTATCCTTGATATTTTGATCCTCATCAACTGTTATTCGTCTCACAAGTGTGAAAGGATTGAAATAACTACTTAATAGTTCTAATGCATCACCAATTTGGATCTTATCAGCTGACCAATAATAAGGCATGATTTCTTTAAAGGCATGATCTAATTCATTATCGTTATCCCAGTTTATAGATTTAAGGAACTTTGTTAAGAATTTTTGATTAGTTTTAGATTCAGTTTTGGGAATGTCTCCTCTATTAGCCCCTGCTCCTATACCGCCTGCTGACATACCAGTGGGGTTATTGGTAGTATTGTTCTTGGAAAAATAATACCTAAACTTCCAAATCAAATTCTTTTCATTTTCGGTCAATTCAATATTTGATGGTTTATTCAATATTTTCAACAATTCATCTCTTAATTGTGGTGTAGGCTTTAATTCTTTATCCAACAAAATACTATTATTCATATTTCTCTCAAGTTTATTATACTTTGACTCTATAGGATCGAGATAAGGCGTCTCGATTTGGGGGTTGGAAAGTAATCCAAGATTAGCAAAATGATAATCAGGATCAAACACTTTAGTAGAATGTATATCGATTTTATTGATAATGAAACTTGTATTACTGAGTTCTGCAGGTTTATTGGTTGATTTGAAGTTTCGAATGATTTCTTTGCCATCCGGCAAGGGATACGATATATCTGCGTAAACTATGGGTAATTCAAAATTAGGTAATTCTATGTAAAGGTGGAATGAATTATGATCTGATTGAGTGTTATCTAGCTGCTGTTCAACTATGGGTAATGATAATTTGTCTAGCCATTCTACTTTAGGGAAATCACCATTTTGGTGCTTAATTAGTTGAGATTCTAGCTCATTTAAATCATTATCATAATAATTAACTTGCTCATCATCCGGCTCGTCTGTTGATATTGGAACTTTCTGTAATCCTGATCTTAATGTGGAGTCACTCTTGTTAAATATAGAAAGGTATCCAACCCCAAATATTGTTGGTTTTGTGTCTACTATCTCATATAAAGTTATCTTAAGATAAGAATCGATAGACAATTGATTATAATTAATGGCCAATTGAATGATTTGATTCCATATTCTTTTATTACCACTGAAACTGTGGTAAGTTGAATGTGACGGTATAGTTAAATCATTATGGTTTGAACTACCAATGACTTGAATCTTTATTAGTAAATCTGAATTTAATTGAATTTGACTATACTTTTTGAATATTGAAGGATTGGAATATTTATCCGAGGGTTTGGCAAGGGTTTGAATATATAATGATGGATTAGAAGGTTTAAGTAGCGATACTTTCAATTGAATTGGAATTTTTAGATCTTTTGCAAGCCCAAATGCTGCTGTGTTATTCTTCTTATTCATTGTTATATCGCACTGTATAGAGGATCATCATGCGAAACTAGGTTTAAGACAACCGCACTCTAAGATAAGACTGAGCAAAACAATAAGAGACAACACTGAGAGACAGCACTAAGAAATTATATACATGTTAAATCCTATTCTGTCCAAACCAATTATAACCCTTTTCACTAATCCCACCGGGAGGCTTTTCATCTTCTGATGATAATGATACATTAGAATCACTATCACTATCCAAATTATAAAACATTGATTTAGATTTAGTTTGAACTAATGGTGGTCTATTTTGAGTAGCATTGGCAATACTATGACTTTTACCTTCATCAGGTGATTCGGATTGATTAGTTGTTTTAGTATAAAATCCAACTGGGGTAGAATTATTATCACGAATTGATTCACCAATCACTGAAGGAATGAATTTAATTGAATTCTTCCTTGATCTATTTTTATTAACAGTTGGTGAAGTACTCTTGGATTTTTCCCGTTCTTGTTTCTCCTTCTCCCTTCTGAACGATAATGTGAATTTTTCTTCATCGTCACTACTACTATTGATCAGTTGTTGCTTTTGGTATAAAGCTAATAAACTCTTACCGTTGTTCATAGCCAATTCATGTTTATATTTAGCAGACTTTGATCTGTTTAACATTGGATTCAAAGTGGAATTAGTATAACTATTATCTTGTGCTTTTCTGGCTTCTTGGATGATGTTTAAATCCTTATGATCTAATGCTACAAGATCAATATCTTCATAAATCGATTCATTACTTAATGTAGTGGTTAAGATCTTTGGTGAGATATGATCTCTTAAATGATTACCATTACTATTATTAGGTATAACAGGGTTTGATATGGCTCTTTTAGTACCTGTGCTGAGGAACCTTGGGAAATCTGTTGTTGATGAATTATTAGACGATGGATTAGATCTTTGAGCTTGAGCTAAATTGACTTGACTATTGACTTTTTGATTCAAATGATGTAATGGAATATCACCAGTATTACTGTACTTCAATTTCATTGGTCTATAATCATCATTAGAATTTAATTTACTTAAATCAATAACGGAGTTGTTTCTTGTAGGTTCAGAACATGGTGATACTTCCGGTGTTACTGGACGTTTGGGTGGATTTACTATACTGAATCCTGGTTTGAAAACGTCAGTATTTATCATCTTTAATTTGAACTCATTCTTAATCTTGAACGTATTAAGTCTTTGTGGGGTCCAATCTTTAGCAGCTGGACAAATTGGATTATTAATAATATTAGGGTTTTTATGATTATCCTTAGTGCTAGAGATTCCAGACCCATCTAGATCTAAATTTAGTGATTGACTGTTAGCCATTTGGTACGATTCAATTTGATACGATTGTGAAGTATGTGGAATTTTAAATGAAGCTCTTGGTTTATCTTCCTTCTTTTGTTTCACCACTGATTTATCTGGGTTGAGTTCGTCCCTTTTTATGAAATTGGTTTTGTAGTATACGATATCAGAATCAAGGTTAAGAGATGTATCAATATGAGCAAAACTGAACATATTTAAAGCATCTTTCTCTAAAGTCCAATTATACTTTTTAGGCTTCTCTTCCAGACCATCATCAGGGTCTACTTCATCATCGTCTTCGTGTTCGATTTTTCTGGCAAAATTGATCTTGGCTTCAGGGATTTCATCAAATATTGGATGGTTTACAAAATACGATAAAATGTTGTTAATCATATACCCGTGACTTACCACTATTATAATATCTTCATTATTCATATACGATGGTTTATCGTAAGTTGCCAAGAGTTTCTTAAAATATTCTTTACAATTATCCTGGTAATCTTTGTAACTTAAATCATAGCCATTATAATGACCCAAACTAACACAAGGTCTGAAATTTGAACATGCCAGTCGATTCTTTAATAATTTGATATTAGGGGTGAACATTTGATATGCATCATTAGAATCCATAAATGGTGGTTTATTTTTCATTTTATCATGAATCCATTCACTCAAGGCAAAGTCACCTAATAATTGGAACCTTATCTTATAATGAGGGAATTTGGCTTCAATTTTCGACTTTAAATGCGTTATAAGTAGATCAGCAGTTTGACAACACCTTAAATAAGGTGAAAAATGAATGAAAACATTTTTTTTCAAAGTTTCGGATGTTTTTGTGGTACTAAATGCTTGAGATACATCTAAAATATCATCACAACATTCTTGAATTTGAGTTTCTGCAAAAGTTGATAATGATGGATCATATGGTTTATAATCAGGATATAAGGCCGTAGAATTAGGATCCAATTCCAATCCATGGTCTATCCTTTGACCGTGTCGCATGAAGTATAACTCAGTCATATTGAACCATTAATCCTTTACCTTAGTATAGAAATTTTTTGATGCGAATGATTACCTCATGAAATGTCGGGTCAACAAGGTTAGAGTTATGGTCTTGTGCGTTGTTTTGATGTTTACAGAGATCGGGCGAACTAGAGAGTGACATTCGTGACTAGGACGTACTCTGGTGGGATATTTATAGATTTGGGGGATTGTTAGGCAACATATTATGGAATTTTCGAGGTCCTACATTGGTTCGGGTCTACAAGTTGTATGAGGATGAGATCAGGAGACCATCGCACGTCATTTCAGATAAGGTATTAAGGTTTGATCACGGAATTTATTATTACAACATAGTGTCTACCCTGGCTTCAGGTCTAATGCCATTACCTGACCCACACCTTGCAATATGACTTTGGTGGCCTTAAATCATTCAAACCTCACCTTGACCACTAGACCCTTTCATGTGAAAATGTCGTAGCATGATGTAATTCGACACCTGAGGTCGATGCTTCAGTGCTCGGTCTGCTCTGGAGCACTGATCTAACGGTTTTGGCACTACATCCAATATCAAAACTTGTCAAGAACGCGACTCAATCAGTCTAATGAATAATGATATAGTGAATATCATATATACACTTCCTGCGTTGGTTTCGTTACCAGGAATCTTGTTATCGTACAACTTGACTTATATAGCGTCCATTGAGTTTGATGATGCCATTAGTTTGTTGATTATAGGCTTATTAGCTTTAATCTCGTCATGTTCCTTGAGTATTATAGTGTACGCAGTAGATAAGGTTCAGCCTTTCAATATTCAAAAATCGGGGAATGGAGTGAGATTCATACTATCAATAGCGTTGGTACTTTCATCGACCTATTTCATCCCCATCAATCGAATTTGCTTTGTATGGATGGAATTAATGATGAATTCTAATCTTTATACGATATTAATGTTTGCTTTTGATATTTTTTTTAATGTTAATCAATCTACAAATTTACTAAAAATCGTCATTGGATACTCTTGTTTGATTATAGGGTTTAAACTTTTCACATTAAATGTTAACCTCAAGGTATCAGTAGCAGCTTTGGGTATATGTTCGTTGATAGGTGTATTCGTTATACCTTCAACTATAAATCCATTAATGTTCATAGTAAACACTTTCATGGGAGCTATGTTTTTATTGTCATTAAATTTCGCTAATTTCAAATCATGGTTGACTCCGATTATCTTATCGATCATAACCTTAGCACTTGAATACTTGTACCCCTTAGGAGTGATCGAAACCAATATCCTTTTCAATTTGATACTTCCAGTACTTATTAAACCCGGTGATATTTCATTAAGTTCATCAAGTGGCTCGTTTAAAATCATCAATGAATTATTAGCTCACAACGACACAAAAGCTATTTTTTATTTCCTTATCTTAAACACATCATTCATGTTTGTTCAATTGATATACTCCTTTAGATCAGGATCTTTAGGATTATTCCTGGACTCACTTCATATGGCATTAGATTGTTCTTCTTTGGCTTTAGGGCTAGTGGCAGGAATCCTTTCCAAGTACCCTATAGATAAGAATAGCAAGTACCCTTTTGGATATAGTAGATTTGAAACTTTAGCAGGGTATACTAATGGTACTCTATTAGTGGGAATCTCAGGAGGGATTATATTTGAAGCATTTGCACGCCTTTATAATCCTGTAGAATTGAAAGAAACTAATGAATTGATTGTGGTTTCTACTCTAGGATTAATTGTTAATTTAGTTGGAATATTTGCTTTCAATCATGGACATGATCATGGGCATAGCCATGGGCATTCACATTCACACTCTCATAGTCATTCCCATTCCCATGCACATTCTCATGAACATTCCCATTCCCATGAATCTAATGGAACTAAGGAACCGTCAAGCGATACTGAATCAGGTATGAACGATAATATGAAAGGTATATTTCTCCATATCTTAGCTGATACTTTAGGATCAGTTGGAGTAGTAATCACAACAATTTTAACTAAAATATTCAAATGGGAAGGATTCGATCCTATAGCATCATTAATTATTGCCATATTGATCTTTTTATCAGCCACACCATTAATCAAATCCACCGGGTCGTCGTTATTATTATCATTAAACAAAAACTCCGAGTCTAAGATACGATCAATTTTACAAGATATTCAAACTATTAAAGGTATAAAATCATTTGCTGCACCAAGGTTTTGGTCAATCGATAAGGGTATGACTGGTTATATACATATTCAAATTTATAGAGGAGAAAACTCCAGTTATTTAAAGAAAGAAGTAAGTAAATTATTTGATGATAATAAAGTTCAAGTCTTCATTCAAATGGAATTTGACTATGAAGAATGTTGGTGTAGGAATAATGCTAATGATTTAAGTAACTACACTAGGTAGATCATAATCTGCACCCAAAGTGTACATCATAGGTAGACCAGTTGCAAAAGTAAACAGTAATTAGATCAACTGATAGAAAATATATTCAGAAAGAGATGAAAGATTTTTCACTAGCCCAAAAGCGCCTGATAAAATAGAAAAAATGTACGTTCAGTATTAAAAAGAGAAATTTGGAGGTTCGTCTCTGCACTCTATGAATTGTTAGGTTGTTTAGTGGGGCTTGTTAGGAGAAGGGGCAGAAATTATAGAATAACACACGTGACCTTCTTGTTAGTAAGCCAAACCTCAAGTTCGCATCGTACATCTCTGTCTCATCGCGATGTCAAGAGTAGGTGTTTTAGCGTTAGGTCCAGCAGGAGTTGGTAAATCAACATTCTGTAATGCCATAATATCACACATGCAAACTATTGGAAGGAGAGCTCATATTGTCAATTTAGATCCCGCTGCTGAGCCAACAGATTATGAATTTACTATTGATATACGAGACTTGATTTCTTTACAAGATGTTATGGAAGAGATGGATTACGGTCCTAATGGGGCATTAATTTACTGTTTTGAGTACCTTATGAATAATTTGGATTGGTTAGATGAAGAAATTGGCGATTATAATGATGAATACTTAATATTTGATTGTCCTGGCCAGATTGAATTATACACACATATTCCAGTATTACCTAATATAGTCAAACATTTAACTCAACAATTAAATTTCAACTTATGTGCTACATATTTACTAGAAGCTCCCTTTATCATTGATAATTCCAAATTCTTTAGTGGTGCATTGAGTGCTATGTCAGCTATGATTTTGTTAGAATTACCTCACATTAATATCTTATCGAAAGTTGACTTGATCAAAAACGAATATAATCGAAAGAAATTGAAACAGTTTTTAAACCCTGATCCATTATTATTAGCTCAAGAAGATGAAAGTTTTAATCCAAAATATGCTAAATTAAGTAAAGCTATTGCTAATTTAGTTGATGATTTTGGTATGGTACAATTCTTACCCTTAGATTGCAATAAAGAGAGTGATTCTGTAGCTACAATTTTAAGTTATATAGATGACGTTACACAATGGTCCGAAGCTCAGGAACCAAAAGAACCAAAGGATGAAGTAGAAATTGATGATGAAGACTAATTATGATAATGGTATAGAGTAATATATGATTAGGTTCAATTAAGCCAGATTCTCATTCAAAAGCCTATTATCATCAGTATGTTGCCGAGCCACGGATTTATTAATATCTTTAATTAGTTTCTTAACAATATTCTTTAATTTATAAGCCAGTGAATTATTATCGCACTGTAGGTAGTAAACTCGTTCTGATTCTACAGATTCGAGAAGTAATATTCCAAAGTAGCTATAAGACTTCAAAACAGGTGCTATTCATCATTGAAATTAGAGTATAAACCCATTTCAGTGAGTAGTGCACTAACCAACTATCCAAATGACATACCCACATAAACTTGCACACCACATCAATCCTGCAAATAGCCTGTGTGGCGTAATGGTTAGCGCATTTGACTTCTAATCAAAAGATTCCGGGTTCGAGTCCCGGCATGGGTTCCATTACCAATGCGGATTTAGCTCAGTTGGGAGAGCGTCAGACTGAAGTATACTTTAGTCACAGTTAATCTGAAGGTCCTGTGTTCGATCCACAGAATTCGCAATTTTTTTTTGCTTATGATACTTTGTTTAAGGTTTTGTGGTTCATCATATAATTTTATATTTGAAGAACTTCCCATTAGTAAGTGTGAATTCCATCCCATTAATTTTGGCCTATGGGTCTCTCAAAGTATTAGAGTAAGGCGAGAGTAATTTATAGAGAACATATTAATCGTACACAGTACTGTTCAATCTTAATCTTATCTTATCTCATCTTTCTCTGATTCATCTTATATTCATACATCATCTATTTTCTTCTTAACAAAGTTTCGTAAATCCGTAAAATCTTTTAAATAAGTATTCAAACTATTTTCTCCAACAATTAATTTAAAATTACACAAAAATAAAAATCCAACTTCTATCTTTGATAATTCTTTTACCGTTACACCACCGACTGTAGCAAAATTCTTTTGTCTTTGATAGATATCTTCTAGCTTTTTAGTCAGACACCTTATCGCAGCTAATATAATTCTATGAACGTTATGATAAGTTAAAGGTAACACATCAAGTAATATACTTAATTTAAATATCATCAAACAAGCATGAATATAACACAGAACTGATATTGAAGAAGAATAAGTTCTAATTCTAATTAAAAAATCTTCAATACTTAAATCTGGTGGTTCAACTAATCTGAATACTTTGATGACATGTTCATTTTGTCGTCTAATCTTTGGGTCCTGATAATATTCAAAGTCATTAGTGATGTCATCAAAATTAATTTCACAGGATTTGTTAATATCGGTTGTTGCTAATAAATCTTCTAAGGTTATTATCTCATCATTAGTTTCTAGAGAATCTGGTGTTGTTTGCTTTGGAGGATCAAATATTGAACAATCTACTTTTGCCATTTTGGTTGGTGGTGAATTTGGTGGTGTGGTCTTTCGTATGGCTCCATTATTAGTGGGTATACTTATACTACTGGTTTCACTACTCACACTGGTGATACTAGATTCACTATTTAATCCACTTGGCAATGAACAAACTTTCAAATCAATACCTCTTTTGATCAACTGTTGATCTCTAAATTGTTTAAGTAGCTCGGGTTTACTATGTAACTTGATAATATCTTCTAAAGTGTATAAGAACATAGCAAGGGCTTGTAAATTATGTAATTTATTAATATCCTTACTGCCATCTTCTATATCTAATACTAAATCATGAATATTCACATCATTTATTTCTAATGGTTCATCTGTGAAAGTTTCAGCTGATTTCTTCAACGGTAACTCCAGGATATCCATGTGTATATCTTTTCAAATTAAGGGGGTTTAATACTCGGATCTGTGGTTGTAAATTGAATACTGGAGAAGTATTGTGCGATGTTTATGCATTTGCTCGGAAAAATTATTTCGTCATGTAAGCGCATAACCGAGCGATGCCTTACCGAGCTTAAAGTTCAAGGCGTTCAGGTCACTTTAGTTGTGTAGAAGTAGAGTTAGTTGTGTCCCAAGTACCAATGATTAGCGGTGTAAGTAAGGGTAGAGAGTAATAGTGTACAGGGGTGTGTATTCAAAATCTATTACCTATGTTGCCTCTTACCAAAGGCATTATGATTATCTTCACTTGATGCTAATCTCTTCTTCCCATTCTTGGAGAAATATTCCTTCTTTCTTTCCTTTTCCTTCTCCTTCTTGGCTTCTTCCTTCTTAGCGATCTCCTTCAATCTATCCTTAAACTTATCAGTTTTTTTAGCCTTACGTTTAGATTCCTTTTCATTCTTTAAGGTAGAAATCTTTTGCATTAAATCTCTGGCCTTTTTCTCTTCTCCACTAACCACAACAGCTCTTTTAGCCATATAAGTTTTCTTTTTTTGTGGTTTCATTTCATGAATTTGTGATTTAAATGGTAATGATCCTTTAATGGCTTTTGGTACTCTTAATGGATTAAATTTCCTTTCTTGTCTTTCAATCTTCTTATATAAACTATCAGAGTTAGTTGGAGTTTCAATAGCTCTTTCAGCTCTGACTTGTCCTGTCAATTTCATCCCTTTCCATTCACTATGATTTTTCATTAGAAGTGATGTCACTGGATTATAAAAATGTTTGACTTTAACTGGATACCATGTCTTTAAGAAAATAGTATCCGATACTAAAACTTTATCTTCAAAAGTAGCTCTGAAATGTCCATCAGGTTTTGATAAAGCCCTCTTGATTTCTCCTCTAATCCCAGAAACACTTCTGATTGATGCTCCTTCGAATTTGGCAACTTCTAATGAGTTGGTGAACATATCTTTAATAAATGCAGTGTTACGGAATACTTTATAAGGGTAACCAACTAATTTCAATTTTTTAACAATTTCAACCGTTGAGTCCAATTCTTCAACCACCCCCGTAGCTGCAATTCTGAATGATCCAGTAGTCGACATATTATCTACAAGATTAAACCCTACAAACGTAGTATTAGGTGCAACTAATGGCCCATAAAATGATGCAAAACAATATGCGTGTTCTGGAGTATATTTCAACATTCTATTACGAGTTCTAGAATCTGACGTGGTATAAATCGGAATGGTTTGAAACCTTCTCCAACCTAATGATAAAATCAAAGGATCTTGAGATTTCAAAATCTTTTTATGCCAACGATGTTTTCTGATTCTAACATTCATTACCCCGAATCTAGACTCAGTGGCTAATAATCCCCCTAAAACAATTGGGAATTCTGGATTTAAGTTTTCAACAAACTCACAAGGAACTTTGTCAAATACAAGCTTAACATAAGATCCGGATTTGTATCCTTCAATCCTTAACCTAGTTTCACTATCCATCTCGGCAAATTCGGCTTTATTGATTTCCAATTGTTTGGCCATTTTATTCTTCTGCATCTCATACCAAGTATCTGCTTCAGTATTACCTTCTGGATCATCAGCTCCAAACTCTCTATCTTCTTCTTCCTCAAATTGCATTTTCAATTTGGCTTTCTTTTCTGCATTGAGTTGCCTTTGTTCTTCAATTGATAATTCTTTAGGAGGTTCATCGTCTTCTTCAAATTTAGCAAAGTCATCCTCTTCCTCAGAGTTATCTTGATCGCTATCTTCTTTGTCATCACCTTCTTCTTCACCATCTTGTTGTTGTTCGTCGTCCCCTTCTAAATCTTCGAAGTCCCCATAAAGCTCCTCATCATCATCACCTTTGTCTTTATCATCAGAAACCTTAGGTGCAGTCAAAAACCTGGCTTTTAAACTCTTATACCCATTTTCATACTCTTCATCACTATCTTCAATTCTAGAAGCATCAAACTTATCCTTTAATTCATCTAAGGATGGGAACTTCAAAGCCCCTTCTTCATCCTTAGGCACTACAACATCTTTCTTCTTGAAGAAATCATCATCATCGTCTTCAATGTCTTCTTCTATATCCTCATCATGTTGTTTCCATCTCTTAATTACATCAGATGGTTCTAAGTTAGGGAGGTAAATTAATTTATTAATATCCCATCTTCTTTGTACTGACCCTTGTAATTTTTTAGCCGTACGCCTGTACTCATTGTCGAATTCATCATCTGAAGATAATTGAGAATCTTCAGCTATTTCGACTTCATTTTCATTATACTTATCATTAAAATCAATTTCGACTAATTTACGTTCTCCTTCATCATCGTCAAATTCTTCCTCATCAGAGTCTGAGAATACTTCTCCTTCTTCAGGTTCTTGAACTGATTTTCCATATATCCTTGGATTTCTTAATGTAGTTCTTCCTGTATCTGAAAGTTGTTCTTCATCATCTTCATCTTCTTCGTCCAGTTCTTCTTCAACTTGGTTCAACAGTTTGGAGGATGAAAATAATTGTAACCCTGGTCCTTCTTCAAATCTTTCAGTCATAGTTTTCTGTACATCCTGTAAACTAGTTACTAACCTTTCACCTTCTCCCATGAACTCACTATTCTCTTCAGGGTTAAAACTTTCCTTATCTCCAATATCAATATATACAGCATCTTTATCAACCAAAACTCCTCCAACATCCGACATTGGTGCATAAATGATTTTTTGTTTATCTTCCAATCTCTTACGTCTTCTTACAGTTTTAGCAACTGGTTCACCATTTTCAGTTTGTTGTTTTATTCTTTCTCTTTCAATTTCTTCCAATTTTTGTTCATAATATGGCGTAGGACATGGATCTGGTAATTTTTCAACTGAATGTACATAATAATCACCAACTCCTGCTATATGAATATGAGCGTTAGTAGAAGGTAATGAAGTTCCATGTAAATATCCATAAACTGCAACTTTTCTATCACATTTAGGTTGATCTATAATTGTTTGTGGATGGGTTAAATCTGTAACTCTATCGGCTAACATATAGGAATGCTCGTTTCTCCATTTTAAAGGTCTGAATTTCATCACTGATATGAATCTAGTTAAATTTAAAATTTCTCTATCAGGGTATCTACCATTTAAAACCCCAGATAAATAGAATAATTTGGCACCTTGGTAAACTTCCGTCCAAAATCTATTTTTTAATCTCTTTTTGGATGCTCTTAACGTGGATTGTGACTTGAATAAATCTAAATGAGTGGCAACTCCTAAAACTCTAGGCATACCATGATGTTGAGCGATATTAAGAAATTCCATAGTTTCCATTTCTAACCCAAAATTCCCATCTACAAGTAATAATACCAAATCAGCAATCTTGGCTATATCTACCATGGAATTCAAGTCATTATTGACCTCAATGAATGTTAATCTTCTTCTTTTACCACTAACTACTGTGATAGGACCTTTGACTTCAGATAAAGTGGTTTTGGCCAATCTTCTAACCAATGATTTGATTAAAGTGGTTTTACCAGTTCCTGGTGGTCCTACTACTGCTACTATAACTGGAGGAGGATCATCATCTGGTGTCCTATCTACCATAGGTACATGCAATTTCTTCTCATTAACATCTTGTGATCTCATGGCTTGTCTTTGTAACTTCCCTGGAGCACTTACAGCAAAGGCCTTGGCATTTTGACCATTCATATGTAACTTCTTCTTCGCCGTGTTCCTCTTAGAGGCCACACGGTGGGTCTTATTAGACTGTTGAGTTTCCATACTGTACTAAAAAAATCGCATCTCACATCGCATCTCATAAAAATTTTGTATCAGACCGGTACACCAGGTCGGAAATAGGTAGTTAACAGTGGGTCGGTTTACCTGAGTGAGATCAACCGGAACTTGACGTAATAATTTTGGCTGCAAACACAAACCCAATTATGGTGTTCTTACTTTTGGTAATATACTTTCAATTGGTATTTGGAAAGTCCAAGTATTGTGAAGGTGATGGTTTAGGACTGTTTACAGGCTTTAAAGTCCATAGACAATATAAAGTATCAGGGTTTATTCCTAGTTCCCATCAATTCTTGGTGTTCAGTCATTGTGATCATGGAATTACGGATTATCAAAAAGTGGTGAAAGTTAGATCAATTAATAAAATTGATTGGGAAGTACCATTTTGTATGTTAAAGCCTGTTATAGGTAATATTCTAGAAGAGAATTTGACTCCTTCTAATGAGACTGTGTCTCCATTAAAGAGTGTTCATTTGTATGTTGATGCCATAGATTCGAAAAAGAATATAGAGTCTTCAAGGCTTGAAGAATCTTCAAATAGAACTATTGAAGTTAACACAAAACCCTTTAAAACAAGAAATTTTGACCGTTCAATATTCGGGAGAAGAGGCGGTGGTACAAGGGTAGCCAAAATCATTAAAAGAAGCAACTTCACTAAGAAAGTCAAAGATTTGAAATACTATCTCAAACGCAAACTCCAGAAGTTTGTTGAAAATAATTTCCCCATCAAAAGCCCTATCATTTACAACAGCCAAAAAACTAGAGATCGAGAAAGAGACGTTGACGGTGCTGATTTACACCATGCCATGGAACTAGAAGCCAAGAACTTAGTGTGCTATAAATTAGCCAGAAGAAAGAAATATGCCAAAAGAGACCTTAGTTTCTATATCCCTGACACGTTCGTAGGTGGGTTATTTCAATGCTTAATACCACCTGAAATCAAACATAAAGTATTCAAAGACTTTAGTATGAAGGCAAGTCTTGAGGATTTGAATTTCCAATGTGACGAATCAATGGCTCAGCCTTTAGCACCTTTATTAGCTGATCATAGTGGTAAACAATGGTGGGATATCAAGAAGAATATTTTCAGTCCTGCAATTACTCAAACAATTCCGTTTCTAACTACATCCACTAAGTTCAACCCCAGGTTCTCCCTAACTGAAACTCCGGATATGTCTAAAGATACATGGGCTGCAAAACTAAAGGTGAATGAGGATTATAATTTTGATGATATTGATTTACACTATATAACTCAGGCCATAGGTATAACCTCGGACTTCTTATTTAAGCTAATAAACCCGATTGATTTCAATAGTCTTTTCCAAGAGTCAGAAGCTTCAAATATTCAAATCAATGGGAAATCCGTGTTGGAACACGATGTGGTTCTTAATACTGTCAAGAGATTTTCATTGGATCATAAACTTGGAATTCTTTTAGGTTTGGATAAGCGGTATTTGAAGAAGATGTTCAAAGTCCAAGAAGTTTGGGATCTATTAGTGGGAGAGTAGCAGTATGAGAGTAACATCAAAAAACTACCAATGGAACAAGCACCATTGGAATATCTAACCAAAACCATACATTTAACTAAGTTACATTATATTATCTAAATATACCTCACCGTCTCTATATAAAATCATTCTTACCAGTAGGTTGACCGTTTTCAGTATACACTGATTCATTTCTATTATGACCAGCATATTCTTCAACATTATCACTTAATCTTGTTAAATCTCCATTTTCATCTTTTTTCTTTCTTTTTAATGATAATCCCTTAGCTAGACTTTTGAATTTAGATCCTAAAATCCCGGTATTTTCAGGGGATTCACTACCAGAATCATCTTGAACTTCAATATCAGTTGATTTTTCATGATTCAATTCTGGAGTGAAAATATCTTGTGAACTATCATGAGAATTTGGATCTGTTCCTTGGTTCATTTTATACATTTCTTCAGCCCAATTATTATTATGATCTTGAGCAGCTAAACCTAAAGCCGATAATTCATTACCATCATTTCTGTCATCTTTTTCAATTTGTGATTTACGTTTGACTGATGACATTCTTTGGAAGGAAGTTCTATCATCTCTTGCTGGAGCAAATCTTGCATCAGGATTCTTAGATATCACACTTAATAAACTGAAAACGATAATGAAAATCAATAAGATTAACGAGAATGCAGCATTCAAAATAAAGAAAACCCATGCCATGATTGAAGCAACTGGTGCAGCTTGACCAAATAAATTGGAAAAGAATAAAAAGAAAAATGAATTTAACGTGGTGACAATGGCCATACAATAATTGATAATATTAGTTGGTTTGTTCAAATAAGGTCCTTGAGTAAATAAGTAAATGGTATAAGCCAAATCAAGAATAAATACAACAACTACTGATACTTTAGCAGCAGGTTGACATAAACCAATGAAAATCCCCTTGATTAAATTATAAGCTAATATTACACTACCAAACCAATATTTCTTAGCATTGAACATGGTATAAACGAACCCGTATTTATTTAAAACTTTTGGTTCTCCGTATAATAAAGCAGCAGGATTTTGGAATTGTTCAATGGATTTCTTACCAATAATAAAAGCTCTATAACAACTCCATCCAATTACACCCAAGACTAAAAGAAGTAATAAAACCCCTAATACAATAAGAGCAGGTGAATCATTTTGAGTGAATTCCCATAACGATAAAATGACAATTTGTGTAAACCCAATATAAATGTATCTTAAAAGAGAACCTTTAATAATAGTACTGAAGGATCTTCTGAAGAAATTGAATGAGTTTGGATTGAGTTTTTTGGTGTACATCAAAAGGTCGATAATTTGTTTGAACACAAATAATACAACAACTAATAAAATACCAATCAATAAGAAAAACGTAAATCCAGTTGCAACAATTGAAGTTGGTTCAATTTTAGAATTATATCCAATTCTCTTGATACCTCTAAGGATAGTCAAATTTTTATTGGATGATAAGTTGAAATCAAGGGCTCTTTGAACGATAGCATTATCTCTAGTTACGAAATCATGTAAATTAGATAAATAATCATAAGCTCTTTGAACCAAAATTTGATGGGTGGTACCTTTGAAATACAAGGTTGGATTACCACCAGTACTTTGGACGTACCATCTAAAGATGTCTTGCATGAATTGGACTCTAATCAAACCCATAGACCAAGCTAAATTTTCAGCCCAAGCTGAGGCAATTGGAGGTAATCTTTGAACAGATTGCATACAAACAACAACCACAGATTGGAAGTACAAGAATAAAGAAACTGCATTAGCGGATACATTAGATGCAGCATTAGAATTACCAAAAGTTGATAAGATAGCTGCAATTAATAACCCTAAACCGGCAATAACTGCAGTAGCCCATTTAGCACCGGTTTGTGAAACAGTTTTACCATTAGTGAATGAAGCTTGTAAACAACTAATAGTATCACCACTATCTTTATCTAAGATAATGATTCTAGCAATAGCATCAATATCAGGAACAGTATAAGCAATACCTGGGATTTGTGCAGCTGTGTCATTAGAAATATATTCAATACTATCAATTTGTAATGCCCCCGGGAATAATGGACAAAATTGTTTCCAACCCATAGAACATAAATCGAATTTTTCATCAATGATGGCAAACCCATATGCGAATACTTGAACATGTCCGATAACATAACCACTAATTTCTGTGGTTAAATCAACATTATATCTTAATGATAAGTCATCGGGATTAAATGTGACATTAAAATATGATGGTGTGATTAAATTATCATCCGAACATGTCACCAATGAAGTAGCCGAGATCTTCCTGGTAGCAAAAGCTGGCGATATTAATAAAAGGATCAATATAAGGAAATTCATAGGGATCAAATCAATTCTCACTTTCCTTATTTCAGTTGCAGATGATAGTGGCTTGGCACTATTATTTATTTAAAACGAACTGACGTTTGGTTTAAGTAACGATGGGTAGTATAAGTTGCACCGTTAGTATGTCGTGTATAATTTCAATACGACTATGGACGTTTATTTCAATAAACGATTCCTGAATGTAGCGAAGGAAATCAACAGTTAAGACCCTATGAAAAAATTTCTCGCACTGCACACCTGTTCGCGACACGTTATTTTTAGATGTGCTGCTGCGGATGCGTAAATAAACAAACAGTTTATTATTTGGCTTGTCTATGTATTGTGAGTGTGTAGGTTAATTCCGGTATAAATCACAATACGAGATTTGAATGGCCTTATGTAAATACGGGGTTACCTTTTCGGTAGGTAAACGCAGAGCTATAGTTAAGGATTGGCGTTATATCTTAAGTTTACTTCTCGAAACTTTAATCTCGTTATAGGTAATCGATACACAAACAGAGCACAACACGAACCCAGAGAATACAACACCCAAAAAATACAAACCAGTAGCAGAGAATATTTACAAACCAATAGGAGAAAACAAATAAAAAGGCATTCATATATAAGATCTACACTATAAGTGATATTCTATTAACCTAACAGGTTCTTTGATTAAATCATCACCCCAAACCAATCTAATAACATCCCAAAATTCATTAGCAAAATTGATCTTGATTCCATACTTATTAAAGAAATATAATTCTGGCTCATTCATTTCAAAATTATACTTATTCTCATTATCCCTTAATAAATCATTCAATTTACTATCATCATTAATAGCTTTGATGTATTCTTCAATCAAATCTTTACGGTTTTCCCTTGGTACAATCATCTTTTTAATACCACTTAAATGTGCTCCCAACATTTTTTCTTTGATACCACCGATTGGTAAAACCAATCCTCTTAAAGTGATTTCACCAGTCATGGCAATATCCTTTGGTACAGGTTTTTCTAAAATCAATGATAAAAACAGTAAGGCCATAGTAATACCAGCTGATGGTCCATCTTTTGAAATTGATCCCATTGGTACATGTAAATGAATTTCTAAATTCTTATACCTTTCAATCAAATCTTGTTGATCCTTTTCATTAAGGTTTAAGAGATTATTGTAGATAATCAGTTTGATAAAGATGAGTCCAATTTTACCACTTTCCATTAATACTTCACCTAATCTTCCTGTCATGTTCAAAGATCCACCGTTTTTATTAATGAATCCAATACTTTCAAAAGTCAATACAGATCCACTACCTTCCCCATTATACGATAATCCATTGACTATACCAATTTGAGTTGGTGTTTCGTAAATTTCCAAAGCCATATTAGGTAATGGAACTCCTAAGTATCTTGGTAAATCAAATTCATTGACTTTAGGACTATAATGTTTCTTTTGAGCAATGGATTCAGAATACTCAACAGCTTTGTTTCTACAAATAGTTCCCAATTTCCTTTCCAAATTTCTTACTCCTGCTTCTCTAGTATAGTTGTTGATAATCTTTTCCAAAATCTCATCATCGATATCAATCAACTTTGATTCTGGAAGTCCATTTCTTTTGATTTGTCTTGGTAATAAGTATTTTCTTCCAATAACCAATTTCTCGTGATAATCATAAGCATTCAAATCAATCATTTCTAACCTATCCAATAATGGTCTTGATAAATTATATGGTTCATTGGCAGTACAGATAAAGATAACTTGGGATAAATCGACTGGGAATCCTAAATAATGATCAACAAATGAAGAATTCTGTTCAGGATCTAAAACTTCTAATAAAGCAGCTGATGGGTCACCATTGAATTTATTTGCGCTACTGTTCCCGCCAATAACTTTATCAATTTCATCTAAAAGGATAACAGGATTCATGGATTTAGCTTTTCTTAAACTTTGGACGATAACTCCTGGCATTGCTCCCACATAAGTTCTTCTATGACCTCTAATTTCTGATTCATCTTTGATTCCCCCCAATGAAACTCTTTGGAAATTTCTTCCTAAACTCTTAGCTATGGATTTAGCTAATGATGTTTTACCAATCCCTGGTGGTCCACTTAACATAATGATTGGTGATTTATTCTTAGTGGCAACTTTCTGTTCATCATTGTTTTCACCTAATAATTTCAATACCACTAAATATTGAATTAATCTCTTTTTAACATTTTCCAATCCATAGTGATCTAAATCTAATTGGCTCTTGGCTTGTTCAATGTCAATATCTTTATTAGATTTGAATTTTGAAATGAACTTGTCAAATGGGAGATCACTTACAATATCAAGATAATTTCTAAGGACATGGAAATCACTATTACCAGGACTTGAAGATTTAATACGTTTGTAATCTTTCAAAATCAATCGTTTCGAATCTTCATCTAAGCTGATATTTGGGAGAACTTCTTTAATGAAATGAGTAATATTTTGAAGATCATCTTCGTCATCATCAGCTCCACCAGGATTTCCAGGTCCTGCTCCATTACCACCACCATTCATATTACCGACGGGATTTCCAGCTCTTTTACGAACCAATTGTTTCTTATTCTTTTCACTAATATCATCCAAAATCAATCTGATACTTTTTAGTTGGTTAGCTACCACTGAAGCTTTTTGAATATTAGTGGCCTCATTGAAAAACCAACTGTTAACAAATGAATTGTTCTCATTTAATTTGTCAAAAACTTCAATCATTTTAATTGTCATATTATTCAATTCAATAATACGTTCATTAATATCTAATTTGTTTAATAAAGTTGTCTTTTGTAAATTAGGAAATGGAATAATTGCACATGTCAAGTCGATAATTTTAAATAAGTTATCAAAATCCCTCAAATTCACTGAGGCATATAATCTCTTTAAACTTAAATAAGCCTTGTTGAAATCATTGGAACTAGACAACTGTAAAAACAATGAATTGGCTAAGGGGTTTAAAGTTAACAAATTATTCTTTTCACTTAAACTTTTCTTATAATCTTTTAAGAAGGAATCAATCCTTTCGAATAAGTTCTTAACACTAACATTTAACCCTTTGAATGGTTTTACATTTGCTTCGGTGAATTTACTATTATCAAGCTTGACGATACTTTCATTTTTATCCTTCTTGGCTTGGATACCCCTAGTCAAAGCTTGAAACGTTAATCTGATATTATTGTTATCATCAGACACTCCGATAATCTTAACTATAGTTAAGACATTAGTCTTGGTAGAGTTAATAATCTTGTCAAAATTAGGAGTGATTGCCAAAGTCAACCAATCAAAATCCTTTGGTTCGACCTTGTTCAACTTGTTGAACTTCAAAATCCCTTGAATAGCATCCTCAGATAAATAATCATCCTTATCAAAATCATATTCATCAAGCAAGTCTTTAATCAAGGGGACTTGAATTTTAGATTTAAATCTCGATAATAAAGCAGCTGCTTTGAATCTGGAGAACGTAACATTGTAAATTATCCCCGGTAATAATACCAAGTTAGAGTCGAGTTCATATGTTGGCAAACAAACTTCTTTCATTACTAATAATCGGGAATGACTTGATCTTCTGACTTAAATGTGGAGTGCGCGCTGTGGCAATTCACTTGTGATAATGTTCGATAAGGTTCTTTGGAGTTTAAGGGTTTAAAGCCGTCGGTGATTTCGTACACTATGATTTAAGAGACTTTTTTAGAGTATTTGGTGGTAATTAGAGGTGATTGGGTACTGTTATAGGTGTTTAAGGTATGTTAATGATATCCTCGGTTTATTTGTACTAATGGGGTTATACTGTGCGGCATAAACCAGGAGACATTGTTTCAGATTATTTCACTGTTTAGTTCCAATTTAAAACGATAAGCGTCGGATGTGTGTAATGTGGTTGGATTCGTGTTAAGCATTTATTTCTACTTCTGTACTTAATGCTTTTTTGCAACCTGAAGTTAGTACTTGGCGATACCCATTTTAGCTCCCTCTCTTATCATAATATGTAGAAATCGCAAATTTCAAATTAGTAATATCAACCGCCGGTATCTTATTGAGGGGGCATTCAATCTCACCACCAGGCTTATGTTAACTCTACCGAAGTTATCAAACATAGTCACACTATATACCTAACTACAGGTCAAACATATAAGTCTCCTATAAATCAACTAAACTCTTTCATAACCCCATACTTACTCAGCATCTCAGTCTCTCAGAAAAAAACTACGATGAGACGTCTAGCAACACAAGCTAACTCACAATTCAATGTATTTGATAGGAGTGCAAAGCTCCTACAGAGGAATCGATTCCCTCTTAAACATCCTGAAGAATCAAGGAAAGCTGAATATTTAAGAGATGAAATTGCAAGAAAAACTATTGATAGATTATCATTCATAACCAGAGACTTGGGTAATTTCTTAGACTTTGGATCTAATGGTGGTAATTTACTTAAACAACTCTGCTTATCAGATACCCAAGATAGTGCCAACATCAGAGACAAGATTAAAAATTATATGATGTATGATTCATCAAATATTTTATATAGAGATCAAAATGAAAAGTACTGGGACAATTTTAAAGGTAAAATTGATAGGGTTCAAGGTGACGAAGAGATGTTTAACCATCCCAAATTGAAAGCCAATAGTTTTGATGCTGTGGTTGCCAACTCTTCATTACATTGGATAAATGATTTACCAAATGCTTTAGCTAATATAAATAACGTATTAAAACCTGATGGATTATTCTTAGGTACCTTATTCGGAAATGACACAATTTTTGAATTGAGAACTTCATTGCAATTAGCCGAATTAGAAAGGAAAGGTGGATTATCTCCAAGAGTTAGTCCATTCGTGCATTTAAGTGATGTTGGATCATTACTTAATCGCGCTGGTTTTAATTTGTTAACTATTGATGTTGAAGATGTGGTGGTTGGGGGTTACCCAGATATAGTGGCTGTTATGAATGATCTCCAATTAATGGGGGAACAGAATGTTGTTTTGAGTAGATCAAATTATTTGGACCGTGATTTATTATTAGCCGCCAATGAAATCTACAAGACATTACACGGAGAAGAAGTTGACGGAAAAGTTACTTTACCGGTAACTTTCAATATAATATTTATGATAGGATGGAAAAAGAGTGAAGATCAACCCCAACCTTTAGCAAGAGGGTCCGGACAAGTCAACCTAAAAGATGTACTTTAAACCGCAGGCTTGTTGCCTTAATGCCAGCCTTACCATTATTATTACTCTATAGTGATACATAACGCATTAATTCAAGTGGGGAATCCCCCACGCTGCCCCTCGATACCAATATACAACCTTCGCATGGACATAAAAAACGGGCATATTGCCATTTCCTAATTCATACCATTTCTCCTTTTTTCTGGGAAAATCCTCACCGAAAACCAGGACCCGTTTACAAATTAGAAGAAAATTTCAAGGTATTTTCCGTGGGGGGACGATTCGGCTCTATATGGAGGTTAGTTTACCGTATTCACCCCATAATAGGTTTACAAGCTTACCGTGTCCAAGTTTATCGTCAACTAAGGCAGGACATCAACTCTACATATAGTTTATTGTTGACAAGAAATCAGGTGGTGGCAGATACTGGTGGGAGATATAATTGCGAGCATTTTGAAAGGCAGCCAGCCAAGTGCACCAAATCTCTGTAATTTTACGGCGAGGTTAAGTAACCTATTAGTCACTAAAAAATGAGACATTCGTTAAAAATTTCATCTGTAACCCACATACGAGTACATAGATTTCGATTACGACCAAATCCCGTTGTCCTCAAAATCATCCCAATCAGTATACAAACTATAATCATACTATACTAAAAGACGGAATTATTAGAGAAAATATGTAACCCCACTAATTCAATTAATCCTAAAATTATTAAAAAATAACACCAATAGGGCAAAAAGCCCATTGTCGAAATCTGGAGTGCATTGTTTTGCGAGAAAATGGTGATCTTACATTTGTGGGGATGGGACATATGTACGACTTTTGGGTAGTGGAAGAATGTTTAGAAATACGAAAAATTAAATATATAAACTCCAACTAAATCCTGAACAATAGATCTTAAATTTATATCAAATCATTTATTAAAATATGAGTGAATCAGAAAGTGAAAAAATTCATGTTGACATTACTCCAAGTGAGGATTGTGTTGACAATTATTTAAGAACTGATAGGAAATGGTGGCAGGTCCCTCATTTAAGAAAGTTAAATATTGCAGTCTTTTGTATTACTTTAGCTTCTTCAACTAACGGTTATGATGGTAGTATGCTTAATGGTTTACAATCTCTTGATGTTTGGCAAACCAAAATGGGTTTGAAAGATAAAGATACTTTAGAACCAACTAAAAATTCTAATGATTTATTGACCCAATTATCTAATGGTACCATTTATGGTTCCCTTTTAGCTGTTCCAGTTGCTCCATATTTAAGTGATATCTTAGGTAGAAGAGTCGCTTTAGTCATTGGTCAACTTCTTGTTGTTTTAGGTGCTATTTTACAAGGTTGTTCAACTAATTATGCTTTTTTCTTAGCTTCTAGATTCATTATCGGTTTAGGTTTAACTATTGCCGTTGTTGCTGCTCCAGTTTTAATTTCTGAAATCAGTTACCCAAGTCATCGTACTGCTGCTACTGCTTTCTATAATACTTGTTGGTATCTTGGTGCTGTTATTGCAGCTTGGGTTACTTATGGTACTAGAAATATTGCTGGTACTGCATCATGGAAATTACCTTCTTTCTTACAAGGGGTTTTACCATTAATTCAATTATGTTTCATTTGGTTGATCCCAGAAAGTCCAAGATGGTATATCGATAAAGGTAAACACGACAAAGCTGAAAAAATGTTAAAGAAACATCATATCGGTAATTCTACTGATCCAAAAGATTTAGCTTTAGTTGCCTTTGAAATGAGAGAAATTGAAGCTGCTATTGAATTAGAAAAATTAAACACCAACGTTTCATACTTTGATTTCATCAGAAAGAAGAATTTCAGAAGAAGATTATTGATTATCTGTTATGTCCCATGTATTATGCAATTATCTGGTAACGGTTTAGTTTCATATTTCTTAAACAAAGTTTTAAACTCCATTGGTATTACTAGTGCTACTAAACAATTACAAATTAATGGTTGTCTTTCCATTTATAATATGGTAATTTCAATGGTTGTTGCCTTTGTTGTTCAATACTTTAAGAGAAGACATGTTTTCTTATTCTCCATTTCATGTATGTTAATTTGTTACATTTTATGGACCATCTGTTCCGCCTTAGCTGAACAAAGAAATTACCCAACTTCATTATCCAATTCAGTCTTAGCATTTATTTTCTTATACTATGCTTCTTATGATATTGGTGCCAATGGTCTTCCAATTTTATATATTACTGAAGTTTTACCATACACCCACAGAGCTAAAGGTTTCAATATCTTCAACTTTGTTCAAACTTGTACTTTGATTTTCAATGGTTATGTTAATCCAATTGGTATTGATAACATTACTTATAGATATTATATTGTTTGGTGTTGTAGTTTAGCTGTTGAATTAGTAGTTGTTTTCTTCTTCTTCCCAGAAACCAGTGGTTACACATTAGAAGAAGTTGCTAAGGTTTTCGGTGATGATATTACTGAATTAACTCATATGCCTCCAACTGATTTGAAATCAAAGGAAAAATTCATTGAAACTACTACTTCTGTTTAAATTTAAAATTACAGTTTAATATTAAGATTAAAAGAGTCCTTTGTATAGGTTAGTATTGTGAATTAATAATTGTAGGAACTTAAATTTCTGGTGTTTTCGTCTAAGAAAATTTCTTGATGACTCTAATAAGTGACTAAAGGAAATCTCGGTATGGGTATCTCCGCTTCATTCTGCCTAAGGCTGCCTGTAGCCTCACGATGGGTAACCTAAGCATTTACGGGCACGCTTAAATTTTGTTTACGGGGTAGTTTGGGGATATTTGGAGCCACCACATAACGGGGTGGACCCCCATGCTTTGGGGTACACCCCAACTTTGGCTTAAGGTGCCCCCAAACTTCTGGAGAAGCATGCAGCCTTAGGTTCAATCCCCTGGCATTTGCCCCGCTTGTCGTTATTTTCTCCATTAGGAAACATTGCCGTGGATTGGCTCCAAACTCTAACACCGATGCGGTAAGGTTACTCGTAAAAATCCCGCCTAATATACAGGAGTCAGATATGATCATACTAAACATTATATTAAAACTACACTATTGAATTTACTTAAATTAAACTTGAGAATCTCTCGAGGCATGGTCGAATGATTCCTTTTCATTTTCATGTATACCAAGGTTTTCTTCAGCTATAGTTTGTTTTTGTTTAGCAATAGATTCATCACCAAATACACGATCCATTTCTTCTAATGGAACTCCCTTGGTTTCAGGAATGACGAACCAAGTGAAAAAGAAAGCCATAAATGAAAATCCAGCGAAGAATAAATAAGTTCCCCACTTTAAATTTTTATCTTCAAGCATGATTGGTGTACACAAACCAACAATAAAATTACACATCCAAGTTGATGAAGTAGTGATTGAAACTGCCTTAGAACGGATGTTAATAGGGAAGATTTCTGATGGGAGAACCCAACCGATTGGAGCCCAAGAATAAGAAAAATTAACGTCATAGATGAAGACAAAAGCAATTGCAGTTCTACCAGCTGTGACATATTTATCTAATTGCCCCCAATATTTACCACAAATACCTCCAACAATAACCAAAGAAATGAAACAACCAACAGCACCTGCCATCAACAAAGGTTTTCTACCAAACCTATCGATTAAAAATATAGCAGGAATAGTTGATAAAGTATTGACTATACCATAAAGACCTGTACCTAATAAAGAGGTGGTATTGGAGTTTAACCCCAACTGACCAAAAATAGTTGGGGCGTAGTAAATAATAGCATTACAACCTTGCATTTGTTGGAACATCATGACGGCTGAACCAATGAAAACTCTTTTGAAATTGGATTTCACACTAATAAGGTCATAATATTTATATAATTCCAAACCTAACCCGGATTTTCCTGGGAATTTAGTTTGGTAATAGTTGGTTTCAAAAACAACATCAGCTTTGATTTCAGCCATTTCAGCTTCAACATCTTGTGGGTTTCTTAAGGAGTTAAGAACTCCATAAGCTTCATCAACCCTACCCTTTTGAACCAACCATCTTGGTGATCTTGGACAAAAAGCAATACCAATCCCTAAGATAAGTGCAGGAAACATTTGTATACCAAAGGGAATTCTCCATGATGCACTACTTTGTCCAGTACACCCTGAATCTGGTACATCAAAGTAAGGATTAAATTTTTCTCCCTTATAAGGTTGATCTGGTGCACATCTTGTACCACCAATAAAATTAGTTCCATAACCTAACCAGTAGGATACTAATATACCAATAGTTATACAAAGTTGTTGAAGAACCACTAACCCACCTCTAATCTTAGAAGGGGCTAATTCACTCATATAAATTGGTACAATCATAGTAAGTTGACCAACTGAAACACCAGCTATAGCTCTACCAGCAAATAACATTGGAGCAGCATTAGCACCAGTTTGAATAGCACATCCAATCATGAATATAACACAAGAATAGATGATACTATCTCTTCTACCGACTTTTTCAACAATTGGAGAATTGATTAAAGATCCAAACCAAGCACATAACAAAAAGGTGGAAACACACCAACCTTTATAACTTGAATCCATATAAATTCTAGGGAATCTAGCACCAAAGTTTTCCATAGTTAATACTGATCCTACCACACCTTGATCATAACCAAATAAAAACCCACCTAATGATGCCATACAGATTATCCCAAACACTTTTGGTTCTTTCATGACTTCTTTAAATAAATTAAAGCTTGACATTTTGTTTGTATTCACTTACTGAGATTACCTTATGATGTTGAGACTATGTCAGGCTAATATAATTGAGGTTGTATGTTATGTTAAGCCTCAGTAATAACTTATATATTTGAAACTTCATCGGTATTTATATTCGATTGCCGATTTGATGACAGTGCTCAGAATTACATTCGTGGAGAAACGTACCCCAGATTTGCTTTAGTAATAAAACAGAGGAACGGTGAGCAAATGGCCGGACAAACCTACAAATGGAAAAACCTGGAGAAATTTCTGATAAATGTCAAGCCGTATTACCGGAATTAGGTTTATTCATGCAGTATTTCAATAGGTATTTGAGATATATAACAATAGACACGAATTTATTCCTGGGGCTAGGCTAATTTCCGGGATTGGGATGCCATTATTTCGGTGTAATCAATTCCATTCTAGACCAATGGAGTTGTGAGGTCCATTTTCATATCTTTGTGTGGAGATACTTCGAGGTAGTCTGTTGGCGTATGCCGTAAATGGTTCCGTATATGTGACAAGAAAAAGGAACTTAAAGTTGCTATCTCTTGGGACTACACCATTGAAGAACATAACAGTGTCAATAATAATTCCAGAATCTATTCCAAATCTACTCCCAACTTACTTACACACTCTAAATACCAGCCACATAGATAGGACCATTTTTTGTACCCCTTACAATTGACAACCCCTGCGATTTCATTTAGGTGAAATGAACCGCTCGCTAAAAGTTACGTCATTTGGGTGTCCTATGTCAAGTAATAATTCTTATCCTATTCACGGTAAATACAATTCCAGAATTCACCAAAACAGGAAACAACTCTTTAGGGCTCTTAATAACCACCCACAGTACTCTATAGCCCCACCAATCTCATAAAGTAGATATATCTTATTAGCCCCACCGTTTAGTCGCATTTTGACACAGATAGGACTTTCCGATAGGGATTTTTTAGAGAGCATTGATCGGAACCTCACTATGACAGTGGAGCAATATCGAAGCACAGACATTGATGCATTAGCACAAAGAATCATTAAAGCATATAAAGGTCAACGATTATTAATAGCCATATCTGGTGTGCCTGGGTCAGGTAAAAGTACAGTGGCCACTAAATTATTAAATCAATTGAATCAACAATTGCCAACAACGATTTTATCACAAGATGGGTATCATTATTACCTTAAAGAGTTGAGGAGTATGCCTGATTCACAGGAATTATTGAGAAGACGTGGTGCTCCGTTCACCTTCAATGTTGATAAACTTTTAACTACAGTTGAACACGTTAAAGAAGGTAAAACTGTTAGCGTACCAACATTTGATCACAAGATCAAAGACCCTATAGAAGATCAAGTCACTATAACTGATGAGAAAATCATCCTTCTTGAAGGTAATTATTTCAATTTGAATCTACCAGGATGGAAGGATATAAATGGACTTATAGATGAGAATTGGTTTATTGAAGTACCGTCAGCTATTGCTAAAGAGAGATTAATAAAGAGACATATAGAAGCAGGGATTAGCCAGAATATCGATGAAGCTACACAAAGAGTGGAAAATAACGATTTGGTTAATGGACAATTGATTATAGATAATATGGTGAAGCAGCCATCTGTAGTCATTAAGAATTAGACGTTCCTACAGAAATCACTAGCATTTATTCAAGTTCAGTTCATTCAATTTATTCAGACCCATTCAAGTTCATTAAAATTTATTCAGATTCATTCAAGTTTCAGATCAAGGAACATCTAACAGCCCGAAATCTGAAGAACTTAAAAACTCATCAAATTTATTAAACATCTCAAAATCATTCTTGTAAGTATTATTTATAGAATTCTTTTGTCCATATAACAAAAGATCAATCAACTTAATAAACTTCCCAGCTAATTTGTTATACTTTTTCAATTTCGTAAAAGACGATTTAGCCATGTCAATATAAGTGAGTTGGATTTCGGTATCAGTTTGGTGGTTAATGTTTTGAGTTAAATTTTGATTAGTTTGTGGTGAATCTTGATTCAAATCTTGATTAATAATGATTTTCAAAATTGGAATTAATATAGCTTGGAACAAAAAGTATGTAGCATACCATGATGATAAATAATCCAATTCATTATTAGTGATAAATGCATCAACAAGGAATACTGTCTTTATTGAAGCATCCAGTACTAATTCTTTACATCTTTCAACCAACCCTAAATGTGTAACATCTTTACTATTGTCAATGGTTTCCCAAAGAATAAACCTAAACACTAAAATTTGTAAGTTCTTATATCTAGCAATCAATCTTAATCTTGATAATGCAAACCATTTAGGAATCTCTTTATATCCAGTTTCTAGAACTGCATTCCTACTAATAGTTTCATCTTCGTTATAATAGGCTGGTAAAGTTCTGATGAAATTTGTTAATAGGTCGTTCATATCTAATAACCCAATCATTTTTGATTTATCATTCTTGAGTTTGATTACTGTACTGTTGTAGTTATAAATTCTTGTGGAAATCTTCGTCAACTCTGATTCATATATAAGGGTGGTATAAATGGTAGGGTATGTAACTTTAATGTCCTCTATAGGATACCCTTGTCTGAACAATTCGTCATCAATATTACTTACAGGTTCTAAGTCAATGGTGGTAAGAGGTGGTATAGTTAAAGGCCTTCCAAATGTAAGGGTCGTACCTACATCAAAGAAATAAATCCCCCAGAATTGACGTTTACGTATTTCAACTTCTTCAAATAATTCTAGATTATTCTTTAGACTACTATCAATTCTAACCTCTTTATGTAACCCTAAACTTGTGGCAATTCTGGTAGCCAATCCCAAATAACTCCATCCAGTGTTAGGACGATTAGTCTTCTGAACGTAATTACTTAATAATGTAAAACTATCAAGTAATTGAGTATCACCATATTCAAAGATATTAATTTGCAGTGTATAGAATTTAACTCTTTGGTAATAGAAGTTATGGATTCTGGAGTTCTCTCCAAACTTACACCATACTCCTATAGCCAATATTGTATTTAAAAGGATCATAAAACTTATCATTCTGTTATCATTGAATAGTGAAGTACTATCATTGAATAGCGAACTGGTCTTATATTTTTCGTAAGTCTTAAAGAACCTCTTCTTGTTGATGATGGGGTATACTTGGTAATATAAGTCGAAGAAAGCTTCAACCATGAGATCCTGGAATCTTAAATCATCTAATAGATCTTCCATTTTACCAGAATTCAAGGTATTCCAAATTTCATTGATTTCTTCATCTAATATGAAATCTAATTCATATTCCAATCCATCTACTTCTGAATCCAAGCTATTCAAATTCATCTCGATTATACTATTCCCATTTTGTTCCAGTTTCAATTGTAAGAACTTTAAAAGTCCATTACTTGAATTAATACCGAAATATCCATTAGACGTATTCACATCAAACCGTAATCCAGTGTCGTTCGATAAAGCAGCCATACCATCAATACTTGAATCATAAACATTTGGTTTTGTGGTATCATCTCTTTCATCAAAATAATTCAAATCACTTTGTTTAATATTGATCAAGTAATCCTCAGGTTGATACTCTTCTTTCTTATCTTCAGGAGAAGGTACATGATCTTCTTGTTTGATCTTATTTTGACTGATCTCGTTAATGTTCTTCAAGGTAACAGGCACTTTACTTAAATCTTTTGTAGTGATATCAATTTGTTTAAAGAACTGTTGGTTTATACCATCTACATCCTTGACGTCACCCTGTTCTTCCGATTCTACCATTCGAATAAGCTCTTGAATCTCTATATCCTCCGGTAAGATTCTCCGTAGAATCTTCTCTAAGTTCTCTGCTTTCTTCTCGATTTGATTCATATAGATCCTGGTTAATGGAGATCTAATGATTTTAGGTGAATACACACATTTCCATCCATGTTCACTACATTTCACACAACTAGGGAAATCTTTTGAACATTTCATCTTTCTTAACCTACAAGAGTCACAAGCTTGTTGTAGTCTTTTGGTAGTAGGCCCTACACTAGGACTTGATGACCTAGACTCCATTATTGAGTTTCGCATTTTCTCAGCCGTGATGATAAGAATACGACTAGGCCATCGGGGGAGTTGTACAACACAATTAGCTTCCTTGACTAGGACTGTTGCTTCGTTGCATACCATGACATCAATATTACCTAGAGGTACATTGGTGTTCACGCATAAACTCATAATTGGGATTGTAAACATAAAAATACGATCTCATCTAAGATCTTACCATACACCATCTACAGTACAACACAATAATATAGATGCAAGGAAATCATTGAAATCACATCTTAACTTAACTAATCAAACCTTTACACCAGCAAATTATTTAGAAGGAATCAAGTCTATTGAAAATTTATCCACCGTATTGAATATTGCCAGTCTATCGTTCCATAGAGTAAATTACCCCCAACCTGCTGAAACCAACCTTTACCATCTTCTTAAAAGGTTAAGAACGTCGAGAGATATAAATCACATAGAGAATTTGAAGCATATATGGGACCATCACTTCCAGAACTGTGGAAATGTGCCATTAAGTACTCTATACTATTCCACCATAATTCATATACTTCTAAATGCAAATGAATATTTGATGGCTAAGAGTATTTATTTGGCCATACACGAAGCAAACACAAAGAATCTTCCCATACTGAAATTGCTTCTGAGTTTGATAGAATTCAAAGATTATGATGGGATAAGTCAAGTTTTGGAGTTTGCAGAATTATCCAGTATATCTAGATCATTATGGTTGAATTTATTATCAATTGCAATCAAAGAAAATCACTATCATTTAATCAAAATAGTCTATGACAACTTTTTGGATTCAGAGCTGGTGGGAATAGCTATTGATACCCACAAAAGGAAGGAGAACCCCATCGATGAAATCAGTAAGGAATTTCTTTATTCAACATTACAAATCTTATCGATCAATGGAGATGTCACCAGGTCTCTCAAACTTATTGAGTCAATCAAACAAAATACTTTTGAACCATTGGATAAACAATTGTCGATAAAAATTATCGAAGCCTATTGTTACTATGATAACGATGATTATAAATCATTGGATCCTAAAGAGTATCAGAATTATAACGACACATCAATTGAAAGAGTCCTAGATGTTCTCGGGACACTTACAACGAAATCACCAGATCAGTCACTTACTTACCGAGATATAAGCCAATTACTTTCTCATAGGTTTATGAACTATAGAACGTTTGATGAAAATATTCTGTTGACTTCAGAGAAAGCTGAACATTATGAAAAACTTAGTGAATCAACTACTAAAAGAAGAAACGAAAATTTAAAACAGTTTCCGTTAGGTAATGTTCTATCTAACCTAAAGATATTATCACTGTTTACAAAGAAACACATAAATTATATACAAAGCCAAGGGTACCCTTGTCTTACATTATTCATTAATTGTATGTTAAACCATGTAAATTTACATCAGAACTTCTCTGGTATGGCACGGTTGTTAGTAGAATTGAATAACATTAATCCAAATTTCAAAGAACAATGGTTGAACCGTGATCTGTACGATATTATCATCAATTGTTTACGTCATTCTCAAGCTAAGATATGTTCATTGAAAGTGTTTATGTATTTGAAGAGTCAAAATTTTCAATTCAGTGAACAGAATTATCATGCATTCATAGAGTCCTGTTTAAGGGGCGATTGCAAGCAACAGCTTACATATTATTTGCATTATTATTATAAACATTTTGGAACTATTGATGTAAGAACTGCAGAGTTATTAAGTTCCTTACCATCAGAATTATTTCCAACAGAAACAGAAATTCAAGCCCATCCACAAGTCCCAATTATCACTGATTCCAAGTATGAGAAAACATGGAATTATAATTATAGTATAGATGAACGAGATTCCAATTATATCAAGTTTATTTTCGAGGCCTAATCATCTTTAGTCATAAGAAAATCATAGTAGTATATATTGATACATATAAGTACAGAATAAACGTCATATCATAGGAACTCAAAAGTTGATTCCTTCTAAAATTGTCTTCTTTGCTTCATGATCAAAGAAATCTTTTCCAGTCATATCATTAGCAAATGAATTAGAAAAACTGGAAGAGAAACTTGAATTGAATGTTGATCCTAACATCGTGGAATCAACAGCCATTCTCATGATATTATCAGCATGACAAGCAAGTAAATCATAGTCTGAATTATCAGCATCGTTTTGTTCATCATTATATATTGGTTGTGGTTGTGGTTGCGGTTGTCTTTGAAAGGAAACCAAAGAAGCTTGGTCCATTCTTAAGAGTTTCTGTTTCAAGTTTCTGGAGCTCTTTCTTGATAATAAATGTTGGAGGTCTTTAGAAACCGATACTGGAGTGGTTATACGTTTTTCAGCCTTTCCAGAAGGTGAAAAGTAAATGGTTTTATTGGTGGTTGGAGTTGATTTATTGGAGCTTGAATCATTGATAATATTCAACTTATTGGTATTAATTCTGAGTGGTCTTTGGATTTCGAATTGTTGGAAAACTGGTGATTTACTTACATCTTTCAATTCTTTTTGAGTCTTTTCCATAAATTTTTTGATTTTGTTCCTACTTTCAACTAATAAATCATCTAATGGATCTTTAGCAGCAATGGTTTTGTTATTATATGTTTTGGTGATTGGTACCAGAGATCTCATTGGTGGCGAAACTCTATTAAATCTTGGAAGTTTCAAAGTTTCATTAAGAAGAACGTTTCTTGGAATGGTTGGATCTATTTCGACCACGTCATCGTAAATAGGATATGTGTAATTTAATGAAGTAAAATATGCAACTGATGCCATCGTCTATATTCTGTAGCTTATATTTGCAGCCAATCTATAAATCAATCGTAAAAAACAGACGAAATGGATGACAATGTTTCACGGCACCCTGACGGAATATTCCAGGCTTATATACGTTGTACAAATCTGTGTTGGTGTCAATAAATTAGGTAAAAAATAATATGATATCCTAATTAGGATAGTTAATTATTTTTGTTTATATTTAATACCAATGCGGCAATATGAGAGTAGAACTACCCATCAATTTAATTCTCCAATCCTTGTTTAGGCCACCTCACAATGTGAAACTTTTATTGGTTTCCTATTTAGGCCAGTTTTATGTTGAATCTATGCATGGACTAAGTATGATGTATTATTAACATAAACAGATAAGCGTTTTCCGCAGATCATTTGGCTTAACTTGGTTTCGGTGTTAAGATCGGTATCTATACGAATTGGAGATCTACCAGATAAACTACTAGTACTTGTATATGCAGCTATATGCTTAATCAGATTTTTAGCTTATAAAACATACTAGTTCCAATAATTTTTATGTTAAAGAATCTTTTAATAATATGTAGATCTCAATCACGTGACTTATAAACGTTGATGTACCTATAATCCAAACCGATATCTATTTGCAAGTCCGAAACCTTCATAACATGATTCTTAACCTTAGTTTACCCTCTTTCGACCCAATTCTTCCGTAAACTAAAAGATATCAAAACCTTCAAAGAGAGCCAATCAGAGCCTTGTAAATTTAATCATCTAATGGTAATACACTTCCATACACCACCATTAAACACAAATAAAATTAAAGATATATGTTTCTATTTAATGCTTGTCTATTTACAGAACACAACCCAATAACAATGTTGCTGGAATTTGCACCCTAATGCCGTCATAAAGTAATCATAAAGTAATTATAGTAATCATTGATTACTACCAAATCACTGTAGATTCTTATTATCTCTACTTGATTCTTGTAATTTTTTCATCTTTTGATCCATAACGGATTCATTACCGTAGTTACTATCGACTGGACATGGTAAGATGGAATTAGCTGCCACCAATGCAAAACAAACTGCAAATGTTGAATTGAATAATGATTTAGGTACGCCTCTTACAATGAATGTCATTATTATTGAATAAATATTTTATATGAATTATTTACAATGGATTATTGGAGATTTTTATACACTGATCCCTTTAATTGTTCTACGATGGATCAGGATCCTTTTTGTGGGATGTTTGTAGTTTGGTATTAAAAAATAATTAATGAAAAATCTGATGTTTTTCAATTTTCTCAATACTCTTCGTGCATCGCGAACCAATCACACACGGTGTTTTTGTAGTTTTAGAATGTCAGTATTTCGAGTTGTTTATTAGATTTATATCATCTAAGATGATTTGGTTGTGATATTTGATACTTTTAGAATGTAGCAGACTTGTTTGAAAGAAGTTTGAGTTGATTTTGGCGATTTTAAATTCCAACCGGTACACCCATATATAAAGAGACTCTCTATACACCAACAATACAATCAGAAACAAAAACTATCATTAAACGTAATATTACTTATATACATGAAGAACCTAAAATTATTGACCACAAAAGGACCTGGTTCTAGAACCAATCCTCTCCTAAACCAATACTAGTTCGATCTCTATATCCACATCTACATCCACATCCGAATCCAACACCTATTCATACTTACTGAACGCTTGAGCTTTATTTATCACAAAACCAGGTTCAAACTTCCTCTCTTGTGATAATTGCTCTGGAGTCTTTGGTTCATCAACTAATTCTACTTTAACGATTTCCTTTACTTTAATTAATCTATGAGCAGTAGCTGGTGAAACTTTTTGGTATTTAACGTGATGTCTTCTTTTTAATCCCAAGGCTTCCATATTCTTACGAACAATAGGTGGAAGACCTATAGTAGACCTCATTTGAGTTATCTTATAGAACATAGGCTTGACGTTTACTGACATCTTTACCTTGAAAATTTTTTAACTGTCGCACAACTTTATGTTTGAGCCTGCCGCGCGCATAGTGTTAACTATGGATCATGATATAGAACTGGGTTTAACTAAAAGATCCGACTTTTTACTAAGTGAAATCCTGGGGATTATCAACGATCTTGGACTTGAACATAGTCCTTTGACAATTGTTAAAGTTGTTAAGCTTATCAATGAATTTGAAGTACTACCGAGTCTATTAGATAACCATTTAACTGAGTATATAACCACACTAAGTACTATATATGTTAAATATTTTGAAGTCCACAACACCAGTAATGATTTAACTAAAGCTGTAGGAACAATTGTTTATAATTTATCAAAAATTAGAGGGTTCAAGGTTATCACTAACTTCTTTAATAGTGATATTCGTATGGTTCGTAAATTGATAGTAATATTACAGAACCACCACCTAAATGATAATGAAATGTTTGTGGGTTTAATTTGGTTGACCAACTTGGTGATAGTGCCTTTCAAGTTTGATAAGGAGATAATTGAAGAGATCCTAGGCATTGAAGCCGATGTATCAAGGAAAGTATCCAATGGATCAAAGAATCAGAAAGTCCTTCTGATCTTATTGTCAAGGTTTCTAACCAGACCCGATATCATTCAACAAGGATATCTAGACTCATACTTCACTAGTTTGAATTGGTATGAACTTGAAGAACAATATAAATTACGTCATTTGATGATCATTAATAAATTACTCAAGTCTAATATAAATCAATATATTGAAAATATTTTCCAGTTCATTCAATTTGAATTGATTAATGCAAAGGTTTGTGGTTACGATAAGGTCAGTATTTCTTTGATCATAAAGATCCTTTGTAAACTAGGTGAACGATTCATTTCTCAAGAGAAGTATAGACAATTAGAACATATATTGAATTGTCTAGTAAATATTTTAAATGAATCACTAGATACCAATTCTAGGTATACCATGGCAAAGTCATTGAGTAAATTAACCACAAAATTAAGCCATATCCCGAATTATCAAGAACAAGTGTTGGTATATATAATTAGTTTATTAGATTTGAATCTAGGTGATAAATTCCAAGATGTAGATATTATTTTCGAGTATATATCGATACCCAAATATCATACCATTCTTTTATATTTAGGGTATGTCACGTTGAACAAATCTTTGTCAATCAAGTTTGTCCCTCAATTATTGAGCCTAACTCATAAGACATTATTCACTAGTCAGCGGTCTTTCAACGTTAATATAGGTAACCAATTGAAGGATTCCTCGTGTTTCATAATATGGTCGATATTGAGATTAATACCTAAGCACTACAGTGAACTTGACTCAAAAAACTATATGATGTTCCAACAAATCTTAATAGATCTTATAGAAGTGAGCATATTTGATAGAGATTTGATTATTAGAAGATGTGGAGTAGCCGTAATTCAGGAATTTATTGGACGCTATGGTCAAGACATTTTGATTAATAAGTCAGACACAAAAAAGGGCCAACAGATTGTTCAATTAGTTGAATTATTTACATCGTCGTCTGTGAGTACTTTGAAAGAATCGTTTGAGATCATTAATGGTTTATTAGGAATTGGATTTGATAAGGGTTTGGTTTTGAATCTATTAATGAAGAATTTCCAAGATGACTTCAAGTATGATAAGATGGTTTCTAAAAAGTTGAGTGATGTTTTGAATTTTCAGTCTATACAGAGTTTAGATATAGGTGTACATAAAGACGTTAGTATGGATGATATCCTCAGTGTCATCAATAACTTAGAACATTCTTTATACTTTCAAAGTGAATTGGCAATGAATCATGATATTCAAGTCATTACTTGCAAATTCGATGAGGAGTATATTGAAGATCATATAATGTTTCTCAAATACAGTTGTAAGGCTGGAACTTTCAACTTGTATAAAACAACATTTTTAACGATTGTACATAGTAAAAAAGATACAGGGGTATCTTTAATAGAATTATTCAAAGTCATGACTAAACATGGCTATTCATTTCCCGAGGACTCCTTTAAAAGCTTATCACATTTCCCATTATCTTTAGCTAAAAGTATTTTTTACCTGACCCTTAACACCAATCAAATAGATGCCATATTTCAAGTCATTCACTCTAATGTTGATTATGAAGTACGATATAATTTAATTGATTGTCTCCACGCAAATTATACTTCCAAATATAAGTCTTGGGTTGGTGAAATGGTTGTATTACTTGATGATTACACCACTACAGAACAAGGAGATGTGGGCAGCAAAATTAGGGGATCTACTCTTGATTTCATAGAACGCTACTTGGAAGAGTTTACTGAAGTATATGATACAATATGTCAAGCATTAGTGAGGATTTCAGGAGAATCCATAGCCAAATTAAGAGCCAAAGCTTTTGAGGTGTTTAGTAGAATTAAGGGTTTCAAGCCTATAGGAGATATTAGTGAAGTCCCATATTACCAAAGTCTTTTTGAAATTTATACGATATTAACCTCCAATGAAAAAGCAGAATTCTGGAAAGGTATAACATCAAGTGCCGGTGGAATTACAGGGGATAGTACAAATATTACAACATCGTTTCAAGTATTTATCCAATTCTATGAGTCAAACCCTGATCTTCATACCTCAGTAATAAAAGAACTACTTAGTTTACTAACCAAGAGGAAAGCAGAGCTGGCAAGGGTCTTGAAACAGTATATGCAAACATTAAATTTCTTTATCAAGGTTTTCGATGCAGGTTTGGATTTCCCCTTGGAACTTTTAATGCCGTTATATGTAAAGTGTTATAACCTTCAAATCAATACTAACAACCAAGGAAGGATAAAGTTAACTTTAAGACTTATGGAGTGTTTGGTATTTGAAGATGAGAGTGTATCAACTACAGTCATAAAAAGAGTTTCGAGTATTTATAAAACCCATAAACTAAAACTCGTCAGAGATTATGCCTTTGAAATTCTATATGATATTATTCTAACCAAGCAAGACACAACGACAGCAGAGAAAATGGATTTGATCCATGATGATACGGAGATGAATAAATTTATATTGAACTATTTCAAATAATTAAGTAGAACCAGCCACTTAAAAGTAAATACGTAACAATAGCTAGCGGTAATAAGAATTAGCAGTAATACATAACAGTGATACATTGTGAACACCTATTAGGTAACCAAAATTTTCTCTTATAGAACAAATCCCTTACAAACCAAGGATTAAATTATCAGATGATCTAAGGAATTTATGTTTGTTTGCATCCTGATGCTGAACATTTAGTAAATTTTTGTTTGGTAATGTTGATACATTGGCAGTAGTTAAATCAGGGACGGTAGGAGTTGGTTCATTAGCTTTAAATTGTTTGAAAAATTGGTAGACCATAATAATGTTGAAGGATTAGTAGGAGATTCGCATCATTTTATATTTTACAATATGTGGGGAATAATTTGGTGGTATATGCAGGAAAATCTCCAAATCCTTATCAGTTGGAGAAGGTCCCCTATTAAAATGGAGATGGCACCTTTATATTTAGGATGTCGGGATATACTTGTATTATTTATTGGGGTATGTGGAAGGATAGTGGAGAAAGGCAACAATAATGTCTTACTTAAGTTTTGTTAGTACACAGTTAATTTGCGAATGAATAGTTGTAATGCTGAGGCGAAGTGGAGACGGATTTGAGAGATTTATGTGAAACATTTAGGGGTAGGTGGCTATGAATTGTGAATTATTACACGTAAAAATGTGTATAAGGTTTGTTGACGGTCTAAGGAGAAGTAAGGGTAAATTTTCTGGCTCAAAACTATCATAATAAAAGTGTAACACCGAAGTATGAACCTAAAATAGTCGGCCCAAACCTACTACGAAATAATAACACAGACCTCCGACATCCTAGTCATGAGGGTTAATGATTATACAACCCGTTAATGATCCAATGATTAGGGCAAAGCTAACGGCGACTTAAAATGACGTGATCTATATACTATGATGACCTATGTAAATGGCTGGCAGGTGAAGAATGACGCCAATGTCTTGACTTAAATTAGACTATTTAAAAACACACCATATGTATGGAGTCATGCACTACTATCGTGTACCTTTTCCATGCAGTACGATAAGAGTTGAGTCCTCGGATTTGTATGCCTGTTACCGTATACATTAACGTATTTAACACTAATTACAGAATACTGGTTAATTAACCATTGTAAGGACTTCCATGTCCATTTTTTAAACTCATCAAATCGTTCACCGCTAATTTTTCTCTCTTTAATAATTCCTCTTTATTCAAATGACCTGCCATCGTATGGGTGGGGAAATTGTCATCAGGTAAAAGGTAATCAAGTTTTGTAATAGATGGTATCTTTGGAACTTTATTGATAAACTGTGATACTGAAGGAGGTGGTAACTTTATTGGTTTTTCAGAAACTTCAGATGGTTTCCTCTTCTTAGCAGCTTCTTTAATGAAATTGACTTTATACTTAATGAATTTTAATATCTTAAGGTATTTCAAATCTTCATCCATTTCTTCGTCGTCCCAATCTATATCAGCAATTGAACTGAATCCACTAAAATAATCTTTTTGTAAGAAGTTAGGGTACATTGATTCATTTTGATTTGGTTCATTTTCATTATCGTCATCATCATTCTTTTGTTCCTTTAAGATTTCATCCTTCAATTCATCATTAATTAACTTCTTGAAAAGTTCATCTTCTTTGAGTTTGTTACCTACTAATTTTTTCTTGGTATTGACTTCATAATTAATGAAGATCTTAATGAAAATTTCTACACTGACACTAATCGTATCACAAACACAATTGTCTATAGGACGATTCTTTTTGAGTGATTTTAATAAATAAATAAGTGAATATAACATTTGTAAAATAATGGATTTTTTCAAATTGATATTAGTAATAGATAACCCGTTTAACATGGCATTAAATGGCGAGTTTGGGATCTGTTTAACTTTGCCGGCAATATTATTTATCATGTTATTATGCTTTCTTCTCTTAGCCAGGAAATCATTAATAACAAATCCATCTTCATCAACATCTAATCCTAAACTATCCAATATCACTGGGTTTGTACCTGTACTATGAGGATTATGATGTATAACAGAATTTGTATTGGTAAAACTTGGATCGGCAGTTTCAACTGCTTTACTAACATGGCCGAAAACAATGATGAAGTAACTCAAAAACTCTTGAGAAATGCTTAAAAGTTTGTCGTAGTAGTTGTTGTTAAGGTCTCTGTCAACAATGAAATTAAGGTAATTTATGGATCTGATAAGTAAGTAATGGAAATTCAATTGAATTTTAATTAAGGTCAATGCTGTATCAACATCTGGCACTCCGTGAGCTATATAATGGCTAACAGAATCGGGTGAAAGATCGTACTTCCCTAAGTCTTTGATGTTAGTCATTTCAATTGAGTGGTAAAGATTAGTTGGTTCCATATTAGGCAATTTAGCTAATCCCATTTTCAATTCCAAGGGGAATAATTGGATATTCTTAGTCTTCAAAGACTCCCTCCAAGTTGTTAAATTGTTATCAATTGTCACGAATTGAGTGAAATTATAATTCAAATTCCCATCATTTCCATCTCCATCATCGTCGTTCAAAATCCAATCTAAATTCTTAGGGTGTCTCTTATGAGTAGGATTCCCATTTTTAAGGTATTGGTAATAATTGGGTGAGAAAGATGATGGAATAATAACATTAACCAAGTTTAAAAACTCAACACTTGGTTTAAGCAAGGTTTTGAATAATTCATCTTCCTCTTCTTCACTATCTAATAAAGAACTCAATTTTTCAGGTGTCAATTGGAAGTATCTATCAATAGTAACAGGATTAATTACTGTAGTGTTAATACTTGGCTTGTATCCGAATTTAAGGTTGAAACATTTTAATAACACTTTGAACACCCAGAAAATTTTAACTCTGTCTCTTCTTTGTTGTAAAGTCAATGATAAATCATTGAAAAATAAATTCTTGGAATTCAAATTAATACCAAGGATACCAATGAAAGAGTTAATTAATGATAAAAGGATTAGTGATTTCTCTTTGTTGTTGGATAATAATGAAAAATACAAGAATAATAAATAAGTTTGCAATTGATTAGTTGATACATGGAAAACGTTAAAATATGGCAAAAAATCATATAATGATCTGATGATATTTTTCTTATCATCTTTAGTTATACAATTAGTATAGCTAGGGTCTGAATGGTTAAGTAAACTATTCAAATTATTAGTAGGATCATTGATCATGATCATAGCATATATTTGAATAACGATCATTAAATATTCATTTACAATATGATAATCGTTATTCAGAATATTGAACCCATTGATAGTAGCGTCATCGTATGTAAACATAAATGGGTACATGGTATGGAAATTATCGTAAGTTTCAATGAATGACTTATAATCGAAAATTGGAATAAACACATTGTAGTTTAAAAAGAACTGAGTTATTTGATTATCCAATTCCTTTTTGCTATTGAAAATCTTCTTGAAGTTATTGATCAATTTAATAAATAAATCATAGATATCCATTGGTAATTGACTATTAGTTAAATTCGAAACTTCATTCAAATAATCATCATGGCTTGAATTATGTGATGTCAATGGGTTATAAATTACATCCAAATCTTTATTGCTTGATTGATTATGTATTTGAGCTGGATGATACAAGTAAGAATCAGGATCATTAAGTAAGAAATTATGACTGTTACTTATTTTCAAAAATGGTAAATTAAGATTAATCAACAAATGATTGAATTGTGATTCAAAGTTCAAATTATCATTCCCTATGATTATCCCTTTCTTATCAAGATTAAATATTTGATCAATGGGGTTATTAATCAATGTAGTTTTGGATAGTTGAGTAGTTGTTGACAAATTTGTAGGATTGGATTGTGCACTTGCTGTAGTACTATGATCTGTCGCTATTTCTTCACTATCTAAAGGTTCACCAGCTTTTAATTTCAATCTCTTATTCTCTTCCTCTAATAACTTGACTTGTTTCTCAAGATTCTCCGTATATCCTTTAGGGAAAGCCCTTCTTGTTAATTTATCACTAGTCTTACAATCAAAGCCAATTTTTGAACAATTATGGCATGGAGTCAATCCATCACATTTGATTTTCTTAATTCTACATCTATCACAAGCTTGACTTACTCTTATCCCTGTAGTCGTACTAATCAACTTCAAATTAGCCTTTGATTTGGCCTTTTCCGTATCTTTAACCATAGTATTCTAAATTACTTTAATAATCAGCTGATATTTCTTAAAACTTGACTTGACCTGCAAATATTTTCAAAAATTAAGTATATGGTTATTTACAAAAAACTTATTTTGAGGAAACACGCTATTGTTGTACTTCCTAACGGTATATATCTTAGCAAAAAAACTAACAAATGGTCGAAAGGGTGTTGTATGATTTTGATTTTTGTTTTTTCCCGGGTCAATGGATACGCATTCCCCAGATTTTTCATGACAATGTCTTTCTTAAACCTTGTGAAACATTTTATTCAGCCTTGTAAGAGAATATATAGAGGTATCTAGAGTCACAGAGTGTACCTATTCCTATTAAGCTAGGCCGAGTTTCAATTTGGTCGAGTTCTGGGGTCTAAAACTCATAGAGCAACATGTTTCACGTGAAGCAATAAAAGAACCCACCGGAGGATTTAGGAAAGAATTTAACTGCGCTAAATCAATTCTGTGGAGAAATTATTATAAAATAAAATTACGACTAAGAGTCATATTTAACTTTGCTTGTGATTGTGCATAATCTCTATGCTCACCTTATTTACTATGTTTTACTTTTATCATACAATAAGACTGCCACTATAGAAGATTCTCTACTAGTATAAGAAAAAAATACAAAAAAGAAAAGCCCAACGCGGGGCTCGAACCCGCAACCTTTTGATTAAGAGTCAAATGCTCTACCGATTGAGCTAGCCAGGCTGTTTCTGACTGAAAATATCACTAGTCTAATGAGAGGCATAGGGCAAACATCGTTATTTGGGAATTTTAACCTTTTGATTAAATATCCATACTTAAAGGCCAATTCCAAACGTATTTAGTATATTCAGGTTAAGACAACTTGGAAATTAGTGTCCAAAAAAGCATTTTAAACAAATATTAAGGTCTCAAAAAGATACTAATTTAGCAATATTGGACATGTTTGTCCTAGACACAAGCTTAATTCTAACTATTGTTGCTAACCCTATGCTTTGTTAATCTTCGGGTCAATAGTGTGACCTTATCAAAAGGGCTTGGAAAATTTTTGATGTAACGCTCCTAAAAGAAACAGAAGAGCACTCTTAGAAGACCTATCACAAAACCAAAGAGAGATAAACAAAATCGAATATATATATTTTTAAACGGAAATGAACTGATCGTTAATATGTGAGAATTTTTACGTCATAAGATTTATACACTTTAATGTTTACCACCAGTTCTTTTATGTCTCAATTCTTTTTCTTGTCTTTCTACTTCTTCATCATAAATGATGAATTCGTCTAAACCTTTACCAGCAGGGACCATAGGTAAGACAGGAACTTTCTTTTCAACCATAGCTTCTAAAAGAACAGGTCCCTTAGCATCTAAGAATTGTTTAACACCTGATTCAATTTCACTTGGTTTAGTAATTCTAATACCTTCAACACCCATAGATTCAGCTAATTTCATGAAATCTGGATTACTTTGATGAGTATGAGCATATCTGTGTTCATAGAATAATGATTGCCATTGAGTGACCATACCTTGTTCTTCGTTATTTAAAACTAAAACTTTAATTGGAGCATCACATTGAACAGCTGATGATAATTCAGTTAAAGTCATGTTGAATGAAGCATCACCATCGATATCAATAACGATAGCCTCTGGTTTAGCAACTTGAGCACCAATAGCAGCTGGTAAACCGAAACCCATGGTACCTAAACCACCTGATGAGATGAAAGTTCTTGGTTTAGTCCAAGTAAAGTATTGAGCAGCCCACATTTGATGTTGACCGACACCGGTAGTAATAATAACTTCTTTATCATAAGTTGATGATTGTTTGGAAATTTCTTTAATCAAAGTTTGTGGTTTGATCTTACTATCTGGAGTTTCCTTTAAGTAGTTGTATGGGTATTTATCTTTCCATTCAAAGACTTGGTTCATCCATTCGGATCTGTCTTTAACTTCTTCAACGTATGGTAAGAATTTTTGTAAGTTAGCAGTTAAATCACCTTCAATAGCTTCAGTGGCTTCAACAACTTTATTAATATTCTTTGGACTGATTTCGAAATGAATAATACCACCTCTACCTTCAGCAGCAGCAGCTTTAGCAGCTGGAGCGAATTTATTTACATTTAAAGTGACTCTATCATCGAATCTAGCACCTAAGGCAATAATTAAATCAGCGTTTTGCATAGCAGTGTTAGCAGCAGCATTACCATGCATACCTAACATATCTAAAGATTTTGGATCATTTTGATTGAATCCCCCTAAACCTTGGAATGTAGTAGTAACTGGGATAATAGCTTTATCACTTAATTCTTGAAGGAATTTTGGACCATCTGGATGATTTAAAACACCAGCACCAGCGTATAAGATTGGTTTTTTGGCTTTATTTAAGAGTTTGGCAGCTCTCTTGATGGCTTCATTAGTAAAATCATTAGTAGCTTCTCTGGTAATTTGTGATAAAGCATTTGATGGTAAAGTAGTGTTGATTGGGATAGCTTCTCTTAAGATAGCAGCAGTGACATCTTTTGGTAAATCAACTAAAACTGGACCTGGTCTACCGGTAGTAGCAATTTCGAAAGCTTCATTAATTCTTCTTGGTAATTCAGCAACGTTTTTAACCATAACGTTCCATTTGGTACATGGTCTTGAGATACCAATAACATCAGCTTCTTGGAAAGCATCAGTACCAATAGCAGAAGTTGGAACTTGACCAGTGAAAACAACTAATGGTACACCATCCATTAAAGCATCAGCCATTGGAGTGATAACATTAGTAGCACCAGGACCAGAAGTAACTAAAACAACCCCAGGTTTTCCACTAGCTCTAGCGTAACCTTCAGCCATATGACCTGCCCCTTGTTCATGTCTTGGTAAAACGAATTTGAATTTTTCACTATTATAAATAGCATCGAAAACTGGTAAAATGGCACCACCTGCATAACCAAATACAGTATCAACGTTATGTCTTAACATCATTTCATGAAAGATTTCACCACCGGTTAAACCAATAAATGAATCATCCATAACGGTTTGAGGTCTTTGTCTTTCTAAAATGTTTTTCTTATCAACTTCACCACTTTGATTGAAAGCTGGAGCTGGTGAAGGTCTACTATTTACAGTCATAGTAGCTTTTGATAAATTGGTTTTAGTTATTGATCTAACACCAAGTCTAAGGCTATTCCACCTTTGACAGGACTTTATATTACGATACATCATCCTTGATATTTCTATTATCTTTAGTTGGTTTTAATGTAACGTTAAACCTTTAAAATTAAACCTGAAATGTAGTAGAAATTAATGATTTAAATTAAAAATTTTCAATGAGTCAAAGAGCGATTCAGGGCGACATCCACGAACGAACGGAGGAAGGGAAAAGAGACATTGGGGAACCACAAGGAAAGTTCGTGGTCGTGTGAGAACTAATATGAGTAACAAATCTACTACTGATAATTTCCCTTATATTATAATTTTATTTAACTCTATTAATACATTAATTTTTTTGCTCTAGTGTTCTTATTCTAATTTTCTTCTTTACTTGATGAACCTTGAGCTTCATATAATTCACCTTCTTCAACATCTGGTGGTACTTCTTGCAGAACTTTTTCATTATTTGGATCTTGAGTACTTTCATTAACACTAGCAGCATAACTTGGTTGTTCACTAGTTACGAAATTACTTTGATAAGTTGGGTTTTCCATTGGATCACTCCATGATAAAAAGTCTCTTCTAACTTCAACGTAATCATAAGCGAATTCACCGATTTGATCTTCATCAATACCAATTTCTTCTCCATTATAATCAACTCTTAAATGTAATCCTGGAATCTTATCAATGACAAAACATAAAACAAATGTTACACCACTTGAATAAACTGCTGTGGCAATAATATAGACAATTTGAATATATAATTGTTTCCAGTTATGGTCAATCCATCCACCAGCATGATCAGTAATTCCATCATATCCAAGAACAGCTGAACTACCAAAAATACCATTGAAAAGTAATCCAACAATACCTGCTACACCGTGCTCTGCTAAAACATCTAATGAATCATCAACTCTGCATAAGTATTTAATTTGGGTAGCAAAATTACAAATGATACCACTAACAACACCTAAGATTACTGAAGCCCATAATGGGATTACACCACTTGAAGGAGTTGCAGCAACTAATCCTGAAATACATCCGGAACAGACACCAACCATAGTCCATTTTTTCTCTAAACGGAAATCCAAGATACACCAAGTAACTGCTCCAAATGCTGCAGCAATATGAGTATTCATCATGGAATAAGGTACTTTAACTGATGCATTAGCAGCACTGAACCCATTAAAAAATAACCAACCTACATACAAAAGACATGTACCTAAAAACACAGTTGAAATGTTATGAGGTCTATAGTTAATCATTAAAGTTTGGTTTCTTCTACCTAATACTGCACTATAGACGAAAGCTGAAAATCCAGAAGCAATTTCAACTGGACCACCACCAGCATAATCTAAAGCACCACCTCTCCAACTTGAGGCCCAACCTCCACCCCAAATCCAATAAACCATAGGACAGTAAACTACTGTAGCCCAACAGAACATGAATATTAAAGCTGGTAAGAATCTACCTCTTTCACCTATACAAGCTCCTGCTAAAATAGCTAAGGTGACTAACATAAATTGCATTTGGAATATAGAAAATGCAATTTTTGGATAATCAACTGATGAATCTATTTCACCAATAATGGATTTAAATCCAAATTGTTCCAAATTACCTATAAAGTTATTTGAAGATGAACTAAATGCTAAAGAATAACCCCAAAAATACCATTGAAAAACACCAACGAATGAACTACTAATTACAATCCAAATCATTGATAATGCACTTTTCCTTCTAGCTAATCCACTATATAAGAAGGCCAAACCTGGTATCATGATCCATATTAATGAAGATGCAATTGTGAAAACCAATACTAAACTAGAATCATATTGGTCATTTTCGGTAAAAATATCCTTCTTGTTTAGCATTTTAAATTACTGCAAAAAACTAATTAAAACGTATAAATGTAAATATCTAACTATATAAATGTGTCACTTGACTAGAAATAAATATAAAAAAATTCCAATAATAATAAATTAATCAATAACTATTAACAAATTACCTGAAACCTAATCCTTGAAATTCCAAAATCTACACTAGGGCACTCTTCTGATGTTATATCAAATAAGGAAAAAGAAATGCTAAGCATCGGTAGGGGCACGAGCTTTTTTCTATATCTTTAGCGAATAAAAATCGTAAGAGGGCTTGTCTGATCAGATAACTGAGAAAACGTATGTGAGGCTTGGTGAGTTGCTGAGCATATGACAGAATTTTAAAGTATCAGATCTTGATTTTCTAAAGGGGAAACTTAGTAAGTAGTACAATGGTGGTCTAGATTTCTACTGGTATGGTTTATCAGAGATTTAGATTTCAATTGATTGATATATCAGCTTGTTGCTTTCTTATTGGTTTGATTAAGGTGACTCAATTTGGGCCACGCACTAATGGAAAAAACCGTTACCGGAAAATTTATTCTCGGGTGTTGCAACCTTTTTCAACACCCTCTCTATACACACTATATACAGTTCCAATCAGTAAACCACTACCCTCGATTAAAAGATCAATCGTAGACAAATCTATAGGTTTCGAACCCAACCTCCACCATGATTAAAATAATAATTGTCCACTCTAATTTAGTACTCTTCTTCTCATTCAATACACTCAATAAAGCTCTTTGTTCTTCCGTGGCATAATCTAATTTCCTATTCAAGATCGAAATTCTAGAATTTATATCTAACGATGTGGAAATCTGCTGATAGATTTTTTCTAAAGTCGGCTCACTCCAGTATAAGTCCGGGGTATCGATCAACTCATTATATAAATTCAATTTACCTCTTAACAAAAATAAATTCCCTGTTAATTTCAAGATTTCGTGTTCTCTTAGATTGATTTTTAAACCCTTGGCCAAAGTATTGGAATTCTCTTTGGTTACTTTCAAAAACTCTTCTAAACTGTTCTCGAGTATTGATAATCGTGTAGATCTAGATAAACCGATTGAAAAGGCAATTTTATCTAAAATCTTTTTCTGGTTAGAAATGTTTTGAATAACAATAATATCATTTACCATGTATGAATTCCCATTATTTTTTGGGTTATTGGGTACTTCATCTAATTCTATATAATCAAACTCATCACTTTCAAATTCGTACTTCTCGTTTACAGTTGGTTCGAATAATGGAATTAACAGGGTCAACTTCTCTTCTGTAAAATCCCATCCAATAATTGTTCCATTGGCTAATATCAAAATATCTTTCTGTTCATACTTAACTTTAATAACCTCATCAGGCACTATCATTTTGAATGATAAATTTTGCAGTTTAAGAGTTTCACTTAACATTTCAAAATTGATTGAATCACTTATAGTGATACTAGTGACTGGTTTCAAGTAGTTAGAAAGTTCAGTAGTCGGTTCATGACTCTTATTAATCAACTGAAGAATATTCTGTTCTGATTCTAAAGTATTAGTTGATCTTCTAAATCTGTCTAAAGTAGATACAGGCTTTTTCTTCTTAGCAGCATTGGAATATAATCTAATGTTTTGACATATTTGTGGAACAAATACTCTAGGTTTGTATATATTCGGTAATGATCGTATTAGATGGTTCGATATCTTCATACTTTAAATGCGCATTAATTAGTGGACTAATAGTGCGGTTCTATGCAATGGCTTCAGTTAGATACCAGGCTCGCTTAGAGTTTAAATTTGGGTTAGAAGTTCGCTTATGAATCCACTGACGTTTAAATTCAGGAAGTTTATAAGATGCAAAGCGAGACAGAAATGAGGCGTTCTTTTTTAATGCATGGAAGTATGCAAACCATAACATTCACGCCATCGAGAAGTCTCATTTGTCATAATTAATAAGAGTAAAACCTGCAAAAATTGTAGCTACTAAAACATGACCTAATCTTGAAAGCATCTAGAGAACTAAGTTGGAACCAGCACTCCATACCCCAAAACACGAAACCAACACAATACGTCTGTAAGGAGTCACGCTTCACCACTACACTAAAAGGCTTGGTCTTATCTCACGCCTAAAATTAAATCTCAGTTTTTGTTTTTAATGTGTCCCAATCCAGTAAAGTGATTGAGGTTTACGCCTCTTTAAACTATGAGAATACGAATTACAATAGACATGTCATCCCTAGAAAAATCAAGGTGAATGTAAATGATAAGAGTAGTATCCTAACCCAATAATACTAACCAAAGTTCTATACGTTATTCATTATTAAGATTGTCTAAATTTATTAACCACATCCCTTTATCACATCTATTTACTATTCTAGAACATGAAACGCGACTGTAAATCAAAACTCCCCTGTTTCATCCCTTCATAAATCGTGAATGTTTATTATTCTTTACGGCTAATACCAGTGCCGTGACGTGTAATTTATAAACTAAAACCATTTAATTTCTTAATAGTGAAAATGGAATTTCATAAATCCGAATTAGGTAATTATATTGGATTTGTTTACGTTTTGTAAAAATAACTTCTACTTCGCATTTGTGAGAAAAATTTTATAAAGATCACAAAGTGTCCTTTTACTTTAAAATACTCGTAAACCTTACATTAGTTGATTAATTGGAAACAATGTGTGGTATATTTGGTTACGTTAATTTCTTAGTCGATAAATCAAGAGGAGAAATCATTGATACCCTTATCGATGGTCTTCAAAGATTAGAATATAGAGGTTATGATTCAAGTGGGATTGCAGTTGATGGCGATAAAAAGGGTGAAACATTAATTGTTAAAACTGTAGGTAAAGTTAAAGCTTTAAAAGATGAAATTGCAAATTCAGGTATCGAAAGATCAACTATTTTTGATAGTCATGCTGGTATTGCTCATACTAGATGGGCTACTCATGGTCAACCTATGACTACTAATTGTCACCCTCATAGATCAGATCCAAAGGGTGAATTCGTCATCGTCCACAATGGTATTATAACGAACTACAGAGAATTGAAAACCTTATTATTATCTAAGGGTTACGTCTTTGAATCTGAAACTGATACTGAATGTATCGCCAAATTATTTAAACACGTTTACGATACTAACTTAAAAGCCGGATATGAATTAGATTTCAATGAATTAATTAAACAAGTTTTATATGAATTAGAAGGTTCATATGGTTTATTAGTTAAATCTACTCATTACCCTGGTGAAGTTGTTGGTACCAGAAAAGGTTCTCCATTATTAGTTGGGGTTAAAACCGATAAGAAATTAAAAGTTGATTTTGTTGATGTCGAATTCCCAGAAAATCAAGATTATGATTATCCAAACACTTCATCAGCTAGTTTACAACATAGTAATGATTTAGGTTTATTACCAGTTGCTAATGGTGAATCTAACTTAAGAACCAGTCAATCAAGAGCTTTCTTATCTGATGATGGTTTACCAATGCCAGCCGAATTCTTCTTATCATCTGATCCAGCTTCAGTTATTCAACATACCAAAAAAGTCTTATTCTTAGAAGATGATGATATAGCTCATATCTATGATGGAGAATTACATATCCATAGAGCTAAGAAAAACGCTGGTGATTCAACTACTAGACAAATTCAAACTTTGGAAATGGAATTACATGAAATTATGAAAGGTCCTTATAAACATTTCATGCAAAAGGAAATTTTTGAACAACCTGATTCAACTTTCAATACCATGAGAGGTAGAATTGATTTCGAAAACTATCAAATTAATTTGGGTGGTTTGAAATCATTCATTGGTTCTATTAAAAGAAGTAGAAGAATTATAATGATTGCTTGTGGTACTTCATATCATTCATGTTTAGCCACCAGATCAATCATTGAAGAATTATGTGAAATGCCAGCTAGTGTTGAATTAGCTTCAGATTTCTTAGATAGAAGATCACCAGTTTTCAGAGATGATACATGTATATTTGTAAGTCAAAGTGGTGAAACTGCTGATTCCATCTTAGCTTTACAATACTGTTTAGAAAGAGGTGCATTAACTGTCGGTATTGTTAATAGTGTTGGTTCAAGTATGTCAAGACAAACTCATTGTGGGGTTCATATTAATGCTGGTCCAGAAATTGGTGTTGCTTCCACCAAAGCTTATACTTCCCAATATATTGCTTTAGTTATGGTTGCTTTGTCATTATCAAATGATTCAATTTCAAGAAAATCAAGACATAAAGAAATTATTGAAGGTTTAAGAAAAATTCCAGAACAAATTAAAACTGTTTTGAAATTAGAAGATAAAATTAAAGAATTATGTAATAGTCATTTGAATGATCAAAAATCCTTATTATTATTGGGTAGAGGTTATCAATTTGCTACAGCATTAGAAGGAGCATTAAAAATCAAAGAAATTAGTTATATGCATTCTGAAGGTGTTTTAGCAGGTGAATTAAAACATGGTGTTTTAGCCTTAGTTGATGATAAATTACCAATAATTGCTTTTGCAACAAGAGATTCCTTATTTCCTAAAGTTTTAAATGCTATTAATCAAGTTGTTTCAAGAGATGGTAGACCAGTTGTTATATGTAATGAAGGTGATAATGTATTAAGTGATGATAAAGCTTTAGCTACTTTACATGTCCCAACCACAGTTGATTGTTTACAAGGTTTATTAAATGTTATTCCTTTACAATTAATGAGTTATTGGTTAGCTGTTAACAGAGGTATTGATGTTGATTTCCCTCGTAATTTAGCTAAATCTGTCACTGTTGAATAAACAGGTTATCCTTAATTTTTACTATGTTTATAGTATTGTGATTCCTCTTTTGTTTAATATTTAGAGTATAAACGGTGTTTTATACATACTTATATATATATATATTGAAACATATCTTTACACTTTATACAAATCTGTTATGGTTTATTTACGTTTAAAGTATTCTGATGATGATAAGAAACCTGCACTTGAATCGTAAATTGTTTCACCTAAACTCAAATATTTGTTACCGTAGTATCTGACATCTTTACTTTCAATTGCATCAAGATTTGGTGTCAAACCTGTACCTCTTTTTAAACCTGCTAAGAAGGCTGATACTAATAATAAGTCTGCACTATAATGAACTAATTTACCTATCTAAAGATTAGTATTGGGATTGATGATATTTTAGGGATTGGGAAGTTTATATGATATCATAAGGTCTCAATAAGACCCACTGGATACTCCCAAAATTCCATAATTATAAAATCATAATACATACCATGGTCATAAACAAGGATGATTTTGCACACGACAGGGGTTGAAATTCGCACTTAATTTCAGTGTCGATTGTATTAATATTACTAAGAAGGTCTAATTCACAACCAAGGAAACTATGCTATGATAGGTGAAATATATTGGGAAATGGCAAGTGGTGTTAGGTGTTAATTTCAACGATTCTTATGATACTTATATAGATGAATTCTCATAGATTCTGAGATGATAATGTGTTTAATTATTACCCCTTGCTCGTTCTATAATAGTGACATGAAAGAGATATTCATGTTGAATAGCGGTGGGGGCCGTTCTTTAAAGGACTTTATGTTGTAATACGATTATTTGGAAGTGTTTTTTCTAATGCTACCAAACTTCGTCGCCAAATAACATCATACATTATTACTATCATTCTATATGATGAAGAGTCCAAGAATTACGCTAAATTCAAGGTCTTCATTTCCATTTCCTGTTTAACAAGATACCCAGTTGACGATTAGAGTACGACCATACATGCACCTTATACCCCAACCCTTCCATCCCACAGAATAGATTTGGTCAAAGGCTAGCTGGTGAAATGCTAAGGTTTTCAACCTAAAACTACTCTCTCTCTTTCGAAAAAAAAAAGTGGACATCTACCATCAAGGACAACACAATAATCCATCCAAAACTTATCTTAATCGAGCAATTATCTGGTATGATTGAATTCAATTTGAAGTTTATCAAAGACGTTAATCCGGGTAACGACACTACTGTCGCAGTCTTTTTTTCATTCTTTTTTTCTAGTGCTCAAGTTACATTATTTGGATTACAATTGAGTGATGTCTGATAGATATAGAGGTCCAAATGGTCCCAATCATCCGAAAGGAGGTTCAAGGGGGTACCAGAGACAGCATCCAAACTCTAGAGACAAAGAAAGACAACCTTATAACCGAGATAATGATACAAGAACTCCTAATTTTGATAATCGGGATAATGTTAAATCAATGCCAACCGGTCCTAAAAGGTATCAACAAAGGGACAATTATCGTCCATCAAATGCATCAGGCAAACCCAATAGTCAGGACCATAATCATAGGGGCCCTTCGCAGAACAAAAGTGGATTCAATCCTTTGAAAAGACCTCATTCATCTGATTCTAATACGTATAACAATGATAAACCAAGTGGTGGATATGTTAGTTCAAATTATAAGGGAAAGAACCCTAATCTTAATTTTAAAAACCAGAATTCCAATCAAGCTCCAAATGCAAATTCCAATTATAATAATAATGCAAGAGCCAATTATAATAATCCAAATAATCCAAATTATTCAGGTAACAAACCGCATTCCAATTCAAATAAACCATATCCAAATGCAGTACCTAAAGGTCCTAAATCCATGGCAAGAGATCCATATAAGAAAGACACATATCCAAAAGGTCCATCAAGAGATACCTATCCAAAGTCTAATAGGAATGGTGATTCATATAACCCAAGTAGACCTCGCGAAGAAGATGGTTCAAATCCTTATAAAAGACCAAAGATACCACCTCCAATTCCAGCATCTATGAAACCACCTGCTAAATTAGCACCACACCAAATATATTCAATAAAAACCAAGAGAACTACGGATGTTTATGAAAGAATCCAACAAGTTGGAGAAGGAACGTATGGTAAAGTTTTCAAGGCAAAGAATGGATTGGAGGATTCTATTGTCGCTTTGAAGAAATTACGTTTGGAAACAGAACGTGAAGGGTTCCCTATAACGTCAATAAGAGAAATCAAGTTATTACAATCATTTGATCATCCTAATATCGTTGGATTACGAGAAATGATGATTGAAGCTAATCAAATTTATATGGTGATGGATTACATGGAACATGATTTAACTGGTTTGTTAACACATCCATCCTTAGACTTGAAAGAATGTCATCGGAAATACTTGTTCAAACAATTAATGGAAGGGTTAAATTATTTACATGGAAAACGAGTAATTCATAGAGATATCAAAGGGTCCAATCTTTTGGTGAATAATATAGGAAACTTGAAGATTGCTGATTTTGGATTAGCTAGAACCATGAAATTATTAAAAGCTGGTGAAAGTCCTGATTATACCAATAGAGTTATAACAATATGGTATAGACCACCGGAATTATTACTAGGGTCGACTGATTATGGTAGGGAAATTGATATTTGGGGTGTTGGATGTTTATTGATTGAATTATACACAAGAATGGCAACATTCCAAGGTTTCGATGAAGTTGGTCAATTGAATAAAATTTTCAATATTATGGGGACTCCAACATTTGAAGAATGGCCGCAAATACAAAATTTACCATGGTTTGAAATGTTGAAACCAAAAGTTAACAAGACTAATGCATTCGAAAAGACTTATAAGCCTTTAATGTCAGCTGATAGTTTTGATTTAGCGGTGAAATTATTATATTTGAACCCACAAAAGAGATTAACTGCATCCCAAGCCTTGGAACATCCATATTTCACTAGTGACCCTCCTCCTGAACCACTTTATTTCTTAAAGGATATCCAAGGAGAATGGCATGAATTTGAAACTAAAAAGAGAAGAAGACAAGAAAGGAAAAGATTACAAGATCAAGAGAAACTAAAAGATAAAGATGTTAATGATAATATAGCCCCATCAGGGCCAAAACCTGAATCACAAAGACCAGAGTCTCAACGACCATCAGAACCAAATTCTGTTAATATGCTGGTAGATTCCAAGGGTACAAACTAATAATGACTTAATATATGAGTAACTGTAATGAGATTTCTTTTTCTTAATTTTCTAACCGTTTGCATGAATTCACTCGTAAAAATTTATAACTTTATTGTGATAGATCCTTCTAGAGCCTAACTAGGAAAGCCCCCACGTGTAAATTAAAGCGAGGTTGCAGATGAGATGAGATGGTGCGTAATTTATTTTGTCGCAAATCGCCTTAAATAAAGTGACATATAAATACACTCATATTGCAGCTAATAATTAATTGGTTTTTTTTAATTGGAAAATGGCAGTACAAAAGGAAGTTGATCTCAATGAACCAGTTCAAGGAACCGGTGAATCCAAATTAGAATTCACTAAACTTACTCCAGAATTAGTTTTGGCCTCTTTAGAATTACAAGGAGATTACTATGCTAAAGTAGAAGGATTATGGGTTAGGAGTTTCTTATGGAGACCATCAGTAGTCAGTATCGTTGTTGCTGTTATTTCTGGTTATTTGTATTATATTCTTCAAGATTATATTGAAGTTTCTGAAAGTTTATCAGAGTTTTTTGGTTTAATTATAAGGTCAAAAGATTTGAGAGTATCATTAGTTATGATATTCCCTATAATAGCCATTTCAATTGGATTCTTTGGAATCTTAGCTTTATTCTTGGGTGATGAATTGAAGCAAATTTCTAAAAAAATGAACCAATCCAGTTATATTGAAGAAATCTTTGGTTTTGATATATTGAAATTTGCCAAATTACCAAATGACAAAGTAAATAATTTAAAAGAGAAAAAATTAGCTGAAAACGGTAACAATTCACAATTGGTATTATATAAAGATGAACCAATTGGTATGATCACCTTAAAACCACAATTTGACAAGTCCAATGATTCTAACTTGATTATCAAAATCACCGGTTTGAGTATTAGACCTGCCTTCAAACCATTAGATTTTGAAGAATTATTACTCAATTGGGCTGTTGAAAGATCAAAGATTATCTACACTCAATATTTAAAAGAAAAGAAGATTTCAAGTTCAAATGGTTGCAAAATTACTTTATTAGCTGACAACTATTCCTTCAACAAGGAATTGGAAGCTATTTTAAAAAGACATCAATTCAGTAAAGTTGACAGTTCCTATAGATTGAATCCTGTTAATGATGATACTGCTTTATTAAAGGGATCATTAAATCCTGTAGCCCAAATTTCAAGAGATACTTATGCTCTTCATATAGTTGACAAAAGTTAAAGAATTCAGAACCTAACGATTTTAATGTTTATTATATACTTATCATATTCTTAATATATACTTAATTAGACGATCAAACCGCCAGCTTTAGATCTTTTGTTTTGTTTCATAACTCTAAGTGTTATGAAAGCAAACCACACTATTAAAACCGCTAACATCAAATAAATGAAATATTTGAGAAGAGTTAAACTTTTACTGAAATAGTATGTGAATATGTTATGATCTTCGTCACCATATTGGTCTTTATTTCTCTGTCTTGTTTGTTCTTTAATTCTTTGTTCAGCCTTTTGTAACCTTTTAACTGATTTTCTAGATTTACCACTTGGACGATTTCTACCATTTGGTTTAACGGAATTTTGTTTGGCTGTATCTTGTTCAGCTATTAAAGTTTCTAATTCTTGGATACTTTCAATGAAGGTTCCATCTGGTTTGTATAATGCAAAGATCTTATTTTCAATAACATCGACGTTTTCACTAAGATCCCCAGTCTCAGCTGACAATCCTAAATATTTTATCGGTGGTAATTCAACATTATTCAAAGTCACACAATTTGTCCATACTTCACCTGGCCCGTATTTAAAGTCTAATGAAAAATATCCATCTTTGATATAAACTATTCTGGCTTTGGTTTCTTGGTGTTTAGGGTTTGTTATCAGATGGGCAACACAACCTGCTAACCTTGTATCATAACCATCAAGAGCTTTGTCATATCCTAATTGTCCATTACCTAACATTACATTGACAAATGGGAAATTTCCTCTCTTACCATTCTTAAAAGTATCGATCATTATACCCAACCCATTGAAGTAGTTCTCGGCACCGAACACATCACCGATATCTGATTTTTTATCAATGAACCAAATAGCCATTCCGTCAGCCTTAAGGGCATCTTTGGCATGAATATGAAAAGTTAATTCCATTTCAAATGATTCAGCTTCAATTGGAGTGTTACTGAACATACTTCCAACTTGATGTTTATTATCGGATGTTAACCTTATGAAATCATTGTTCTTAACAATTGTATTTCCTTTCAACTCCCAATTCCTTACCTTATAAGATTTAGCATTAATATAAGGTTTAACTAAATTCTGAGCTGTCAATTCTACTTTCTTTAAAGTGACAGTGTCTTGATCTTTATTCTGTAACATGGAATTGATCTCTTCTGGAGAGAACTCTTCCTTGCCACCAAGTACCTGAGTCCATAGGATCAAAAGTATACCGATAACAACCAATCCACTCAATGTTTTCTTCATATGTGGTATTGCCATATTGATTGATACGTGGTAAATTACTGCGAAAATAGCCCATGAGGTAGATAACTGGCTGTTCAGATCTCTACGTCACATGATCCATTTTTAGTTAGATGATAATGCCAAGATCCATTACACCAACTACACTAATACAAATATAATAATTTATTCTATATACAAACTTTATTTACATGATTACTTACCGAAAACAACAGTTCTTATAGCAGATATCCATGTTTCCTTATTTTCACCTTTGATTTCATTCATTAAACGTTCATAGTATTGAGGATTACCCTTAGGTCTTAATAACTTATCATCCAATTTATAATAATTTCTATATTTATCATTTACCATATCTCTTAAAGATATATATTGTAGCTTTAAATCTTTTTCACTTATATCGTTAATTTTATCAGATGAGAATCTTTCGATTTGAAGATCCCTGAATGATGCATAATGCTTGACCCTATCCTTAGGTAAAGTCTTTAAAAGACCCACTATTTTATCTCTTAATTCTGCCTTAGACATTACAGGTGTGTGGGTTAAGATGCCTTAAAATTTTCTGATGTGCGACCTCACCTGCGCAAATTAGGTTCCACTATGGCAAAAGCACCAACACCAAGAGTTATATTCATACGTCATGGACAAACTGAATGGTCCAAATCTGGGCAATATACGTCAATTACTGATTTAGAATTGACTCCATTTGGTGTGAAACAAATGACAAATACCGGGAAACATTTGATTGGTCAAACTGCCTATCAATTAATTAAACCTGAAAACTTAAAATATGTTTTCACATCTCCTAGAACTAGAGCTAAGCAAACTGTTGAATTATTATTAGCAGATGTTGATGAAACCGTTAAATCTCAGATTCCTATTGTTGAAGAAAATGATATTAGAGAATGGGAATATGGTGATTATGAAGGTTTATTAACTAAACAAATCATTGAATTAAGAGAATCTAGAGGGTTGGGATCTGATTGGAATATTTGGAGAGATGGATGTGAAAATGGGGAAGTAAACACTCAAGTTACAGAAAGATTAGATAAAGTGATTGCAAACATTCGTTCTATTCATAAAAAAGCTTTAGACAGTAATGAACCAAGTGACATTATAGTTGTCGGACATGGTCATATTTTAAGATGCTTTGCAGCTAGATGGGTAGGTAAAGAAATTAATGTTAATCCACAATTCATGTTGGATGCTGGTGGAGTAGGAGTTTTAAGTTATCAACATCATAATATTGATGAACCAGCTTTATTTTTAGCTGGTGCTTTTACTGTCCCAGTTGAAGAAGAAGGTGGTGATTTATAGATTTGTAGGCTTTATATAGTGTAGCAGCACATTGTATGTACCGATTTTTACGGACCGCATTCGCGGTATGGCACGGCTTTGTTAGTTCGTGGTAGACTTCTTGTTTTGTATGCGGAGATTTACATTTGCGACTATATAAAACTTTGCAGTCATTCGTTTACAAATAAATTTAAAAAATGACAATTGATCAAATTCCCATCTGGTTGGATTGTGATCCAGGTACAGATGATGCGTTTGCTATCTTATTATCAGTGTTCCATCCTAAATTTAAATTACTTGGAATTTCAACGGTTTTTGGTAATACAGACATAAATCAAACCACACATAATGCAGTAGGATTGTTAGATGTTTTAAATACTCACGATGTTCCAGTGTACAGAGGTGAAAATAGGCCATTAGTGAAAGAACCAAGGTATGCCCATTATGCCCATGGGATCACCGGTATGGGAGATGTCAAATTACCAGAAAAGCCAAGTGTCTCAGAAACTGTTGATAAAACATATATTGAGGCACTTAGAGATGCCATTTTAAAGTATGAAAATGAAATCTGCGTCTTGGCTGTAGGTGCCTATACTAACATCTACAAATTATTTACCAAATACCCGGAGTTGAAGTCGAAAATCAAATTCCTTTCACTCATGGGTGGAGCTTTTGATTTTGGCAACATTACCCCATACGCAGAGTTTAATGTCTACTGTGATCCAAAGGCTGCAAAGTTTATTTTAACAGATGAAATCTTAATGGACAAAATTGTTTTAAATGCGTTGAATTTAACTCATACAGTTATTGCTACAAAAGATATTAGACATAACTTATTCGATAAATCTTCAAATCATATTAGATTGATGTATAGAGATATTTTAACATTTTACTATGTTCTTTACCAAGAAAAGCATAAAGATTTCACAGGTCCTCCATTACATGATCCATTAGCTGTTTTCAGTTTATTACCTGTTCTTGAAAATGACCCTGCTTACAAATACGAATTCATTAGAAGAAGAATTGATGTCATTGAAACTGGTGAAAGAGAAGGTGAGACCATTTTCACCAACGGCTCTAAAATTACTGACCCTGGGAGTGAAGAGCATGGTTCAATAGTTGGTGTTAAAATCAACGGACACATGTTCTTCGATTACCTTGGTGTTGCACTCGATGAAGCTGAAAAAAAGGATAACTCAAAACTGACATAAGATTTAATTAAATGAATATATATTAAAACATTTGAAGAATTAAACTGGTTCTTTTATTATATTAACCATTGGTTTACCAATATGTTCAATAACTTCATCGGACCAAAGAACATCTAAATGTGAGTATTCTTCAAGTTGATAGATGTGTAAAGTCTCACCTAATTTATATAAAGGTTCGTAATTTTCCATATGGGTTTTTAATCTTCTACCATCAACTAAATTATCAATATCTCCATTGAAAATAGCCATTGGTATAATTTCATTGTGAAACCATTGTTGTTTATAAGGGAAGAAACTTTGATCATCATCTACATTAAACTGTTTCTCCTCTACTATTTCATGATTCATTCCCTTCTTGAATGCTTCCGACAGTACAAGTTCATTTCTAAAAGATTCTTCTCTCCAATAACTTAACCACCAAGTCATTGCCTTGGCAGAAACTAAACTGACATTGAATATAAAATGCATATGCCAAACCTTCTTATTTTTATTCCATTTAGCTCCGGTCCATTCAAATAAATAATTAAACATCATAATACACATTTGACCAAATACCGGCCATGCATAAAGGAGGTTTCTTAATACTGTTAATGTATGTAAAAAGCAACATGTTCCAAAGAACAATTTATAACTAAACCTGTTACGATTTCCCATAAATTGTAAAAATTTACGTTTGTGGAATAATTTACCAGGGTATATAGCAGGTGCTAAGGCAATGAAATGTTCGATCTTATTATGAGTTTCTACTAATTGTGGATTCCTTAACATTAAAAACGTTTGCGTACATCCTTGCAGATGCCCAACTAAGACAAGTTTTTTGAAGTTAGGCTTTCTAACCAAAACATTGTCAATCAAACAAGTTATATCATAATAGGCTAAATCCTTAATATCCCAATCCCAATATATCTCACTATGCATTAAATCTCCCTTATAAGTTTCATGCAAGGGCTTAAATCCGGACCTATTGTTTCCTAACCAAACATCATACCCTTCACTTAACAAGTAAGCAGGTAAGGATCTCAATCCTGGAGTAATATAGGACCCTGAAGATGACATTAAACCATGTTGTAATAATATAGGTTTCATCTGAGCTCTTTGGTCCTCGGAATGTTTAGGGTCTATTAATCTGTGTAAGATCAATATATATCCGTCCTTAGTAGTGACTTTGTACTCCTGTAAATCCAATTCCATCTGCAAGGCGTAGTATCTAACATCATCGCTAAACTTCATGTGTTTTATGTCAGGATAACATTCACTAGAATTTTCTTTCTCTGGTAAACTGGAGTCCTTATTACCTCTAAACAGTTTACGTATATGATAAATTACAGCAGCAATAAATAGCACATATACGAATAAGAATGATATCAATGCTGATGTGACTATGTAAATACTTTTCACCACAAAGGAGCTAGACTTTTGCTTTGGTTTCGGAATTATATTATCGTTCATATTTGACTTATCATAACAAAGGTACGCACTTCTTTTCGTATATGTTCCGCTGTTCCCAAAATGGACAATTTAAGTTAAGGTTTAGTATGTGGGGATTGAGTTGCAAAAGCGGTTAAATACTTTAAGCCGAAGTTATTTCATATGATATTTAAATGTCAAGTTCGATTTTAATTAAGAATTTTCAGTATTTAAGGATTATCTAAATTTACTCATCATGTGATTGTCACGTGACGTGAATTGAATATAATTTAATATATTGAAAATTGACGGGCTTGCGGCTTATGGCGTATTGGTCCTAACTTCACTCATAGCTGTTCGTATTTACTCGTTCACAAAAGACTTCCACGGAAGTAATAAAAAATGAGTGGGAAATTCGGTGGTACACACCATCCATTCTAATATCACTTCGGTGGTATTAGAGAAACATTTGCTCTTGAGAGCTCCTCGACGTGAAACGTTGGGTAATGGCATCAGAAATCAACAGAAGCAATTCTGTATGGGAGTCCATTACTGGGTGGTTGATCTTCATATATAGACATGATGATTATTGAGTGCAATATACGAACTTCAATTTGAAGAACTCGATACCGATCATAGCTATGAGTAGAGTTTATCTTTTTTTTTACATTTCTAGAGATGTAAGTAGCGCGTTCAAATTTCTACAACGACAAAACATCCTCAAATGATATTCAATAGTATACGAAAGATATTCCTGTCCTTTAGAACAGCTGAAGAAGAGAGGTTGTATTCGAGAAAGGCGTTCTTCAATCTATTAGGATTCTTAGGATCATGTGTATTATTTTCATTCATGGCTCAAAAACTATCGACTAATCCAAGAGAAATTGCCCATATAGCTAGAGCCAATGCATTACTTCATGCCATACTGAAGTAGGGAAAAAGCCATAGTAAAGTAGAAAACAAAGCCATATGGAAGATGGCCCAAATTTAACTGAAATGATACCATGACCAAGACATAGATATACCTAAAATTATATTATGACTATATATGACTATATATAATTATATACAAGGATTCATATAATAATTGACTACCAATCATTACACAAATATTCAAATCAATACAAATCATGACGCATACGTAAAGCAAACTAAATTTAGTGTGAGTAATAAAACAGAATCTTTTTTTTTGGAGTTTTTGATAATTTTCTATATTTTTATTTGCAACCAAGTGCAATCCCATATCTTACAATTATTTTAATAAAATTTCCTTTGCCATTTCGTAAGCTGTCCAAGAAATAGCAGTACCAGGAGCATTGAAAACAATTCTTGGTTTCAAACCTCTTGTGAATATTTTTATACCACCTTCTTTATATAAGGCTATAGTTGCATCTTTGAACCCAGTAATTTTTTTAAGAGTAGCAATTTCTGAAATACCTCTTGTTTGTAAAGCAGTTTTGATAACATCGAAAGGATTAGTTAAAGCAGCTGCTAAACCACCAGCTACGGCACCAGCTACACAATGTAAATAAGGATTATAAACTTTATCAGGATTTAATACTGATGAACAATATTCATATACTCCAAAGTTGAAAGCTGAAAATGGTATACTGGTAAATAATGTAGCAGGGTACGATATGAAAAATGCTGATAAACCTTCATGTCTATATAAATTAGTAGCAGTTTTAAATAATTTGACAGATTGTGAACTAGATGAATCACTGATTTGTTTATAGGCTTGCATTCTTTGTTTTAAAACATCAAATGGAGTCATTAAAGCATCAGAAGCAATGGTTGCAGCTATACCAGCGCAACTTGCAATTAATGGATGATTTTCATCAGTAACAATTTTAGTATTTTTGGATGCAGTTAAGTTGTTAACCATTAAGGTTTTGGTAGCTTCGAATACTGAAAAGTATACAGCATGAGCTGGACCAGCACCTAAAACTACTGATGATACACCTCTCCATAAAGCATATGCACCTTCAGTACTACTAATTTTGGAAATAGAATTTATAAGACCTTTACTTAAATGTTGAGTGTTTGATATTATTTGCATTCTTGTTTTGATTGAATCTATTGGGAACATAACAGTATGTTCCATAATCCCAGCAAATGCACCTGCCGTTAAATGAGCTGCTAATGAAGCATCTGATGGTAAAGCTTCATAATCTATTTCAACAGCGTCAGGTCCAGGTATAACTGCTGGTTGATGTTCTTTATTGTTTAATGTCATGCCAAGTCCGGTTTTATTTATATCTGGTACGGTTGACTGTTGATGGTTCATTCTATTTTATCAAACTTTGAGACTGAAAAATTTCCAGTGGAGAAACGTTTTGGGGTATTGAATTATTAAAATCAATTAAGCCCTAGTAAAACGGTTTGAATAAATGGTAATGTATCTGATGGAACTAATTAATCCCTGATTAACTATTGATGATTCCTTTTAAAAATGATACTTTGAAAAAAATTTCGGTTTTTCAAATTGTCCCCTCTGATTTTTTTCTCTTCGCTTCAGGTCTCGCTGATGAAAAAAAATGTGATTAGCTATATGGTGTACTCTATACCGAATTAACCTAAGAAGTTTAATTCACTTTTATGACTTGAAGTTTTACTGTAGTTGATATGATGATGACCCCAGGTTTATTGACGAATAAAATTGAATTTAATTGAAATTAGTTTTGTATTACTAACCCTTTCCACTCTAGATTTATCTAATAATGCCGCTGGAATTACGTCGGTCCGGTCTCTATCTAGCAATTTAATATTGAACGGCTTCCAATATTTTCTTCAAGTTTTGAAAATATTATAAAATTTATATAACACTAATCTAACACTGTTGTAAGATAACAAAATAAAACACAACGAAATTAAATTAATAAATTTTTTGGGTTAACAATAGTGAAAAATTATAACCAGTAATATAAATTTCACAGCTATAGATTTAATCGATAAAAACTCTAATAATATTTTTTTTCTTATGAGAGGCTTTAAACTGAATTTAGGTAACTGTGATTCTAATGACTAATCTAACAATAATCAATGACCCACAGACCCACTAGGATGGATTATATTACCGACAAGTGTAATTGGTGTATCACTCGAAACGTTACTGGATACGAGGAGAAGCGCTTTTTCGGTATTGTTGCAGAATTCTAAAAATGGATTCCGTGTCGGATATCTTAGGAGTAATTTTCATAGAATTTAGCCTATAGAGACGGGGTTTGAATTTATTCGTATATAATATTCTAAAGGCGTCTATTGATATTCGATGGACCTGAAAACTAAAGGTTACAGAGTGCCTAGTTTTAATAGGTAATTCTAATTAATAACAGGCTCATGCTTAAAGTCTACCTTCGCCATTTCAGGAACAATGGTTTTGACTTTACCAGTCTTCAAATATTGTTCGATGTTTTCAATAACAAATTCTTCCATTTCCCTTTGTGATTCAACAGCATGAGTCCCCATGTGTGGTAAACTTGTAACATTAGGTAAATCTAATAATTCTTGTGGAACTTCAGGTTCGAATTCAAATACATCGGTTCCGAAAAATCCAATTTTATCTTCTTTCAAATGTTTAATCAATTGTTGCTCGTCAATAACTGCACCTCTTGCAGTATTGATAATAATGGAATCTGATTTCATTTTATCTAATGCTTCTTTATTGATCAAATGATGGGTATTTTTATTCAATGGGACACTTACACATAAGATATCACTCTTGGCTAATAATTCATCAAAACTTAAATATTCACTATCTTCTTCTAAATCTGGTGATAATCTTGATCTATTATGGTAATAAATTTTCTTAAAGCCAAATGGTCTTAATCTTTCACGAATGGCTCTACCTATTCCACCCATTCCTAAAATACCAACAGTTCTATACCCAGGAAGATGACCAAACTTGGTTCCAGCTGATTTTTGACCAGTTTTGGCCCAATCTCCTTTTAATAAGTTATCATGAGACTGTTGAAAATTCCTTAATGTTGATAAAATAAGGAAAATAGCAGTATCTGCAGTTGGAGCTTCAACTGGAGTTGTTATATTGGACAATTGAATGTTTCTCTTAAGTAATGGTTCAACATCAACTTGATCATAGCCTGCACCACAATGACTAACAGATTTGACGGATGGTGGGAAATGACTGACTAATTCTTCATCAAATCTTCCAGTTTGATGCAATTCAGCTGATCTACCAATACTGACAACATCGCTATATTTTCCTTTCAAATCTTTAATAAATTCTTCTCTGTTCTTGGAAGTACAAAATTGAACATCAGCGAATTTAGATAAAGTTGACCATCTTTGTTTAGCATTGGAAGTTGAACAAATCCATAAAACTTTTGGCTTGACTGCAGACATGATTGATTTTTGAATTTTGTGAGTCGATCTATATATGACTAATGCAATTGACTTCTAATACTAAATGATAGGAGTTTTTCTCGGATATTGGGTAGTTGGCCCCGCGATAGCGATAAAGTGAAGAGAGTCATAGATCTCGGAGTCAAGTTGACCCGACCAATTCCTAAAATGGTTATTGCAAACGAGAAAACTTCAAATTTTGCAATCGATTAGATAACATTGTATTCGTTGTAGTAAGTTTCAAAACTTCACCATACCTTAATAGAGCTAATAAATGAACTAACTATAGGTGCATAAAGGATTTATTGTCTTATGAGTCGATGCGATCAATAAATTGTGTATATTAATGTTATGTAAATGGGGTATGAACAGAACCTTAGATCTAAGTTCTACGCTTCTTGTTATTCTTTTGGAATTTAACTTTTTGATTACCGAAGTTTCCAAATTGAAATCCTCCGTTAGAACCAAAGAAATCGTTGCTTCCAAAATTGAATTGGAAATGACTTCCACCTCCACCATTTTGGAAATTAAATCTTGGTGCTCCACCTTGGAATGGATTGTGTTGTTGTGGTGGTGAAGAATCCATGGGATCATCTCCACGGTCATACCTTTCTTTTAATTCAGGCTCCGATAACACTTCATAAGCTTGATTAATCTCTTGCATTTTATTCTCAATCTGTTCTGGTGTTAAATCATTCCCTTTATATTTATCAGGATGGTACTTCAAGGTTTGTGTTCTGTAACCCTTTCTGATTGTTTTTTCATCAGCATCCCTTGCAACATCAAGGATTTTATAATAGTCATTCTTAGGTTTTGATTTTTGTGGTGGTGGGGCATATTGTCTTTGTTGTTGCCTTTGTTGCTGTTGTTGCTGTTGATAAAATCTTTGTTGTTCTTGTTGTTTCTTAGCTTGTTGTTCTCTATTAAATTCTTCTATTTTGGCCCATCTGGATCTGAATAAAGCTGATTGTTTGGTATTAGGTGGGAATGACTTTAAGATTTGTTCAGCTTCTCCGAATCTATTTTTAGATAATAACCCGTCTACTTTTGGAATGAATTTAGGTAAGAACTTATCATCCTCGATGACATTACATACTTGTGAACCAGTTTTGAAGTCTCCGAGTTGTATATAACTTTCACAGTATAATTTCTGTAAATCATCAGTAAACTTAGATTCGGTATTGAAGTTCTTCGAAAATTCTTGAGATAAATGCATCAAATAATCCATGTTAGTGTTTACAGATAGTCCCTTAGTTAACCTCTTGTTAGGTGCTTCGTTTAAGAAAGTATTGATATAAGTGAAATCAAACTTTTCGCTTAAATCAAGTTCTCCAATCGAAGGTGCTTCACCTTCATTCCCTAGGTATATATGACCAATCTCAATAGAGTAAGATTCAAGAATTTCAAGAATTTTGGTATACTTAGTAAATATTTTAGACAATTGACCACACTCCTTGAACTCATTGTCAATTCTCAAACACTGTTTAATGTTAGTGTAAGCTTTATTGAAATTAGTCATTGAGAATAAAAGATAATTGGAAAAATGATAATACTTAATTAAATTCTCTACCGGTTCTAATTTGATTAATTTATTCATGGCATTTATTACCTTTCTTGAATCATTTTGTTGCTTTGAACATGTGATTTGATTTTTATATAATAATACATTCAAAGGTGATATAGATAAAAGTTCATCAATAACTTCACTACATTTTGTGTAATCCTCATCAGCAATAGCTTTATCCATTTGTTGGCTTAAATCATTAAACTTTTCGATCTTTTCAATAACTTCTTTATCCTTTATCTCAGTAAATATTGGATCATTAAATGCACTAAACTCTATTAATAATTCTATCAATTTCGATTTGGCTGGTGTCAATAAAGGATCAAGTTCTAAAGTTCTATATAAGTCCTTGATTGCTTCCTTTTCCTTGCTTAAACTGATTTCAATTAAAGATTTCTTAAAGTACAATTGAGATAATTCAATATCATTATTATTGACACCTTCTATTTTCTTAATAAGATCATTGAATTCTCCTAGCACTGAACCAGTTGGACCTTCGGTAAGTAACAAATTTTGGACTACTTTAATCTCTTGTGAGAAATCACTAGAAACAACTAACACTAGTAGACTTAATAACGCTATTATAAAGTTCATAATACGTGGTCGCAGTTAAGATTTGCGTGGTATTAAGGCTCATAGAAATTTATAGAATTTTTAAGCGCATCATATAATTTACTATACAGTTCAACTATTTGAACAATTTAGCTAATGAAACTGCACCTTCATCATTTCTTGACATAACTTTAGCAACAGCTAATTCAAAATCTTCTTGGGTTACATGAATTCTTCTTTCTCTTAATGCATACATACCAGCTTCTGTACAAACACCTTTAACATCAGCACCTGAACAACCATTCATTTTTTCAGCAATTTTTCTTAAATTTATACCTCTAGTTAAATTCATTGATCTTGAATGAATTTTTAAAATATCAGTTCTGGCATTTAAAGTTGGAGCTGGGAATTCGATTTTTCTATCAATTCTACCAGGTCTTAATAAAGCAGGATCTAATATATCTAATCTATTAGTTGCCATAATAATTTTAATATCTTTAGAAGTTTCAAACCCATCTAATTGATTTAACAATTCCAACATTGTTCTTTGTACTTCAGAATCTCCTCCGCTTGAACCTTCAACTCTTGATGATCCAATAGAATCAATCTCATCCATGAATATAATAGATGGAGCATGTTCTCTTGCCATTATAAATAATTCTCTAACCATTCTTGAACCTTCACCAATATATTTTTGAACTAATTCACTTCCTGAAACTCTAATGAATTTACATTCTGTATGATGAGCTACTGATCTGGCTAATAATGTTTTACCAGTACCTGGTGGTCCATATAATATAACCCCTTTTGGTTGTGCAATACCTAAACTTTCAAATAATTCAGGATGTTTAACTGGTAATTCAATAACTTCTTTAATTTCTTTGATTTGTTTATCTAATCCACCAACCATATCATAAGTTGAATCAGGTACTTTTTCAACCATCATTAAAGATACTAATGGATCAATTTTATTAGGTAAAATCTTATGTAAATCATAAGAGTCTGATTTTAAACATACTCTTAAACTTGGAGTTAATTTTTTAATATCAATATCTTTACTAACATTGACTATATATTTACCTTCAGGATGAATTTTGACCAAGACTTTCTTTAAACCCATTACTTTAACTACTTCACCAACATAAGACCCTGGTTCTTGTAATAATCTTAATTCGTCTTTCAATTGACGAACCTTGTTATTTAATTTATTTCTTTGTGCTTCCAATCTCCTTAAATTCTCAGTAGTCGATTGGACTTTGATTTCAGTGTCTTGAATCATTTGTTCGAAATATGGTTTAATACCACTTTCATGAACAAAGGGTTTATCTATCGATGTCATAACGTTTGCCTTCGGATTCTCGATTTCGCACTCAGTTTTACTCAATCTCACCAAGTGAGACTGAGATCACTCACACCTACTAGACCCGTTAAACACGCACATTAGGTCATTGAGAGATACGGACAATGAATTAATAAAATGAATTTAAAAATTCTATTTCTCCTAATTAATGTAACATTTGCTTATCAACAATTCTGTAAATGTGAATGTCCTGAAAAATCCATTATAAAAGAAGTTAAAACTTGTGATAGCTGTACTAAAGAATTCTGTTTAAAAGATCAAAAGATATGTGATATTGAAGATTTAAAATTAAGTTGTTACCAAATAGAATCCACTAAAGACTCCGTAATAATATATACATTCATATTACTAGTACTAGGGTTGGTGATTTATAGTTTTATTAAATAGTTATTTTAGTATTGAAATAGTTAATGTATAATAAAAATGAGTTATACGCGACTCTGACCACCTAGTGGTGTCGCACTAAATCAAAGAAAATTTTTCGTGAGGAAAATTTTTCAAAAAATCAACCCTTTTTTCACCAAATATAATTCTTTTTAATACTGAATAATTTGGTTATAAAGCATCTTTAGTTGGAAAGGGGTAAAGTATTATAAAGAAGACTTATTCAATTGGTTATTTGTTAGTGTTTGGTATTTAAATCACGTCAAATTTCCCCAAGTTTTCAATTAGCAAATTTCATACTTGACACATCTAAATCTTTAATAAATTAAGATTTATCAAGAATTTAAGTTAATTTTAGTTGAATTACTTTATATTAACTTTGAATTCATTTATAATCTCGGTCAATTTTAGATTTTCGTCAAGAAATTTCATCATCTTTTATCTCCTACTAATTGATTTTTTGTAGGGGTTTCATTAGAAAATTTTCAATTAAATATGACTGAATCCAATCAAGAAAATAATTCATCACCTTCCCCAGCTCCTTTAAGTACATCCAACTTACAGCAACTTAATTCCCAATTTGCTTCAGGTTCAAATGAACAAGGGGGTAAGGCTAATTCAACCTCTCAAGGTCCAAGTCAAGGTCAATCTCAAAATCAAAGTCAACCACCAGCTCAAGGTCATAGTAGACAACATTCAACTGGTAACTATAAACATTATAATAATGGGAATGGTAATAGAAATTCAAATCAGAATAGACAAGGAGGTTATAATAATAATAGAAAAAATTATAATAATAAACCAAATCATCACCAACTGCAACAACAACATCAGCAGTATAACTATAACGCTGCCGCCGCTGCTGCTTATAACGGTATGATGTACGGTTATTATCCTGGTTATGGGTATCCAGTTATGCCTATGGGAGTCTATGGTCAACAAAATCCTCAACAAATGGTACCACCAAATGCTAATTATAATGGACCTAATCCAAATTCAAATGGCTCCCCAGTTACTTCAGCTTCTAGTACTCCAAACGCTTCAAATATTCATATGGCTCAAACTCAAAATCCTTATCAATACAATCCAATACCTGGTGGTAAAATAAAAATTAATGATAAAGATGGTAAACCAATTGATTTAGAAGAAAAGAGAAAACATTTCCAACAGAGTGCTTCACCAACTAATTCTCCAAAAAGAACTGTTGCAAGTCCTGTCAAACCAAATGTTAATTTAAATAATCAATCATTACCAAGTTTAGCTCCATCACAATCTGTTTCAAGTGTTCAAAGTCCTGCTTTGAAAAATACTCCTGTTACTGCAACTCCTTCTTCACATAGTCAGTCTCCAGCCATTGCATCAAGTACTGGTGTACCTACACCAGTTGCTACTCCTGTAGTTCCTGCTGCTTCAGCTCCTGTTTCTAAACCAGCTGCTCCATCTAACCCTGCTATTGAAGCTTTTAAAGAAAGAATAAGAATAGCTGCTGAAAAATCTAAAAAAGAAAAGGCCGAAAAGGCTGCTAAAGAACAAGCTGAAAAGGATAAAGCTAATGGAATTGAACCTAAACCTGTAGCTAAGGTTGAACCTGAAGTTAAACCTGAAGTTAAAGAAGAAGTTAAACCAGTAGTTTCAGAAACTCCAGAAGTTAAATCAGAAGCTAAAGAAATTAAAGAAGAACCTAAAGAAGAAATCAAAGAAATCAAAGAAGACATTAAACCAGTTCCAGTCAAAGAAGTTGAACCAGTTGCATCAAATGAACCAATTCCAGAAGAAACTCCTAAGGAATCTAGTTCAGAAATACCGGCATCTACTGAACCTGAACCAAAATCAGAAGTTGAAGGCTCTGAAGAAATTGAAGAAGGCGAAGATGAAGATGAAGAGGAAACCGGGATGGATTTATCACAATTTTTCGAAAAAATTAAAACCGTTGGTATTGTTGAAGATCCATTCAATACTAGTTACCCTGAACCATTCACAGCCGTTGATCACAAATGGAAATCTAATGTTAAAAAATACAGATATGATCCACAATTTTTAATACAATTCCAAAACGTTGTCACATATGAAGTTGATGAAGATTGGAAGAAGAAATTAGCTGACTTAGGTATAGTTGCACAAACTAACTCTAAGAAGTTCTCAGGTCAAGGTGCCCATAAAGGTAAACAAGGAGGATTAGGTAGTAGATACAATCAATTATCCGGTAGAGGAGGATCTAATCCAAATTTCGATAATGTCAGACAAAACTCCAGAAATGGAAGTAAAAGAAAGGTTGGTAGTGGTAGAGATAAATCCAAGAGAGGTAATCCTTCTAGAAGAAGAGATAAAGAAGATGAAAATAGTGGAATTACTATCCCACCAGAAGAAATCAAACCATTGGAAAAATCTGCTAACAGATGGGTACCTAGATCAAGAGCTAAAACTGAAGAAGTTAAAATGGCTCCAGATGGTGTTACTCCAATTTTAAGTTCTGAAGATGTTGAAAGAAAAGTTAAGTCATTATTAAATAAATTAACTTTAGAAATGTTTGAAGAGATTACTGATGATATTTTGAAAATCATGGAACAATCAAGATGGGAAGATGACGCTAAAACTGTTAAAGAAGTTATTGGTTTTGTATTTGCTAAAGCCTGTGATGAACCATATTGGTCATCAATGTATGCACAATTCTGTGCTAAAATGGTTACTAAAATCAGTGATGAAGTTGCAGTTGAAGACGCTCAAGGTAATAGACAATTTGGTGGTGCATTAGCTAGAAGATTATTATTAACCACTTGTCAAAAAGAATATGAAAAAGGTTGGTCTGATAAAGTTAAACTTCAAGATGATGGTGCTCCATTAGAAATGATGTCAGATGAATATTATATCCAAGCTGCTGCTAAAAGAAGAGGTCTTGGTTTAGTTAAATTCATTGGTCAATTATATTTATTAGGAATGTTGAACGATAAAGTCATCATTTACTGTTTGACTAATTTATCAAGAAATGTTGAAGATCCTTCTGAAGATACTTTAGAAAGTTTAGCAGAATTATTAATTGCTATTGGACCTAAATTTGAAGAAATTGAAAAGAATAGAGGTTTATTACAATTGGTATTTGAAAACATTCAAAAGATTCTTGATAACGTTAAATTATCTTCAAGAATTAAATTCAAATTAATGGATTTACAAGATTTAAAGAATGCTAATTGGAAATCCAAATCAGGTGATGAAGGTCCAAAGACAATTAAAGAAATTCATGATGATGCAGAAATTAAAAAACTTGAAGAAGAAAAAGCTTCAATGGAAAGAAGAAGAAAAAATAAACCAATGGATTCAAGATCTAATTCCTCAAGAGGTAATAATTCAAGTTGGGGTTCAACACCAAAAAGAGTTGATTCTAATTCAAGATTAGGACCAATGAAAGATTCTAAAGGTTTCACATCAGTACCAAGATCTCAAAGTAATAGAGTTAGTGAATCAAATACTCCATTCACTTTATCACCAAGAGAAAATTCCAAGAGAACTGAATCAACTCAATCCAATATGTTTGCTGCATTTTTAGGTGATGAAGAACATGATCATGATCAAGAAAAATCTAATGACCCTGTAAATGAACAACAAGACCCTGAGCATGAACCAGAAAATGAACCTGAAGTTGAAGCCGAATCTGAAACTCCAGCCGTTTAAATTCTTTTTACCTTGTAATATAGAATATGAGTGATGAAATCTTCCTTTTTGCACATTATAGAATTATCGTCTAATAACTTGTCATTATATTATAGACATCAGTCATCAAAATTGGTTTCAATTATCTAGTATTAATTTATATATTGACTAATAAATGATAGTTATAATTTTTGTTATACTTTATAGAAGAATGATCTCTTTTTATGAGTAATTTCGTTGGTTTGAGTTCGTTGAAGATCAATACCTGGACCTACTGGGGGTTGGAAATTTGTAGACTGAATTACCTCGGGGTTCAGTGGAGGGTTAGGAGTCTTTATATACAAAAAAGTATTCACATCAATTATATCTTCGGTCTCTTGTTGATGTAATCCTAGAATTTTCCCGGTCCAGAATAACTCATGAATAGTTGACATATTCAAAACAATAGGGTTCGAACCATGGATCTTAACATGAGTCTTTTGACCACTCAATCTATAGAAAATCTCTAGGAATATTATAAATATAAGTAGAATTAATTCTAATATATGAAGCACAAGTCTAGTTGTAAATGATGATAATTCATTTACTAAGTCTCTGGATCTGAATACTCCTACAATTATTATGTTCGTTACATTTATGGAATATTTTAATAACAATGGAACAGCTTTCTCTCTGAATGAAGGTTTTTTATCGTTAGTTTCATTCGAATCAATTTCGTAATTGAGGCTATTGTCTGACATTACACAAAGCCACTGGCTGCAAAATCTGCAGTGCGGTTCAAATAGAGTTTACTTAGTAGCCAATAGTAGAAGATTAAGTTATTTTGGGCTATTTTGACTTTTTGAAGTTTAAGAAGCCGTTTCAGTAAATCAGTTAATTTGAAGGGTTCTTGAAGGTAAGAAAAGTTCTGGAAAGGTAAATAGGTTAGTCCTTTTCAAGGGTCCAACAAAAACAATGGCTTAAAGAATGACCTAGTCCAGGTTGAATACCCCGCTATAACAGTCAAATACAATTCTATACCCAAATCACACCTCGAAAATCTCTCATAGAATACAGACCCTATCAAAACACTAACCTGATACTAAATCATTCCTCGGTATAAGTAACCATAAATACGAACTGGTACTCCACCCAAAGTCTCTCAACAAATAGTGCGACTCTCAATTCACAGTTCCTAACCTTAAAACTAACTACATGAGTAATGAAGCAGATTTACCACCATCTTATGACGAAGCAATCGGTCGGTCCAACTCCACTACTAGTTCATCAAGGCCTCTTGCTCCTCCTGCAAGACCAAACAATGAATCATTGAGACCTCCTGCTCCGGCTCCTGGTCAAAGCACATCTCCACATCATTCCAGACATGGTTCCACTTCTTCACAAAACCTTTATAGTGGTAATCCTGACCTTCCATTCACATTCCCAAAAGGTTTCCTTTGTAAGAAATGTAAAAATACTGGTTATAAAATATCTTCAGGAAAATTCTGTGGACCTTGTTGGTTTGACTATTACTTGGAGAAAAATGCTTATAATCCTAACCCAAATTTACCATTTTTATATCCCAAGAGATACTATTGTGAAAAATGTAATAATACTGGTACTAAGATTAAAAATGGTTTGAGTTGTAAAGATTGTTATGAGAAATTTGCTCCTAGAAATAATTCTTCGAAAGCTTCTTCGTATCTGATATTTAATGATATATTTAGTACAAGAACTTATGTTAACGGAGTACCACAAACATATCTGTATCAATCATATGGGCCTGGTCCTATGCCTGGAGGTCCAATGCCTGGAGGTCCAATGCCTGGTCCTATGCCTGGTGCTATGCCCGGTCCACCTCCAGGTGCGGCTCCAATGTTCAATGTACCTCCTCAAGGGTATCAGCAAATGCCACCACAAAATTTTCTCCAAGCAATTCAAGATCAATTCTTTGGATCACAACCTGGTATAAGAGTACAGCCTGGAGATCCAAGAATTGGGGGTGTTTTATGTGGTGCATGTAGAGGTTCAGGTGTAACAGGTTCATTATTTGATGATACATGTTCCGTTTGTGCTGGAGTTGGTAGAATAATAGGAAGAGGACCATAAATATGAGATACTTTGATTCATTCATTTTACATTTATTTACATTTTTTTATTATTTTCTAACTATTTTTCAATCCTCTAATTATTTGATGGATATTTGAAATCAGATAATTCATAAAAATTCTCTTTAATGTTTCTAATAGAAACAAATCTATTCAAAATATTACCACTACCAGCTTTATCATTAGTACCTGACATTCTAGCACCACCGAACCATTGTTGAGCAACTACAGCACCAGTGCATTTATCATTAATGTAGAAGTTACCTGCAGAGTAACGTAAAGTTTCTTCAGCTAAAGTAATAGCTTTACGTTCTTGAGCAAATACTGCACCAGTTAATCCGTATTTAGTGACAGAATCAATTTGTTTCAAAATAGATTCATATTCTGAATCCTTGTAAACATAAACAGTTAAAATTGGACCGAAGAATTCATTCTTTAAGAATTCATGGTTTGGATTAGTAGTTTCAATAATAGTTGGTTTTACAAAGAATCCAGTAGAATTATCATATTCACCACCTTGTACAATTTTCAAATCTGGATCATTCTTAGCTTGATCAATGGCTTTAGATAATTTATTAAAAGATTGTTCATGAATAACTGGACCCATAAATGAGTTTAATTCATTACCTTGTTTAATTGAACTGACTTCATTGATTAATTTTTCTTTGAATTCTGGCCATACTGATTCACTAACATACAATCTTGATAAAGCTGAACATTTTTGACCTTGGAATTCAAAAGCTCCTCTCAAGGTAGATAATGCAGCATGTTCAACTGAAGCTGATTTATGAATCAAATGGAAATTCTTACCACCAGTTTCACCAACAATTCTTGGGAAATCAATGTATTTATCTTGAGCAACATTTTGAGAAATCTTAACGTATAAATCTTTGAAAACGTTAGTAGATCCAGTGAAATGTAAAGCAGAAAATTTAGAATCTTGTAAGACTTGATCAGTAACCATTTTTGGTTCACCAGGAACGAAATTGACAACCCCTTTTGGTAATCCAGCTTCTTCTAAGATATTTAATAATAAATAATTTGATAATGCAGCTGAAGCTGATGGTTTCCAAACCACAGTGTTACCCATTAAAGCTGGAGCTCCAACTAAATTGGCAGCAATGGCAGTGAAATTGAATGGAGTAACAGCATAAACAAAACCTTCTAATGGTCTATATTCAGCTCTATTCCATACACCAGGTGAAGTTTCAGTTGGTTGTTGACTATATAATTCTTGAGCGTATTTGACATTAAATTTAAAGAAATCAATCAATTCTGCAACACTATCAATTTCAGCTTGAAATACATTTTTACCTTGACCTAACATGGTGGTAGCTAACATATCGTATCTATATTTGGTGGAAATAAGATCGGCAGCCTTCAAGAAAATAGCAGCTCTATCTTTCCATGGCATGGTCATCCATTCATGTTTCAGATCTTTTGCAGCTTGTATAGCATCTTTAACTTCTTGAGATGAAGCTTGTGATACTTTAGCCAATTGTTGTTGATGATTGGCTGGGTTAATGAATGGTAAAGTATCTGATTTATAGATCCTTTCACCATTGATAACTAATGGGATATCCAAAGTTGATGATGAATATTTATCAAGGGATGACTTTAAACTATCCCAATCTTTAATATGATTTACACTAAAATCCTTAACAGGTTCATTAGCAATTTTAGCAACTTTGTTAAAAGCTAATTGAGATCCAAATCTCTTGGATTGAATATTTAAAAGTTTTAACATTTTAAAACTCTGAAGTTTTTTAGTGGGGATAACACTCTTATATAAGGCATCATTTTCATGGAGATTCTCATCTACGGAAAATCAAAGCGAAGGAAAATCTTAGCGAGCCCAAGTTGGTTTTTGTTATATTAAGCGAATTGAGTTTTTTTCCTATACACTATCTATTAACTTTTTGCAACCTTTTATCTAAATCAGTTAAAGATTGATTTATTTGGGTTTTAGTGGTTTCAAATTTTTCTATGTTATCGTCCAATTTAGTATGGAAAGTCTTTAAGGATCCAGTCCATTCTGTCATCTCTTTAGTTAAATCATTAAGTTGTTGGTCTAAGTTATTTACAAAGTCAACGGAGTTGCCAATATTCAAATGAATTTGATTTAAACTTTGTAACCTTTTGAGTAGCAAATCACTTTCATATTCGTACTTATTTAAATTGGGGAGGTATGATAAGATTTCATTGATTTTATCTGATTTGTATTGGCCAATTGTTGATATACTTTCAATAGAATTCAAATGATTTAATGTTTCTGCTTGATTTAAAAGTTGTTTAACCCCTTCATCGACTTCTGCTATCTTATACTCTGGATTATTGATGATTTCAACTTTACGGTTCATGTCATTAATGATATTCTCCAAAGGTCTTGAATTTAAATTACCTATTTTAGATTCTAAATTATTTATCTTTTTGTCCAATTCTATCATTTCTTTGTCAAACTCTTCATTCCCAGCTTTTATGTTTCGTTTTTCTGGTAAATTCTCCATCTTTGGGGTCATTTCCTCTAACCCTTCGAATAATTTGGCTATCCTTTCCCTATACCCATTGACATCATTCTTTCTCTTAGCCTTTAAATCTTCAGCTAATTTGATTAATTGCTCGGTTTCTACACTCTGTTCCTCTACATCTAATTCAGTCAACTCTTTGGTTATCCTACTTAATTTCTGATCTATATTTTCACTCTTATACGTCTTAAATCCTGTATCATTTAATGATCTATCACTAACATAATCAAAGTTTATTCTCCCATTAATATACTCATTATTAAATCTATTGAACGATTGGGTTAAATCAATATCCTCTTCAATTATATCCGGATTCTCTTCTACCGGTTGTTGGACTTCAATGTCACTCTCTATATCTGAAGTTTCATAAACTCCAGGCTCTTCCATTATCCTATCGCGTATATTTTTGATGCGTATATTTTTCTACGTCGCCGCACTGTCTCTACTATAATATTCTACTCTTATACTTATTCATAACTTACAGATCTAACCATAACCCATATTTTCATAATCAGAATCAATGAATGCATGGGTTAAGAATTTCTCCCAAAGTTTTTCTAATTTCTTATCAGCTTTCTTCTTACCTTTATGTTTTCCTTTACCCTTTACAGGTTTACCTAATTTTCTTCCTAATTTCAACCAATCTTCTACTAATAAACTATCCATTTTATAATGCTTGTCATCAGTACTGTACTCATGTTCGAATCCAAATGGTTTGTTTTCCTTATTGATTTCTTTCAAGTCTGCATAATATTGGGTATATCTTAAAGGTGAAAATACTTGTGGTGTATAAGCAGGACCTAAAGGAATATTATCAGGTTTTTTGGGTGGGATGGTTTTATCTTTTTTGAATGTAAAATAATCAAATGTACCAAACTCATAATCATATTCAGAATCTTCTTCTGGTTCTAATTCATCTAAACTATCAAGATATTCCATATGCTTATCAACCCCGGTGAAGAATTCATCCCAAGATACATGCTTATTACTTGATTTAGTTAAAATTTCATCTAATCCAGTAATATTATATTCCCAGACTCGCAAACCAGGATTGAAAGTTGGAATAACTGATGCAGTAACATGTGCAAGTGAATAACGTTCACTATTAATTCCAGATTTCTTCTTTCTTTTAATATTAGCATATAATTCTTTTCTTAAAGTTTCCATATAATCAACTTTATTATTAGGTACACCACCCATAATTTTCATAACATCTTTTTGAACATATTCATCATTATCTTCCTCATCAGTAAACTCATCGTCACTGAAATCTTCAATAACATCTTCAATATCAAATTCAGGAATTTCGATATCTAATTTCTTGGTTTTCTTACCTTTTTTCAGCTTCTTTAATGACCTATACGCAGCTTTAGAATCTAATGGAATGAAATGATCAATGTTCATATGTCCGTATAATCCACCAATTATAACATCTCTATATTCATGTGTCCAAATAATGTATTTCCTCAAACAACTAACATCATAGTTTTTTTCATTTGGTGGTACATGACCGGTTAACCAAACTTTCATATTTCTTGATCTCATCTCTTTCAATACTATACCTAACCAATTGAATAATTTATAACCTGGTTCTTTCTTCTTATCACAATTATCAACCAATGGATTGTTTTGAAACAAGTATAAAGTGTTAATAGATAAAATTGCTAATTGATCAGGAATTATTTCTCTAAAGAAATAAGCACCACGGTTGAAAATATGTAATTGATTTTGTGGTACGAATGGTGACCAAATTTTAAACATTTCTCTGGTTTGACTATTTGGACCAGGAGCAAATAAATTATGAGGATAAACATCGTTATTACCAACACTAGGGACTAAGTCAACTAATAAATTTCTTGGGTCTGAAGTGTCAGGGTTCTTGAAAGTTTCGTACATTAAATCACTGACATCTTGGTTCATTTGTAAAATAGTTGCTTCAGTTCTAGGGAATTTTCTATCGTTATCATGTCTGGCATTATCACCAGTCCAAACAATAAAATCGATTTTATCCTTTAAATGTTTGTCAATCCATGCGATGGTATCTTGCATTAATTCAACTGGAGAGTCACATCCCAATACAGCATCACCATATTTTCCGGCTTTACCTTTACCTCTGTGACAGACTTGATCGATATCTGACCCTGCTTTATAATGAGGATCTGGATGTATATCTGTTATATGTAAAAATCTACCATGAATTATTTGTTTATTGATTTTTATCGGATTACGGACTGTCAAATTCAAAGTTTCTAATTGTTCAATTTCAGCTTGTTGTAATACATGAGATGAAATTTCATACTTTGGTTCTTTATAAGTTGAACAAATCCAAAGGTAGCTTAGAAAAGTTCCTATAAGTATTAGGACCTTAAGCATCTTAGTGTTTATTCTCACTCAAATTTGAATAGCGCACGAGCTCCAGGATTATGCGATGCAGACCAATCCTATATAGGTTATATATCAGTTGGTCTTGATTTAGTGGTTGGAGAATTAAGCTATAGTTGTTATATTCTATAGTCAAGTGATACAAATATAAAGATTCTATGGAAGATTTTGTTAAAGAAATTTTTGCATTTCCGTAAATTTTACAGAAAAATGAATGGTTGCAAAATGTATGAGATTTGTCAAAATATATGTAAGAAACACAAAGCTTAATTATAGTTTTCAACAAAAATATTAAAGTCTTTTTTGATGGTCTAAGAGTTAATGATGTACGGATAGAAGATACACGAAGCAAAGAAGTTCAAATTGAAGAATTGGTGACCTAAAACTTGTGCTCCGAATATTGATGACCTAGACGCCATACACCAAAAGACCCTACGCCAAAATTAACTACGAAAACAATCTCAACAATAATTGATGATATTTGAGTCAATTGTATTTCCCATTATTCCAAACGTATCAATTAACCACACAATTGATTCCGAATTGAGTTACCCAAATTAGACGAAAATTCTCCCAATTTATCAATCTCCAAATTAAACAATGATTTACTTCTAAAGAACGAAAAGGTTGTACCTATAATTAGGTAATTCTAAAAGAAGCAAAATCACGAATTCAGCTTAAAAAATTACAAATCGAGAAAAATAAATAAGCCTATAAAATTCATTGTTATACCATAAAAACAATTATATCAATTAATGTAAGTAATATGCAGAACAAGGTTAAACTAAAATTCGTCTAATAAATTAATTGAATAGGGTTTTAGAGGAATTGGTGGAATTGGTGTATGGTTATGAAGTCACACGATTTTTAGTCGTTAAATGCAGGCTTATCATCACTAAACCGCATTAGAACAAATCAAAATCGCATCACTATGTGTCAACGAATGGTAGCAGTTTAATGTCACATACATTGTTAAACATGATAAACATATTGGTAGAATTATGAGAGCAATCAATACACGTTGACAATTCAAGGATCTACACCTGAAATAGAATCACCAAGTCAAAACATTCTAAAAGTCAAAATTTATGAACCCAAACTGATCCCTAGTTATAATAACACTAATCATAACATTTCTCAATGTAGTAAATAGGTAGCCAAGTTAGGTAAAAAAATATTTTCGCGTTTCAAAATATGGTTTTAGATTTCCATATTAAGAACAAGTTGAAAGGTCATAAATAGGTCTAAACGGTTGGTGACCTAGATCAGACCTCCTACAAAGTTATAAGTGTTCATATACTACGTGTTTCCAATTTTTACACTGCCCAAACCATCAAATTTAACCCATTTTGACAGCCCCTAAAAAAGAAAATCTCTAACGTACCTTATTTCTCGAAAACACGAAATTGCAAATTTACGCATCTTAAATTGTTTACATTTAATTAATTCTAATGAGGAAAAAATGAATTGGTTGCATGCACCTTGGCTTGATCCCAAGATTTTAAAATATTTATAAATAACATTGGATCCTCTAGTTTTTTGAAACTTATAAATCTTTTAATCATTTATTTCATTTATTTTTTATAGTTATTTAGTCATTCATTTAATATGTATTTAGCACAACAAAAATACACTAAACCAAACTTACCACCATTATCATCCTTATTAAAGGATCAACCTTATAAATTACCATCAATTGATAGTTTTTATAGTAACAACACATCAACTGATCTGTTAATTAGTCCAACTGGTGCTAGTACACCAACTACACCATTAACCAGTGCCCCAACTCCAATTCCAATCCCAGTAACTCAATCACAACCACAACAAAAGCCACAACAAAAGACCCCAGAAAAGAAACCTAAAAAATCAGAAAAAGCATTTGCATTCATAAGTCATTCAGTTCAAACTTTCCCAAGTCAAGAACCATCAATTGATAATGCACCATTAGCTAGAAGAAAAAGAAGAAGAACTTCAGCTAATGAATTAAATATTTTAAATCAACAATTTTTATTAGGATCAACTCCTAATAAATTAAGAAGAATTGAAATTGCTAATAAAGTTTCAATGACTGAAAAGGCTGTACAAATTTGGTTTCAAAATAAAAGACAAAGTATTAGAAAACAAAGTGCAACTGAAAGAGAAATTACTGAATTACCACCAACTCCTGAAATTACTCATCATTCACCAATAAATAGTTCTATCAACACATCAATGAATAATTCAATGAATAATTCAGTGGTTGAAAATACTATGAATACTACAGCTAATACATCAATTATTAGTTCAACCCCAATTAAACCAATTTTAAATAAATCACAATCATTTTCAAGTCCTGAAGCTAGTTTTAGAATTACTTCACCAATCAAACAAAGATCAGCTTCATCTTCAATAGTACCAACATTTTCTAAACCACAATTACCTACACAAACTTCAACACCACTTCATCCATCATTTCAAATTACTTTACCAATGTCATCAACTCCAAATACTTCAGCTAATTCTTCATTTATTGATGAATCTTCTGATAACTTAGTTCTTAACGAAACTAGGAAAAAACAACCATTAGCATTAAATAATCAAAATAGTTCAACTAGAACTTTTAAATTAGGTAAATTAAGAAATATGAATGATAAAGAAAATTTCGTAATAAAGAGAACTATCAATAATAAGATTCAAAATTTATTAAACAACGCTGCTGATGAAAGAAACCCATTAAAGGAAATTAGTACGAATACTAATAATAAAAGAGTTAATGAAGGTGTAGAGAATTTATTATCATTAAGAGGTGGTAATTGGAAGTAGTGTAAATATGTAGCATAATATAAAATAGCATTTGTGAACTTAGTTAACTCTTTTGAGCCTTGATCTGTTGTTATAAATTTATCACTTTTTTTGACAGATGAAATTTTAACTTATTTCATAATTGGTCTGCCATTAACTAAACTAAGGCAATTTGGTTGCAAAATCACGAATGATTTATCCCAATGCGGTACTGGAATGCCACGACTTCAACTACTCCTACCACCACCCCTGTCGCTCCTACCACGACTCCTATACCACGAAAAAATATTTTTTACTCTACAACCGAACACGAAGATCTAAAAAATATGTTAGATCAGAATGTTCCTTAAAATATTCTTAATTTAGGTTAATTCAAAAATGGTCTTATGAAGCTGAGCCCTAACCCTAGCTTGCATGTAGGGTAAGATTTCTATAGAGTAGAACTACAGTGTAAAGGTGCTTTTTTAAAAAACACTAATTCGAAGATCTTATATGCTAACTATCTGTACAGGAGGAAAGCTTATGATTTCTCATTAATACATCCCATCTCTTTTGAATGAACTTGCGATTGATTATTCTAATCACTTTCGGGGTATTGATTATTTTACACTATGTTGCATCTTAACTTAAATGATTAGTTGAGGCATGGTTATTAACCTAAACAAGGCACTGTTGTTTGTTTATAGATTTCAAGCCTACTATTTTTATTTGATTATAGACGGAGCAGTACTGAAGGAACGGATTGAAATGGATGATCCCAAGATATTGCACCCTTCATTATAGATTCATCGGACCACTCCCTGTTTACTCTGTACTCCCTAATTATACCCCTATTCATACATCCTATTTCCTCTGTTCTTCCTATATACCATTAACAACCTTAATTAAACTCTAGTGTGCGGCGATTACCATTTCAGAAAAACCACCAATCAAACAACTTATTATCATGTTATGTAAGTTCATGTAAATTATATAATCCATGGCTGACAATTTTACTGTGTGTTAGCTTTCTTTTAGTCTTCTTTTAGTCCTGAGATGTACTCTACTGTTTGCTGTGAGTGGTTTTAGCTATAATTTTGCGGTGAGTTTTTTTTGCTACTGAGAGGTTTTAGCTATACTTGGCATGAGAGATTTGTGCTACCACGGTGAAATCTTACCTAATAAGGTTTATCGGTTTTAGAAATTAACTATAAATTCAGGATGAATTCCTTATCATAATTCAATAATTAAAGATAATTAAAAGATATAAAGAGATAAAAATGGCTTGTAACTGTAGTAATTGTAAATGTACTGTCTGTGCTTGTGAAGCATGTAAATGTAGTCCATGTAGTTGTGAAGTATGTAAATGTGGTACTTGTAAATGTTAGTGTGTAGTTAATGAATGATATGTATTCAGTATGTGTGAATTACTCTTGTGTGGTGGAGTTAACTATACTAAAAGTTAACTATGTTGCCTCTGTTCCCTACCGTTAATCAAGTTTCTGTTAGGCAAGTTGGTAAGTAACTTTGTAGGTTGTACAACACTAGACCCCTAATAGTCCATAGCGACCTTAATCACAAAGAGAAAACATAACCGTAATATATATTAGATTACATGGATTATATATGTAAGCGTGATTAACGACCTCTTGAAGTAGTCTTGGTATGTTGACCTCTGACTTTTAAACCCCAGAAGTGTCTAATACCACGGTGGGATCTGATTTTCTTTAATTTTTCTAAATCATCTCTTAATTTAGATTCTAAGTTGTTAGCTAAGACATGGTAATCTTTACCATCAACTTGATCTTTTTGTCTGTTTAAGAACCAAGCTGGGATTTTGAAATTAGTTGGGTTTTGCATAATGGTAACAACTCTTTCTAATTCTTCTTGAGTTAATTCACCAGCTCTTTTGTTTAAATCAACATCAGCTTTTTTACAAACTAAATTGGCATATCTTCTACCTACACCTCTAATTTTGGTTAAGGCGTACATAATTTTGATTCTACCATCAATATTGGTATTTAATAAACTAAATTTGTTAGTATTGGTTATTTTTTATTGGTTTTGGGTTTGATATGAGATCTATGGATTGGTAGTAGTATTTATAAAGTGGTGTATAAGGTCGATGAATTTCATTCAATTTTCAGGTTTTGAATTCCGTTCTTGGATACTAATGTTTCTTATTATATTCTGATTCAGTTGGTTTAATTTATATTGATTTATGCCCCTTGATGGTCCAATAAATGATGATTTTATAATTTTTCACTCTATCTTCCATATCCTGTAATACATTAATCTACTGACTTATATTATCCCCTAGTTCTTGGAAACTTCCCATTTCATATGATCTCGTATCTTTTCTCTTCTATAGTGATGGACATACCGTAAAATGTGTTGGAATGAACCTTCCTCTAAAACAACTAATGACATCTTGGTTTAGTATTAAAATTTTTTGAAAAGTTTTTTCTGAGATTATTGAGGGAGAAGTGTCGTCTGAGATTCAATTTGGCTTTGACTTTTCTGGAAATAACAGTCACGGTGAGTGCGCACTGTACAGTACTTGTACGCTACTCACTGTACGCTACTCACTGTACGCCTATCAATGACACCTGATCACTGACCTTACTATGCTACTCATACTACTGCAATCTTGTATAAATTTGCCAACAAAATTCATAATTTTAATACTTTGAGATTCCTAGATATGTTATATCATTTAACCTATTTACATCTACACTCTATACTAAACTTTTTTATATCACGTGAATATCATGTGATTTTTCACGTGATTAACTGCAAACTTACCTATAAATCAACTAATTAATTGAAGTATACCTATTAATAAACCATTTTAAAGCATCTAATTCAATATAAATACGATTGGCTTTCAAAATATCCCTTACTTCAACAGCTTCCTTACCTAATACATTAAGTTTATTAGTTGGTAATTCTGTTGCCTTTAACAAATTAGATCTTTCAACATCTGTTATGAACAAAAGATTCAATTTTGATAAATGGTGATGTTTAATGAATTGTTTCATAGTTTCTGGATATTGATATTTGAAATCAACGATATTTAAATCATCTTCATTGATTGGGTTTTCATTTTGTCCAATAATATAAAGTTTACCATTCTTATATTGTTCAGATAATGCAGTAGCCATAGCTTTATTATAAAGTTTGATTGGTAATTTGGTAGACCAATCATGTGGAGCAGTTATAGCATGAGCTTTTATTGGATTATCTCTATGAGGTGAATTAGCATCACCAGTTCTGGCTTTACCACTTCCTTTTTGTGGTCTTAATTTTTTATGGGAATATAATTGATCACTTTTAACTGTTGCATTACCTGAACCAACTCTTGCCTTATCAGCTTCAAAAACTACGGCACTCCAAAGAAAATCTCTACGAGTTGGTAAATTAATGAAATCATTAGGTAATGCTATAAATTCATTTGGTTCTAAACTTGGGAATGATCTTAATGATCCTAATGTGAATTTAGGTGGTGTACGGAGGTTGAAACCGCTGTGGGTGGTGTTTACATTAGCATTAGTTGCTAATGAACGTATGAGATGTTTGTACATGGTGAACTGTAAGAAAGTTTTTTCGCACATTTATTCCTATAAACTGAGCTGATCAGAGCACAGCGATGATCAGCGACCGTTGGTACCACTACGGTGCGATCCTAGCCACAACCTAGGTCCATCTCGCACTTATCCTCCCACCCTATTCAACTCTATTATCTCTATCTCTATCACCATCACCGGCTCTTTCCTCAGACCCCTGCTTAACAGCATGTTGTTCATCATCACTATCTATTATAAACTCATCTACATCATTAACATTTTCCCCTAATTCAATATCTTCAGTATATCCATCATCAGCTCTACTATATTGGCCTCTGCTATCAACACCTCTAAATTTATTTAATGTCTTCATTATAAAACTTGGTTCATTATAACTTTCATCTTCACTGTCACCCACATCTTGGAATTGTCTCAATTGATCTGCCCATTGAACGTTCTTCTTCCTACTTGAAGATCCAGTTTTAATGATTGATGATGGTCTTGATCTATAATGAGAGTATAACATATAAATCCCCCAAATGAGAATTACAAGTACTGCAAATTGAATGATTCTTGTCATACGAGTAGTTGAAGTTTCATGTTCATCATCCAGGTCTGAATCTGTATCTGGTTCAGCTGATGATGTTGGTTTGGCGGAAGTAGTTGAAGTGGCAGTCGAGGTGGCAGATGATTGTGATGCGCTGGATACAGTTGTGCTGACAGCAGTGGAAGAAATTTGAGGTTCTGGCTCAGGTTCTTGTTTTCTAACACCTAAAGGATAAGTTCTAATAGCTTGTTTAATACTTCCATCATCTTGATTATAATCTTTCAAATCATAGTTCCCAGTTAAAAGATCAATCAAACTTCTTGAAACTTCAGGTTTATCAAATGGTACCATATGAGAAGAATCAAACACATTTACAAATGTTAAATTTCTCTCACTCTTAATATATCCACTAATATCATTATTATAAATCCAATCAAGACTTTCTTCACTACTAAATCCTTTACCACCATTCCATTCTAATTCTTTAATAAAATTCTCAGTACCAATATAATTACAAATAATATCTCTATTACCATTGAATAAAAGAATTGGAACTTCACTTAAAAGTTTTGGTAATAATTTGATAGAAGGTACGGAATTTCTAGCTCTAAATCTACTACCAACTTTACCACTACATTCATGCCAATTTTTATGTTTAATTAAATTCAAATCATATTGAACTTCATCATTATCTAAAAATGGATCAACGTTAACTAAATCTGGTGGCCAATTCATTCCACATGATGGATATGAATCTTTTAATGTATAATCATACATATTATAACATTGTTGGTCTGAACTTGCACTTTCATCTAATGTAGCACTTAAAAGTTTATTCAAGATAACTTCACAAGTATCACTAACTACTTGGAAATCACTCATTTTATCACCTTTAATTGAATTAACTACATTTTGACATCTTTCATGTTGTCTACTAACTTGATTCCATTTTGGATTTCTATTATCAATAATTCCAGCTGCTAATGCATATGGTAAATATGATAAACTTTGAACATCGGGTGCAATCCATCCATTACCAATTAATAACCCTTTTAAATTATAAGGTTTTTGACCTTGTTTAAGATTTTTATTATAGTCTAAAATCCCATTAGCAATGTATGGAATATATTGACCAGCATAACTTTCACCTGCAAAATAAATTTCATTATCTCTATCTTCAGGGAATACTTCATAAAATTTCTCCATAAATTTCAAGAATTGCCATACAATTTGATCTAAATCATGATCATATTCATCAGTATAACTAAATCCTGTACCAGCAGGTTGATCCACAAATACTATATCACCAGCTTTATGCCATGAACCTTGATTATATTCGACTTTTTTATCATTATTAATTCTGAATGGTCCAGCTTCCATTAATGCCCCATCCATTGATGAACACCCGGGTCCACCATTAAGCCAGAAAATAGTTCTTTTCTTATACTCTGGGATGATTTTAGGATCAGAATATTTCCAAAAAAATAAATGAGTATCATTCTCTTTATATAATTCTAACTGGCCTGCAAACATAAGTGGAATCTCATCTTTTGGTATATTCTCATAAAGCCCTGGTAATTTATTAACAAGATATTTATCCTTTAAAGAGTCACCTCTTTTAAGGGAAAATGCCCTAACTATGGTTATATATGAAAAAACGAGGAATAAATAATTTATTGGTCTCATACTGGATTAATCATGAACCTCTAATAGGAGATATTGATTTGCGAAGTAGGCGCATTTTAGACATATTTTCCTACGCGGAGAATTCACAGTGTCCGTAATCCGAACCCCTTCCTTTATCCGTTACTATGAAACGCTTTATTAATAGATCCCCTAATACTAGGACAAAATACTCAGAGAATATTCAATGGTAGTACAGAGAAAATACAGCGATAGTACAAAAAACAAACATATATAACTAAGGATTAATTGGTTCAATATTCCAGATATTTTCAGCATATTCATCAATACATCTATCAGATGAAAAGAATCCCATATTAGCAACAGCAATAACTGATTTTTTAACCCATTTATGTAAATGATCAGGATCATGAGAATCACCTCCATGATGACCATAAATATTCTCTAATCTCTTGTGACAATCTAAGAATAATTCAAAATCATCAGTAACTAAATAATAATCTCCATGGTATTTGATGCTATCAATTAATGAACTATATTCACCAGCATCTCCAAACATACCTGATTCAATAGCACCGAACACTTTGCCTAGTCCTTCAGGGATATTGACTCCATGATAAAGATGATTATGTCTTAATTCTTCAACAGATTCAGCTAAATTACCGAAAAGGAAAATATTATCTTCACCAATTTCTCTAGTAATTTCAACATTAGCACCATCTACAGTACCAATAATTAACCCACCATTTAAGGCGAATTTCATATTAGAAGTACCTGAAGCTTCAGTACCAGCAGTAGAAATATGATTAGATAAATCAGATCCTGGTGTAATGATTTCAGCTTTAGATACATTATAATCTGGGATGAATACCACTTTCAATAAGTTATCGATTTCTTTATCATTGTTAACAACATCACCGACTTTATTAATCAAATGGATAATGGTTTTAGCCATGTAATAACCAGGAGCTGCTTTACCACCGAAAATTGAACATTTTGGTATATAATATTTAGTCTTAATCTCATCAATTGATTTACCTTGTTTTAATAATTCTTTGATGTGTAAGTATCTATAAATAACAGCAAAAATATTCAATTGTTGTCTTTTATATTCATGAATTCTCTTAACTTGAACATCAAACATAACAGTTGGATCAACATCGATATTAGTGGTTTCTTTGATTAATTTAGTTAATCTAATTTTATTCAAATATTTGATCTTATCCCATTTGACTAGAAATTCTTCATTATCAACGAACTGTTCTAATTTCTTTAAATTAGTCAAGTTGGTTAAAAATGTGTAATCTGGATCATTCAAAGTTTCACTAATTAATTTGGCTAATCCAGGGTTAGCTTGTCTTAACCATCTTCTTGGAGTAATACCATTAGTAACATTAGTAAATCTATCTGGACCAAAAATTTTAACAAAATCTTTGAAAATAGTGGTTTTGATTAAATCACTATGTAATTCAGCAACCCCATTAGTTTTATGAGATCCAATAATGGCCAAATATGCCATTCTAACTGATTTAACCCCATCTTCTTCAATGACTGAAACTCTTGATAAAAGATCACGATCGTTAGGGAATTTATGTTCAACATGTTTCAAGAAGAAATAATTAATATCATAAATGATTTCTAAATGTCTTGGTAATAATCTACCAATTAATGAAACTGGCCATTTTTCTAAAGCTTCAGACATAACGGTATGGTTAGTATAAGCGAAAGTTCTTGTGACTAAGGACCAAGCTCTATCCCAATCTAACCCTTCAACATCAACTAATAATCTTTGTAATTCAACAATAGCAATAGTAGGATGAGTATCATTTAATAGAATAGCAACCTGATCAGGGAACTTGTTCCAATTATTAGCATGAGTCTTTTTAAATCTACGAAGGATATCATGTAATGAAGCAGCTACCCAGAAATATTGTTGTTTTAATCTTAATTCCTTACCCTTTTCAAAATTATCATTAGGATATAAAACAGAAGTAATAGATTCAGCCTTTTGTTGTTCACCTACTGATTGTTGATAATCACCAGAATTAAATTTAGTGAAATCAAATTCATTAGTTGGTTTAGCATTCCATAATCTTAAATTATTGGTATTAGTGGTATTGAACCCTGGAATTGGGAAATCAACTGCAACTGCTAAAACTCTTTCACCTCCACTCCAAGCTTTTTTATTCTTACCAGATTCAGTATCATAAGTTTCATAAACATAACCATAGAAATCAACTGGAATTTGAATTTCATTTCTAGTGATTTCCCATGGATTGGAAAACTTCAACCAATAATCAGGAGTTTCAACTTGGTATCCATCAACAATCATTTGTTTAAAGATCCCATATTCATAGTTTAATCCATAACCCCATCCACTATAGTTTTTGGAACTTAAGGAATCAACAAAACAAGCTGCTAATCTACCTAAACCTCCATTTCCTAACCCAGCATCAGGTTCTTGATGTAAAACATCTTCTAAATTGAAACCTAATTCATTTAAGGAATCATGAGTATTATCTCTACAATCTAAATTGATCAAAGCATTATCCATAGCTTTACCCATTAAAAATTCTAATGAGAAATAATAAACTCTCTTACCATCATGAATAGTTTGACGTTGTTGAGTATTAGCCCAATCTAAAATTAATTCATCACGAATTGAAATTGATGAGGCTTGATAAGCTGCTAAATCATCACAATTTAACATATTACGTGCTAAATCAGTTTCAACATGTTTAATGAAATTTTTGGCAAAAGTTTCTTTATCATTTTTATTATTTTTTTCATCCTTATCATCAGTTTGTCTTGAATTTAATAATTTTAATTTACTGAATTTAAGCCAAATAGCTTTGGATTTTTCTGGAATTTCGGCATCAAAGTTTTTAATTTCATTAGGTGTGAATCCAGTATTGGTTCTCTTTAATTTAGGTTGTGGTAAAGCAATTGGTGTAACGTAATCTCCCATGTTAATTGTTTTTTGCAATCAATAAATTCTATGTGAATATGTGAGTGAATACCAAAAATGACCTGTTCTATAACTAATAAGCAATTCGATTGTGTTTTATAATTGCTTCTGTCCCAGGATTGATACCACGTCTTGGCTGCCTTAATTAATCTGGTTAAGTTTTTTTTTTTGGGTCCAGTAAACGGGGTTGAAAAATTAGGGGGGTATGTGTGTGAGACCCCAAAAAATAGAACGAATCGGACAATTAAACAGAAGATTGCTTAATTTGTGAAGATCCTTGAATAAATTTTTATTTAATTGCCTTACAAGAGGTTTAAATACGAATATCGATCAGAATTATCTTTCCTGGATTTACCGGTATCTTATCTTAGACTCACCCGTTTTATATTAAGTTGGGCATTTTGGTGGCATGATTGCGAAAAATTGTACGTCGACTTAATGCATAATTGCTTATCTCGACAGGCTATCCTTAATTTGTTACAGAGAATATGAGACACGGTCTTTATTGAGAGTTTTGTTGGTTGTTAGATAAATGGTATCATTGTGTATTGATCTTACTTAACATGATATTCCCACTCCCATAGGCTCCATAACCTTAAGGGTTTCCCGCATCTGACAGGGCTCAATTTTTTTTGCAACAATTTTTAACCTAAATATCGGTGAGATTTCTTCCCGAGAAAATAACTCCGAATCCCAAATCTTAAACTATCCGAACCAGTCCGTTCTATTCTTAAGATTTAGCGGTTTGATGTGTCTCTTACTGTTCTTCGTGTGCCTCTTGCTGTTCTTCGTGTAGTTACTGCCCTGATAATTGACTTAACAATTAGGTGAAGTACCATTAACATGAAAACTATTTATTGTGTCATATAACTCCAATTTCAAGTCTTCAGTATTTAAATCTCCCTTACTTACTTTTTCGAATTTGAACTCTGAAGGGTTTATTGGAGTAGTAATAGGCTCATCAGTGGGATCATGATACACTGCTAAATACGGATGATTCAAAGCTTGTTCTACCCCAATTCTTCTATTAGGGTTGAAAACTAATAATTGATCTAATAAATCAATACCTATACTATTAAGTGGTAAGTCTCCACTTCTTGCAAGCTTATTAGGATGGCCCTGAAAACACTGTTCAAAATTCAAACGTTTGTAGTCTGGTAACGTATGGAGGAACTCTTTACCTCTTTTACTAATCTTAAATTCAACCCCTTCTCCGGTATACATGGGATTCCCAAGTAATTTCAAAATTAATACAATTTGGTCTCTATAGTCTTTACCTGGAAATAGAGGAATACCTGTGAACAATTCAGCTAAAATACATCCTACCGACCATAAATCAACTGCTTCAGAATAATTAGAATATGTTAACATGATTTCAGGGGCTCTATACCATCTAGTAGCAACGTATTCAGTCAAATTAGAAATTTTGTCATTGAGGTCTTCTCCAACAGAACTAGCGTTGACTCTACTCAATCCTAAGTCACAAATCTTTATTTCACAATTTGAATCAACAAGAATATTAGATGGTTTTAAATCTCTATGGATTACATTGGCCAGATGAATGAATTTCAACCCTCTCAAGATTTGATAAGTAAAGTATTGGAAGTGATCATCAGTCAAAGGTTTGGTATTAATGACATGATGTAAATCTAATGGCATATATTCTTCAATTAAGTATACTTCATTGAAACGATTATAATCTGCTGGTTGTTGAAGGTCAAACAATTGAATAATATTCTCATGTCCATTGAATTTGGCTAATAGCTTGACTTCTCTTAATGTCCTCATTGCAACCAAAGGGTTAACAAAAGCTTCAATTCTCTTAATGGCAACAAATCTACCAGTTGGTTTATGTTCTGCTAAACAAACAATACCATATGCACCTTGACCTAAAACTTTTTTGATCTTAAAATTAGCTGAGATATTAAAGACTACTGTTCTCTTACCTTTAGATTCAGGCATTTTTATCTTAAATGGGTATAAATAGATAGTAGGGTAGATTATGGGTATTAATAGAAGTTTGGGTTTCAGATAATGGAAACAAAAGTAAGGAAAATTAAGGAGTTTTTGTAATTTTTCAAAAAGCACCCACAAAATAAAAGGGTGTTTCAAGTTTGTTTCATCGTATGGTTTTTCTCCTCAAATTGGAAAAATAATTAATATTTTTTAAACCTGAAACAAATTTTAGATTACGCACGATCATTTTATCCCAAAGAGGATAAGTAAGGGGGATTTACGATCTTGGGTAACATGGTTTAACTCGATAATTCGTATATTAAATATGATAAATAATAAAAATAAAATAATAATGTTACAATTTCTCATAATAAACGCTTATGTCATATTTCTTTCTTAACATATCCCCTTTAGCTTTAAGATAAACTAATGTTAATGATGAAAGCATTATAATAGCAATAACAATTGAAAATAATATCCCTGGCTTTAATGCTTTGATCAAAGGTTCAACAATAAAAGTAGCGATAGCTGCTAAAATTTGTCTTAATAAATTATTTAAGGCCACACCAGTTGCACCTTTTCCTGGTAATGTATCAACTAAATAAGTAACAGTTGCACCAATTACCAACATTGAAGAAAATCCGAATAATGCACTTCCAATCAATGGAATTACCCAATGAAGACCATATTGAATAGTCCATCCAAATATAAGACATGCAGGAATATACAAGATAATTGCCACAACCAAATTCCACGATATTCTTGCTTCAGGTCTCAACTCCCCATTATGAGTGTCCGCGTATTTCTTCAATAATGAATCGACCCATTTACCTCCAATAATAGATGCCAAGACATATGTTGCGGAATTAGGTATATAACACAATCCTACAATCACTGAACTGAAATTATAAGGAGCACGTGAATATTCATAAGTAATAGAAACATTGAAGATATAAATCCCCGCAAAACATATAGCTGAATGACAAATGACCAAGATAACAGGTGGATACGTAAGCAATACAAGCGAATGTAAAGGTCTGATTAAATATTCATAACTGGAAGCTTTGAATTTCTCAAATTTAGTCTTTTGAAGTTCTTCTTCAACTTGACGTGAATAACTTTTAGTGATTTCATGTTGTAAACTTTCTAATTGGATTCTTCTTGAATAGCTTGATTTATTGGTATTTAATCTTGATAAAGCAGGTGCTAATGAATCACCAACTCCATCAATACCATTAAGTTCTTCGAATACTTCATCTTCACGATCTTCTTCAGTTTCACGGTTTGATCTTCTTGAATATTCACTCATTGCAGTTTTGATTTTCTCTAAATTTGGTAATTCTTCAGGTTCAGTTAACCCTTCATTATTAATAGCATCACGTTGTTCACTAGAAGTTTTTTCATCTTCTGAAGAATCATTATTCTCCTTTTTCAAACTTTCGAGTAATTGTTTGATATTTGAAAGGTTATCTTGCTTTCTAAGTGTCTCTGGTAATGCGATTATGATTAATAACGCTGAAATTCCTGAAGCTATAGCCAACACCCATTGGGTAGCCCTCCAGCCCCAAGCTTCAGCGACAGCACCTCCAATAATTGGAGCTAAAAATGGACCCATCAAGGGCCCTAAATAATAAATACCCATGGCTCTACCTCTTTCTCTAATAGAATATAAATCTGCGATTGTCCCAGCTCCAACAGCTTGAACTGAAGCAGAACAACCTCCACATAAAACTCTAAATATGATCAAAGATGTAATATTGGGAGCTAATGAACACCCTACACTAAATGCAAAGAACATTCCGAATGAAATTATATAAATGGATCTTCTTCCAAATTTTTCACTCAATGCGGACCACCATATAGGAAGTATACCTAATGATAATAAATAAATACCCACAGATATGTTAACCAATACAACTTGGGTATCCAAGTCTTCTGCTACGTCATCAATCGCTGGCAATATAATGGAAGTCCCCATAGGACCACAACTTGCAGCAAAAGCTACTATAAAGACAATAAGATGTTTAGTCCTCTCGGGGTAAAGTCTAGGATCTTCATATTCTGGTAAGATTGCATACCGACCTAGTAAACCCCTTCTATCTTTGGCCGCTACTCTATATGATTTTGTCGATACATTTGTATTCGATTCATTTAGGTTCTCCACAATATTATTTTCGTTATCTATGGGGCTTGGACTGGTACTAGCACTGGGTGGATGTTGAGTTTGTAGATGTTGAGGTTCATGGTCGCCACTAAAATTCAGATCTAGTGACGATAAACTATGAATATCAGTTATGCTAGCAGACATGGCTTAATATAGCCTCTTTTTCATAAGGTTGATAACTTAAAAAAAGGTTCTTAGCTTTTTCTTAAAGCGCGGGATAGCGATTCCACAATTCCGGGTTAGATCATCTGCAGATGCATTAGTTGCTTCATTTATAGATCTAACTATTATACGACAGTTTGCTTTAGGTATTTTGAAGTTTTTAAAATACTATAGTATGGTTTTCGATATATTTGATTTTATTTTTTTGTATTTTAATTTTACCAATTTTTTTTTAAAATTTCTAGCATAAAAGCGAATTTTGCAATCATTGAATTTTTTAAAAAAAATCTTGAAAATCTTGAAAAATGGCAATAAATGGCCCTAAGTTGTTTATATGCATCGAAATGGTTTATATAGATAGGCCACTGGGATAACTAACATGGTTCAGGTTCTTAATTACTCTTAATATGTAAAAAATGATCTCCATTGTATTTCAGTACGAGCTTTACGAGGACACTTATTTTCTAATTTTACATACCAAATACTAAACAAATTACTATTTTTACTAGCTATATCATCTAATAACATCACTAAATTACATTATATCTAATTATTGAGCCAAAACAATGGATTTTAGGAGATTTGGGGAAAATGCCTATACGCGATAATCAAGAATTCCAAAAATTGCTAATATTAGGCAACTTGTCCGAGTGGTTAAGGAGAAAGATTAGAAATCTTTTGGGCTTTGCCCGCGCAGGTTCGAATCCTGCAGTTGTCGCCATTTTTTTTTTGAATTTCATTTTCCCCTGGTATATAAACTAGTGTAATTCTTTGAATTTAACAGTCTCTCAAGGGTTGCGCTTAGTCAATTGAATCTAAAGTAGAAGGGTTGTAAGCTCAATCCCAGGAGTTTACTAACACGTACTAAAAATCGTAGGCGAACCTTTAGTGAGAAATCTCACTCAGAAAAAAACTTGATAGTGGCGATTCAATCACATTAATCATGAACTCAACAATTGCTTCTGAATATAATTCTGAAGTTCATACAACTCCAATAGAACATAGATTCAACCCATATTCAGATAATGGTGGAACTGTTTTAGGAATTGCCGGTAAAGATTTTGCGGTTTTAGCAGGTGATACAAGACAAGTTGTTGGATATAGTATAAATTCAAGATATGAACAAAAAATCTTCAATGTTGGAGATGATATAGTAATGACAGCCAACGGGTTTGCTGCTGATGGTAACGCTTTAATATCCAGATTCAAGAACCAATTAAAATGGTATAAATTCGATCATAATGATAAAAGATTTTCTTTACAAAGTGCAGCAAGATATATTCGTCATTTATTATATAGCAAAAGATTCTTCCCATATTATGTTAGTACTATAATTGCAGGATTAGATGATGAAGGTAAAGGATGTGTCTATTCATTTGATCCAGTCGGTTCTTATGAAAGAGAACAATGTAGAGCAGGAGGTGCAGCTGCAAGTTTAATTATGCCTTTCTTAGATAATCAAGTTAATTTTAAGAATCAATATGAACCAAATTCTGATGGTACCGTCAAAAAACCTATAAGATATTTAGAATTAGAAGAAGTGTTAGAATTAGTTAAAGATGCATTTTCTTCAGCTACTGAAAGACATATTCAAGTTGGTGATGGTTTAGAAATTTATATAGTTACTAAAGATGGTGTAAGAGTTGAATATTTCCCATTAAAGAGAGATTAGAGAAAGAAAGGTTTATCTCACCTTGTATATTTTGGTTAACGACTACTTTTTTATCAATATATGCAACATATTGTCTATCATTTCTTTTATTTAAACTGGTAATGAAAATTTCTTACCATGTAAAACTCTATTGTAATAAATATAGAAGAAATCAGAATAAATAGCAGTTTGAACTAGACCTGCTAAAATTGAAATTCCATCAAATCTATTCTCAGCAAAGTATCTATAAAACCAATTTGGAATATATAATGCACGATAAATACCTAAGGCAAAAATATAATGAGTTGTAATATTTTCAGCTTCACCAGTTTTTTGTAAGATGAATAATTGTGGTAAAATTGCAAGACTTTCCAACCATAAAGAAAATGACCAAGTTACTTCACCAAAAGTGTACTTGTTTGTGAAAATCAATGATAACAAAAACGATCCACCAATTAAATATTTTATTGGGAAATTATCTATGTCTTCCTTGATCCTTTTTTGGTACTTGAAAACCATTATGTAAACTGTATAGATTGAAGTCCCTATGAAGAAAAGTTTCATCAAAGTGTTATATAATGAATAATATTTGGTAACTACATCTAAATATCTCAACACGAATACAACAACGTATAAGATTTGCGTTTTAATTGATAACCCATTGATCGATTTATTTCTCTCAATTGAGTACAACAATATCAATATACTTGCTAAATGGGATAAGTCCCCAAAGAATCTAAAAATATTCATTCTTGATAAGCTGGCGTTTTGGTTCCTCGATCTTTGACAGATTTGTCAATTGCGCACCACATATCACACACACGACGTGTCCTTACCGTGAATATCTTAAATTAATATATATACAAATATCTATAAACCAATGTTATCAACCATTTCCATGTATGCAATATCATCATCAACTATCTTATGATTTTGGTTAACATTGAACCCAAATTTCTTCTGTTGTACGTACTCATATTTTTGGTGACTTATGAAATCATCTAATTGGTCTATACTATTGAACCAATATCCGTAATCTTCAGTTTGTAAATTGTCTAAGAAGTCAACCAAATCCAGCTCTTCCAATTTAGCGTCCAATGAATGATCCTTGCTTAAAGTTTTGTAGATTTTGAATTTTTCTGGTGAGTCGAAATAAATAATTGAAGGATAATTCCCAATCCTATACTCATTCAAGAATGATGTCTTATCAATTAAATCAATAAATGCTATGTGGAAGTTGACATCATATTGATAAGATAACTGCTGGTAAAAGTGAGTTGGGTATTCATATTCATTCCACTCAGGTAAATAACTTAAAGATATTACAATCAAATTACCGTTCTCTTTCAAACTATTAAAATCTTCTAAGTCTTTAATTTTATGAACATTTGACTCTAATTCGTGATTAATTGCATCAGTATTGTCATTTATAAAGTTAATCAAATTAATCAAGTTTCTATTTGTATCAAACTTTATAACTTTTTTATCTTGATCATTGTATAAATAAATTGAAGGGTACAGTTCAGGAAGAAATTTTATCTTCAATAATTTGGTTTTGGTTGAATCAACTTTTAAGATCTGGAACTCTTCATCATTATCATATAATTCACTTAATCTGTCATATATTGGATTAAATGTTTCACAATATGGGCATCCAGGTTTATCGAAATAAACTAATGAATACTTGCTCTGAGGTATCACTGATAGTCTATTGTTATCAGTGAGTGTAATGATTTGCCCACGACAAAGTATTGTTAGCAGGATCATACATAACAATCGAATCAAACTAAATCTCATGTTGAGATGTTCTGGCTATTTCGAATTCGGCCTATTGAGATTTTTGCAACCCATTTGCTGGCAGATGAGCATCAACTGTCCAATATCATTAACCACTCATAAACCACACTCTAAGGCAAACAAAATAATTTGATGGCATTAGATGACTAAAGTGATAAAAATACCGTCGTAAAAACACCCTTAACCTCATCGCCTTACACTGTAGGCTAACTAAAATATGGCAAGATTTTATTGCGATTGCCTAATTAAGAGCGTGCAAGCATAAGTTAGGAATATTTTTACGGGGTGATGGTCTTGACGATACAAACAAGGCAGTTGTAAAGAGTAAACCCTTGATTTTCCTGCCTATTGTTCGAGTAAAATAAACTTGCATTATGTTAATCCGGTTAAACAGCAGTGATATGCGACGAATATTATTAGCGGATGGCTGGCTAATTTTTTTGCACCCAACGGAATTTTTTGTACTTGCTGGAAGCCCGATTTGGAAGCTGATGAAGAGATTTTAGGTAAAGATTCCATTGATCTGGACGGTTTGAAGCTGGTTTAGGATAATTTCAGACCCGTAAATATCAATTTTCTTGATTGATTTTACGTTTTGATCCAAACGACCAGCGCATTTTTGATCCCCTACATAGTAATGACGTTGAAGAACTTCTACTATAAAAATGATAGGAATCCAGGATTTAATTCCCAAACCCTTGAATTTATATACTAAGTTAAAATGATTAAGAGCTTATATACTTTAACTTTATTAGCAACTGCGTTAGCTGCTTCATCAGATTCAGAATTACCAACTATCACTTCAACAATAGTTTCAAGTAGTTCTTGTGAAAGTAGTAGTTCAGTACAATTAGTACCATCATCATTTGCATACACCAATTCTTCCACTACAGCTGCCATCCATGCAGTTGCTCCAGCATCTGACACTATTGGTTCATCATCAATTGCCTCAGTTTCATCTGCTGAAGTTGAAGATCCAACCAGCTCAGATCCAACCAGCTCAGATCCAGCCAGTTCATTCCCAGCCACTGTTGATCCAGCAAGTGCTGACCCAACTAGTGAAGATCCAGAAAGTTCAAGCTCAAGTTCATCCAAACACAGATCAACTATTTACGCATACAATACCGTCACCACTGACGATATTTATGAAGTTGTTCAAACTGTATGTGATTCATACAGTAACTGTTACGTTACCACTGACTTAGAAAGTTTCACCACATATACCACCACCATAAATGGAATCTTAACCGTCATAACTGAAGGTGTTCCATATACTACCGATCCAGCTGATCCAATTGACACTGATACATTATCAACTACTACTGATTCTGAAATAAAGACTACTGTTGATGACACTATCACTGTTACCAAAACTCATTGTGATAATGAATGTACCACTTATACCGATGTAGAAGTTTTAACTACTGCTACTACTACCGTTAATGGGGTTGCATATGTTTACACTACTTATTGTCCATTATCTGATAAAGAAGCTGCTGCCACCACCACCTCAGAAGCTGCTAAGAAAGTCACCACTAAAGCTGATGATAACACTGCTACTGAAACTGATATTTCTACCACTGTTATCACTGTTACTTCATGTTCAGAAAACAAATGTAGTAAAGTTCCAGTTACTACTGGTGTTACTACTATCACTGGTGTAGATACTATCTATACTACTTACTGTCCATTAAGTGGTGAAACTACTGTTGTTCCAGAAACACCAAAAACTCAAGAAACCACCCCAGCTGCTCCAGTCACTATTAAGACCTCAGCTTCAACTAAATTAGCCACTGTTAATGTTATCACTGACGGTATTGTTACTCAAACCCCAGTTGCTGCATCTACAGTTGCCCAACAAACCATAAGTCAATCATCAGTAGCTTCAGGAGTCATCTCTATTGAAACTTATGAAGGTGCTGGTATCATTGTTAAATCTGGTTTATTATCTTTAGCTATTTCATTTATCTTATCATTGATATGATAGACACATTTAATTTCGCAACCAATAGGTTTTTTAATAATTTCATAATATTTAATTTGTACATTAATTATAAATTTTTTTAGATAGGTATCAATACAAAAGGCATTTAGTTTTTCTTTCTCTTTTATTTCATATCAATTTTATTATTAAGCTCAATGAAAAAGTTTTTTGATTGGTTTTCTGACCGATATTTTTCTATGCTAATCCCTAACCGATTTTTGGTCTCACAATCAGGGGTTGTTTGCCGGGGCCACTTAATCGCAGTTATCTAATATTCCGTGATCGATGAGGTACGGGCTTTAACATTTGACTTGGTAAACCGGGGTCGAATTTCTATGTCAGATTATAGGTTTGGACGTATTATGGCTGTATTGCCTTCAAAACACATTCCCATATAAAGGTCATGATCTAAACCGTGGGTTTATGGGGTATAGGAGTTGTTGGGGTGGTGGTATTGGTATTGCCCAACGTTGATATGGCCCTGGTGTATTATATGGGATTATAGTTGGGAGGGCAGATATAGTTAGAGTGGAGTTATAGCCAATTTCTTGAATCATTAGTGGTAAATTATACAAACTTATCCCCAAATTAGCCCCAAAAAAGGTCCATTCAATCCCAAATTTCTTGTCCATATATAAACACACATTCTATTTATAACCAACTTATTCATAACCTAAGGTGTCTATAATAAATCTCTACATTACCAACCTTTTCTAATAATACCATTCTACAGCGAAGAAAAATTTGCGACAACAGTTGAAAAAGTACGGTATCACCATGGATGCATATAAAGAATTCATTGAGCCAACCAAGATCTCCCAATGTGTTGGTTGTAACTTTATATCATCCACAAAGAAGCATTTGATTGTAGGTAAGACCTCAATCTTACAAATCTTCGAAGTGATAAAAACTGGTAAACATCACAAGTTGAATTTGATTCAACAGTTCAAGCTCAATGGTACTATAACTAGTATTAAACCAATTAAAACCACAGAAAATCCAAAATTAGACTATCTTTTAATAACCACCAAGTTTGCCAAGATATCATTGATCAAATGGAATCATGAATTACAATCTATTCAAACTGTTTCATTACATTATTATGAAAATGTCATTCAAAATGCAACTTTTGAAAAATTAACAACCAGTTCAGTGATAGTTGAGCCTAAAAATTCGTGTCTTTGTCTTAGGTTTAAGAATTTATTAACATTTTTACCGTTCAGAAAGATCGACGATGATGAGGAAGACGATTTAATGGAAGATGAAGAAGACAATGTCTTGAGATTAAATGATGAGATTTATGATCCATCATTCTTAATTAATGGTCAAAACTTAGATCCTCAAATTGGTACAATTGTTGATGCCCAATTCTTATATAACTATAGAGACTCAACCATTGCAGTTTTATGTCTGAATTCTAAAGCTTGGGCTGGGAATTTATATTTCAAAAAAGATAATATATCATATATAGTCTTATCATTAGACTTGACTACCAAAAAATCAACTACCGTTTTGAAAGTGGATAATTTACCTTATGATATTGATAGAATAGTTCCATTACCTAAACCATTGAATGGTGCTTTGTTAATAGGGTCCAATGAGTTTTATCATATTGATAATGCAGGAATCTCCAGAAAAATTGCAGTTAATCCTTTCACTCCTTTGATAACCAATCAATACAAAGGTTTCATAGATAATACTGAATTGAATTTAAGTCTTGAAGATTGTTCAGTTGTACCGATTCCTAATGACAATAAATTATTAATGATATTGAAAACAGGAGAGTCATATTTCATAAATTTCGATATTGATGGTAAAGCTATTAAGAAGATGAGTTTATCTAAAGTCGAGAGTTTCAAGGATATTAATGTTAAATACCCTGGGGAAATTGCTACGTTGGATAATAATTTATTATTTGTTGGTTGTGCCAATAGTAGTCATCCATTGATTGAGTTTAAGTACAGTGAGAATGTAATAAATGAAGGAGATGAAGAACAAGATGATGATATGGATGACATGTATGATGAAGATGAAGATAAAAAATCAATAACGAGAACTGGACCTTTAAGTTTTGCAAAAGTTGACGAATTGATCCATAATGGTCCTGTATCTAGTTTCACATATGGTTATTATTCTAATGAAAAATTCAAGAGTAATTTGATTAATCCAAACTATGGTGAATTATCAATATTTTCTAACAGTGGTATGGATGATCAAAGTCATATGAATATATTCACTCCAAGTATTCAACCAGTTATAAAATCATCATTAACATTTTCCACTATTAATAAATTATGGATTACCAATAACTTTTTAATTACTAGTGACGATAAAAACAGTAAATCAGAAATCTTTCAAATCAACAAGAATTATGCCAGTTTAAAATCTAAGAGCTTTATTAATAATGAATTAACAATTGCTATACATGAGTTGAATAATGGGAAATTTGTTATACAAGTAACACCTAAACAAATAAAGATTTATGATAATAAGTTCAAGAAGAAAATGAACTTGAATGATGCCATTAAACCTAAGAAGGAAGATCCTAAAGAGGTCAAAGATGAGAAGGACGAGGTCAAAGACGAGAAGGACGAGACCAAAGACGAAGAAGAGGATGAAGAAGTAGAAATTTTCAACAGTTTCTGTAACGATGAAATCTTAATGGTTTTCTTAACCAATGGTCAAGTGAAAATTTTTGCTATTAACACATATAATGAAACATATAATGAAATTTCAATCCCAAAGATTTTATCTGACACATTGCTTACTTCAGGATATATCACGAATTCCAATATCCTTAATGCAGTTACTAAAGATGCCAACTTGATCGTAAAGAGTAGAAAGAGAAGACATCAAAGCTCAACCACAACCACAACTGAAGATTCAGAAGAAATATCTCCTAAACAAAAAGTATTCATATTAGTCACAGGTGATAATAGAATTGTTTTATTCAATAGGTTTCATAATGAAAGGTGTTATCAATTAAATGATGTTGATAAGTTTACTGATCAATTACATTTGAGTTTTTTTGAAAATAGAGAAGTTTATCCTGACCCTTTCATTAAACAAGTTATATTCAATGAAATTGGTGATAAAGTATCAAAACATCAATATTTATCCATTCTTACCATGGGAGGAGAAGTTTTATTATACAAGCTTTACTTTGATGGAGAAAACTTCAAGTTTTTGAAAGAGAAGGATTTATTAATCACTGGTGCCCCTCATAATTCATATACAGTAAATACCAAAGTTGAAATGAAATTGTTTTATATTGAAAACTTGAATGGATACACTGGTATATTTATAAGTGGAGATAAATCTTATTGTATTTTAAAATCACATCATTCTATCCCAAGAATTTTCAATTTCACCAAGATTCCAATCATGTCTTTTGGAAAGTTCTCCGATCAATTGATCTTTTTAGATGATAAGAAAAACACAAGAGTCTGTGAACTTCCCGTTGACTTTTCTTATGATAATAATTGGCCATTGAAAAGAATAAAGTTCGATGAAACCATCAAATCTATTACATACCATGAACAGTCCAATACTTTCATCTTATCAACATATAAAGAAATCGAATATAATTGTGTTGATGAAGAGAATTTACCTATCGCTGGTACTATTGAAGATAAACCTGGAGCTAAAACTTATAAGGGTCTGATTAAGTTAGTATCTCCAATGACATGGACTGTAATTGATGAGTTTGAATTAGAAGATAATGAAGTCGGAATGAATATAAAATCAATGTTATTAGATGTTGGATCATCATCTAGAAGGTTTAAGCATAAAAGAGAATTCGTGGTGATCGGTACAGGAAAATACAGAATTGAAGATTTAGCTGCAAATGGTTCCTTTAAAGTTTATGAAATTATTGATGTTATTCCTGAACCTGGTAAACCACAAACCAATCATAAATTCAAATCTGTATATAAAGAAGACACAAAAGGAGCAGTAAGTACTATTACGGAAATATGTGGTAGATTCTTAGTGAGTCAAGGTCAAAAAATTATCATTAGAGATTTACAAGATGATGGGGTTGTTCCAGTAGCATTTTTAGACTGTTCAGTATATGTCAGTGAATCCAAAAGTTTCGGAAATTTCCTTCTTTTGGGTGATACAATCAAATCTATCTGGTTAGTAGGATTCGATGCTGAACCATTCAGAATGATTATGCTTGGTAAAGACTTGAAATCCATAGATGTTAACTGTAGTGATTTTATTAGTAAAGATGATGAAATCTTTATTTTAGTAGGTGATCATAATAATATTTTACATTTATTGAAATATGACCCAGAAGATCCTAATTCAGCAAATGGTCAAAGATTAGTAGCTAAAGCATCATTTAATATCAATGCCAATGTTAGTAGTCTATTACAATTACCAAATTTGAAAGATGGGTCAACTCAATGTATTGGAAGTACTATAGAAGGATCATTCTTCACAGTTTTCCCAATCAATGAAACTAGTTACAGGCGTATGTATATCTTACAACAACAAATCACTGATAAAGAATATCATTATGCAGGGTTGAATCCAAGATTAAATAGGTTTGGTGGATTAACATTCAATGCCAATGATTCTAATAACAAACCTATTTTGGATTATGATGTTATTAAATCATTTGCTAAGTTGAGTGACGATAGAAAGAGAATTATATCTTCAAAGATTTCAAGGGATAACCAAGATATTTGGAAGGATTTAATTGAATTTGAAAATCCTATTAACCTTTGAGGAGTTCATATAGAGTTTGTAGTAATAGAAGTCAATTGTGGTAGTTTTGTGTTGGGGTACTCTAGTAGTAGTTAATTGGTGATAATTTCGCAGTAATTTACATCAATTAATTAATTGAAATATTGACGCGATATCATGGCACTTAAACGTAAAGTAACGTTTGATAAGGTGGTAGTACCTGAAGATCAAATCGAAAAAGTTGAAGATTTCCCCAATGTGGTCAATAGACATTTCTTAATTCCAATTCATTTACCGTTTATTCTCTACGGGATGTTCTATTATGGATTAACATCAAATGTTCAAACTATAATGACTAAAGGGTTAATTAGTTTAATATTCTCACAATTGGGTTACGATTACTTGATATATACAAATCTTAATGACTCCAAATCAAAGAAAAAGAGTCATGATAAGGACAATATGTTATTATTATTCTTCACTTCAGTATTAGTGCCTATCATCTTATCAATACCAATCTTCGTTATTATAATATTAATGGGGGCTCCATTAGCATCACACTTAGCTGAGACATTCATATTGGCCAATCACATTTCAATTATTATCTTGAACCCAATAATTATCTTATTTAGATTCAATTTCACTAAACTTACCAAAGTATTAAAAATATTAAGTTTCTCCAACGTTAAAGCTAATATCATTTTATTAAGTGTACTGGTATCAATCATTTCCACATGGTTAGGTGTAATTCCAATCCCATTGGACTGGGATAGACCTTGGCAAAATTGGCCAATCACTTTATTAGTAGGAAGTTATATTGGATATTTCCTCGGATCAATCTTAAACTTAATTATAGGTTAAATACTATAAATTTACGTTCATAAACTATATACTTTAATCTTGACATAGTTTCTTAACACCGTAACCTGTATATTTCTCGGAGTATAAGCCGCAACAAAAAGTGGCAATAGGTGGGGCCAATCAAGGTACCAACGGAAGTTAATGTCAGATTTATTCTAAAACTGGTTAAAAAATCCGGATTTATTCGGATATGGACTCAATTACATTTATAATCAATATATAATATATAATATTACTATAAAAAGTAAAATCTAGACCCGAATTGAATGACAATTGACGAAAGTGTCACCATGAACTATGTGCGGGTGGGCATGTATCACGTAACAAATATGGCAACTGGGGTTGCGGCGACCGAATTATAAAAGGGGAGATATAACCCCTAATATTTTTCAATTCAGTTTTATTAATTGAGTTTTATTAAGTTTATCAATCTATTTTTATTTGATAAATCAATTGAGTTTCATATAGCAAAAATGGCAGATACTTTCCCAACTGATGTTACTTTAAAATATGTCCCATTGACTAAAAATTCAAGTTCGATCCTTGCCTGTGCCCCTGGTGTACCATTAGACTTGAAAACCCTTTTCCCAGGTAAAACTATTGTCCTTACTGGTGCTCCAAATGCATTTTCACCAACTTGTTCTGAAGAACATATCCCAGATTACCTCAAACATTTAGATGATTTCAAAGCTAAAGGTGTTGATAAAATTATTGTATTAACTGCTAATGATTTCTTTGTCAACGCTGCTTGGGGTAAAGCTTTGGGTTATACTTCAGATGAAAACTATGTTATCTTTGCTTCAGATTTTGAATCTAATTTAGCTAAGAAATTAGGTGATAATTTTGTTGCTGATTTATCTGGTGCAGGTCTTGGTATCAGAAACAACAGATATGCTGCCATTGTTAAAGATGGTAAAATTGTTTATTTAGAAAGTGAAGGATCTTTAGACTATACTGATATTTCATCTGCTGAAACCGTCTTAGAAAGATTATCTGATGCTTATTAGTGATAGTACTATCTATTTTCTGAATAGTTTATGCTTTATTTTAAAATATATATACTGATAAGATGTGGGTCAAATTCTCCATGCTAGCTCCATGCCAACTATATGCCAACTCTACTATTTCTGTTTTAAATCGATTTCGTTTCCTAAGCTGTTAAATTTGGATCTGGGGTTAAAGCGTATATGGTCTACCAATATGGGCTATGGAGATAAGATCAAACGGATACGAATCTCATAACCTATAATTTGGTTGAGATGTAGATCAATAATCTAGATAATAATAATGCACAATTAGTAATTTTACGTGTCCTTAACTCCAAATTCAAGGATCCCTGTTAGTCAAGTTAGTCATGTGGACACAGGTGATGATCCATGAGACGTCTTTTCTATAGTAATCATATATATTTTGGTCTTTGGCCTGTACATCTAATACCCTTTGTCATATAATCTTAATGGTCCTATATCTCGTTCCAAGAAAAATCATAAACCCTTCTATCAATTTATTTACACATGCTAGAGATCATCAACAGCTAAAGTAATATCGGATGTTTTAATTATAAGCGTATGCAAGAGAAGATAATATCTCAGCATTTCAACCCTTTCAACCGTTATGGAATCTCAACGGAATCCCTAATTATAATTGTACTAAGATATTTTGACTCTTATAAAGGAAGGCTTTATCTGAGTGCCTAACCCGGATTGGCATTTTTAAGAAAATATAGTAACCTTAAATATTTAGTGGCATATTATATGGAAATAAAAATTATTTTTGGGATTTACTATTGAGAATTAAGGTTACCCACCTTGATGTTCATAAGGTTTCGATCTAATGAGCAATGATGAGGTTATATAGAGTGATTCGATATGAAGAGGTACATCTCTTGGTCAGTTGTGGACAAGAGGAGTTGACATATTTTACACTCTATTAAGAATCCCCTCAAAATAACTAAATAAGCGTCCCTTGAAAATTCGTAAATCTGATAACTTTTCATATGTCCGGGAACTGTCAAACTAATTAATATTTTTTTCATGTTTTCATCTTTACTAAAAATTTAATTAATAAGGGCGGTTGTTAATGAATAATATGTGTCTAATATTTTCTTCGTAATTTTGAAGCTACTAAGGCAGCAGGTGTAATTTGACCTACATAAGGAGAAGTATTTAAGCCTACCGATTTGTCTTCAGAACTCTAAGTGTTAATAATGGAAAAATCGTCAGAAATTGAAACAAAATCTGTAAGTGAAATTCAAGAAATTCAGTTTGATGAATCCTGTAATTCAACTGCATCAAATTCCATTTCCCTAGTCTCTAGTTTAGATGATTCAGAGTGGGATGGTCCCTTAGATCCTGAAAACCCTTTAAACTGGCCTCAGCTTAAGAAATGGTTTGTCACTATGACAGCAGCTGGTATTTGTCTTTGTGTTTCATTAGGTTCTTCATTATACGTCAGTGGGGTTTTTGAATTGATGATGACCACCGGTGCTTCACGAGAATTATGTATAGCTGGTTTATCATTATACTTAGTTGGTTTAGCATTTGGACCTGCAATTGCAGCTCCAGTATCCGAAACGTATGGTAGGAAAATCACCTACTTGTTAAGTTTCCCAACTTCAATGTTATTCACTATGGCGGTCGGATTATCTGATAAAATCTATCAAATTTTAATATTCAGGTTTTTAGCAGGTCTCATTGCTTCACCAGCCTTAGCAGTTGTTGCTGGAACTATCAATGATCTTTGGGTCACTGAAGATAAAGGTATTGCCCTTGCTTCAATGCTGACTGCCATTTTTTCTGGTCCAGTCTATGGAATGGTTATTGGTGGATTTGTTGCTGAATATAAAGGTTTCAAATGGACAATGTGGGTGAGTTTAATATTCAATGGTGTGATGTTAATACCCACACTTTTGCTTCCTGAAACTTATAAACCTGTGATATTAGCCAGAAGAGCTAAGAAGAGAGGCACTAAGCTGATTATTTTACCATCGGCCGAAACTTCATCATTATCAACTACATTATTCAAACCTATTGAGATGTTATTTTCCGATCCTATTGTAATGGTTTGGTCGTTTTACATTTCTTTTGTGTTTGCAGTACTTTTTGGATTCTTTGAAGCTTATCCATTAATTTTCATCGGTGTATACCACATGGATGCTGCTATTAGTTGTTTAACATTTATTGGGGTTAGTATTGGGATGTTTTTAGCAATTGGCTTTTATATCTTCTTAGATCATAAATTTTTCTTTCCTAGGAACTCAGATGGTTCTAAAGGGAGATTGGATGAAAACGGGGATAGAATCCAAGCCAATCCCGAAGATATTTTGTTCCTAGGGAAGATAGGTGCTGTCTGTTTACCAGTTTCGTTATTCTGGTTAGGATGGAGTGCTAAACCTGGAATACATTGGTTATGCCCAGCAGCAGCTGGTATCCCTTTCGGATTTGGCCTTGTATTGATATTTTTTGGTAATCTTCTTTATTTTGCCCTTTCATTCCCTGCATCATCAGTCGCTAGTGCCTTGGGTGCAAATAATTTATTACGTTACTTATTTGCAGCCGCATTTCCACTTTTCACAACTCAGATGTATGAAAAATTACACGTTGGTTGGGCAACATCGGTATTTGCATTCATATCTTTAGGTCTTTTACCAATCCCTTGGATATTTGAATACTTAGGTCCAAGGTTAAGAGCTTCTTCTAAGTTTGGGTTCGAAGCTGAAGCTAGAAAAATTGATGACTCCTATGTGAAGGGATTGAAAGAGAGTGAAAAATGGAATTTTACAATTCAATATTGATAATGTTAGAAAATTTTCAGTTCGTTAATTAGATTTATTTGTGTATGGTAATATATTTTATAAGGACATTTATTTTTGCATAGTACTGATTTGCAACCCAGATCGCACAAAACCACAAATCTGAAAAACTCTAACGCGTGTGTGGTATAAATGTCTACCTTCCCTAAAATACCGTTCTTCAAAGGGCCAGCGGACGACGATGTTTCAATTCATTTGAATAGTAATGTGGGACCCGCCAAACCATTACCTAAAGTCAATTTGACCAAAACCGATAAAAAGATTCTACAAGAATTACATAAAGACGATGGACATGACGGTAATGAGTATAATAGAACATTTGGGTTGTATAAGAATGGAAGATTCAAGAATCTAATAGAAGACGATGAACCAGAAGAAGAGGAAGTATCTAGAAAAGAAGACACAGTATTTGAAGATGAAGCAGAAGAAGAAGTAGAAACTAATATTGAAGAGCCACAAAAGGAACCACAAAGTGTAGAAGACCCACAAATCGAAATAGCGAATGACAAAACAGAACAATTGATCAAAGAAACCTTAATGAATGATGAAGATGATGCCGAAGATGAAGAAGATTACGACTATGAATATAAAGAAGATTATTATAGTGAAGAATCAGATTTCTATGATGAAGATGATGACACTCAAGTTGGATCAGATATAGAAGTAGATGTCAAGGATCACGGAACTCATATCCAAAAAAAAGGATTCACTTACTACATGCCTTTATTCTTGATTTTAGGGGTTGTGTATACATTCCTAGGGGTATTCATTTATTACCAGGTAGCATCATCAAGAACTACTAAAGTAGATAGTTTTGAAGGGGTTAACAATAAATTTAATAGCATCGATATTGAATTGTCAAGGCTAGAAAAACTCAATCTAGAAACCAAACAACAACAAACCAAACATGGAGAGACTTTGAATGAGTTCCAAAATAATTTGAACGCTAAATTTGAAATTATCAGCGGAAAGTTTAATGATATAAATCAAGACAATTTAAAAACTTCAAATGAATTTAAGAAATTACTTAAGGACTTTGGAACTTTGAATAAGGATTTTACCAATGTGAAGGGCTTAACAAATAACAAAGACTACGAAGAAAGATTGAGTAAATTGAATGAAAAATTAGCGAGTTTGAGTGATTTGAACGATAACTTAGAATCATTTAGAAAACAATTACTAGATGATTTCTTTCAAATCTTACCCCAACATTTACCAATTTATATTAAACAGGGAAAAGTTCATTATATTCCAGAATTCAATAAATTTTTATACAATTTTATTGATTCATATTATAAAGAAAGTAATCCAGATTGGGACCAATTCTTGGACAATAATAAAGAATACTTGACTTCTTATATAGAAAAGATAATGAAGTCTTATGAAGGTGATACCGTACCAAAGGAAAATTTAGAAAGACTTGTGAATGACAAACTAGAATCGAATAACGATTTGATATATGATAAAATAAATCAATTAATTGATGCTAATACCAATAATTCCACCACATCATTGAAGTTAGGATCTAATAAAATTTTGTTGGATAACTTAATGGAGATTTTCTCTAAAGGGTCCATTAATACTAATTATGCTGATTACAACCTTAAAGCAAGAATATTAGGATTTTTAACCACTTTACCGGATCAAACCAAATCTTTGAATAGAAAGTTATTTTTGGGATGGTACGATTATTTGATAAATTCAACACCATCAGTTGATAACTTGAAATTTAATGCCAATAATATTTTAATTGATGGTGGTGATGCTTGGCAATGTAAGTCATCCATTTGTTCAGTTGGAATAAGGTTATCTAATTCAGTAATCTTAACCGATTTAGTCATTAAAAATATCAATTATAATAATTTACCAACTCAAGTATCGATTTACGTTAAACCCAAGACCAAATCTCATTATAATGAATTGATTCAATATTTACAAGACTTCAAAATCAAATTTAATAAAGTATCCCATAACAAATATTTGACCAAATTCATTAAGATAAGAGATGTTGAGTTGGATAATAAATTAATCAATCATATAAAATTACCTGTAAGTTTAGTCAATTTAAGGATACCTACTAAAGATATTTATTTGGAATTCAAGAATAGTAACGGTGAATCGGTTGATATTTTTAACGTTAAAGCATTTGGAATCAGTGAATACAAAGCCTATAAGTATGATGAAGAATTCAATTTATTGATTGACAATTTAAAGGTTGATGAAGTTCACAAAAATGAAGGATTCAAGATTAATGAAGAATATTTGGATATGTTAGAATAGTGTAGAATATGTAGAATATATGTAAAGTATTAAAACGTGTCAAGAGTGACGGATAACAAGTAATCAAAGATCGCGTTTCAAAACTGCATTTCCAAACCTTGATAGAGTTAGAGAACGATTCTATTTGTTATTTATTGAATAAACAAAGAAAATGAAATTGAAATATTTTTAAAACCAGAATGTGCAAAGACCCGTGATAATCATGACGAAATTAAGTGCAAAATATAATTAAATGAAAAAATCAGTTAAATTTAATATAAAGCAGCAGCAGCAACTAAACCAACAGCAGCTAAGAATGGAGTTTGTTTGTTGGCAGCACCTTCGAATGATGAAACAGCAGCGGCTGATGATTGAGCAACAGATTCAGCAGCAACAGTGTTTGGAGCTGATGAAGCAGCAGCTGGAGCAGCAGCAGCTGGAGCAGAAGAAGCAACAGCAGCAACGGTTGATGGAGCAGCTGGAGCGGCTGGGGCAGCAGAAGCTGGGGCGGCAGCAGCTGGAGCAGAAGAAGCAGCGGCTGGGGCAGCAGGAGCTTGGGAGGCTGGAGCAGCTGGAGCAGCTGGAGCAGCAGAAGCTGGAGCAGCTGGGGCGGTTTCAGCAGTTAATGGACAGTAAGTAGTGTAAACAGTAGCTTCTGAAGTAATGGTGGTGACACCGGTGGTAACTTCGTTAGTTTCACATTTATCCATTGAACATGAGGTGATGGTAACAACGGTGGTTTGTAAATCAACTTCGGTTGAGGTTGAGTTAGCGTAAGCACCTAAAACAGCTGGGGCAGCAGCAGCTAAAACTAAAGCAGATGAAAATTTCATTATTATTAAGCGAATGTAAGTGGTATTAAGAAACTTGTATTTGAAAAATTTGTATTCAAAAAAAGATAAAAATTTGAATTAGGGGGAAAATGTCATTTCTTAAATACTTTTATGGTTAAAATCGTTTGATCCCAATAATTTCATGACGAATTCGTAATGGTGTTAAAAAACAAAAATGTCACACGAATTCCCTGTGAATTAGGGGGGCAATGACTCAATTTACGGTGCTCAAATCGCTAACAAAGTTTTTCAAGTAAAAGGTAAATAAATACTGCAGTGTCAAAAATTATTATTTGCAGCGCTGTCCGCCAAAAATTCGTCTCATGTTTCAGAATTTAACCGCAAAAGGAAAGTCGCCAGCCTGAGGGAAGTTTTTGTTGACGTATATCCTGTATATGGATCAAAGTCTAGACTAGCGAGGACGACCCAGACTTTGGGGTTAACGTATTAAGTTGTTACACGAAGTTATATTTCTGATTTTATTAACAGTTGGGTCAGACAGAGTAATTGATTTGGTATAGGGTTCATGTTTCAAATAATGATAATGTTTATATATTTATCTATTGATTGTTTATATGTTTTCAAAATTGATCAATCCGTCGAGAAAATAAGGTTGGGGTTTGATTCTCCAACACGCAACACACTTTTCGCGTAACTCAGGAGCCCAAATCAGGTCGTGTGGGTTGTTGTCATTCTCTTTTGTCAATAGTGAATTGCTACAACGACATTGCTTTTTTCATAACCCCGTTAAAGATCTGTTAGAGATACTCTTAGCGAGAAACATTTCATTGATAAACATAAACACAAACTATTTTAAAATTATTTTATAGGAACCGATTTCAAATCCTTTAAGTTTAATATCGAATTTATTATCTTTAAAATCGATTTCTGAAATTTCGTTTTCTAAAGAATCAACTTTAAAAATTTTACTAATATTAAGTTTTGAAATGTTAACGGTTGCTGTATCTGCACCTCCTAAACTTTCATAAACTCTAATTACAAAAGATTTTGAACCTTTGTTTTTTACTGGTAAGTTTTCTTCAAACAAGATATCTTCATCATCTTCAGACCTTTTCAATTGAGATAAAATAATAGATCTACTGTCGATCTTAACAAGATCTAATAATGATTCATCTTTAATAACTTTATCCATTCTATAATTAAAGTTATAACCTAATTTAACAGTATCAGAACCTAAATAACCAGAATGAGGATAAATTGCATATTCAAATTCATGATGTCCCATATCAGCAATATTATCAGGAGCTTTTGGAGATCTCAATAATGATAATCTCATCAAATTACCATGAATTGAAGCTCCATATTTACAATTATTAAGTATAGATACCCCATAATTGTATTCTGATAAATCCATAAATTTATGATGACAAACTTCAAACTTAGCAACATCCCAAGTAGTATTGTAATGAGTTGGTCTCTTGGTGATACCAAATTGAGTTTCATAATTGGCTTCTTGAGCTGTATAAATGGTAGTAGGGAATTGAACTTTCAAGAATTTATAGAATTCATGCCATTCAACATTAGCTTTGAATTTAATATAATTGTTATTAACATTATTATCATCAGTTAAACCTTCAATAGAAATTTCAGTTTCAATGTATGATTCTGATGATATTTCATGTTTAACAACAATTGATGATTTCAATTTGTTATTGATGACTTTGGTAACTTTACCATTAGATAAGAATTTGAATTTCTCTAATGAATATAATTCAGTATCCCAAGCCTCAAAAGTTAAAGGTTCATCATCGAATAAAATGAATTGATTACCACCGATTAAATCTGTACCATTATCAGTTTGAGAAGTTTTGGAAGTATCAATAATTTCACGATTGTTTTTGATATCGAAAATAGATGTAATAACCCCATTGTCATTAATCTCAGCCTTTAATAATTCATTACACAAGGTATGAACTCCTCCATTAGACGTTACAGAGGCTGGATATTTAATATCATCTAATTTATTAACACCTTTGGAATTGACCGAAACAAGTTTCTTATTTTCAACATTAAGAGCTTCTTTGGTATTGAACAATTCATGACTTGAGTCAATTTCAAGAATTTCATTTCTTTCCCATGGTAAAGAATTAAAGAATTTTGCCCCATCACCTTTAACATGATCTAATGCCTTATTAATCAATTTATCAACTTTCTTTAAATTATCTTGTAACATTGGTTTAACCTCTTCATAATAAACCATACCGATACATGAACCAGGAATAACATCATGGAATTGACAAAGACATAAATCTTCCCAAATTGCATGAATTTCTTTAGATGGATATTCATAATCAGTTGATACACTAAGTAAAGTTGCAATCCATTCTAAGTCATGAACTTTAATCTCTAATAATCTGACCCACTTTTTGATATCAGCTTGAGTAGTATAAGTACCTCTATGGAACTCCAAATAAATTTCACCTCTCCAAGTTGGTAAACTATTACCGTTATTGGATTTATCCATGACATCATCATAGAAGTCTTCAACAGTTTTACCAATGTGAACAGTTGGAATACCATTAGTAACATTAGCAAAACCTCTTTGTCTTCTAATCTTTTCAAGCATTTCTTCAGTTGGTCCACCACCACCATCACCTCTTCCATACAACAATAAACCAGTTGGAACATCTCTTAAATTTTTATGCTGATGTTGAGATCTAACAGTGTCACCAAAATTAGCTAATGCTGTATAAGTATTAGCAGGTGGCATATGAACTAAGACTTGACTCCCATCAATACCAGCCCAATTGAAAGTCGACAATGGGAATTGATTGATATTATTCCATGATAACTTTTGAGTTAAGAATTTCTTGATACCTGCCAGTTGACAAATTTGAGGAATTTGTGAAGAATATCCAAATGTATCAGGTAACCAATAAATTGTTGAAGGTGTACCAAATTCATTAATTTGAAATCTTTGACCTAATAAGAATTGTCTAATTAAACTTTCACCATTTGGTAAATTAGTATCATTTTCAACCCATGAACCACCAATTGGTAAAAATTGATTGGTAGTGAATTTATCTTTAACTTTTGAAAAAATCTCTGGGTGATACATTTTAAGCCATTTGAATTGTTGCATCTGTGAAGCAACAAAAATATATTCAGGGTATTCTTCAGCAATTTTAATTTGAGTGGTCCATGATCTGACAATTTTACGTTTGGTTTCAGCAAAAGGCCATAACCATGCAGTATCAATATGACAATTACCGACTGCAAAAACATCAATTGGATTTGGAGCTTTGGAATTTGGGAAATCTTGGAAAACTTTTTCACTATCAACATCTCCTAATAAAGTCTTGGATAACTTTCTACATTCTTTGATGGATTCAATGTTTTCAGGATCAAAAGTATTCATGATTTTGTTACAAATATCAGCAGCTTGATATTTTTGCCAACCATTTGGTAATTCTCTTGCAGCATCACTTAAAGTCCAAAAATCCCAGAACAATCTTCTTGCATCCAAATTGGGTAAAGTTAAATCAGCTCTATTTAATCTGAAATATCTATTAGGATCGACATTACCATCTTGACTAATACCGAACATCCCATTACAAGAGATTTCCAAATAGAATAATTGAGGCTTAGTTGTTCTATATTCAGGTGGGAATATGAACATACAACGTTCTCCATTACCTGTAAAAGCTTGTAATGGCAACCCTTTATCGTTATAAATTAAACCTTCATTGCTACAATCCCAATCGATATCAATTTCTTGATTTGCATCCACCCATTTTTGAGGAAGTTCAATGGTGAACTTGAACCAAAATGTTTTCCAAGAAGGTCCAAATGAATCACCTTTTCTAGCAGATTTCCACTCAACCGAATCAAAATCAATATCTTTGAAGAGTGGTCTTCTGGTTTCTCCATTGGGTCCATCTGGGACTTTCCAAACTTGTAAATTTTGAATATCTAACCTTTCATAGTCATAAAATTTAGGTAAATTTAAAGAAGGATATTGACCACCAGTGTTAGTGAACTGTCTCAATCTCAGTTCATATAAATGATCAATTGGTTTGAAATTTGGTTGATAATTAAAATCCTGGTATGACATATCAATTGTTAAATTAATTGCCAAGGGTATTAATAATTGCCAGGGTGTATAAGGAATTAAAATGTGGAGTTGCGAATAGGAGGGCCCGTGCGGCAACCGACAAGCAAGCGGGTGATAAGAGCGGCTTGGGCTGGTTATCCCAATTTCAGTCCAATTGTCAGTGCCACAAGGTATTATTGTATGTGTGGTGATTTTATTGTGTAGACCACCGACAAATTAGTTATGTAACATTTTGGGACAAGATAACCCTTCAATTAAAGAGAATTTAGAGATAGCATTAATTCTAGACCATATATTTATAGATATAAACTTTAAGTTTCAGTGGCAAAAGTCAATTGAACCCATTCTAGTCAAATGTACCGAATCTATTGAGTATGAACTTCTTTGTCTTCTTCAATTCCATCAACATGATCATGATTAGAAATAGCTGATGTATGCATTGCTGGTAACTTAGCAGCAAAAGCTTTAATCAAAGTAAATTCTGTAACAATGCTACCACCTAAGTCTTTGACCTTTTCTTTAACGCTTGAAACATCGGCTTCAGAAGCTGAATCTTTTAAACGGATAATATATTGTTGTAATGAAGACATTGTAAATAATTTTTTTGTTAAGAATATCAGGGGATATTTATAGTTAGGGAGGAAAATTTCGCAATACTAGATCACCGATTTCTGCGAGGAGATAAAAGGTGACAAGTGGATTTAAGTGTGATAAAGCAAATCTGAGAAAACCCATCTCATTTATTATTTAAATAACTGACTATACGTCAAAAACCCAATGACATTTATAGATAATTTTATCAATAGGTTCAGGAATAAAACCTTATTAGTTTATACTGGTTTGATTTTATTAGGTACTGGTTATGTATTTTATTTAATTGATACAGTACCTGAAGTACCACCTGAAAGAAAGGAGAAATCTGATAAGAAGAAATCACAACATAAACCTGAACTCAAATTTGAATCCAAACCAAGATCAGATCCTAAACCTACGCCAAAGAAAGAGATCTATAAAAATACCGATAGTGCTTTCTTGTAATCCAAAACCATTTGTACATTAGCTTATAGTGTGGGTGCAATTTTATACAAGAATTGCGATACCTTTGTAGTACCTGTAGTTTAAATTATATAAATACGGAATATTTCTTGATTTACAAGAGATTTTCAAGACTTTTTTAGTATTTATTCTTTGTATATAGTAATAGATAAAAATAGTTTGATTTTGTGGAATGGAATACAAGGAACGTGATGATGAGAGTCTAATATGGAACTGTGATTTTCACATGTATCTAATAAATATCTTTAACAAGATCAATTAGACACTGTAATCACCTTATAGGGCCATACAATTGATATAATAGGTATTCACCACACTTGGTTCTTGATTCGAACAAACACCCAATACCCCTAGCAATAATATGAAAATGTCTCAGTGGCTCTGACTAATGTGTCGGAATCATATAAAAGGGGGGTCAAATCTCATTTGACAATTTTTTATTCAACATTGATTAGTCAATTACAAATTTATATCAATTGATTCAAAAATATAAAAATGGTTAAAGCTGGTATGTAAAAATGGTTGCAAAATTGACCTTTTTAAAGTGAAACACTCAATTGATTATGGTTTTAGTGCAATTGATGTTTTAGGAAATGGTATTTTGCTCATAAAATAATTAAACACCATTTGGAGCCATTGGATCTATTGGATCCATTGGGCACAATTGGAGGTCAATCATAAGGTTCAATACTAACTCAATCTAGTTGCTGTTATTAGAGGTGATTCAAAAGTTACTGGTACTGTTCATTTTGAACAAGAAAAAGAATCTGACCCAACTACTATTACTTGGGAATTATCAGGTTTAGATGCCAATGCTTTAAGAGGTTTCCACGTTCACGCCTTTGGTGATAACACCAACGGTTGTACCTCAGCTGGTCCTCATTTCAACCCATTCTCCAAAGAACATGGTGCTCCAGAAGATTCTGAAAGACACATTGGTGATTTAGGTAACATTTCAACTGATGCTAGTGGTAACTCAAAAGGTTCTAAACAAGATTCCTTTATTAAATTATTAGGTGCCAACTCAATTCAAGGTAGAAGTGTTGTGGTTCACGAGGGTCAAGATGATTTAGGTAAAGGTGGTCATGAATTATCTAAAACTACTGGTAACGCTGGTGGTAGAGCTGCTTGTGGTGTTATTGGTATTGCCAATTAAACCAATTAAGTTAGGTTTTGACTTTTTTGTTTTATCATGAATAAATGATTCTACGATTATTCTTATTCTTCCATTCTCCAATTCTCTTTGTATTGCTGTAAATTTTGAAAGACCCGAACTCTACCCCCGAACCTCTACCCCGGCCGATGCCCGATTCGAAAATTCCGTAACCGCACATGTACGCATTGTATGGGTGGAATTTGCACCCAAACCTATAAGCCAAGTTCAAGCCTTAATATAAAACATTTATTAAACTTTTACATATAAATAGAACTATTTCTATAAAGAAACGAAATACGATTAGTTACTGGTTGGTTTTGGGAGGTACCAAACGTTTTCTGGACAGTTACCAGCAGATCCCATAACATCTTCAGCTTTGTAAGTACCAGTTAAAACACTTCCCTTTAATAAGTGGTAGTAGTAAATTTGGTTCAAAACACCATCACTAGTACATCCAATGTAAACTTCTTTACCATCGTGACTCTTAGTTAAAGCGTTTTGAATATCACTCAATTTATAAGTGTTCTTAACAGTTGGTAAGATTCCAAATCTTGATAAGAATTCATAAGTATTTAAGCCATCCCAGATTTGGGTAACTTTTTGGTAGAAATTAACGGCAGCTTCATATTGTTGATAGTCATCAGTGAAACATGATGGGTTTAAGGTGTTCATACAAGTAGCATGTTTGTTATATTCATGGTTCCATAATTCAGCATTTGAATCACCTTGAACATTAGATGAAGCAGTGTTAACCCAATATTTTTCCATTAAAGCAAGTAAATCTGGTTTATTGAATTGAGTACCAATTAAATCAGCCATATCGACACTTTCTGGAATTTCTAAATCTGGTTGACAATATTGTTCCCAAGTACCATCACATTTATCACTCCATAAACCATGGATAGTGAAAGCTTTTTCAATTGGCATTGAAGATGAGGCATCAATATGGAAATTACCCCAACTTGATTTCATCCAATCACCCCATCCAAAGAATCCGCTACCTTGTTTATAACATGGTGGATCAGCATTATCTTTTGAAGTATCATTACCACTAAGAGCAACATCGACTAAATCAGCATCATAATCCCAGAATTGAGCTAATAACATTAAACCATCTTTTTCAAAACAACAAGCTTCAGATGAATCAATAACAGTAGTGTTTTCACAAGTGAATGGTAATGATCTACTACATTGACCAACTGGGTATTGAGAGTTGAAATGACTTGGGATACCTTGAGATAAAGCTGGAGCTAAAAGAGTTAATAAAGTGATTGGTAAAACCATTGTTGATAATATCAAGAGATTTTTCAAAATTTGGGGCACATACCAACTTATATAATCGTTCGTACTGTTCTATTGTCTATTAATTAATTATACATGAGATGCCGTGCACTCAAGAGTTGATTCCATAATGTTGCAAAATTAGTGCGTGCTATCGCCAAAAGCCCACATGCACTATCTCCTTTTACGTAGTTAATAACGTTTAACAATGAATTGATCTACAATTCTCCTTTTAATGGAATGTTATTGTACTTGTTAAACACGTTGTATTGTTACCGTCGTTAATTACGATTTTCACCTTATTTAATTGTTCAATTGCTTGAATTATAATAGGAGAATTTGCATATACTGGATTTTGAACTTTATAGTTAATTTTATTTACGGTGTTATCAGGGTAATACCGGTTGAAAAACTGTAGAACTAAAGTTACCAATAAGGGGCCCTGTGCAATTATTCCATTCAACCCCTCTGTTAAACAATAGTTTTTATTCAAATGAATTTTATGTAAATTATATGTTAAGAAACTATACTTTTGTAATTGTAATTCTGTCAATGTTAGTTTAGTTTGATATTTCACCAGGGCTTCAGAAATATCAGATCGATTTCGATTATTAATGGGTTTAAAGGGTTCAGTTGTATACATCAAATAACGAGATTCTCGTAATATAGGCTGATCATGGCTTGAAAACTGTCTCACTATATTAACAAAAACGGAATTCTGTATAGGTTTTACCGCCTCAATATTCTCTTGACAAGTTAGGCTACTATTAATAACCAACAGATTGGAAAATTCTATATCTCCTTTAACCCACATTCGCCTTTTGAATAATTCTGTGCCATTTTCATCTACTGGTGCTTGATAATTAGCATACCCATCGGACCCTAAGGACTCATTTGATTGATTGGAAAATAGGAAATGGGAACCTAAAAGTGATGAACCAAATGTTGGATTAATTTCCCTTAATAGGTGTTTCCAATGATTGATCTGCCCCACTGATACAGTATCATTAAAATTCCATTGCTTAGTTTTAATGAATTTTGACCATTTTAGTACATTCATACCATATCAAAAAAGACAGTGCGAATACCGAGAATTTCGTATCCTCCCTCCTCGAGGGTTAATGCTGGTACTGCACATCAGCCAGTGATGAAATAAAATTCTCACAGGGTTAAACACAAAAATTCTTTATTGGATAATTACAGTTAACAATTCTAATTCAAACTAATTCAAAGACTTGAACCAAACTTACTAACAGCCCCATCATTAACTAAATCAGGTAAATAAGGGTTGTGGTAATTAAAATAGGCCATTTGAACTGAATTATATTGAACCAGAATTTGTTGATAAGCATAGAAATAAATACATTACTGTGATTAACGTGAATAATTGAAACTAAAAGTAAAGAAAATATAATTAATCAAATCTAACAAGATAAATATAAAGCAAATACAAAGATAAATGCCAACTGAACAAGAAATTTCCAGTTTAGTTGATCCAGAAAATAACATTGAATTTAACAAAGAAAGAAAGTTTTCCTTAGTAAAAAGTGAAGATAGTTCCGAATTAAGTGATTTAGGTGAAGATCAATCTGAAGCAGAGACTGATAAGATGGATTTTTTAAGACCTGAAAATTCAAGCAATGAAAATGTACTGGATTTAAGTACTTTAAGTAAATTAACAGAGTTAGCAAGATTAGAAGGAATTGATAGTGATGATGATTTAGAAGTAGAACAAAATGGCACAACTAATAATGAAAATAATGATAATGATATACCTAGAAGAGGTAAAAGAAGACAATCCGAAGATAATAAAAAATTTAAAAGGTCGAAATTATCAAAAGAGAATGGGGTAGATAAACATGACGAAGAACACGAAGCCGATGATGAAGTTGATAATAAAATTGTACCACAAGAAGATCAAGAACAATCAGAAGATATCAAAGATCCTAAACTCAAAGTATCAGATTCTGCCAGAGAAACTGACCAACAAGAAGATCATGAAGAAGTTGAAGCAGACCATGAAGACGAACATGAAGACGAACATGAAGACGATGAAGAACCAGATGTTGAACAAGATGAACACGAACATGAGGATGAACACGAACATGAAGACGAACCGGGAGATGAGGGAGAAGATGAAGAGGATATTGATTTGAATGAACAAAGACAATTAGCAGTTGATGAATTAATAGCGATTGAGAAATCATTTGTTGAAATTAGAGATAAGTTATATCAAGATAAACTTAAGACCCTTGAACATGAATTGCAATTATGTTTGGATGGATCACATCCTGAATTAACTAAAGTTTGTTACAAGATTGATGGATTTTATCAAGATAGTCTTCGATTGGCTAACAATACTTTGAATTATAGATTAAAATGTATCAACACAGAAACAATTGCAACAAGAACATCAATACATCAAGTATTTTTAAAAGATTTAATGGATGGTAAAAATGATTTAATTCTGGAAACTACGTCAAAATGGTATAAAATCAATAAAGAAAGAACCCAAATGGATCAAATTATACCAGATTATTATTATCCTGCAATTCCTGAAAGACCATTACCTCAGATGCCTATAAGTGAAGAAGCACAAATGAATGGATACTATGAAAGCTCACCGGTACCTGATAAGAAAACAATTAAACAAAATAGAATAGTTGATTTAGTACAACAGCGGAACGATTTGAACCAACAATTGGGTATTTTGAATGGCCTTGTCCACTTTCATGGTATACCGTCAGCTGTTAATTTATCAAGTGATGCATCAAATCATGAATTATTATTATCTAAAGCTAATGATGAAGAAGTAGCTGAAGATTTCGCTGCTATGGGGATTCCAATATGACAGGTTATATAGTTTTCACCATTTATACATAAGTAATATCATTCTTACCATATCAAATCATGTGTGGTCTAAGGTCTCTACGTGTTTATTAGATCACATTTTGTTCGCAAACTTAGCCTTATAGATCGAGAAAAGGAGCGCTCGACAAACACTATTATGGTTGAGGTATCATTAACTGTTGGTAAGTTAGATGCTTCATTAGCGTTGTTATTAACAAAAGATCACCACTTAATTGAATTCCCTACGATTTTGTTACCCAATGGTATTAAAGCAGGATCAATTGTTAAAATTAAATGTGAACAAGACTTTGAAACTGAAAAACAAGAGACCAAACAATTCAGATCAATACAAGATGAAATTTTAAACACTTTCGGTAAGAATTTACCACAAAACCCAATATTAAATACCAAGAATGTAACACAAACATCATGTGTATTAGAATGGGAAGAATTAAATTTAGGTACATCAAATTTAAAGAATTTATTCTTATTTAAAGATGGTAAGAAATTGGGTTCAATACCACAGCCTTTAACTAATAGAACCACCAAACTTTCAGGATTACCAATTGATCAAACTTTTAAATTCCAATTACAGTTAGATACAACTGCTGGAATTTACGAATCAAATAGTTTAGAAGTAACAACACATAAAATGACTGATTTATCAGGTATTAATGTTTGTTTAGGAGATATAACACCAAATGAACAATTCACTATAGACGACGTTCAAGAAACTTTAGTTTCAATGGGGGCTCATCATCCTGCTCAAGTCAAAGTTAATGTTGATACTACCCATTTCATTTGTACTAGAGAGAATAAATCTAATCCACAATACTTAAAGGCTACTGAAATGAATATTCCAATAATTAGACCTGAATGGTTGAAAGCTTGTGAAAAGGACAAGAGGATTGTTGGAGTTAGGGATTATTATGTTAAGGATTGTGTATTACCTGATATTCTTGCTAAGAATTTCTGGAATAAACCGAAAGCTTCCACTCCAATAGCCAACCCAGTAAACGATAATGATAAACCAGTACCAGAATTACCAGTTGTCAATGGTGACGATGAACTTAAAGATGAAACAACTGTTCAAGACATTCATGAAATAAATCTTAATGAAACTTCGATTCATGTTACTGAACCAACTCCTGAAACTGAAACAGTTCCTGAAACCAAAGAACCAGAATCTGCCTCTGAAACAAAGGCTACCACCGAGGCTAAAGCTGAACCCGAAGCAACTTTCGAACCAGAAGAAGCTAAAGTAGAAGATTTCAATACTGGCAATGTCAATGACGCTAATGCAGAGGAGGCCAAAAATTTCAAAGAGGTTAATTTGAACGAGCCAGGAACTGTAACTGAACCAATTGCAGAACCAACTGAAGCTAAGATCCAAGATGAACAACAAGAACCACCTAAAGATGAAACCAAACAAGTCCCAGAAATACCTGTTCAGGAAACCCCACAATCGGAAGATCCTTCTCAAGAACCTGCTGAATCTAATGAACCATCAGAATCTAAAGAAGGTACTGAAGAACCCGAAAGTGAGGAGGACAAGAATGAAACTGAGACTCAAATTGGTGAAACAAAACCTAAACCTAAGAAGAAGAAGAATAAAAAGAAAAAGAAAAATTAGATATAGATCTATAAATTATGTATATTTAAAAGTTCACTAATTTATAACTTCATTTGTAGAATTGAAATAAATCGTAATATAATCATCTCTAACGTTATTCTACAATTACTCCCCAAACAATCTTCTAACTTTCTTAAGAATTGAATCCTTTTCAGGATCATAAGGATGATCTTTTGATGGGATTTCTAAAATCGCTGGGAATGCATTAGTGAAATTATCAACTTTATATCTAATTAAATCTGCTAAATGCTGATTGATTAATAATATGGCAATATCTTTCCTTTCACTAGTAAAATTATCGAATGCTTGTTCTATTTCCTCAACCGTAGTTTTATCAGGGGAAACTGTTAAAAAATTGGTTTGTTTATTATCTTCACCACTCACTTGTCCTACACCAGCCAATAACAATCCGGTAATGGAATCTTCATCAGCAATGGCGGCTAACAATGTACGTTTTGACATTGCTTCACTGGAACTCATATTAACCAACTTTTAATTCAAAGATTACCAGGTTCGAGGAAATAGTGAGAAAACTGAATTGTAGACGACTTTTTGAAATTTTTCAGATTTGAATTAATACTATAATGAATAATGTTAATTTAATTAGGCAGTCCAGGTTGATAATAAGATCACTCCATAGTGGTAATACTTTATTAGCAGGTCATTCTAAATGGCAAAATATTAGACACGATAAAGCTAAAAATGATGCTAAAAAATCAAGAGAAGCATTCTCTATGGCTAGTAGAATTGTATCAAGTGTTAAAACTGGAGGAGTTGAAGGTAATGCCCAACTTGTTACATTACTTGAAAAGGCCAAGAAATTAAACGTTACTAAAAAAATCATTGATAATGCTGTTAAACGAGGGTTAGGTGAAGTTACTGGAGATGATAAACCTGTTAGTACAGTAACTTATGAATTTATGGGACCAGGTGGTGTTGCAATGATTGTTGAAGCTGAAACTGATAATAAGACAAGAACCATTGGGTTAGTTAAACATGCATTATCTAAATTCAATGCATCATTAAGCCCATGCTTATACTTATTTGAAAGAAAGGGAATGATCGTTTTTGCACCCTTGAATGAAACCCAAACATTGGATGACTTACTCGATGTAGCCATTGAAGTAGGAGCTGAAGATGTTGAAGAATTCAATGATACTGAAAATGAATACAAAGAGAAAACTTTATATCAAGTGATTACAGAACAAAATGAAGTTAATAGAATATCTAACGAATTATCCAAGCTTGGGTATCAATTGAAAGACACCAATGTTGATTATATAGCATCAATTGATAATCAAGTTGAATTTCCTGAAGCTAACGAGAAAGCATTCAACAAATGTTTAGAACTTTTAGATGATATACCAGAAATAACTGATTATTACACCAATATTAAAGATAAAGAAGAATAGAGAACTCATGCGATTCATCCACAACTGGAATTGTCTTCAAAATTCAATTCATATCATTGTAAATAAACCTTAAAACGTGACTTTTTTGATCGTATATTATGCAAAACAGTACTCTGAATTTATATAATAAATAGACAATTCAGTGATATTATTTTTTTTTGAATTTTCGTGAATTAAATAACTTAGTTACCTTTCTTAGCATCTTCATTAAGAACTTCATCTAATGATGATAAATCTGGATTTTTCCATAATCTTAAATGTTTATCATGAGCAAAATGTCTGTAAGTGAAATAACAACCAGAACTGACGGCAACAGCAACGGCAGCAAACAATGGGTACATTTCTACTGGAACTTTAGTCTTTGGTGCTTTAGCAGCATTTAATAAAACTCTTGATGGAATCATTGTCGTGAATAAATAATTGGTAAGAGAAAATTTTAATATCGAACCATTGGCCTAATAATTTGTGAGAACTGAGGGTGCCACGACATTTGGTGCTTTGCCGCAGATTTGGTTGGACGGGATCTAAGACAGATGTCGTGATGTCGCACAGTTTTTGCTATCATATATAATACATTCTAATAAATATTTACTATGCTATTTTGAGTTTACCAAGCTTTAATTAAATCCCTAAGACTGTCGTAGCAAAGCCAACTGACAGCCATGGATGGTACAATCTTATATAAATTAGCAGTTAAACCTTTATAAGCTCCAAAAAATCCTTCTTGTTTGAACATTGATGTTAATGCATGATAAACTGAATTATACTGAAACCCTAACTCTCCTCCTGACATTGATGCTACTTGATACCTTTTTCTTAACACGTCTAATGGGTAAATCAATATCCCACCTATTAAACTTGATAATGCTCCTGCTCCTAATTTCCATATAGGATTAGAATAATCTTTTGGTGAATTATTCATATATTCCCTCATTTCTTCATATAATGTGAAATTTATAGCAACATATGGTGCAACCCCTAATGTGGTTGGCACAATTCCCTTATACAATGCAAAAAAACCTCCTTCCTTCTTATAAACTTCGGATATGGTTCCCAATACACTTGGAGCTTCTGCAAGTTTCCCCTTATCTAAGTTACTTAATGATGCAGTTCTAACACTTATTCTAGCTCTAACTAAATCTAATGGGTATGTGGCAGCTACGGATAAGATTCCACCTAATGATGCAGATACAATTCTTTCCATACCATTCAATTCATTGGAATGACGAGGTCTTTTTAATAGGATGTATTGTTTACAACTCTCGAAAACAGCGAATTGTATAGCACTATAAGGGAATATTCTTATACAGTTTAAAGTATTACCACGAAACCAACCTTTCCAACCTTCATCTTTATACATTTTTATTATAGTTGGAAACATTCCATTATATGCTTGATTACTTCCAGGCCCTTGTAATTGTAACAAGATTTTGGCCCTCTCAAACGGTGAGACTACTGTACGTGATACAGCACCTGCTACACCACCCGCTATTAAAGATGCATTACCATTATCTTTGATGAACAGTTTTAGTCCTATGAATACATTATCTTGATTTATTTCAACCATTATTTGCCGTAACTTCCTGTGCTGTGCTTATTTTTCCGTTAATTTGATATTTCACTGATTGGTTTATCTTAATTAATTGTCTTTGAAGTAAATTGTATCGAATCGGGTTATTTATTAGTCGTATAGCTGAAATATCATAAGTGCGATGAATTTTGTCCCGGACGATTTCGGCCATCGGATTTGATCCCCATACTAAGACAAAAAGAGACAACCGTTTTCGCACGGCAGAATGAATACGTAAAGCCATATATTAACTAAACAATCGACATTAATAACCAGAGAGAACCTTCTCAATGGCATCAACTAAAATATCAGCATGTTTTTCTTCAAATACCAAAGTTGGTCTCAATCTGACTGAACTTTCAGCACATCCACCAATATTAACACCAGCAGCTCTCATATCACCTAAGAATTTATCTCTAGCTGCACCAGATTCTAAACTCCAAGCAATGAAGGTACCTCTATCTTTACCTCTCAAATCATTGAAATATTTAGGATATTTGGTTTGTAAAGATTCCAATTTTTTATATAAGTAATCACCAACTCTTTTAACAACTGATGGTAAATCATGAGCAACAACTTCTTTACCAATTGAACCAGCTAAAATCATTCTAGCTGGATCACCACACCAAGTGTTGAATTGACGGTATGCAAAGTTTGGAACGATTTCTGGATCATGGAAATAGTAACCAGCACTTTGGAACTTCTTAGAGAATGTAACCAAATCTGGTGGTGGAGAAATATTTAAATGTTCATGGGCCCAGAATGTACCAGTAGCACCAACCCCAGTTTGAACTTCATCCATTATTAATAATGAATTGTGTTTGATAGTAATATCTCTTAAACCTTGGAAGAATTCAGCAGATCCATGGTTGTCACCACCTTCAGATTGAATTGGTTCAACTAATAAGGCAGCAATTGGAACATGCCATGAAGAGTAAATATCTTCAACAATTTTCAAACAACGGTCGTCTTCCTTTTTGTTTTCTTCAACATGTTTATCTAAAGGATATTTATAAGCTGGGAATTGAGCTTTTGGCCAGTTGAATGATGGTAAATCTAACTTGTGAATTGGTTTGGATGAAGTAGTAGAACCTGAAGCAAACAATCTACCATGGAATGATCTTTCAAATGATAAGATAGCTAAATCTGGTGAACCAGGTTTTTGATTCTTCATAACTGATACATTTTCTTCTTCAGAGAATCCTTTAGAATAACCTCTCTTTTTAGCTTGGTAGTAGAAGAAAGCAGCTTTAAAAGCTAATTCATTAGCATCAGCACCCGAAAGACCTGACCATACTTTATCTTGACCTTTTGGTGCAACTTTTAAAATATCTTCAACAATTGATTCTAAATCACTACTTGGGAAGTTACCTAATGCAGGTCTGTTAACAATAGCACTAATCATTTTTTGTGATTTAGCAGCTTCGATTAAAGCTGGGTTATTATAACCTAATGGGATGGAAGCAATTTGAGCATAAACATCTAAATATGTATTACCATCAACATCAACAATATAATTACCAACTGATTTATCATAATCAGCAACAAAATAAGTTGCTCTACTATCGAAGACTTTGTTTAATGATTCTTTCTTTTCAGTAGATTTAGCACCAGGTAATTTAGCTACTTTTGGAGCTTCTGGTTCATTAGGGAAATATTTACTAGTAATTGATCCAGTCATTTTTTTCACAATTGACAAATCCAAGGAGTGGCACTTATTTTATAGTAACCTAGTTTCTCGGTATTAAAATTAGCGGGTCAGTCCTTTTTGGGCGATATTTTTCCAATTTCCGCTATTGAGCCGCTCATTTGTAGTACTGACGCCGCTTATAGTAATTTATTGCGATGATGTGATCAGGTAAGACATAAGCGAGTGTATTAGGAATCTGGATATAGTGGTTATGTATCCGGGGTTATTAAGATCTTAAGTTATGTTCTTGATTGTCTTATTATGCTCCTGTTTGGAGTTTTGTTAATTACTTTGTTTTATTTTACAGATCACGTGACAATATACAATTAATATACCGTTTAAACATTCATGAAAAATTACATGATATATCTTCAACTGTTACCACGAACCTAGTAGTTACAATTGTCTCATAAATAAAGTAAACCACATCTGAGTAAAATTAACCTATTGATCAGTGGTAGATAATACTTCGCACAAAAACAAAACAAGCTCACGATGAGTGAAGTCAAGGACGCAGAATATAATATAGAAGATCTTCAGAAGATCTTCAATGACTCCATTTCTAAACCCAACTCCAAGGAAGGCACAATCGACCCCGAGTTAGAAAATCACATTTCCCACCTTGATACTGGTATAACTAATGATAACGATAATGAGTCTCATAAGAGGACATTAGAAAAGGACCATGAACAAGAAAATGAAGCTAATAAAAGATCCAAACCTGATCAAATCGATTTCACATTGGAAATGGCTTTAAAAAATCATAATAAACAAGCTGAAAAACCTAAAACTGTTATTCATGAAGGTATAGAAATTCCAGCTGATTCCGAATTATTAAATTCAAATTCGGCTTTCAATAACTATACCGAACTTTCAAGTCAACCATCATCGATACCTATGATGAAAAATTCACATCTTTCTGCTTTACCATTACCTATTATAGTGCCAAATTATTTATCACCAAGAGTACAATTATTAGTTCAAACATTACCAACCCTCGATAATTTATCTTCCCAATTATTAAGAATTTTTACTACAGGACCTTACCAAAGAATAGTAGATTTAGCATCAAACCTCGAAACCCCAAAGGGGGCAGTATTCAGAGATTTAACTTCATTATTCGAATTCACTAAAAAATTATATAGTGAAGATGAACCTTTCTTAACTATACATCATTTAATACCAACTTATAATGATAGCAAATATCCAAATTTCTTCAAAAATTACGAGCAAAGTATCGAATCAACTTTAAGAAAAGTTAACTTGTCAACCTTTTTACTAGCTACATTAGGTATAATCGACGTTGGTTTCTTTCATTTAAACCAGGTATTTTTGAAGATTTTTTGTCCTTATAATAGTTTGGATCCTTCTACCAGTATTTGTCAAATTGATTATACAATAATACAGAACTCGTCATCGTCAATAATGGATAATCCTAATCAAGTTGGGAAATTATTAAAATATCAAGCTATATTATACTTAGATTTGAAAACCCAGGCGTATATATCGGCTATAGAATCTGGTGACAAATCTAGAATCGACATCTTGAATGATATTCTTCCTGAAAACTTGGAGGAGATGTTGATGGAAAGGAGAGGGACAAAAATTCTTAATCAATCAGAAATTGAATTCATCGAAAAATGTAAAATACGAAGAAATATTTTGTTAAATCACCAGGATGATTCAACTTTAAGTGCAGAATTCGAATGGTTCCAGTTTCTTAAGAATTTATTTGATTTCATTGGTAAGAATATGGCATTTTTAATCTGGGGTAACAAGAAAGTCCACACTAAAAATGATAATAAACCTTTACCACTTCCACGTGAAGCTACAAGTGTGGGTCATGATGAAGAATTGGAAGATGATCATTTGATTGAGGATTTGTTACCATCTGAGATCCAAGAACGTCAATTATTACTTTCCAATAATAGAATATCATCAAGAAGACCTTGGACGAAAGAGGAAGAACGAGCTTTGAGACAAGCTTTAGAATTGGAAGGGCCTCATTGGTCAAATATCTTAGAATTATTTGGACCAGGGGGTCAAATTTCTGAAGCTTTGAAGAATCGTAGTCAAACTCAATTGAAAGATAAAGCAAGAAATTGGAAAATGTTCTTTCTTAAAAGTGGATTACCTGTACCGCAATATTTACAAAAGGTCACTGGTGATTTAGATAGAGACGATAAGATCAAGAAAAAGAAGAAGAACGAGGAGCTTTAGCCTTGTGTATAAATAGCTGTGTAATATAATATATTTATAAATAGATGAGGGACATGAACCAAGCGTAGGTAGGCTCCGTACCCTCGTAAAAATCGCGATCTGAATACTCTTCTATCATTATAATGGTTTCATTAAGTTGTCTTGCTGATGTGTGTATTGTTCCAATTGGTACAGGATCAGCTTCTGTATCTGACGAAGTCACAATGGTAACTAAATATTTGAGAGAGAACAGCGAAGGACTCGAGGTAACGTTACATTCTGCTGGTACTACAATTCACGGTCCTTGGGATCAAGTAATGACTAAGATTGGTGAATTACATGAACTTTTACATAACAATGGAGTTATTAGAATTCAAAGTGATATCAGAGTTGGTACAAGAACCGATAAGGTACAAACAGCAAGTGATAAGGTAAATATAGTCGAAGAAAAGTTAAAGAGACTTAGTTAAAATATTTCGTTTGTATGTATAAGTAATCTTCTATTTTATCTCTCTTTCGTCTATTTTTCGTCTTTTATTATTTGATTTCTTTAGCGGTATTGTTACCTTATTTCCTTGATGGTGTAATACCTCATTAGTCATATCATTTTATTGTCATAAATCATTATTCAACCACCTCTCTGAGATTTGATCAATTCTTGAACTGCTTGATATCACCTTTTTGACTCTAAATCTTTTGACCACTGATCCAATTCATTAACCAAAGCTTCTAATTTCAAACTCTTTGTTTCTAACTCATCAATGATTTGTTTATATCGATTATATTCCTCCTTAACATTTACAAGGATATTTTGATTCTTCTCAATATTAGTTAAATTTTGTTCTAATTTTATATAATTCAACGATTGATTAGTATTCAAATTCTCTAGAAGGTTAAGATCAATACTTGATACTTGAGTATCTGATTCAATAAGCTTTGATACTAAATGAAGGGAATGATTAATAGTTTTAGAAGAATCTTTATGAGCCATACTCCGCGAATCTAATACAATACAATATATTATTCATATTTACTTATAAATTAACAAAGAATTTTATCACGAATTTAAAGTTAACCAAGAATCTTGTTTATCAATTATTTGATCCTTCCATGCATCGAAACCTAAACTTTCATCGTCGAAAAGATTGTACTCAGATTTAACCTTCTTCTCATTAAATAATAAATCAAGATCATCATCATTATCTCTTTCACGTTTGACAGCTCCATTGATCTTACTTGGCTCTTGTTCAGTCATGTTTTGACAAACATCAATGATATCTAAAGCGGTAGCTTCTTTTATAATAGAAACTTGCTTGAAAGCAGTAATAATAGCATCAGGTTTAATATTACAAGTCCAATCACTCATTGGTGATACAGGTGACTTATTACTTGAATTAGAATTAACCCTTGATCCATTGCTTCTAATTGATGGACTTGGGGTTGGTAACCCTTTAGAATCATCTTCAAGTTCTAATAAATTCGACAAAGATGCAAAAAAGAATTTTTCAGGATCTTGATTAGATAATTCTCTACGTTTACTGATTTGGGTGTCAGATTTAACATCAGCTGAAAAGATATCACCAAGAGTATTCTCGGGTAATTTACCTCCAAAAATCTTAGAATAACTTGGTGATTGATCACTTGGTGTATTCTTATTACTTTGACTCTGAGGTAATTGTGGAGTGGAAATACTATTTGGAGTCTTAACAGTATTTGGCAAAGAAGCAGGGGTTGATGCAGTACCACCAAGACTAGCATTTTTAGTAGATTTCCTTCTACCACCTTGAGCACTAGTTGATTGACGTTTAGGAGCACTTTTACTATTAGATCTAACCATTTGAGGTTGTGTAGGCTGTGGACTTTGTTGTGGCATAGCAATCTGTTGAGCAATAATTGGTGATGAATTAACAGCTGGGCTTGCCATTCTATTTTGATTCATATTAGGCCATTGATTAGGTTGTCCCAAATTCATATTATTATAATTCATATTTTGATTTGGTTGACCTGATGGTTGAGGTTGTTGTGGAGGAGGTTGTTGGTTACGTTGTTGAGCTTGAGGAGGTTGTTGAGGTTGTTGATTGAATTGATTAGGTCCAGTTGGGGCTTGATTAGCTTGCCCTTTTTGAGCCAAAACCTGTTGCCTCTTAAGATTGAATTGCTCTTTAACATAATCAAAATATTTAGCATATTGAACTCTTAATTTTTCAGCTAAATCAGCCGAAGCTAAATAAATACCTCTTTGTAGATTTTCCATAATATTCTTGGTCATATACTTCATTTGAATCAATCTTTTAGTACCTTCAACGTTTTTGGTCAATATAAAGAAATAACTTATAATACTGTCAACTGTAGAATATTGTTGACTGATCTTTTGCATAGTATCTTTAACCATATTTTTATCTTGCTGAGGTAATAATAATGTAACATCCTTTAACATCACATTATTACTAGCTACTTCTTCAATTAATTGACGTAATTTCATTTTCAATTCTTCAGTTAATGGAGGAGTCATTGAACTAATAGTCGCTCTATTTTGTTGTTGATTACCAGATAATGATTGTTGCATTAATTGAGGACTTTGTTGAATAGGTTGACCTACAAGTGGGTTTTGATTATTTTGAGGTTGAACTGGTTGTCTTTGATTCATAACTGGTGAAATTTGACCTTTTATTGGACTTGGTACAACATTATTATTCATAGTATTTTGTTGTGCATTACTATAGTTACCTTGTCCATTTTGTTGCTTCCATTGTAAAGTCTTTTGATGTAAAACAAATTTCCTAATAAATCCTTCCTTTTGTGCTTGATCTAGATTGGGTTGAATAGATCCATTTTGTTGTAATCTTTCTAAAAGAACCATAGCTTCCGAACTATATTTGATAATGTCTTGAGGCGTGATGTTAAAATTAGGCGGTTTCAACTGTCCTTGTTGGTTTTGTTGAGCTGGTTGTTGTGATTGTTGTTGCTGTTGTTGAGGAGGTTGTTGCTGTTGTTGAGCTGGTTGTTGAATTTGATTTGGTGGTTTATTCTGGGCAAATTGCCTGTTATTTTGTTGTTGCTGCTGTTGCTGCTGTTGTTTCTGCTGAGCCTGTCTTTGCAAAATTTGTTGTCTTTGTTGAGGTGTCAAATTATTCATATTGAAATTTCCTTGTCCCATAGGCCTTTGCTGATTAGGTTGGTTTGGAGCTGAAGGTTGAGCTTGAGATGGCGGAGCTGATGGCGGAGGAGGTTTTTGACCATCTTGATTCATCATGGATAATTTACGTTGTTGATTTTGACGGAATGCTAATTGAAGATGAGTATTATGCATTTCTTTGATTAATGGCATAGTGCTTGGTGGTATAATCTTTTTAGTATATAATTCAAAAATTTGATTCCAAGTATTAACATTTGGTGGTAAATTAGGAATTTTACTTAATAAAGCTTGAGGAATTGGAGCATTTCTAATAGCAGTACTAATCTGTTGTAATTGTTGTGCACTTGATAAGTTTGAATTATTTTGGGGTTGTGATTGTTGTGGTGGTTGAGTTTGAGGTTGTTGAGGTTGTTGAGGTGGTTGTTGGGGTTGATTTCTTGGTGGGGCATTTCTATTCATATAATTATTATTCATGTTATTCATATTATTCATACTATTATTATTGTTCATATTCATATTCATATTATTCATATTATTGTTCATATTCCCCATGTTATTATTCATATTCATATTATTCATGTTATTCATATTATTGCCCATATTCATGTTCATATTCATATTACCACCCATATTACCACCATTACTCATATTATTCATGCTATTAGCATTGTTCCCCATATTTCCCATATTATTCATATTATTCATATTCCCCATATTATTATTGTTATTATTATTATTCATATTCATATTACCATTATTTCTTGAAGCGTTTCTTAACTGTGTGATTTTTTGTTTGACTATCCTTAAATATTCATCACGACTTTGGGAATTAATAAATGTCAGCTTCTCAAAATCAGTGGCCATTTGGTTAGCTCTTGCTTCATTATAATTATTACTTCTAATTTCTTTTAATGCCGATGTTAATACTTGAACAATCTTATGACGATCAGATACACTATACATGGAATGCCATGACGTATTTGCCATATTATTATTCATATTCATGGTTATAACGTTAAACCCTTAAATAACAATTTTTATATGCTAAAAGTAAAAAACGATGAAAATCAAGATTTTTTCGAAAAGTAATGTTACGAATGTTAATTAATGTACTCCAGTAATATAAACCTTCACCAATTACCTGAAAAACCTGAATTATTTAGCCCTTGTGGTTCAAAACCTTGATGGTTCAATTCAGGATACCTCAGAAAAGTTTTTCTCCAAAGTTTGAGAGCGCCGTTTTTGATCTACGGAGTCACAGATTACGGATACGGTAGGCTTATCTCAGAGGTTTAAAAGGTTAAAAAGTTTGTTTTTAAATTAGAAATTTATTAATTGATATCGGATCAATTTATATGACCAAGGCCCCATCCATCAAGTTTTGCTATGCTAGTTGCTCATCTTTTAGGCAACTGCTAACATGAAATTTCATGCAGATTTCTGGGGGGACTGAGGTACAGAAAATAGTTAGTTTTGCAGCCAATACCGAGACGAAATCCGATCCGATTATATATGAGTTACAGAGTGGATCTTACATAGTTTAATGATAGCTTATATATTTAGGGTATCTAGTTACGATTTCTTAATAACCCCAACACCGGTTATACCGTTATAAGATGAAAAAGATCATCACCGCCCTAATTTCAAATATTATCCCAATCTCGTCAAATATTTTTTCCCCATTTGCAAATTTACGCTTTTATCCATTTTAGAGTTGAAGCACTACCATAGTGAGAGCACTCCGAGTTAAACTACTCCGAGGTAGGTAAACTTCACTAAAACTACTAAAACTACTAAAACTTTTAAAATACTTTTCATTGACTAATTACATAATCTATACACTACACCTTCAACTAAATTGTCATAAATGATCTTTTAACAGCTTTAGTCTCATCATATGCATCCTTTTCTGCTTGATCGATAAATTCAGCAGAATGAGTTAAATCCCATTGATTCTTAATAAATTTCAAACCTTGAATATTAAAATCTATTTTCTTATCATCCTTGATCAATTTGGCTCTGAGTTGATTCTTGATATTAATCAATTGATTTTTTAATATTGGGTCTTGTTGATTAATAACTTCCTTCAAGTTAGACTTTATGATAAAGTTTAAAATCTTACTCAATTTTGAAATGATAGTTAAAGTTTGATATTCTGGTTTGAAACTCCATATCTCAATAAACTTAATAAGCTTTAAACTATATTGGAAAGGTAATACTAATAATGCATCTTCCAACTGACTTTGTTTGATTTGATTAATGGTTTTGAAAACATGTTCTTCTCCTGTTATATTGTATACTTTCAATATAGCATTAACTTCAGGTTTAATTGGTTTTTTACCAGCTTTTAATTCTTGCTCATATGTTTGATTATTGGTATATTCTTCATACCCTATATCAATAGCTTCAATTAATTTCTCACCAGCTTTTAAGGACTCAAGATTTTGCTTGTTAACTTTAGTAACTTCATCCTCATCTTCACCTTGTGCTTCTGGTTGTTGAGGATCTAACAGTTCAATTAAGTTATCTTCATATAATTCATCCATTTCTTTCTCACGTTCTTCTTCCAAAAATACTTGATCATTAGTGGCACTCCATAATCTGATAGAATGATCATGACTGGCGGATACCATGAAAACACCATCACTACTTACACTTAATCCCCAAACTTCCAGCTGATGAGCTGCTAATTTTTGAATACATTCAAACTTATCACCATCCCAATATTTGATTAATCCATCTTTACCACTGGAGAAGAAATGATGAGTATCTCCAATGAATCTAACATTCATAATAGAATCTTGGTGACCGAAAATGGACTTATGACAATCCCCAAAATCAAGCCCCCAGATTTTGATATTCTTATCGGCTGATGATGTAATAATCAACTTGGAATCTTGTGATATATCAATTGATAATACTGGCAATTTATGACCATAAAGGGTTAAAAAGATCTTGGAACTATCAATGAAGATAACTTGAACATTATTATTCAATAATGATACAGCTAAGAGCTTACCATTTGGTGAAACTCTAACACATAAAATCTCATCACTCATTTCTAAAGTTTGCTTATGATTGAACTTCAATTTATTAACATATTGGTCAGTTCCTGGTACCTGTTCCCGTTCAATTTTGAAATCCCAAAATTTAACACATTTATCATTACCACCTGTAATAAGGGTTTTACCATCAGGAGTTAAATCTAATGACCAAATTGAACTTCCCTCATCTTCGTCATTTTTTTTATGTGCCATTTCAATTCTATCAACTAAAGTAGATTTAGATAAATCGTATAATTCTAAATCACCGTTTTTAAATCCAACAACTACAAGTGTACCCCCAGGTAAAAATTTGGTACAGAGTGCATAACCACTTGATAATTGGAATGATCTTAAAATATTAAAATTCTTAATATTCCATACTTTTAATTCTCCATTGGAGGCTGTCACTAACATATCGTTATTAGATGAGATATCAATGGCTCTTATATCATTTCTATGACCAAGATTATCAATTATGTTAGCTTTATTTATTACAATTTCATTAGCTTTCTTTAAATTATCTGGTAATTTCAAATTATGCATTTCAATGGAATTATTAACCATTCCTAATAATAAATTAATTTCTTTACCAATTTTAACCCAATTACATGATTTAATTTTGGCAAGAGTTCTTAATGTAGTGAATGGTGTAACCATCATACTAACCTCATTTTGTTTAATATTTTCAAGAATTTCATCATCTTCCATACCTTTTTCCTTTAATCTTTTGGTTCTGGATTTGATTCCCTTTTGTAATTCTTGCCAACTTCTTATACGGTAAATTTCCAAAACCCTATCGGTATTTTGTAAATAAAAGATTTCATTAATTTCATCAGATTTTAAAATCTTTTCAAATTTGATGTCTACACATCGACTTTTACTTTGTTTTTCGAATGTTCCTTTTTCAATTATTTTTTCAGTATCAGGTTTAGTTAAATCTATTGACCATACTTTGACTTGATCTTTATTACCACTAGTGATTAAGATATTTCCATCATAGTTAACTCCCATAGACCAACATTCGTTGGAATGAGCAATATGAGTTTCTACACATTGTTTGGATTTAACATCCCATAACTTAATGAGTCCATCTTTACTTACACTCAATATATAATCATCTAATTCATCAACTACAGTGGTTTGTGAAAGGAAGGTTAAATCAGTAATTTCACTCTTGTGACCTTTTAATTTGAATAACCCTTCTTCTCCGATTAAATCCCATAATATGATAGATGCATCACTCAGTCCTGATATTAATCTGGTCCCTGATTTATCAAACATTAATTTACTAATTCTTGATTTATGTCCTTGAAATTTAATGATTATTGATGATGATGATAAATCCCATACATTGATAGATCCATCGTTGTGTCCACTGGCCACAACGTTACTGTCTTCATTATAGGCCAAGTACGATACAGCACTTGGTGGTACACTAGCTGGAGCATTAGAAGATCCTGGTACAATCCCATTATTTAATTTTTGTAAGATTTCTCCAGTCTTTATGTCCCATACAAGTATATCTTCGACGGCCGAGGTTAAGGCTCTACCAACTGATTTTTTGGTTTGTGAAGCTGATGGAGGAAGCCATACAATATTGGATTGGGATGTGATCACCCCAAAACTATTTTCTTGTTCATATCTATCATAAGATTTGACCATGTTAAATTTTTGAAGATGCGATGCGAGATGAGAAGACTTGAGACTATATTGGGATGAGTGAGAATGAGATGAGGTACAGGACTCCATCACACATTATTTCACTACTGGGCTCCAAGTATTGGGGGAAGAGATTAAAGGATCAACAGTTGCTTTGTCACTGATTATACACGTCTATATATTAATTACCAAACTTCTTTAACAACTTTGTGGCTTCTTCCTTTAAATCTTCTTGATCACTTTCACTCAACTCTTTTAAAATATTCAAACAACTTCCTTTAACTGGAGGTCTATACATCATTAAGAATTGTAAAGATAAAAATCCCAACTTGATACGTACTGGATCATAACATAAAGATTTGATTCTTGAGATCAATTGATCATTTAATTCTGGTAAATCACTCAATAACCTTATGAAGATTTTCCTATCGTTAGCTTCAAGGAACGGTATAAGTGAATCCAAAACTTTACTTGACCACTTATCATATATTGGAGTATCGAATTTGGTTGATTCTAATTCTTGTTGAATCTTTTCATCTATGTTAGAAATTTTTCCCAGTTCATAATCTTTGGTATATTTAGCTTTCAATTCAGCTTTCAATTTAACTTCATTAAATACGGTTTCACTATACCATTCTTCATTAAGCCATTCAATAATTAAATCAACTCTAGCATGAATATTTTCTAAGAAATAATCAAATAATGCACTTCTGATTAAATCACTTAATTCTTCAGTTTTGGATGAATCAATTGATTTTTCTCCATTTACAATATCATCACTATCTACAGGTCTCATACCTCTTGTAGCTAATCTAGTTAAAATAATTATCCAAGATTTCTTCTGCCAACTAGTTATGGCGATTTTAGTTAATTCTTTATTAATTTCTTGTTTGGCATCTCCATCATTAGATTCATCAATTTCATTAACATTGGTTTCTGAAACTTTGAAAAAGTTTCTAATAATTAAATTGATCTGTTCACGTTTATCTTGGAATGATAATTCTTTTGGTGGTGGTAAATTGTAAACACTTTTTGGATCATAATCATTATTATCATCATCAGAATCTTCATCTAATTCTAATTTACGTTTATTAGATCTTTCATCTTGAGTTAATTTGAATTGATTTTCAATCCCATATTTATACCTTTCACCTATAATATCCAAAGCTTTATTTAATCTATTCATGTCAACTCTATTCAATGCATTCATTACCATTGATATTAAAATATGTTGAGGTAAGGTTGCTAAATCAAAATTATTTAATTGATTTTCAGTGTCGGTTAATGTATATAAAGCTTTATAATCAAGACTGGTTAGTTTTTTCGAACCATTAATGAACCCTTCAAATTTCTTCTTTTGAATTTTATTATCATCAGGTGAAGATGATACAATATTCTTCTTTCTTATTTCATCACCTCTTTGTATTAATAAATTCAATTTCTTGGTCATTATATCATGGAAGTTATTAGGTACTAAATCATATTTGAATAGATGATTAATAAAAATTCTTAATAATCTATCAATGTATTTTCTAGATAATTTGTATTGTTCAATACTTTGATAATTGGATTGTAGTTTATCTCTAGTATCGAATTTTTCAATAGATGACAAAATCTTTGGTATGAATTGATTCTTACGTTTAATTAATGTCGTTAAATGAATCAACAAAGGATTAATTAATTGTGGGATAAGTATATCATAATTGAAAATACTTAATAAATTATCTAATAAACTCAAAGCTTCGGTTTGAATTGATGATTTTTTAATTAACGAATGACTAGAACTAACAAAATTTAAATTGAATGTGTCGACATTGGAATTGGATTTAGTTTGATAATCAATGATTAATATAATAAATTTGATTAATTCAATTTTACTGAATATATTACGAAACTTATCAAACTCATCATTACCACTTGAACTCAAAGGAAAAGTAGTATTAAATTTACTGGTTAAATTCATCTTTAATTGGTTTAATTTCCCCCAAACTTCATCAGATCCATCATTATCATTAACATATTTAAATACTAATCTATACACCATAATTGATGAATCAACTACGTGCTGGAAAACACGTATATCTTCAACATTGGCCAATGCTATTAATCCATCTACAGTATCTATAGCCAAATCTATCTTAGTACTATAATTTAAGAACAGATTATCACTAGAGAATGTATCTTTAATAAATGTAGAACACCAATATTTCACACTTAAGTCTTCATGATTGACAAAATTCAACACTTGCCTTAAAACTTGTGGAAAAGTTTCTGGTGTACTGAATGCTAAGGTTCTTGCTTGATCAAGACCTTGGATAATATCAGCCGTTGAATATGACATCCTCTGTCTGTACAGTTTTGGTTTGGAGGTTTTTCAAAGTGCGGTTTGTCAACCGGGTAACTACACCTCATACACAAATATACACACAATTTACCAAGAAATATTGATCTATGGCCAATTCTTTTTTACCTGACACTTCAGGTGATAATGGATATGAATATGGGGTAGCTAATGAGTTCCCTAATATACGAGAATCAAAATATGGATCAACCATAAAATCGAGACTGTTGTACCAAACTAATTTTGTTAATTTATGTAGTATTGGACCACCGGATTTGATCCATTGGGGGACTTATAGTGGTGTTACGTCTTCCCAATATTTTAAAGATGATTTCCATGATGAAGCAGACCCCAAAGGTGATGATGGGTTCATAGGTCATTATCATTATGTCAATGGGATTTATCATGATTCATACCTTTCCATTGAAAAATATATAATGAATGTTATTGGGATCTATAAGACTGAAACCGGAGATTATCGTTGGTGTAATGTAATTAATCCAACTATTGGGTACACTAGTAATTATGGAGTCACTACTAAGAAAGAGATTATCGTTACATTCTGTTCATATGATATATTTACTAAATCGGACTTACGAATCAAATATGTTATAACACCCAAATCTACTTCGAAAAAATCATCTTTGACAATCGACAAAACATTCCAGATCTTACCTAATGATATAAATGGGAAGAAAATCAATGCTTCAATTGGTAAACTCAATGATTTTCCACATATATGGCAAGATTTAAACGTTTCACTGATAATTAGATTATTTACTCAAGTTGATGATCGTTCAAAACAACTTCCGGGATTAGTAAGTTACCCACAAATGATTGAAACCAGAGCTAATATAGAGATTGCTATACAACTATTAGTCAAGTACTTGAATAAGGGATATTTGACTGATACTACTGCTAATTTTGGGATGATTACTGGATGTCAAAGTAATTCAAAAACTATTATTAAAGCTAATATTTATAGAAATAATTTAGTAGATGTTCTTATAAGATTGAATGATCTTGATTTGAATGGAGAATTGGTGACTTACTCCATTGGCCTTATCAATAATTTAGATAATAATGAAGAATGGCAATTTGTAATATTAAAATTATTAAAGAATTGTAATGGGTCAAATAATATCAATAAGTTTATAAATCATATTCATCAATACTTCCAATCCAATGACTTGTTTTCAACTCAATCTTGTGTGATTTTAATAGAACAGATCAAATTCCTTGTATCAAGGAAAGATTATATCAAAGCATTAGAATTGAGTAAATTAACCATTAAAATCATGCCATTGGATTTTGAATGTTGGTTTTATCTTTGTTTATGTTATGCCTTGACTAAAGATTATCGTCAAGCTTTATTAACATTGAATTCAGTTCCAATGACCTTCAATAAAAATATGGAAGAATTTGATCTTGTTAATGGTATTACTGATGAATATACTAATAGTTACATAAATAATATGAGAAATAATCACGAACCAATAGCTGAAAAAACTTTTATGAAATACTTTCCATTACCTAAACTGTATATAAATCGATCATTATTAAATGATAAAAATGGTGATGGGTATATTAAACATCTTTGGAAAGATTTATTTATATTTAATCCTAATGTTAGGTTCCCTAAAGTCGGTAATCAATTTTATCAATCACCATTGATTTGTAGAACTGCTAAAGATTTGTCAACGGTTGATGGATCATTAATTAAATTATCAGGTCCAAATAGTTCTAAATTCAAATTATCAGCATTTTCAGGTAATAGTAATTCATCATCAATTCTTGATTTCAGTAAAAAATCTCCTTGGGGTAGATGTTATGATATTTTATCTTATATCATCGCTAAAATAGGATGGGATGAAATGATGAAAATCAAAGTATCCGTTTTCAATGATAAATTACCAATTCTTAAGAGTAATGAAGCTATCAATTTTATTGTTGATAATGACAATAAAAAATCTTATACTAAATGTGAGCCATGGCTAGATCATATGTTTGTATTGATTTATGAAGATTTGAAAACTTTGATGTTGATAACAGCCCCTGACAAAAATCAAAATCATAGTATATTACAATGGGAAATGTTAGGGTTATTAGGATGGAATGTTAAGTATAATTTGAAAATCACTATTAGTTCAATTATCACATCATGTTTGGGTAATATCAATAATCGAGAAAATTATGAATTAAGTTATTTTAGTTCAATTCAACTCTTAATGATTTATGATGAATTTATATTAAGTGATATAAATAATTCCCAAATTGATATTTTCACTGATGATTATTCCAAATCTATATTCACTAACAAATTAATCTTAAAATCCAACCCCAAGGTATTTGATAGTTTTACCAAATCAATGGTTAAAGATTATTTAACATTAGATCTAGTTCTTTTGATCATTATGAAGTTAACTAGTTGGAATTTAAGATGGTACCAATACGTTCCCGATAATTTAATTATGAAAACTATAACCAAATTAATTGTATTAAATTCACCTGAATATTTAGTGGGTAAACTCAATATAATTTTTAATACTAATAAACTGGAGACCAATAGATACAAATTCTTTAATCAAACTAAAAGTGTTAAACAATTTGAACCAGATGATAGAATTGTAGATTACATGACTAAATTGATTTATTGGGTTGATAATTTAAAAGCATAGCATAATATATATTACTATAGATCTATTGATCTTTTTTCTCATTATATCTACCTAATACTTTGACTCTTTGTCTTAATAAATGAGTATATAAATGAATTAAAGCTGGAATATAAATAACTAAATTAGCCCAAATAAAGTAATAAAGTAAATCACCTCCAACTTTTTTGGCTTCATCTAATGAAAGGTACATAATAATCATTTCTGAACTAACTCCTAATGGATATAATACTAAGAAGGCAGTATATCTAAGGTAAACTAAGAAATAAGGAACATAACCATTCAAACTTGAAGTATGATAAGAATATTTGATGATTTCACTTAATGACCAAGCAATTGATACAGTAATATAACTCCAATGACTATTAGCAGGACTATCTGGAAGTAATTGCCAAATTCCCCAAACCACTAATAATCTGGAATAAACTTGAATACCAGTAGTAAATAAACCAGCTCTAACAATTCCTAAAGCAGCATTGAAAACTTCAACTAATGCTAAAGTTTGAATTAAAGTAGTAGTCATATTAGTTTTTTCAAAAACAATTGGTTGACCTAAAAACCATCCTAAGAATAAAGTGTTAAATAACACAGTTGCCCATAAGGAAGCAGAGATTGAATTATAAGCAATTAACCATTTTGGTGGAGCTTTAGCAGCTTTAGCTCTTACTTCTGACATGTTGATCGCACAAAATGTTGGATTACGCGGTTATGTGATGAGCTATTTATTAACTATAGATAATTAGTGGGGCAATTGCCATAGGGGCACCCATTGAGTTAGGATAGAGGTGGAAGTGATTGCATCCGATTGATCTGAACTTCATTCAGGCCTCGTTAAGTCCTCATTCAGGCTTTCTTAAGCTTGCTTAGGTTTCGAATTCAACACCTTTCCCCTTTGGATAAACATATACCCAACAAGAGCACAGAACCCTGGAACATAAGCGAACAATCCAATATATAAAAAGTAATAATGGAACCAGTTTATAGTATAATTCAAACTTTCATAAACTACCGTTGGTTCTGATACTACTCCCAAACAATACAATGGGAAGAAAGCTGAATATCTTAACCAAACAAGCCAATAAGGAGGTTTAGTACCTGATACTTTGAAAGCGTAGAAAGGGTATCTGATAATCTCAGCAACACTCCAAGCTATAGTTAAACCAGGGAATGCCCATTTATTATAATTACCAGGAGACTGAGGGGCTAAAACACAAACACCAATTGTAATACCATTTCTAGCTAATGATTGGATTGCCATGAATGCTAAAGGTGTTCTTGTTACACCCAAAGCTGATTGACCTAATTCAGTAATTGAATTGAATAATTGAACATAAACAAGGAATTTATGAGGGAAGTCCCATGGTGATTTAGCACCAACTAAATTCTTTAACCAAAGGTCAATATCAGTAGCAATTCCTGTAGTATAAATCGAATCACACCAATTAGGATGGAAGATCGAGATTATATCTCTTGTATTTCTAACCAATATTATTAACCATAATACGGCTGATATAATGTTATATAATGCTAAGAATCTCATATGCGAAATTTCGGATAAAGAGCAAAAATCACAATTTATTGATCAGATAAAATTAGGGTTTGACGTTCCTTCATATAATTCTAGTTTACTTAGAAAGTTGTTTTGTTTTGAAGAGATGAGTTGGAATTTATAGAGTACATTCGGGAGGTTGTCAAACAATAAGTACAAAAGAGATACACTCTCCCTTAACTCTTCACCTTCGCCTTGCTAAGGTGAATAGTTCAGGCAAATCGTTCAAGATCGTCTATTAAACTTTATACTTAGCTAACATAGCATTAACACCATATTCATCATTAGCAATTAAATTTTGATCCCAATCAACTACTAAAGGTGGTAAGAAAACTTGTGTTGATAAGAATTCTTGAGATTCTATAGCATGAGCATAAGCTTCATAAACCATAAGATATTCAGATTCATTAAACATTTTCAAACCATGAGATGTTAATGTACCTAAATTGAGTGGCGATTGAATTGTAACACGATCTTTACCAGTACCTGATTCTTCTTTCTTACCACTAACAAATGGAAAACAATTCTTTAATACATTCTTGCTATAATTATCTTTTAAACATTTATGAGTTATAGTAGAATATTGATCATAAGTTGGAATAGTCTTTTCCATTTTATCAATAATGAATTGTTGTTTATCGCTATTGAATTTATTATCAGCTTGGGTTAAGAACTTCAATAATTTAACCAGTTCTGGTACTTTAGGATGATGGAAGATTGATATAACTCCTGCTGAATTTTGTAAAGTTCTGAACATACTCATTTGGTTTGGTTAATATTTCTATATCTACTCTATAAGTATTAATGCTCTATAAGAATGTCAATTGACGGTTATTACTTCTGTTTTAAGTCAATAAGTGCACCGGAGAAATGATAATTAGGGAGTCTCGGTTATATAACAACGAGGGTGCGCCGCTGCGATAACGTCATTTATGTGTAGGTTTATGATCTTTAAGGGAAAAGACCCCATGCTATTAGAGAATTTACTTACTAAACCAGCTCATTCTATCATAAATCAAAGTTTCGATTCTAGGCTTCGTCTAGATATGAGAAACCCCGTTAATGGTGATGGGTTTGGTGTAGGGTATTATTCATCGAATAATGAACCTTGTATATTCAAAGCTATTACCCCAGCATGGAATAATGTCAATTTAAATAATCTTGCTAAATGTACTGAATCCGATCTTGTATTTGCTCATGTTAGAGCATCAACACAGGGGGTTTTAGCTGAAACAAATTGTCATCCTTTTTCTTATGGTAAAATTATGTTTATGCACAATGGAGGTGTTCTGGCTTTTGACAAGATTAAGAAAAAACTCATAAATCATATAGAAGATAAGTTTTTCTTACACATTCAGGGTTCAACTGATTCAGAATGTTGTTTTGCATTATATATCGATACTTTATATAAGATGGGATATGATCCTGAAGATATGACTATTGAATTTAGTCATCAAATTTTACAACAAGCTTTATTGAAAACCATTGAATTATTAAAGAATTGGCAAACTGCCGTTACTAGTGAACCTTCCTTATTAAATTTTGCTATAACTGATGGTCAACTGTCAGTTGTAAGTAGATATATAACATCAAAAACTGATGAAGCTGCATCATTGAATTTTAGTTCCGGTTCCCGATTCTTTGAATATGAACCTGGTTTATTCAAAATGGAAAGATTAGATAGGTCACAAGATGTTATCATGATTGCCAGTGAACCTTTAACTTTTGAAAGGAATGATTGGATGGTAGTACCTACTAATACTATTATGACCATAAGTAAAACCAATTCAGTTTTAATGTATCCTATAGAAGATGAATTTTATGATGGTGGTGTTACTGGAAGGTCTAGGACTTTAGCTTTAAGCAAGGGTTTAATGGGAGGTGTACCAACTCCACCTCAGAGGTCTACTGAACAGGCCCACTAATTAATTATATAAGAAAGAGTGCTCAATATGTATAGCCAATACACAAACATTGATACATTATTTTTGACCCAATGATTCGGGACTGGTTTGAGGAAGTCTCAGGTTCATAGAAAGAGACTACCGTCGCTTTACTCGACTTATCTGTATTATATATATTAGTGTTTGTCATGATTCGTCACCGTCAATATATACAAGGAACTATGAAACTCATATATCCAAATCTATAAATATATTACAAATTAACCTTTGCTTGCAGCTCTGGTTAATTTAGTTTTCTCCTTTTCAAGATCAGCTAAATCTTCATCATCAGAATCAGATGAGCTTTCACTTGATAATTCTAAATCATTATTACTATCAACCAAAGCACCAGAATCATCATAAAGTGGATTGAATTTTTTATATGAATGACCATCATCATTAGGATCAACATAATCTTCATCAGAATGATTTGATTTTTCAAGAATTTCATCATCACTTGATAAGTCATCATCTGAACTACGTCCACCAACTGAATTAGGAATTTCAGTTGATGCTGTATTAACTAATTCTTGGGTCATATATTTTGAAAAATGATCATCTTCTTCATCAGATGAATCGTTTTTAGTTTCTGTATGTTTAGGTTTATCATAATCATCGTCATCATCATCATCATCATTTCTATCAATATCATCATCATCATCATGTTCAATATTAACTGGTTCATTATCATGATCACTTTCAAATAAAAATCCAGCTTTATAATCACTTTCTTCAATGATTTCTCCGGTACCTTCATCAAAAGTGTTTGATCCATTTTCTTCATCATCATCTACATCATCATCTTCACCACCTCCTAAGATTGCATTATATTTTTCTCTTGTATCGTACAAAATATTACTGACATATTCTTCCCAAGGTTCTTGACTGATTTGATAATCAATCATTTCACTTAAGGTACTTGTTGGGTAAGATTGGATGAATTTAACAACTTCTTCAGCAATTAATGTTAAATGTCCCATATATCCTAATCTTAATCCCATATTATCTTGTTCAAATTGATTGCATAATTCTTGACCTTTAATAATTTTATTGGTAATTTGTCCTCTATCGAATAAATCAATAGCTAAAAATTTATTGAATCCAATATCCATTGATCCATTTAAAACTTGTTGTACAATATCAAATACAACATTATGCAAGAAATTATTCCATGGGAATTTAAAGAACATCGTTATGATATTACTAATGATTTGAGTATCGTATAAGGCAATTTTCCATTTATCACCAATGACAGGTTTTGATCTTAATTGCTGTTCTGATAAATTAGCATTTTCGTGAGGTTCTTCTAAATCTTGATCATAATTTTGATTATGTAAAATAGATTCATCAGTTTCATCTTTTGAGTTAAATGAATCAATTGTATCATTAGCAAATTCTTCACCAAACTCTTCTTGACCTGTTTTGGTTTCATCAGGTAAAGTTATAACTTCATTATATTTGAAACTAATAGGATCATATTCTCTCATTTTATTTCTTAAGGCATTACGTTCAGCAACAAGATCATATCCTTTGTTATCATTTAATAATGACATATTAGAACAATGTAATAATTCAGCAATCAATTCACAAACCTTAAATCTTTCAAAACCTAAGGGTTCAATTTCTCCTAAAGAAGTTTTCAATTGAGATGGTGTAACTTTGCTTTGACGTTCACTCAGTAACAAATCATTAAATTCTCCAATTCTTTCACTAAATACTTGTAATAAGTACCCTAAATAAATTGGATCTCTACCAGTTGGAGGATGTGATTCTAATGTGATATAAAGTACTGGTAAAATGTCATAATCACTATTATTTTTACGAATAATTTCAATGATTATACCAACTCCATTACTTAATGCATATCCACCCTTTAACATGATTTCACATAATTGACTCATCATATCATAACTCACCAATTCTCTGGTTAATTCATTAGGTCCAATAGTAGCATTATCGGTGGTAGAATTAGCAGATATGGCAATCAATGCTTTTAATAAATCAGCTGCTGATGATTGTTTAACTAATGATAATTCATCATCAATTTCAGGATCAAGTGAATTGATCAATTTTTGAATTAAATCTTGATTCTGGAAAAAATCAACTATTCCTGTAGAATTGTCAGCTTTATCTGTTGATATTAATTTTAATAAGAAATCCATTAATGGTGGATTACATAAATGATTTATGAATTTATCAATTAATCTGGGTTGATTTTCAATTAAATATGTAATCATTTCATCACATTTCATATCTAGTAAATGTTCTATGATTTTTGAAAAATGACCTGAAAGTGTAATTGATAATGGCTCTTTTGTGTCAAGTATAGACCAAAGTTTATTTAAGTTTTCAGTGGATTCCATGACGGTATCAGTTAAGGACCAAACATCTGCACTTAATATATCAGTGGCTATAGCAGCAAATCTTGCTTGCTTTTCTTCTTCACTCTCTTGTTCTTTTTCATCATCATCATCTTCTTCATCTTCATCGCTGTCCTTTTCCGAATCCTTATCTGAGTCATCCTTTTCTTCTTTAGTTTCATCCTTGGTGTCTTCTTCTTCGCTTTCTTTACTTTCTTCACTCTTTCTATCATCGTCACTCTCCTCTATCCCCAATTTGGAAACATCACTAATCAATTCCTCATCATTATTCTCAACGGCTCCATCTTTTATTACTAAATCAAACAAAATACTCAACACTTCATGATCTCTTAGAAATTCCAATAACACAGAATTATTCGATACAACTTCTTGTAATAAATCACCTTCATTCAATAATCTAATTAAAACACTTCGTAAAGTTGTTTCATCTTCATTCATATTATAATTCTCTACAATTGATGACACATTAGACACCGAAGTGAATCCATTTGTAAACTTCCAAAACGATCCTGACATGTTTTGGCTCTATTGAAACTGATTATATATAACTTACTCCTTATTACTACTTTATAATTTACTATCAATTCTATTGTTATTATTATCGGGTTTATTGCTATTAACTACGGATTGTTGACGTAATTAATGTTGAATATATACAAAGTATCTGCAAATTTCTAGCCCTGATATTAACAATATTAATGTTACGAGTCTCCAACCTCTACTATTAACCTTGGTGGAAGAGTATATTAGTTCTTTATCTAGAATATATCTAGTACCTCCAATCTCTTCCTTGGAGTCGTTTGATATTTCCAACAAACTGAGAAATTTCCATCGACACGAAAAAAAATTTTCAGCTGTAAACCTAGGGCTAACATATTAAGGTAGGGTAAATATCTAACATGTTAAGGTCTATGACATTATTTAGGAGTTTAGCAACTTCTTCTAAAGTGAAAATACCTTCAAATCATTTACAAGCTTTAAAATTCGATTCAAATGGTTCAAATAATCTTTATGCCGTTTTAAGACTTCATAATATTCCTTACCTTGTAACCAAAGGTGATAAAATAATATTACCAACAAAGATGAAAGGTGTTAGTATTGGTGATCAGTTAGATATAAAGAAAGTCACAACTTTAGGTAGTCCAAATTATACTTATAATGATGAAAATGGTATACCTGAAGAAGTATATGATTTAAAAGCTAATGTAGTAGAAATTACGAGAGAACCTTATTATGAAGTTTATAGAAAGAAAAAGAGATGTAGAAGGTTAAAGACTTTTCCAGTAGAAAATTTTCAAACAGTTTTAATGATTGATGAGCTTACTTTGCGTTAGTAGAGTATTGTAAATAGAATAGATAAAGTATTTTTACTCTGAAGGATTTGTCTATTATCTATTATGTAGGTTGGTAGAGGAAATAGTCACTACTCGACCCTTCACTTCGTTCAGGAACTCGTTCAATTATTCCCTATAACCTTCCTATTATATTTGATCAACTTTGCAATCTTGGTACTACCAAAATTATAATCATCAAACTTAATAAAATCATGCTTTAACAATGTCTTTGCAGTTGGTCTTGACTCTGGATCAATAGTGAAACATTGGTTAATGAAATCCTTTGCTGCTGGTGAAATTAAATGTTGAATATTTTCAGGAATTGGTGGTGCTAATTTAGTCTTACCAATCTTATAAATTGCACTAATAACAGCTTCATTAGACCATGGTCTTTTACCTGCAAACATCTCCAAAACAACACACCCTAATGACCAGATATCAATCTTAGCACTATATCCTTGTTTCTTATCTTCCACTATACTATCAATAACTTCTGGTGCCATCCAAAATACCGTTCCTTGCATTGACATTTCTGCATTATTGACATATATATCTTGAGATCTTTTAGAAATACCAAAATCAGATATTTTGCAAGTCCCATCAATATCCAATAATAAATTATCAGCCTTTAAATCACGATGTAAAATCCCATTAGAATGTAAATATTCTAATCCCATTAAAACTTGTTTGGTGATAAATCTAATCAAAGGCTCTTCAAAAGCTCCATAACTCTTCAAACATGATGAAATTGATCCTCCTCCTACATACTCCAAAAATAAACTATAAGTATCATTTTTTTGTTCAAATCCTAAATACTGTACGATATTAATATGATCAAGATCTTTCATGGTTTCGACTTCTTTATGTAATGCATCAAGACCTTCATATGTTTTAGATTTGGCCTTAGCTGAAAATGTTGATGGAACAATGACTTCTTTGACGGCAATCATTTCACCAGTAGTAACATTCAAAGCTATATAAACAGATCCAAATGAACCTCTACCAATTAATTCACCTTTGATCCATGCAATTTCTTCATATTCTCCATTTTTATTATTCCGAAGTTTACTAACGAATCCCTTATCAATTTCCTTAGATGTGACTTCTATAACTTTTTGACCCCACATCTTGGTATTGGATCTTCTTAAACTTCCCAATTGTGGCGAACCTATTGGTTTAGGAATATCTTCAGGAGTTTCCAATCTTTTCCTACGTGCTTCATTAGCTACAACTCTAATGGTTTTCATTCTACGACGACTTAATTTGGCTCCTTCTCCGTATAAAATCTCATCACCAGGATCAGTATTACCAGGGTTGACTGGAGAAATATTGGCATTGGAGAAAGTTCTGGAAATACTAGGAATTTTCGTCTTCAATGAAATACTGGAACTATTGGCACTTTCATTATTACTGTAAACTGAATTAGGAAATTTGGATACATTTGGTGATAATGGTGAATCATCAAGAATTGGTTTATCAAGATTAGTATTGGGGAAATACCTCTCTAAATTATTGTAAAGTTCTTCAACTGGTGGACGAACTGTCATTTTATTATCAATACTCAAATTATCACCAGACTCTTTCTTTAATGGCTTCATAAAGAAGTCATCGTCCTCATCTTCATCATCATTGTCTTTTGCGTCACGTGTTGGCTCTTTTTTACTCAAAGGTTTAACAAAAAAATCATCATCTGAACCACTATCGTACTCTTGACTCAAGGAAGTATCAAATTTAATATCATTTTCTTTGAACAGATCTTGGGAATTATAGGTCTGCAATTTCCTGGAATTCGTACTGCTTATCAGTACAGCTCTACCTCTAACCGACCTAGACCTATTCAAACTCAGTCTATTCAAAGGTGGTGGAGGAGCAGCCCTCTTCGCTACAAAACTATCTGACCTTTCTGGATCTTTTCCATCTTTGGGCCAATCCTTCAATGGATTTAAAGTGGTAGAGCTAATAGGAGAATTAACGGAATCAACAGCGGATGATGAATAAATGTTAGGAATCAATTTAGGTGCCTTGGTTTCAAATGGTGATTTTCTACGTTTATCAAAATCAATTTCTCTTCCTGTTCTTCTTAATACTTTGAACGTTTCTGATGGGGATGTACTATCACGGTTATCAGACCGGATATTATCAGTATCAGTATTGATTTGTAGTACTGGTAACTTGGGTTTAGATTTATCTTTATTAGGCATGGTGAGTTTGAAAGGGAGTTCTGGTTTCTTACTGGATGGATTCTCTTTGATTTCCAGAAGCTTTTCAGCTGCTTCTTTGAAATTTAAGTAGTCAACTTTTTCATTATTCTGTAATAAGTATTGTGGTGTGGCGGGATACATCCCATCACCTTTGACTTCGAAACTTTTGGAATCTGATGAATTCGTAGAGTATGTGTTATTACTGGAAGATGATAATTCTTGTCGTACTAGAATCTTTTCCAGTCCTAATTTGATCACTTTCTTAAGGGCTTCATCCGGTAATGCTTCACCTTCTATATGATTCAAATCAGTAAGGTGAAAAGTAATTAATCCAATATTCACAAGTTCTAATTCTTTTATTATCAATGACTTTATAGTGGATGCATCAAGTTGATCATGATTAAAATTCATTAACGTAAACTGTTTATTATCTTTAGAAACAAGAACCAGAGCACTATCAACATTCATTGATAAAGGTAAATATCGTTCATCTAAGAAATGAAGTGATGCTGTTGAATGATGTTCGGCAGTATATGGGGGTTGAATTTGTGATGCTCTTATATCTGGTTTACTTGAAGGCACCATATTAACAGTAAGCCCTGAATTATGGGTATCATAAGGTCCTGTATTACCTCCAGCAGTAGGTAAGGTTTGTTCCATATTAATATAATCATAATATTTATAATCACTAGCTGGACTTACTGGTGATACTTCTGCTTTACTAGTACGATTACCCTTGGTTTGGACCTGTTTAACGATACCTGCAGCTTTATCAGATCCATATTTTCTAAAAGTACTGAATATTCCACTCTTTCTATTGGGTGCCGTATCTTCAGATCCTGATCCTGTACCAAGACTCATACCGGGGTAATAAGATTTAACTCTTGGTTCTTTTTCTTTAGTTAAACTATCACCTGATCCTTGACGTAAATGTTTCCTGAAAAACTTTCCAGGCTCTTTAGTACTAGGATCTACATAAGAAAATGGCCTTTGTGTTATAGATGAGTTTGAATTACTAGCTTTATGCCTGAATACATTAGACTTTCTTGATAGCACGGGTTCTTCAGAAGTTTCAGCTTGTGGGATCTCTTCTCGAACGAGTTCATTAAACCGTTCAATAGTATTAACATCATTATCTAGCACTAGAAACCGTGACAATTGTTTCCATGTAATAGAATCAGCGTCGTAGTTGGATAACTCTAAAAACCTATTACCTGAGATTTCGTTTCTTTTGAATGTTTCCTTCCAACTATTATTAAACTTGTGACTCTCTAACCATTTCACAACATTGGTAATGTTCCATTTATTATTAATAGATTTGGCTTGAGTTGACATAGCATACCTAACAAACCTCTTATCTTTACTCACAGCACTTGAAGGTGTCAAAGTTGAAGCTGATGAATTTGAAGCAGTCGATGATTCACTGCCATTTCTGGCATGAATCTTAGGTTTAGATACATTGGGTCTTTTGAATGAATCATAGGTGTCTTCTATAACTGGTGATGGTACAGTTATATCATCAGATGATTCTTTAGATCCTTCCCCATAGAAATTTGCCACATAGTGATCTTCCTTTTCAGGCACAAGATGATGTTCATGATGTTGATCCTCCTTGATTTGTCCCATGAAATCAAACAGTATATCCAGTAGGGAAGGATCAAAGTTAGTATCAAATACAGAATTACGCTTATTCTTATTATACACCTGACCATCTGAAACAATTCTAGCCCCACTAATCTCAGGCGATTCTTTTGGTACTGCTTGGTCACTAACAGTCCTTCGACCATTAATATTTCCGTTAGTGGACATGAATCCTCAGAACTGATAAGCTTAAATAGTAAAGACCGATGCGAACTCATTACGCACTATACACAAACCCATGTCAGTTGATACTTCACACTTACAGACGACATTGGAACTACTAGGTCGATCTTGTCTCAACAATGCTGACCTAGTTGAATTGGTAGATAGGTCCATGTATGAAGTTTCACTTGTTTTAAAGTATAGACACGTTAATTCATTGTCCTTACACGTTAAGGCCTCATACAATAAATATATCAGTGATGAATTAGATATGGTTTTATATGGACAAGTCCTGGGACCTCATAAAAATGTATTGGATATGATACGACGTGGTGAATTTACTAATAGTATCCCCAATTACTATGAAAATGTCATTATGCAACTTCATCAGCTTGGATCTGATCTCACCACTACACGGTTCACACAATTTATTCAACATTTTGCTGATATAGCCAATGATTCAGAATCTCAATTGATTCTGGTGTTAAATAAGAGTATTAATACGGAACTACGTCAATTACCCAACCTTCAATTAGAATTAGAAGAATCAAGTATCCTCTTAGATGAGAATACTTTAAAACAATTAGCACAAAGCTTAGGCTTTTCAGGTGAAGTCTCGACTGATCAGACTTATAGAGGGTTTAATCAACGACTGGGTTTTGAAACTAATAATTCGGGGTTTAAAACCCTTTTTTATGTATTTCTTCAGATTATAGATTATCAATATGGTCCAAGTCCTGTTGAACGGGATTTCTCGGAGACCATTAAAACTATGATCAATATTTATAAGTCACAGTATGGGATCAGTTGGATGGAAATCAATAGTCAAGCATTGACAGAAACGAAAAATCAGTTGTTCAAAGATTTCTTCTTAGGATGGTCTTCCCATGTAAGTGATATATGTTCTGGAATTATAAACAATTATAATTTCTTTATTAATTTCCAAGGTATAAGTAATGGACAGAGTCAACCTTCACCTCACCATGATAGTTCTAATATTCAACAAGGTGAAACCAAAGAACAGGTACCCAACTTGACCACAAATGACAAAGAAATCTTATTAAACAACTTTACTAACATCATCCCCCAATTAAGCGGATTCACATTTGATTTTGATCCATTGTTTGTCAAAACTTTGACTCTTTACATGAACCTTATTTATGATGATATGAGTGTGAGAGAAGATTTGGATTATTTGAACGATATGATCATGTTGGTAAATATGTTAGTGGAATTCGAAAATGACGAAAGACCCCATGACGGGGATAATATTTATAAAACTGCTTTGAGCTTATACACTCTTCATAAACTTTTATCTTCAGAAGATGGGATATCTGGCAGTCAAACTTTATTAATGAGATATTGTGTCAGTATAGTTCAACGTGATTTTAGACTTCTTAAATTGGTTACAAAAGATTGGAATATGAAAGTTTTATCAATAACTCAACTTGATAATAATTTAATTGCTTGGGAAGGGTATTCTCATAAATCTTTCCAAGCTGCTGTTTTCTACTCATGGTATAAATCTAGACATAGGAATATGAATTCAGGCAAATATGCTGCTATTTATGATACTAAAAAGACCCTTAATGTTTATGGGTATAAATGGATTTCCAGAACCCGGAATATTTCTAAGTTGAATGATAAATGTCAACATTTTTTGAAGAAAAAGTATATAAGAACTTGGAATGATCGTATTGCCAGTGGAAGAAGAATCGAACAGGAAGCGTTAGATCATTTAAAGTCAACTAGTTTGAAGAAAGCATTAACTTTATGGAAAGGTAGAATTGAGGATTTGAAAACTTTGAAAGATCGAGCTGATGAATTCAACCAACGAAGAAGTGATAATAAAGATAAACTCGTACTTAAATTCGTATTCAAAAAATGGAGAGAGGAAACATTCAAGGATGAGCTCTCAAATAAACTTAAAACACTCAGTTTGAAGGAGGAATCATTACAATTACGTCGTTTCTTTGATATAATCAATAAGCAATATAACTATACTAAGAAACTGAATCAAATAATGATTATAACCCGACGAACTTTAATGTTGTTCTTCCTCAGGAAATGGAAACATCTTACTGATTTAAGTCATACTAGCAAATCATTCCAAGATATTAGTAATAGAAAAGTAAAATCAAATATCTTATCGAATTGGAATCGTAAATCACAGTTAGGAAAAACAGCTGATGAATTCTACAATTTCAAAGCTATACCTAAACTTTTCCATAGTTGGAGGTTGAAATTAAGGGCAAACACCAAGATTAACGATCATCAAGTTCAATTATATTTCAAAGAATGGCAATTAGCTTTCAAAGCATCGAAATTACGACATGAGTTTGATCAAAGGCTTTTAAAGTTGATTTTGAGGAAATTACTCGAAAAGAGACTCACCATTCACCAACACTATTATGTAGCATTGAAACAGGAACAGAATAACTTATTAAGAACTCAATTCCATTCATGGTATTATCAACTTGAATTTCAGCAATCCCTTCCAGATGTGGCTGATACTTTCTTTGAAAAGAAATTTCTAGCTAAAATGACTAAAAAGATTGAAATCCATAGAGATTTAAATACCCTAGCTAAAAAACTTGAAACTTCATATACTTTGAATGAAAGAATAAATATGAAGAGTATTATGAATTTATGGAAACAACAACGAGAGTCACGATTTTTGGAATACAACGAACCTAAATTAAATTATTTCAAAGAGACTATTCTTGTTCCAAACATCAAAAGGAAAGCACTCATCGATTGGGTAACGGCATATAATGAAACCAAAGCCAAAGAATCATTGATGAACTTAAAATGTCAACAAATTATCAAAAAATCTAGTACTAAAAAACACTTATTCAATCAATGGCTTAGAAGATCAAGACAAGTTACAAGAATGTATATGGCATCAGATGAATTCGAGGACAAGGTTCTCTATAAGAAGTATATGGTTATATGGTACGATAAATATGTCAACAAGGGCCATCATTTAGCTGAAATATGTCAAGAGGCAATTGATCAAAAAGAATTAAGAGTTCAAAGTGAAATATTAAGTGAATGGTCGATGAAGTATATAAAAGTTATTACTAGGCATCATCAAAGTTGCGATTTATTTATCAAGAGATGGGAATCCAGCAGAATGAAATCATTATTCGATCTTTGGAATTATAAGTATAAACTTAAACAGATAAATCAACCAAGTATATTTTACGATACTTCTAGTGATTCTATTTATAATGAATCACCTTTGGCTGTAAAGAAAAGACCTAAGGGATCTAGAGAACCTAAAGATGAGGATATTACCAGTTACTTGAATTCTCCAATTAAACAAGAAAGTATGGTGCCAAATACTCCAGTAGTAGACTCAAATATAAGTCCTACAAGACTTCAAACTAGTATAAGATTAAAGAATGAAAAGATTCAAGCTTTAAAACAACATTATGGGAAAGCAAGACCAAAAATCAAGCCCATAAAGCAAGAATTTTTCAATGTTATAAGTCCACCTGAACGGCCAAATTTCCAACCAATTAGAGAACCTAAAACTGAACCTAGACAATCAAGACCTGAACCAAAAGAAGCTAAGAGTGAAAGACAACTAAAGAGTGAACCGAAAAGGCCAACGTCACCTATACCACCAGCACCACCACTTCATTCTAGAAGTCATTCACTGTACCTGTCTGAATCCATAGGAAAGAATGATATTGATACAGCTAAAAGATTAAGAAGAATCACCCCCATTTTCATCCCAGATACTAATAATGATGAACCAAGAATGTCACCTGTGTATACTATAAAGAAGAGACATCTGGAGAGGAATACCTGAGAGTTTACCTCCACATTTCACATAACACAGTCACATAACACAGTCTTTGTAAATTAGAAATATTCTTGTATATTAAATCTTGTAAATTAGAATATTAAACGGAAGGTTCCAAATTATCGATCTCTTCATTTATCTCTTGATTGATTTTTACTAGATCAGGGTCACCGATAACCTCATCATCAATATTTGGATGCTCCTTGACATTAAGATGAATGGTTTTACCTAATCTCTTGTACACGAAAATAAAATCTTCTTTGACAATTGGTGAATCAATAAACTTTTTTATAGCAGTTAAGTCATTGGTTTTAAATGCATCTTGAACAGCATTCAAACCATTTAAGGCTAATTGTTGAGGAGTATATTTTTGAATCAATGAAGTTATAGGGAAAATAGTTATACCTGAAAATGTTGGAGTTGTGGTGATCTGTTCCCAGTTATTAACGTCTTCATTAGGATACCTTGAAATAGGAGTGGTAGTAATCAAAATATCAATAGAATTCCAGATCTCATTCAATTCTACAGGATCTTCAGTTTTATCATAAGTTATGAAGTCATTATCTAATTCTCCAAATTTAGTAGCACCGGTCATACAAGTTCCTACATCCATATGAATTACTAAAGGTTCAGCGGTTTGAGCATATTCATCACGAATATAAGCTAATGCCTCACCTCCTGGGTAATTGTAACTGGAGATATAACCCATAAACATCGAAACGATTCCAGCTACTGAAGCTACACCCACAAATATAAGAATCAAAAGTTTTCTCATTAATGAACCAGATGATCTGGCCACTAAGGTAGATAATCCATTGGCTGACATCAACGTGATCAAAGGAACTGTGTAAATAATGAATCTCCATTCTTTATGGCCCTGTAAGGACATGATAAAGATAAATAAAACCGATGAAACAAGAAGAATCCTTAAAGAATTCCTGCTTGGTCTTTGATTATATTTATCTTGTTTGGCATTGTTAGTAGCTGGAGCCAGAACATCTTGAGCTGGATCGGTGGAGAGACCGATAACCGCCAAGATAAGAATAACAGGAGGTCTGAATAGTTGAGGAAGGTATTTGCTCAAATAAGCATTAAATGGTTCAACACCCCAATTGGATGATTTCCCTTGGAAAACATTAAAATTAAGGGCCACCAATTCAGGGAGTACCAATTCACCCCAAAAGTATGAATCGACTAATACTGACATAACTACACCAGTTAAAGTACCAGCTATTAACATCAATAAATTAACCATAATATCAGATTGACCAAATCCTATACTAGATACTAAAGCAATGACTACACTTAAAACCCCTACTTCAATACGGAAAGTTATACCAACAAAAGCTAACCAAGTCAAACCTGACATATCACCAACTATAAGTTTAGAAAACCCAAAATTAACAATAGGAAGGGCAATGAAATTAGGTAAAGTTCTTGAAGCATAATAAAGAAGATGAAATTGAGTCAATATTAAGAACAAGAAACTTGCCCCCAACACCGAAGTAGATTTAGCTTTTCTAGCTTGGAAATCAATACTAGTAACAGCAGTACTAAGTTTAATCAACAGTAAACCATTAGCCATTCCTAAGATCAATCTAACGAGAATTTGAATTTGAACTCCATCCAATTGTATACCCAAGACTTCCACTGCTTTGATAATTGGTTTAGCAATCCCTGAAATAACTAAACTACCTAAGAAAGTTCTTGGTACTACCCCAGGAAATGTTTTATGATCATAAAAACTGAGAGCATCAGGAGTGATTCCATATTTAATGATATCATGAATTGCTTGAATATTAAATGATTCTTCAACTTTAGTGTATGGTGATAATACCAAATGAAAGGTAATGGCTACCACCACACATAAGGATAAAATAGTTGGTATCAACTTCATTGTCTTCGCAGTGAACGGCACCTTTTCCTTATATATGGGAGCCGCACTTTTTCTTGCTACTTACGCTATGGATGATATACCTGATTTAGTAGAAGAATTACCTGAAGGAGTTGAATTCAAAGTGGATAATATTAATTATGATATAAAACAGTCAAGTACTGTCCCTAGTTCTAAATTGGATAAAATCGATAAAGTTCCAGTCACAATTATCACAGGCTACTTAGGATCAGGTAAATCAACTCTTCTTCAAACCATTAGTAAAACATCCAATAAAAGATTAGCCATTATATTGAATGAGTTTGGTGATACTAGTAATATTGAGAAAGCCATAACCATTCAAGATTCACAAGAGAATGTTCAAGAATGGCTAGATCTCGGTAATGGATGTTTATGTTGTACAGTTAAAGATAATGGTATAACAGCTATTGAACAATTGATTGCAAATTCCAAAGATAAAATTGACTATATACTTCTAGAAACTACTGGTGTAGCCGATCCTGCACCTATAGCCAATATGTTTTGGTTAGACGAAGCATTGTCATCAAAAGTGTATATTGATGGAGTAGTTACGGTATTAGATTCACAGAATATAATAACTTGTTTAGAAGATGTAGGAGGTCATTGGCATACAGAAAACAACCATTTACAAGGGGATGAAGATTTAAGTCCAGAAGAAATCGAAAAAAGGAAATCACAATTACAACAAGGTATAACCACAGCACATCTTCAAATTTCATTAGCTGATACTATAATACTCAATAAGATTGATTTAGTTAAGGAAGAGCAAATCCCTGAAATAATTAATAAAGTTAAATCAATTAACAATTCAAGCCCAATTCATAATACTTCATATGGGAAAATTGAAATAGATAAAATCTTAGACCTTCATGCTTTTGAAGCTAATATTGAAAAAATTAATTTATCAACCAACAGTTCATTTCATGATGATCGAATTGCAACTGTCACTATAACCACACCATTTTTCACCAATGATGAAAGTTTCACTAAAGTTGAGAAGTTCATACAACATGTTTTATGGGATAATGAAGTTGAGGGCAAAGAAGTTGAAATTCATAGATTGAAAGGGATCTTAGTCAACCAAAACACTCAAGATGTAAGAGTGGTACAAGGAGTAAGACAAACATATGATATCATAACGGGTGGGGTATTATTAGATACCATCAAAGATAATAAGTTGGTATTCATTGGTAAGAATTTGAACCAACAAAGTCTTGATACTGAATTACAAAAATATTTAGCCTAGTATAAGTATTCTCTAATATACATAAAGTGGTGATAGTGCTCGCTGACTGAAAATCTCATCGCATGTCAGAACCTAAATCTGAACCAAAACCGGCTGATAAAGTCAAGCCGAAAAAAACATGGTCTAATCCAGCATTGAGAGCAATGGGTATACCACGTCTTTCACTCCCATCAAGGAACTGGATGATCTTTTGGAGTGTATTGGCAGGTGTTGGTGGTGCAGCCTTATATGACAGACAACAACAGAAAAATATCAGGCAAAAATACACTGGAATGGTTGAATCCGCAGGTGATGAGATCTATGAATCAGCAAGATTACCAAGAAAATTAACAATTTTCATAGCACCACCACCAAATGATTTCTTAGAGACTTCAATGAAGTATTTCAGAAAGTATATTAAACCAATATTGAATTCAGCTGCTATTGATTTTGACATTTTGGTAGCCAATAAACAAGGGGATATCAGAGTCAGTGTTAGTGAAAGAATCAGACAATTAAGAAGAGAACAAATTGCCCCAACTGAAAAACCCGAAGTTAAGCCAACTGCCAATATTCTTACCCCATTCAAGCAAAAACCTGCCGACGACGAAGATACTAAAAGTTATCATGATTTATACGAAGCCAAGGATGTACTCGGATATTATTACCATTATAAAACAATAACTCCAGTCAAAGATGACTCGCTTGATCCAGAACTGGCTGGGGGTGTTGTATGTATTGGAAGAGGTGCATATAAGGAATTTATTCAAGGAGTTCATGAAGGGTTATTAGGACCTTTAGAGAAACCAGAACCACCAAAGGTCGAGGATCCACCAAAAGTCGAAGAATTACCTGAACAAGTAATAGAATCCGCAGAAACCTCAAAGGTTGAAGAAAAGAAAACTGAGGAGAGCACCCCGGAAGAAGATCAAGCTATACCTCCATATATCAATCCTGCAGATTATGACAATGCACAATTAGCCCCAGAATTAATGATTAACGGATTATTAAAGGACAAAAACGGCGTTCCGGTATTTTTCCAACAACCGATTTACGTATTCCCGGTTCCTAATATCTTAGGGTTCTTAAATTTGCCGAAAAAGGTATACGGATTCTTCACTAAACGTTATGTTGCAGAGGAATTTAGTCAAAGAACTTTAAAAATTGTTGATGATAAAGCAAGAGATTATGAATTTAAAGATCAATTCTTAGCTAAGGAAGAGGAATTACTTTGGCCTAAAAAATGGGTTGAAAAGGGGAAATCTAAAGGATCAGAATGGGTTCAAGATATGGTAGTTGACGATCGTATTATGAAACTTTTAAGAGTATTTGATTAGAATCTGGATATACAGTGTTTTCAGGAGGAATAACGCACCTTCGTGATTAGAATGTCGCGTTTATCTATTTTCAATGAATTACTTCTCTCTTCCAAAGAATTATCTCTGACTGCAGAAGAGTCTAACCCAATGACCCAATGATCGGACATCAGGTTAGGAATAATGTAACCTGAAGGTTCACCGTTAGCAGTGTAAATTACATCATCTAAATCTTGTTGTTCCAAACATTTGGTCCATAAATCTTCGTCAAACGTGATATTACTTGTTGGCAGCACATAAGTGTTATTATTTATTACCCAAACAATTACTTCGTGTCTCTCTTGACTAATGCATCTCGTAAATTGAGCGATATCAAATCGTGCGGTAAAAGTAGTGTCATTTAAAAGTCCAAAAAGGGGGTGTTCATACACGTAATTATCAAGGATTGTCACATTAGTACTATCAAATTCGACTGCATAAACAAAGTATACTCTGAGTAGTAACGTAATACTAAGGTTTAAAAAGCTGGTGTACATGTTAGGGCTTCAACAGACTTTAGTCGTATTTTACTCTCCCATTTTTTTGGTCCGAAACCTTTTCTTTTATATTTTTTTTTTTTACCACATTTTCCGCAAGGTTTAGGCCGTTTACCCTAAAGACATTCAGTTTTGTTAAGTATTGGGGGAATATTTGAGGAGATGATTTGCATACAGTAATTCATCATTTTCAACTAATATGGTTCCAATTGAGCAGTTCTGATACCAGGTAAAGAGTAGGTCAAAAAGAGATACACTTTCAAAAGGAAACACTTGGTTTAAGAATCAAAGATGTTGCCAATTAAATTCCACTTGAATATATACAAAACATTATTGATCACACTAGGAATTGTTCCTCTACTTGTTTAGAGAAAACCCCACTCTGATTAAGTTTCACCAGCGGCTTAAATGTCGTACTAGCCCAGCGATAATTTTAACCTGAACTAACGATATTCTTTCAATTACAGCAGAACAAATTTATTTTATGATTGTACGGGATGAATGAACTATCTACAGGTACATGGGGGGAACAAATTTGCTTTGTTGGTGGTGGGATAAATTTTCGCTTCCTATCACGATATTTGCCCTAGCCATTGAGCGATAATCACCTTTTTTGATCGAGTCTTTGAAATGGTTCAGACTACGATATACTTTATATCGAATATACGACTTTTTTATATACGTAGTAGCGACATCATTTCCTCTCAAAAATAATATCCATCTGGAGTACTTAAGATATTCATGTTACCAGACACTGCAATTCACATCTGTCCGAGACGATATTAAAAATACCCCGGAACGAAATTGAAAATAGATAAACGCGACATTCTAATCACGAAGGTGCGTTATTCCTCCTGAAAACACTGTACCCGAAATCTTAATTATGTAAGTAGTACTGTATATAAAATATCCAATTGATGGTGGATGATATAATAGCGAAGCTCGGAGTACACATAAAATTCTCTAATTCTACTGACGTTTAGGCCCGGTTTCAAGCGGCGGAATGATTATTGTAGTAAAAGGTTATTGGTTTCTGATAACTGATCGACTTTTGATATCTTAAACTTAAAATATTTATTAATCAGATTATAGATAAGGATATTCTTAAAGAAATATAAAACTCTCAATTGTATGTTTAAGTCTATTGGCATAGGTATTTCTAAACCTAATTAGTCTACAAGTTAAACCTCGGAAAAATCCATATGGCCCGGTTTTACGTAACGTTACAGTGGCATAAAACAGAAATAAGTGAGTCATTGTGACTATATGAGCCGCACATCTCAAAGCACCGTTACAGGGATCCAATATTATTGGATGTCGATTGAGATTGAGATTGATAAGAACTTTATGCAATCTGATTCAACAATTCACATATCAATGTGCTTATGACACCCACCAATTTCATCATGATCTGTGAAACTATAAATACCTTAAAAGATCTCTGAACAAACTCTATATAATAATAAACTTAATTTAAAATGGTCTTACCTACTGAACCAGAATTTCAACAAGCTTACTATGAATTAGTTCATGCTTTAGAAGACTCTACTTTATTTACTGAACATCCTGAATATAAAAAAGTTATCCCAGTTGTTTCCGTTCCTGAAAGAATTATTCAATTCAGAGTTGCTTGGGAAAATGATAAAGGTGAAATCGAAGTCAATAACGGTTTCAGAGTTCAATTCAACTCCGCATTAGGTCCTTACAAAGGTGGTTTGAGATTCCATCCATCAGTTAATTTATCAATCTTAAAATTCTTAGGTTTCGAACAAATCTTTAAGAATGCTTTAACTGGTTTATCCATGGGTGGTGGTAAAGGTGGTTGTGATTTCAACCCTAAAGGTAGAACTGATGCTGAAATCAGAAGATTCTGTGTTGCCTTCATGAGACAATTAGCTAGATACATTGGTCAAGATACTGATGTTCCAGCTGGTGATATCGGTGTTGGTGGTAGAGAAGTTGGTTTCTTATTCGGTGCTTACAAACAAATGCAAAATAACTGGTCTGGTATTTTAACCGGTAAAGGTTTAAACTGGGGTGGTTCATTAATCCGTCCTGAAGCTACTGGTTACGGTCTTGTATACTATGTTGAAAAAATGATTGAAAGAGCTACTGGTAGTAAAGAATCTTTCAAAGGTAAAAAAGTTGCCATTTCAGGTTCCGGTAACGTTGCTCAATACGCTGCATTAAAAGTTATTGAATTAGGTGGTACTGTTATCTCATTATCTGATTCTAAAGGTACTATCACTTCAGTCAAAGGTATTACTCCTCAACAAATTCATGAAATCGCTGCTGCTAAAATTCATTTCAAATCTTTAGAAGAAATTGTTTCTGACAAAGCTTCTGTTGCTTTTGCTAACGGTGATAAAGTTGAATATAAAGCTGGTGTTCGTCCATGGGCTTTATTCGATAAAGTTGATATTGCTTTACCATCAGCCACTCAAAATGAAGTTAGTGGTGATGAAGCTAAAGCTTTGATCAAAGCTGGTTGTAAATTCATTGCTGAAGGTTCTAATATGGGTTCTACTGTTGAAGCTATTGAAATCTTCGAAGAAAACAGAAATAATAACGTTTGGTACGCTCCAGGTAAAGCTGCCAACTGTGGAGGTGTCGCTGTCTCAGGATTGGAAATGGCTCAAAACTCTCAAAGAGTTCAATGGACTGCTGAAGAAGTTGATTCTAAATTAAAGAATATCATGTACACTTGTTTTGAAAACTGTTATGATACTGCCATGAAATATCAAAAGGAAAAAACTAGCTTACCATCTTTATTAAAGGGTGCTAATATTGCAGGTTTCATTAAAGTAGCTGATGCTATGTTTGATCAAGGTGATGTTTTTTAGATAGATAATGGGTTTAGTTCTTATAGATGATGTATTTCTAGTGTATTTGAGTTCTCTTTTGTTTCTTTGACTCTATTTCTTTTAAAGTATGATAATGTATGTATGAGTTTGAAAACGCGTTTTTAGATCATTATGGAAGACTTGCCAGAAATTAATGATTTAACGTTACCACAATACTTCCCTATGGCACCCCCTACCATAGCGAAGTATGGAGCATTAATATCGGCAAATGACAATAATTCTCATAAAGTCGAAAAGAATTTGAATTTAATAAAATCCAATATTCATGATTTAATCAATTTTGTGGTTGAAGAGAATCTAACTAATAATACTGAATTGATTCAAAGTGCAATGGATCAACATCTAAAATCAGTAAGCAACCTTCTAGAGTCGAAGTTTCAATTAGAAGGATGGAAAAAAGCAGTTGCCGAAACTAAAGAAATCATAAGTACATATAATACTCAAGATGGAGATATATCATTAAGTACTCTTGAAGACTTTCGTAACGCTTCAAGAATGGAAGTAAGTGATTTGATTAGTTCAACACTTGCAAAGCATACTGTTGATGATCAAGCCCCTAATTTATCAGAGTATATAAAGACTGATCCTACATATCAATATGTTAAGAATGTGATGTTCATATTACAACATCCTGAAGAGCCTTTACCAGATGAACAGGAAGAAGATGATGTTATGGTAGCAGGAGGAAAAGTTGCATTAAAGGATCCAATATCACTTGCATTATTCGAAGATCCTGTTAAATCGAAAGTTTGTGGCCATGTTTATGAACGAGATACTATTTCTAAACATTTAGGTACTAGTGGAAAAGCATCATGCCCTATATCAGGTTGTGAGAAAGATGTTACAAGCCGTGATTTAGTAGCTGATGATATGATGAAATTACGAGTAAAGGTATATAGTTCCAAGCTGCTGGAACAAGATTCTAATCTTGAGAAGCTTTAGTCTGGAACAGAGGTTGAGGTTTAGTGTAACATAAAAGTGCTTAGGCTAATAATGAAATTCATGTACTAAAATTCGCTTAGGTGTTAATACTAACATCGCATGGCTAATAAATAGAATAAATAAGAACGCGATCAAATATATCCTTAGTATCATAAATGCTGGTGAACTATTCACATAAAGTAGATATCCCTGTAACAGATCTAGATGATAGTGAAGATGATATTCTCTTTAATCAACAAATGGGTAATCATGTAGGGGTAGATATAGAAGATTTAGATTATGAAGAGAATAATCCCTCATTATGGCAAAAACTATCAGCATACTTTAAATCATCTTATAAACCAATAGAGAGTTATGAACTACGAGATGTAAATTCGTTTGAAATCGGTAGTGATGATAATGATATCAATATCAAACAACCATCTAAAAAGGATATGAAATATAAATCAATTATAGTATTCCTTATCGTATGTTTAATTATAAGTTCAATATTATTGTTTACAGGTAGAAAAACGGTGGTTTATAGTTTTAGGACTAAAGTAGTTTTATCCAACTCCACCCATAATTTCAATCCTACCACTATACTAATATCATTAGATGGCTTCCATCCTCATTATATTAGTCCCAAATTAACTCCTGCATTACATGATATGATGATGAATCAATACGGAGCTCCTTATATGATTCCATCATTTCCTTCATCTACATTCCCTAATCATTGGACAATGGTAACAGGGTTATACCCTTCAGAGCATGGGATCGTGGGGAATACTTTCTATGATCCTCAATTACATAAACAATTTGTTAATACTAATCCTAAACAAGGAGGATTAGATCCAGATTTTTGGAAAGGTGGTGAACCAATCTGGAACACCGCTTTTAAACAAGGTGTCAAATCTGCCGTACACATGTGGCCTGGTAGTGAAGTTCCAGGAATAGGAATCGATAATGGGCCATTAGAAGTTGATAGATACAATGGATCAGAGCTTTTGTCTTCTAAAGTTGATAGAGTAATGGGATGGCTTGATAAAGATATAGATAAAAGGCCTGAACTTATTTTAACTTATGTTCCAACAGTTGATCTGTATGGGCACAAATATGGAATCAGTGGGGATGAATTATTACAAGCTTTAACATATGTTGATGATTTCATCAACTTGATGAGACAAGAATTACATACTAGAAACTTAACTGATATAGCCAATTTGATTGTAGTAAGTGATCATGGTATGGCACCAACTTCTAACGATCGTTTATTATATCTTGATGATATAATTGATTTGAACAAGATTGAACATATTGATGGATGGCCATTGTTTGGGTTAAGACCTTTTGAAAAGTTTTCCATTGATGAGATCTATAATGAACTCTTGAACAATTTCAATAAGTTGGAAGACTCAATCAAGAAAAATTTCAATGTTTATAAGAAGGAAGAAATCCCCAAAGAATGGAATTTCGGTGATGGATCACACAAATTCGATTATAGATTAGCACCGATTTGGATAATACCTAAGGTTGGTTATTCCATAACCACACATCAACAAATGAAAGATAATAATAATGATTATTCTCCTAAAGGTGTACATGGTTATAATAACACCGAATTATTAATGAGAGCTTTATTTATAGGTGAAGGGCCCTATTTCAAATCCAATTTAATTACAAAATATGTGAAACCATTCGCCAACACGGAAGTGTATAATATAGTCTGCAAAACATTGAATATTTTACCTTCACCCAATAATGGACTGATATCTGTATTGGCTAATGCTAATGGATTACCTGAAGATTGGAGAGATCCATTAGTATATCCTAACTTAGATTATGAAGTTGATCACATTGTAGGTGATGCAACTTATGATTTACTTTGGAAGCCAAAGGACCCTGATCAAGGAATGAAGACAGTTTATTATAGTCAAAACTCCAATCCTAAACAATCAATTAATGAAGAAGAGTCAACTTTTAGTACATTCGACCCATCATTACCTAAACCATCAGATTTTACAACCAAATCACCAGAAGCTGATGCTACGAAACCAAAGCCTACCCCAGATGTTGCTGATCCTAGTAGTGATGATGATCTGAATTTCTTAGATGACGTATATGCTGTAGGAGAGGACATCTTGGATGGATTAGAAGATTTAGGTCATAATGTAGGAGATATGATTGGGGGGCTATTCGATCATGGTGATAATTAAGTAGTTTTTTGTATATAAATATAAATTATTCAGTTACATCATTCAAAACTCCTGATAAGTATTGTAAAGCTGGTAATTTCGAAAAATCTTCTATAGTTCTTGACCTTGTTGAAGAATGTAAGAAAGGTGAATTACAATCACGATCTGGTGAACTTAATGATGATAACAGATCATTAGAACTGACTAGTCTGATAGATCTTCTTGGAGTGGTGGGCTTTTCAGGATCTTCCAGTGTACATATTTGAATAAGCTTAATCATTTCAGGTTTTGGTAAATTAGTAAATGCTTCTGTTCTAATAATTCTTGACCAATTAGATTTTAAAATATCTGTAAGTTTATTGATCAATAATTCTTCATTACTTATATATAAATTAATCCAAACATTCAATAAGGAATTTATATCATCATCACATAAATTATTAAGGAATCTGTTTAAATGACTATGAATTTCAATCAATACTAAACTACGGAGACCATTGAGTTCATAGAAATTTGATAAAATAAGTAACCCCGAATAATCTATTAATGTGAAAGACTTATCTAAAAAATCAATGTTATCAACATATAAATATTGAATCAATGGTTGAGTCCATTTATATAATTCAGGTATGAACATTTTATTGGTTTGAGCTTCAGCCATTCCGCTTTCGATAAGTCTTTTAAAATGTGGCCATCTTGCAAGTAATATAGTTTTGTGTAATTTTATTTTCATTATTTCGTTATTTAAATCATTAGGGAAATCATTTGGAGTGTCGTTAGTTCTTGTAGATTGAGTTTTAAAGTATTTCTCCTTTGCTTCTATTGATGCAAAACAATGGATTTCGAAATCGGTGAATTCTTCTGATTTGAAAAGGGTTTCAAAATTCTTAGTTAAGTTCGATCCTGAACTTGTGTTAGAGATCCCTAAATCTTTCATATCAATTTCTAGTATCACATTCAAAGGTTCTTCATCTTCACTTAATTCACTTCCTAAAATTAAAATCAGATTACCACAAAGTATGGTGTTCCTCCAATGGAAGGAAGAATCGAAATATGGACGAATGTCATTGATATTGAGTAAATTGACAAACTTCAAATGTTGTAGATTGTAATAATTTATTTTGAAATCAGAACCATCTATTGATATAGGGATATTAACCCTTATTCCATTCAATAAAGTATTTTGATAATAATGCTGGTACGTCCTGAAGTCAAAATTATTAACATAATTAGGATCATGGTATATGGTGATCTCACCTTGACTATGATCATTTAAATCAAAATATGAAATCTGGTCCATCACATGATTCATATTAGCATTTAATCCACCAAAACTGAAGATCTTATCGCCATAAACCGTAATAAAATGATCAAATCTATTTATAAATTTAAAGGGTCCTTGCCAATCTCCTTTAACAAAATCATATACAAATAATTCATCAGTCACATTAGAATCTACTAACCCTCCACTAATATAAACTTTAGATCCATCAGTAGATAAACAACAAGCATGTCGTGATCTGTTACTAGGAGCATTGATTAAGGCAAATTCAGGAGGTGTTACCCAGATTCTATTTCTTATATCATATATGAGCATAATACAATCATTCTGTACATTTGAACCTTCATGGTGGAATTCGTCTTCCGTCACACCTCCAAACACTAATACATGATCATTACCAATATAAACTGCCAGATGACCTTCTCTGAAAATTCCCTTGAACTTATTATCAACCTCCCATGTCATAGATTTGGTATCTAACAAATAGACTTTACTATCTAGATTATCGAAATCGTCAAATCCTCCATATAAGAAAACTGTGTCATCACATGATACTAGAGTCGATCTATAATGGAAAATAGGTCTGGTGTTTTCTACCCTATGTAATTTTAAATTATTCATAGATTTCACACTTGACTTATCAATAGACTTATCTGAGACTTAGAGGTGATGCGATTGTGTATTACACTACCATACTTGGAATGGATCTTTATCAGTAGTACTTACCAAGATTTCAGCATCAGGTAATTCTTGGGATAACTGTTGCTTGAACAGTGCTAAGAAAGCCCTTTCACTATTTGAATGGTTACAGATAATAACTGAAGAACCAGATTCTTTAAAGTATAATCCTTCATGGTGAGACATTTCCCCAGTTAAATATAAATCAGCTTTAACACCTTTGAAAACACTACCTCCAGATCCTGCACATATAGCTATTGATTTAATTTCCTTTTGTTTATAACCTTCAGCAACTTGAACATAGTCCAATCCTAAGCCGGACTTAGTTCTATGAACTAGAGTCTTTAAATCAATTGATTTATTTAATAATACAATTCTTCCCATCCCACAATTCTCTTCTTTATCTGGAACGATTGGGTCTCTTGATACAACTTCATCTGTTTTGGTAACTGCATCAACTAAGAAATCATTTACACCACCAATTGCACTATCGACTGCAGTATGTGGACTATAAACACTGATCTCATTTTGAATCAATTTAATCAAGGATCTTTGTTGCGGGTCATTAGTAGTGATAGATTTCAATCCTCTGAATATGAAAGGATGGTAAGCCATAATCAAATTGGTCTTAGAAGCTAAAGCTTCTTCCATAACTGATTGAGTTAAATCAATAGTTAATAAGATCTTTAAAGGTCTTTCATTTTCTGAAGAGGCTTCAACCAATAACCCCGTATTGTCCCATGATGAATCTGCCAATTTAATTGGGTAATGTTTTTGAACTATTGTTAGTAATTGATGATGTTTAAGAGTGTTTATACATACTAGCACTAACTGCTCTTTTAATTCCAACTCTACTCATTGCGAATTTTTGTCACCACTGTATCGTATATAATATATGTAAGATGGAATTCTTAAATCACCAATGAATTGATATAGGGTGTGTTGTTACTATGACTTATTCACAATAGGAAATGGGGTTTACTTTGAAAAACTTTGAAAGAAAAGAATTTCCCTATCAATAATAATCAGATATAACAACCAATTGTGAAAACTGCAATTGTATATTAATTTACCCAAAACAAAGAAATCTATGGCAATCATCACTACGCAGAAACAATACAACACTTGCTTCCAAAATAAAGCCAGTCAAACAACACCAGCACCTCTTCATAAATTAAATAAGGTTCCCTTTCAGTACATTGATACGATTCCAGACCGTTATCCTGTATATAATATCGGCTTATATATATTTTATCCGCTAATAACAAAGATGACTAAGATGCCGTCGATCTAATGACATAAGCCACTGATCAACACTCCACAACCATGTGACTCAACTATACTTAATTCCTCTCTATCAAAACCCTAAACCCATTTCCCCATCTTTCGTTATGCAGAAAGGTAAAATTCACGGAAATATTAAATTACGAAATCCCATCAAGAAATGCGGTTGCGAAATCCCTATGATCAGACCTGAAAAATTATAGACTTTATGACTGACAATTCGAAAGATTACAATTTAGATCCAGTTAAACTGGCCGATAGTGTTGATGTTCCATTTCTTTCAAGCACCTCAGAAGCACCATTGGATGATCCGAACATAGTCGCATTTGAAGGGGAAATTATATACATTGATTCATTAAACTGGAGGGAGAGTGTCAGAGTGAGAGTACAGATTTTTGCAGTTGCACTTACTTTCATCTTATTTGGATTGGCTGAACAAGCAGTTGGGACCTTAATCCCTATATTGCAAAGAGAATACAAAGTCAATGACGTTCAAACAAGTTTTATTTATTTAGCATCAATTTCTGGATATATTTTAATGGGGATTCTCAATGGCCATACACATAACCTTATTGGATTAAGAGGAGTCTTGATGACAGGTTCATCGGCCATGGCACTTTCGTATTTAGTATTCAGTACAGCACCACCGTTTGCATTTTTAATAGTGTTTGCAACTTTTTCTGGGGTAGGATGTGGAGTTCTAGATGCTGCTTGTAATACATGGGCAGGAAGTTTAGTTGATGCCAATCCTATCTTAGGAATCTTACATGGATGTTATGGATTAGGAAGTATGTTATCACCAAGTATTATCACCCATCTACTTGAAAGAGAGAAAAATCCATGGAAATGGAATCAATATTATTTGGTTTTAGCCCTGATAGCTATATGTGATTTCTGTATTGCTACCATATGCTTCAGACATGAAACTGCTAAGAAGCACAGATACATGATAAGGGTAAAGATCCAAAGAGAAATGGAAAAATTGCAAGATATTGAAATGCAAGATTTAAATGGAGATGAAACCCAAGAAATTGATCCAAGGGACTTACATGCCAGTTTAATCGATGTTATAAGAGAACCACTCACCTGGTTATTATCATTTATTGTGTTCATTTATATAGGAGCAGAAGTTGGATTTGGTGCTTGGTTAATTACATTTTTAACAAGAATTGATAAAATTCCTTATAAGGAAGCATCCTATATAGCTACAACATTCTGGGCTGGTCTTAGTGTGGGTAGAACAGCTTTAGGATTCGCTACAGGTTATTTCAAAAATGAGTTATATGCTAATTATTTTTATATTGCATTATCGTTATTTGGCTATTTACTATTTTACATGTTTTCCTTTACTTCAATAATTGCAATAATATTTATTATCGTGTTCTGTACAGGATTTGTAGTTGGACCAATTTATTCAACTACTATTACTTCAGCTATTGGAATCTTACCATCGAAATATCATGCTTCAGGTATTGGGTTTATTTGTGCAGTTGGTGGATCAGGAGCGGCAGGGGTTCCATTTTTAGTCGGTGCAGTAGCTGAATCAAGTTTAACTGGTTTAAAAGTTTACCCATTATTTATTTTAGGTCTTTATATTCTGTTATTTGTGGTGTGGAGTTATATTATTAAAAGATTCTCTTCAGCTTATGTTAGTTATCAACATTAATTTATATTTTCCCACCTTGTTTTTCCCATTCCTCTAATGTGAAACTTTTCTGGGTAAAAGCGTGAATAGAAGCAATTTCTTCCTTAAGACTATTGTTGACTAAGCGATGTCTCATCAATTTATTCTTACCTTGGAATACTGACGATACGATGATAACGGCAAATGCTTGTCCACAACCACCTGACATATCTTCGACTTCAACCAATTTGGCATCAAGTCTTTCTCTGATTATTTCTTTTAAAGATTCAGTGGTTAACATTATTGGCAATGTTCAGATATTTGAAAGTTTTCAGTCAATCCGCGACCTTGAATTTATTATATATTATATTACTAACCTAGAGGTTTAACCCGATGTTTCACCATGATGTTCTACAGCTTTTGATAACCCCCTAGATACTGTATTCGACCTAACTTCATGGTTTAAAGGATCACTATATTCATTTTCGATTTCAAAATTAACAAAGAAATTTGGATTCTCTTTACTAAATTTATCAATCTTGTTCGTAACTTCTTTATTACTCATTTCTTTATCTTCACCAAAACATTTTTCATAGAATTCTAATAAATCTTGTGGGATGATCGACAAGTCTTCATGGATTTCAATCATTTGATTAACAACTTCAATTGCTAAGAAATAACTTTCTCCATGAGTATTTATACTTGTATCATTGATTTCTTTACCATATAAGATATTAGGCGATATTACAGTAGCTATATTATGAATATCCATTTTGGACCCATTTTCTTCATCTATTTCAGCAAATGATGACGCCCAATTGAAAAAATTCAATAATACTTCAATTAAGTTACGATTAGATCTTGGTAACATACAATAAACCATTTTTAATAACCGTTTACGTAATACCAAATCTTTTTGTTTCTGACTTTCAATCCATAAATCATATAATTTGAAAGTTAATAATGGATCTGGTAAATCTCTTAACCATTTTTTCATCAATGCTGCTAATTGAACAGCAGTTTGGTTGGAGAAATCTGGTGATTTCAATGGATTATTATTAATATCTGCCGTTAATTGTTTCAATTTCTTGATATTACCATTCAATCTGAAAATACCTTCTACTGACATATCTTTGGTCTTTAAACTATTAATAAGATCATCAATTACTATAGGTATACGAAGTTTTGAAGGACCAACACCTAAATCGGAATCAACTCCAAATTTCTTAGTTAAATCTTCTAAATTCACAGCAAACACTTCATTAATTTCATTAGCATGACTGAATTTAAGTTTTTCCCAAAATGTTGGTTTTTTGGTTTGAATTAAACTCAATAATTCAGATTTGTTATACCTTAATAATTGATTTAAAGCTTCAACAGCGATATGTCTGAATATGAAATGTTCCCTCTTGCCTAATTCACTATAATATTTGTTCTTCTTTTCTGGTGTATAAGTACTTGAAGGTGATGATTGAATTGGTGACAGTTGAGTCTTTTGACGTTGATATAAACTATTATGATGTTTGAAAGCATTTGGTCTTTGATCTCTGGCTTGTTCCGCAGCTACAATTCTTGGAATGTCATCTAATGTAAGAGACTTTTCGTTCTTCAATAAATCAGATGTACGATTCAATTGTGAAGCTATCTTAGGTTCATCCTTAATAACAAGATTACTTTCTGATAATAAAGAATCATTTTGATCCATAGAAACATTATTAACATCATCATTTTTAGCATTTTCTCCTTCAGGTGGATCAATTATAACTGATTTTCTTGCATTCTTTTTGATGGTCGATAAGGTTTGATCTTCTCTCTTTGCTCTTAAACTGGTTATATCTTTTAACGTGTTTGAATAATTTAAAGTTTGATTAGTGGTATCTTGCATAGGGTTCAAATGACCATTCATGACTTTACGAGACCTTAAATAGGCGATTTTCAATAAAAATGCCAATTGTTGTAAATCAGTAACTCTTTCACCTCCTTCATTACATTCAATATGGAATCTGTCATCACCAACTTTCAAACAACCTTTTTCAATAGATTTACCACATGATTTACATAAATCAGTTGATTCTAAAGGTATGTTGCTAAGACTATTAACATCCATATTTTTATCAAATTTCTTAATAAGAAGAAGGAAATTATCAATAGCATAAGGATCACCTCGTAATTGATTTAATCTTAATGAATTTTGTAATCCTATTCTAATTAAAAGTTTTAAATAATGTGCACATCCAGTAATAACTGATAATAATTCTGATGATAATGACCCATTGGAATTGATTTGATTAGATTTACGTAAGATAGCAAGATAACTCATTATTTTACCTGATAAATTTCTTGGTTCTTTCTTCATACCAAATTCATCAATATTACCACATTCTTCGCTTAATTTAATTAAGAAATCAATGGAATTAAATAATACTTCAATGCTTACAATTAATTTACCTGTTGATTTTAAACCATTAGCTTGATTCCCAATACAAGCATTTAATAACATATCCGATATACAAGAAGCTGTTAATTCTTCGAAGTTTGATAATGTTAACCAAATTCTAACTACTAAACTTTCAATCATTTGTTCGGATTGAACCAAATCTTCAGGCATATTTTTGGCACCTATTAAATCTTCAGTTACAGTGATATTCCAGAATTTGTTAACCATATAACATTCAGGATGCCATTGTTGATTTCTTCCACCTCTGAATAATTCAACAAATTGTTTAACAATGGAACTATTACAACCTTCACAATTATTAGCAAATAATTTAGAATAATGGAAATGACAATAAATATTAGAATCATGTTCATAATAACTTTCATCACTCTCAAAAACTTTTTCACATATTTTACATTTAAAATGTTCTAGATGATATTTGTTACCCAAAGCTGTTATATATGGACCTCGAAGGGCATTATTACAATTGAAACAAATTAAATCGAGTTTCTTGAAATAATCGAATTCACATAACGCTACTTGGTATTTTAAGTTAGTACTCGGATCAGTCACTTCATAGGGGAAGAATTTGGATGAACATTGTTTCCCACATTCATTACAACAGAAACATTCTATATGGAAACTTGAACTTAAAGCACGAACAAATTGTCCAGTTATTTCCAATCCACACATTTTACAAGTTTTTCGTTTTTTTCTTACTGAGGTTGCTTTAAAAGGTTTATCAAGCGATTCTTGAGGCTTTTGTATATTCTGATTTGTGTAAGCCTGTGGATTTGATGTTTGTTGTAAAGGTTGATTTGGGGGTTGATTTGAGATTGGATTTGCAGGTTGTTGATTTGGTAGACTCAGAGTTGACAGATTTTGTGGTACTACGTTCTGACTCCTTTGAGGTTGAGGTTGTGGCCTAAATGTTGATAAATGATTTTGTAAATAACTTGGTAACTCATTTTTTACATGGAAAGTATTTTGTACACTTGAATATTTATCATTGACATTACGGGATTCATTGGTATTTTTCTGTTGGTCATTATTCATTAGATCATTATTGAAGAAGAAATCATTACTTGGTAATGGTGGTATTAGTTCTTGCCAATTACCTTGATTATTACTAGGATTTCTTTGATGATAATTAGGTTTGAATGGTGAATTATTTTGTGACATGATAAACGAATGAATGAATTTATTACTTAATTAATTTAAAAAATGACAAATCAAGACTAAACACACTATAATCCAATACCTTCTATACTAAAGGAATTGTGTATTACTTAAAGTGTGTCTTCTGATCCTTGTCGGTAGATTGTTTTGATTTTGCGAAAATTTTTATGCGAACGGAATTATAACGTATACACTAACTACGAGGAAACAAATAGATTTAACGTAATGCGGTAATTTAAGAGGGTAATATATAAGTTTAGTTAACGTTTAACACTATAAGATATATATTGGACTGATTTAAGAGTTGAAATGGTCAGGATCAATGTTTTTATGTTTTAGTACGTAAGGTACACAAGCGCGTATTGTTTACAATGATAGGGCTTGATCTAAACTTTATTAATATAACACGTATCGTAATTATGATTTACGTCAAAATTAACTTGATACATACACTCCTATAAATTTATAACCCTTTATTAAATCATTTAATATTGTTAATTATATTGAATTGAACCCAAAACTTTATCATTCTGTTTAATGTACTCCTAGACTATTTATAGCCTATTGTGTGAGATTACGACTTCACCCGCAATCCCTTACAGGTCTAATCAAAATAGTATACATTAAAATTTAAATCAATTTTTTCCAAAACCTGTTCAGTTAATTCCCATGGTACACCAAATAATCCTGCATTAATTTTTGGTAAACTTATAATTGGTTTACCATTTTCAGTTTCTGTATTTAATCCTTTTAATTGGTTAACTAAATTATTTAATGCAATTTCAGTAAATTGGACTATATCGTTAGGTTCTAATTTCTTATTACCAAAATTATCACTGGTGAAAAGACATCCTATATAACATTCACCAATTTGTTTAGTACCTGGGTCAGTACTACTACTTTTAATCAATTGACATTGACCTAGTAAGTCCTGACTATTATTTTTATACTGATTACAATATTGTTTATGAACTTCATATGTACTTGGAAATTTTTGTTTAAAACCTGCTGCCACTCCTGCTCCCCATGATCCTTTACAATTACAGGAATGTAGAAGTATTGCTATACCTTTAGCTCTATGTTTGAATAAATCTCCCTTGATATAGTTAATTGGCATGGCTAGTTTTTTCGCGAGTCTGGATTCATTATACTTTCCATTTACTTATAGATGTGATCGGATGTAAATTTATGTATTATATTAAAATGTTTATTTATCTTATATGCATGAACCGATTACCCTTAGAAAGCCAAAGGTGAAGGATTGCTTCACCAGATTGCTTCACCTTCGCCTTTCTTAGGGTTTCCCCAGTTTATTACTGATGATCGCTAGTTCTTTCCATTACTTATCATCGCTATATTAGCTACAATATCACCTAGTGTATCAGCCATTCCAACCCTAATCTACGAGCAACTCTAATTGACTGGTCTAAGACCTTGTCCTGGAATCCTCCTCCAGTGCCTATTACCATTAAACAAAATATCTCTACTTTGCTTCCAAACTTGAACTAAAATATCCTTCCTGGGCAATAATTCACTGAACACAACTTTAATCATTTCATTATCTTTGGTATTCTTGGTCAATACACACATATAGAATATCACTTGTCCATAGCCATGGAATCCTTCATGAATGACTAAATCTATAATATTATTTAACGGCACAAATATATTCTTATCAGAATTATTTATAAATCTCCAATTAGATTGTGAGTTTAACTGCACTCCTATACCTTTCATTACTATTAAACTATCTTGTCTTTGTCGTCTACATAAGGCTGAAATCGCCAATATTATTAAACTCAAGATTATAAACAATTCATAATTAATTTGAAATGAATGATTAGGTATTAAATACGTTAGTATAGCTACTATGGCTATTAATATAGGGTACTTTAAATCATCAAGTTTTGAAGGATCTGATACAGTGAATTTAATTATATCATTCTTTGATTCTACTGTTAAGATTTGTGGGTTCATCAAGTCTCGATTTTACTCTAGAGCGAAGAGTCTTAAATGCGCCGCAATCAGAGTCGTTTCTATTTGAACAAGTAACACTACAAGACGCAACACTGGAAATGGTACATGGTTTGGAGAAAGTTCGATTAAAATACGATCCGAGTCCCGATAAACTTGAATTGGCTTGGCAAAGTTTCCTGAAACGAACGGAAGTGTCACCACGGGCATACCCAAATAGGCAACTGTATAGGGTCCGTTTAAGCCGTTCATCGATTAATCAGCGTTTAGCCAAGATTGATAATCTGAACGGAGCGTAAGTTAGGGTCAAATCCCGTCTTTTGGTATTCTCTATGTCCTCTCTAGGCCCCAATCATTTGATTATAAATACCCTAACATTTTCTTTGCTCAGTTCTTCATTCTTACAATGACAGTTTATTTTATAGGAGGTGGTAATAGAGGTATTGGATTAGCTCTTGTTCAACAATTATTGAAAACTAAAGAAAACACAGTTATAGTTACAGTTAGAGATAAGGCCAAAAATAACTTAACATCGATTAAAGCTGATAATTTACATATTATTGAACTTGATTATGGGGCCAGTGAAGAAAATGTAAAACAAAGCATTGATGTTCTCCATACACTGTTCCCTGATGGAGTAGATGTTGTAGTTTCTAATGCTGGAGTATTGCCTTATGAATCAGATGAAGAAATCGATATTTCTGCTTGTAGAGAATGCTTTGATATAAATTTCATCGGTGCCCTTAAAGTCTACAATGCTATCAAACCACATTGGTTAAAGAAAGATAACGGGATCCAAAAGAAATTCTATTTCATCTCTTCAACCGTAGGCTCAACCAAATTCCATCAACCCTTTAGACCAATAGCATACGGTACATCCAAAGCTGCTTTGAATTATCTTGCTAATGCTTTAGCTCTTAAGGCTACTCAATCATCTGATAAGTTACGTCAAGAGTGTTTAATTGCAGCTCTTAGTCCAGGTTTAGTGGTTACTGATTTAGTTAGAGATAGAATGAATGAAGCAACTAGAAGAAGTGCTTTGCAACCACACGAATCAGCTCAATATATCGAGCAAGTGATTTTAAACCCTAAAAAGGATCATCATGGTTCTTTAGTTGACTATAATGGTCAAGTTTATCCTACTACTTAATATTTTAGTCAATATATGTTTATTTAAAATACAATGTCTATCCTGTAAACGTTTCTACCGAATCGATTCGATTCGGCAAAAATTGTCCGTCTAAATAATAGGCTTTCTATCAACACTACCAATAACCTCTTCATTAGTACGTAATTGATCTCTTGAAACTCTTTGAATGGTTTGTCTTTGACCAGATTTTCTTTCGATTTCTTTCTTTCTATTCTTCTCAGCATCTTCAAGATCTGCCTTTTCTTTCAGTTTCAAAATTTCCTTCTTTTGAGTTTCATGTTCAGCTTTGATTTGTTTCATGGCTTCATTGAAATCTTCTAATGTATTTACTGTGACTTTAGCATCCGTCGTATAAGTTTTCAATTTATCCTTTACTACTTTGGTCTTATTCAATAAAAGTTCAATTAATTCAGGTCGTTTCCTCTCTTCAATATTAAATTTAGATTTGATTTGTCGCCTATTACGGTATGGGAAATATGTAGCTATTAATGAAAAATCTGTACCCCATTCACGTAATGCATTGAAAAATGTATTTTCTTCATCTTTGGTCCATTTATCGGTATGCTTCCTTTTACTGTAAGTTGTAGATAAGACCGGTTTCTCAAACGGATTTGTTTCTTCACGAGTTCTATTAGAATCATAATTAGATTGTTGAGCTATTGATATCGATTCAGGATTAATGTCTATTTCACCACTAGCTGTTAATTGTAATTGTAAAGTATTAGTTGGAGGAGGAGGTGGTGGAGGAACTGAATTCTCTGTTTCAGTTTTGACATTAGTTTCTTCATCCTTAACGTTTGTCTCTGCGTCTTTGCTTGTTTCTTTGTCTTTGTCGTCCTTCTTCGGGTTTAGTTTCAGTTCTTCATATAATTGAGTAGCTTGTTCAAGACTCATATGATTATTACGAGCGAACTCTCTGATCTTTTTACGGTCTTCTTTCTTTTCATCGTCTCTATCTTTCCCCTCCCTCGCCATTAGATAATTATCACTGACTTTACCTATGGAGAAATCATTAAAACTTAAATCCTTCAATGTCATACGATTCGGGTCTACCGTTATAAAGGACAAGCCACTTGCATTTTCCAGTTGAATACCTCGAGGGATTTGTGACCTACTAGTTATTGTTGCACTAATCTCTTTAGGGGCCAATGGAAACAAATCATTTTGGTCTACTTCACCAGTACGGTATTTGATTAATTTCGTACCTGCTTTATTCATTGCATAAACATACTGGATTCCTTCTTCGTACAATTTGTCACGGTTAACAGTTTTCACTTTGAATTCAGGCTCAAGTGGACGTACTTCTTGTTCTTCTTCAGATTCAGAATCTTGAGGTTCAGGTTGAGGTACTGTAATAGCTGAAGCTGGCTCGTGTTCTCCAACTTCCGGAGTTGGTTCAATAGATGGATTTATACTCACACGCTTGATGGGTTTCCTTACTGATGATTTTCTCCTTCTTTTATATGGCACTTCAATCGTTATTGGTGTAGCGTTCTCATCTACTGACATTTTACGTACAGCTATACTTACAGAACTCTTCCTTGAGCCGGGTCTAGCCATATTGATCCCTGATAATCTTCTGTGTATTGACAGTTTACGTCTAGGCTGTTCCTGTACAGGAACTTTGAAAATATCATTATCCCCATACTCATCCTCATCTTCTTCTTGATCATCCTCAACTGCTATATCTAATTGTTGTGAGGTATCCTTTGGATCTATATCGTCTTCAGCAGGTGGGGGGACAATAGTAGTGACTGACTCTACTACCCTTCTCCTGGTGGTTTTCTTTACTTTGGGCGCAAATGACGTTTGCCCTTTCTTTACTATACTACTCATTCAATGTTTATTATTAATTTTCTGTGCGAGATGAATGCCATACTACAAGATAAATATTATGGAGATGAAGATGAATGGATATTGAATGTCATTCCAACCGACCAAGGGTTCTTGTGTAGTACTAGTGCCGGGGTAATAAAACAATACGACTGGAACCAGCCTGATCCCAAGGTTATCAAGGCTCATGAATCTTCTATTAATAGTATGAAAGCTATTGATAAGAATTTGATAATTTCATGTTCAACTGATTGTGTGAAATTATGGGATTTAAGAACTCATCAACTTGTAAATACGTTTGCCAACAATAACAGTCACTTTCTCTCGATGGCTACACATGATAATTTAATTGCAGGGGGTACAGAGTTAATTGGTGTAGATGCTGAACTTTATATATGGGATATTAGAAATCCTACAGATGTGGTGAAATCATATGTAGACTCACATCATGATGATATTACTGATATAAAGTTCCATCCTACTATGTCACAGTACCTTATGTCAGGGTCTACAGATGGATATGTCAACGTTTATGATTTAAATGAAAATGATGAAGATGATGCCTTACACCAAGTTATTAATTATTCTTCGGTTCATTCTTGTAATTTCATCACTCCTGACAGAATATCCATTTTATCACATATGGAAACTCTTTCATTCCATTCATTGAATAATACAAATTATGAAGTTATTGAAGAGAAAGAAATTAATGATTTAGGTGATGTTAGAAGTTTATGGTCAAATTGTGAATATGTTATTGACCTTAATCCTCAGGGGTACGTTAGTTATGGTGCAAATTTGGATAACAAATTATCATTAACAACTTTTGATCCATATAAGGAAACATTTGGCCAAACTGTTATGTTCCCTGGTGCACATGGTGAAGAAGTTGTTAGAGATTTACAAGTGTTTGGTAATAAAGTTTTGACTTGTGGTGAGGATGGTTTAGTTAAGCTTTGGAATTTACCTTTTACATTAGAGCCAGTACAACTAGTACCCCAAACAATGCCTCAAGAAGTTGACGCCGATATAGAAATGGATAAAGAAGTTAAAGAGTCAAAGGAAAAGAAAGACAAAAAACACAAAAAGCATAAACACAAAAAGGACAAGAAAGATAAAAAAGACAAGAAGAAAGATATCAGATTTAAACCATATTAGCGTTTTAAGAACTATTCATCGAATCCATAGGACTATATACTCCGAATTTATTTATAGATCACTTCTTTGCTTTAATAACAACAGGAATCATACCTCCGGTTGGAATTGTAAATCCTCTATGATTTATTACTGTCAAAAATCCTCTAATACTTCCAGCATGACATGTAACTGAAATAAATTGGTCATCAGTATCGAAAACATCCTGTAAGAAGTCGTTGATTCTCATAAACTGTTGCCAATACAATTCACGTTCTTTGTAACTATCAAAGAGTTCATCTTCCTCAGGAAAGTTAGGAGGAAATTCTACTGGCAATCGTTCGATCTCTGATTTGGGACTTCTTCTATGACATAAATTTATACCAATAGTTTCTCTAACTTTATCGGAAATTAACGGAGTTGGAATATCAACACCATCCCATTCTATAAGCATGGTTTTCAAAGCTCGTTTTAATGGTGATACATAAAACTTATCAGGAATTGGCATTCCTTTCTTCAATTGAGATTGAATGAATTCTTGATTCTGCTTAGCTTGTGATACTCCAAGTTGACTTAAATCTGCATCTCCCCAATAGATCTCTCCATCCGTATCGAGGAATCTCCATTTTTCAAACCATGTATCGCTGTATTTGGCGTTAGCTATATTGTGGTACCCTTCCCCATGTCTGGCTAATAAAAGGATCTTATACTTATATTCACTGGATTGGTTAAGTTTATGTAATTTTTCAATCAATTCAGGCCATGGATTTAAAATTCCAAAATCTTGATGGACGTAATTAAATTTCATATCATCAGTATCGGTATCATCTTGACTAAAGAATCCTGGAACAGATTCAAACTTCCAACCTTTAGACGTTAACTTCAGTAAATAAATCCCATTATGTTCTTGATATCCGTAAGCATCATATCTATCTCTATGATCTGGTACTAGTAAGGACATCTTCCGCAAGTAGGGCCCTATTATATACAGGTTTGAATTATTCTCGAGAATCTGAAAATTTCCAATTACTGTCAGTAGTACGCTAACGATAAAATAGTAAACGAGAGTATCCACGACCACAGGACCACAACTATAAAAATGGAAGTTACTACTAACGGCGTTAAGAGGGAACATAATGAATTAGATACTCCACCACAAGAGACCCTTCAACCAGGGATAAATGACGTTAAACAAGAACCACAAGAACCTAAACAAGAACAACAAGATGAAAAGCGTATTAAACTTGAAAACAATTCATCCAATCACGACACAGAGAACTTAAATATCGTCCCAACCACTCAACCTCAATTGTTCTATACCCCTTTGAAAACCGGGTTGGTTTATGATGTTAGAATGAGATATCATGCTAAGATATTTACATCATATTTTGAATACATTGACCCCCACCCTGAAGATCCAAGAAGAATTTATAGAATTTATAAAAAACTTGCCGAAGCAGGTTTGATTCAAGATAGTTCATTATCAGGAAGTGATCATTTAGGACCTTTAATGTTAAAGATTCCAATTAGAGAAGCAACTACTGAAGAAATTCTTGATGTTCATAGTGAAGAACATTTAAAGTTTATTGCATCAACTGAAACCATGTCAAGAGATAAACTTTTAGAAGAAACTGAGTCTGGAGATTCAATTTATGTTAATAATGATTCATTCTTATCAGCTAAATTATCTTGTGGAGGAAGTATTGAAGCTTGTAAAGCTGTTATTGAAGGTAAAGTTAAAAACTCTTTAGCTATAGTGAGACCTCCTGGACATCATGCTGAACCTGATAGTCCGGGTGGATTTTGTCTTTTTAGTAATGTAGCAGTTGCTGCTAAAAGAATGTTAAAATTATATCCTGAATCAGTCAGGAAAATTGTAATTTTAGATTGGGATATTCATCATGGTAATGGAACTCAAAAATGTTTTTATGATGATCCAAGAGTTTTATATATTTCTTTACATCGTTATGAAAATGGAAAATTTTACCCTGGTACAAAATATGGTGGTCTTAATATGGCAGGTGAAAATGATGGTGAAGGTTATAATGTTAATATCCCATGGAGAACTCCAGGTACTGGAGATGGAGATTATATTTATGCATTTCAAAAAGTTGTAATTCCAATTATTTCCGAATTTGATCCAGATTTTGTAATAATTAGTTCAGGTTTTGATGCTGCCGATGGTGATATCGTTGGTGGTTGTCATGTTACACCAAGTGGATATGGTCACATGACCCATATGTTAAAGGCTATTGCTAGAGGTAAATTGGCAGTTATATTAGAAGGGGGCTATAATTTAGATAGTATAAGTAAGAGTGCATTGGCTGTTGCTAAAGTATTGATAGGTGAACCTCCAGAAAGTACTATAAAGGCTCAACCTTTATTAGATACAATTGAACTGATTGATGAAGTAATTAAATTCCAATCTAAATATTGGACATGTTTGAAACCTGGTAATCCAACCAAGGCATTTGAAGATGCTTATGAATTACCTGAAAACACCAATGGATATAAATTAACCAATTTAAACGATCCTATACGATCATACCAAGCCAATGATTTCTTTAATAATTATTCATTTATAAACCTTCCAATTGTTCAAAACGAATCAGATAAGTTTGTTTCATTTACTACTGATTTACCTGATAAATTAGAGGATTTAATTATTGCCAGTCCTGATATTTATGAGTGTGATTCCATTATTGTTACTATCCATGATCCACCTGAAATTTGGGCTAATATTAATCCAATTAATGGAAATATAGAGAATAATACTTCAGTGATATTAGAACATCCTTTAGTTCAAGTCATCAATAAAATTAAAACCGAACAAGAAAAATCAGATGATAATGATTTAGGTAAAATTGGATATATTGATATTAATATCCCATCATTCAATTTACCGACCAATTCTAATGGTACATTGGCATTAAATAACCAAACCACAACTCCAATTGGGGCTTATAACCCTGTGTTATTTGGTCAAGATGTTTTATTATATTTATGGGATAATTATTTATCTTACTTCACTCAATTAAATAAATTAGTATTTGTTGGGTTTGGTGAATCCTATCAATCCATTGTTCATTTATTCGCTAAAAGACCATCACAAGAAATTAAAGATATCGTTAAAGGAACAGTTTGTTTTATTAATAGATCGAATTTGAAACCATTGGTTCCTGTAATGGACGAATCAATGGTTGATTGGTTTTACTCCAAATCTGTTATATTTACTTCTAATTTAAACCCATGTTGGGGTGGAAGTAATTCTATTGCCACTAAAGAAGGGGTAGTACAAACTAATGGAGAAGTTAAGAGACCAAGAAGGAAATTTGGTAGAGTAATCAAAGCTAATTGTGATGGATTATGGGAAATCACCAGTGAAAGATTTAATGAAGGTGTCGATTTTATTTTAGATTCTTTAGAAGATTATGATGAAAGTAGTTCGTGAATTCTTTAGTAGGAATATCCAGTAGAGGGAAGTATGAGTAGCTAAATAACAGGTGGCTCATTTCGCTAATAGATACATCTTATTCATCTATACATAACTTGGGAATCTCTTTGCAAATTGTTTCTCTAAATCATCAAGATCTGGGATTGATAAGTCATCACTCAATCTTCTCTCATTTATTCCATTTTCAGGTGTACGTAAATAAACTGGTTTCTTAGGCTTTGGTGGCGGTTTCTTTGCTGGTTTTGGAGGTGGTACTCTAGTTGTGTTTAAATTTCCTGGTGGTGTTATAGACCTTTGTGATGATAAACTATTAGGTACTTTAGGTGGTACAATCTTTCTTTTATAAGAATTACTATTAATGGCTTCTATATCATCACTATCACTTTCTTCAGTATATCTTCCATAACCATGAGCAGTTTTCTTAACTCCTTCAGTTTCGGTGTTGTCAAGGTATTGAGCCATTCTTCTCTGTATAGATAATTTCTTTGGTGGTTCAGGTTCTTCTTTATTACCACTAACTTTCCTTCCTCCTGTAAGTAATTGTTTAATTGATGAAATGCTTGATCTCTTCCCTGTGTTATTGGCACTAATACTATTGGTACTAGACCCAGTACTAATTCTTCTAAGACCATTTTTAAATCTATGGAAACTACCACCAGTATCATTACTACTTAATTCTTTACCCTTTAAGAATTCTAAAGTATCATCATTGATACTCGAAATGTTCTCAGTACTTTTACTAGCTTGTTGGATGTAACTTTTTATACCTTTCCTAGCATCCAGAGTTCTGGAATCTGTACTTCTAGTGGGTTCAAGTTTTATATCAGGAACCAGAACGGGTTGAATATTATAGACACTTTTAGGTCTTGGTTTAGGTTCATCTTTTTTCATTAACAATTTTGATTTATCAATTGATGCAAATGGGTCTTTTTGTGATGATGTATTTCTTATAGCCAATTGTGGAGAACTTTGGCTATGAAGATGATTAACCACTGGTTTAGGTGGAGCAACTGGTGGTTTTTCAAGTACTGAAGCTGGAATATAATTAGGAACTTTAATGTGCATCATGTTACAAATTTCTTCAAGTAATTGAACTGCATTTGGTCTTCTTCTAGGATCTTCTCGAAGACAACATTTGATGATATTCTTTAACCTCGAACTAAACATTGATCCAGGCATATTATGGGGAAGTTTCAATTGACAACGAAGAATCAGTTGTTCTAATTCTGGTAATGAATTATGTTGAGGCAGTTCAAATGGTGTAGTATAATAACATAATTTATATAAGAAACAACCCAACGCCCAAATATCAGATTTATCATCAATAGGGAACCCCCTTGAAAGATCAATCATTTCTGGTGCACGATATTGTGGAGTTGTATGTTGCATAATATCTTCAAATAAATTATGACTTTCTTGAGCATTTTTGGGAACTGGGGCATAAGGAACTGCTGAACCAAAATCACATAACTTATAAGTACCAACTTCATCAATTAAAACATTTTCAATCTTAAGATCTCGATGAATTATTGGTGGTTGTAGATGATGACACATAGTAACACCTAAAGTGATATCTCTCATTATTACCAAGATTTCTTGCTCAGTTAATTTATTAGTTAATCTTGTATTCATGAAATCAATCAATCCGTTACCTGAACAATATTCCATCAATAAAAACACTTCATATTTCCCAGTGTCATTCAATCTTGATGCATGTGAGTCTATATACGATACAATGGTGGGATTGCCTCTTAAACGTTTCATGGCATCAACTTCTTGTCGAAGTAAGTTCAATTGAACTTTACTAGGAACTGCCACTCGTTTTAAACATCCAATGGTTGATCCCCGGAATGGTGGAGATATATTACATAAATAAACATAAGCAAACCCTCCTTGACTCAAGTACTTGACAATTTGGACTTTATGTGAACCCACAGTAAGATTGGTCCCTGGGGCGTATGAACCTGGTGGGATCATCTATTATTAGTGTATGAGGTTTGGTGAGGATTTCGTGAGCATTTATTACGAGATATGACTATGAGCCTTGTAAGAGAGTAGGACAGTTTACCATCAATTGAAGGGGAGAGATATTCAATCACCGACTGTGTTATATTGAAGGAGGACTTTATGGGCTAATAATGTTCTATGAGCTGAAGGTATTGTGAACCTGGAGAATAGGGGCTTAATCATTATAACTACAGTAAGTTAGGTGTCAGTGAGTTTAGGGTAACAAAGTTTTCTTAAAAGACGCCTAATTCACCAATAACCCCATAATACACTCCATATCCAAAAACAAAAGAATTAGTTCAATGTCAGCTAAAGATTTAATATCTGGTTCATTCCACTTTCATCACTCAAGTCTCTGCAAACCCGCGATACAATCTCATCGCAATGAAACTCTACTTTGAAGCAGAAAAGTTCATTAAAATATCTGATAAGGGAAGTATCCAAAGTCGAATATTCGCCGACAAGAAACTTAGCAACCCTAAACATGTTTTTGCTTTAGTAATTTCCACATTGAAATTCAAAGATTATATCCTAAAGATTATCAAGAGCTCTAAAGTGAAAGAGGCTCCTAATATGAAGAAACTCAAAGTTAGTGAGGAATTGCTTATCTTATTGACACATGATTTGTTATTTTCAGCCAAAGGAAGGATTCAGCTGGGTAAACATCCCATAAAAGATGCATTTTTGCTGAACAAAACTAGACTACATTCCGAATTCATTAAACTTAAATTGAAATATAAGGTCACTAATATTAATGATTTACCTAATTTAAGAGGTGTTGATGATGAAACTCCTATCAGATGGTTCAGAGTGAACACTATCAAAACAACTGCAAAACAATTGTTTGACAAACATCCATTCTTTCTGGATTTGCAACCAGTTAGCCTGACTGAAGAACTTAAACCCGGTACAATTTATACAGATGATTACATCCCCAATCTATTTGGTGTTGATCCCAAGGAAAAGGTCATGACTACAGAGGCTTACAAAACAGGTCAAATCATCATTCAAGATAGAGCATCATGTTTCCCTGCTCACATTCTCTTTAACGATGAAAAACTTAAACCTAAATATGTTATAGATGCCTGTGCGGCTCCTGGTAACAAAACCACTCATATAGCGTCTTATTTGAATAAGGAAAGTGATGATGTAGTGTATGCATTTGAAAGAGATACTAAAAGAGTAGAAATTTTAAAGAAAATGTGTCGTACTGCAACTACCAAACCATTAATTCAAATCACTCACCTTGATTTCTTGAAGACAGATTCTGATGATTTCAAAGATGTCACAGGGTTAGTCGTTGATCCATCATGTAGTGGGTCGGGGATTTTCGGTAGAGCTTTAGAAGATTCTTATGAAGAAGAAAAGCAAGAAATTAATGTTGAAAGGTTACAGAAATTATCTAGATTTCAATTCAAAATCATGAAACATGCATTGCTGTTCCCACTGGCCGAAAAGGTGGTTTACTCTACTTGTTCAATACATGCTGAAGAGAATGAACGTGTAGTAGTGGACTTGTTATTGGACGAAGATATAAAAAAGTATTGGGAATTAGCCCCTAGAGAGGTGGTGATTCCTAATTGGGAACGTAGAGGATGGGAGACTGAGTTTACTTCATTAGCAATTGATAAAACTATTGAAGAATTGGCTGGAGGTTGTGTTAGGGCTTTGCCTAAGGAAGATGGAGGTATTGGATTTTTTGCTGCTTGTTTTGTGAGGAAACACACCACAGGACCCGGAGTTGAGGATAATGAAGAGGAAGAGAAGGGAGCCGGGGTTGATGAAGAAGAGGAAGAGGAAGAAGAGGAAGAGGAAGAGGAAGAGGAGGAGGAAGGAGAAAAAGAGTCAGAAGATTCAGGTGCAGAAGAATGGACAGGATTCTCTTAATGTATATAGTCAATATAATCTAAAAACGTTTGATAATATCATTAATAACTTCATCAGTAGATGAGTTACCACCTAAATCAGGAGTCTTGATTTTATCTTCAACTAAATTAGCATCAACAGCTTCATAAATCTTAGCAGCAGGTTCGGAATGACCCATGAATTCTAACATTAAAGCAGTTGATCTAATAGTAGCAATTGGGTTGGAAATACCTTTACCTTCAATATCTGGAGCTGATCCATGACATGGTTCACCAATAGCAAAATCTTTACCAACATTAGCGGATGGAACAACCCCTAAAGAACCAACTAAAGCAGCAGCACCATCACTTAAAATATCACCATATAAGTTAGGAGCAACAACAACATCAAAAATTTCAGGTTCTCTAAACATACGGTAAACCATTGAGTCAACGATTTGTTCTTTATAATCAATGTTACCATATTCAGCAGCATTGGCGTCATAAACATTTCTACAAACTTCTCTGAATAAACCATCAGATTGTGATAAAACATTGGATTTATGAGTTACAGTAACTGATGGTTTAGAGTGTAATGAAGCAACAGATGAATTGTTTCTGATGGTTTGTCTTTGTAAAGCAATATCATAAGCCATTTTAGCAATATTGGTAGTAGCAGTTTCAGTAATTCTTTTAATAGCTTCTGCTACTCTAGTACCATCTTGAGCTTGATAAGTTTTTTCTTCTTTGATATAAAGATCTTCAGTATTTTCTCTAACAATAACCATATCAACTGGTCTACCACCACTAACAGATTTAACAGGTCTAACGTTAGCGTATAAACCTAATTTCTTTCTCAATGCAACAATTGGTGATGAATAACCTGCTACTTTAACACTTGGACTTGATACAGCACCAAATAAGGCACCATCACACTGTTCCTTTAAAATCTTAACAGTTTCATCAGGTAAGGCAGTACCAGTTTTTTGAAATAATTCAAACCCAGCTTCTAAATTTACAAATTCAAAATTTAAACCATATTTAGATGGTAAATTCTCTAATACAGCTTTACCAGCAGGAATGACTTCTCTACCGATACCATCACCAGGGATTAACCCGATTTTGATATTAAGTGGTCTAGCAGTGGAAAACGCACGAATTGACTTTGCTCTTAACATTTTATGGCTATATAAATGAGTTTTATTAAACTTGGGGTTGATAAGAATGAGACAAATTTGGACCGAAATTTTTCGGTTGAATTTTTCATTTAGATCTGTGCGATTGATCCATTGAGTCATACAAATCCGATACGGTGGTAAGAAGTGGTTTTACACATCATATGATGGAAGTACATGGATATTCTAAAATGAAACCAAAGAGAACTACAACAAGAGAACAGTGAAAAAAAATACAGAAACAGACATCGTCTGACATATATACAAGATCATCTATAATTAATCACTTCCTTTAACAATACCAACTTTAGCAGGTCTTAAAACTCTTGAATTCAAAGTATAACCTGGTTGTTGAACATGGAAAACCGTACCTGGTTCTTTATCAGGTTGAGGGATCTCAAAAGTAGCTTCATGATGATTTGGATCAAATGGTTCACCCATTGGATCAATTTTAGTGATACCATGAGTATTTAAAGTTTTTTCAAATACTGATCTGGTCATTTCAACTCCATCGTATAAGTTTTTAACTTCTTCATTGGTTTTCAAAGTATCTTCTTTGACTGATTGTAAAGCTAAACCGAAATTATCTAATGATACAATTAAATCTTTAGCGAATTTTTGAAGGGCAAAATCTCTAGCCTTTTGAATTTCTTTCTTGGTAGATTCTTGTAAATTACGGAAATCAGCAACGGCTTTAGCATAATGATTTTTCATATCAGCTAATTGTTTATCTTTTTCATTGAGTTTGGCTTGAAGTTGAACAATTGGGTCATCTTCCTTTGGTTCTGGAGTTTCTTCAACCGGTTCTTCAGGTTTAGATTCTGGTTCTTTTTCAGATTTAGTAGAGTTAAAACGTAAAGTTTGATATTTAAATGATGGAACAGTTCTAGTGATATTGACACTAGTTCTTAATGGTAAAGCTCTTGAAGCTCTTAAGCCATATGTTAAACTTCTTTGGAGATTCATTGTATGTTGAAAATTTTCGTGATGAGAATTAGTGCGTGAACGTCATAGTGCCAAGGGTCTATTGACCAATATATCAACTATTTCAGATATATCCAACTCTATAAATATCTTTAAACGGTCCAAACATAAAACATCATCAATTAAATCTAACCATTGAATTTGATCTTTAATCTTGCTCTAAGCTTCAAACTTTAAATTATCACGTCACATGACTTATACAGCAAGCAATTGGGGTATTAGCCGGAAGTAGACCAACAAAGAATTATAGATATCCAGGTTTATAGGTACAGACAATTTGAAACTGTAATGGGATATTTCCATACTAACTCCCTACCCCCATAATTCCAACCCCACTATAAATTAAATCGCCGCCCTGCTGCAAATATATGTTCTCCGTCACACGACCTTAGTCAGGGGCGAGATAACGGATCAAATTACTTATCACTTACACCTTAAGTAGAATTAACTTGAACTATGTCTAATTCAGTAATTACCAACGAAAATTCAGAAATGCCTAGAGAGTTTACTCTCAAAGAAGGAGAACAAATGGAAATTCAAAGAGGTTCATTGAAGCATACTGAAAGAACTCCAGGGGTTAATAATTTAGTATTCTATCATAAACAACTTTCAAAGAATCATGCCATTTTAAAAGCTGAAAATGGTAAATTGTTCATTAAAGATTGTAATTCGAGTTTTGGGACTGTTGTTTCAGGGTTTCTTATTAAACCTGGAATGTATCAAGAAGTATTTAATGATAGTACTATTGGATTTGTAGTGGGTAAATCATTTGATGCAATTAGTGAATTATTATCACAACCTGGTGGATATAAGATTAGCCTTGAAGATTGTGATAATCCCAAAGTTATGATGCAATTCAAATTGCATCATGTGGTTGAAGGTAATAATTATCATGTTCTGCTTAGTATGATTCTGAAGACTGATAGTGATAAGGATATTATTGAGAGTGATTCGGATGAGGGGGATGAGGTAGTAGGTGAATTAGAGGATGATTATGGTTCTCAAGATTCTGAAGGAGATCTATCAGATGAGGAGGAAGTGGAGGATGAGGAAGGAGCAGAGGACGGAGAAGAAGAAGACGAAGATCATCAATCCGACTCCGATTCTGATGCTAATTCTGAAGAATCTGAACTTGAGCAACTTGAACCTGACCCAGAAAGAACCGTTACTGCCCTTTATGGAAATGATGAACGCTCTGATAAGTTTGCTAGTCAAAGAGAAGAAGCTTGGATTTCTTATTTTACATGTCCTAATATAGGCACTTTTGACTGTGATAGATCAGATGCTGAATCTTCTGATTATTCTGATGAAGAAAGTGAATCTTTTGATCATATTGATTTATTAGAATTTATGACAACTCATTATCCTGAAGGCGATGATAAATCCACTGATGAATGCTTTGAAAGTGATCCTAGCGATTCTGAAGACGAGGAGGATCATGAAGTTTCTGATGATACTGAACAAATTATCTATTTTAGTGAACCAAGTAATACTATTGTCTATGTTGATGACTCAAGTGATGGAGAACATGAAGAGGATGAAGAAAGGTTAGGAAATGATGGAGAAATTTATTACTCTATGGATAAACCTCAAACTATGAGCAAAACCATCCTCAAAGAACTTGCTAAAGGTTTGGGTTACAGTATACTTACTATTATAATTCTCGGTGTTTATGGGTCTTACGTGCAAAATTAATTACTGTATGTTTAGACAAAATTAATTACTGTATGTTTAGGTTTGGTTTGGTTAGGTTAGGTTATTGGTTAGTTTGGTTTAATATATGATACTGTTACTGATATACATTATACTACAAATTATTGACCCTCTTTATTGTTGTTGCTGTTGCTGTTGTTGCTGTTGTTGAACTCTTCTCTGTTGATTAAGTAATTGGATTTGCTTCAATTTCTGGAAATATGTAGGGAATTTTTGAAACAATTGTTGTTGAAGAATCTTAGCTTGTTGTAAAGCTTGTTGTTGTTGTTGTTGAGACAATCTTGTTTTGTTAGGGGTTACTCCAGTGTTTCCCATCATCAAAAGAGCACTCATCTTTCCTTGTAATTGTTTGAACATTTGTTGTTCTTGAGGGTTTAAGGTGGTTTGGAAGATTTGTTGCTGTTGTTGTTGCATCATTTGTCTCATTTGCTGAGTTTGGGCTGATTGTGGTCGACTAGACGAAGCATCAGGAGTTCCACCATTAGTTGATGATGATCTATTTTGAGCTGGTTGTTGTGGTTGCTGTGGTTGTTGATTCATAAATTGTTGATTTTGTCCATTCATTGGCATTTGTTGTTGCAATTGTTGCATTCTTGGATTACTTACACTTCTTCCCATATTATTAGGTTGTGAGTTACCCATTTGTGGTGATTGGTAAGGTTGTGGTGAATATTGCATTTGTGATACTTGCGGTGACATCCTTCTTCCCATTCTTTGAGGTTGCTGTTGTTGTTGTTGATTGAAATTTTGGTTGAAATGTTGGCTTTCTGGTTGTGGCAGTTGAGTTTGACGTTGGACTTGAGCTTGGACTTGAGCTTGTTGAGCAGCTTGAGCTTGTTGAGCTAATTGCAGCTTTTGTTGTTGTAATCTTAATTGATGTTGTTGAAGCTGTTGAGCTCTTGCATTCTGAGCTCTTTGAATATTAGCATTGTTAGCATTGTTAGCACCACGAGCCTGTTGTGGTTGTTGTAAAGGTTGTGATGGTGTTGGTACACTAGGAGCTGGTTGAACTGGTGCAGCCGGAGCTGGTTGTCCTAAAGTAGGGGTATTGCCATTCATTAATTTCTCTGGACTTCTACCATTAATCGAATTATTTTGATTAATTGTATTAATCCCATTATTACCAGCCATGGCAACTGTTGCATCTCTTTGAGCCTTTTGAGCTTCTTTACGTTTCCTAATATCTTCAATAAATCTTAATCTCATAAATTGTCCAGTAGTTGGAACATTAGTAGATGAAATCGTTGGTACTTCCTTTTTACTTTTAGTTTCAGGCCCAACTGTATTGGATCTTGAACCTGGTGTTAATGGTGTACCAACTCCACTACCACTTGAATTATTGTTATTGGTAGATTGATTATTATTATTATTTACATTATCGATTACCATTAATTTTCTTTCCAGCTCATCAGTCTTCTTGTATTTGTTGGATAACAAGAACATGATTTCTTCATAATCTGATGATTTATGTAATATCAATTCTTCTTGATGTAATTTCCTAAGAGGTTTATCAACTTCTTCACGATGCAGGTAAACCAACTTATAGTCTTGAGTTTCTTGGTCGAAAACTTTTTTAGGGTACTCCAGTTCAGGGTGTAAATAATCTTCTTGGAGGTAAGGATTTAAAGGTACTGATAAATTTAATTTTCTATTAGTTAATGTAAGAATTTCTGATTCCATTTGTAAAGCTAATTGATCAGTAAATCTAGTCAATGCTGAGTCAGTATGGAAAAGTAAATCATAATAAAGTGATAATTGAGTTGGTTTTAAAACAGTTCTATAAGTTTTGGGTTTAGTAGATTTTGGTTTTTCTTCAGTTGATTCTGTGGTTTCTGAAGATGTAGTTGGTTCAGGTTTTCCAGTTTCAATCATATTTCTGTGATCATAAACTTGAACTATCAAACACCCATCATATGATTTAATAGCAAAATCTTTAATAAGTTCACTCATTTCCATAGGTATCTCTTCTTTAAGAATATGATGTAAGAAATCTTTAATCATAGGTGAATCTTTAGGCACTATATTTGAACCTTGATTGTTATTGAATTTGAAATGATTTTCATAGATATGGAAATTCAAAGAAGCTGGTTGATTACTGAATCTTTTCAAGATTTCTTCTGATGTTGTTGGAAATTCAAAGCCTTTACCACTCTTTAGAAGTTTCTGTAATTGGAGTTGTCTTAATTGTTCTTGAGTTGGTCTTTTAACTCCATTGGAGGCCACAGCATTAGGATCACTCATCTTAGTCAGGTCCTAGCTTGATGGCGTTTGATTAGATTGGTATGATGATGATAATGAGGTTCTTTTAGTGTTGTAGCTTCCTAATTTTTGCGCGAGTTGATGTACTCACAGGTATAGAATTCTGACCATACTCGTGAAAGCGTTACTAAGGAGATGAAGTAAATATCTCGTTGATATATAAATCTTTAAGGACTACCAGAAATACTTTCACCGATATAGAAGGATAGAAAAAGAGGGTAAAAATGCCTGGTTTGTGCATTATGACTATTATACAGTTCTATTGAGCATATGATTCTCTTGGAAACACGTCCACATCAACTAATCTAATTCTTATTTATAGCTTAAACTTATGTAGCAAAAACTCATGTAGCAAGCTTACAAATCGGAAGCATCATTGGTTAAACAAAATTGTAATAATTTATGTAATTTCAACCTATCATTTTCATTAAAAATCCATAACCCATATATATCACCAACTAAATTCTTTACAATAATTAAAGAATCGTTCAATTCAACATTCATACCGGTTATTCCTGAATTATTCACACCATTAGGGAAATAATGACTAGTAACATTATTAGGTAATAATCCTATTGAAAATAATTCAGGGTTAGCTCTATTCAATAATATCAATCCATAACAGAACAAGTTTTGTAAATCTTGTAAATTTGGATTTGGTGTATTAGGAACTTTAAATTCCCTTAAATAAAGTGCTAAACTTCCTTGGAAATCAGTCTTTATCCATTGTTCATTAACTTCATCAAATTTATAAATTACACTATATGCAGTTTGGTATAAGATTTTCTTGATATTTGGATCATATCGACTTATAACATTTAAATTTAATGTGCTTTTATAAAGTTCTAGAGCTTTTTTTCTAGATAATTTCTCTTCTGGTTTCTTATTAGCCTTAGCCATAGTTACCAGCCTTTGAATGAAATGTTAACAAAAATGCGACAACCTCAAAGTCGGTGGGAAGTCGGTGCAGTGTGAGATGGTGACATTGGAGCAATAGTGGATCGCACAATCATCAGTTTATAAAGCTAATTAACAGCGGAGTTAAGTTATTATAAATAATCCATTGAGTGTTTCTTAATAGTTTTTCAAGTTTAAAATGTATACAAGTTTATCAAGAACCATTGCTAGAACTGGAATTCGTAATTTCCATTCAACTTTACCATCATTTGTTAAAGTCGGTGATAAAATCCCACTGACTGGATTATTCTATCAAAGTCCTGGTAATGAAATTAAACTTTCTGATGAATTATCTTCAGGTAAAAGTGTAATTGTTGGTGTACCAGGTGCATTTTCACCAGGGTGTTCTAAAGATCATGTTCCAGGTTATTTAAAGAACTTGAGAGCTTTTAATGAAAAAGGCTACACTAAATTATTTGTTGTTTCAGTTAATGATGCTTTTGTTATGGATGCTTGGTCTAAAGATTTAAAGGAAAATACTATATCTGATGAACAAGTTAAATTTTTAGCTGATCCAAAAGCTGAATTCACGGAAGCTTTAGATGTAAAATTCGATGCTTCAAAATTCTTCGGTAATGAAAGATCTAAGAGATATGCTCTTTTAGTTGAAGATGGAAAGGTCACTCAAGCTTTTGTTGAACCTGAAAATACTTCAATTGATGTTTCTGAAGCTACAAAAGTATTAGATAAGGCTTAATTGAACCTGAGCCCAGCGAAGGTGAAGAGTAACCAATTCGTCTATAATTAGTTGACTGAGAGTAGATAGAACTAGAGATTATGTCTAGATGTAGAAATCAGAATGCACGTTCCTTGATCTTAATTCATCCAAAGAGAAACTCAAATTTATATCACTATATCTTACCTTATCCTTTTCCTTTTCCCTTCAATTGCCCTAGTAATTCATATATCACAGCTTCATCTTAGATCTATTAGCATACTGCCTACCTTTACCAAGCCAGGTTTAGATTAAACTATGCTCGAGCTCCAAATTCCATGTGGAGATGTTCAATTACTGCTGACTTGTAGATAAGTTTGAATTACTCAAAATTTCGCAGCTATGTTAAAATACCTAAAGTTGATTCCTATTAGATCTTACTCCCAATTCACAAAATCAGATATCAATATAGCCAAAGAATGGTTGGAACATATAACAATGGCTCGAATTCCCACCCACGATTTTGATATCTCCTATTCCAGAGCTTCAGGACCAGGAGGTCAAAAAGTAAATAAAACATCATCAAAAGTTACATTATCAATGGAACCTGAAAAATGGTTGAGTCAAGATAGTTGTTATTGGATACCACCCCCTATCAGAGAACAATTAGAAGAGAGGAAGATCAGATATGAAACCAAATCTGGGGGGCTTTTGATCCAAAGTGATAGTACCCGTAATAGAGATATGAATTTAGAGCATTGTTTTAATAAACTTATAAATGAAATAAAAGCAAAAGCCTATTTCGAAGGGCAAGTGAGCGATGAAGATCAATTGAAGTGGGAAGAGATCAGGCAGAAGTCCAAGGAGAGAAGATTATTGGATAAGAAGAAACAAGCAGATAAGAGAAAGACCAGATCAAAGAATTTTGATATTTGACTCTGTGCCTGAGCGTCAGCAAAGGTGAAGACAATGATTTACTGACCCTACGTATTAAATGTAGAGTTATATTGTCAGAATTAACGAATGTATGATATATAGATAAACAAAGAAATATTTTGTGTAGCTCTGATTATCTCTAAACTATGAAAACTAAGAACCTCAAGAAGTGCGACCAACAACATGTCTACGAGGTTATCAAAGAGTATCGAACAATGCTCAGAGAGTATCAGTTCATTGATAGATCAGCTTGTTGGAGAAGACTTAGTGTTAACCGAAGCTACGCCATGGACAAAATTTGACGGACAAACGGCGTCAGATATTGATTTAAATGATATTGATTATAATATTCAAATTGAAGATGATGAACACAAAGAAGAAGTAGAAAAATTCCATGAAGAATGGGCCAGTAAAACCAGGCAATTTATATTATCTAATGCATTTTTGAATGTAATTCAAACTTACCTTGACCAAGTTACCAGTATAATCAAAGAAGGAACCACCGATGAAGTTATAGAGATAAACGAACATTTATTATCAAAAGACCTTAAACTGGTTTATAACCAAATCTGTTTACTTTTGGATTATTCGATATATTTGGCAGACATCAATAAAGACCATAAGAAGATATTTTACACATTATCGTTAACATGTGTTAAAACATTATTTGATATATCTACTGAACAATTAGAGATCTTTTGGTACTATTTAGAATCAAGAATTGAACTCATAAGGTCTAAAGTGTTTGATAATAAGATCGTTGGTGATAGGATTTCTGTATTAGAAATCACCAATCCAATAATTGATAAATTCTATAATCAATATGATTCTAAGAAACAGTCCACTAAGAAAGATACGTTTAACGATAATATCAACAGTAGAGTAGAAATATTTGTGAACACGTTATTTCAGCTCGAAGACAATACAGGATTGAATAAATTCTTTATATTATCCAAAAGAGAAGTACCTTCAGTATTGCCTAGGAAGGCAGAAAAATTCATCTCCGATGTTCTTTACCTTTTGAAGATAATACGTGATCCATTTGCATTCATGAAGAATGAAACCCCACGTCAAGCAAAAGAATTCAATCTCATAGCCGGTAAGATTTTTGATAAGTTAATGAAGGATGAATTGACTTATATTGCTAAGAACCCATCACTCGATAAATTCAAAGTTACTAAAAGTACGTCCACATCAGAAGGTGACTACTTAACCCAAAAATATAATAATAAGAAATACTTTCCTGAGTTATACTTCCAAAGCATGTTTAATAAAGACCCCAATTCTATAGACAAGGAAAAGATCTCTGATCAAAATTTCTTATATGATATGTTTGATGATCATACATTCAGAGAGACATTCTTGATGCAATTGTTTATATTGAGTTGTACTATTACCGAGTTAAGTAAAATGGCTAGAGAATCATTCATGTCGAAAATGCCACTGTCAGTTAAACATATCAGTGATGAAATTCCTAGTGATAATGTATTCAAGGTTTGTTATAGAATTAAAAAAGAATTATTATCACAATTACGTGTCAAAGAATCACAATTCGGATACCTTTTGATGAATATAGCTGCCACCGAAATTTATTGGTGGAAATGGTTAGTTCATGGTAAAGGTATTGATAATAAACCTTTATTAGTTGGGAAAATATTAATGGATACAGATCTTGAAGAAGTTGGAGATAAATTTTCAAAACATCGTCCTGATAAGATCGATAAGTATTTCAATAACTACGCCACGCCTCAATTATCAAGGAGAATGAAAGGTGTACGGGGTTTGAATAATATAAAAATCGTTGAAAGACCAGAATTCATGGATATTGAAGGTGATGATAATATTAATATATGGAAAAGAATTAGAAGTAAAAGGGATGTAAATTGGTTGAAATTTGGGAGTCAGGTTTCAGATGAAGTTATTCAACCGTTTAAGCATAGAGATACCGACCATAATGGTACTACCGACTCTGGTACTGAGATGGATTTAGAACCGTCTACTAAGAAACAAAAAATCGTATAGAAAAATAAACGCGTACGCATCACTAGCGCATCACTAAATCACTATGGCTAAACGAAAGCGTGGTGTTAAGGTTGGGTCGAAGGCCAAGAAGGCTAACGGTACTGCCCCTACCCAAGTCATAGAGCAGCCCACAGTACCAACTCCACAAATAGACGAAACTCAAGCAGATTCTATAAGTGAACCACTTCATATACCGATTACCGATGATTTAATTAAGGACAGACAAGTTGTATTGAACTCATCACCTATAAAGATGAGAGAGGGTGAAGAAAATGATTCAAAAGTAGAGAAGATCGAACCTAGGCCATATTCGTATAGTTTTAAGGCACTCCCAGAGACTAAAGCTTTACCAGACACTAAAGCTTTACCAGACACCAAGGCTATGGAACCTTCCCTCATAACTGAGGCTAATATAGAACCCCCAGAAATCACAACCAGCCTTAACACAAATGATATAATAAACCCAAATACAATAGAAGATCAAGAAGATATACGACCTCTTGAATCATCACCAATCAAAAAAAGATGTGTGGCATTCTCAGATGATCTTGCAAGTGATTTACCTATAACACCAGAACCCAAGAAACTCAAACCAATAATATTGAGTGCCACCCCCAAAAAATCAATTTTGAAGCTCAATGTGGAAGAATCACCTAGATCCAAAGCTCAATCGTCTAAAGAAAAGTTTCATCCTGAATTAGCATCGTTTTGGACTAGTGGGAGTATAATACAATTACCACCAGGATCTGAGAATTTAGAACCATTGATCCTTGGATGCATTAACGTATTAAAGGATAAATCATTTAAATTAAGATTTGAAGTCTATGCTACATTGAATCATAATATAAGGTACAATAATTCAGATACTTTAATATCAATATTAGTACCTATTTTCAAACAAATATCACCATCCAAACTTAATTCTCCTAGAACTAGAAGTTCACCAAAAGGTACACCTTCGAAAACCCCCACTAAGGACGATAATAATATTTCCCGACTTTCGGCGATAATACAGGCAGATATAATTGCTATAGAATCACAAATTTTCAGATCCGTTGAAGATAAAGAGAATAACCTCACCAAAGTAGATCCATTCTCCAATAGAATAATTGGTCAAGCTTTGAAACTTATATTGCAATTCATTACGGACCCACAACTTAATAATTACCTCCCTGTTGATGATGTCAGATGGTTCTATTATCATTCATCTACAATTATAGTCAATCCTGATATCTCCAAAAGTTTATTAGTTCCATATCTTAATATCATCAAAGATAACCATTTCACTAACAAAAGAAAGAGATTGATCTTTGAAAGCCCTACAGGTGTTGATATACCTGAGCATATGCTTCATGCTATTATTAACATGAAGACATTCCCTAGTTGTTCAATCATTCAGGAGAAGATTGTAGCCTTGAAGAATTTGATCACTAATTTTCCTTCGACCATCACCACTCATTTTAATAATTGGTTTGAAGATTTCTTATTCAATTTATTAACCATGAATAGTCCTGTTTATAATAAATGTGTGGTATTAGGGATTCAAACATTAATTGAATGTACAAGGGTGTTAATGAGTAATAAAGAAATTCAATTTATGGTCAAGGATATTCTTAATCGTCCTACTCGTAAAGAAGTTTCACTTACTGATGATGTTAAATTATCATTAGAATTCAATCCTGCAGTTACAAACTTTGACCTATTAATTAATACTTTAGATGAATGGATATCCACCAAAAGATACAAAGAAGCAATGGATTTATGGTCAAGTTTAACTCTTTTATATGGTAATTCAAAATGGGATAAATTCGATAGATGGTTAAGCATATTCAAAGTGTGTTTGTTAACAAATGATCCAATAGCTCATCAATGTGCTATTAATGCCTGGAGAGCTATAGTTTATAGAGTTTGTTCCGATCCATGTTTTAAAGACCCAAAAAGCCCTGAGTTTCAAGGACAAATTAATCTTTTATTAAGTCTTTTAGATTGGAAGACTCCAGAGGCCAATACTACCGACACTTTAGTTATAGGAATTCTCTATAATGTTTTCAATAATGAGAATATGGAGTTCACAGTTTATTGGGACCTGATTATTATACCAATTTTTCAAAAATTTTACTTCCATGAATCATCATCTAAACTGACAAAGTTATTAGGATTCAAATTACTTGTTAAAATTCTCAAGAGGTCAGGTAATGGAGGTTATAACCCTATCAAATGTTTGAATGAAGTGCCGTTGAATGAACTTAACTCATTAAATCAAAGTTGGGCTTGTCAGAATTATGAAAGGATTTTTGATCTCTTCACTATGGCATGTAATCAACCAACCATCAAATCTGGATTCAAATTGACTTTATTATCGTCATTTTGTTATTTAGTTAAATCAGAGATTAATATTGATCCTAGTAGTCCACGTTGTGTAAACTTAAGAATCAAAGTTTATTCCATGTTAGAATACTTATTAAAGAATGATCATATTTTGAATGAGAATATCATTAGATCTTTCACCAGTTTAGCAGATGTGTTTGGTTTAGAAGTTCTTGCTGATTCTTCTAATGGTGTTTATGATTGTATTAAATTAATTGTTGAAAAAATCATTGGATTAAATCATAATGAAATCGATGCTGTGGTACTTAAATTCTTAGATTCAATTGATAAACAAAATTGTTTGCCTTTAATTGTTCATTTATATAATTTGGGTGTCAAGGCCGATAAAGTTACAGCTTCATTAGTTTCATCAAGAATAAAGTTCTGTAAGGTTAATATCTCCTCACCTTACGAACTTCAGCAAGCAGGAATATTATTATCAACCGTATCTGATTCATTCAATGGGTTTGCCAAAACCATTCTTCAGGAAGTTGTTCTTTTAAAAGAAGATAAATTTGTTCAAACAATCGAAACTTTAGGTGTTCATAAATGGACTATGCCTGCTACTCAATTCTACTTGCACTTGACTGCAAATGCCCCATTGAAATTTATCTTTGATATGACTTGTGTTTTCATTCAACGTAAATTAGATAAAAATGATCCGGACTGTTTTGAACTTATAAACTTTTTGGTCGCTAACAAAATGCATAAAGTTATTTTTAAAGTCAGTTCTGGGATATTTCAGGCTTACCAGAGTATGAGAGGCTTTTATCAATTCGAGTTTCGTACAGCTTGGAACATTTGTTTAAAGCAGATTAAGGAAAATGGTGAACCGATGGAAGAGTTATTATGGCAAGGGTATGAGATGGGTATTGAACCTGATTTTTTCGATGAAGAAATTGGACTGGTGTTGCAGAGGTTGATTGAACTGAGGCAAAAGGGAGATATCGTAAAGGAATTACCAAAGGAAATGTCTAATATTGATAGTTCAATTGATGACCTCGAGAATCCGTCAGTAGCAAGTGAACATATGGAATCACAGGATACAATTTCAGAAGACAATTCGGCGGGTTCTTTACAAGTGAAGGGTTCGTTAGAGGTTAATGATGAACCTGTTGAATCTTTTGAACCTGTTGAGCCTGTTGAGCCTGTTGAGCCTGTTGAGCCTGTTAATATCGAGCCTGTTAAGGAGGGGCCTGTTGAAGTAATCGATTCTTTAGGACTTGTAGAATCTGTGGATCCAATGGAACCCCCAGAAGTTGGCGAAACTACTGCAGTTGAACATGCTCCCGAATTTGTCCCTGAGCCTTCCCCTGAGCCTGCCCCTGAACTTACTGAACTTCATGAAATAGCTACCGAACCTGCCCCCGAAATTGATAATAACCCCGGCGAAGTTCCTAAAACCCCACAAAAGGAATCAAAAACTCCTACCAGAAAATCTAAAAGAAAAACACCAGACCCTGAAAAGTCTAAAAAAAGAAGTCCTGACCCCGAAGATAGACCTAAAACCAGAAGTAAACGTCACAAAAGTCAAACTCCTGAACCAACCCCATCAAGACTTGAATTAATCTCACATTTATTAAATGAAGTAACAGATCATGATGTTGAAGAATATAAGAATCTCAAGGATTTGGAAATGGATATGTTGAAATTTCTTCTATACTTAAAACAAAGAGCATAATATATAGCATTAGTACTGGAAATTCTCTATCTCTTAAGTTATGGCGGTGTCGGCTTGATAGTGAGCAGAGTTGATAGTGAGAAAGAGACATCGCAAAATCTCATCATGGGTAGTAAACGTAAAAGAGATTCACCTAAACCCAGGGTGACGAAAAAACAAAAGAAAGCAGCAGTTGCTGATCAGGAACTTCTAGCAGGGGAGAATGTTTTCGATGCATTAAGTTCTGATAATGAGCCAGAAGATTTGGTTCTAAATGAGAATGATAGCGATAGTGAGAGTGGTGATGAGGAAGACGATGATGTATTTATAGAGTCAGATGGAGAAAACAATGGAGTCAGTAATGATGTAGAGGAAGCTGACATAATAATATCAGATGGAGAAGGATCAGCAGAAGATGAAGACGACTCTCAAGACGACACTCAACATAATAAAGAATCTAATATAAGAAACGACTTGACTGGTAATAAAGATTTCATTGGGTTTGGGTTTGAATCATCTGAAGAAGAAGAAGGTGATTACCTGGATGATGGGGTATTAAGTAATGATGGAAACACACAAATCAATGTGAAGAATTCAACTCTTTACCCATGGATTAAAGCACATGATCATCTGACACAAAAAGAAATTGCCGATTGGTTAACTATGGAAATCAAAGATTTTGTCAATTACATATCCCCTGCCAAAGATGAAATCATCATGAGGAATATGGTTGTGAAAAAATTGCAGAAATACATTAATCAATGTTGGCCTGATGCAGAAGCTCACGTGTTTGGATCTTACGCCACAGACCTTTATTTACCAGGTTCAGATATCGATATGGTAGTGATATCTCAAAACGGAGACTGTGAGCAAAGGCACAAACTATACCAACTTTCGTCATATTTAAGACAACATAATCTTGCTAAAGAGATAGAAGTTATCACTGGAGCTAAAGTTCCTATTATTAAATTTGTAGAACCAGAAAGTAATATTCAAATTGATATATCATTTGAAAGAACTAACGGTTTAGATGCAGCAAGAAGAATAAGGAAATGGTTAGAATCAACTTCAGGGTTAAGAGAATTGGTTATGGTTATAAAACAATTTCTTAGAAGCAGAAGGTTAAATAATGTTCATGTTGGAGGATTAGGAGGATATTCTACTATTATACTATGTTATCATTTCCTTAAATTACATCCACGTATTGCTTCCAATACTATGAGAATTCTTGATAATTTAGGGGCTCTTTTAATCGAATTTTTCGAGTTATACGGAAGGAATTTTTCTTATGATAATTTAATCCTTGCCATTGACCCAGAATCTGATTTACCAAAGTACCTCAAGAAGTATAAATATTCTTCATTATCTACTAGTAAAAATCCATTTTCTTTAGTGATACAAGACCCTGATGATGCTGATAATAATATCACTAGATCATCATATAATTTAAGAGACATCAAGAAAGCGTTTGGTGGAGCTTATCAATTATTAACAGATAAATGTTATGAACTTAATGGTGCTACTTATAAAAAGAGAATTGGGCAACTGATTTTAGGAGATGTGATTAAATTCCGAGGAAAGGAAAGAGATTTTAATGATGATAGAGATTTAGTTATTAATCATGCGTTAGTTAAACATGATGATGGAGAGGTTGTAACTGTGAAGGAAGTTAAAGTTATAGAGAAGGATAAGAAGAGAAAGATAAAAGAAGTAAAGAAAGAAGTAAAGAAACAGAAAACCAAACCATCTAAAGAAGTTATAACTATTGACGAACCTAAAGAATATTATTCAGAGGTGACTATTGATACAGAAGATGAAGATAGACCAAATAGTTTGCCAATCAAACCAAAACCAGATACAAAACAGAGTGGAAAGGATGCTTCTCATTATATAAGCATAGATTCAAGTGAAAGTGAAGAGGAGACTAAGCCTACACTTGATAAAGAAGCTAAAAGAATCTATTGGCAGCAAAAAGGGTTAGAGTTATAGTACGATGTATGATAGTTTCATACGTAAATGATAAATGTAAATATTATGTATATATTACAATGATAAATCAATGTCTAATATTGTTTAGCTGTACTGTTTTTAACAACATGATCTAGTTTCTCTGAATTGACCATTTAGGAAAATCTTGGATTTCTTCTTATTGATACTTTCAGTTCTTAACGTTTCATAATGATCATCAAAAAATTGTTGCGGTATCTCGTCTATGATGTAATTGAAAATATCATCAATTCCTTCACCAGTTTTCGAACTAGTAAGGAAGTTTTTGATCAGAGGGTTCTGTTCAATGAAGTCTTTGACTACTGTTAGGTTGGGATTAGGGCTTAAGTCTAGTTTAGTCCCCACCAATAAAATCTTAATTCCTTCATCATTGGCTTCATTATTTAACTTAATTTGCTCTATCCAATACTTGGCCTTTTCAAAACTTTCTTCATTGGTCAAATCATAGCAAACCAATGATACTTTAGAATTCCTATAGTACATAGGAGTTAATGACCTATACCGTTCCTGACCAGCAGTATCCCAGATCTCATACTTTAAACGTTTAGATTTATCAGTAGATTCCATATCTTTGGTAATGAATGCTGCACCAATAGTATTGGCTATATTGGTATCGAATTGACTGGTGGTAAACCTATGAACCAATGAAGTCTTCCCCACCGAAGAATCTCCAAGGATTACCACTTTATACGATGGGATAGGTAATTCCTCAGGCATCCCTTATCAGCCTTTTTAGAATTCGCACACTAATTTTTTTTCTTTGTATACAATAAACAAATGACATCAAGAGCTGAAGGGTGTACCAAATGTGGTCTCTTTTCTTTAGAACCGGACTTACAAGGTAATTCGGGTACTCTTACATGTACGAAATGTGGATATGTGGCTATAGAAAACCCTATGGTTAGTGAAGTTCATTATCAGGAATCATCTAATGGGGCCACATCAGTTCAAGGAACTATGGTTGCAGCTGGTCAAGCTAGACCTAATATTGGTGGTAGACAAAACGCCTTAGATTCAAGAGAACAAACTTTGGCAACTGGACGTAGGAATATTCGAGATTTAGCTGCAGCCTTAAGGATCCCTGATTATGTTAGTGATGCAGCTTTTGGTTGGTTTAGATTGGCCTTTAATCAAAATTTCGTTCAAGGTAGAAGATCACAAAATGTTATAGCAGCATGTTTATATATTGCATGTAGAAAGGAAAAGACTCATCATATGTTGATAGATTTCAGTTCCAAATTACAAATTTCAGTATTCTCATTGGGTGCTACGTTTTTAAAAATGGTTAAAGCTTTACATATTGTTAAATTACCATTAGCAGATCCTTCATTATTCATATCCCATTTTGCTGAAAGGTTAAATTTCGATAATGATGGAGAAAATGGGAAAATCAGAGTTATTAAAGATGCTATACTATTAGCTAAAAGAATGAGTGAAGATTGGATTCATGAAGGGAGAAGACCTGCAGGTATTGCCGGAGCTTGTGTTTTATTAGCGGCTAGAATGAATGGGTTTAGAAGGACTAATAATGAAATAGTGGCTGTAGCTCATGTAGCAGAAGATACTTTACAAAAAAGATTAAAGGAATTTAGAGATACAAATTCAAGTGGATTGTCTATTAAAGAATTTAGAGAAAATCAAAAAGTTGAACCAATAAATCCTCCTTCTTTTATTAAAGGTGCTAAAACTCAAAAGAAATTGATATCTAGGTTAAAGCAGAGAACTCATGAATTGAAAACTTTCAAAAGAAGAATGTTAGGTGAGCATGCAGAGTCAGATTTTGAAGATGATGTTGTAGAGCAACCGGTTCAAGATGTAGCGGAAGAAGCAGAATCGGTTCAAGACGGAGAACCGGCTCGAGATGGACAAGCACAACCAGAACAACCCCAATCACAGCTACAAACACAACCATCAATGCGATCTCTACAAAGAAAAGCAAAACGATTAGGAGGATTAACTTCTAAAGCCGAAACCACTCAACCCAGTCCAAAACCGGTTTATAAAGGAAGTTATGCCGATATGGTTGGTGGAGTATACAAGACTCTTTTGGTTGATGTTAAGTTTACCGAACAAGAATTATCTGAACATATTGAGCGTATAACTGCACGAGATGCGGCACATTTGAATAATAAAGTTTATGTAAACCCATCAAAATCCCGTGATTTGGATAAAAGAATCGAAGAAAATAAACCAAGAGGATTGGTAAAGTTTTTACCAACGTCACAATCACTTTTGGATAAAGTCAGTTCAGAAGAAACTTTAGACGATATAGACATTGACATGGGCGATCCGGAATATTTCCATAGTGACCAAGATGCTAAGACTAAAGAGATTATTTGGGTAAGTCAAAATCAAGAATATCTTTTAGCTCAAGAAAGAAAGAGATTGAAACAAGAAGCTGATGAATTGGCAGGTAATACATCGGGTACTAAGAATAAGAAAAGACGTAAGAAGGATAAATATGATGTGGTTGCAGAAGCTGGTATTGATGTACTTACTGGTGAAGAATTGAGTGTAGAAGAAAGTGCTAAGAGAAGTATGAAGAAGAGTTATAGTTCTAAGATTAATTATGATAATTTAAGTAAGATTATGGGGTAATATATGAAGAGTTATGATGAGGCTCAAGGAGGGTGTTTTCTTCTATTTAGATTTGTACCTTTAAATATGTACGTGTAGATCCTCTAAACAAAAATCTGGCCAGCTTCCTTCCTCTAGATAAGCGACTCTAGTGAGTGCTCATCACCCAGGCGAAGATATTTTCCCATCTCAAATTCATCTCAAATTCACCTCAAATTATCTCAAACTCATCTCATCGCATCATGGCTAAGAAAAGAAGAGCAGCTATATTACCCACCAACATCATTTTATTACAAAATGTGGTGAAAAGAGACCCTGAGTCATACCATGAAGAGTTCCTTCAACAATATTCCCATTACCAATCCCTCAGAGATATTTTTTTAACTAATCCTAATTCTCATAATGAACAATTTAGTGATTTAATTGGTTTTGTAACTGCAGTTTGTAGTTGTTATCCTAAAGAAACCAAAACATTCCCTGATGATTTGAAAGGCTTACTTGCTAACCATCGTGACTTGGCTCCTGAATTAAGAGAAAAAATCATTGGTTGTTTAACTATGTTACGTAATAAAGGTACTATCAGTGCCGAATATTTGATTCAAACTATTTTCCCATTATTAACTAGTGGAACTGGAGCTCAAGGTAAACAATTAAGATCACAAATTTATCTGACACTTATAACGTTACTTAAATCAGTTAATACCGGAGCTAAAAATCAAAAAATCAATAGATCAACTCAAGCCCTTTTATTCAATTTACTTGAAAGTCAAGATGCTCAAGGATTATGGGCCACTAAATTATCAAGAGAATTATGGAGACGTGGGATTTGGGATGATTCTCGTACAGTTGAAATCATGACCAAAGCCGCTTTACATCAAGATGTTAAAGTATCAGTAGCAGGAGCTAAATTCTTCCTAGGTGCTGATAAAGAACGTGAAGAGAATTTTGAAGAAAATAGTGACGATGAAGATGGTGTTGATATGGCAGCATTAAGACATAAAATGTCAATTAATAAAAAATCTGGTAAACGTGGTAAGAAATTAGAACTGGCAGTTAAAGCTGTTAAGAAGAAGAATAATAAAACCACCCAATATTATCTCAATTTTTCAGCTATTCATTTACTTCGTGATCCTCAAGGATTTGCTGAACAATTGTTTAATAATCAATTAAGTGGTAAGAGTGCTAATAAGTATAATTTAGAACAAAAAATCTTATTTATGAATTTAATTTCAAGATTAATTGGGTCACATAAATTAACTGTATTAGGAATTTATTCATTCTTCCTTAAATATTTAACTCCAAAACAAACTAATGTTACACAAATTATGGCAGCTAGTGCTCAAGCATCACATGAACTTGTGCCACCAGAGTCCATTAATGTAGTAGTTAAAAAAATTGCTAATGAATTCGTTAGTGATGGGGTTTCAGCTGAAGTGGCAAGTGCTGGTTTAAATACTATTCGTGAAATTTTAACCCGTGCTCCACTTGCTATTGATTCAACTCTTTTACAAGATTTAACTGAATATAAAGGATCTAAAGCTAAAGCTGTTATGATGGCAGCTAGATCATTAATTGGTTTATATAGAGAAGTTGCCCCAGAAATGTTACATAGAAAGGACAGAGGAAAAGCTGCAAGTATTGAAATGAGTAATGGTAAATCTGCTATGAAGTATGGTGTTGAACAACTGACTAATTCAGTTCCTGGATTAGAATTATTAGCTAAATGGAAAGAAGAACAAGGACTTGGTGATGAAGAAAATGATGACGATTGGAATGTAGCTGAAAAGAGTGAAGGGTCAGATGATGATGAAAGTGATGTTGAAGGCAATTGGGTTACTATGGATTCTGATAAAGAATATGATGTTGATTTAGATAGTGATGATGAACCACAAGATGAAGATAATGAAGATAATGGAGAAGATTCAGATTTAGAGTTAAGTGGTGATGATGAACCTGCCACTAAGAAACAAAAACTCGAAGTTACTCAAACCAGTGATCCACAAGAAGCTATCAATGCTATTCTTAGTAGTAAGATTTTAACACCAGCAGATTTTGCCAAATTGGATGAATTGAAACTTCAAGCTGGGGTTGAAAAACAAATGGGGATTAAACATGATGATACCGTTGATTCAGATGCTCTTGTAGGGACTGTCAAATACAAACAACTTCGTGAAGAAAGAATTGCTCATGCTAGAGAAGGTAGAGAAGGTAGAGAGAAATTCGGAAGCAGAAAGGGTAAGAGAGATACTACACATAGTACTACTAATAAAGAAAAGGCTAGAAAGAAGAATTTCGTTATGATGATTCATAAGAGGAGTGTTCAAGGTAAGCAAAAATTAAGTTTAAGAGATAGGCAAAAGGTTTTGAGAGCTCATATAAGTAAGCAAAAGAGAGGTAAGGGATTTAATTAGTGATCGATTAGCTAAAGACATTATGATTTATTTTATACACGCATAGTTACTATATACACGTACACATGTAGAATTGGCCTCTAGTCGTATGGAGACTATAGAATACAGAAAGGTGCGAGACCAGTAGAGATGGTTCACTCACAGAATTGTACATTAACATAAAATACAATACAATAATACAAACTAAAACAGAATTAAATAATATCAAATGATATCATTACTAACATACAAATACACGTCTTGACGCGTCTAAAACCTAGGTCCATTCAAGGTCTAATTACCTTGTTGTTGAAGTAACTTCTTCTTCTTTTTCTTTTCCTTTTCTTCTCTACTCTTTCTCTTTTTTTCCTTCTTTTCCTTCTTCAGTAATTCATCATCAGAGTCATCATCAGATTCATCTAAATTTGTTAATTTTGGGGTTTGAGTTGGTAAATCTGAAATATAATCTAAATTACCTTGAATTAAATCAAGATTGTTTGGAATAGTAACACTTGGATCATAAACTGATTGAACATCTTTATTAGCTAATTTAGCTTTATAAGCTTCCTTTTCTTTATTATAAACTTGTAATTCAGCTTGATATTTATCTTTCCATAATTGTTTTTCAGAGTCAGTTAATTTACTCCATTTATCCTTAACATATTCATTCATTTCAATGGCTGATAATGCTGGTAAATTATTTCTCTTTCTATCTTCTCTGAGTTTTTCTCTAATATGGAAAGAGTAAGCAAAATACATAGTCAATGGTTTCTTTGGAGCATTTGGATCTCTTTCTGGTTTCTTCTTCTTTTCAGCTTTAACAGCAGTTCCACTACCGTTACCATTTTCTACAGTTGGGATCATAGCTTTAATAGTAGTGGATAAATTGTTTAAAGTTGAAACTGGTACAGTAGCATCACCATTAGTAGATTTATAATAATCTAAAGTGGCAGTGGCTGCATCGGAAGCAGCTTTAGATAATTCGAATAATGATGCAACTAATGCATCTTTTGCAGCTTTAATTTCTGCCATTGTATTAATTATTTATATTAGTTGGTATGGTAGGACAGTTGGTACTAAAAAAATAAACAACGTAGGGAGAAGTGAGGGAATTTGGACGAAGTAATTTGGTGAGTTGGGCGAAGGGGTCGCGCCTGTTGTGCCTGTTACCCGCGCCTGTTACCCGACGCAGTACTGTACGACGGTACTACTGGCCAACCGGGCGCGGGGATACCTCGTAAGTGTCGTACCCTGTGAATATTTAGTGTCCTCTCGATTGTCGTAGTAATCATCTCAATTGTCGTAGTAACTCTGTAGTACAATCTCAGTGATGAAATACGCTATAACATGTCCTGGTCAAGGTCTACTAAAATCATCAATCCTTAAACCCTATATTCGGTTCCCTATATCCTCGGTTCTTGATGAAATCAATGCTTCCCTCAATACAAACTTCACTGATCAATTGACTGATAATGATAAACTTTGGTTATCTAAAACCACTAATAGTCAACCTGCTATAGTCAGTGTCACATATATAATATACCATATAATAAAGACTCAATTTGGAATTGATTTAGCCCAGAACGCTACCGCCATCTTAGGTCATTCCTTAGGTGAGTATACGGCACATTGTTTGGCAGGAACCTTATCATTATCCTCTACTTTAAAGTTGGTCAAATTAAGAGCTCAATTAATGGAGAAACTTGATATAGAAGGGTATGGTATCAAGGTACTTTTATTCAGAAACAATTATGATCAAATCAAAGAAATATGTTCACAAAATGGAGTTCTTGCTAATATGAATAACCATCAACAAATAGTAATCTCTGGTCCTATACTGGAGTTAAATCGAACCATAGAAAAGTGTCAGGAAATAGAGAAAATAAGGTCAAAAGATTTGGCAGTTCAGATCCCTTTCCATAATTCCAAAATCTCATCAATTGAGTCAGAATTGAATTACTTCCTTAAGTCTGAATCTATTAATAAATCTACAATTCCAATTGTGTCAAACTTAACCACTAAGGTGTCATATGATATTGGCGATACAATTGCGGTGAATTCTAAACCGGTAGATTGGGTGGGGTCCATGGAATCTTTAAGTGGGTTGGGAGTCGATACGGTGATAAATTTAGGTCCATCTTCAGTACTTTATAATTTAAATAAATCATATGGTTATGAGAATTTGTTAATAGATGAGATCGATGATGAGGTGATAAAGAATATCAAGTCACGTGTGATTTAGTGGAGGAATTTAGTGGAGGGTTGGTATTCAGTGTATAGTGTATAGTAATATGGGGTATATTCGAGATTCTTCTTAATCTCCTCTAACTCAAACACTAACCTCTCGTATATAATATCTACCGCCGCACATGAGTAGACCTGGACCGGCCCGCGACTCTCCCAATCGACTCTGGTTGATTCGACTCCGTCCCACACGACTCGACCTCGTTCAACCGAGTCAAATAACACTAAAAAATTCAATTCAACCATGGCCATAATCGATGGGAAATTAATAGCTGATAATATTCGTAAGTCTATTCATGACGATATTACACAAATCCAATCTAAACATGCTGACTTCAAACCTAAGTTAACTATTATCCAAGTAGGTTCAAGACCTGACTCTTCTACTTATGTTAAGATGAAAATCAAGGCCTCAAAAGAAGCTAACATTGATTGTGAAATTATTAACTTACCTGATACCGTTAGTGAAATTGAACTTATTCAACAAATTGATAAATTAAATGCTGATGTTAGTGTTGATGGTGTTTTAGTCCAATTACCAATTCCAGATCATATTGATGAAACTAAAGTAACTAATGCTGTTAGTGCTGATAAAGATATTGATGGATTTGGTTCATATAACGCTGGTGAATTAAATAAAAAAGGTGGTAACCCTTACTTTTTACCTTGTACACCAAAAGGGATTTTGAAATTATTAGAAGAATCAAAAGTTCCAATTAGTGGTAGTAATGCTGTTGTTTTAGGTAGATCTGATATTGTTGGTAAACCAATGGCTACTTTATTAACTCAAGCTGATGCTACTGTTTCTGTATTACATTCCAAAACTCCTATTGAACAAATCAAAGCCTACTTATCCCATGCTGATATCGTAGTTAGTGCTATTGGTCAACCAAATTTTGTTAAAGGTGAATGGTTAAGATCTGGTTGTGTAGTTATTGATGTTGGTACTAATTTTGTTGAAGATTCTTCTAAAAAATCAGGTCAAAGAATGGTTGGTGATTGTGATCCAAGTTGTGGTGATGTTGCAAGTTTAGTTACTCCAGTTCCAGGTGGTGTTGGTCCAATGACAGTTGCTTCATTATTAGATAATGTTGTCATTGCTGCTAAAAATCATTACACTAAAAATAACCAAACTCCAAAATTCACTAATCCATTGAAATTAGATTTAAAGAAACCTGTCCCTTCCGATTTTGAAATTTCAAGAGATCAACAACCAAAACATATTATTGATGTTGCTAAAGAAGCTGGGATCTTGAATACTGAAATCGAACCATTTGGAAGCTACAAGGCAAAAGTTTCTTTAAAATTACTTGATAGATTACATAACAAACAAAATGGTAAATACGTATTGGTTACTGGTATTACACCAACTCCTTTAGGTGAAGGTAAATCTACCACTACTGTTGGTTTAGCTCAAGCTTTAGGAGCTCATTTAAATAAAAACGTTTTCGCTAACGTTCGTCAACCAAGTATGGGTCCAACTTTCGGTATTAAAGGTGGTGCTGCCGGTGGTGGTTATTCACAAGTTATTCCTATGGATGAATTCAATATGCATGTAACTGGTGATATTCATGCTATTACTATGGCTAATAATTTATTAGCTGCTGCTATTGATACTAGAATGTTCCATGAACTGACTCAAAAAGATGGTCCTTTATATAAACGTTTAGTACCAGCTAAAAAAGGAGTTAGAACTTTCCCTAAATCTATGTTGAAAAGATTAGAAAAATTAGGTATCAACAAATCTAATCCTGATGATTTAACCCCTGAAGAAATCTCCAAATTCGCCAGATTGGACATTGACCCAGAAACTATCACTTGGAGAAGAGTCGTTGATTGTAACGATAGATTCTTAAGAGGTATAACTGTTGGTGAAGCCCCAACTGAAAAAGGTATGACCAGAAAGACTGGTTTCGATATCACTGTTGCTTCTGAATGTATGGCTATCTTAGCCTTATCTAATTCTCTTGAAGATATGAGAGAAAGATTAGGTAATATGGTAGTTGCATCTTCAAGATCTGGTGAACCAGTTACTTGTGAAGATATTGGTGCTGCTGGTGCTTTAACTGCTTTATTAAAAGATGCCATCAAACCAAATGTTATGCAAACTTTAGAAGGTACTCCAGTTTTCGTTCATGCTGGTCCATTTGCCAATATTTCTATTGGTGCCAGTTCTGTTTTAGCTGATAAAATGGCATTGAAATTAGCTGGTACTTCAGCTGATTTAACTCCACAAGAAAAAGCTGATCAAGAAGGTTATGTTGTCACTGAAGCTGGTTTTGATTTCACTATGGGAGGTGAAAGATTTATTAATATTAAATGTAGATCAAGTGGGTTAGTACCAGATTGTATTGTTATTGTTGCAACTGTTAGAGCCTTAAAAGTTCATGGTGGTGGTCCAGAAGTTAAAGCTGGTGCTCCATTAGCTGCTGAATATACTCAAGAAAACTTGGAATTATTACAAAAAGGTTGTGCTAATTTAGGTAAACATATTTCTAATGCTAAAACTTATGGTTTGCCAGTTGTCATTGCTATTAATAAAATGAGTAGTGATACTGATGCTGAACATCAAATCATTAGAGAAGAAGCTCTTAAATTCGGTGCTGATGATGCCATTGTTTCTAACCATTGGGAAGAAGGTGGTAAGGGAGCTGTTGATTTAGCTCAAGGTGTTATTAAAGCTTGTAACTCACCAAAAGATTTCAAATTCTTATACGGTACTGAACCATCAGTTGAAGAAAAAATCACCACTATTGCTCAACAAATGTATGGAGCTAGTGAAGTTGAATTCTTACCTGAAGCTCAAAAGAAGATTGATTTATACACCAAACAAGGGTTCAGTAATTTACCAATTTGTATTGCCAAGACTCAATATTCACTTTCTCATGATGCTAACTTAAAGGGAGTCCCAACTGGATTTAAATTTCCAATCAGAGATGTTAGAGCCTCAATTGGTGCTGGATATTTATATGCATTAGCTGCTGAAATTCAAACTATCCCAGGTTTACCAACTCATTGTGGATTTATGAATGTTGAAGTTAATGAAGATGGTGAAATTGATGGGTTATTTTAGGCCCTCATTTACCATCTCTGGTGGTACGTTACCTCTGTGCTACCAATAGTCAACCGTTCAACCATGACTAACCATTACACACCATATAGATTGATTTTAGAGTTTAGATTGTTAAAGGGTTTCAACAACAGTAAATAGTAATATAGTATACAACGTGGTTTTGTGTAGACCTCTATATGTGCAGGTGTACATGGCTCTTGGGTTTCAAAGTACGTCAATTGGATCTCACTCGATGAGCCATGGCTAACCAATTTAACCAATTGTTACAAAAGCCACTCAATAGATAACATCTATAGATATCACTATCAGTCAGGATCTCAGGTATGTTACGATATCCCCCGAGCGGTTTCCGCACATCTCGGAATTTCAAAATTTTCTCAGCAAACTGTATCAAACGTTTAAGGATTAGAAATGATCGGGATTAGAAGAATTCCATTGAAGTCATTGACTTCCCCATTACTCACATTAAGAACAGCATCCAAACCATTCAGTACTCATATCATCCCAACCACCAGAGTTTTACCAATAACCACCAGAACAAACCTTTATCAAACAAGATCGTATAGTGTTTTAGCAGATGAATGTAAAGCCAAAGTTTATGATTATACTGAAATTAAGAAATTAGTATCGAACCCATCATCAGATGTTTTATTGGTTGATGTCAGAGAACCAATTGAATTCGAACAAGGTCATATACCAGGATCAATAAATATCCCATTTAAATCAAATCCTGGAGCTTTAGGGTTAACTCAAGAAGATTTTGAAGATAATTTCGGATTTCCTAAACCTGATGCTAAAAAAGAATTAGTTTTCTATTGTTTAGGTGGAGTTAGATCAACTGCTGCTGAAGATTTAGCTAAAACTTTTGGTTATACTAAAAGAGGTAATTATATTGGTTCTTGGGAAGATTGGATAACTAATGAAATTAAGAAACCTGAACCTCAAATTGCTAAGCCAACCGCCGGTGCTTCTAATTAGTTTAGGTATATAGTCATGTTCATAGTGAAATGTTTCATATTAATGAATCAAGTTATAGATTGATTTATGTAATTTTTATACATGTTAGCACATTAATAAATAATTATCAGAGAGAACCTAGACTGAACCTGAACCTGAACCTGAACCTATACCTGAGCGAAGCGAAGGTGAAGGTGAAGGTGAAGATTGACCCCCTAAAGTATTGTTTTATTCCTATACTCCTAAACTATGTAAAGACCCTACTTGTATACCTGCTGGTCTACTATACTACTAATCTACTCTACTACTATCTACCCTAATCTTATACTCTACTGCTGATCTCTAAACTCTAATTGCTTGAACTCCTTTCCTAACTTTCTCTTCCTCTTTCTCTCCATTACCTTTTCTCTTTGACCTGGTTTCATATTCTGGAACTTAACGGTTTGTAATAATTTCCTTTGTTCACTTCTCTTCAAATAATAAGGCACAGCTTGCTTACCTTCTCTAACATTTTGTAATTGTTCTTGTTTATAATCGTCCAATACTTTATGTTGTAAATCTCTAGTCTTCAAAGTATCCATTCTTGATTTCAATGATTGCAATTGGAACTTGATATCTTCTTGCTCTTTAAAACTTAATTTATTAAATGCTTTTTTGTCTTTCATCATTCTATTGAGTTCATTGATTTCGTTCTGTCTGTATTCATCTAAAAATGCATAATTCTTTCTGGTTTCTTGTAAATCTGCTTTACCAAATGCTGCATCAAATCTTATATCTTGATAAAGATTTGACTTATCCAACCCTTCGATCTTCCGTATTTTGGGTACGGGTTTCTTAGATGATGACTCAGTAGGTGAATGTTTACTTTTCTTCTTTTTGTCATCGTCATATCTTCTTTTCTTACCTTTATCCCTTTTATCTATTTGTGATGATCTAGCTTCAGGAGTAGGTTTCCCTTGACTCATCTTCTTTTGAGCTGCATTTAAGGATCCGAATGAAAGACTTGAATATTCATCTTCTGAACTATCTTCTTTTGGTTGAAGAGTATTTAATAATTCATCATCATCGTCACTATAATTTACTTTAATATGCTTCATCGTGTGGAAATGCGATGCGATGGGTTGGGATGAGATAGTGAGATGTGGGTGACGATGATGTTTCATTTTTTTATGGGAAAAAGTAGATTTAGTATCGATATACGTGTAATGGTTATATTTGAGTTATGCTAACAATTAAACTTAGAGAGATACCTTTTTATACACAAACTATGCTGGCATATAAGTAATAAGAGACTTCAGAGTATTATCAAATTTCTAGCCTCCATGAAGTGTTGGACAATTATTAATACAAATAATGTTTTCTTTAGCTTATAATTCTTCGCCCAGAACCACAAACCTCGTCACTTAATAGCTACTGACTTAGTATCACTAGTTTATATATTTGGCTGCAATATGTCGCCTGTGTCGCATGTCGTAATACTTAATTAACATAACTCCACCAAACTCTTAGTCAATTCAATGATTTCCTTCCCTAATGTTCTCTGAAATCACACGTATAAATCCCATTCGAACCCTTTCCAAAAAATCTCCCAAACATATCCATTCCCGCCTAGATCAACAATAAATCAATGGACCTTCAACTAACCTTCAATTGACCCCGGGCTGAAAAAACTCCGACTAAAAATAATTCCAGGAACCCCTGACCAACTCTTCCCTCTAACATTACCACAACCAACCCAATTACCCCCAAACACCCTCAATCCTTGCCTACAACTAACCCTCTTCTACCACCACGATTCCCATCCCAAACCCCTCTATCTCGAATGGAACTTCTCAGTCCGTTACGTGCCAATTTCCCTACCTCGGGGATTCACCTATATACCGGACCTCACAGGTTGTTGAAATTTTTTAAAATTCTCAAACTTCCAAATTCAATTAACATTGACCCGTCAATTGAAACCAATTATATTTAAGTCATTAAATAATACAATGTTATCTAGAACCTTCAATCGTGCTACTAGAGTATGTATAGGTGTATGGGTGGTTCGAAGTTATCGATTATCACCCAATTTACCCTAGTAAAGCCTTGCCGGTGGACTACTAGGATCCGAGATCTGATCAATTACTAACTTATAGGCCATTAATCAAAAAAGATTTTTATCTTTACATGAATTCCGTTCAGCAGCTTTATTAAAATCTTACGGTGTTGGTGTACCAAATGGTGCTGCTGCTACCACTGCTGAAGAAGCTTACACTGCTGCTAAATCATTAGGTACTAATGAATTAGTTATTAAAGCTCAAGCTTTAACTGGTGGTCGTGGTAAAGGTCATTTCGATAATGGATTCCAAGGTGGTGTTAAAGTTATTAACTCCCCAGAAGAAGCTAAAGAATTAGCTGAAAAAATGTTAGGTCATAAATTAATTACTAAACAAACTGGTGCAGCTGGTAAAGAAGTTACAGCTGTTTATATTTGTGAAAGAAGAGATGCCTTAACTGAAGCTTATTTAGCTATTTTAATGGATAGAGGTACTCAAACCCCAATGATTGTTGCTTCAGCTCAAGGTGGTATGGATATTGAAGGAGTTGCTGCTGAAACTCCTGATGCTATTAAAACTTTCCCAGTTTCTTTAGAAGAAGGTGTTACTGATTCTTTAGCTACTGATATTGCTTCCGTTTTAGGTTACACTCAAGAAGCTATTCCAGAAGCTGCTAAAGCTGTTCAAAACTTATATAAAGTCTTTATGGAAAGAGATTGTACTCAAGTTGAAATTAATCCATTATCTGAAACTCCAGATCATAAAGTTTTAGCTATGGATGCTAAATTAGGTTTTGATGACCATGCTAGTTTCCGTCAAGAAGAAGTTTTCTCATGGAGAGATCCAACTCAAGAAGATGCTCAAGAAGTTGAAGCTGCTAAATACGGTTTAAATTTCATTAAATTAGATGGTAATATTGCTAACATTGTTAATGGTGCTGGTTTAGCTATGGCCACTATGGATATCATTAAATTATACGGTGGTGAACCAGCTAATTTCTTAGATTGTGGTGGTACTGCTACTCCAGAAACTATTGAAAAAGCTTTTGAATTAATTTTAAGTGATAAAAAAGTCAATGGTATTTTCGTTAATATCTTTGGTGGTATTGTAAGATGTGATTACGTTGCTAAAGGTTTAATTGCTGCTACTAAAAACTTCAATTTAGAAATCCCTGTCGTTGTTAGATTACAAGGTACTAATATGGAACAAGCTAAAGAATTAATTAACAATTCTGGTTTGAAATTATATGCTTTTGAAGATTTAGATCCTGCTGCTGAAAAAATTGTTGAATTAGCTCCAGCTAGAAAATAAATTAGTAGTCAATAGATATATTCCTTGAGGTTTGGTGTAGGTCTTTGTATACTCTATTTTGTTATTGATCCGGAAATCAAACAGCTTAATAACACAGGTCAATTAAAAGTGCATGTTGACTGTTTTCCTTCACTCGAATCTTCTCCTTCAATTGACACCCCTCGCCCGACTCTTCTCCTTCACTCGACCTTCACTTCGTTCAGGTCTCTTCAGGTCTCATTCAGATCAGACGTGTTTGTGCACTTGAAAATCTCACTCAGCTCAGTGAGATCTCAACTATGGATCTCTCTATATTCGAACAAAGAGAAGACATAGACGGGATAAGAGCAACCTGGAATAATCTCCCCCGTACCAAACTCCAACATGAACGTAACCATATTCCCATGGTGGCCAATTATACCCCATTAAATAATAAAGCCGATATCGAAGTTCCTAAAACTTCTCAAATCGCTAGTTGTAGACAATGTCAATCATTTATAAATCCTTATGTGGAAAGAACTGATCAGGTTTGGGTGTGTAGGATATGTGGATTTTCCAATAAATTAGTCCCGGAATCTGATGGATCACTCCCAATCGGGTTAAGTACTAATACTGTGGAATATTCTACTGGTAAATATAACAACTTACCACCAATCTTTATTTATGTTATTGATACTGCATTTGAAATCGATGACATTGAAGATTCATATAAATCCTTAAAAGACTCGTTGATGGTATCGTTAAGTTTATTACCTGAAAATGCTTTAATTGGGATCATTTCCTATGGGAAAAATGTCCAAATCCATAGTTTAGTCTCTAACAAATCGCTTAATTATAGTTTCAATGGTGGTAAAGAGTATACCCTAGACCAATTCACCAAAAGTTTAGGACTTTTAGATCATAATTTAAGATCCAAAAACTCTAAAGATGTGTTTGGATCAATTGGTAAAAACTTCTTACAACAAGTTAATATTGTTGAATATGAAGTAGGTAATATAATTGAAAATTTAATCACCAATACTTTCCCTAGAAATGAAAGGAAAGAGAGACCATTAAGAGCTACTGGATGTGCCATTAATATCGCCAGTTTATTGTTAACTTCATTATTAGGTAATTATGGTACTAGTGGAGGTCATATTCTTTGTTTTATTGGTGGAGCTTGTACTTATGGACCAGGTCAAATTGTTGGTAATCAATTAAGAGAACCTTTAAGATCACATCATGATATTCAAACTTCTAAACAATCTACATTTGCTAAGAACATGAAATTACCTCAATCTACGAATTATACGGTTAATTATTCCTTAGTGTTAAAGGCAAAGACTTTCTATAAAACCGTTACTCAATATTTGCTTAAATTAGGTATCAGTTGTAGTTTCTTAATTGGTAGTTATGATCAAGTTGGATTATATGAAATGGATGAAGTTTGTAGGAAAACTGGTGGGATTATCATCATGAGTGATTCATTCAATACTGCCATTTTCAAACAAAGTTTCATGAAATTCTTTAATAAAAACAAACATGAATATCTTGATTTTGCATTGAATGCTACATTAGAAGTCAAAGTAGAATCAGATTTAAAAGTTCAAGGGTTTATCGGTAATGCTATAGGTTTACCTTGTAAAGAAAGTAATAAATCAATGATAGCTGAGAAATCGAATAAAGGTGAAGCCAATACTAATTGTTGGAAATTATGTCATATAAGTCCCCAATCAACCTATTCAGTATTTTTTGATAAAGTTGATAGTAAAACTACCAGCAATATGACGACAATTCAATTTATAACTCATTATCAACATCCTTCAGGAGAATATATCATCAGAATAACTACTTTACCACTTAATATTGTTCATGATAATGATATACAATCTCTTGAATTAGGATTTGATCAAGAAACTGCCGTGGTAGCTATTGCTAGAGATGTGATTTATAGGTTAGAAAACGAGAATATCACTCATGTTGAAATTGTCAAAGAAGTTGATAAATTAACCGTTGATTTCTGTAAAAGATTTGGTCAATACAACAAAGGAGTAATGTCGTCATTTATGTTATCTAATAAGTTTTCATATTTCCCACATTTCATCTTCCATTTAAGACGTTCCCAACTCATAAATGTGTTTGGGAATTCACCTGATGAAACATCATTTATCAGACACATTTTAATGCATGAAGATACAAATAATTCCATTATCATGATTCAACCAACCTTATTGAATTATGATATCGATAGATTTGGTTCTTCTAATGAGGATGGTGAACCAATGAATGACCCTGAACCTGTATTATTAGATTCATCATCATTATCTAAGAATGGGATTTTATTACTCGATACGTTCTTTCAAATCTTAATCTATCATGGTGAAACTGTAGCTCAATGGAGGAAATTAGGATATCATGAAATGGAAGGATATGAACATTTCAAAGAATTCTTAGAGGCACCAAAACGTGAAGCTATGGAAATTCTTATGGATAGGTTTCCATTACCAAGATTTATTGATTGTGATGAAGGAGGTTCACAAGCAAGATTCTTAATGGCAAAGATGAATCCAAGTTCAACTTATTCAACCAACCCTAATATTTTCTATGGGAATCAATTGGAGATTTTAACTGATGATTTATCGATGCAACTGTTTATGGATCATATTCAGAGAATTGTTACTGCCAAGTAAACCTGTTGATCCATTGATAGATCTAAAAGATCTCAGATATGAAGGGCCCCCAAATGTTCCAACATGATCTTAGTCAAATAAAATTATCATATACACGTACAAATATACCTAATACATACCTTCACGTACCTTCACAGTCTCTTGACTCCCCTCTCACGGCCCTGAGGGTCTCACAGCATGAGGACACTATATAAACTCCACTTGATCGCGTGCAAATGTGGAGAAATTTTTCATGAAAAGACGTTTAAATATAATATCACCACCGTTATCCCCTAATAAAACTTCCAATAATGGTATACCTCAACTCCCCACTCACTTAATTCCCACTACGGAAGCCATCAAAATCAGTTCATCGATTTTGGTTTTAACTGATGAATTATGTGATGATATGAACCTCGACCTGGTTACAAAACCAAAGATTCTTTTATTCTTAGATGCCCAAGGTAAACAATTTATTGATAGTTTTCAAGAAATGTTACAGCCTTGTGAAATGCTGGTCATTTACGTGTCACATGGTTTAAATGAAGATAAGGTGAATCAGGTTGAAGATAAGGTTAATCAGGTTGAATATATGGTTGATAATCAACAGTGTATAACCCTCACTAAATATTTCAAGTTATTACACCCTTTGGGAGGTGGAGTTTATCCTTTGAATTATTTGGTGGTGATTAGTGACGGGTTGATTAGAGTCAAGGTTCCTTTAAGGTTGAGTCAATATAATGCTCATGAAAGGTTTGGAGTTTGTGTTAAAGATTTAGTGGGGTTTGTGGAGGAGGTAGTTCCTTTTTTGGGTAGCTAAGCAGTTGGGATATCTACCACAGAGGAGATAATTTATTACATAAGACACCTACCACAGAACACCCACACATAAGAAACCTACAAAAGATTACGAAATAACGAAAGTACTTATTTATTTATTTATCAATATACAGCATGGTACAATAATTCTACTGCAAGAGTGCAACCTTCTCCTGCTCTAAATCCAAATACTTATTCCTCTGAGTCTCTATCTCCTGCTTCACCTTATGAATATAAACATCCAACCTTGCCAACTCATCAGTTTCATCACTTCTACAATATTCTTGATCTCTCTTTTCGTCGTCTGATATCTTCTCAGGTAATAAATTCATTGGTTTACTTGTCAATATTTCAAACGTAGTTTCAGTTGGTTCTTGGAAAATCAATTCATCATATAAAACAGAATGAATTTCACCATCTTCTCTTATTGGAATCTTGGGATTAAATGGATGTAATTTTAATCCATGAAAGATTTGAAAATTCTTTTCATTTATCCCTAATTCACTCCCAGGATGGAAATGAATCTTGATTATGATTTCAAATTCCCCCCAGCCGGTTTCTGTGACTTGATATGGTGGATGTTCTATTGATCTTACTGAATTTTCGTAGGTTTCATGTAATTTAAACGTTACTCTTTTAATTAATGGTGTAAGGTCGATATTGTCTATGGCAGGTTTAAGAAAAATAGTCCATTCATGAGTGTGGTCGGGCGGTGTTATTGCTGTTCTTTTGTCATCGGTTAATTTGACGGCATGGTTCCCATAGAGGATTGGGACCGATATTGATACGTTTTTTATTCTTCTATTGGCACTCATTATAAACACACCGAAAGTGAGAGTGAGATTCGCGAGATACTCGCTAAGTCTCACTGATAACCCCAGTACCCTAGTACCCTAACCTAAGTCTTGCACGTTTCTCTTGATATTTCCTACCTGCTCATCTATTGGTCACACCCTAGCACCTCTATATGGTCTAAATAAACAGAACTAAGAGAAAAAAAGAGAATAGAGACAATAGAGTACTAAGAAATAGAGTACAAAGAAATAGAGTACTAAGAAATAGAGTACAAAGAAATAGAGTACAAAAATATATATTACTTAGGAACTAAAGGTTTCCAATCGGACATTGTTCTAGTGTCAGAATTCCTTGGAGCTGGTGGTGGTGGTCCAGGTTTAGTTTGAACCTCTTCTGTTTGATTAACCTTAGCTCCACTTAATGATGATGGTTTACTTGGTACCATTGGTGTAAGTTTTGAGTCTCTCGAAGAGAGTGATGGTGTTGGGAGTGATGAACTGGAAAGATTTGGAGTAATTGTAGGCCCTGTTGGTGTTGGTGTAGCACGAGGTGATCCTTGAGGTGTAGCAGAATTAGATCTTGAAGGTATCAATGGAGTAGAAGAAAATCCTATTGGTACTGAAGCTGTCTTTCTAGCTGGTGGTGGTATTGGTGTAGAACCTCCTGATGGCCCTGCCGAAGATGATCTATCATCTAGTTGAATGTTCGTAGGTAATGGTGGTAATCTCCTTGGTAAAGTATTAGAAATCTTAGTGTTATTCTCACTAACTCTTCTACTGGTTGGAGGTGGTGGTACTCTTCTTGGTAAAGATTCTGGTCTTTTAGGTTTAGGTGGTGCAAAATCATCCAAAAGGTTAAGTTCAGATAATGTACTAGTAGTAAAGTCAGTATCACTAGAGTTTGTTGACTCGAAAATATTATCAGAACTTTGATGATGTTCACGTTTATAATTCTCATGAATTTGTTTCTGTAACTTGGATTTCTTAGGTCCATCAATGAATTTAACATTGGCTTTAAACGTGGCGAAAACTGGCTTATGATCACTGATTTCTACCTCCATTAATGAATCATAATTCAATTGTTGTAATGGCACTACATTATCTTTACTTCTGTGTAAAATTCTATCTGTCCATGAAGGAACTCTTTGCTTTTCTGAAGTGTCATAGTTCGACGTACCTTTATCAAATTTATAGGTTGGGTTAAAGGTGATTCTAGACTCTTTGAATAACGAGAAAGCTCCTGATTTTGTATGCATTTCAAGGTTCAATTGATCACTTTCAAACAACTCATCAAATGCTTGATGTTGAACCAATTGCCTGGTTTGATCGTTCAATAACCCAATTCTATAGTTCAAGTCTCCAAACCAAATAATATGATCATGATCGGTAATGTTCATGTTTCTTACAAATCTTAACCCAGAGATAATCGTAGAATAATCATTATACCGTTCCACTACAGCACTAACCCCTGCTGCCAAATGGGATGTAATTAACGAGAATGGGGTGGCACCAAAATCAAATCTAACGGCACATGCTCCTTTATTGGCAGTTATACCACCTAATCCAGTTTTCTTACTTGATCCTGAAACTTGGGTTATATAGGAAATTTGGGATTTCTTTACAAATAAAAATAACGTCATTGATGCAATAGATTCGGTTCTTAATAATAAATATTGTTCTTGTTGACTGTTTAATTGGTGTTCAATTAATTGTGCCCATTTCCCAGGTCTGGTGGTATCAGCATTAAGGATCGAACCGGCATTCAATTCAATCAATTCTTGTAATCCTATAGCGTAAATGTCAGGGAGAGTACCACCATTAGTGGCTGGGAATAACCAAGGAGTTAAGTCAAATCTTGGGTTAGGTAATGTAGCATTAACATTAAATGTCCCTGTGAATATAGTAATATCTCTGGTACTAGTAAACGTTGATTCCAATTCCTTTAACTTCTCTTGGACGTAATCACTAACTGGGTCATAAATTCTAACGGGGATTCGATTCTTCAGATCATACCCTAATAATAAATCCATAGTTCCTTGTTTCCTATTATCTACAAAAGTGTTCTGGTACATTCTAGAAACTGATTTAGTCACATCACTCAAAGCTCCAGCTAAATTCATCTTACCTGATCTTGAAAAAGATGATTTTAATGCATTGGTACCGGTATAAATTTGGGATATAGCATCACCATTATCGGCCCATAAAGTTCTATATTTATTCAAAATATCTTCAATTTCCATTCTGTCTCTTGCACTGTTTCCTCCAGTAAACGATTGGTTGTTCAAGATATTCTCCAATACACTTTGACAAATGACTTGTTCAATTAAATTGGTACGATCTAAACAATCCAAACAATTAACTCTGAAAATCCCATCTTGTCTGGTGACAACTTCACCTTGTTCAGTATCATAAACAAACCAACCAAATTGTTCTAAAGATTCTAATAAATTCTCCATAATCTTAGTGGCACCTCCAAAGCCTCCACTCTGTTTGGTTTCATGATGGAAGTCAAATGGCGTATACATCAATTCTTCTTTACGTGTGGAGTTCCTATACAATTGTTTATACCTATCCAGGATAGCCACTTCTGCAGGTTTGGTTTCCGATAATAAATTGACAATATGACACACTCCATACTTGGAACATACGTTTTCAAAATGTTGATCAAACACAGGTTGAGTAGCATCAGCAGATCTTGTGATGGTAATTTTAGGGTTAATCAATGTTGAATCTTGTTCCCAGAAAGCAGGAACTGACCCTCTAATCTGAATGAATGAATAAAGAGATTTTTTGGTATTGTTATTATAAATAAATTCAGTTTCAACAAAATTAGCCACATTCCCATCATCATCAATACCTCTAGCATTAAACCTAGTACCAGCACGTTTCCAAGATTGTTTGGAGATTATAGTAATCGAGTCACCTCTTCTATTAAGTTTAATGGTTTGAGCAAATCCTCGAATTACTGACGTTAAGAATTTATTATCGTCCATAATAGCTTGAACATTCAGTTCAGCATTGGTCTTATAATTGATCAATCCTTTCATCATGAATGAATTCCACATATACTCTTTCTGGTAATGTTGTAAATCAATCCTTCCTGTACGTTTTTCACCATCGATTTGAGGTTTATTGATACCTCTATTTTGTAGAAGAGATGTCAAATCAAAATCATTAGAATAGTAAAAGGACCCATTGGAAAGTAAATTACGTAAGTCAATACATGGATGGGGTTCCATACTGAAATTATTCACACCACTATCGTATTCCAGTTCTTCATTACCACTAACTATAGGCATACCTTTAGAATCTAACGTAACGAAATCCCAAGTATCTTGAGATAATGATATGAAATCCACAGAATAGATTTTATTGACAGCTTCATAACTTACAGGATGAGCTACATTGGTTATAGCACCAGTTACAACTGCTAAAAATACTTGTTTATCAACATTTATAAGACCTAAACATCCATAGATTTCACGATTGATTAATGGGGCATACCCATCTTCACGACTGAATTGATCATTTGGAGTTAAATCAATGGCAACAATTGGTTCATTGGTTTTTGATTTGGTTTGTCGGAATTGTAAGCTATGAGTATCGGATCTAAGTACAATAGTACGTGGCGAATCCTTATAGTGTAATCTCATGCTATGCTGTCTCAGTCGCAGTTGTTTGAAACTGATCTAACCGGTGCACCATTTTGGGTGATACTAAGCTGGGTGAGTTGCGGCTGATATAATAAAACCACAAAACCAAATGAAACAAAATATTGTTTATTTAAGTAACATTGAATTCTATTCAAGTGAAGAAGAATTGAAATCAATTTTTCAAGATTTTAAATTGTACGTATGATTTTTTTTCTTTTCAGCTGTGTTTGTGGTTAGAGAGTAATTGTTGCAAATTTCAGGTTACACAAATAGAAAAAGATTAAACAAAAAGACAATACTAATTAATAGAAAAAATGTACTTATTCCTAACCATACGGTTATGTTTAGGAGGGGTAAAAGACCATTAGGGATTGGTTATGCTGAATTTGAAGATGAAGAAGAAGCTCAAAAGGCAATTAAGTGTGTTAATGGAATGAAGTTTAGAGGTAGAGTTATTAGAGCCAAGTTACATGTTCCTTTATTTGGGGAAGGTACCGAAGTTACTGAAGGTAAGGAGGTGACTGAAGGTAAGAAAGGAGTTAGAGAGTGTGAAGATGGTACTGAAGAAGGTACTGAAAGTGGTGTTACAAGTGGTGGTAAGGAAGAAGACAAGGAAGGAGGAAAAGACAAAAAAGAAAAGAATAAGGAAATCAGCAAAAACACCGTTTACTTACCTAACCTTTATGCCCACACTACCGACCAAGATCTTCGTAATTTCTTTGCAAATTACAACCCTAACCAAATTTATATCTTTAAACAAAATTCAAGATCTTTCTTTTATAGGAAGAAAACTTGTGGATTAGTTACTTTAAGAGTTAATCAATTAGATGAAGTATTAGAAGAATTGAAGGATAAAAAATTGAATGGGTATAAGGTTAAAATGTGGCCAGCTTATTTGAGTAAGATTGATAAGGTTATTGCAGCTCTGAAGGTTAGAGATGGTAAGGTAAGTGAAGAAGTTGGATTAGAATCAGTTCCTGAAGGGGAAGAGCCTAAAGAGGAGGGAAATGAACCTAAAGAGAAGGAACATGGAAATGGAGTTACTGAATCTCAAGGTAAGGAAGAAAGAGATTCAGGTGAAGTTATTGAACCTCAAGGTTCTGAATCTACTGACCCTACTAGTCCAACTTCACCAACTTCACCATCTTCACCAATTGAAAGGGTTGCAAGGGTTGCAAGGGTTGCAAGGGTTGCAAGGGTTGAAAGAGTTGAAGGCAAAGTTGAATCAACTGTTGAAGTTACCGAAGTTAATGAAACCGATTTATAGGTATATAGCTGATTAGATAAATTAGATTAGGTAGTTCCGCCGCACATTATAACACTTAGACTATGATACACCATGAATCAGTAGCTATATGAAGTAGGGAGTAGAAAAGAAGAGAGGATAGGGCATAGGGTAGAAGGGGTGTACAACAATATTCATTCCTATCTAATCTTGGGTCTTTTGAGAACCACGTAATAAACCAGTTCTTCTAGCAGCAATTAAACCAGCCTTTTGACCTG